>JABFTP020000042.1:46596286-48037671 GCA_013387265.2 Cryptolaemus montrouzieri
CTCCGTATACGCCTTGCTGATGTTATCATCCGCCGGGACAGTTATATCAATGATGGTACCTCGGCGGTTTTCATTATCGAAGATAATGATGTCAGGTCTGTTATTGCGGCACCGTTCTGTCTGTTATTATAATGCTGTCCCAGTAAAGTTTGAACTCACTATTTTCTAATATAGGCTTGGGATATATATATATATATATATATATATATATATATATATATATATATATATATATATATATATATATATATGCAAAAATAGAAAGAACCAAAATTTATGAAGAAAGACAAGTAGAGTCGGTGATTAAACAACTCAAAGATTATAGAGCGGCATGATACGATGACATCAAATCCGAAGCTTTGAAAAGAGTGAAGGAGGAAATTTCAGGACCTCTTTCTTTTCTAGTCAACTTATGTTTCGAGACTGGAAGCTTCCCTGACTCACTGAAAATTGGAATTATAAAACCCATCTATAAATCAGGAATAAGAACATGTATGAGGAACTATCACCCGGTGTCACTGGTCTCAAACTTGGGAAAAGTAATAGAAATTCTTATAAAAGCTTATATCCAAACATCAATTTGGGTTCCTAAAAGGTAAATCAACTGAAGACGCTATTGGAGAATTGACAAAAAGCATATATAACATGGATATGAAACGACCAGCCCTCTGCGTATTCATCGATCTTGCTAAAGCGTTTGATACCGTCTTCCATGAAAAGTTGCTGAAGAAACTGTATAGATATGGAATACGAGAAAAGCTCATGATTTACTGAAGAACTATTTATCGAAGCGGAAACAATGCGTAGAAATTGAAAATGAAAAGAGTACTATGAGAAATATAAGCTTTGGTGTACCACAAGGTACAGTACTGGGTCCTGTTCTGTTCATATTGTAGATGAACAGTCTTCTACTAATGGAGAAAAAAGGTAAAATTGTATGTTTCGGTGACGATGCTGTCATATTGTATCAGCATAATTCATGGCAGGAATTTAAAGCTGAAGCTGAAAAAGATCTCGTTGAAGTACGAAAGTGGTTTGAGTACAATATACTGACAATGAACCTGGAGAAAACAAAATATGTACCATTCGCTTCTTACGCGACCAGCCTTTCAAATATGGGTAGTCTTCAACTTGATACGAATACGCATATACCTGAAACAGAAAACATATTTAGGTCTTATAATCGACGAAATATGAAATGGGACAAACACATTGAACTATTATTCAAAAAATTGAGGAGGCTTCTTGGAAAGTTCAGGAATATGAGGAAGTCTCTTGACATAGAGGATATAAAAATTTTGTATTATGCACTGGTTCAATCACAAATATCATATGGCATACTGGGTTGGGGGGGGGTTGCATATAATTGCTATCTGAAGAGTGTGAATGTTAAGCAAAAATGGTTATTAAGAATCATATATAACAAAAAACTCACCTTTTCAAGTGACGAATTATACAGAATATCTGGTTCATGGACGTCCATCAAATATTTTCATTAAAGGTTCTCTCACAAATCTCTCAACATGAAATAGAAATTGGCATTTTGAAACACGATTATTCAACAAGAAATAAATCTTCCAAATTCGAGAGCAAATAAAACAATAGGGCAAAGATGTTTTATGTACGTGGCACCTAGAATATATTCAATAATTCCTGAGCGAGTGAGAAACATTCGAAACGTTTTATGAAAGAGAGTAAGAGCTGGATCCTAATTACTTGGGAAAATATTATAAATATTATATTATTTATTAGACAAAGGTAGAAAAAAAAAGTGATAACCCGATTAATGACTCAACGAATTTGACAATACAATCTAAATACGACAATATATATATATATATATATATATATATATATATATATATATCTCTATTGAAAAAGGAAAGATCACCTCTGATTATATAAATTTCCAATATCGAAATCGAGCCAATGCATCAGGAGATACATATAAATATCTTGGTTTGTCGAAGAGAAGACAATTAACCATAGCAGCACTAAAAGAAATTATTAGAAGTTCATATTACAAAAGACTAAATTATCATCAAGAGTTATTTAACTAGTAAAAACCTTTTCAGGCTATCAACTCCTATGCTGTTCCTATTCTTACATCTTCTTTTGGAATTATTAAATGGTCTAAAACTGATCTAAATGAATTACAATGCCAAACAGGAAAATGCTCTGTAAATATCTCAGCACCACCCAAAGTCAGCTGTTCCAGAGTTACACTACCTAGACATCTTGGAGGTCGTGGATTAATTGATTTGAATAATCTTCACAGTAAACAGATTTTTCATCTACGTTCCCATTTTCATGATAAACAGAGAACGTCTAAATTACATGATATTGTTGTTGCTTCAGATTATAATCTTACACCTCTGAACTTGACAATACAAAAAGGTAGATTTTGATATATTTGATGATAATTCTAAAGAAAGTTGGATGCAGAAGGAATTACACGGAAAGCACCTGAAGAATTGAAAAATAATTATATTGATGAAATTGCATCGAATAAATGGTTAGTATCTGGAGAATTGTTTGCTGAAACAGAAGGCTTGGCAATTGCGATCAGGACAAGTTGTTTTCTGAGGAATTATAAACATATCATCAAACAAAATAGATGATTCTTGCCGTAGATGTTTCTGTTCTTCCAGAAACAGTTTTCATATATTATCATCTTGCTCAGTCCTTGCTTCAACAGATTATTTAGAAAGACATAATGCCGTCGCTAATATTATTCACTTCAATCTAGGAATTAAACATGACCTAATTCCTAAAAGAAAAAAATTTCAAAAGTATGAACCTGAAGATTATTTGTGAAAATGACAAATATAAACTTTATTTTGATAAAAACAATTCTGTGCAACAGAGCTGTAAAACACAATAGACCAGATATCGTTCTTAATGATAAACAGAATCAAATAACATATATAATTGATATTGCTATACCCGACACACATAATATACAAAATAAATACAATGAAAAAATTTCTAAATATATGATGCTTGGCGACGAGATTAAAAAATGTGGAAAATGAAGAAAATATTTATTCTACCGATTATTATTTCGACAACAGGCGTTATTCCTAGAAAACTTCACAAAAGTATTGAGATTTGGGTCTGAAGAAAAATTTGTTTGAACAGTTACAAAGATAACAGTCATCAAATCTTGTAATATTCTTCGTAGAGTTTCTTTCGAAAATAATAATAGAGGTAGAGTCATAGGTTTTCTCTTTAGTTTATACTGCTCAGAATCTCATTTCATATTTATTTATTTGTTTATATAAATGTAATATAATTAACTGACAATTTGTCATATTTATATTCAGAGCAGTATTCTATTCAATCGTTCACCACTTCACACAAGGAAACTATTAATGAGTAACATTCAGTGTTACTTGACTAAGAGTCCGTACACTGGATTTTCCGGGAAAAGCCTCTGACACTACTCGTTGGTACATTGATATCATTGTCTGATGATGCTATAGTATGTATATATTCTGGTAGTATATATATATATATATATATATATATATATATATATATATATATATATATATATATATATATATATATATATATATATATATATAAGAAAAGGTATTCTTAAGGTAAAACAATTATTAGACATTGCTGAATGATTCTCCTTCTATCATTTCTTAAATGTGTTGTTGTTTCAAATGTTAAAAATGACAAAGCAGATTCATCATTACCAGCTATAGAAGATTAGACATCTTCAGATTTTGTTAAGGTTGATGCTTTCTCTTTATCGTCCACTTGAGGGTCCTAGTGAAGGGCCACTATTATCATTCAAAATTAGTACACATGCTTCTCTGATATCTTGAACTAGAGTTGGTTCTGTTTGGTCATTTGCTGACGTTTCATACAGTACATGATTATCTTCAGGAACGTCAAATTTGTAGCTCAGTTGTAAAGAGCATATAAGTGTTTCGGAAATAGGTTCTTTCAGAATGAAATATCCCAGTTGCTTGAAATCCTCGTTCATAATATGTATTTAAAGGTGCCATAAATGGCACCTCGATGGCTTGCATTCTATGGCTACAGTGCGGCTGGGAGCACAGGAGAATTACATTATTTGCGAATTTTACTAGTTCCGAGCTCTTTGAACTAGGACCAGAAAATTCGATATTTTTTAAAACATATAATGAAGGTTTCTTTTGGGTTCCAACCACTTTCGTTATTGCGGCAAATGACACAGAAAGAGCTCATCCATCAAAGGAGGGTTTTATTTTTTATAGGAAAGATAAACATAACTGGCATAGAATCACCCTTAGCAGCCATACATATTTCAGTGACATATATAACACCTACTTCAGCCAACGATAAGACCCCTACTTATTTCTTACCACGAAGGTTAGAGTTTGAAATAGTTTATTGGACACAGTGGTGATACCTGTCTCATCTACATTATAGATGTTATTGGGCGAGAGGTTGTATTTTTGATATATGGAGTCCAACAAATCAAAAAACTGCATCTCTATTAAATGAATGCACATTTAATTGATGTTTTTTCTGGATTTCCCAATGACAATATTTTATTTCCTCGAAGAACAACGTATAGTCAGCTATTCTCTGTTTTTATCGAAGTTGTGATCGAAGTTGCTTGCTTTAAAGCAAATTTTCGAAAATTAATTGGAGTGAAACCAAAATGGTGAAAATATTCTAACATATCAACTTAATGTTGCTTTTCTTCCAGCATCTTCAGGAGTTTAGCCGTTAATTTCACATGTTTTATTGAGTTCTCTGGGGTACTCTGAAAGCTTAAGCTACTTTTTGTAACCCATTGTACTCGCATAAAGTCCCATTCATGCATTTCTACTACCACTCTTATCAGTTGTCTTCATTACATGGTTTCTCATATTTACTTCTGAAAAAGTTATATTATAGGAACACAGGGAATATGTCGCGAATACAACGGTGGAATACGAGGCGTGTTTTTCGAGAAGTACCGTTTTGAAATTAAAAAAAGACGTGTATTTTTATTTTTACATGAAAGCCTGTACTTTAGTCTACTTTTCTACGTAATTACCTTCAGCACTGACGCACTTGTCATAACGTGTATCAGTTTTCGAATACCCTCCTCATACAAGTCTATCGCCAGACTTCACAACCACTCCATCACAATTGTTTTTTCGTTTTTAGATAGATAGATATTCTTTATTTGTTCCATAAAACAATAAGTTGTAGAACTTGTCAATACAATATTATAGACAATATATAAACACAATAAATATAATATATGTCATAAACGGGTACAATACTATATAAAACAATCCACATTTGAACAAAAAGGATTACAGTTTCAAAGAATCACAGAAATATTCACCCAGGTTATAATATGGGTTCTGAGTCTCCCTCCTCAAAAAGCTCTTTGTTGTTAATAACAAACATCACACATTCTTGTATGTTAAGGCCGATAATCGTAAGGGTTGAGGTCATGATAAAATGCTCACGACAAGACTCAGTTCAAGCAAGACCCAGCATTGCCCTCTTCTGCAGCACCAGAAGCATTCCAACAAACGCCGAATTTCCCCAGATCACAATTCCATATCGAAGTCTACTACATATGTATGCGTTGTATGCCATCAGAGCAGATTTTTTACTGACATGGCTCCCGAGCACTCTCAATGCATACGCATACTTCTACATTCCTTCAGCTAGATACTCAACGTGGTCATCCCAGCTTAGCCGATGATCCACACAGATGCCAAGAAACTTGAGTGAAGGCAAAGTTGGTATTATAACGTCATTGTATTCAATACTCTTGAAATCCTTGGCGTATTTGAACTGGAGTAGCTGAGTCTTAGAATCATTCAGCTTGAGATCATGCCTGGAAAACCAGCTGGTCAGTGCAGTAAAAACTGTACTCACTTGGACATCCATTGGATCCGCACCAGAGAGAACCACCGATGTGTCATCCGCAAACTGTACAAGAAAATCAGGGATAGACTCGGGTAATTCATTGGTATAAACAGTGGCCCCAAGACCGAACCCTGGGGTACTCCGGATCCATTCATAATTGTTGCCGATTTAACCTCATCTCCTGTAACTGGATTCTTCTCTACAATATATTGTGCTCTTTGTGTTAAATATGATCTAATAAGTTCCAAGGGTGTACCCCTGACACACAGTCTATACAATCTATCAAGTAACCTCCCGTGATTAACACTATCAAATGCTTTGCTTAGGTGCATGCATGCCAAGGCTGTGATTCTACCATTATTAAGTTCCATCAATATATATTTAATAGTGACATATACTGCTCTTGTTGTGCTCCTTCCCTTCCTGAATCCATTCTGGTGCTCTGCCAGTACTCCAAATGTTTCAAAGAAGCCAGCTATCCTACTGTGAATCAACCTCTCAAATATTTTACTTATATTGCTCAGAAGGGAAATTGGTCGATAATTCTTCATTTGCTGTTTGTTTCCCTTTTTAAATATAACCTTTATTTTTAAACGGTTTTATTTAGCTCACCCCGTTTGTTTTATTTATTCTTGGGTCAAATTTAGTAATTCAAATTTCACCCTCTTCCTCTCAACCGATTAATCTGAAATTTTGTATACACTTTGGATTTTGGTGACAATACAATTATATTTATTCATTATCATTATAAATACAAGATGGCCGCCGCTACAAAATGGCGGATAATTTATGTTTTATTAATCCCATCAATATGGGTATCAAATGAAAGGGCTCAACAAGCAGAATACAATATACTATAAAAAATTGAAATCCAAGATGGCGGCCGCTACAAAATGGCGGATAACATAGCCTTTATCAATCCCATCAATATGGGTATCAAATGAAAGGGCTCAACAATCAGAATACAATATACTATAAAAAATTGAAATCCAAGATGGCGTTTAGTATTTTAATGGGAAGATTTCTTCAAGACACGAGTGATGAGTTTGCAATAGACAAAGCGTTAAGGGTATACCCCACAAATCAGCAAGTTAACGACCACAACTCTGCTGTATTGAATTTGTACAGAAATAATGGTGCTCGCATTTACAAAATAAAAGCGCAGGATCAGCTAGTACACGCCACACGAAATGCAGACAATGTGGATATAGCTACAATAATACCAGCTGATATCAACAAAACTGGGGGTTTACCAGCGGAACTGGAAATATTTGTGGGGGCAAAAGTCATGCTACGGTCCAATATTGACGTTTCAAAGGGATTAGTAAATGGCGCTATAGGCTACATCACCGAAATCGTTTGGCCTCAATTTCGTCGAACTCAGATGTATGCAACAGATGTACCTTCCGTCCGAATTGATTTCGCAAGAGACGGAGTACATCTTATACACCCGAAAGCCATACAGTTTCCAGCTAAGTACAATTATGGGACAGCTGAAAGAAGAATGTTGCCATTAATACTATCATGGGCTTCTACAATACATAAAATGCAGGGCAGCACTGAGGATCACGCAGTCGTATACTTAGGTGCGAAACTGTTTGAAGAAGGTCAAGCCTACGTGGCTCTTAGTAGAGTAAGATCTTTGCAGGGACTACGTATAGAGGAGTTGGATTGCAATAAACTAACGGGCAAGAAACCTTGCAATAATGAAGCACTAAATGAATTCAAAAGAATGCGAAATAAAAACTAAAAACTAGAAAATAAAAATAGGTAAAAAACTTTTAAGTTAAACGGTTTTATGTTAAACATACATTGCACTGTTTAAGATAAATGTACTAAAACCAAAAATAATAAAATAGATACAGTCGTGGGAATTATAAATATATGCATAGACTAGACTAAAATAAAACCGTGGGGCACGTCAATTGTCTACAATCGTTGATTAAAATGTTTGTTTTGTAATGTTACACTATAATTATTAGGCAGTTGTGCAACCGACAACGATGGACGTGTGATAAGTAGGGCTAGAATGTGGAAACAAGCTAGCAAGCTCGATTATAAGCGAGTTTTAGGGTTTCATAATGGTGAGCGAGTAGTACTTTTGTCATATGTTTTGTCGATTAAAGACAAACAACAAGCAGTGAAACGATTCCTCGCCAGCCAGCAGTGTGAATGTCCAACGATAAACTAGTTAAAACATCTCTTTTATTTACATGGAGTGTATAACTATTAGAATTTCCATGAGCAAGAAAATAGTAAATAATTTCCTCACCGTCTGCGGGCCAACTGCCTAACGACGAATTAAACGATTCTTCTATCGCACATTAAGTCGATAATTTGTAGACAATTGACGTGCCCCACGGTTTTATTTTAGTCTAGTCTATGCATATGTTTATAATTCCCACGACTGTATCTATTTTATTATTTTTTGGTTTTTAGTACATTTATCTTAAACAGTGCAATGTATGTTTAACATAAAACCGTTTAACTTAAAAAGTTTTTTTACCTATTTTTATTGCTACTTTCAGTTCATCAGGGTATATTCCAGTCTCAAACATTTTATTTGCTATGTGGCTCAATACAGGAGATATCTGCTCCGCCATTGTCTTTATCAAGGCTACTGGGATGTCGTCAAAGCCAGTCGAATTGGTATTCTTTAAAGACATAATAATGTTGTAAATCTCTACCGGATCGGTATTCTCCAATACAAGACTATTACTTATGGAAGTTTCACATCCGAACCCAGCACAATCAGATGTGTTCACAACATCACATGAAAATATTCCACTGTTCACAAAATATCCGTTCATCTCATTCAGTATGTCCACATAGCTTTTGTCCTGTGTGGTAACCTCGGACATAATGGATACATTTCTAGGACTCTTGCCTGTATATTCTCCTATAATCCTCCATGTGGCTCTTTGTTGACTGGCTGAGTCCGATATATATCCCTCATTGTGCATCCTTTTTGCCACTTGGACAACTTGTCTTAGTATCTTACAATATTTTTTATAAAATTGATCCCTTATTCCTATCATATACATTTTCTTCTTTCTCTTTGATGAAACTCTTATACCCTTTGTAATCCATGGCTTGAGTGTCCCAGTGGGGCTAATAGTTCTTACAGTAAAGATGCGATGACTAATGCTCTAGAGGAACCTATTGTACGCTAGATTGGGGTCAAACACCTGATAGAGTTCTGTCCAATCAACAGTTTCCATTTTAGCTCTGAAAGCTGACATCTTCGATTGAAAGTAAATTCTACGCTTCACTGGTTTCTGTGCAGTGCATCGTTTTTGCACAGCACTCAATCGGAAGTACTTAGCGTCATGAGAAGACAAAGTAGTTGGTACAACTCTACCCTGTACTGGCGTATTGTTATTCACAAAGATGTTATCGATGGTAGATCTGCACTCATTAATTCTATAGGTCGGCTCATGAATTTTCTGATAGAAACCATAAGTCTTCATGAGGTCCAAAAACAGACTTCTCTGCTGTGATTTTTTGTCAGTGTGTGCAGGAACAGATGGTAGTCACTGAACGCCAGATCACGGCTAGACGAAGAATGATCTAAAGATTCCCATTGAAAAGATGTCATGAGATCTTAGGTCTGATAAGCCAAAACGATGCCCTTCCTCAACTTGCCACATCTTTGGTGTTGTATTGAACGAAGCTGATTGTTCAATATCTCACAATAAGCTACTGCATTCATTGTCTCATCACGAGGCAAAAATTCCACAAGCAATACTCCTTTTCTGTCCCAAAAGACTGTGCACAACGTTACCTTTCTTGGTGAATCTGATAGCCGCCATTCCATGGACGTTTTGATTCTAGTGTGATATAGGCCACCCATATTTCATCGCCCCTAACAATTTGGCTAAAGAAATCATTACCGCCCAAGGAAATTCAATGCACTGCCTAAACGTTTGGTTTTGTGCACATGCGTCAACATTTTCGGTACATAACGTAAGCACAATTTTCGGTAATTCAAGTGTTCGGTCACAATTCTATACGAAACACTACGAGAAACATTAGGAATGTTAAAACACAAGGAGGAAATCGTTAAGTGTCTGTTTTGTCTCACCTTATTGTCCACCTCCGGTTACAAACTTTCATTAAGAACCGAAGGACGTCTACTTCTTCATCATGCACATTTGTGGGGCTTTCTTTAAATGTCCGTACCCACTTTCTAACACTCATAAAGTTTTGTCTGTAAACTGTACAGATCTCATGATGAATATCGGTCAATTTTACTAATAAATCTTATTACAATCTGTACTTCAGAGTCAGAGAGATTCCAGATTATCGGAAGCATCTTGAACACTCTGTAAACAAGGAAGAATCAGGCTCTAATGGCGTCAGTGCGTAGGCAAGAGATGTAGTTACCCAGTGTGCATGCGCAAAACGCCCACCGCCACGTTGCGACCACGGTTTGGAAAATTTGTACTTACTTGAATACTTATATTAATAATGAATACTTACGCGTCATAAATACAATCTTTAACTATTCAATTGTTGTTAAACAAAATGCACCTTGTTGCTGTGTTGCAAAGAATTGTCCTATTGAAAGAAAGATTATATTCATCACTTTATGAACAAAAGTAGGAATTTATTTCTGTCTTTCTTTGAAAAAGGTCAATTTTTAATTGATCAGACACGGAGAAGTTTTCATAAAGAAAAATATCTACGGCATGAATCATTTATGCTTCACTCAAGGCATTAATTCTTCATTATTTCTATTTAATG
Source organism: Cryptolaemus montrouzieri (assembly GCA_013387265.2). Taxonomy (NCBI): domain Eukaryota; kingdom Metazoa; phylum Arthropoda; class Insecta; order Coleoptera; family Coccinellidae; genus Cryptolaemus; species Cryptolaemus montrouzieri. The sequence continues at coordinate 46,606,913 of JABFTP020000042.1, forward strand.
GATGACGAATTGATATCGAGAATTGTTTGGATTAATTTTTATCAATCCGTTCGAGGAAAACACTTGATCAAAATCGATTCTGCTGGTTCAGAAAAATTTTTCTTTCCTATTTGAACGTTTGCGTCATCCTGTCAGCTACCAATGTGTGAAATATTTTTTGAGAAGTAGACCGTTGAAAATTCGAGATCGAATTAAATTTTTAAATAGGTTGAATTAAACACGGCAAAATTGAGGATTTATTCAAGAAATATTTTTCTATAAATACGATGTGCTCCATTATTTATTAGTATACGCGATTTTCACCACAACACTTCCCACTTAATCACTTTTTTCCCAAAATTCAACTCATGTCCGTCCTACTCACTCACTCGCGAAATACTCCGTTTTTCTTCCCACGAAGTTGATTTGTTATTGTTCCCTCAGCTGCACTGCTATATTGATATTTCAAATTGTTATTTGATGACTACGAGTGTCGTCGAACTGAAGAGTAAACAACAAATTCCAAAACTAAATGTTCTCATGATAAGAAAGACAAGATACTAACGTGAACCACATTTTTGACTTATCAATTCAATAAGCTTTAGCATATCAGTTTATCAGGGATCCTTATCAAATTATTGTTCAATATTGACTTTTCTTTCTTTCAATAGTTATAGATTATCTTTGAAACTTAATGGTAATAATTCTTGGAGAAAACTAAATGTTGAATGAAATCTCTAAGCTTCGTTAATATTGAATGAATTGAAATTAAAATGAGCTTTCAACTAACAATTTCTTTCTTTTCCAGATTACTTGGTAAAGGAAAAAGTGATAAAGATTCACTTCTCAACAATGAAGATACAACACATGTCGATTTCAGCTCCAAAAGAATACGTTAATCGAATCTCTCATGTAAAATTTCTATTAGTACTTAAAACAATCACATTCTTATATTTTGTGAAATAGTCATATATTTTTTGTAATGTTTAACTAATCGTGTTCCATTTTTTAAAAGTATTTAATATATTTTATCTCAACATATATTTTTCTTCATGATATACACACATCAAAATAATTTAAGGTTCTCTAATAGTTGAATTTGGGAGGCTTTTACTTGGTAAAATTCCATTATCAATAATAAAAAACAAGTACTGTGTTTATATATGTATATATATATTTACTGAGTGGATGATTATGAATTAATTTCTCTAAGTTATTCATAAAAATTTCTGCTAATAAAGGACTCAACGGATTGCCCATAATCAAGCCGTCTTCAATAGTATAATATTTGTAATTGAAATGGAAATAATTTTGATCTAAACAAATTTTTAATAATGAAAGAATATCTGATTTAATGATAATAATGGTTACAATCCCAAACTAATAAATAATATTTTAAATAAAAAACAAAGTAGAATCGCATTGAATGAAGTTTACCCTGTCGATAAATTGAAACAAAAATTCAACACCTTAACCTACGTTGGCATTACAAGTGAGAAACTGAAATCATTCTTAAGTAGCAATAATTTCAACATAGCTTTCCAAACTAATAATAATTTAGGCAAATATATAAAAATAATAAAACCAAACCAGGTAAAAACAATAAATCAGGTGTTTATAGATTGAATTGCAATGACTGTGATAATTTCTACATTGGTAGAACACATAGAAATTTTAATATTAGAATATCGGAACATAAACGCAGTTTTTCTAATAAAAATCAGATTCAAATTACGTGAATCATCTCTTAGAAAATAATCATTCTTTCGACCCACAGTTTGAAATTTTGCATACAGATAATAAATATTGGAAGGTAGATCTTTGGGAAACTTTAGAAATAAATAAATACAAACACTCAGGTAGACTCATCAATGAACAAGTCGATTTAAGCCCTTCACCTCTATTGAATCTTTTCGGGAGCAATCTATTCCTTAATTTTATTGGATATACCTGTCATAAATAACCACTTAGAAGGAGGCGACCAATAAGCTTTTAATTACTCAAGAACATTTATAGTTATATTCTCATTTACATTTTTCTGCATAATCATTCGTCTGAAGAAGCTACGGTGTAGTGAAACGCGTTACGAATCGCAATTATCAAGTAAAATTCCTTAAAACACAGTACTTGTTTTTTATTTCTCTAATAGTACTGAATATTTTTTGAAAAATATAAAGCAATTGTTTGTTTTTTGAGATAATATCCTGAAAAATATTACGAAATATCGATAATTCCACATTTGTGATTCTTCAATGTATATGTGCGATTATTGGAACCCTCCCAACATTGATATAGGATGCTGAGAATGAAATTGTCTATCGTTTTTTGATCAACTGCATTCCAATCCTGTACCGGAGTCTAAAATACTCCATTTCCTTGTATAGAAAAAAAAATTCGAAATGGAAAACGCTGGAGTCTGGTTTATCCATTACGTAATGACAAGTTCATGTTTAAAAGAAGAAGATTAATTCTTTTTCCACAAAATAGAATTAGAAGGTCTCTGGTAGCGTTTTGCATCGTTGCATTTCTCTCAAACAGAAGTTTGTCAAATACATTTGAGTTTTATTCAATGTTGCCAGATTTTATGAAATATTCTTCTTTGACTGGAATTATTCTAATCTTGTCATGGGAATCATAAGCGTCTCATCTAAACAATCAATTAGTTCAAGGGTGAAACATAAGTGTAGATCAAGTAAGGTATACAGAATAAGCTATTCGCGAGGTATATGTTCTGTAAATTGTATGTAGGAATATGCTAAGCCGAGGTGCCTGGTTCGAATCCGGGTTCAAGTCATGGATGTTGTCCTTGAACAAAAAAGTAAATTTGACAAAGACGTACATTGGATACATAACCATAGTTGTTGGTCCATAACCTCTGAAGGCCAGATAACTTGTAATCCTGAGAGGTGGCAGTTATCTTTGCACAGTCTAGGAGAGTGGTTCGGAGTCCACTATAAACTGTAGGTCCATAGAAAAAACAAACAAACAATGTTCTGTAAATTGCCGCGAATACAGAAACAGTGAATATGGAATGCTAATTTATATGGGATTATAGGGAATTGAAGTTTTTGACCATTTTGATTAATTATTATCTTCAGACTTGGGCAATGGTTTAAATCTGGGGTGCTCAAACTTGAACTGCTGGCTATCTACCTCAATATTTTTAGACTTACGATCGACCCTGAGAGGCTGCAAGTATGTGTGATGCAAAGTTGTCGTACATACATGATACACCTTATCTACCTACCTACCTACCTAGGTAGGGTGTACCGTAGCATATACAGGGTGTTACATAATAGTATGTCACAACTTAAGGGGGGAAATCTACGTGCAATTTTAAGAAAAAAAGTTTCTATAAACATAGGTCCGCAAAAGCTTCGTTACTGAGCTACAGGGTGTTGAAATTTCCGGAAAAAATTGGTTCTTTCTTCAAACCTCCTGCAGTTTTTGAGATATTCAGCCCAAATTTGGAATGCAAGCTATTTTTATAACCTCCATCAATACAAGTACTAGATTTTAACTGAAATTCACAAGGTGTTTTCTTTTTCGAGGCAATGTCTTCTTTTGCCCTCTCAATTTTTTTTGCATTACGCCACTGATCAGCATACAATCAATTTTGTCATTTTCGTTCAGTTTAGAAAGTTTTTTGGCACTTGTAATTTTTTCGTATCTCCGATCGTTCTCGAGCAAAAAAATATTAAACGATTGTATGCATTCGCTGAATTGAAAGCACTTCTAATTAAAAAAATGACTAGTAGGCTTTGATTTTTTTCATTTATTTATTCATTATGACAGTTGAACCAGTGTCTGATCGAATTGTTTCTTAAATTAACGGTACGTTTTGAGACTTTGGCAGTTATTGCTGTAAGAAAAAATGGCTAATTTTACTAACGCCGAATTGGTGGATATCCTTTGTATGTACGGTCTGGCTGACGGAAACACAACAGAAGCTAGACGATTATATCAGGTGCGCTTTCCAAATCGAGTAACACCAGACAAATGTCCACAGAAGGTTAAGGGAAACTGGTACTTTCACTGCAAATAATCATTTAAAAGCTGCAACTCAAACTAAGAGAACTCCAGATATTGACGAAGCAGTTTTAAATTGTCTTGATTTAAATCCTTACGTGAGTACAAGAAAAATTGGAAATCAGTTGAATATTTCACATGTTCTTGTTTGGAGGATTCTCCACGACTTTTTATTGTACATGTTTCATATTCAACGCGTCCAAACTCTACTTCCTCGAAATTTTCCTTCAAGACTAAATTTCTGCCAATGGTTCTTAGATAAAATTAGAGAAAATGCTCATTTTGATAGTGAAATAATTTTCATAGACGAAGCTAACTTTTTGAGAACTGCTATCACAAATTTGATAGAAGAATCTCATCATCAAGAACAATTCTCACTAAATGTCTGGGTCGGAATAATTGGAAATTATTTGATTGGCCATTTTTTTTGTTTAGCAGACTAAACGGTCCCGCTTATCGGCAATTTTTTGAGGAGGAGTTACCTTCCTTTATTTCTTAAGGATGTGCCACTTTTGGTGAGAAACATAATGTGGTTCGTGCATGACGGGGCACTAGCACATTTCAGTGGAGAAGCTAGGGAATCCTTGAATAATACATTCAAGAACTGATGGATAGGTAGGGGTAGGCTACAACCATGGCCTCCTAGATTCACATACTTAGATAGTTTAGACTTTTTCTTATGGGGATATCTCAAAAGTTTAGTTTATACCCCTCCAGTGAACACTATAGAAGAATTGAGAAATCGTATAATAACCTCTTGTGACACGATAAAAAATACCCCAGGAATATTTCAAAGAGTGCGTGATAATATGCGAAGAAGGACAGCGGCCTGTATTCTTGCAGGTGGAGGGCACTTCCAGCAATTTATTTAGTTTTTAATTTTTCTTTTTTTTTCAGTTTGATATTGAATAAGTATAAGTTGAGTCTCAGAAGACGAGCTTTCGCAATAAAAGCAAATTTTGGTTATACCTATCGAGTACTTCTATTATTTTTTTAGTTAGCTAATAACATACAATTCGAATTCAATAATTTTTCAATCGAAAAGTTTTTAAATTGAACAAAGACGACGAAAATTGATTGTACGCTGATCAGTGACGTAATGCAAACAAAATTGAGAGGGCAAAAGAAGACATTGCCTCGAAAAAGAAAACACCTTGTGAATTTCAGTTAAAATCTAGGACTTGTAATGAGGAAGGTTATAAAAATAGCTTGCATTCCAAATTTGCGCTAAATATCTCAAAAACTGCATGAGTTTTGAAGAAAGAACCAATTTTTTCCGGAAATCTCAACACCCTGTAGTTTCGTAACGAAGCTTTTGAGGACCTATGTTTATATGAACTTTTTTTCTTAAAAAAATAGATTTACCCACCTTAAGTTGTGGCATACTATTATGTATGTATACCATGTATACCTCCAGATATTACATGAAACTAGCTGTTTATTTAAGTAGCATCAAGACTATTTATTTTCAGTAACATAAAGCAAAGATGTTTATACTTTGTCTATGCATAAAGACACAACATAACCTAAAATAAATTAATTTCTGTGTTTATTTTTGTTGTGGTAAATTGTATAATATTCAAATTTTTTATATTTATTCTGTAGAATAAAACTAAAAGACCAAAGAAATATTGAAAGCTGTCTCTTAAAAGGAATATAATTGGATAATAAATGGCAGATTCAAGTGAAAACCAAAGTGCACAACCCGAAGATGATGATTCCAACGATTTTCAGGGACCTTCCCTTTCAGAATGTTCGAAGCCGAAAAAAAGAAAAATTTTACCATTCGAACATCTATATTTGGATAATTTACCAAGCGCTGAAGCTTATGAAAGAAGTTACATGCATAGGGACACCATAACACATTGTTTAGTCACAGCTACTGATTATATCATTACAGCAAGTTGTGACGGGCACATAAAATTTTGGAAGAAAATGGAAATTGGAATTGAGTTTGTGAAACATTTTAGGAGCCATTTAGGTAAATGATATCACGATATCAGTATTTCGTATTGCTTCAGATATCGTAGTGAATGTTAAATATTATGATTCTTTTTGTTCAGGTCCAATCACAAAAGTTGCAGTTAATGTAGAAGGAACCTTATTCTGTTCTGCTTCATCAGACAAATCCTTGAAAATTTTTGATGTAGTAAACTTTGATATGATAAATATGATGCGTTTAGAATATGTTCCTTCGGTAATCGAATGGATTCATGCGCCAGGAGACGCAGTGCATACACTAGCAGTTTGTGATAATGATAGTCCAAAATATATATTTATGATGGAAGAGGCGACTCAACCTCGTTGAAAATTTTGGAAAAAATGCATAGCAAGCCATTGAGTTTGTTGAGATATAATGCTAAGTTTGATGTGATTATTTCCGTGGATAAAAGTGGAATATTAGGTAAGGAATGATTTCATATTTTATTTATTATTATAATAATAATTATAATTATAAGTTACATACAGAATTAGGTAATCCTGCTGTTTACGCTGCCCGCACTCGCTTCGTGTACACCGAGTCGACGAGGAATGTTTCCGAACGATTTGAAATTTAAGCCAGTGTTGCCACGATTTATCTCAAGTCGGAGATTTGAGTACCTATCGTTGAAAATTAAATAGCAAAGGATATTGAAGTGAAACATATAGGTAAACACTCCTATTCAAGAGCGTAACTTCTCGGGAGCAGAAGGGCTATATGTGACTCTTAATTTGTCGCAAATGCTTGATTATCTTAATAAACAGATACATATTTTGAGTTCATTTGGACTGGGTAGTGCGGTATAGCAAAAGATGTTTTCAAAATCTTAAGAGTTTCCAAAGTATTCATAAGATATTAGAATCTGACCTCACATTTCAGTAATTCGATAAAGTTCAATATGACGGATGAAATTGAGGGAAAATATTTCCCTTTGTTTGGCATAAATTTTTTGACAATCTGAATGCAGGATCTGTATGCTCCAGATTTTTTTTGTAAGCTAGAACCTTTACTACACTCGGAGGCAAAATTAGCGGAACACTCGAAAATTTAACCAAATTCGAAGTCCGATATTTTTCCTAATTCTCAACCGATTTAGATGATTTGTTCGGCAAGTTATAGATCAACTCTTCTGCTTTGTAGAAATTATAAGAGAAAACAAGAAAAATTTGAAAAAAATTTTATACGGGGGCAAAACTAAAAGTGTTTTTTTTGTCAAAAATTCGTAACACCCTGTGGAATTTCATGGTCGGAGTTGAAACGTACAATATCATGGTCTGTCAAGACACATCTTCCTACAGTAACGCCCTTCTTGTTTTATGCGTTTATCTCTATTTTTACAAGAGATATCCAATTTGAAGCGAAAAGTCACAAATTTCAAGAATTTATTTTTAATCTTGCGTAGGTGCATAACATCGCAGGTTAGCCAAAAAATAAAATCAAAATTAGAGAAGCGGAAATCTAACGAAATGAAAATTTTTGAAATTCACTGGCCAATTTCACGCTCCGAGAGAACTCGAAGTACACTGGAAAAATCGTTGATTTTGCACATTTATTTCTGAATTTTTTTGTGTGACACTCTATAATAATTATCATTCCTGTCCAAAATTGAGAGCAGGTGTGTATCCTGGCGATACACTCGTGAAATGAAATGAACATGTTGAGAAAAATGTTCATGATGACCCACAAAAAAAACATTTGATTTTAGTAGCGAGTATGACCCCCCCGAGCTCTTATTACAGCGCGCTGACGATTTCGCATACTCCCAATGATGTTGTCTATCATCTGTTGAGGTATGTTGTCCCACTCTTCCACCAAAGCCAATGTCAGCTCTTCAACTTTGCCTGGATTCCATTGTCGAATCCTTTTTCCAAGAATGTCCCAAACGTGTTCGATCGGGTTTAAATCCGGTGACCGCGGCGGCCAGTCCATTCGTGTGATCCCAACTTCATTGAGATATTCTATCACTATGCGCGCAGTATGAGGGCGCGCGTTATTGTGCATAAAAAGGAAATTTTCCCCTATGTAAGGAGCAAAAGGCAAAACATGGGGCTCCAAGATTTCTGTTATATACCGATGGGCATTAAGTGATCCATTGCCAATAATCTCCAGTTCTGTTCGTACTCCCAAGCATATGCCACCCCATATCATAACTGACCCTCCACCGTATTGCTCAGTTCCTGCGAAGTTCGCTTGATTGTACCGTTCCCCTCGATGCCTCCATATTCTATCTCTATCATCCACGAAATTCACACAATATCGGCTCTCATCACTAAATAAAACTCGTCTCCACTGATTGATTGTCCATGCTACATGCTCCCTAGCAAACGCCAATCTTGCTACCCGATGGGCTCTATCGAGTCTTGGTGCTCTTGCTTGAGCGTATGATCTCAGACCAACTTCATTTAATCGTCTTCTGACTGTCCTCACACTGACGTTAATGTTATCCACTGCTTGTAAAAGGTTACGTGCCTGAACAGCAGTAAGACGAGGATTTCTTATGGTTTGATTGACGATGAAACTGTCATGTATAGCGCGGGTTGCCCGATTTCTTCCTTGTCCTCGCCTCCTCACGTACAATCCAGTTTCCCTGTAACGTCGGTAGATTCGATGGATAACCGACGTCGAGACACCCAACATGGTACCGACTGAGCGGTAGGTGCGCCCTTCCTCGATCAATGTAACTGCCCTTGCTACTGAGGTTGGTGGTAAATCTCTCATTCTGAATGAAAAATACCGTTTCGAATCGTACACAGTAAAAGAATCACAAAACACCGCAACCGATCGAATTTGTATCAAATCAAAGAATGGAAAACTCTCATTCTTTAAACAAGTGCAAATGTGGTCATATACAAAAAAACGTGTGTTGTATTTCATATTTGATTAAAAAAGGTGTGCACATGTGTAAATGAAAAGTTTTATCAATGGTCCCAGAATTTGGTTGTGTATTTTAATACCTACCGACTGTTATCTCCTATGAATTCCTAATTTTCACCAAATTAACCAAATTGTCATCGATAACTAATGCAATTCGAACATAAAAATCGCAAACGACAAATTCGACACGCCTGAGTGATAATACGAAAATTCCAAATTGATAGACGAATTTTAATGACAATTTCTTGATTCAATGGAATTTCTCCAAAATGGTGATTTTCCACTTGAAATTAAATATATTTTGCAAAAATAGAGATAAACGCATGAAACAAGAAGGGCGTTACTGTAAGAAGATGTGTCTTGACATACCATGATATTGTACGTTTCAACTCGGACCACGAAATTTCACAGGGTGTTACGAATTTTTGACAAAAAAAACACTTAGTTTTTCCCCCGTATAAAATTTTTTTCGAATTTTTTTGTTTTCTCTTATAATTTCTACAAAGCAGAATAGTTGATCTATAACTTGCCGAACAAATCATCTAAATCGGTTGAGAATTAGGAAAAATATCGAACTTCGAATTTGGTTAAATTTTCGAGTGTTCCGCTAATTTTGCCTCCGAGTGTATTTAGCTCATAAAACAAGGTAATAAATTGAGAATTGTACACTGTACAAAATTTTCTTTTCATTCATTTGGAGGGTGCGACTAACAACATCTCAGTTCTATTGATTCATTAGTATTCATACATCCAATAAGTTATTTCTGATGTGGTTTTAGAGTTATTCACGAATTTTGATAACTTCTTGATTTCATCCATACTCGATTTCTCGGTTATGAAATTTACGTCAAAAATGTTTTCACGTTATTTAGAATTTTTCTTGTGAATTGCCGAAATTCCTTTTCCCCCTTAGTTTGACAAATAAAGACATAGATTGGTATTTTTTTTTAGAACGATCACAGTCATTTAAGAAATATCTAACAATATTTTTCGCATTTCCTCCCGCAAAATTGAATGTTGACTTTCGAACCATAGAACTTCGAGAGTTCTTCAATGGATACCGATCTTTATAATACAATTTGTGAGATTGCATGGACTGAGTTGTTTTCCATAATCCAATAAAATTAAAGCATTTATTGAATTATTTTGCGCATTGCTATTACATGATTCTCAATGTTCTATGGTTCTGAAAGGTACATCTCCTTTTCAACCGACTTCAACAATAATTCAAAATAGGTGGTGGCTGACGTGAGTCAGTAGAGATACTGACTCCCACGCCAAGGGACCGGGTGCAATTCCCAGGTAAGATATAGTTGTAGTATGAATGTTGGTGTGTTTTCCCAGAGTTGGGAACATAACCGATAGGTTGAGTCTATAACCTCCGAAGCCAGATAACTTATAATCCTAAGAGGTGGCAGTTATCATTGCATGGTCTAAGTGAGTAGTTCGCAGTCCACTACCACTGTAGGCTCATAAAACAAACAGAAGATTCATAGAACAAACAAAAGTTTCATAAAACCAACAGAAGGTTCATAGAACAAACAGAAGTTTCATAAAACAAACAGAAGGTTCATAGAACAAACAGAAGGTTCATAGAACAAAAAGACAAACAAAAAGGGGGAGGATCTCTATGCGAAGTTTTTTTTTTCATAACAAGTTGGAGTAATTTTGAGCAGCAACATTTCTGTCTGTATTGACATAAAAATAGTAGTAGGAATTCTTGTTAAAGCCCTTTGCATTGGCCGGGAAGATGCTTACCACAGCTAGAGGTTAGGTTAGATTTTCACCCTTGTCTTCGTGAAGAAATCCTGGAAATCATGGAGTGCAAGATGACAATGAGAGAAAGAAGCTGCTAAGCAGAAAAATTTTTGGTACTCTGTTTGTATACACGACACTAACACACCATAAAACAGACAAGCTATTGCTAGTGCAATAGCGACGGGGAAACGAGTTTTTTCCATAGGTTTTTTCACTCGTTTACTGAATTATACGCAAGATAGTATGGTTCCCCTGTAACATTTCCTGTGCTCACACTTTAGGGGCAATCGTAGGAGGCATGATGTAAGTTTAGATGCCTGATTAAGGAACGGTCATGGTCTGTTTTTTCTGCTGGTATTCTATATCTTCGCTTGTTTTTTACGATTGTGTTTTTTCCGACACACACCAAAATTATAGCTATAAGCATTTATTGTAAATACAATTATTTGAATTTTTGATGTATATAACTCAAGAAATTTCCTTAACGAATGTAGATATAGGTGCTCTTAAATTTAAGTAGAGAGTAGGATTTCTTCGTACAACGGTTTTTAATTCTGTGTAATTGCCTATATGGTCTTTGAAATGTATACCGAATCAATGTGAATATAATGTCTCTGGTCTTTATAATACTCTCACGAGTTTGATTATTCTGCATGATTTCCTGAACGTCAACAATATTTGTTCTAGACATGATAAATCCTAAAAATAAAATAATTAACAAATTCCAAATCAGTTGAATAAATCGCTCGTCTCGCAAGTAAAGCTCAAATCGCATATGAAGTTTATCCAACACAAGTATTGAACAAACTAAAGAGTGAGACGACAGAGATCAAACATTTATTCTCTTATACGAACGTGAAATTTAAATGATTTAAATGAACTTCAGGTAAGGGATCTGGCAACACTGGCTTGAAATTCAAATCGTTCGGAAACATTGCGCGTGTGGACAGTGTAAACAACAGGATTACCCAGAATTATTATGAGTAATATATTTTAACTCCTATTACACCTGAGGAAATGCATGATATATATATATATATATATATATATATATATATATATATATATATATATATATATATATATATATATATATATATATATATATATATATATATATATATATATATATATATATATATATATATATATATATGTATATATATATAGGATATCCACCAGGACCGTCCTTTAAAACTTCCAATTACAATATCAGGTTAAAATTTTATACGCGGCCATAACTAGCGATTTTCCAATTGGAATGAAATATTTTCGAAGTGATACCATTTCTGGTTATACCGGAAGTGGATCATCACTTTGTTATTTCAAATGGCCATCTACCTTATTTATTATACATCTAGAACCGACATTTGAGCAAGGCATAAAATACCCAAGTTGTTGGCACTTATCTGTCAAAACTTTTGACACATTCAATTAGGAAAAAATAAACTCGATTTTTGAGGACGACAATCAAATTAATACGCTAGCCTATTTTCGTGCCAATCCACATGCGTCCATTAAGTCAGCATCAATGGATATTGGATTGAATTATACTTCCATTCAAAGGTTCCTCAAGAAACATAACATGCACCCGTTTTCTTTTATTAGACTACAAAAATTGAAACCAACTTATTAAATTTATTAATTCGGCTTCAAGAAGATGAGACAATTCTGCAAAAAATTATATGGCCTGATGAAGCCAAGTTTAATGAAAGTGGAATAACCAACAGGAGAAATCGACATTTTTGGGCCACAGAAAATCCACATTTCATTGAGGTTATTGATTTCCAAAATTAATTCAGCGTGAACGATTTTGCAATTTTAATGAATGATTTGTTGGCTTATCACATTTATGAGAAAAATCTTAATGGACAAAGATATCTGGAAATTTTTAGAGGAACATTAGCACATTTTTTAGATGGATTACCCCTCAACATTCTGAGGGATTGCTATTACCAAATGGATGGTGCACCAGCACATAAATCACGAGCTGTAGATCGGCAGCTAACAGAAATGTTCGAGGATAGATGGTGGGGTAATTAAGGACCAAATTTATGGCCTCCGCGTTCTCTGGACCTGACGCCCCTTGATTTTTATTTATGGGGCAAAATCAAGAGTGAAGTGTATCTTATTTCTCTAAGAAGTAAAGAAGAGTTACTAAAGCACATTCATAATGCTTTTCGTAATATTAATCCTGAGGAAACTAGGAGGGCAACTCATCATGTTCGTATATGATCTGTCAAGTGTATCAAGCAAAATGAGGCCCATATTGAACATTTACTCAGATCGTAAATTAGTTTTCTCCTATGATGTTTGCTATCATTTATTCGTGTTAATGTAATTATCTGCGATGATTAGTTTTCCTTTAGTTCCTACAATTTTAATTCATCCGAATTGAAGAAAATTGCTTCTAATGCTTCAAAATTTCATTTTACTCATAGACGGTGAATTTGGAAATTAGTTATTGAATTTCCTGCAATTTCTACCCACTACTTTTTGACATTCTGAAATGAATTAAAAAAAGATTAAATATATTTTCGTTTGAATAACCAGTAGTTTTATTCCAAATGTGTTGTATTCATCTAACCTAGCAGCCCGGCGACTGTGACCCAGTGGTCTATTGTGGCACACTCTGTCCTAAATTTCATCCTCGAGCTCCATCTCTTTCGTAAAGGATACGAGTTTCGTGGGTAAGAGCTCAATAAACTCGGTCAACTTCAGTTTGCAAGATCCAATCTAAACTGACCCTTTCCCCGGCTGGTCACTCGCACATAACATGTTCCATTGATTCTATATCTTCTTCACATAGCCCACATGAAGGATCCTCAACCAATCCTAATTTATTTAGGTGTTTTCTGAGGGGACAGTGCCCCGTTAATATGGCAGTTAAAACTCTCAGTTCCAACCCAGAGAGTGTAAGCCAGGCCTTGGCTTTTGTGGTGGAAGGTCTACTGATGGCACGTCGAGCTTGTCTGAAAACTGGGAGGCTCATCCAATGCTCACGTACTCTCAAGTCCAACCATCGGTTGTTTTCCATCCTTGCAGTTTCCAGGGGAATTCCGAGCTTAGGTTCCGGTCCTATGAACTCCAGGTTAGTTCCTCGAGCGGCCAATGAGTCCGCCTTCTCATTTCCCTCAATACCCTAGTGGTCAGAAACCCATAATAAACGGAGCTTGCTCTACTCTCCTAGTTTGGCAAGGGTAGAGCTACATTCCTGCACCGTAAGTGAAGTACAGGTATTGAATGCCAATGCTTGCAGTGCAGCTTGGCTATCGGTGAGGATTTTAATTGACCTATTTGTTAATCCCCCCGCAAGCAAAAGGTTAGCACAGTGGTCAATGGTGAATATTTCTGCTTGAAAGACAGTCGCATGCCCACCAAGACAGATCGACTGTTCCTTGTCGGCACCTCGACCGTAGACGCCAGCTCCAACACCTTTCGCAGTTTTTGAGCCATCCTTGTACCAACAGGGACCCTCAAGTAGACGGTCCTTGGAGCTGATCCATTACTGTCTATCGGGAATGATTATTTGGAATGGCCTCTCCATGTTGGTTTTGGGTGTTGCTATGTCTGACCTCACACTCAGCACTTCATTGTCCTCGATTTCAGACTGTAAGGCGACAGGCACAAAGCCGAAGTTACCCGCTTCATTAAGGGAAAGATGATGGAATCTGTAGAAAGCCATTCTAGCCACTCCTCTTATCACAAGATGAAGTGGGGCAAGACCCAATATCAGTTCCATGACGCAGTGGGTATAGAGCGAAAGGCTCCTGTGATCATCATGCAGGCTGTTCTCTGTAATTTAGAGAGCTTGAGTTGGCATTGCTTCTTAAGACTGCACTCCCACCAAGTATGGCAGCCGTACGTAATACGTGGTCTAATCACCATCGCATAAAGCCACTGGAGTTGCTTTGGGGCAAGACCCCACTTTTTTTCCACAGGTCTTTTGACATACCCATAGGGAACGTCTAGCCTTGTGTATTGTGTTTTCCAGGTGCGAATTCCACATGAGTTTGCTATCCAGGGTAATCCGCAGATATTTCGCTTTTTCACAACCGGAATAAACACCCCGCCCAGGGTCGGGGGGGAAACAAATATCCTCCTCTTCCTGGTAAACGGTACCATAAGGGTTTTGAAGGGGTTTATGCTAAGTTTCTCTCCTTCACACCACCCCTGAATTGCTGACATAGCCTCCTGTAGTCTGTCGGAAACATCGCTATCATCTCCGACAGCCATAATGACTATATCATCAGCGTATGCTTGTACATAAATATCCACTGCGCCAATTATTGCCAGAAGGTCATCAACTAGCAGAGACCACAACAGAGGGGATAGTACTCCTCCCTATGAGCAGCACCTACCAGCCACAAAAGTGACTACTTCTCCTTTCAGTGAAGTGTTGATCACTCTGGCATTTAGCATGTTACTGATCCATTCCGCAATAATATTTGGTACTCTTCTGGCTCCCACAGCCCCACATAGTGAGTCAGTGGGGGCCGCATTAAACGCACCTTCAATGTCCATGAAGGCTGCAAATGCAGTCTCCTTAAACCCTTGTATTTGGAGCCTTTTAGATGTGTGCTCTTTGCAGATGACACGACTATTTTCTGCTCAGCTGCTGACAGACTTACTGTGTTTAATTTGGGAAATGTGTATCTTATTCCTGTAAGAACTTAGAAGAGTTACTAGAGCGCATTCATAATGCTTTTCGTAATATTAATCCTGAGGAAACTAGGAGGGCAACTCATCATGTTCGTATACGATCTGTCAAGTGTATCGAGCAAAATGAGGCCCATATTGAACATTTATTCAGATCGTAAATTAGTTTTCTCCTATGATGTTTGCTATCATTTATTCGTATTAATGTAATTATCTTCGATGATTGGTTTTCGCTTAGTTCCAAAAATTTTTATTCATCCGAGTTGCAGAAAATTACCTCTAATGCTTCGAAATTTTATTTTTCTCATAGGCGCCAAATTTGGAAATTGGTTATTGAATTGCCTGCAATTTCTACCCACTACTTTTTGACATTCTAAAATGAATTAAAAAAAGATTAAATATATTTTCGTTTGAATAACCAGTGGTTTTATTCCAAATGTGTTGTATTTTTTGGATATCTTCTATCTGAAATAACGACAATTCTTGTTGAAATATCAAATTCGAATGAACGAAGTGACAAGAACATTAATTTTAGGCACCTGTCAGGTGAACGTAGCCAGTTCAGCTACTTGATTCAAATATTTCAAAGCATTCTCTGTTAGTTCTTGCAAAATCATCAAAATTCAATATATTCCCAAATTATTTTAAGAGATGGGTATAGTACATGCTGATACAATTCCATCTGAAATTGGAGGCTTCATCTGATGGCAATATAAAAATTGGCACGTGCAATTTGAAAAAAATGAGTTATTGCGGTTTGAAAAAGGCCAAATTGAAAAAATCATACAGAACAACGCAATAAACATTTGACATGTGTAGATTGCTTAAAAAGTTCCTTGATCCTTCTTCTATCCACCCAAGCAAAAATTGTGTCTATAGTGCAAAAGATCTACGAGCTACAATTTTTTTAAATGTTCCTCAAAAATCGAGTTTATAACGAAATTAATTAAATCTGTCAAAAGTTTTGACAGATAAGTGCCAACAACTTGGGTATTTTATGCCTTGCTCAAATGTCTATTCTAGATGTATAATGAAAAAGATAGATAGCCATTTGAAATAACATAGTGATGATCCACTTTCGGTATAACCGGAAATGGTATCACTTCTAAATTATTTCACTTCAATTGGAAATCGCTAGTTATGGTCGCGTATAAAATTTCAGCTTGATATTGTAATTGGAACTTAAAAAGTTTTTAACGGACGGTCCCGGTGGATATCCATGTATTTTTAACTCCTATAACACCTGAGGAAATGCATGAAGAAATCAGTAAACTGTCCAATTCATCGTACTTCGTTATCTATGATATGAATAGTAAAATAGTTAAATCTATTA
Source organism: Cryptolaemus montrouzieri (assembly GCA_013387265.2). NCBI lineage: Eukaryota > Metazoa > Arthropoda > Insecta > Coleoptera > Coccinellidae > Cryptolaemus > Cryptolaemus montrouzieri. The sequence goes on from JABFTP020000042.1 coordinate 46,623,526, forward strand.
GCACTAGCATCTCGGTTTCACTTTGTACACTGTTCAATAGATGCCCGGTTGAGGTGGTATTCCTGGACGTCTTTAAAAAAGCTAAAGTTATACCCATCGGTAATTACCGTCCCATTTCTATAATTCTGATCTTAGCTAAACTCTTTAAGAGACTGTTGAAAAGTCGGTTTGTTGCCTTCCTGGAAAAAATAGAGTTCTTTGCCCAGTTTAATATGTATTCATAGCTTCTTTTTCTACAAAAGGCGCTGTCTAGAGGGTTGTTGAGTGTGTGGTGGTTGTCCTCGAAAATCATAGTCGCACACTTTGAGCTCTGTGATAAAACTACTACTACTAAAACTTTTGATATAATTATTCACTCTGGACTTCTGATGAAAGCTGAAATGTGTGGATTTAGGGGCCTTGCTCTGAGGTTGCTGAGGTCTTACCCCGACAATACGTTGAACTGAATGGAGCAGTGCCAGGGTTTCTGCCTGTGAAGTGTGGGGTGCCTCAGGGGTCTGTTTTGGGACCCCTGTTGTTTCTCATGTATATTAATGACCTTCTCTAGTACTTGGAACCTTTTAGAAGTATGCTCTTTACAGATGACACAACTATTTTTTTGCTCGGCTGCTGACAGGCTTTAGTGTATCTAAGTTGGGAAATGTGGCCTTGGCCAAGGCTGAAACATGGTTCAGAACAAACGCTCTGAAACTGATTCTAGATAAAACACTAACCATGATCCTTCCCTTAACGCTGGGTCTTCCACTGAGACAGCCTGTCTTCTGGGCATCACATTGGATGCCTGTTTGATATATATATATATATATATATATATATATATATATATATATATATATATATATATATATATATATATATATATATATATATATATATATCTGAAAAATAAAAGGCAATTTAAAGATAATACATTAAAAAGTGAGGTAGAATAAAATTGTCATTGCCTTCCACCAAATAAATAAAATAAATATATATATATATATATATATATATATATATATATATATATATATATATATATATATATATATATATATATATATACAGGATATCCACCGGGACCGTCCGTTAAAAACTTTTTGAGTTCCAATTACAATATCAAGGTGAAATTTTTACGCAGAAATAACTAGCGATTTCCGATTGGAGTGAAATATTTTCGAACTGATACCATTTCCGGTTATACCGGAAGTAGCATGACAGTTATTTCCCAAAAAAAAACCATACGCTAACAGAGACTGAAAATTATGTAAAATATACAGGGCGGGACCGTCTGTTAAAAACTTTTTAAGTTCCAATTACAATATCAAGCTGTAATTTTATACGCGGCCATAACAAGCGATATCCAACTGGAGTGAAGTGATGCCATCATCATCACTTTGTTATTTCAAATGGCAATCTACCTTTTTTATTATACATCTAGAACCGACATTTGAGCAAGGCATAAAATACCCAAGTTGTTGGCACTTATCTGTCAAAACTTTTGACAGATTTAATTATTTTTGTTATAAACTCGATTTTTGAGGAACATTTAAAAAAAATTGTAGCTCGTAGATCTTTTGCACTATAGACACAATTTTTGTTTGGGTGGATAGAAGAAGGATCAAGGAATTTTTTAAGCAATCTACACATGTCAAATGTTTATTGCGTTGTTCTGTATAATTTTTTCAATTTGGCCTTTTTCAAACAGCGATAACTCAATTTTTTCAAATTACACGTGCCCAATTTTTATATCGCCATCAGATGAAGCGTCAAATTTCAGATGGAATTGTATGAGCATGTACTATACCCATCTCTTATAGTTCCGAAATAATTTTGGAATGTATTGAATTTTGATGATTTTGCAAGAACTAACAGAGAATGCTTTGAAATATTTGAATCAAGTAGCTGAACTGGCTACGCTCACCTGACAGGTGCCTAAAATTAATGTACTTCGAATTTGGTATTTCAACAAGAATTCTTGGTAATTTGAAGTGGAAATTTTTGAAAAACACCAGATTGATAATAAAATGGCTGATTATTCAAACGAGGATATGTTTAATCTCTTTTCAATTCATGGCGAATGTCAAAAAGTGGTGGATAGAACTTGCAAGCAATTCAATAACCAATTTCCAAATTTGGCGCCTATGAGTAAAACAAAATTCCGAAGAATTAGAAGCAGTTTTCTGCAATTTGGAGGAACAAAATACATAGAAACTAGAAGAAAACCAATTCTCGAGGACGACGACAATCAAATTAATACGCTAGCGTATTTTCGTGCCAATCCACATGCGTCCATTAAGTCAGCATCAATGGATATTTGATTGAATTATACTCCATTCAAAGGTTCCTCAAGAAACATAACATGCACCCGTTTTCTTTTATCAGACTATAAAAATTGAAACCAACTTATTAAATTTATTAATTCGGCTTCAAGAAGATGAGACAATTCTGCAAAAAATTATATGGTCTGATGAAGCCAAGTTCAATGAAAGTGGAATAACCAACAGGAGAAATCGACATTTTTGGGCCACAGAAAATCCACATTTCATTGAGGTTATTAATTTCCAAAATAAATTCAGCGTCAACGTTTTTGCAATTGTAATGAATGATTTGTTGGCTTATCACATTTATGAGAAAAATCTTAATGGACAAAGATATCTGGAAATTTTGAGAGGAACATTAGCAAATTTTTTAGATGGATTACCCCTTAACATTCTGAGGGATTGCTATTTCCAAATGGATGGTGCACCAGCACATAAAACACGAGCTGTAGATCGGCAGCTAACAGAAATGTTCGAGGATAGATGGTGGGGTAATCAAGGACCAAGTTTATGGCCTCCGCGTTCTCCGGACCTGACGCCCCTTGATTTTCATTTATGTGGCAAAATCAAGAGTGAAGTGTATCTTATTCCTGTAAGAAGTAAAGAAGAGTTACTAGAGCGCATTCATAATGCTTTTCGTAATATTGATTCTAAGGAAACTAGGAGGGCAACTCATCATGTTCGTATACGAGCTGTCAAGTGTATCGAGCAAAATGGGCCCATAATGAACATTTATTCAGATCGTAAATTAGTTTTCTTCTATGATATTTGCTATCATTTATTCGTATTAATGTAATTATCTTCGATGATTGGTTTTCGCTTAGTTCCTACACTTTTTATTCATCCGAATTGTAGAACATTGCTTCTAATGCTTCGAAATTTTATTTTACTCATAGACGGTAAATTTGGAAATTGGTTATTGAATTGCCTGCAATTTCTACCCGCTACTTTTTGACATTCTAAAATGAATTAAAAAAAGATTTTCGTTTGAATAACCAGTGGTTTTATTCCAAATGTGTTGTATTTTTTGGATATCTTCTATCTGAAATAACGACAATTCTTGTTGAAATGTCAAATTCGAATGAACGAAGTGACAAGTACCCTAATTTTAGGCACCTGTTAGGTGAGCGTAGCCAGTTCAGCTACTTGATACAAATATTTCAAAGCATTCTCTGTTAGTTCTTGCAAAATCATCAAAATTCAATATATTCCCAAATTATTTCGGAACTATAAGAGATGGGTATAGTACATGCTGATACAATTCCATCTGAAATTTGACGCTTCATCTGATGGCGATATAAAAATTGGCACGTGCCATTTGAAAAAATTGAGTTATTGCTGTTTGAAAAAGGCCAAATTGAAAAAATCATACAAAACAATGCAATAAACATTTGACATGTGTAGATCTATCCACACAAGCAAAAATTGTGTCTATAGTGCAAAAGATCTACAATTTTTTTAATGTTTCTCAAAAATCGAGTTTATAACAAAAATAATTAAATCTGTTAAAAGTTTTGACAGATAAGTGCCAACAACTCGGGTATTTTATGCCTTGTTCAAATGTCGGTTCTAGATGTATAATAAAAAAGGTAGATTGCCATTTGAAATAACAAAGTGATGACCCACTTCCGGTATAACCGGAAATGGTATCACTTCGAAAATATTTCACTCCAATTGGAAATCGCTAGTTATGGTCGCGTATAAAATTTCAGCTTGATATTGTAATTGGAACTTGAAAAGTTTTTAACAGACGGTCCGGGTGGATATCCCTGTATATTTTGCATAATTTTCAGTCTCTGTTAGAGTATGGTTTGATCTTTTGGGGAAATAACTGTCATGCTACTCGCATATTTCTTACACAAAAAATTGCAATTCGAACAATGCATACGATGAGGTACAGGCAGTCTTGCCGAGGGTTTTTTTAGAAAGAATGGTCTGATGACCCTCAGTGGTCTCTACATTTTCAGGTGTCTTATGTTTTTGAAAATGCATGCTCATCTGTTTGAAAACTTTAAGAACCGTAACTGTACAAGACAGATGTCTCCCTATTTGTATCCTCTTCGTTCCCTGAATCTTACTCAAGATAATGCCCAATTCATGTGTCTCAAACTGTTCAATTCTATCCCAAGAACTCTGCAAAGAGTTGTTGATGTGAAGATTTTCAGGAGAGAACTAAGGAGGTTTATTATTGAATGTGAGTCCTACTCAGTTGTTGAGTTTTGTGAATGGTGTCGAGGAAGGCTGTGAGACTTTTTAATACTTTTGTTACGTATATACTGTTTGTTTTATTATTGTATATTACAATTGTATCAATAAAGATTATCTTATCTTATAATTGTTTACTAGAGCTGCCTAAGCAACTCGACTGTCGAAGCAGATTGTGATCCACACACATGTTGATATTCTTTAAAATACAAGGGAATCGAAAGAATTGAAAAACATATTTGGATCTTATAATTGTAAAAGCACTCTATTTGAACCTTCACGAATAACTCAGAATAGCTCCACATGTATCGACAAGATTTTCTGTAATTTTGATGTGTGTAGTACATCTACAATAAATCTGCATCTAGGAGATCATCTGGGCCAACACATAACTCTTCCATCTGAAAATAAAAATCATTCAAAAGCTACTCATAAAATAAAAATACGTAATTATACCACTGAGGGGATTCACAGTGCAATGCAAAAGATGGGTAACACTGATTGGAACTCTATTTTAATTGGTAAATCAGCGGAAGAATCTTACAACCACTTTTTCAATGAACTGAAACACTGGTTCGACGTTAATATTCCAGAACGAAAGAAAAAAGCTATTAATAATAATAAATATCCTATATTCGATTCTGATTAAGTAAAACAAATAAGAAACACACTGGATGCTATCGATACAATATTTAAAGTCACTCGCTCAAATGGAGCTTATATAGCATATAAAAAATGCAAGGAAGTCCTTCGGCAAAAAATCGAATTCGGTAAGAAACAACACCATCTTGGCCTCATACAAGAATTGGATAACAAAATAAAGACAGTTTGGAATATTATTAAGAAAGAGGTAACTAAGCCAGTAAATGCAACAAATGCGAATCTTTCCGCAGACGAATTAAATGATTTTTTTGCTAATGTTGGAGAGAAGGTCAACACCAGCCTGGGCCCACAAATAAAGCGATGCAATTGCTAGAAAAAAGTCTGCCAAAAACAGATTTAACATTCACTCTACATCCGACATCCGCTTTTGAAGTGAGTAATATAATATCCCGCATGAAGAGTAAAAATACACAAGACATATATGGAATGTCAACAAAATTTGTTAAATCTATCCAAAAAGTGCTTATTCATCCATTAGCAGTAATATTCAATAAGTGCTTGATGAGGGTTTTTTCCAGAACATTTTAAAAAAGCAAGAGTTGTACATAACTATAGGCCTGTGTCTGTGTTGCCAGTGTTTTCGAAGATTTTAGAGACACTTATCAAAACCAGACTGACTTCCTACTTAGAATCGAACGATTTAATGAATAATCAACAACACGGATTTAGGCATGGAAGATCGACAACCACGGCTCTTCTCAAAGTAATAGATCAAATCATAAGTTCAAGCGATAAAAAAAATGCTATCTGGAATAATTTCAAGAGATCTTAAAAGAGCATTTGGCTCGATAAGTCATGAATTGCTAATGAGAAAGCAAAGGTATTATGGTATTTGTGAAACATCTCTTCGTCTCATGCATACATATTTGGAGAGAAGAACGCAGCAAGTATGGTGGAAACATTCATTATCAGGGGAAAAGCAAGTCAAATTTGGAGTTCCCCAAGGTTCTGTCTTGGGACCATTGCTTTTCATTTTATTCATAAACGATATGAACATAACCATCAATGGTAGCCATGCTTCTGCATCAACATTTTTGTTTGCTGATGACACCACACCTACAGCTTGAGGGCCACAAAAATAGAGCAATTGAAAAGAATAGAGGATGAGGTGATAAACATGTCTGATAACTGGTTTAAGAGTAATATGCTACATATTAATGATGACAAAACACAATATATCAGGTTTGGAGTTCCCATTAACGAAATATCAAGCCTAAAATTTCTCGGAGTGTATATCGACTCAAAGTTAAACTGAGAAACTCATATAGATAAAAGGGCGAGCAGGCTAACAGCAGCACTCTTTTCTTTAGAACACTAAAAAAAGTAAGTTCATTAGAAGTTGTACTTACAGCCTATTTTGGGTATTTTCATGCTATCATTTAGTATGGCGTTCTTCTTTGGGGCACTTCTCCACGAGCCTAAGACCTTTCTATTGCAGAAGAAGGCTATTCGAATTATTCTAGGCCTGAAACAAACAGACAGTTGCAGAGAGACTTTTAAACAACTTAAGGTCTTGACCCTACCATCAATATATATTATGGAATGTGTGAGATATGTACATAGGCACTTACCTGAATTTGAAACAAATGGTCAATTCCATCAATTCAACACGAGGAGAAAGGGAGATCTGAGGACGACCTTTCATAGCAAAACTAAACTACACTCAGAGGTAAAATTAGCGGAACACTCGAAAATTTAACCAAATTCGAAGTTCGATATTTTTCCTAATTCTCAACCGATTTAGATGATTTGTTCGGCAAGTTATAGATCAACTCTTCTGCTTTGTAGGAATTATAAGAGAAAACAAAAAAAATTTGAAAAAAAATTTATACGGCGGCAAAACTAAAAGTGTTTTTTTTGTCAAAAATTCGTAACATCCTGTGGAATTTCGTGGTCTGAGTTGAAACGTACAATATCATAGTCTGTCAAGACACATCTTCCTACAGTAACGCCCTTCTTGTTTCATGCGTTTATCTCTATTTTTGCCAAATATATTTAATTTCAAGTGGAAAATCACCATTTTGGAGAAATTCCATTGAATCAAGAAATTGTCATTAAAATTCTTCTATCAATTTGGAATTTTCTTATTATCACTCAGGCGTGTCGAAATTGTCGTTTGCGATTTTTATGTTCGAATTGCATTAGTTATTGATGACAATTTGGTTAATTTGGTGAAAATTAGGAATTCATAGGAGATAACAGTCGGTATGTATTAAAATACACAACCGAATTCTGGGACCATTGATAAAACTTTTCATTCACACATGTGCACACCTTTTTTATCAAATATGAAATACAACACACGTTTTTTTGTATATGACCACATTTGCACTTGTTTAAAAAATGAGAGTTTTCCATTCTTTGATTTGATACAAATTCGATCGGTTGCGGTGTTTTGTGATTCTTTTACTGTTTACGATTCGAAACGGTATTTTTCATTCAGAATGAGAGATTTACCACCAACCTCAGTAGCAAGGGCAGTTACATTGATCGAGGAAGGGCGCACTTACCGCTCAGTCGGTACCATGTTGGGTGTCTCGACGTCGGTTATCCATCGAATCTATCGACGTTACAGGGAAACTGGATTGTACGTGAGGAGGCGAGGACAAGGAAGAAATCGGGCAACCCGCGCTATACATGACCGTTTCATCGTCAATCAAACCATAAGAAATCCTCGTCTTACTGCTGTTCAGGCACGTAACCTTTTACAAGCAGTGGATAACATAAACGTCAGTGTGAGGACAGTCAGAAGACGATTAAATGAAGTTGGTTTGAGATCATACGCGCAAGCAAGAGCACCAAGACTCGATAGAGCCCATCGGGAAGCAAGATTGGCGTTTGCAGGGAGCATGTAGCATGGACAATCAATCAGTGGAGACGAGTTTTATTTAGTGATGAGAGCCGATATTGTGTGAATTTCGTGGATGGTAGAGATAGAATATGGAGGCATCGAGGGGAACGGTACAATCAAGCGAACTTCGCAGGAACTGAGCAATACGGTGGAGGGTCAGTTATGATATGGGGTGGCATATGCTTGGGAGTACGAACAGAACTGAAGATTATTGGCAATGGATCACTTAATGCCTATTGGTATATAACAGAAATGTTGGAGCCCCATGTTGAGCCTTTTGTTCCTTACATAGGGGAAAATTTCCTTTTTATGCACGATAACGCGCGCCCTCATACTGCGCGCATAGTGATAGAATATCTCAGTGAAGTTGGGATCACACGAATGGACTGGCCGTCGCGGTCACCGGTTTTAAACCCGATCGAACACGTTTGGGACATTCTTGGAAGAAGGGTTCGACAACGGAATCCAGGCAACGTTGAAGAGCTGACATTGGCTTTGGTGGAAGAGTGGGACAACATACCTCAACAGATGATAGACAACATCATTGGGAGTATGCGAAATCGTATGCGCGCTGTAATAAGAGCTCGGGGGGGTCATACTCGCTACTAAAATCAAATGTTTTTTTGTGGGTCATCATGAACATTTTTCTCAACATGTTCATTTCATTTCACGAGTGTATCGCCAGGATACACACCTGCTCTCAATTTTGGACAGGAATGATAATTATTATAGAGTGTCACACAAAAAAATTCAAAATTAAATGTGCAAAATCAACGATTTTTCCAGTGTACTTCGAGTTCTCCCGGAGCGTGAAATTGGCCAGTGAATTTCAAAAATTTTCATTTCGTTAGATTTCCGCTTCTCTAATTTTGATTTTATTTTTTGGCTAACCTCCGATGTTATGCGCCTACGCAAGATTAAAAATAAATTCTTGAAATTTGTGACTTTTCGCTTCAAATTGGATATCTCTTGTAAAAATAGAGATAAATGCATAAAACAAGAAGGGCGTTACTGTAGGAAGATGTGTCTTGACAGACCATGATATTGTACGTTTCAACTCGGACCACGAAATTCCACAGGGTGTTACGAATTTTTGACAAAAAAAAACTTTAGTTTTGCCCCCGTATAAAATTTTCTTCAAGTTTTCTCTTATAATTTCTACAAAGCAGAAGAGTTGATCTATAACTTGCCGAAAAATCATCTAAATCGGTTGAGAATTAGCAAAAATATCGGACTTCGAATTTGGTTAAATTTTCGAGTGTTCCGCTATTTTTGCCTCCGAGTGTACAACAGGGTGTTGATTACTGGGGTCCTAAGTTATACAACCATGTGCTCATTGAAATCAAAGAAAACATCATCTTGCATTCAGGAGAGAGGTCAAAAACCTACTTCTACATAGGACCATATACGAGTTGAAGGAATTTTTCTCTGAATCGGCGACGTAAACGAGGCATACTTCTATTAAATCTTCTATTAATTTTGACTTGACATGTAAATAATTGATGACATAATATATATTTCATCCATTTCATTTCACTCATTTGTGGTATCCTTTGAATACTGTAAAATGAAGTTTCACTAAGCAATTTTTTTACTTTAAAAAAAAGTATTTGAATGATTATTTTGTTAATTATGATTTCAGAATTAACGAAAAACAATGGATAATGTAACTCTCCTGATTGTGATTTCTGCAAATAATCATCTTTCATCTTTGTTGTTTCAGAATATTGGTCAAGCCTCAAACAGGACTGCATATTTCCGAAAAACGTTCTATTCGATTCGAAGCTCGATACAGATCTTTATGAGTTTGCTAAAAATAAAACATTGCCTACAGGCTTAGCTTTCTCGCCAGATGGTACACGCTTTGCAACCATATCTTTAGATAGAAGGGTCAGACTGTTCAATTTTCTCACTGGAAAGATGGTAAGCATCTTTTGACTACGACTATGATAGTCGAATGCTGTTCGAATTTTTACAAGCAAATAGGCATAAAATTTCACTTGTTTTATACCTATTTGTCTAATTACTACAGCTTGTCTCATTCCAGCCTCAAGCATGTTTTTGAACTTAGATATTGCCTTTTTACAATCACAATAATCAACAATTAACAGAGTTAATGCATAAAACCGAGACAGATTATTAACATAACTTGCGAACACAAGATTGGAACCGAAAGGGCTTTACAAAAAAAAAACACGAATATTTTGGAAAAAATATCTTAATTTTTCAATATAATTTTAACTTTCATGAGCAGACCATCCCAGAGTAGACTCTAGTTCAGCTCTTATATTGATTGGGTTGAGACCGTTCAAATATTTTCGTTTTATCATAAAGATGAACAATCCTTTCCATTTTTACAAATTCACTGAGAATGTTCTCTACTGATGGCTGTCAAACAAATACTACACCCTCTGTTGAGGATCGCAGGAGTATCACAACTTAACCGTTGATTTCCTCTTAAAGCGAATTGAATTGTTTTGTTTTGTATTGATAATATTGCACTTGATTTATTTGAGTAATGGTTGTTTTAATTAAAGTTGAAGCACTGCTGTACTAACTTAATTTATTTTGTTTAGATTTTACACGTTTTATAATATCTTAAAAATGATTCTGCCTGGTCTGGTATACACACACATCTATATTGTCCTCCTGAAACTAACTCAGGTTGGACTTAACATTTAGGTAGGGATGCACACGTTTCATTGGTTTGAAAAATAAGAATAAGAATATTTCAGAAATATTGAAAACAAATATCAAAAATGTGGTACTACGTAACTGGGAAAACCCTAGACTAATAAACCTCTTCCGTCTTATTGTACCAAGCTGTTAAAGGGACATTCATTGCATCCCTATGGTGATAAAATAATAAATTTTATGATGGTATTTGAAATAAAATTATGAATTGGGAAATTATCCTCTGGTCATCCCAGCTTAGTAGAGCTTATGTTAATATTTACAATTTGTTTCATTTCTTAAATCTTAGAATATATATACAGGTTCTTTACACCCTCCATGCCGAAAGTAACTGATCTTTTTGAGAATAAAGGGTAGGGCGTAATGGAAGGGCGTTTTTGAAATGAGAATAACTAAATGTTACCATTTAGTGTAGGGGAAGTGAGAAGAATCATGTTCTGAAAATGGCATCAGGCAGATGAAGTCCGTGTTTCTCAATGCATTGCTGTAATCGATTCTCAAAGTTCTGCATCACCTGCTCTAACAAATCCGTGTCGAATTCTTAACTTTCCTTGTGATGGCTTCTTTCAACTCTAGCAGACTTCGAGATTTAGCGACCTTAGCATTTCGGTTTCCCCATAAAAATAATCACGAGCAGTCAGATCAAGGGAACGAGGGGGCCACGGCACATCTCCAAAACGAGATATTACACGACCTGGTGCCGTGGTACCATCCTATTGAAACCAAACATTTCCTCCGTTCATTCTTCGCCATCGCAATTCTGCGATAAAAAAAGTTTTTCACCATGAAAACATATCGCTCAAAGTTTACAGTTACGGTTGCACTTCATCCTCGACAAAATACGGTCCAATCACCCCAAGACGGCTCATAGCGCACCAAACGGTGACTTTCTTACTGTGAAGTGGGGATTGATGCAGTTCGAAAAATCTCCTTTTTTCAGGTGCTGGACAACCATGAGCTCATAGAGGTGGAAGCGGAAGTCTTGGTATAAAATTCTGCGAACAGTTCAACTACTCATTTGGACGTCTGCAACTCGTTTGCGGACGAAAGCTTGTCTCACTCTTTCCACGGAAGCTGGTGTTCTTACACTTCAGGGACGACCTTTGTGTTTCAGTCGTTCTGAAATTGTGTACCCATCGGATGATAGTGTGACGTTTCGGAACTGAAGCATTACGACCAATGTTGAAGCGCTGGCGAAAACACCGCTTCACGACAGTGGCAGACTTTCCCGATTTTAAATACTCTTCAACTGCGAAGGTACGGTGCTCTCTTGTCCAGATAATCATTATGAACTAAATAGTAACTCCTCCTGAGTCGAATGACCTCAGCCGCTTCCCTCTACTCACTCACCGTTACGTGAACTACCATTCCAAAAACGCCCTTTCATTATGATAATCCGCTCCCTAGTAGTTGCTGGTCCTAGTTGAAAATAGGTGGATGCCCTGAGCATGAAGCAGCCATAGTTGCACTGTCCAATTGTAGAAAATGTCTCATACTTTTATCATACCTAGGAGATGTCGAGATGGTGTAGCACACATAGTTATGTCGGCAGTTTGTGATTTTCTCACTGGACTCTCGCACATTGAATACCTGGGAGCGCGTGAACGGCTTACGCATTTGCTGTGTCTTGAGTAAGGCACGTCTCGTACCCCAGAGTGTTCAAGCCACCATGAAGACCTATCGTGAGCTACTAGTAAACATAGAAAATCTACGTATCGAACTCGATTCTGCACATGTAAATAAACCTCTATACTACTTGTAGTATTCCGGCGACGCCTTTTTCCTACTTTTTGGGATATCCGTCATCTTTCAATTTTCAAGGCTTATCCAGAATTAAATTCAATTTAATTCTGCACAATTCCTGGCAGTAACATTAAGTTTACATTTTTACTTCATAAAATGCACACTCGCGATTCTAGTGTATGTGGTATCTTCTACGAAAGATTTATTTCAATTTGCATTCCATGCACTTGTATTAAATTTAAATATTTGAATTAATGTTCTTTCTCTGGAGCATTGTTCCTGATATATAATGAAGTTTGTTAGATTTTCCTGATTCATTTCAAGAATAGTGTTGGATATAATTTTGAGTTATTATTATTTATCATCGTGGACTTATGCACTATCTCAGCTGTTAGCTGGTAATAATTTACCTTTCCCAGATTTAACAATCAAAGGGAATAGGCTCGATTACAATATACTTGACATAAATTTCCTAACTATCCTACATGTATTAAGAATTACAGCTTTTTGCATTTCTATATATGTTTATCTTAAGGCTATTATGCAAAGTTTTGGATACTAACCGAGTCGAAAAAATGATGACAGGAACAATATCTATTTTCTCGATAGCAAGGTCTGTGTATTTGGACTTTTTCTCCTGGAACTTGTTCAGCACGTTGTTATTATTCGGTATGGCGACATCCACCAGCATTGGTGCTCTGGCTCTCTTATCATACACCACTATGTCCGGCCTATTATTCGTCACTATTCTGTCAGTGATAACAGGCCTATCGTAGTATAATCTGATAGAAACATTTTCCAATGCGAGCGCCGGTTGATACTTGTAATATGGCTGGAAGGTATTCAGAAGTCCGTACTTGTGTGCAAGTTTCTGATGGATAATGTTGCACACTTGATTATGCCTGTGAAGATACTCCGTATTGACCAGTTGTTCGCATCCGGACGTAATATGCTGTATAGTCTCCGATCTTATATGGCATTTTCTGCACTTATCTGTTAGTAATGTTTCGTCCTTCATAATAAATTTTTTGTAGTTGTTTGTAGCGATCACTTGGTCTTGGATGGCCATAAGGAATCCCTCTGTTTCCGCGAATAATTCTCCTTTCATCAACCATTTGTTGGAGGCTTCTTTGTCGATGTGTGGTTGATTAATCTCATGGTGATGTCGTCCATGCAATTCCTTTCTTGACCATTGCTCTTGTTTTTCAGTATCTGATAGGAACGGTAGATTCAGCAGGTCATCACTGGTGGCAAGATTTAGAGGTGTATATCCCTTATCAGCCAACGATACCACTCTATGGAGGTCAGAAGTGAGACTTTTGCTGAGAAGAATTCTCTGAGATTTTTTATCTGTTTGGTGTGTAAATTGACAACATCTATGAATCCGCGACCTCCTTCTTTCCGCTTCAAAGTTGTTCGTATCACAGACGATTTTGGATGATGGTTGTTGTACTTTGTTAGCATCGTTCGGGTCTGCCTTTGAATATCATCCAGTTCTGTCTTAGTCCATCTGATTACTCCAAATGAGTAAAGCAACATTGGAATGGCGTAGGTGTTAATTGCCTTGACTAGATTCCCCGAGTTCAACATTGATTTCAGCACAGTCTTCAGACGCTGACTGTATTCTGAACGAATCTTCTCCTTTGATTGTTTTTGGTCTAGCAATCTGGCTTGTTGGTATCCTAGATATTTGTATGTTTCGCCATCCCTCATGCACTGTATAATATCACCGTTTGGAAGTTGTGTTTCACCATCTATGACTTTCCCTCTTTGAATGTTCAGGGTCTTACATTTTTCAATTCCGAATAATTATTATTATTATTATTATTATTTAATATAAATTAGAGTTGAGGCATGATGCCTATATAACTCAAAAATCATAATATACATTATGTCTAACAGGTTGCAAAGCAGTGAAAACAAAGTAATACAAAATGACTTAAAAAATAGGCTAGGCTATTCTAATCTGATGAAAACAAAATAAAAAGATTCTCAAAGCAAGTAGACAATAATTGCTTATCAAAAACATGTTGTAGGTACTTAGAAATCTTCAGTTGCCTGTTTGAGATAATATCCATGAATCATAGGCGTTCTTGAAAGCATTGGCAGAAGTTGAAGAAATTACATGTGGTGGTAGATCATTCTATGCCGAAAAGACACGATTGGAAAGAAACTCTGTCTTGGGATGGATTTGAAGTTTTCTCGATATAATTTCAGTCTGTGGCCTCGTAGACGTCTATTGTGATTGATCGTTAAAAGAGGAGATAAATCTGCACCGAACCTGTTATTCAAGGCCCTGTAGACAATAATAAGATTACCCCGAAGCCGTCTATTATTGAAAGGTTGAAGATCGAATATTTTGAGGCGTTCGGAATAACTTGGCCGTCGGCACCCGTACGGAATTCTTGTTATCCTCCGCTGAATAGATTCGAGAGAATTCGTCTCGTAATTGTAAATGGGAGACCACACAGGACCTGCGAATTCCATTAATGGACGAATATAAGTTTTATATAAGAGACTACCAGTTTTGGGCTGACAACCTTTGAAAGATCTCTGAAGCAGAAACGAAAGTCTAGAAGCTTTGTTACAAATACTTTGAATATGATCAGTCCACGTTAGGTCATTAGAGACGGTAACTCCAAGATCAACTTGCTTCGATGTGGTGATCAGAGCAGTTCCAGAGATCTTGTACATCCGATGGGGGTTGTTTTTGCCAAGGTGCAGGACCTTGCACTTATCCAAATTCAAGGGTAAAATCCAGTCGGTGCACCACCTAAACAGATGATCGAGATCTCGTTGAAGAGTGTGGAAGTCGAAAAATGGATTATTATATAATTTTGTATCGTCAGCATAGAGGAGCAGATGGAAGAAAGTATAGAAGGAAGTTCAGCAGTATACAGTAGGAAAAGTAATGGGCCTAAAACGGAACCTTGAGGAACACCATTTAAAACCGGCTTGAGTGAAGAGTTTTCATTCGAAACTCTCACGCGAAAGCTTCTCCCAAGTAGAAATGCTCTAATCCATTCTAGAAGCCGACCTCTTATGCCAAGGTGTTCAATCTTATACAGCAGTCGTCGATGTGGTACTCTATCGAACGCTCTCGAAAAATCTAAATGAACTACATCAATTGGAATCCCGCGGTCTACAGCCTTTGTCCAATCGTGGATACATAGAAGCATTTGGAGGTGAATTATTCTTTTACATATCTTCGAAGCAATCGATACAAGACTGATAGGTTTGTAATTATCTGCTGAGAATTTATCTCCTTTTTGTAGATTGGGGTAACTGTTGCTACCAACCAATCATCCGGAAGAGCACCTGTTTAATAAAGAGTTATTTTACCTGGTATGCCTAAGCATTCAGTGTTTATTTTGAATTTATCCTTACTACGAACTTTGGATTAACTTTCCCCGGCTAGAGTAGTTATCTCGGCCTTAGGCGCTGAAGCTTCTAAATCTGAATCCAGAAGTAGGTCCTTGCTACTTTAAAATAAAAGAATGCGCTCGAGAGGCAACCTTGGAAGGTAAGGGCGTATAAGTGACCCCTTTTACTGACACACCGAAAAAGAAGCGTCACAGTATCTTTGTGGATATGACTCCTCAGAACGCTAAATAGAAAATGAGAACACCAAACCCAAATATTCTATTTTCGGTGGAGTGGAGCAGATCATTAATATGCAACTGTAAAAAGTTGGCCAGAGTATGAAGCCCTGGGGTACTCCTGCATTAAAATGAAAAGATTCACTCTTTACACCATCAACTACCACCTGAATCTATCGAGAAAGCTACTAATCCAAGTACGCCCATATGCGATTAGTTTATTCATCATATTACATATATCGACTTATTCCTGACCAATTCCACACATTTTCAGATGAAAGTTTTCGACGAGAGTCTGCCACGATTCACGGAACTCCAGCAGAAGAACCAGCAGCTACCTAATATGGAATTCGGTCGGAGGATGGCCGTGGAAAGAGATTTAGAGAGATCCGAAGCGTTACAATCGGCGAATATCGTCTTCGACGAGAGTGGAAACTTTATAATGTACGCTACGTTGTTAGGAGTAAAACTGGTGAACATCTACTCGAATAAGTGTGTTAAAATTATTGGAAAAACTGAAAATTTGAGGCTGTTGCACATAGCTCTTTATCAAGGTAGGTTTTGTTATTTTTCAACTAAGAATTTCTTTAGGTGTTCTGGACGATTTGTGTAATATTTCATGACTTCACGCTGAAGCTACCAGGGTGTCCGCCTATTAGAAGTATCTAGGAAATGGTTCATCAATCAGTTTCAAATTCTAAGTTTAATGTAGATGATTTCTTGTTAGGGTCCAACTATTCGAGACATAGATTCCCACAGTGGAGCCAAACGAAAAGCAATCAACTTAAAAGTTTGCTGGAATCTTCGAAAGTATAATTTGACCCTGAAATAACTTTTCTGTCAAAATTATCGGGGATTGATTATTTAGAAAATCTGCCTAAAACGATTGTCAAAATTTTTGTTGTTGCTATGTTGGCACAACTGTTTCCTATACTAACCCGGAGTTTGAACGCGATCTGTCATCTAATTTGTTTACAGTGCCCGATTTTGTCAAGTGTGTTTTGCGATTTTTACAATGGATAATATCGAACAAAGAATTCGTCTCAAATTTTATATTGCAAATGAAATTTCGTGTGCCGAATGACTGAAAATATTACAGAAGGCTTACGGTGAATTGACTTTATCAAAAGACGTGGTCGGCCATCAACATCAATATTTCAGTTACCATAAATCTATAGTTTCGATGATGAAAATTCCTGAATAACCTACATGTATTGTAAGATAATGAAAATATTTTAAATGATATTAACTTCTCATTCATTCAATAAATACCTAGTGGGAGTAGCTGGTAAACATACCTTACACGAAGAAAAAAATGATAATGGGCAAAGGCTATATGACCTGGCGGCAAGAAAGGGTATGATGATAAGCAGCACCATGTTTAAGCACAAGAAAGAACACAAAATGACGTGCGTATCACCTGATAATAGATACAACACACAAATTGACCATATACGAGTCACTAGGTGTTTTCCTTCATTCTTCTTCAAAAGTACTATTACTACAACAAGAGAAAAGCAAAAATTTTATAAAAAATAGAAAATTAGTAAAAATGGCAATGATCTCAATATATTCAAACAGCTTCATGCTCATTCGAAGGAACTTATTGAACTTGATTTGAATAAATTCACCTCTTACATTGAGCGGGATCTGCCAACGAACAGCAAATCATTCTGAAAATATGTGTCTTTGGAACTACCTAATGAAATGAGGTATGGGGATATTTCTTCATCAGATGGAAAAGAGATATGCAATCTTTTTGCCCGTTATTTCGAGAGTGTATATGTTCCTGGAAGTCAGCAGCGTAGTCGTAGTGTAACTGTTAAAAACTGCAATAATGATGTACTATCAAATATTCACCTAGAAGAGGAAGAGGTCCGAGAGGTTCTCTTATCCCTTGACGCGTCGAAGGGTTCAGGTCCAGACATCATTCCACCAATTTTTCTCAAAAATTGCGCTCACAAATTAAGTAAACCACTGCATATTTTGTTCAATCAGTCTCTGTTAATGGTTTATTTCCAAAAAAGTGGAAGGAGTCCGCCGTTGTCCCAATTTCAAAAGTGGAGATAAAAATGATATTTCTAATTATAGACCTATTAACATGCTTTCGATCATTGCTAAAGTATTTGAACGTATAATTTATAAGTATCTTTTCTCTCATGTGAAAAATTTCATTATCCCACAACAGCACGGATTTTTTAAGGGTAGGACTCTGGAAACTAATTTGATCGTTTATAGTGAGTACCTGCAGAGTGCAATGGATTCTCAAATTCAGACTGATGCTACTTACACAGATTTTTCTAAAGCCTTCGACAAAATAAGTTTCGATATTCTCATTTTTAGAGTAGCCGAAGCAGGTGTTAGTGGTGGGTTGCTTGAGTGGATTCAATCGTATCGTCTGAATAAGTCACATTTCGTTTGTTTAAATGGTTTTGAATCTGAATCTTTCATTAGTACTTCTGGGGTACCCCAGGGAACTCATCTCGGTCCTCTCCTTTTCTTAATTCATTTAAATGACATAGATAAATGTTTCCGCCATTCCAGATTCTTGCTCTATGCAGACGATCTGAAAGTTTTTAGATCTATCACATGCTAAAGGGACTGCCTTGATCTTCAACTAGATTTGAATAACTTGGTTGAGTACTGTAGAGAAAACCAATTATTTTTGAATTTAAATAAATGTTACTCGATAACTTTTACTAGAAACCATTCCCCTATCACTTTTCAGTACTCAATTGGAAATTCATTGTTGCGACGTGTGTTCACGGCTTTTGATCTGGGTGTCACTTTCGATTCGAAGTGGCTCTTCGATGCACACATAGATCGCATAGCAAATAGTTCAAGTCGAATGATGAGTTATATTTTCAGGAAAAGTAAGAAATTCAATATGTAAAATCACTCATCACTTTGTATTATGCTTACATCTACAGTAAATTAAATTTTGCCTCATGTATTTGGAACCCTCGTTATGATTGTTTTTCCAACCGATTTGAACGCATTCAGAACAGATTCATACGGTTCATATGCTTCAAAACTAACTTTGTTATCCTGAATCACGACTACGCTCCTGTCCGTAAATATTTCAATTTATTGTCACTTGAAAATCGTAGAACTATATCTGATATTTTGGTTTTGTTTAAAATATTGAACTGCGTACTTTAGGTACCTGAGATCTTGCACATGGTTACTTTTAATGTTTCTATGAAATCTTTGAGGCACCACGACCTCTTCTCTATAACTTTTAGAAAAACTAATAGTGCACAGAACTCCCCTATCGATAGGATGCTACGTGTCTGCAACACGCATAGCAGTATCAATTTGTTTGGGGTCACATTGGCCTCTTTGAAGAGAACATTACGCTTGCTCTTTACTGACTTACATCAAATTCATTCAATCGTTCGTTTTTGTAATATTCATTTCGTATTTCTTTTTCATTTTTCTGTGAATACAACTCACTATTAATGTCTTATATAATATTTTTTTAGAATACTAGATTCTATGGAACTAATATTCATTTAGTGAATGTCATTTTGGCTTCGGCTGTGGACATTCCTAATATTGTACTTAAATAAATAAATAAATAAATACTTATAAACCAGAGAAAACAAACCCCAATAATAGATGTAAGAACTTTTAAAGGAGCATGCGCAGACTCAGGCCACTTCTTAGTAGCAACTAGAATAAGACAAAAAATAAAGAAAACAGAGAAAAGGAAACAAAGCAAACCTGAATGGTGTATCGAAAGATTGGAAAAACTGAATGTGAGAGACGATTATACAGAACAAATTAAGGAGGAATTGAAGAATATGATGGAGACATTGAAGTAAAGTGGAAAAAATCAGACAGAGCATAGAAGCGGCGTATGGAAAACATGTAGGATTTCAGAAAAAAAGAGACAGACTGGTACAATGAAGAGTGCAAGAAGCTGCTAGAAAAAGAGTAAGCGCGAGGCTTAGAAAGATAAAAACAAACAACAAGACAGAGATGAATATAAAACAAGAAGAAAGGAATGCACCAAAATTAGAAAAATAAAACGAGAATGGATAGATTGGGAAATGAAGGAAATACAGGAGTCAACACAAGAAAGAAATACGAAGAAATTCTATAACAAAATGAAACAGAGTCTACAAAGGAAAAACAAATGGAATAAAAAACAAAAACGGGGACACTATAGTAGAGGAGGATGATTATAAAGAGATATGGAAGAATTATTTTGAAGAACTTCTTACGGAAACTGAGTCAAAACCTGGATTTCACATAACTGAGAACGAAAGAGATGCGACCCTTGAAGAACCAGGATTAGAAGAAATAGAAATGTACCCTGAAGAAAAGTAGAAATTAGAAAGCACCTGGAAGTGATCAAATAAATATGTCACTATTTAAATATGGGGGAGAAGCATTGGAAAAGTCCTATGCAAACTAGCGCAAACAATTTGAGGAGCGTATACCAAAGGAATGGAAAATGGGCAAAACAGTCACAATACACAAAAAAGGAGACCAAGGCACGTGTCAAAACTATAGGGGAGTAATATTACTCAATACCGCATACAAAATTCTATCCTCGACGATCCAGGAGCCTCTAACCAAAGCATCAAAAACAATAGTAGGACAATACCTATGCGGGTTTGTCAAAGGCAGGTCAACAACAGACGCAATTCATACATTAAAGCAGATAATGGAGAAGGCTTACGAACACGGAATAGATCTCGAAATACTGTTTATCGACTTTATGCAAGCATTAGACTCAATAAAACGACCAGAACTTACGGCAGTTCTAGAAGAACTTGGAATACACTCGAAATTAAGAAGATTAATCTGGATGACACTGAAAGAAACATAAGCCAAAGTAATAACCCAAAAAGGACAAACAGAAGAGTTCATATTTGACAAAAGGACTTAAACTAGGAGACGCTTTGTCTGCTACACTGTTTAATCTAGCACTAGAGTATGTGCGTGTTTCATATTTGAGGAGTTTTTGGCCGATACCTATCACGCTGGCCACTGCGGGTTGATAGGGGTCTTTGAAACAAACATTGTAGCACTTTGAACAGGAAACAGGAAAGAATCAGTGAGACAACGAAACGCATGATGAAGACCAGAAGAGAACTATTAAGCAAGGACACAGCAGACAAGAAAGAACTGAAAATACTTAACCGCGAGATATCTCGCCAACTTAGGAAGGACTCTCGACAGCACAATAAAAGCTTGGCAGTTCAAACTATAGAACAAAATAAAAGCATGAAGGTACTACGACGGACGACTTCATTGGGAAAACGTAACATTCACAAACTAATGGATCCATATGGTTCAATTATAACAAATAGAGCCGAAATAGTGAAGGTTGTCGAGGACTTTTACTCCAATTTGTATCGAAGCCTGAATCGCGAGAACGAGGAAGACAATCGCATACCTCATGTTATGGATCAGGGTTCGGAGGACCTCCCAGAAATAACAGCTGATGAGGTCCGAAAGGCACTATCAGATATGAAAAACAACAAAGCTCCAGGGGAAGATGGAGTAGTTGCGGAGGCTTTGAAGATAGGCGGTGAAAATCTGATTCGTGAAATAACGAAACTTTTCAATAAATGTTTAGCTGAAGCAAAAGTACCAGAGTCTTGGCATAATGCTATAATAATAATTATGTACAAGAAAGGAGACCCCACAAATCTCTCGAACTATAGACCTATAAGCCTTCTATCGCACTTATACAAACTCTTCACCAAAATAATAACAAAGCGCCTCACAAACAAACTGGACACCTACCAACCTCGAGAGCAGGCCGGATTTCGGGCAACATTTGGTGTTAATGATCATCTCCAAAAACTTGCCTCTGGTTCTCATATTCGTGGATTACGAGAAAGCCTTCGATACCGTGATACAGGCGATTATGCTTAAAGCGTTGGCTGACTGTAGAATAGATCATAGATACACTGCCATCAGTAAATATATATATGAGCATGCCACTTCACAAGTGTGCCTTCACAATTCTACAGAAAAATTCAGGATCGGGCGTGGAGTAAGACAGGGTGATACTATTTCCCCGAAGTTGTTCACAAACCTATTGCAATATATGTTCAAGCAATTGGAATGGGATCAGAGGGGAGTAAATGTGGATGGTGAGCGATTAAGTCATCTTCGTTTCGCCGACGACATCGTCATTATAGCAAACAGATTAGAAGATGCAAATGAGATGCTCTTGCAGTTGTCTAAGGAATCCAGTAAAATCGGATTGAAGATAAATATGTCGAAAACTAAGATGATGACCAACTAAGTACAAAGCCAACCAGTTTCCATCGATGGTGAAATTGTTGAACAATTAACGTCATACAAATATCTGGGGCATGAGATAACTATAGGCAGGGACAACCAAACAACAGAAATAGGAAGGCGAATAAGGCTGACATGGGCTGCATTTGGAAAACTGAGAGATCTGTTCAAATCAGAGATACCGATTTGTTTGAAACGTAAAGTATACAATCAATGCGTTTTACCAGTTTTGACGTACGGTGCAGAAACCCTGACCTAACAAAGAAATCAGCTAATGAAATATGTGTTGCTCAGCGTAAGATGGAGAGAGCTATGTTAGGCATAACACTACGGGACAGAATTCCCAACCATATCATACGCCAACGAACTAGAGTCCAGGATGCTCTCGAGAGAGTTGCTAATTTAAAGTGGAACTGGGCCGGTCATCTAGCAAGAACCATGGACGGTAGATGGACAAAGCGTCTTTTGGAGTGGCGTCCCAGAGATGAAGCCCACAGAAGTAGAGGACGTCCACCAGCTCGTTGGAAAGACGATATCAAGCGAGTGTGTACGAACTGGATAAATCCGGCCCAAAATCGCGAGGAATGGAGATCGTTGAGGAAGACCTATGTTCAGCAGTGGACTAGGATGGTTGACAGATGATAATGATGATGAGAGTATGTGCTAAGAAAGATAAGTAAAAGTAAGCTGAGGACGGGGAAAGAACATATTATAACATACGCGGAAGACGTTGTTTTAATAGCAAAGAAAAGAGAGCTAATGCAAGATATGATGAAGGATAAAATGGACAAAGGAAGAAAATTGGGACTGAAAATAAACGAAAACAAGACAAAAATACTAAGACTTGTAAAGAATGGAGGAAACTCGAAAACTATAATTAAAATATGGAAATATGAATTTAAGGAAGTTGAATGTTTTAAATACTTAGGCGTCATGATAACTAACGATGGTAGAAGATCAACTGAGACCAGAGACAAGATAATTGGAGTCAACAGAGCGTACCATGCCAATAAAAGAATTCTGAAAAGCAAAATACTTACAAGAAACACCAAGCTGAATATTTACAAAACACTGATTAGACCAAATATGATGTATGCCGCGGAAACTATGACGAAAAAGGATGAAGAAGAAATAAGAAGTACCGAAAGAAAAAGAAAAAAATATATATATACTGGGTGATTCACCAGTGGCGCTGTGCTCTGTAGCTCGTACACTCGTGAAGATTTCATTTTTATTCGAACGGTATTGTATTTACAAAGTAAAAATCTACTTCAGCAATTTATTTTGATAAACAGGGTGTCCCAATTTTCTATAAAAAAATCTTGGAAGGTTTTTCAGATTGGAAGGCCGCTTTTTTGTTGAAGATTCAAGAGCGTTCTAAACTCTGGTATAATGTCTTTAGTAGTAAGTTTTTTGGTGAGTAGTTTCGTCACAATATTTTCTTCCGTAAAAATTCATGAAAATAGGCTCTCACATCATCGCATGCTCCTTCGGCCTGAGAGGATGAATACTTTTTTCCTTTCGTTTTCTTATTGCCCAAGGATAGCTTTATTGATGAATTGAAATTGATTATCCTCATTCTATACAGGAGTGACTCAAAAATTTATTGAATATTGTAATTTTAAGAATATCATATCTTAATTTTTTCAGATGGAACATCCTGTATTTTATTATTCATGTCAACGCATAAAATATTGTGCCATATTTTTGCAGAAGTAACCTCATCTTTATCTTCGACCATTCTCAAAATAAAAAACAAATTAACTAAAATAATAAAAGATATTTTAAGGTTGTCGTGTATGAAATCAATGATATCTACATGATGATCTACAAGGTGTTGAACTATTTCAATAAGTGTTCGAAATGTTGCCGGTTTTTTTGTAGACACAACTCAAATCTTCTGAGGAAAGACCATTGAACTCTCGACAACATTTGCGGATCTGGTAAACGATGCCCTTAATATAACCCCACAAGAAAAAATCTAGACTTTTAAGGTCCGGAGACCTAGCTGGCCATTTAACAGGACCACCACGTCCTATCCATTTGTTTGAAAATACATTATTCAAATGCTCCCTAACCTGATGTGAGTAATGTGCCGTTGCTCCATCCTGTTGAAACCACAAATCTTGTCTTCTATGCGCTAGTACATCGGCATATGATTTTGCAGAAAATCTAAATACATTTCACTATTGAGGTGCCTCTCGAAAAATGCTGCCCAATCAGATATCCATCTACTATAGCGGCCCATACATTCAAGGACCAACGATGCTGGTGATCTATTTGTCTCATGAGTTGTGGATTTTCCGTGGCGTAATAATGAAAGTTGTGCCTGTTAACAAGCCCATTATTGTGAAAACTTGCCTCTTCCGAGAAAAGAACTCTGCTAAACGTATGATGATGCCGGTTTCTTTGTAGACACAACTCAATCCTTCTGAGGAAAGACCGTTGAACTCTCGACAACATTTGCGGATTAACTGACTGAAAGGCGTCGACTATTCTCTGTCCCATATCCAACTGAGTTGTTCAAGGAATCTGGTAAACGATGCCCTTAATATAACCCCACAAGAAAAATCTAAACTTGTAAGGTGGGGAGACCTAGCTGGCCATCTAACAAGACCACCACGTCCTATCCATTTGTTTGGAAATACATGATTCAAATGCTCCCTAACATAATGTGAGTAATGTGCCGGTGCCCCATCCTGTTTGTTTGTTTATTATTTCTTTCACGTGCTCTATTTCCGCCTTTCGGCCAATAACACGCCGGGGAATTCTGTCACCTCACTAACCCTGGAATTTTGCCAAACTCCTCTCGTGTCGAGGAAGGATCTTTAATGTCAACACATCTCTGTTAGACAGGACCGACGGCTTTACATATCCTCCGAAAGATGGACACTCAAGCGATTCCCAGAATCCGAAAAATCGCACCGACTTTGTGGAGATTGAACCCAGGTAACTCTGCGCAGGAGACAAGCATCATATCTCCTACGCCACCGAGCCGGTGCTCCATCCTGTTGAAACCACAAATCTTGTCTTCTATGCTCTAGTACATCGGCAAGTAATATTGGTATATGATTTTGCAGAAAATCTAAATACATTTCACTATTGAGGTGCCCGTCGAAAATTGCGGCCCAATTAGTTATCCATCTGCTATAGCGGCCATACATTCAAGGACCAACGATGCTGGTGATCTATTTGTCTCATGAGGTGTGGATTTTCCGTGGCGTAATAATGAAAGTTGTGCCTGTTAACAAGCCCATTATTGTGGAAAGTTGCCTCTTCCGAGAAAAGAACTCTGCTAAACATATTTGGATTTTCCGCTACTTTGTCACTTGCCCAATTGCAAAAATTGATTCGATTTTCATAGTCTTGATTGTTCAGTTCCTGGTGCAGCTGTACATGATATGCATGAAATTTATTCACTTTCAAGATTCTCTGGACGGAAGTTCGACTTATATCTGTTAACTGAGAAATCTCTCTTTGGCTTTTATATGGGGCCTCTATCACTGTCAACAAAACTGATGACTGGTTGTCTTCAGCTGTAGAAGTTTTTGGTTTTTCATGTGTTTTTTGTAAGCGATATTACCCGTTTCGATAAATCTAATTAGAAGTTTTTCAAAGCATCTTGCATCAAGATGCCTCTTATCAGGAAACCTTTATGCATAAACTCTACCTGCCAACAAAGAATTTCTATCACACTCACCCAGAATAAAAATCACATCAACCATTTTTTCTTTGGAGAACTTCATGGCAGTCAATTGAGAAAATTGGGTTCAAACCTCACTTTAACAATGTTTAATAACGAAGCACTGATAAGTTCACCATGTAAGATGCAGAATATGATATGTCCGGACACCTGACAGAAGGCACAAATAAGAAAAAATGTCAACATATACCTCGATTTACGTTTTAATCATCTTGATATTATCATTTGTTAAAAGAATTATCTTGTTTAGGTTTCATTTTTTACTACTTGAATCATAACAGAAAAATAAACTTCTGTGCGAATAATGATGCATGTTGATGAGTTTGATACGGTTTGTAGAATTTTCATCAAAATTATTAAGATAATATCTCCATGGCTTCGATATGGGAAAACTATTGGATTATTTTCAATAATTAATATCTCAGAAACGGTGATAGTTACGATCAAAATGCAAGAGTCAAAAAAAATTTCAAATTGAATGATCTATTCGATTTTATTTTTTGTTAGTGCCAGTGGCGTACCAAAAAAAAGTTCCGAGGGTAAAAATGGAACATGGCCCATGAAAAAGTATCACCCTGTATACTGTTCCAAAATTTGGCCTCACCTGGTGATTCAGATTGTGTTTAATAGCTTATGTGGAAAATTTGAGCCCGAAATCTTTAGAAGTCTAGGTTTTATCGAGAGAAAATCGAAAAATTTTCTCAACTTTAACACTCTGTATCTCGGCAACGAAGCATTTTTTGACCATTGGTTCTTCGAACTTTCTTGCTCAAATCATTCAGGGATTCGCATCCTTCATTTATGACATCTTATTCGGAAACACCCTGTATATATATATATATATATATATATATATATATATATATATATATATATATATATATATATATATATATATTATAAAGTATCAAACTTATGTTTCTTATTTCAGTTACCATGAACCTATAGTTTCAATGATGAAAATTTCTGAAGAACCTACATGTATTGTAAGATAATAAAAATATTTTGAACGATATTAACTTCTCATTTATTCAATAAAAAATTGAATTAATATCAAAGAAAAGAAATACTGCATAAATAAAAATAAACAAATAATTATAATTGCATAAGTTGATAATAAATGCTATGCAATAGCTTTACCGCGGCAGTCTCCGAGTGCCACACGTTTGTTTTTTTTTTTGATAGAATGTATTCTTTCACTTTAAGTCGCCAACTTTTTGTAATTAACACTGTAATTAATCGATGATTGATGTTTTAGGGTCTGCAAAAAAATCGAAAGCAGCCGTTACTCTGGAAATAGAGGCATCAAATAATCCAACACTAGAAGCAATACAGCCAGACCCAACGTTAGTCTGCACAGCATATAAGAAATCGAGATTTTACCTGTTTTCAAAACGTGAACCAGATGAATTGGTTGGAGACCAAGATCGTGATATCTTCAACGAGAAACCCTCAAAGGAAGATACATTCGCTGCAACAGATCAACCGGTGGTGCAAAGATTGTACGAAAATGCTGTAATTCACACTGTTTTTGGCGATATACATTGCAAATTATTCATTAAAGACACTCCGAAAAGTGTGGAGAACTTTTGTGTGCATAGTAAGAATGGTTATTACAACGGTCACATCTTTCATAGAGTCATCAAGGGATTTATGATACAAACTGGGGATCCCACAGGAAATGGAACGGGAGGCGAGAGTATATGGGGTGGGGAGTTTGAGGATGAAATTCGACCTCATTTGAGACACGATAGGCCGTATACTTTGTCTATGGCGAATGCTGGACCGAATACTAATGGAAGTCAGTTTTTTATTACTCTAACGCCGACGCCGTGGTTGGATAATAAGCATACAGTGTTTGGAAGGGTCGTAAAAGGAATGGAAGTAGTACAGAATATTAGTAATGTGAAGACTAATGCTAAAACTGATAAACCGTTTGATGATATTAGAATTGTTTCAATAACTGTTAAATAATATTTTGATTAAATTATTTGTTTTATTAGCCTTAGAAAGATAACTTAATACAACATATGCCTCAGAGGCGCACAATTTTAAAACTGATTTGTTCTAAGAATTCTTTTTTCTATTTGTTGAGTTCACTAAAGTGTTATATCATTGATGAGTAGAGACCGGATTCTATGCAAAAAAAAATTTCAAAATATGCACGTATGAACTTTTCAATTATATGCACTTTATCAATTTCGCATTAAATAAAAAGAAAAGACTTTCTTGAAGGCTTTATTAATGAAATCATAGGAATACAGGATGAATTCAAAAACCTGAAATGAAAAAAATTATAGGTGTACTTCAAATTTAAGTATATATTATCCTAAAATTTAAAACTCGTACATAATTTCAACTTGGCATTCTCTTGTGCACTAGATCTGCAAGCAGAAGTAAATTATCATATTTTATATTGAGAGATCATTGGAATTTTTTGGTGACTTACTGTATTGCAAATTTCGGAGATATGTAAAGTGACGTGAATATTCTCTGTAAATAATAATGGGATTATCTTTGGTGTTAGGTAGGCTCCCTCACTAGGACACCCGGAATCTTCAAACTAGAAGTTATAATCCAAGGAAAGAATGGTATTGATAGAATTAAGAATTTCTTAATTGCATTACTTTACCCCCTAGAGGTACAATTGATCTTGTGCATGCCTAGTAAGCAAACAGAATAACAATCTACCAAGGTATGCATTTCTGATCAAAACGCAAAAACAGGTCAATTTTTGTTTCAAGGGAACATCTTTTGGGGTACAAAAGTTGCCAGAAATATCAACCCCTAAATGGGGGTTGCAATCCTTGAACATTTTGAATAGGGAAGATGGGTCGAGTGATGACTAAAGAAAGGTGGTATCTTTGTCTACATCGCCTTGAACGAATTTCTATTTTTAATTGAAAACTGTAAAAGGTACAGGGTGAGCAACTGGAAGATAGAGGAGACTATCTCTATCGCCCTGAGCTATTCAAGTATTAGTGCAAAAAAATGGAACAGTTGAAATTTGAGATGTGAATGGTTTTCGGAAGATGACAGCCTTTGATCTGGAATGAATCTGTTCCATTTTTTTGCACTAATACTTGAATAGCTCAGGGCGATAGATAGTCTCCACTATTTTTCAGTAGCTCACTCTGTATCTTCTACAGTTTTCAATCAAAAATGAAAATTCGTACACGGGGATGCAGACAAAGATAATACCTCTCTTTTGAGGTATCACTCAACCCATCTACCCCTCGTCCAAATTTTCAAGAGTGGTCACCCCTGCTCTAGGGGTTGAAATTCGAGATGAGGATGGTACTTGATGATGACTGCCATTGATCAGCATGGATCTGTTTCATTTTACTTCACTGAAACTTGAATAGTCTCAGGGAAATAGTCTTCCCTATCTTTCAGTTGCTCACCCTGTATCTTTTACAGTTTTCAATTAAAAATGGAAATTCGTTCAAGGCGATGTAAACAAAGATACCACCTTTCTTTTGAGTCATCACTCGACCCATCTTCCCTATTCAAAATGTTCAAGGATTGCAACCCCTATTATGGGGTTGATATTTCAGGCAAGTATTGTACCCCAAAAGATGTCCCCTTGAAACAAAAATTATATATATATATATATATATATATATATATATATATATATATATATATATATATATATATATATATATATATATATATATATATATATATATATATATATATATATATATATATATATATATATATATATATATATATATATATATATATATATATATCTATAAAAAATCTTGGGTGGTTCTTCAGATTGGAAGACCACTTCTTTGTTATCTTCGATCATTTTCGAAATATTCGATTATTTGTAAAAATTTTTGATGAAAATTCTACAAACCGTATCAAACTCATCAACATGCATCATTATTCGCTCAGAAGTTTATTTTTCTGTTATGATTCAAGTAGTAAAAAATGAAACCTAAACAAGATAATTCTTTCAACGAATGCTAAAATCGAGATGATTAAAACGTAAATCGAGGTATGTGTTGACATTTTTTCTTATTTGTGCCTTCTGTCAGGTGTCCGGACATATCATATTCTGCATTTTACATGGTGAACTTATCAGTGTTTCGTTATTAAACATTGTTAAAGTGAGGTTTGAACCCAATTTCCTTAATTGACTGTCATGAAGTTCTCCAAAGTAGAAATGGTTGATATTATTTTTATACTAGGTGAGTGTGATAGAAATTCTTTGTTGGCAAGTAGAGTTTATGCACAAAGGTTTCCTGATAAGAGGCATCCTGATGCAAGATGCTTTGAAAAACTTCTAATTAGATTTATCGAAACGGGTAATATCGCTTACAAAAAACATGAAAAACCAAAAACTGCTACAGCTGAAGACAACCAGTTATCAGTTTTGTTGACAGTGACAGAGGACCCATATAAAAGCCAAAGACAGATTTCTCAGTTAACAGATATAAGTCAAACTTCCGTCCAGAGAATCTTGAAAGTGAATAAATTTCATGCATATCATGTACAGCTGCACCAGGAACTGAACAATCAAGACTATGAAAATCGAATCAATTTTGCAATTGGGCAAGTGACAAAGTAGCGGAAAATCCTAATATGTTTAGCAGAGTTCTTTTCTCGGACGAGGCAACTTTCCACAAGAATGGGTTTGTTAACAGGCACAACTTTCATTATTACGCCACGGAACATCCACACCTCATGAGACAAATAGATCACCAGCATCGTTGGTCCTTGAATGTATGGGCCGCTATAGTAGATGGATATCTAATTGGGCCGCACTTTTTCGACGGGCACCTCAATAGTGAAATGCATTTAGATTTTTCTGCAAAATCATCTACCAATGTACCAGAGCATATAAGACAAGATTTGTGGTTTCAACAGGATGGAGCACCGGCACATTACTCACATCAGGTTAGGGAGCATTTGAATCATGTATTTCCAAACAAATGGATAGGACGTGGTGGTCCTGTTAGATGGCCAGCTAGGTCTCCGGACCTTACAAGTCTAGATTTTCTCTTGTGGGGTTATATTAAGGGCATCGTTTACCAGATTCCTTCTACAACACAGTTGGATATGAGACAGAGAATAGTCGACGCCTTTCAGTCAGTTAATCCGCAAATGTTGTCGAGAGTTCAACGGTCTTTCCTCAGAAGGATTGAGTTGTGTCTACAAAGAAACGGGCAACATTTTGAACACTTATTGAAATAGTTCAACACCTTGTAGATCATCTCACCAAAAACCAATCTATAACGTATTTCATACACGACTACCTTAAAATATCTCCATTTGTCTGATTAAGTATAATGATATGTACTAATAAACTCTTCTTGCGCAACCTCTGATTTTATTATTTTAGTTTATTTTGTTTAAATTCGAAGATGATCGTTTGACTTATATCTGTTAACTGAGAAATCTCTCTTTGGCTTTTATATGGGTCCTCTGTCACTGTCAACAAAATTGATAACTGGTTGTCTTCAGCTATAGCAGTTTTTGGTTTTTCATGTGTTT
Organism: Cryptolaemus montrouzieri; assembly: GCA_013387265.2. Classification (NCBI taxonomy): domain Eukaryota; kingdom Metazoa; phylum Arthropoda; class Insecta; order Coleoptera; family Coccinellidae; genus Cryptolaemus; species Cryptolaemus montrouzieri. Next base: position 46,655,062 of record JABFTP020000042.1, read on the forward strand.
TTTGTAAGCGATATTACCCGTTTCGATAAATCTAATTAGAAGTTTTTCAAAACATCTTGCATCAGGATGCCTCTTATCAGGAAACCTTTGTGCATAAACTCTACCTGCCAACAAAGAATTTCTATCACACTCACCCAGAATAAAAATTATATCAACCATTTCTTCTTTGGAGAACTTCATGGCAGTCAATTGAGAGAATTGGGTCAAACCTCACTTTAACAATGTTTAATAACGAAACACCGATAAGTTCACCATGTAAAATGCAGAATATGATATGTCCGGACACCTGATAGAAGGCACAAATAAAAAAAATGTCAACACATACCACGATTTACGTTTTAATCATCTTGATTTTATCATTCGTTGAAAGAATTATCTTGTTTAGGTTTCATTTTTTACTACTTGAATCAGAACAGAAAAAATAAACTTCTGTGCGAATAATGATGCATGTTGATGAGTTTGATACGGTTTGTAGAACTATCATCAAAAATTTTTACAAATAATCGAATATTTCGAAAATGATAGAAGATAAAGATAAGGTTACTTCTGCAAAATATAGCACAATATTTTATGCGTTGACATGAATAATAAAATACAGGGTGTTCCATTTGAAAATATCAAGATATATTTTTAAAATTACAATATTGAATAATATTTTTGAGTCACTCCTGTATAAAATGAGGATAATCTATTTCAATTCAATTCAAAGAAAAAAGTATTCATCCTCTCTGGACGAAGGAGCATGCGACGATGTGAGAACCTATTTCATGAATTTTTACAGGAAAAAAATATTGTGACGAAACTACTCACCAAAAAAACTTATTACTTGAAGACATTATAGCAGAGTTTAGGAGGCTCTTGAATCTTCAACAAAAAGAGGTCTTCCAATCTGAAAATACCATCCAAGATTTTTTTATAGAAAATTGGAACACCATGTTTACTGCGAAATAAATTGCTGAAGTAAATTCTTACTTTCTAAATACATTACCGTTCGAACAAAAATGAAATCTTCAAGAGTGTACGAGCTACAGAGCGCCACTGATGAATCAGCCAGTATATGATAATACTAGTTTCAAATTTCGACCCTTGATACCTATATACAGATGTCCGCTCTAAAGAGTCCACTAGAAGCATCCTACAATATGAGCCTTATAGATTTTTCTTGAATATATTTAAAATTAAAACACATTGCGTGCGCGCCGTTATGAAAACTGACGTTGGGGTTACAAGTTTTCCGTCTCGATAAGCCGAACTCAACCGTTCGCACTGAAAAAATTTGTAATATTTCAACTTCATGTCACACGGACGACGATAGCAACAAAGTCACTAAATTCAGACTTGGAGATATCAAAGTGTGCCCTTTGAACTTGGTCAATTTCAACGCAAACAACTCGCTTCCATCAAACTTCTTTCGGATAACTTACAATTTGGTCCTCTTCAAAAATCAAGTGAACACACACAAAATCATCTTGGGCGGCATTGACAGGTAGCGCATCCTTCCAAGACTTGAGAATAAAAAACCTCTATTTGACATACAAAGATCTTCAAATGGCATAAACGAACAAAAGGAAAATGAGTTATGTGATTTTTAGATTTTCACAGAGCAATTGCAATGTAATTTTATTATAGTAACAAAACTAATTAGAACATCGTAGTTTCATAAAGATAGTGTACTATGATACAAATTTCAATAAAAAAAAATGATATTTTGATATCAAACATCTAAAAATGACCCAGTAAAATACTTAATACTAAAACAACTGTATAAAATGTGTGAGACACCATAAAAACTAATAACTTAAAAACAAATCAATTTTAAAAATACAACAAGAAATAAGCATCATGTTTCCACTTTCACCTCACTTTTAAGTGAAGCTTCTACAACAGTTTTCGTAGTCACCAACGCCTTAACTATTTCTCGACCAAGAGCAGCTCCTAATGGAGGAGGAACAGCATTTCCAATCTGTCTGTGCTTGTCCAAAATACTACCATGAAATTTAAATTTATCAGGAAAACCTTGCGACCTTGCACATTCTCTGACACTCACAACCCTATTTTGTTTAGGATGAAGAACTGCAATAAAATTCAAAATTAGAACAACTTCATTGCATATTATCTAAGGATGTTTGTTTGCTATAATAACTGTGTTTTACATTCCTTTCTTTAATTAGTTCGAACGAATATTTCATATACAGTAAAACTCCTCATTCGCGGATAAAAAAATGCGACCCACTTCCTATATTCGCGGCTAAAGATTTCTTTATTGACGGATCCAACGGTGATCCAACGAAAACTTAACACCTCGATTTTCCGGTTTTAAAATGAAAATATGGAGAATCGCTTGGACCCGTCGATTTCTGATTCGAGGAAACAACTTTTCCGATTTTTCATCCCCGTAACTTCAATCCCTTACCGGGGGTGAGCACAACCCCCTGATTTTGAATAGGGATGAGGGGAGTTGCGATACCTCATTTCGAAGATCTTATTGAGTACTATCTGACCCTAAATTTTCGCTTCAGAATTTTCATCGTTAACGAAATGGCAGCTAAAAAAGTGGAAGACTACTCATTTTTGTGATTAGTTTATTAAGTGCTGAAAATGGGCACCATTCACTTCCATGCAGTAAAGAACGCTGGTGTATGGCTAGCTTATGTTGAATTTACCTCGAAGTATGTAATGTTTTTATTTATTTGTTAATTTTTTGTTCGAAAAAGTGAACAGACCATGTGTTTGATTTACTTTAGTCTCTCGTTAGTCTACCGTGAATTTTCAGGAACGTTGAAATTTGTAGTAGGATTAAAATGGTGTATTCCGTAGAAGAAAGGGTGGAAATGATAAAATTATTTTTTAGAAACAACGACTCTATGCGATTAACAGCGGTCAAGTCAAAATTAAGTATACCTCGTTTACGTCGCCTATTCAGAGAGAAATTCCTTCAACTCGTATATGGTCCTATGTAGAAGTAGGTTTTTGACCTCTCTCCTGAATGCAAGTTGATGTTTTTCTTTGATTTCAATGGGCAGATGGTTGTATAACTTAGGACCCCAGTAATCAACACCCTGTTGTAGTTTAGTTTCGCTATGAAAGGTCGTCCTCAGGTCTCCCTTTCTCCTCGTGTTGAATTGATGGAATTGACCATTTGTTTCAAATTCAGGTAAGTGCCTATGTACATATCTCACACATTCCATAATATATATTGATGGTAGGGTCAAGACCTTAAGTTGTTTAAAAGCCTCTCTGCAACTGTCTGTTTGTTTCAGGCCTAGAATAATTCGAATAGCCTTCTTCTGCAATAGAAAGAGGTCGTTTGCTCGTGGAGAAGTGCCCCAAAGAAGAACGCCATACGAAATGATGAAAATACCCAAAATAAGCTGTAAGTACAACTTCTAGTGAACTTATTTTTTTTAGTCTTCTTAAGGAAAATAGTGCTGCTGTTAGCCTGCTCGCCGTTTTATCTATATGAGTTTCCCAGTTTAACTTTAAGTCGATATACACTCCGAGAAATTTTAGGCTTGATATTTCGTTAGTGGGAACTCCAAACCTGATAAGTTGTGTTTTGTCATCATTAATATGTAGCATATTACTCTTAAACCAGTTGTCAGACATGTTTATCACCTCATCATCTATTCTTTTCAATTGCTCTATTTTTGTGGCCCCTCAAGCTGTAGGTGGTGTCATCAGCAAACAAAAATGTTGATGCAGAAGCATGGCTACCATGGATGGTTATGTTCATATCGTTTATGAATTGAATGAAAAGCAATGGTCCCAAGACAGAACCTTGGGGAACTCCAAATTTGACTTGCTTTTCCCCTGATAATGAATGTTTCCACCATACTTGCTGCGTTCTTCTCTCCAAATATGTATGCATGAGACGAAGAGATGTTCCACAAATACCATAATACCTTTGTTTTCTCATTAGCAATCCATGACTTATCGAGTCAAATGCTTTTTTAAGATCTGTTGAAATTATTCCAGATGGCATTTTTTTATCGCTTGAACTTATGATTTGATCTATTACTTTGAGAAGAGCCGTGGTTGTCGATCTTCCATGCCTAAATCCGTGTTGTTGATTATTCATTAAATTGTTCGATTCTAAGTAGGAAGTCAATCTGGTTTTGATAAGTGTCTCTAAAATCTTCGAAAACACTGGCAACACAGACACAGGCTTATAGTTAGAAGGATCATCAGGGTCACCTTTCTTGAAGATAGGTACAACTCTTGATTTGTTAAGTTGTTCTGGAAAAAAACCCTCATCAAGGATGAATAAGCACTTTTTGGATAGATTTAACAAATTTTGTTGACATTCCATATATGTCTTGTGTATTTTTACTCTTCATGCGGGATATTATATTACTCACTTCAAAAGCGGATGTCGGATGTAGAGTGAATGTTAAATCTGTTTTTGGCAGACTTTTTTCTAGCAATTGCATCGCTTTATTTGTGGGCCCAGGCTGGTGTTGACCTTCTCTCCAACATTAGCAAAAAAATCATTTAATTCGTCTGCGGAAAGATTCGCATTTGTTGCATTTACTGGCTTAGTTACCTCTTTCTTTATAATATTCCAAACTGTCTTTATTTTGTTATCCGATTCTTGTATGAGGCCAAGATGGTGTTGTTTCTTACCGAATTCGATTTTTTGCCGAAGGATTTCCTTGCATTTTTTATATGCTGTATAAGCTCCATTTGAGCGAGTGACTTTAAATATTGTATCGATAGCATCCAGTGTGTTTCTTATTTGTTTTACTTGATCAGAATCGAATATAGGATATTTATTATTATTAATAGCTTTTTCTTTCGTTCTGGAATATTAACGTCGAACCAGTGTTTCAGTTCATTGAAAAGTGGTTGTAAGATTCTTCCGCTGATTTACCAATTAAAATAGAGTTCCAATCAGTATTGCCCATCCTTTGAATTACACTGTGAATGTCCTCAGTGGTATAATTACGTATTTTCATTTTATGAGTAGGTTTTGAATGATTTTCATTTTCAGATGGAAGAGTTATGTATTGGCCCAGATGATCTCCTAGATGCAGATTTATTGTAGATGTACTACACACATCAAAATTACAGAAAATGTTGTCAATACATGTGGAGCTATTCTGAGTTACTCGTGAAGGTTCAAATAGAGTGTTTTTACAATTATAAGATCCAAATATGTTTTTCAATTCTTTCGATTTCCTTGTATTTTCAAGAATATCAACATTAAAATCGCCTGCCACAGCAATTTTGTAATTTCTATATTGCTTGCAATCTGTAATGACAGTGAACTTGGTTATGTCCGCTTTTTGAGTTCTATAAACACAAAATACTATCAATTTTTCATTTGGAATATCCACTATTAATATCTCCCCATCAATTCATCTTTTAAGGAATCTAACAGTGTAACTTGAAGAAATTTCAATGTGTTTTTCACCAGAATTAATGAACTCCATGTTATTTTGTAGATCTATTGAAGATATCAACAAAAATGTAGCTGTCTATGTTCAGTTTTTCAAGAATGGGTTTATTACGTTCAACTATCCAATGCTCTGTTATACAAACTATGTTAGGCTGATGATTTGTTAATGAGAGATTTAAGTCAAGCACCTTACTTTGTAGGGACTGTATATTAACATTCAAGATGCTAATGGACGATTTATCGTTGTCAGCTTCCCGTTGAGAACTTTGATTTCTATTTCCAGCTAAGGTTGCCCTTGACTGGGCACTGCCGCTTGAAAATTAGTGTTATTCTGATTGGTACCAGTACTACGTGGTTGTAAACTGAAGTTATATCTTGAAAAGAGGACTCCTGTAGGCCAGAAACTGTTCTCATATACGGTATCCTTAAATTGAAATGATAAACCTATTTGAAAACATTTGTTGTCTTCAACTTTGTGGTAAGTTTCGATATTTTGAACTGTGACTTCCTCCTTACTATTTAGATTAAATCTTTGTACAATGTGCTGCTTTATGGTATCTTCAACTCTAGAAAGAAATATCCAGACTCTCTTTTCTTTCATCCTTCTTCCTAGAACTCTCCCGAACTCACACTCATTTTCTTGGAAGTTCCAATCTGACGCTGTGGAATATATTTTTTGTTTATTTTTATTTGGGTATTATTCTGTGCATTTTCTGTTTTTCCAAGGTTTATAACATCTTTCATAATAAACAACTGAGTTAAGGTGGAAGATTTAGTATTAAGAGTTTCTCGGTGAGTGTTATGTTTACCTTTGTTTTTTTCCTGTCTTTCTGGAACAGGAGGAAAGGCTCTCTTCAATTGTTGAGCGTATGTGTCAGCTTTCCGATATCTAGATGTTTCTGCATGTTGAGATTTTATATTGAATCGTATATGGTGTCAAGCTCCTTTTTTATTTTGCTAAACTGATTATCGACGTCTGTTGTTTTGGCATATTCGATTGTATCATTCGTTTCTTGGTTTCTTTTGATTTTCAATTCTGATATTTCCTGTTCGAGAACTTTTTTCTCTTCCAGAAGTAATTTGTTGCTTTTTGTTTGTTCATTTAACATTTTTTGTTGTGCTCTAATTTTTTTCTATTATTTCGTTGGCTTATGTTTAATGCGCTTTTAATTCTAATTGAAGCTTCGTCATATTTGATTCATGTTCCTTCTTAAGTCTCTCCAATTCTTCACTCATATTGTTAGGCTCGGAATTAAAAGAGATTTCATTCAATTTTTCTTTAAGTTGATCGTTTTCTTTCTTGAGTTTTCTGTTGTTACTCATTATTGTAGAATTGTCAGATAAGCAGGTGTTACAAAATACTTTAAGTTTTCTTTCTTTCAAAGCAACGCATCTCTCTTCTGTTACGGTTAAATTTGAGCACTTGATGCAATATGTGACAGCACAGCTATCACATTTGTAATATGCCTTGTTGTCTCCTTTCGATTTACAATTTGTACATTGCATACTTGCGAAATTCTTAGTTTAAGGAAAAAACGCCACTCTGGCAACAGTGGAGCGCGATTTATTCGTGAAATGTTTTAATTATAAATCAAATATATGGCTTTTCTTATCGGTACGCAGGTGTTTAGGTCAAGAGTTTTTATGAAATGATTAAATAAATGAGATAAAAAACACAAGGTTTAACTTCAATCTACACTTTATTTGAAAAATTCGACATTTCGCTGACACAGCAGCTTTATCAAGAATGACAAACAGAATGAAGAGTATGGTATTATAAACAAATCGTAGAACAAGTTGTATGAATAACAGGAAAAACCCACACCGAGCCATTGTACAGTTAGTATGAAAGGTAATTAAAAACTAATTAAACAAGTTAAGTAGGAGTGAATAATTCACATCTACCTGCTCATTCAAAAGCTTGTCCGAATGTTTGTATCTATTTATTTCTAATGCTTCTAGGAGATCTAATTTTAAACTTTTTGATTTTATATGTAATACGTGAAAGTTTTCATTGAATGAATGGTTTTCTTTTATTAAGTGGTTTGAATAATTTGAATCAGATTTATTTTATCTAAGCTACGTTTATGTTGAGATGTTCTTATGCCAAAACTCCTATAGGTCCTACCGATATAAATTTTATCACAAGAACCACAATTGAGTTCATAGATTCCTGATTTACTTGATTTTTCAACACGAGATTTATTATTTTTAAATTGTTTACCTAAGTTATTAGAAGTTTTGAAAGTTATATTAAGATTTTGTTTGACGAGAAAGGATTTAATATTTGTGCTTGCAGAACCGCAGAATGTTAAACTGTTGAATATTTTATAGTCTTTATGAATAGGATATACTTCATTTATTGCTTTCTGATACAGTTTTTACGAATGATTAGATCTATCATATCCGGATTATATGAATTATTAATGGCTATCTGTTTGATGATGTTTAACGCTTTATTATAATCTTCTACTGATAAAGGTAAATTGAGTAACCGATGTACCATGCTGTTTAAAGCTGCCACTTTGTGTTGAATTGGATGTAATGAGTAGTTATGTATAATTGTATCAGTATGTGTTGGTTTACAAAAGACCGAAAAAACATGATTATTATTTCGTTTAGTGATTTTCAAATCCAAAATATTAATGGAATCGTTCTGTTCAATTTCTATCGTGAATTTAATGTTCAAATGGATGGAATTAATGAAATTAAGAAATAAGTCTAATTGACGAGTAGTTCCAATGAAACATACTAAGATGTCAACATATATATACCAATAAAGAAATTTGCAAATGAGTGGATGTGTATGAATTTTCTGTTCAATATTGTTCATAAAAATCTCTGCTAAAAGTGGACTCAAAGGATTTCCCATTATAAAATTTATATCGGTAGGACCTATAGGAGTTTTGGCATAAGAACATCTCAACATAAACGTAGCTTCGATAAAATAAATCTGATTCAAATTATTCAAACCACTTAATAAAAGAAAACCATTCATTCAATAAAAACTTTGACATATTACATATAAAATCAAAAAGTTTAAAATTAGATCTCCTAGAAGCATTAGAAATAAATAGATACAAACATTCGGACAAGCTTTTGAATGAGCAGGTAGATGTGAATTATTCACCCTACTTAACTTGTTTAATTTGTTTTTAATTACCTTTCATACTAACTGTACAATGGCTCGGTGTGGTTTTTCCTGTTATTCATCCAACTTGTTCTACGATTTGTTTATAATACCATACTCTTCATTCTGTTTGTCATTCTTGATAAAGCTGCTGTGTCAGCGAAACGTCGTCGAATTTTTTCAAATAAAGTGTAGATTAAAGTTAAACCTTGTGTTTTTTATCTCATTTATATCATGGATCTACATCAAGTAACGGCCTCCACAATTCAAATGATAAATAGTTTTTTTACACTTAATTTTATGAATTGTCCAACTTCATTTGCCGTTTTGGCACTTGTGCCTAAAACACTTCACACAGTGGGGCACTACATTTTAGCGTATTTTTTAAGATTTATTTTGAACTAGTTTTCGAAAATTTTCGATCACTTTTTCATAAGCTACACTTTGTATTAAGCGGAACCACGAAAACGCGTCTGTTCTGTTATGATGATGACAAATATATTGACGCTACTGGTTCAGTCGGCAACAAAAAGAGGGTGTATGAAGGAAACGAAGTGAGGGAAGTGGCTATCTTAGGTCAGTAGTAGGTTAGTACTAGGAAATTGTCCAATGTCTCTGGTGTCATCCTATTAAGATACGATTGGTTCTGGAACTGAATGAGGATGATTTTGATTGCTGAATCATGTTTTGTGAAGTGGTCAGTGAAATTATTAACAATAATACAAACTACATGTTCAATATCCGTTTTTCGGATGAGGGATCATTTTACCTCAACAGCATAACTGTCAGTACTGGTCAGATGAGCATCCAAGAGTATTTCGAGAAGAGCATACTCAGCACCCCCAAAAGTTAAATGTTTGGGCGGGTATTTATAGAAATCACATCATCGGCTACTGTGCTACCCAGATGATGCTTTACTAATAGCCGAGAATGAGGACGACCTACAACGCCTAATACAAAAGTTCAAAGTAACAGCAGAAAAATATAACATGGTAATATCAACACAGAAAACCCAATCGATGGTAATAGCGAAAGATCCAATTGGATGCAAACTAGTAGTGAACGACCATATAATAGAGCAAGTTTCACACTTTAAATACCTAGGAGTAGAAGTATCGAGCGATAGGCAACTATTACAAGAAGCAAAACAGCAGACAATGAAAGCATCGAGAATATCTGGCTTCCTGAGAGATGTAATCTGGCGGAATAAGTACATAAGCACAGAAAGCAAAGTCCGAATCTATAAAACCTGTGTGAGACCGTGATGACATATTGGGTTGAGACAGGAGCTGAGACAACAAAAACAAAACAACTAATGAGGACAACAGAGATGAGAACACTAAGAGCTATAAGAGGTATTACACGCAGAGATAGAATAAGGAATGAGGATACGCTAAGGGAGCTAAGTGTCCAGGATGTGGTGAGGTGGACAAGAGCACGTCGACGCCTATGGAGAGATCACGTTGACAGAATGGGCCCCGAACGTATGGCGAAGTGGGCAAAAACACAAAAACCCAACACTAGAAGACCCATAGGAAGGCCGGAAAAGCGATGGCATGAGTGCTGGAGCTCCGGTTCGCAGCAGGGGCTGTAACAGAAAAACAGGACATCGTCCTATTTAAAGAAGAAGAAGAAGAAGACATCAGCGGCCCTTTTTATAACCGGTAATATCACTGGCCAAATTAATCTAGCACTATTACAGAACATTAGTATTGGAGAATGAAGAATACCATAAAACGATCATTTTTCAACAAGACGGCGCACCACCTCATTTCGTTCAACCTGTGCGTCAGTTCTTAGATGAAAATTTTCCTCAGGCCTGGATTCGAAGAAGGGGACATATTGAGTGGCGACCCAGATCACCTATCTGGCACCACTGGACTTTTTTCTATGGCGTCACCTGAAATCTAAGATTTACGCTACCCAACCTGAGTCACTGGATGATTTGCGAATTCAGATCATTAATGAATGCCGTCAATTTGAACCAGAAATGTTGAGTAATGTACGTGAACGATTTGAGCAAATTCCATATTCGCAGCATATTTACGGAACATATACCCAGCAAATAAAGAGCTTATACTGTATCGACATAAATCTAATACGCCATCTATCATTAATTGTTGGTATCATATTTATATCAAACTAACCTCTTCCTTGTTTTCCCATCGGTTCAGGATTCGTTATGGTTGTACTGAAGAATCCGTCCCATTCAACTCTACCATAAAGTCCACTCCAGTGATTGTGTCTGTCTGCGGTATGGGGTAAACACCAAGGAATAAGAGTGTTCATTTGTCTGTCAGCTGGATCACACGGTTTGCCTTCAGCACACTGGCAAACGCCGCGTGGAGGATCATTTTTATTTTGTTTTTAGTCCTGAAAACCACAGCAAGTTTAAACGTTAGCATTTCTCTCCTGGATATTCATCAATTATGTCACATAGTTAATTTTTTTAGAACTGAAAACTTCACAACTGCCGAAAATATTTGTTCTTGAATGAATAGAATAAATACCTATATAAATATTTTAAAGCTTGAGTGAACGTTCCATTATTCAATCTGACTACCATATTAGGCAGATCTCTCCAATCAGATCCTGGATACGTGGGGATTTGAGAAATGCGTGCTTCAACGAGTGGCGCCATCTCTTTGCAAATATGATCGTACACTACGCTGTTCGTATCGTCGCCACGCATCAACCTTTGGAAATGGGTGATAGGCTCGGAATCGTAGTATATTTCAAGTTGGTTAAAACCGTTATTTATGCTTGGAAGGTCGGATAAGGCATCACGTACGGTAACTGTCCTGTAAGGGGCGGATTCCGTCCATTTGTTACCTGAAAAAATATTTAAGTCTTCGCTGATATCATTTAATATAAGTCAAAAAGTTACCGTTACAAAACTTCGTCTGATCTACAACGAATGAAAGGTGACATCCTCTCTTGTTAAAGACGTGAGAAGGTTCTGGATATTGTGGAAGAACATAACCGGGTGCTGCTGCCATAATTATAAGTCTCCTTCTTGTTTGAGGTACTCCATAATGACCCGCTTGAAGAATCCCAAAGGTCACTTGATAACCCATAGCGAGCAAACATCTCAATGTCAATTTTAGAACCACACTTCTTTTAAAGGACACAAAATTCCTGACATTTTCTAAAATGAAATATTTTGGCCTAGAACAAAATGAATTATCGTGAATTTCGGAATCCAGTAGTTAATTGAAAAAATATACACAGTGTTTCTTACTTGACTAAGATTTTAGAAGGTGATAAAAAAGTTCCGCGGATAAATTTTATTCTTTGTTTCAATTAAAACTGCGAAACAACACAAGAGTTGCGGGTAATACATTTTACATGTTTAGTGAAATACAATTCTAGCATACTATTTAATGTAAGATAAGTTCATGCATATGTCATAAAATATGAAGTATGTAACACTTAGTCACTATTAGCTATCTGGTCAAACGCATTCTCGAAACTATTCACACTATTACAGTTTCAATTCCACCCCGGAGAAATGCTTACTGAGAAAATTCTCCAGACATGTACTTCTAACATTTTTCCTCGAGAGTTTAATGATCTCGTAAACGGTCGTCAGTATTCAAGGAAATGTCAACTCAGACTCACACCGACCGTGGAGGGCTCGGTATGTAATTATGGGGTCCCCACGCTTCCGACGGTCGGCAAAGGTCGAAGTTTCTCCTCATAGCTGGGACGAATGAAACCTACGGAATCCTGGTGATACTTTCGAGAAGGTCTGAGAGTCGCGTATGAGTGACGGACTCCATACGAGACCGCCAAACTCACGTATATGAGTGCTCGGATCACATCCAGTAGTGTTCAAACAAGTACAAAAACTTGTGCTTTGTTGGCAGCCTGAAGAACATAATCAGACCAAGAGATATCGTCAGTAATGATGATATCTAAGTCGGCTTTCATGTTGGATCACGGAACTGAAAGTACGTATTGACTTTACCCATATGGATGACCCTTCACTTAGACTTAGAGAAGTTTAACGGCAAGAGCCATTCCTAATATTGCCGAGGTCGTTATGAATCACGTAAGGGGATTGTTGTAGATCTTGGTATCTTTAGTGAACATGGAACATTATGAATTAAGAGAATGGGACAGATTGGAGGTGTATAAAAGAAACAAAAGGGCCCCAGAACAGAGCCTTGGAGGACACTACTGCTAACTAGTTTTGGAAAGGAAAAAGCATCACCATCACTAACGCATTTAAGCAGGTTTGTAGTTACGGAACGACCAGGCATGATATGGTTCGTCAGTGCAAAGCGGAGAACTCGCTCCAGAATAATGTTTTCAAATATCTTGATCACAATCGGGACCAAACTTTTGGACGGTAGTTGTCAATTTATCTCCTTTTTGAAAATCGGGGTCACCAGAGCACATAGCCAATGTGAAGGCAAAGAATAGGATGAGAAGCGACGAAGCAAAGTTTTTCAAAGCTGCGGCAGAAATTCCAGCACAACCCGTTGCGGAAGATGTGTAAGCTGTTTCAAAGGTTTTTTAACGTCACGGTGAAGAATTGGATATCAAAGCAGGTACGGATATGGTGGTGGTTGGACTGGGAAGAATATCTGGAAGGAAGGAAGATGCGAACGTTGCAATAACGGGTATGTTTGAATACATGTCGTCTAGGTCAAGAGATATCAAAAGGACTTTGGAAGAAAGAGATCTTCTGCACTCACAAATAAACTGCAGAATATCTCTGTTCCTCCAAAGTCCTTTTAATATCTCTGACGTAGATAACATGTATTCAAACATACCTAGTACTGAATACCCAACTCTAGCCTCCAAAATTTTAGACAACGCTCAAGTCACACGTTCACAGACATTTCATCTTTATATCAAACTTAATCCTCAATCAGTATTATTTTCGATTTAATAATATAACTTTCGAGCAAACCGGGTTCACCACTTAGTCCACTACTAGCAGAAATTTTCATGAATAACATAGAAAATATAATTTTTCAAGCACCTATTGCGTCTCTAATAATTTGGTATCGATATATGGACGATATTTTTGCTTGTTTTAATAGTACTTCAAGACAATTAGACATTTTTCTTAACTTGTTTAATAATATTCATCCAAAATTAAATTTAAACTAAAAAATTAACGATTAAATTAATTTTTTAGATTTAACTATTTTAGACAAAACAATCTTACCTTCGATATGGAGAACTAATAATGCTATCGTTCTGAAATTTTGGTACTTGATTCAACTTCCAGTTATACCGGAAGTGCATACCAACTTTGTTATCTAATATAGAACACCTGTATATTGTTGGCTGGTTCGATAACACTTGTTATTCCAATTGCAAAACACCTAACACATATGTCTAGCTTGTTGCGTTAATGAAATATCTCGAGAACGGCGTGAGCTACCAAAATAATGAAAGGTGTTTTGCAAACAAGAATCCATGCAGGACATAACTCATATCCGACTGAATCTCAGTCAGTATACAGAGTGCTCTTTCTTCCGCCTCACATTTCGAAACGAAGAAACATCGAAAACTACATTTTCTCGAATTGTAACTCATATTTTTTCAGTTCATTAGATTTGCCGTGAAAACATAATGAAGTTCCCCATACATATTCACGGAAGTTCAGAAATATGGTTCAGAGGAGTGGAGTATATTAAATAGTTCAAGAATATACGAGAATAACAAATACTAGTGCGTCTACAATTGATCTTATTATAACTAATGACAAATATACCAAACATTCATCATACTCCAAAATAGCCGATCATTCAATTATGACTATTGAGTTTCCGAGTGATGAAATAAAATTAAAAAATGAAACTGTCAGAGATATGAATTTCAGTGAGCGCCAGTTTCAATTGGACCTCATGGATAACAACATTTGGCCCGATAACGATAAAACAATAGATGAAACAGCAAAACACTTCGTAAACATAATAGAGAAGACACTATCTATTCATGCACCAATACGTCTAAAAGATCCAGTATGTAAATGGGGAAAATTGTGGTGGACATTAACTATAAAGTCAGAAATCTCAAGAAGACATATATTGTTCAAAACAGCACTGTTTACAAGGTGGTGCAACAGATAAGGCAGCAAAAACAAATGTACTATAAACAGAAAATAGATATGGCAAGAGGAGATTTCAAGGAGATGTGGCAAGCTCTGAAAGGTATCATGGGAAGTGGAAAACGAAATGAAGGGAAGAAGAAAGGGATTATTTTTGATGGCGAAATCGAAAAGGATGACACAAAAATATCAGAAAAATTTAATGACTATTTCCTAGATAGTATAGCTTACAACGAAAATTAATGGAATAGAAATACAGGAGCTTTTTCGACACATAGAAACACCAATGAATAGATTCAGGAAATTCAGGTTATTAGGTATGGCAGAAATGGGGAATTAGTGAAAACCAAAAGAATAAGAAAGGTAGTGTTGATGGAATAAATACCAAAGTTCTGAAGCTTTCTTTTGAAGTGATCGGAAATAAATTCTTGGATCTTGTTTTATTTATTTATTTCGCCATCAAAAGCAAAGAACAAAAAAATTACACGGCATGTCATTTAAATCAGCATTTCATTTTGTATATCACAATAACACAATAAACAAATTAGTTCACGAACTACATTGAAATAAATTATTGGTCATTTATTTAAAAATTCTTCCACCGTGTATATGGTGTCCTCAAGCAGAATCCTCTTTACAAACGCCACAAACATTGCCCTCTTTTTGATCATCTTTATATCCTGGGGCAGTTTGTTATAAAGTTTAATGTAGAGATGATTAACTCCCAACTTGGTTCTATTGATTCTATGGTAATGTTCAAATCATCCCTCCCCTAGTTCCATACTGATGAAATGCCCCATTTGTGTAAATTTTTCTTTGTTGTCGAAAACATACTTCAGGCAGGTGATAATATAAACAGACGTCACAGTTAGCACTCCTGGGATTTGAATAGGGCCGACAGCTTGTGGTAAATGGAACGCCGCACATTGCTCCTATAGTTTCCTTCTGCTTTAGTACCACCCTTTCAGTCCTGAGCAGGGACCCCACAGCAGTATGCCCTAGGTTGCTGCAGAGTGGAAAAATATGTTAGTCTACATACATCATGTGTTGATATTTGTTTCATTCTTCTAACAGTGTACACGGCAGTGGATAATCTTTTGGTTAGTGCCGTGATGTGTTCGTTCCAATTGAGGTCGCTATCGAAAGTTATTCCGAGGAGTTTGATGGTGTTAGAAGGTGGACCTCTTGTACCAAAGCAGATTCGCTGGGTTTTGTCGTTATTTAGTTTTAACCCATTAACATTGAACCATTCACTAGCTTGTGCAAGCGTACACATGGTTTGATTGGACAGATCTGCTCCTGAAGTTGCTACATTCAAAAAGTTAGTGTCATCGGCATACAAACAGGCTCTGGTACAGGAAACATTTTCGGGCAAGTCATTTATGTAGAGAATGAATAGAAGTGGCCCCAAAATTGAACCTTGCGGCACGCCAACTTCGATCGCCTTTTCCTTTGACCAACTGTTCTTCCACTCCACCAGCTGCACTCTATCAGACAGGTAGGACTCAAACACTGACAAAGCTGTCCCTCTAATTCCATAGAACTCCATTTTTCTCAGCAGAACCTCCCTCATCACACAATCGAAGGCCTTGCTAAGATCACAGGCCAATATCTCCGCTCCCTGATAGTGATCCAGGGCCTCAGCAATCCCTCTACCAAATCGATCAATGCAGTTGTTGTTGATTTATCCGATCGAAAACCATGTTGCTGCGGATTGAGTATGCTTGCCCTACCCAGAAACCCAACCAATCTTCGTTTTGAACTGAATTGAATTGATATAGGCCGATAATCGTTACAATTATTGATTTCCTCCTTCTTCAAAACAGGTATAACCTTAGCTAGCTTGAGTTCTCGTGGAAACACACCCTGCTGCAGGCACTGGTTTATGACGCGGCACAGAAAGTTTGAGATGATAGGGTACACTTTTTGAATAGGACAGTATTCATTCCATATACATCTGCGGTGTGCTTACTTTTAAGGTTATTAACCACACTTGCAAGTTCATACTCGTTAGTAGGATAATTAAACATAGAATTGTATCCCACTGCTGACCTTGGTTTCTGATTTTTAGCATTTCAGTTGCTTCACTTATAGATGGTTCACACTGACCAATCACTGATTCTCCGATTGAAGAGAAGAAGTCATTGAGTTCGTCTGCAGTCAAGTTTGACTCATTCTCATGTCTAACCCTCATGACTCCACTTTCTTTATTTATGAGGTTCCATATGGCCTTGGTTTTATTTCCTGCTTCTTCAATTTGTTGAGAGTTATGAATCTTTCTATCATTAGTATAGCTCTGTCTCAGATGTTTTTTCAAGATCGTTAGTAGTTCTCTCGACTCTGCTGTTTTCTGGACCCTGTGAATACTTCAATTGCCCTTTTCAAGGCTGAAATGCCATTATTTGGTTTAGTGTTATGTTTACGACCAGGCCTCTCTCTCACGGATATTCATCAGTCTCAATGCCAGTATGAATTTTTGGTATTTTCCTCATTTATGTTATGTCTGATAGTAGTATTTATTTCCTGCGCAGCTTTGGTATGCAATTTGATCTCTTGCATCAAGTGGTCTGAAAGGTGCGGGTCATATGTGTCTTTAAGGTAAGTATGGCTTTCTAAATTTGAAAAGATATTATCAATGCACGTACCGCTATTGTTTGTTATTCGGCTAGGTTCTTTGAAAATTGGCCTTAGACCAAAAGCCTCGAAAGTTTCCAATAATTCATCTCTATTATTGCTAGGTTTTAGCAGATCAATATTATAGTCACCTGCTACGCAGATTTTATGGTAATTATTATCTGTGATCTCTTCCAAACATAGATTCAGTTGCGTAGTGAGAACTGTAAAATTCCCAGAGGGAGGTCTATACACCGACACCACAGCTAGGTTTTGAGCGACCAAGCGAACGCCAGCCACCTCAACATGATATTCTATGCTCGTAGATATCTTATAAATTAGAGCCTTGAGAAGGGTTGTTTTCCAAAAGCATGGAAATTGACAACAATAATACTAATTGAGAAAATAAATAACACGAACAAATGTGAAGAATATCGCCCGATCAACATGGTGCCAACCTGTGAAAAACTTTTGGAAACGGTGTTTAATGTTCAAATAAGGACTTTTGTGGAGGAGAATAGTCTATTGACACCCTTTCAGTCAGGTTTTAGAGGAAATCATTCTTGCGAGAGTGCATTGCAGAATGTTTTATCAGAGTGGAAGGAGGTGTTGGGTAGTGGGAGATTCCTGGTTGTGGTGTTCTTAGATTTTCGTAGAGCGTTTATAAAATTTATAAGGGCGCAGTTTATGTTTTTTAGAATTCTGTGAATACTACTATGATGTGAATTCAGATCATGCTCTGCCATTGCGAATGATGCACGTGGATTAACATCAAAATAAGCTAGAATGGCAATTTCATTGTCTTCATTGTTGACTACAGGCGATGAAAATGATATCTTATTCTAAACCGTTCCAGTCGAAAGAAAATTTGTAACGTATCTCCTGATTTTTTCAGGCATATTCGGTTATAATTCGTTAAATCTCCTACAAGTTCTACTCACATTCCTTCTCTCATATCCATGAATGTAAAATAAATTAAGTATTTGCTCATTTGTGTAGCTGGCCATTCTGTTCGAATTGATACGACTGACAGTTAAAACAATAATAATTTGTTATCAATGCTCTGGAATATGTCTATGCTTGTGCAGGAATCTAAGCCTCCTTTGCTAACTTCAGATAGGTACGTAAAATTCGTTTTTTCGCCATAACTTGAAAACTTGAAATCTCAGGTACAGGGTATTTTATTTAATTATTTATTAAGTTCACAAGTTTCACAGCCCTGATACAATAAAAATATAATTTGTAATGTATATACCTAACATCACATTTGAAATAAAATAATTTACATACAGGTACTACTTAATGCAACTACCCACAACTGTTATACACTAAACTAAACTACCACACTAATCTAAATGTTCTCAATCACATAATGCCTCAAGTTTGCTTTGAATGTTTTCAAATTCAATGATTTTATTTTACTCGGCAATCTGTTAAAATCTACCAATCCACGCTGGAAAAGACTTCTGTGGAACCTGCATACTGAACGTAAAAATCATTTTTAGTTCTAGTGTTGTGATCATGTATGTCCCCAACCATCTGTAATCCATCCGTTATTTGTTGAGGATACATTTTGTGTTTGATCCTATACACAGTGACCATAGTATTGAAAAAGACATTCTGTCTTACACTCATTGTTCTTGTATATCTGTTCCCACCTATCATGCTTCTCAGTGTTTGATTTTGCTTTCTTTGAAGTACTTCTAGTTCCCTTTTACCAACCATATACAGAATTGTAGAGCAAAACTGAAAATGAGGCAAGATAATTGTCTTATTAATCAAAAGTTTTGTCCATGCACTGAGATCTCTTCCTATTCTACACAAGAAATTAGCCTTTTTTGCAACTTTTTTTTATTATGTAGTTGGCATGACTAGAGAAAGTGAGGTTCTGGTCGATTATCACGCCCAGATATGTATGCTCCTGAACCTGATCAATTATTTCATTGTTTATAACAATATCACAGTGATCAGCATTATCCAACCTAGAATATTTGTTCTTCATAATCATGTACTTGGTTTTAGAAATATTAATACTCAAGCTATAACATAACGATTTATATAGTCTCTTCAGATCTTCGTTTATTTTATTTATTAATTCATTTATGTCTTTGCCTTCAAAAAACAATGCTGCATCATCTGAAAACAGCCGTATTCTGCAATTTTTTAGCACTTTCACTATGTCATTGATGTATAAGACAAACAAAAATGGTCCTAAAGTGGTACCCTGAGACACCCCATCCATATTTATCTTGACTGATGAAAAGACTCCATTATATTTGGTTTGTTGAGTTCTCCTCTTCAAACATTCCTTGAACCATTTCAAAACGCTGTCTTCAAATCCATATTTCTCTAACTTCCGAATTAGTAGGTTTCTATTTATTGTTTTCAGGCCGTTCTCGAGATATATCAATTTATAAATGAGATAAAAACACAAGGTTTAACTTTAATCTACACTTTATTTGAAAAAATTCGACGACGTTTCGCTGACACAGCAGCTTTATCACGAATGAAAAATAGAATGAAGAGTATGGTATTATAAACAAATTGTAGAACAAGTTGGATGAATAACAGGAAAATCCACACCGAGCCATTGTACAGTTAGTATGAAAGGTAATAAAACTAATTAAACAAGTTAAGTAGTTAACTAACTACTCATTACATCCAATTCAACACAAAGTTGCAGCTTTAAACAGCATGGTACATCGGTTACTCAATTTACCTTTATCAGTAGAAGATTATAATAAAGAGTTAAACATCATCAAACAGATAGCCATTAATAATTCATATAATCCGGATATGATAGATCTAATCATTCGTAAAAACTCTATCAGAAAGCAATAAATGAAGTATATCCTATTCATAAAGACTATAAAATATTCAACAGTTTAACATTCTGCGGTTCTGCAAGTACAAATATTAAATCCTTTCTCGTCAAACAAAATCTTAATATAGCTTTCAAAACTTCTAATAACTTAGGTAAACATATTAAAAATAATAAATCTCGTGTTGAAAAATCAAGTAAATCAGGAATCTATAAACTCAATTGCGGTTCTTGTGATAAAATTTATATCGGTAGGACCTATAGGAGTTTTGGCATAAGAACATCTGAACATAAACGTAGCTTCGATAAAAATAAATCTGATTCAAATTATTCAAACCACCTAATAAAAGAAAACCATTCAATAAAAACTTTGACATATTACATATAAAATCAAAAAGTTCAAAATTAGATCTCCTAGAAGCATTAGAAATAAATAGATACAAACATTCGGACAAGCTTTTGAATGAACAGGTAGATTTGAATTACTCACCCATACTTAACTTGTTTAATTAGTTTTATTACCTTTCATACTAACTGTACAATGGCTCGGTGTGGATTTTCCTGTTATTCATCCAACTTGTTCTACGATTTGTTTATAATACCATACTCTTCATTCTATTTTTCATTCTTGATAAAGCTGCTGTGTCAGCGAAACGTCGTCGAATTTTTTCAAATAAAGTGTAGATTAAAGTTAAACCTTGTGTTTTTATCTCATTTATATCATGGATCTACATCAAGTAACGGCCTGCACAATTCAAATATATCAATTTTTTCAAAAAGCAAAAAATCGATAATTTTCAATTAAAACTAGGATATTTCATGAACGAAGCAAGTTAGACTTATGTGTTAGGTGTTTTTGTAATTAGAATAACAAGTGTTATCAAACCAGTCATCAATATACAGGGTGTTCTATATTAAAAAAAAGTTGGTATGCACCTTCGGTATAAGGGGAAATGCCATTGAGGTGAAAATATTTTTAAATTAAGTTTTGGTTTAACTGAATCAAGTATCAGAACAAATTCAGAACGATAGTATGTTAGTTCTGCATAAACGTCTAATAGGCCACTGAACTTGGGATATAAGAAAATTGCAAACTTGTCTGATGCTGAGCGAAAGCTTGAAATAACTATAACGTTGAATAAACTTTTCCATCTTAAACAGTGATATTTTACTTACTTTACATATCACATAGTACCGCCCGAATCTATTTCACCTTACACGATTTGGTGTACTGTTTCCAAAATTGACAGGATGTTTAGGATCATTGTAAAATCTGAATTTAACCTCGACTTTTCAGTTGGTCTCTCGATTTCACTAACCCCTTTAGACCAACTTAAGCTTCCCTCACTTTTGTCTTACCTTCCAAGACTTTTCGGACTGTAGAAACTTTTACAAAGTTATAACGTTTGATTGAGGAGGTCGTTACTTGATGAAAATCAATATACATATTTTCAATGAGATAAAACTAAAGTATTTAGATACTATATTAACAAAACTATGACCAGTTTCACCACACTGTGGCTTCATCAGATGGAGCCACAGTGTGGTGAAACCAGTCATAGTTTTGTTTCGAAAAAAAAAAAAAAGTTGTAACGATCAACGACCGTATAAATGATCACTTGCGCCTCAAAGTTTTCCACATACAATATCATAAGATTTAACAAGCACCACTCATCAATAATTATAACCTACTCACCTATAGTATTCACAAAACTCAAATAAGATACAATTAGTGAATTCTTGAATAACGAATATTGTCCAGCGTTGAATCTATTCATGCCGGAGAATCCTTGACATGGTGGTCCTCCGACTAACATCTCCACCTCTCCCTTATCTGGAAGACCAATTTTCTTTGCATCTTCTTTTTATTCATTACTAACTGAAGTAAGTCGTTACAATCCTTCGTGAACACCTTACAGTGAGGATTGTTAAGTCTGAAAGCATAGATAGTTTTCTGATCGAAGTAGTATTCTCCATTTGTAGATGACCCACTACTGCCACTTCCGTTGCCTCATTTCTGACAGGACATGCCACTTCATGTTTTTGTTTGCCACCGAACCCGTAGCTAGAATTTGTCAACCAAATATTTAACGTACTGGTGACTGACTCTTTCTCTTTCAGGATGGTTCCTATCGAATATCCTTGCCGTTTCTTTGGCACAACTGTTATTTCGAAAATACGTCGATACAATTTCGACCCTTTCCTCAGTGGAATAAACCATTTTCAGATTAATTTCAACTGACGAACAACAACAATAATGAGGAACTGATCTGAATAATAATAATATTTCATTGCAAAATGAGAAATAACAGATGACTGCACGCCAGATGGAAATGAAAGAAATGTGAACATTTTCAATGCAGAAATCAGCTTTATTTCTTCGTAATTGATGCTCAACACATCGTACCCCAATACTTTTAACAGTTTCGAATTAATTTTAGTTGATAATTTCAAATGACGATATTGAATTTTTCGAAAGCGACATCCTGTATGGAGAGCCGAACTGAATGAAATGCTTTAATCATTCTGGAATTCAAAAACCTTTCTGAAGATATGCCACTTGAATTATTTGTATGATTTTCAAGTTGGGGATGCTGAATGGAAGGGGTTGATTGCAAAATTCTATAACCACACAAGAAAGTCCTATTCTCGGATCAAACATGTTCTCGTATACCGAAATGAACCAGTTTCAAAAAGTTATTTGGGTTTTCAATGTTCCTGCTTCGGGACACCCTGTATGATGATTCTGAATTTCGAAAATACCAAATTCGAAGAGAAAATTGCAGTACCTTTCCAACGAGGTGCCACTTGACCTATTTTCGATCGAATGATTTTTGAGTTGGGGATGCTGGAAATAGGGGTTGATTGCACCAACTCCAAATTCACAAGTGTAGGTCGTTTTTCTAGACCGAGCATAAACCTGCGCTTACATTATGCCAAAATAAATCTATTTCATTTAGTATTTGGGATTTCCAGAATTCAACTTCACCCTCGGTTGGGACACCCTGTATGTTAATTTAAAATTCTAAAATGACAAATCGAGAATGGAGAATTGACAGACCTTTTCAGTAAGGTGCCACTCGACCCTTATTCCCTATGATGAATTTCAAATTAGGGTTGCTGGGGTAGGGGTTGATCTGAGAAGTTTCGAATTATTTCGAAAATGCTCCCCTCGAAACAAAAATCGACGTGTCTTGGTGTTTTCGCTAATGTTACTCATTTCGGAGTTATAGGGGGTCAAATTTTCGTTGGAACACACTGTATTAACAAAACTATGACCGGTTTCACCACACTGTGGCTTCATCAGATGAAGATTTAACAAGCACCACCCATCAATAATTGTAACCTACTCACCTATAGTATTCACAAAAACTCAAATAAGATACGATTAGTGAATTCTTGAATAACGAATATTGTCCAGCGTTGAATCTATTCATGCCGGAGAATCCTTGACATGGTGGTCCTCCGACTAACATCTCCACCTCTCCCTTATCTGGAAGACCAATTTTCTTTGCATCTTCTTTTTTATTCATTACTAACTGAAGTAAGTCGTTACAATCCTTCGTGAACACCTTACAGTGAGGATTGTTGAGTCTGAAAGCATCAGCTGCAGCTGCTTCGATCTCAATCTGAAAACGATAGGAACTTTTAGGGAAAAATTTACTTCTAATCTAGTGGCTGTACGGTTCGATCTATTGTTGCTAACTGATATTCTGTAAAGCATTTTTACGTCGCGACCCACGAAAAAGCCAAAAAGTTGAGTAAAAAGTCTTGCGCACCATAACTATAAATTTATAATAATATTTTAATCAATATTATAGTTTATTTATACGTTTAATAACCTATTTTTAATATTTAATATTATTACGTCTCGATATTGTATCATTTAAAAGAGGTATAGTTTATATTTCTATTTCTTAGCTTCTTTCGGACTCATCATAATATTGACCATAAATACCTCAAAAAGTCTAGGTTAGATTGATTCGAATTTATAGAAATCTTTCGGTTTTTGTTAGGATGTATTGTATATAATGTATTCTCAAGAAAACAAAATAATATTTGACTTCTCCAAAGCACCTATTATAAAAAAATTTGAAAATGACGAAATTTGGTAAAACACAAAAAAAAATCCTGAACTAATATTTTCGAAACGATATGGAAGCACTTATATTTTTCAGTACCCAGAAGGTCCACCTCTGTTATTAATGACACTTTGGCATCGTCGCGCCATGCTCAATATTAAATTGTCTATTACATTTTGGCCTAAGTCATTCCAAGCCCCCTGAACTGCTAATCGAAGCTCCTGTTCATGATGAAAGACGTTTTGACGCAGGAGATTTCTTTTTAGGGTGTCCCACACATGCTCGATGGGATTCAGATCTGGGGAGCAGGATGGCCACGGTAGAAGATCGATATCATTCTCTTCAAGAACGTTCAAGACAACTCTTGCACGATGAGAAGGGGCATTATCTTGTTGGAAGAGTGGATTTTGACCCATTGTTTGGAGATACGGTACCACTACAGGTAAAACTATCTAATTTGCGTAAGAATTTCCCGTGAGGTTGTTCTGTATGAAAACGAGGTCAGTTCTTCCACCAAGGCGTATACCTCCCCAAAACATCACTGATCCGCCTCCCTGTCTAACAACTTCTCGAGCATGCTGGAGACGGTTTTGCTTTCCAGGTTCCCTCCATATTTGAATTCTTCCCGAATCGGATAATAACTAAATCTAGATTCATCACTGAAGAGAACTGTGGCCCACCTCTCTTGATCCCAGTTTACGTGTTCTTGGCACCAAACTAAACGAGCAGCGCGATTTCCATGGGTCAGTTGTGGAACTCTTAAAGGACGTCTGGAGTGGAGTTGACCTTCGTGCAGTCGATTTCTCACAGTTTGGTCGGAAATTTGTACATTATGAACTCGTGATAGCTCTTGAACTAATTGAGATGCTGTGGTAGTACGATCTCTTCTGGCTTGTAAAACCAAAAATCGGTCTTGGGCGACTGTAGTAATCCTGAAACGACCTGTATGGCGTTCTTTTACGCTACCTGTTTCATTGAAACGCGACCATAAACGATTTATGACACTTGGGCTACTTCCCAGAACCCTGGATACTTTCCGTTGTGAGCTCCCATCTTGGAGCATGCCAACGTCTCGTAACATCTCTTCTCTAGTCAAATGTCGTCTTTCCATGGTCGAATCACAAAACTCTTTCATTTGTGCTTACAACAGAAACAAAGTGCCAACTAACTGATTTCAAACACTGAATACATGAAATGAATATAAAGCAGCGTCACATCTGCTGCATTTTTAGTTTTTTATAAAAAAAACTGAAATCTTTTGCGGCACTACATAATTTGGTGAGAAATTGATGCAGGTGTTCATTTCTTAAAAAAAAATCATCCATATTGATCGTTCTGGGTACGATATATCGATATTCAGAAGTGCTCCCTATACTTTTTTGAGGTGTTTATTATCAATTAAAATATTTTATTTTGAATAGGTGATTTGATAAATTTTAGATTTTCAAGGCTCCCCCAGACGATGAAACGCGAATTGTAAATCTTCGAATGTCTTAGAAATTTTCGAGCGTGTAAGTTGCATCCGCTTATCTGAGAGTCTATTGGCAGGAGCGGAGTATATAGTGGGGACAGCTGAATCGATCACAGCGCTCGATGTGGTCAAATTATCGTTAAATCATGCTTTTATCATAAATAAACACGTTAACATTAAATAAAAATGATCCATAATAGTTGTTGTGTTGTTGATTGCAAAAATACAGCTAGAAACAGTAAATGTAAATTTTACACATTTCCAGTGGCCAAGTGGAAATAAATGGATGGAAGAAATAAATGGATAAATGATGTTAAAAGAAAACAAAGTAGTGTATAACATTATTCAGTAACAATGCAACTAGGGTAATGTATGTTCAAATTACGATTCGCAATTACATTGCCATTAATTTTTCATTTTATTTCTGGAAATCATATTCACAATCAACACTTTTTGTAATTTTCATTATTGCAGTTGTCATGTATTAAATTTGTTTACATTTCACAGGTTAACCCCATGGGATTCTTAAAACTCCTTTTAGTTATTTATAAACATATTTACAAGCTTTTATTTAACTTGCAATGTATGTATGTTTGTATGTTCGGGTGAAATCTTACAACTCAATTTTAAGGCACTTGATCTCAACCAACTGAGCTGAAATTCTGTATACACGTTGAATTTGGATGACAATGCATGATTAACTATGTGACGTCATTCTAAATCCAACAAGGCGGTGGACCAATTATTCTTAATGCAAAACGAAATGGCGGATAATTTTCTTTTATTCGTTCCAACAATATGGGTACCAAATGAAAGATTGCCAAGAATAACTAAAAATGAAATTAAGTTTAAAAAAATTTTTAGAAACAACCTTTTATTTAAATGCGCTAAATAGAAAAAAATTAACTCTCACACTAAATCTTTTACTGTTAACTTATAACGTCATTTCAAACTTAACACATTTGACACAAATTATATGTTATGCCTACCTGTTAATATTTCAAACTGATAAAGTAAATACGAGTACTTATATCTCGTGACAAGCTTTTATATTATAACATATAAATTTTGTCAAATGTGTTAAATTTGAAATGACGTTATGAATTAACGTTAAAAGTTTTAGTGCAAAAGTTTATTTTTTTCTTTTTAGCGCATTTAAATAAAAGATTGTTTTCAAAGAATTTTTTTCCTTAATTTTTTATACATACTTTTTCCATCGTAATGAGTTTTTTCAATTTAAAAACACGATCACAGATTTTATAACACATATCTATTTTTAAATTCATTTTTGAAACAATTCACTGTTATTTAAACGGATCTTTCACATGTCATAAGATTGCCGAGCATGATTTTACGCTACCATCAGATGTCGCTTTCGTCGTGCTCCCTGCGAATAAGCTTATGAGTGTCCTAGGCCAGGCGCACTTCGACGAATGTGTCAACTAAGCCGCTTGCGCATCCCGTCGCATATACACTAAGACAGGTCGTTAATTATTCACATTACTATTATGAAGTGATTTGAAGATTTCAACTGATTCCAGGAAGTTCAATTTCTTGCTTTTAAGAGCAACGTGTAAAATTTCTAAACTGTCTAGACTAGGAAATGAGTGTCTATTTTCGATACAATGATTGGCGATAATTGAATCTTGTTTATTCTTTGAGAAAAAGGTTAGGTGTTCTTTATATCTAATCTTGAGAGATCAGCTAAGTTGGGGACTGGAACCGTTGGCGTTGAATAACACTAAAAAACACTGTTCACCACTACACCAAAACTTTATTTCGAATGCTCGACGCGCGTTTGGCCAACTAAGTTTGCATCATCAGGAGATGATAGTACACAGTGTACTATCATCTCCTGATGATGCCAATTTAGTTTACAACAAGTTTATATTTAAACGGTTTTATTTAGCTCACCCCGTTTGTTTTATTTATTCTTGGGTCAAATTTAGTAATTCAAATTTCACCCTCTTCCTGTCAACCGATTAATCTGAAATTTTGTATACACTTTGGATTTTGGTGACAATACAATTATATTTATTCATTATCATTATAAATACGAGATGGCCGCCGCTACAAAATGGCGGATAATTTATGTTTTATTAAACCCATCAATATGGGTATCAAATGAAAGGGCTCAACAAGCAGAATACAATATACTATAAAAATTGAAATCCAAGATGGCGGCTGCTACAAAATGGTGGATAACATAGCTTTTATCAATCCCATCAATATGGGTATCAAATGAAAGGGCTCAACAATCAGAATACAATATACTATAAAAATTGAAATCCAAGATGGCGGCCGCTACAAAATGGCGGATAACGTAGGTTTTATCAATCCTATCAATATGGGTATCAAATGAAAGTGCTCAACCAGTAGAATACAATGTATCCAGCCTGAATTCACCACCCAAGTCAAGATTTTGTATCGTGTTGAGGACTGTGTGGCGTTAGGGTGGCTAAAAATGATACGTCGTTAGCGGTACACCACCCAAGTTAAGGTGAAAGGTTAAAACGCGCCGAGAACTGTATGGCATTAGGGTGGATAAAAATGATATGTCGTTAGCGTTTTCCCCTCAAGACTCAGGCGCATCTTGTTGTACATAGCCTTGCCCCTTTATTGGACCTCTGGGGGGGTCGACCGTTTAAATGTCCATTACTCGTGGGAACAAAATGGTAAAAAAAAATATAAAAAATACAAACATAAATAAAACAGAAACTGCAACACAACGTAAACGAAGGCTTCAAAAGCGAAAGAAAAGTATCAAGCAAAACGAGCTAAAGAAAGTGAAAGTGATAGAAAAGTCGATTACAGAAACGACGGGAACAATTAGCGTCAAAAACACCTGAGCAATATGAGGCCAGGTTAAAAAGCAACGTCAGCGATATACACAAATGACGGCGTCAGAAACGCCTGAAGAATATGAAGCCAGGTTAACAAAACAACGCGAGCGATATAGCACAGATGGTAGCGTCAGAAACGCCTGAAGAATATGAAGTTAGATTAATACAAAGCCGTGAAAGACAAAGACAGCAGTTGGGTTCAGAAACGCCTAAACATCGCGATACGAGGTTAAGTAAACAACGAGAGCGTACCCAGCAATGCAGAGCTAATAATCTGCAGGCATTCGAGAATGCTATTAACACAATTTGTATACATGTTTGTGATATTTGTACCAAACGTTGTTATCCTAATCAAGTTCGTACAGTTCGGTACAACGGAGTACATCTTATACACCCGAAAGCCATACAGTTTCCAGCTAAGTACAATTATGGGACAGCTGAAAGAAGAATGTTGCCTTTAATACTATCATGGGCTTCTACAATACATAAAATGCAGGGCAGCACTGTGGATCACGCAGTCGTATACTTAGGTGCGAAACTGTTTGAAGAAGGTCAAGCCTACGTGGCTCTTAGTAGAGTAAGATCTTTGCAGGGACTACGTATAGAGGAGTTGGATTGCAATAAACTAACGGGCAAGAAACCTTGCAATAATGAAGCCCTAAATGAATTAAAAAGAATGCGAAATAAAACTAAAAACTAGAAAATAAAAATAGGTAAAAACTTAAGTTAAACGGTTTTATGTTAAACATACATTGCACTGTTTAAGATAAATGTACTAAAACCAAAAAATAATAAAATAGATACAGTCGTGGGAATTATAAACATATGCATAGACTAGACTAAAATAAAACCGTGGGGCACGTCAATTGTCTACAATCGTTGATTAAAACGTTTGTTTTGTAATGTTACACTATAATTATTAGGCAGTTGTGCAACCGACAACGATGGACGTGTGATAAGTAGAGCTACAATGTGGAAACAAGCTAGCAAGCTCGATTATAAGCGAGTTTTAGGGTTTCATAGTGGTGAGCGAGTAGTACTTTTGTCATATGTTTTGTCGATTAAAGACAAACAACAAGCAGTGAAACGATTCCTCGCCAGCCAGCAGTGTGAATGTCCAACGATAAACTAGTTAAAACATCTCTTTTATTTACATGGAGTGTATAACTATTAGAATTTCCATGAGCAAGAAAATAGTAAATAATTTCCTCACCGTCTGCGGGCCAACTGCCTAACGACGAATTAAACGATTCTTCTATCGCACATTAAGTCGATAATTTGTAGACAATTGACGTGCCCCACGGTTTTATTTTAGTCTAGTCTATGCATATGTTTATAATTCCCACGACTGTATCTATTTTATTATTTTTTGGTTTTTAGTACATTTATCTTAAACAGTGCAATGTATGTTTAACATAAAACCGTTTAACTTAAAAAGTTTTTTTACCTATTTTTATTTATAACAAAGAATAGAATAATCTTAAGTTTGATGAATAAATTCTAATTGAGAGCTGTTGTTATTGTTGTGCTTAAGAAAACCCTTCAAGTGATATTCATACTTTACACATTTTCCAAAATTTTTACATATTTTCGAAGAATCATTACATACATATGTACATATTTTCACATTTCGGCCTTACATATAATCCGCCCTTCAGTTATTATCAATATGTGGTGGTTTCTTGCAAAATCTCAATTTATTTCTTTCATTTGAGTTTCCCATGAAAGGAACACAGAGAAAAGGAAAGCCAGAAGACAATGGCAGAGATCGAGAAACCAAAATGATCTACATCACTATAGAACATTAGCACGAAAACTTTCCAGAACACTCAAGGAAGCACAAAACTCAATGTTCGATAACTACTTACAAAACCTATCCCCTGACGATTACAGCCTTTGGAAAGCGACAAAAAAATTTAAAAGACCCACTCCTCCAGTCTCCCCAATACGTGCCAGCAACAACCAATGGGCACGTACAAACCAAGAAAAAGCAAATACATTCGCAGAACATCTCTACAAGGTATTTGAAGAGCCTGAAGAAACATCTGATTCCCCAAACATTGACGAACTTCTCGATGCATCTTGTCAAATGTCACTACCGATCCGACACATAAATTCAGCAGAAGTAAAACTGGAAATAAGGAAACTAAACAATAGAAAAGCCCCAGGGTACGACCTTATAACTTCGGAAATCCTCAAAAAACTGCCTAAGAAAGCGATCGCTTTCCTCACTACGATATATAACCGTATTCTACAATTGTGCTATTTCCCTGTCATATGGAAATATGCTAACATAATAATGATACACAAGAACGGCAAACCCCCTGAAGAGGCAACATCATACAGGCCAATCAGCTTACTACCTATAACAAGCAAAATATTCGAAAGACTGTTGCTTAGCAGAATTCATGAAGATCATAACCTGACGAATATTCTTCCAAATTACCAGTTTGGCTTCAGGGAGAACATGTCCACTATTCACCAAGCCCACAGAATAGTCAACACCATCTCAAAAACTCTTGAAGAAAAACAATACTGTACTGGAGTTTTTCTTGACATAGCACAGGCCTTCGACAAGGTGTGGCACCAAGGCATGAAATTCAAGATCAAAATCACCTTGAACCACAACTATTACCTCCTGTTAAGTTCCTACTTGTCAGAAAGATATTTCTCAGTGAAGCTCAACGACGCTATGTCAGACCATTATCCTATAAGATCCGGAGTACCGCAAGGTAGTGTATTAGGTCCATTGCTTTTTCTCCTATATACCTACGATCTACCTGTTACCAATTCCACGACCATAGCCGCCTTTGCAGACGACGTTGCTATACTTTCCGTCAATGAAGATCCAACCACCTCGTCAGTTAACATGCAAAATCACCTAAACACACTGAGCTCCTGGTACAAAAATGGAGAATCAAAATAAACCAATCCAAATCAGTACAAGTGACATTCACAACCCGCCATAGTAATTGTCCCACAGACGCAATTGATGGAGTTTCTCTACCTACCAAAAGCAATATAAAATACCTTGGTTTACACTTAGATCGCCGACTTACCTGGGATAAACACATTCAAGCGAAGAGAAAACAACTGGGTATTAAATTCAAACAAATGTATTGGTTACTAGGAAGAAAATCAAAATTATCCTTGAAGAATAAAGTTTTACTGTACAAAGTAATGCTGAAACCAATCTGGACATATGGCCTGCAACTCTGGGGATGTGCAAAATCATCAAGAGTGAATATCATACAGAGATTCCAGTCAAAAACATTGCGTTCCATAGTAAATGCTCCTTGGTATGTAACCAATAAAACCTTACATGAAGATCTCCAAGTACCCTATATCAGCGAAGAAATCAGAACAGTTACGACAAACTACCAAAATCGAACAACAGGCCACACCAATGATCATATTGAAAACTTGTACAGGGATGGACCATCCAACAGAAGACTGAAAAAAACCTGGCCTGAAGACCTCCTACATCACTAAGCAGAAGTGTTGATGCCAGTGGGCATCTCACTTTCATGTCCAGTTTCTTTCATTTATTTTACTTAATACTCTGTAAGAAGTAGATTGTAAAATGGCAATAAACGTTATACAAAAAAAAAAAATGAGAGGAACATATCTTCGGGAAAAAACATCGAATTTTCTTGACATATGTCTGGACATATCCGAGAAAATACATGCGTTAATAAAGAGCTGAGTACCAAAAAAGAAAATTGAAATGTTCAAATTTCTGGGCACAATATAGATGTAGAAATGATTCTAGTACATAGATTAGTGATTCCAAAAAAAATAAAAACACAATACAGAACAAAAATTGTTACTGGTTACGGTTGATGTACAAAATACAAACAGTCGAAGTGTAAACATCGGTGATTACCCGAATGTGCACACAAATTTCTAACCATTTCATTTGCGATAACCACAGAAATCCTGAACGAATATAACTCGACCTGCGCATTACAACTGGTTCAGTTCTAATTCAGAATTGTACCTCCGAATAACATTAGACGTACTTACCGCCCATTTGGTTTCGCAAACGCCAGCTTGATGTAGACCTTCCGAAAGACCTCCGCATCCAGCGAAAATATCCATCGCTTTCAGAGGTACAGGAATTTTCGCCCATTCTGGCGGCATTTCGATCGGTCCTATTTCTACCTTATTCGATTTACCTTTACCGCCTAAAACAACTTGTATGAGATAGGTT
Organism: Cryptolaemus montrouzieri; assembly: GCA_013387265.2. NCBI lineage: Eukaryota > Metazoa > Arthropoda > Insecta > Coleoptera > Coccinellidae > Cryptolaemus > Cryptolaemus montrouzieri. The sequence continues at coordinate 46,687,703 of JABFTP020000042.1, forward strand.
TTACACATTTTCGTAACAGTACTTTTTCCTTTTCCTCGGGCACCCAGTTTGGAAGCTTGATTTGGCACATCTTTGACGCAATGAAAGTTTACGTCGTAACATTGATCGAAATAAAATCTGTATGGTCCTTCACTAGTCCACTTACTAACATCTGTCAAATTTTCACCATAAAACACGTAACATTTTCCCAATACACTATCCAGGGTTGTGTCAATGACTGAAACATAATCACTTATAAGTTGTTCAAATTTTTCAATCATTAAAAACACTTACTGACTTCTGTCCAGTACACATAGTTGAGCGCTGTTTCATAAACTAAATGGATGGAACCTCTCGTATGCTGGGGTCGGAAAAATATTCTAACCTTGAGTTTAGTATCACCCTTCTCCTTGTAATTTATTTCCTCAATTCGGGCTATGATGAAAGGATCCGATGTATCCAAATTGGATCCTCGAAGATTTTCTGCTACTTTTCTGTAATGTTCTGGGTATAAATCAGGTTCCGTCGTATTTTCTTTCTGGAATAAAATGAATAAATTGAAGTAAAACGAGTTATTTAATTTATTTATAACGGGTGACCATCTAGTGCAGGGGTGCTCAAACTTGAACTGTTGGCGATCTAACACAATATTTTTAGACTACTTACGATCGACTCTGAGAGGCTGCAAGTATGTGTGATGCAGGGTTGTCGTACATACACGATACACCCTTCCTACCTAGGTAGACTGAATGCCTCCTTTTTATTACAAATAGGTCTAATATCCAAATACCTAAAACCATTTCCTATGATGGTGGGAGCGTACAGTAGTTTTTGGGGTTGCATATTAATGGTCAACTGAATTGGTTGAATCACGTTCAGTCTCTGAAGAAAAGACTGAATTCGGTGGTTTATTCTATGAGAATCTTGGAGGATAATGTTGCAAAATCTGTATTGTTGTCTGTCTACTATGCGAGCTTTCAATCTTTACTGAGCTATGAAATTGTTTTCTGGGGCAACAGGACAAAGGCGAGTCAGATTTTTGTAACTCAGAAGCTGGCTGTGAGAGTATTGCTGGGATTGAACTATAGGGAGTCATGCATTTTAAGGAGAATAATCTTAGTTCCTATTTAATACATCTGTGTCCAAAAAGTAAGGTGACTCAGCATTTATCTTGAGAAATCTTAATTTTTCTTCCAAATCAATAATAAAAAACAAGTACTGTGTTTTAAGGATTCGTAGCTTCTTCAGACGAATGAATGTACAGAAAATAATAATGAGAATATAAATATAAATGTTCTTGAGTAATTAAAAGCTTATTGGGTTGCTTCTTCTTAAGTGGTTATTTATGACAGGTATATCCAATAAAATTAAGGAATAGATTGCTCCCCGAAGAGATTCAATAGAGGTGAAGGGCTTAAATCGACTTGTTCATTGATGAGTCTGCCTGAGTGTTTGTATTTATTCTAAAGTTTCCCAAAGATCTACCTTCCAATATTTATTATCTGTATGCAAAATTTCAAACTATGGGTCAGTCATTGCAATTCAATCTATAAACACCTGATTTATTGTTTTTACCTGGTTTGGTTTTATTATTTTTTATATATTTGCCTAAATTATTATTAGTTTGGAAAGCTATGTTGAAATTATTGCTACTCAAGAATGATTTCAGTTTCTCACTTGTAATGCCAACGTAGGTTAAGGTGTTGAATTTTTGTTTCAATTTATCGACAGGGTAAACTTCATTCAATGCGATTCTACTTTTTTTTATTTAAAATATTATTTATAAGTTTGGGATTGTAACCATTATTTTTGGCTATCTGTTTAATCAAATTCAATTCTCTGTTGAAATTTTCTGTTGATAACGGGATGCTAATCAATCTATGAATAAAACTGTTGAATGCTGACATTTTATGTTGATATGGATGACACGACGAGTTATGTATTATAATATCTGTATGTGACGGCTTATGGTAAATTGCGAAAACATGTTTTCAAATAAAAAATCAGATTCAAATTACGCGAATCATCTCTTAGAAAATAATCACTCTTTCGACCCACAGTTTGAAATTTTGCATACAGATAATAAATATTGGAAGGTAGATCTTTGGGAAACTTTAGAAATCAATAAATACAAACACTCAGGTAGACTCATCAATGAACAAGTCGATTTAAGCCCTTCACCTCTATTGAATCTCTTCGGGGAGCAATCTATTCCTTAATTTTATTGGATATACCTGTCATAAATAACCACTTAAGAAGAAGCAACCCAATAAGCTTTTAATTACTCAAGAACATTTATATTTATATTTTCTGTACATTAATTCGTCTGAAGAAGCTACGGTGTTGTGAAACGCGTTACGAATCGCAATTATTAAGTAAATTTCCTTAAAACACAGTACTAGTTTTTTATTATCGATAATGGAATTTTACCAAGTAAAAGCCTCCCAAATTCAAATCTTCCAAATCAACTTCATCCCTTTCAGATACAATGCACTTATGCTAACGGATTTTCCAATCTTCAAAACAGTTGTTAAAGTCGATTGCCGGGTTGGCCTTCAACTCTCTTCGATGCGGCTTGTACCTCTTCTATTGATTCAAAACGTTGTCCTCAGAGCGGTCTTTTGTGTTTGCCGAATAACCAGAAGTCGCACGGTAACAAATCAGGTGAATACGGCGGTTGTGGAACAATATGGGTAGAGGTTTTGACGAAATAGTCATGAAGGACCAATACAGAAAAACCCACCACAATTCCTACTTCTTAAGGTGTATAGCTTCACTCTAACGGACGCATATCGCTCAAATAATATTCATTGTTGACGGTTTGATCCGGCGAAAGGAACCTGAAATGCACAAGTCTGCGGTAATCGAAGAAAACTTTTACCATATGTTAGATTTTTTAGCGACTTTGGTATTGCCTCGCCTTTAGTACGATATTCACTTGAATGATCGGTTGTTTCAGGGTCGTAAGCATGTATCCACGTCTCATCTACTATAGCAATGCGTTTCATTTTGTCCTGATAGGCAGAAAGCATTGTTTTACACACTTCATTAAAAATTCAGTGTTTTCGGTAACTATTTGACGCGTCTGAGGTCCATAACATCCTTCAAAATGGTATTGACTGATCCTTTTCAAAAGATATCTAATTATTAATAGACGGTATACCAAGTCTTTGATTTTTTAGACGTGAGCTTCGTCGCTCTAGGTTGATGGTCGATCGGGACGTTGTTCGTCTTCTACACGTTCTGGAGCTTTTTGAAACTCTATACTACTTGTAAACATATTTTTTCGACATAGCCTCATCACCAAAGGCTTCTTGCACAATTCTCAATAGATCAACATTAAAAAATTCATTCCTCAAATAAAATTCACTACAAATTCTTTGCTTAACAAATACAGACATAAAAATCGAAAAATTCAATTCTAGGAACTTATAAAACGAAGCGTATCTCAAACATTAATGAATATTTCGATGTGAACCTTGGCACAGATATCAAAGACAGTCCGACTAACCTCAAAATAAGAGCACTGCCCCAAATCCATATGCGCGCGCAGTTTAAATTCAAATGTCACCTTATTTTTTGGACACAGTAGTAGATTTTCATTAGCATCAATTCCAAGCAGTGTTACTTTCTAATTAATGGCACTTCAAAGAGCAGACTGGTATTGTTGATCAGGTAACCTTTTTAATGAGGTGTCACAACTCATTATAAACATTTTCGGGGTGGTAGTTGATAGGGGTAGAACGTGGATACGCAAACGTTTAAACAAGTGACGAAAATTTTTCCGATTCAACCAATTCAAACAGATTGATCAAAACCTGTAATTTTTTCAAACAATTGTCGATTGAAATTCACCACATGTTCTTTCAGAAAGTAAGTGATTAAATGGTCGTATAGAGAATATAGAATAGAATATAGAGAATACCTTTCCAAAAGGTATCACACGAACTCTTCTCTATTCGAAAATTTGACGTAAAAGTTGGCAGGGGTACGGGGGTTGATAGGAGGAGAATGAAACATGAAACAAAAAATGTCTCCTTTCAATAAAAAATCAATCAGTTTCAGGAAACTAACTTATTCAGAGTTTGTTTTCATTGGAACGCACTGTATTCAACAAGAACAAAGTTATAGAGTGATTATGCACTGGATGAGTTCCGGGACAATAAACCTCGTATTGGCTGCTTCCCTGGAAGAGAATCGGCATCCTCGTTGCCTGCAATTCCGTTGTGCCCAGGCACCCAGACCAAAGTTACCTGGTTCCATTTCGCCAGCTCAGTAACTCCAAATATTCCCATATGAGCTTTGACGGGGTTCCCATCCCAGCCAAAGCTCTTATTGTCGCCTGAAGAATGTTCTTATAGTGTGACTCTCACGAACATAGGTTATTATGGCACATACTTTTGCCTAAAATATGATTGTGTGCTGCCCCGAAATTCTGATTAGGCTTCAGCTCCATTTCCCTTTTCAGTGTTTGTTCCGTCCGTATACCAATTTATGTCAATCGATCAATCAATCAATCAATCCATTTATTTGTTTCATATAAACATAAATTGTTGTAGAACACGTCATCATAAACATAAAATACATAGAAACAAGCAGTGTAAACAGAATAAAGACCTAATAATGAGAGACGAAATCAGCTGAGACAAATATTGTCCTCAAATTGATAGATTGTACGCGGTCGGTGTGAGGGGCACGCCACTAGAGCTTATTAAGAGCTATGTAACAGATAGAACTCAATATGTTGCTGAACAAAATCCTCTGTCTTGGGACCACTTCTGTACATTGTGTATACCAATGATTTGCCTGCTGCGGTACCTGAGCCCATTATTCAGTATGCGGATGGCATCACCCTGATGCTCTCAGATAAAACTTCGATTGATGCACGAGTGGGCGGGGCTCTGGATGATCGGAGGGAGTTGTTTTCGTGCAGTGATTTACGAATGAATAAGGATAAGACGCACTTGCTGAGGTTTTCCTATGGACTCTACGGTTACAACCTCTGGAAGTCTGAGGATGCTGGGGGTGACTGTGGAATATCGACTGAGCTGGGTTGAACATATCGATCTTGTTGCCAGAAATATGTCTAGGTACCTATACGCGTTAAGGACACTGTCGAAACCTGTTGATGTGGATGCTGCTATCTTGGCATACCATGCATATGTGAGCAGTAGGTTGCGGTATGGCATCGTTGTTTGGGGAAACTCTGTGCACGTGGGGAGGTTCGGTTAGATTGATTGACTGGACCGAATCGTGTAGACCATATTTCGGGAGAACATCAGTGCTCACAGTTGTTGGACTCTACATCTATGAAGACATTGTTTTCATCAAGAATAATGGAGAACTTTTTGTTAAAAGAGAATAAATTAATCCTCACATTACTAGAGGAGCCAAGGATATATAACTGCCCCACATGAGGTCTGCTTACCTGCAGAAGAATGTTTCCTACATGTTTGCGAAAAAGCACTTGCCCCTACATGCGAAAAATTGGCCAATAAATAATCTGAAAACAAATGTTAATAAACATCTTGTGCAGAACCCCTACTACCCACTTGATGAATATTTCTCTGCCGACTTACTGTGACTGTAAATGTCTGATTGTGAGGATTTTGATGGAATTTGTAATTTTTGAATTCTCTCAAGTTGTGTATTATTCTTTTCCTCTGAATATAATTGATTTGTATTTTCAACTTTATAATTTGTATGTGGATATGTAGATTGTGAAATATGACGTGTTCTACAACATAAGTGTTATTATGGAATAAATAAACTGATTATTATTATTATTATTATATAAAATACTCCTGGAGAATGTCCTCTTAAGGTAAGTATTTAATATTCTTCTCAATTTATTTTGTGGCCACCCTCGTGTCTCCTGTGGAATGTGATTATAAATTTTCACCAAAGCATAAACAGAGTTGTTCTGAAGGTAAGTAGCCTCATATCGTCCTTAGCTCTCGTGTTATGCTCATGTTTCCGCTTAGTCTCCACAAACAGGTCTGTATTATTAACTACGAACATAATTGCTTCATAAAAATATAGACTCACAACAGTTAGCACTAATCTTTCCACAAAGTGAGCACTGCATGATGTGTTTTGCTCAGCTTAAGAATCCCATGAATACATCTCTTCTGCAACTAAGGAGCCTCAAGATATCCGATGAATTCCCCCATATAACTATCCCGTATCTCAGCCTACTATCAATATATGCATTGTAAGCGGTAAATGCTGTGGAGACATTCACAAGTTCGGACAGTGTTCCTAGTTCATACACATATCTGGCCATATCATTTGCAAGTTGGTCTACATGATCACCCCAATCTAATCCATAGTCAACCTAAACACCCAGGAACTTAAGACTATTAGATGAAACCATGGCAATCTTATTGCCATGAGATATGGGTATGTGTTCTTTTCCATACGCAAACCTGACAAGTTTGGTCTTTTGACTGTTCATTTTCAACTCATTTTGAGAAAACCAGGCAAGATCGATAAGCAGATCGTCCACTACTGAATCAGCAGAAACCGGATCGGCGAGCACCAGAGAAGTGTCGTCCGCAAATTGAACCATGAATTCAGTTGTACAATCAGGTAAGTAATTGGTATAAGTCAAGTAAGGGAGGGGACCCAAAACCGACCCCTGCGGCACCCCCCTATCAGTAGCCAACATCGTTGACTGCAGTGTTTTCCCAGTTGTAAGCTCTTTTTCAGCAACACATTGAGATCTTCCTGATAAATAAGACCGAAGCAGATGTACACTCTTGTACACTGTTCTCACCTTGGCCATCTTAAGTTTATCAGGATATACACCACTGTCAAAAGTGAGACTTATCAGATATGCCAGAACAGGCGAGATCTCATCTGCAACCATCTTAATAAGAATTCCATCCAGTCCCACAGATTTTGTGTTCTTCAAAGAGCTGATTAAATTGATGACCTCTCCAGAATCAGTTGACTCTAATTCGAACCGCATACATCTTCTCAACTAACTCGTCATGGTTGACGGAGTCAAAGGCTTTCCTGAGATAGATTTTCTAGCCTCACCCCTAATATAAATATCATGAGGTAAATTCAGGATACATTCGGCTTCATCTTGCTGTTATTTTACTTTTTATAGCAAAATCGTGTGTTCGCATCATTTCAAAATGAATAACGAAAAATATCAATTATTAAATTTAATAATAAACTATTTAAGTAGAAATTTGTTTTCCCAATTTTGATTGTAAAAAAAACTATAAGAGAATCTTTGTTATACCCTGATATATAGCTCTTGTCGTAGTCTTACCCTTTCTAAATGTCTTTACGGTTATCAGAGCTAAGCCAATTGTTCCAGTCTGATACCGTTTTATTTCTTCGGTCTCTGTAAGTTTTTTAGTCATCGAATCTTTGTCCATACTCTGTATTGAATTTTTTATCAATTCCTTAATTCTGATGTAATTCTCTATGAGGTGGATTAAGTAGTTGGGCAATTCCAATTTTCAACTTGTATGCGTATCCAGTTTCCATTTATCTCCTGCCTGAAAGCAGCTTTTCTGGCCTCACCCCTAATACAAATATCATGAGGAGGTAAATTCAGGATAGCATTCAGGCTTGCCGTTGGTGTTGATTTTAAGGAACCTGTGCTGATGCAACGATTTGGACGAAAATTTTATATTTAGATTCAATTTTGTTGAAATCTTTTTATAGCAAAATCGTGTATTCGCATCTTTTCAAAATGAATAACAAAAAATATCAATTATTCTATTCTTTACTTTTAGCAAATATGTAATACTTACAGTTTCATCGAAAGTTTCCCCAACAACTCGATCTTTAAATTTATAAGCCTCGGGTTTTAGGAAGACGCATGTCCCAACAACCCAAGTCTCGTCCATCCATTTCAATTCATTATTGACAAACTGAACTGTCGAACTCTTTCTTTTCTTAAGCCTTCGTCTGAAAGATTCGAAAAGTTAAATTAACTGAAATTTCCTTTCGATCGACAGTTCTCACCTGCATGAATTGCACGTGTTAAATGAATTCTTGTCGCCGATTTCTTCGACATAATCCACAAAACGACTGTACTCCTGTTCGTATCTCGATGTGAAATAGAAATTGCATCCGTCATCTTCTAATAAAGGAGGTAAGCCTTCTAATCCCCTTTCAATGACCAATCAAGTTCATCCTTCTTTCTAAACTCCACCTAGATCACGAATCTTTTTTTTCTAAATCTAAATTGAATACTTACTTAGTCGTTACTTAGTCGAGGCGTTAAACTACAAAAATAGGCCTTACTATCGATTTTTTTGCAGTAAGACGGATTTTAATGCAGTTTGACGGGTTGGATTCGTGGGAATCTCTAGAAAGTTTGTGAACAAATCTATAATCATGGATTATCCACAGGCAAGAGTCTGTGGAATACCTGGTGCCGCAGCAGGTGTTTTGAACGTCTTCCCCTGGAGTATTAAAATCCGTCTTTCGGCGCAAAAAACCGATAGTTCAGTCTTTTAATGCCTCGACTAACTCGATGCAAATCCATTTCAAATGATAAAGAAGAGTAAATTTGATTTACACACAAAAAAATTTCAGAACTTTTTCGAAAGATTCACAAATTTGACAAGCACCCATTTTTCAGACTAAGTGATGGTTTCAAACACAACGTTCAACCATTTCAAACACGCAAAAGTTTAAAGCAACTTAGTATACATTCCGAAATTGCTCTCAAAAGATTTCCTGATAATAAACAGCTTCCACATTACTTGAAAATAAACTCAAGGGTTTCCAAAGATTAAATTAAGACCATCAAATGATTAAAACTAAATCAATTGAGGATGAGATAGCTCTCACCAAAGCAGATGAAGGTAATATCGTAATAGCATTAAACATACATTATATTCAACGATTGAGATATGTGGAACGTGTTATGTCTGCCCTCTCAAATTAGAAGCGAGTTTTGGGCATGTTGTAGGGTTGTTATACATTAATCTTTTTATTGATTTTGCCCAGTACTAAGGGAATATGGACTCGCCATGTAAGCTTTGATGGTAAATAAATATATACTTTGATTGAGGATTGATGAAAATCGATATACATATTTTCAATTAAATAAAACTATGGTATTTAGATTTTCACTATTTTAACAAAACTATGATCGATTTCACCACACTGCGGCTTCATCATATAGATACAAACGAATGAACAGAATTATTCCTTATACAGGGTGATTCACCAGTGGGGCGATGCTCTGTAGCTCGTACACTCTTAAAGATTTCATTTTTGTTCGAACGGTATTGTATTTAAAAAGTAAGAATCTACTTCAGCAATTTATTTTGCAGTAAAGAAGGTGTCCCAATTTTTTATAAAAAAATCTTGGGTGTTTTTTTCAGATTGGAAGACCACTTTTTTTGTTCAAGATTCAAGAGCGTCCTAAACTCTGCTATATTGTCTTTGAGTAATAAGTTTTTTGGTGAGTAGTTTTGTCTCAATATTTTTCTTTCCGTAAAAATTCATGAAAATAGGCTCTCACATCATCGCATGCTCCTTCGGCCAGAGAGGATGAATACTTTTTCCTTTCGTTTTCTTATTGCCCAAGGATTTATTGATGAATTGAAATAGATTATCCTCATTATATACAGGAACGACTCAAAACTTGATTTTTCAAATGGAACACCGTGTATTTTATTATTCATGTCATCGCATAAAATATTGTGCTATATTTTTGCAGAAGTAACCTTATATTTATCTTAGACCATTTTCGAAATTAAAAAATGAACTAAATTAATAAAATCAGAGGTTGCGAAAGGGGAGTTTATTAGTACATATCATTATACTTGATCAGAGAAATGGAGATATTTTAAGGTAGTGTATGAAATACGTAATAGATTGGTTTTTGGTGAGATGATCTACAAGGTGTTGAACTATTTCAATAAGTGTTCGAAATGTTGCCAGTTTCTTTGTAGACACAACTCAATCCTTCTGAGGAAAGACCGTTGAACTCTCGACAACATTTGCTGATTAACTGACTGAAAGGCGTCGACTATTCTCTGTCTCATATCCAACTGTGTTGTATAAGGAATCTGGTAAACGATGCTCTTAATATAACCCCACAAGAAAAAATCTAGGCTTGTAAGGTCCGGAGACCTAGCTGGCCATCTAACAGGACCACCACGTCCTATCCATTTGTTTGGAAATACATGATTCAATCCTCCATCCTGTTGAAGCCACAAATCTTGTCTTATATGCTCTGGTACATCGGCAAGTAACATTGGTAGATGATTTTGCAGAAAATCTAAATACATTTCACTATTGAGGTGCCCGTTGAAAAAGTGCGGCCCAATTAGATATCCATCTACTATAGCGGCCCATACATTCAAGGACCAACGATGCTGGTGATCTATTTGTCTCATGAGGTGTGGATTTTCCGTGGCGTAATAATGAAAGTTGTGCTTGTTAACAAGCCCATTCTTGCGGAAAGTTGCCTCGTCCGAGAAAAGAATTCTGCTAAACGTATTTGGATTTTCCGCTACTTTGTCACTTGCCCACTTGCAAAAATTGATTCGATTTTCATAGTCTTGATTGTTCAGTTCCTGGTGCAGCTGTACATGATATGCATGAAATTTATTCACTTTCAAGAATCTCTGAACGGAAGTTCGACTTATATCTGTTAACTGAGAAATCTCTCTTTGGCTTTTATAAGAATCCTCTGTCACTGTTAACAAAACTGATAACTGGTTGTCTTCAGCTGTAGCAGTTTTTGGTTTTTCATGTTTTTTGTAAGCGATATTACCCGTTTCGATAAATCTAATTAGAAGTTTTTCAAAGCATCTTGCATCAGGATGCCTCTTATCAGGAAACCTTTGTGCATAAACTCTACTTGCCAACAAAGAATTTCTATCACACTCACCCAGAATAAAAATCATATCAACTATTTCTTCTTTGGAAAACTTCATGGCAGTCAATTGAGAAAATTGGGTTCAAACCTTAGTTTAACAATGTTTAATAACGAAACACTGATAAGTGCACCATGTAAAATGAAGAATATGATATGTCCGGACACCTGACAGAAGGCACAAATAAAAAAAAAATGTCAACACATACCTCGATTTACGTTTTAATCATCTTGATTTTATCATTCGTTAAAAAATTATCTTGTTTAGGTTTCATTTTTTACTACTTGAATCATTACAGAAAAAAAAACTTCTGTGCGAATAATGATGCATGTTGATGAGTTTGATACGGTTTGTAGAATTTTCATCAAAATTTTCACAAATAATCGAATATTTCGAAAATGATCGAAGATAAAGATAAGGTTACTTCTGCAAAAATATAGCACAATATTTTATGCGTTGACATGAATAATAAAATACAGGGTGTTCCATTTGAAAAAATCAAGATATGATATTTTTAAAATTACAATATTCAATAATTTTTTGAGTCACTCCTGTATGAAATGAGGATAATCTATTCCAATTCATCAATGAAGCTATCCTTGGGCAATAAGAAAGCGAAAGGAAAAAAGTATTCATCCTCTTTGGCCGAAGGAGCATGCGATGATGTGAGAGCCTATTTTCATGAATTTTACGAAATAAAAATATTGTAACAAAACTACTCACCAAAAAACTTATACTTTAAAGACATTATAGCAGAGTTTACGACGCTCTTGAATCTTCAACAAAAATGATCTTCCAATCTGAAAAACCTCCCAAGATTTTTTACAGAAAATTGAGACACCCTGTTTACTTCAAAATAAATTGCTGAAGTAGATTTTACTTTCTAGATACAATACCGTTCGAACAAAATGAAATCTTCAAGAGTGTACGAGCTACTGGTGAATCACCCAGTATAAGGAATAACTGTTCATTCGTTTGTATCCATCTGATGAAGCCAGTGTGGTGAAACCGGTCATAGTTTTGTTAATATAGTGCAAAATCTAAATACCATAGTTTTATTTCATTGAAAATCAATAAATATGGAATTTTGCAATCAATCTCTTCCATTCAGCATCCCCAACTCAAAAAATCATACAAGTGATTAGAGGTTGAGTGGCAAAGTTCAAGAAAGATTTTTCTATTTTCTGAATCACTGAGGCATTGGTTTCAGTTTGGCAATCGAGGTTTTCTGGCGTGAGGATCAGGATGAGGGATGATGGAGAAACTGATTGGATGCTCATCTAAACAGGAAAACGAGATTTATTGAACTTGTATTCAATTGAAAACAAAAACTAACTCGATTATTACAACAATTGTTCAAAATGACCTCCGCCCACCTCCATACAGTTATACAGACGATTTTCGAACTCTCTTCTCACATTAGCGAAAACTTCAGGAGTCAAAAGTCGGCATTCTGTGATAATCCTCATCCGCAGCTCCTCCAGGTTTTCTGGTCTTGTGGCATAAACTTTAGATTTTAGATGGCCCCACAAAAAATCTAGGGATTTAAATCTGGTGACCTGGCTGGCCACTCAACAGGTCCTCTTCTACCAATCCACCTTCCTGGGAAATTTTCGTCTAAATATTGGCGCACCCGAGCATCATAATGCGGAGGAGCACCGTCTTGTTGAAAACGCATTTCGTCCTCAGAAAGAGTTGGATCGTTCTGTAAAATTTCTGTCAATCTAGGATGTATGTGTTCCTCTAACAACTGTAGGTAGCCATTTCCATTCAGATTACCCTCAATAAAGAAAGGCCCAACTAGATGATTGCCAAAATTCCTGCCCAAACGTTCAACTTCTGAGGCCTTTGCGTGTGGGCCTCTCTAAACCAATGAGGATTCTGTGTGTCCCAATATCGACAATTATGTCTATTCACTTCACCACTGAGCATAAAGGTGCTTTCATCAGAAAAACAGATGTTATTCAGAAAATTTAGATTAGCGTTTAGGTTTTCACTTAGATTTTCACAAAACTGTAAACGACGATCTGGATCATCTTCGTTTATTTCATGCACTAATTTTACCTTGTAGGGGTGAAATTTGTGATGTTTCACGATTCTATGGACAGTTGTAGCTGATACACCAGTCAGACGAGATAGTTTTCTGATCGAAGTAGTATTCTCCATTTGTAGATGACCCACTACTGCCACTTCCGTTGCCTCATTTCTGACAGGACATGCCACTTCATGTTTTTGTTTGCCACCGAACCCGTAGCTAGAATTTGTCAACCAAATATTTAACGTACTGGTGACTGACTCCCTTTCTCTTTCAGGATGGTTCCTATCGAATATCCTTGCCGTTTCTTTGGCACAACTGTTATTTCGAAAATACGTCGATACAATTTCGACCCTTTCCTCAGTGGAATAAACCATTTTCAGATTAATTTCAACTGACGAACAACAACAATAATGAGGAACTGATCTGAATAATAATAATATTTCATTGCAAAATGAGAAATAACAGATGACTGCACGCCAGATGGAAATGAAAAAATGTGAACATTTTCAATGCAGAAATCAGCTTTATTTCTTCGTAATTGATGCTCAACACATCGTACCCCAATACTTTTAACAGTTTCGAATTAATTTTAGTTGATAATTTCAAATGACGATATTGAATTTTTCGAAAGCGACATCCTGTATGGAGAGCCGAACTGAATGAAATGCTTTAATCATTCTGGAATTCAAAAACCTTTCTGAAGATATGCCACTTGAATTATTTGTATGATTTTCAAGTTGGGGATGCTGAATGGAAGGGGTTGATTGCAAAATTCTATAACCACACAAGAAAGTCCTATTCTCGGATCAAACATGTTCTCGTATACCGAAATGAACCAGTTTCAAAAAGTTATTTGGATTTTCAATGTTCCTGCTTCAGGACACCCTGTATGATGATTTTGAATTTCGAAAATACCAAATTCGAAGAGAAAATTGCAGTACCTTTCCAACGAGGTGCCACTTGACCTATTATCGATCGAATGATTTTTGAGTTGGGGATGCTGGAAATAGGGGTTGATTGCACCAACTCCAAATTCACAATATATATCTATCTATCTATCCATTCATGTTCGATAGAGGGTATCTGAAGCGATCTGAATGAAAATTTTATTGCCGACTCTTACGTCCAAGCAAAAACAGGTCCGCCATGGCTTATTCGAACTATACAGGGTATCCCAAGTTGAGTGGCCCATTAGACGTTTATGGAGAACTAATAATGCTATCGTTCTCAAACTTCGGTAGTTGATTCAGCTGGTCTCTATTTATAAAATCTTTTCACCTCAATTTTTTGCTTTTTGAAAAAATTTATACATCTCGAGAACAGCGCGAGTTACCAAAATAATGAAAGGTGTTTTGCAAATAAGAAACCATCCGGGACATAACTTATATCCGACTGAATCTCAGTCAGAATACAGAGTGCTCTTTTTTCGCCTCACATTTCGAAACGAAGAAACATCGAAACTACGTTTTTTAAATTGTAACCCATATTTTTTCAATTCATTAGATTCGCCGTAAAAACTAAACGAAGTTTCCCATACATACCCTGTACCTGATATTTCAAGTTTTCAAGTTATGGCGAAAAACGAATTTTACGTACCTACCTACCTTAAGTTGGCAAAGGCGGTTTAGATTCCTGCACGTACATAGTCACTTCCCAGAACTTTAACAAATAACTGGTCCTTTTTCATTGGATAATTGATAAATTAAGATGAAAGAAGGCAAAATTGCGGACTTGTAGAATTTCCTAGGTCAAATTAGAAAATATCAAAACGAATTAAACTCTATTTGCCTAAATTTCATAATAATTATTCAAAGTGATGACCATTCACTTCTACATACACTCGGAGGCAAAATTAGCGGAACACTCGAAAATTTAACCAAATTCGAAGTCCGATATTTTTCCTAATTCTCAACCGATTTGAATAATTTTTTCCGGCAAGTTATAGATCAACTCTTCTGCTTTGTAGAAATTATAAAGAAAACTTGAAAAAATTTATACGGGGCAAAACTAAAAGTGTTTTTTTGTCAAAAATTCGTAACACCCTGTGGAATTTCGTGGTCCGAGTTGAAACGTACAATATCATGGTCTGTCAAGACACATCTTCCTACAGTAACGCCCTTCTTGTTTTATGCATTTATCTCTATTTTACAAGAGATATCCAATTTGAAGCGAAAAGTCACAAATTTCAAGAATTTGTTTTTAATCTTGCGTAGGTGCATAACATCGGAGGTTAGCCAAAAAATAAAATCAAAATTAGAGAAGCGGAAATCTAACGAAATGAAAATTTTTGAAATTCAATGGCCAATTTCACGCTCCGGGAGAACTCGAAGTACACTGGAAAAATCGTTGATTTTGCACATTTATTTTTGAATTTTTTTGTGTGACACTCTATAATAATTATCATTCCTGTCCAAAATTGAGAGCAGATGTGTATCCTGGCGATACACTCGTGAAATGAAATGAACATGTTGAGAAAAATGTTCATGATGACTCACAAAAAAAACATTTGATTTTAGTAGCGAGTATGACCCCCCCGAGCTCTTATTACAGCGCGGATACAATTTCGCATACTCCTAATGATGTTGTCTATCATCTGTTGAGGTATGTTGTCCCACTCTTCCACCAAAGCCAATGTCAGCTCTTCAACGTTGCCTGGATTCCATTGTCGAACCCTTCTTCCAAGAATGTCCCAAACGTGTTCGATCGGGTTTAAATCCGGTGACCGCGGCGGCCAGTCCATTCGTGTGATCCCAACTTCATTGAGATATTCTATCACTATGCGCGCAGTATGAGGGCGCGCGTTATCGTGCATAAAAAGGAAATTTTCCCCTATGTAAGGAGCAAAAGGCAAAACATGGGGCTCCAAGATTTCTGTTATATACCGATGGGCATTAAGTGATCCATTGCCAATAATCTCCAGTTCTGTTCGTACTCCCAAGCATATGCCACCCCATATCATAACTGACCCTCCACCGTATTGCTCAGTTCCTGCGAAGTTCGCTTGATTGTACCGTTCCCCTCGATGCCTCCATATTCTATCTCTATCATCCACGAAATTCACACAATATCGGCTCTCATCACTAAATAAAACTCGTCTCCACTGATTGATTGTCCATGCTACATGCTCCCTAGCAAACGCCAATCTTGCTACCCGATGGGCTCTATCGAGTCTTGGTGCTCTTGCTTGAGCGTATGATCTCAGACCAACTTCATTTAATCGTCTTCTGACTGTCCTCACACTGACGTTAATGTTATCCACTGCTTGTAAAAGGTTACGTGCCTGAACAGCAGTAAGACGAAGATTTCTTATGGTTTGATTGACGATGAAACGGTCATGTATAGCGCGGGTTGCCCGATTTCTTCCTTGTCCTCGCCTCCTCACGTACAATCCAGTTTCCCTGTAACGTCGGTAGATTCGATGGATAACCGACGTCGAGACACCAACATGGTACCGACTGAGCGGTAGATGCGCCCTTCCTCGATCAGTGTAACTGCTCTTGCTACTGAAGTTGGTGGTAAATCTCTCATTCTGAATGAAAAATACCGTTTCGAATCGTAAACAGTAAAAGAATCACAAAACACCGCAACCGATCGAATTTGTATCAAATCAAAGAATGGAAAACTCTCATTTTTTAAACAAGTGCAAATGTGGTCATATACAAAAAACGTGTGTTGTATTTCATATTTGATAAAAAAAGGTGTGCACATGTGTAAATGAAAAGTTTTATCAATGGTCCCAGAATTCGGTTGTGTATTTTAATACATACCGACTGTTATCTCCTATGAATTCCTAATTTTCACCAAATTAACCAAATTGTCATCAATAACTAATGCAATTCGAACATAAAAATCGCAAACGACAATTTCGACACGCCTGAGTGATAATAAGAAAATTCCAAATTGATAGACGAATTTTAATGACAATTTCTTGATTCAATGGAATTTCTCCAAAATGGTGATTTTCCACTTGAAATTAAATATATTTTGCAAAAATAGAGATAAACGCATGAAACAAGAAGGGCGTTACTGTAGGAAGATGTGTCTTGATAGACCATGATATTGTACGTTTCAACTCGGACCACGAAATTCCACAGGGTGTTACGAATTTTGACAAAAAACACTTTTAGTTTTGCCCCGTATAAATTTTTTTCAAATTTTTTTGTTTCTCTTATAATTTCTACAGAGCAGAAGAGTTGATCTATAACTTGCCGAACAAATCATCTAAATCGGTTGAGAATTAGGAAAAATATCGAACTTCGAATTTGGATAAATTTTCGAGTGTTCCGCTAATTTTGCCTCCGAGTGTAGTTCAACTCGACGCATAACATCCTGTGATGTGTCTCGCCTCAGTTTCTTCACATCCAACTGCATGAAAGCATTTTGCAGTCTATTATGCAAATCATATCTTGAAGTCACAATTTCAGAATAAATTTTATCTTTCAGCGTTCCCCAAAGATAAAAATCCATAGACGTGACCTTGGAGGCCACAAAGACCGTTCGTTCCAATCCATCTATCTCCAAACATATCAGTTAAAATTCCATAGTTTTCAGTTGTGCGATGAGCTGGCGTTCCATCGAGTTGATACCAACAACGCCTTAATTCAGCTATTGATAAAGTGTCAACGAAGTCACTTACTACAGCCCTCAAAAACTCCATATAAAGTAAACCATTTAAGTTTTCATCATACTCAAAATAAACAAATCTGTTGTCCTTCAAAAGTGCAAACACATTAAAACTACAGTATCACAGAAGAACTGAGACTACCCATCCAAATCGGCATTTTTGCAGATGATATAATTATATATACAGCTAGTAAAAACCTTGACTCCGCTGAAAATCTCCTACAACAAGAACTGGACAAAATATGGGCAAGCAGAACAGGTTTCAGCTTTTCTACAGAAAAAAGCAACTACATTATGTTCGTCAAAAAAGATCCAAATATCCAACTCAATCTAAACTTATACGGAACAAAACATAGAAAAAACAAAAGGTATAAAATTCTTAGGAATGATACTAGACACAAAATTATCCTGGAACAACCACATAAAAGAGCTCCAATTATCATGGCGAACAAGGACCAATCTCATGAAGACAATGTCGAACACTAAAAACTTAACATTTATAGATCCCTCATAAGAAGCAAAGTTGACTACGGAATAATTTGCTACAGCAACACATCTAACAACCAAATAAGAAAAGTAGACTCCATCCAAAACCAAGCTCTTCGAATCTCACTAGGGGCGTACAGAACAAGCCCAGTACAAAGCCTATACACTCTGGCAAACGAACCTCCTCCTTTCGTACGAAGAAAATATATCACGCTTTGCTATACCCAAATCGGATCAGACGAGCAAAATCCAAACAAAAATCTTCTAATTCATAGACAGATTATTATAAAACAAAAGAGACATCGGGCATTTTTTGATCAACTATCTCAAACAAAATTCAACCAAGTCATCCATTCCGATTGAATTGAATACTCCACCCTGGTCAGTAAAAATACCGAAAACAGAAAAATCAATACCCGAATTCAAAAAAGACGCAACAAACCATCAAGTCATAAAAAACAAATACCATGAGATCCTAGAAAAATACAGACACTCAGCACACATATTCGCAGACGCTTCGAAAAATAACCCATCAGTTGCTGAAAACGAGACCAAAACCTTCAAAATGCCATCTTAGTGCAGTATATGTACAGGGGAGACTATAGCCATATACGAAGCCTTCAAAACTGCGCTGGTGATATCGGACTCGTTAAGCGCTTTACAAGGAACCAAAGAAATGTACTCATCAAATGCTATTTAGATTATGATGAAAGAAGTAATATACAAAACCAACCAACACAACATAAATATCGCCCTACTTTGGGTCCCATCACATATAGGCATCGATGGGAACGAGTAGGCAGACACAGCAGCAAAAAAAACAGCTCTAGACATCATATTAGTACCTACAACTGACATTAAACTAAATATCAAAAAATTCATAAGGACGAATGGCAAGGACAATTGAACGATACGAATACACACCTAAAGAAAATAATTCCCCACGTAACTACAACAAACTCACACTTCTTGACAAGTGTCGTCTGTATGGTTTCAGCGTGGAGAGCGTTCGTCTGTTGGAGTCTTATTTGAACAATAGAACCCAGATAGTGAAAGTGAACGGCGTGTCATCTACGATGATGGTCCTGGATGTAGGTGTACCGCAAGTATCGGTCTTAGGACCGATTCTATTTCTGATATATATTAATGACTTACCTCTAAATGAGGATGAGGCGGATTATACCATCTTCGCGGATGATGCGGGGTTCATATCAGAAGGAGACTCGGTGGAGGTGGTGGAAGAGAAAGCGCAAAGAGTAGAACAGAGAGCTATTGACTGGCTTCGCAGCCAATAAGCTCACAGTCAATGCTGTTTACGCTGAGACATCTGGAGGGAGGGAAAAACACGGAGAGTGTCAAGTTTTTGGGTATTTACCTGGATCCGACTATTAAGTGGGACAAACACATTGACTATGTCTCTGGTAGGTTGAGTAGTTGTGTATTCTTGCTGAGAATACTGTGTGACTACGAGCACTTTAGTATCGACATACTATGCACTCTTCCATTCAGTGATGACCTATGGTCATCATAATATAACATAATATAAACATATATCTAAATAACAACAAAATTCTTGAACAATACACTATTAAATATCTCGGCCTCATGTTAGACAAGAATATGAAATGGACTCCTCACATCAGGCAGCTTGTCAAGAATCTTTCCTATTACAGGGGATTAGCTCACAAAATTTCGGACGTCCTACCTATGAAAGAGAAGAAAATGGTTTATGAAGCTTACATTGAAAGTAAGTTAACTTATTTGATATCTTTTTGGGCAACAGGAAACGTAATAGAAATGAAAAAACTGCAACGAAGCCAAAATAAAATTATTAAGGTCCTGTATAAGATTCCTCAATGACACCTACGAAGGAAGTATATAAACGAACAAACATTTTGACCATAGAAGAACTGAGGCAGCTTGAAACTATGAAATTGGTGAGAAAATTTCTCGACAATGAAATACAAGATGATGATTTTATTTTAACAACTAGATCTGAAGTACATGACCACGCAACCAGAAGAAATGAAGAGCTGAATTATTTAGTTCACAGAACCAAGGTGGGGGAAAGACGCATACTAACTGAGGGTGTCAGACTCTATAACAAGCTTTCCCGTGAAGTGAAGGAGATAACGCACACAAAATTTAACAAATAATTGCAAGAACACTTGATACAAATTCGAATGTAAATCTGATCATAAAATAATCTTATATTTTGTAACTATATCTGTCAAAACCTGAAAGGGTTATTTAGATATTATTTTTCAATAAAAAAAAAAAAAATGGAATGATTGTTTGGGGGCGTACTGCTGGATCAGATACAGGGAAGATTGTAGGCGGGCGTTTCTGGGGTTGGAAATATTAACTTTCCCTTCTGCCTTCATACTTGAAAACGTACTGTACGTAAAGATGAATTAAATGAAATTTCCGACACATAGATCATTACATTCGTACCCTTCACGTAGAGGAGACAATCTCCTTGTTTCATACTGTCGATTGAGTAAGTGCCAGAGAGGTTTCGAATTCATTTCCATAAAGCTTTTCAACAAATTGCCTCTTTCCGTTCGCACTCTACCTTTGCTAGATTTCAAGAGGGCAGTGAAGAATATCCTGTGTAAACGTGCCTATTATAGTGTGAGTGAATTTCTTGAGGATGACCTCACCCGTCTCACTCCATGATTTTTATATTGTATTGTGTTGTTGACCTCAATCCATGATTGTCATATTGTATTGTTTATGTGTATATATATCTTAATTTTAAACACCTCAAAAAAGCCTAGGAACACTTACCAATATCTTTAACATATGAATTTATAGAAATCTTTCGGTTTTTGTTAGGATATATAATTTATTCTCAAGAAAACAAAATAATATTTGACTTCTCCAAAGCACCTATTATAAAAAAAAATTTGAAATTTGAAAATGACGAAATTTGGTAAAACACAAAAAAAATCCTGAACTAATATTTTCGAAACGATATGAAAGCTCTTATATTTTTCAGTACCCAGAAGGTCCACCTCTGTTATTAATGACACTTTGGCATCGTCGCGGCATTCTCAATATTAAATTGTCTATTACATTTTGGCCTAAGTCATTCCAAGCCCCCTGAACTGCTAATCGAAGCTCCTGTTCATGATGGAAGACGTTTTGACGCAGGAGATTTCTTTTTAGAGTGTCCCACACATGCTCGATGGGATTCAGATCTGGGGAGCAGGATGGCCACGGTAGAAGATCGATATCATTCTCTTCAAGAACGTTCAAGACAACTCTTGCACGATGAGATGGGGCATTATTTTATTGGAAGAGTGGATTTTGACCCATTGTTTGGAGATACGGTACCACTACAGGTAAAACTATCTCATTTGCGTAAGAATTTCCCGTGAGGTTGTTCTGTATGAAAACGAGGTCAGTTCTTCCACCAAGGCGTATACCTCCCCAAAACATCACTGATCCGCCTCCCTGTCTAACAACTTGTCGAGCATGCTGGAGACGGTTTTGCTTTCCAGGTTCCCTCCATATTTGAATACTTCCCGAATCGGATAATAACTAAATCTAGATTCATCACTGAAGAGAACTGTGGCCCACCTCTCTTGATCCCAGTTTACGTGTTCTTGGCACCAAGCTAAACGAGCAGCGCGATTTCCATGGGTCAGTTGTGGAACTCTTAAAGGACGTCTGGAGTGCAGTTGACCTTCGTGCAGTCGATTTCTCACAGTTTGGTCGGAAATTTGTACATTATGAACTCGTGATAGCTCTTGAGCTAATTGAGATGCTGTGGTAGTACGATCTCTTCTGGCTTGTAAAACCAAAAATCGGTCTTGGGTGACTGTAGTAATCCTGAAACGACCTGTATGGCGTTCTTCTACGCTACCTGTTTCATTGAAACGCGACCATAAACGGTTTATGACACTTGGGCTACTTCCCAGAACCCTGGATACTTCCCGTTGTGAGCTCCCAGCTTGGAGCATGCCAACGGCTCGTAACATCTCTTCTCTAGTCAAATGTCGTCTTTCCATGGTCGAATCACAAAACTTGAATCTTTTATTTGTGCTTACAACAGAAACAAAGTGCTAACTAACTGATTTCAAATACTGAATACATGAAATGATTATAAAGCAGCGTCGCATCTGCTGCATTTTTAGTTTTTTATAAAACAAAACTGAAATCTTTTGCGGCACTCTACATAATTTGGTGAGAAATTGATGCAGGTGTTCATCACTTAAAAGAAATCATCCATATTGATCGTTCTGGATACGATATATCGATATTCAGAAGTGTTCCCTAGACTTTTTTGAGGTGTTTATTTTAATATTCTGATTGTATGTGAGTGTAAGATGACAACTGTAAATACTTATATTCTGCATTTAGCAGGAATAAATCTATCTATCTATCTATCTAATGACACCGACAGCAAGAAAAGACCACGTCGTCAAACTCGACATAGAACACATTCTGAACAACTGCACAACCTACGAAGACGAACAAAGAAAAACTAGAATATTACGAAACCTACAAGAAGCTCTGACAACCTCCATACAACTCTCGACTTTCTTAAAATGACGAAACTTTACCAAAAATATGAAACATACATACCATACAAACCAACGAATAGCTACTAATAATCCAATTAGAAGATTGATGTAGCTCTAAATTTGTAAATAAATAAAATAAATGAATTTATTTTGAGGATTTCTTTCCCTCGTAATATGAGGATTTTGGTTGGTCTTGGTTGGTCCAAAAGTGTGAGTTATTCTCACACTCATTAGAAAATTTGGCCTCATCCGTCCAGATATTTCTTTTGAGAAAATAGGGATCCTCTTGTGTTCTGGCAAGAAGGATCTCACACAGTTCTATTCGAAGCTGTGGATCGCCACCTTGTAGAGTTTGGACCAATGAAAATTTATAAGGGTGCAGTTTATGTTTTTTTAGAATTCTGTGAATACTAATGTAAGGTAAATCTCTGCTCTGCTATTGCCAATGACGCACTTGTATTAACATCAAAATAAGCTAAAACGGCAGTTTCATTGTCTTCATTGTTGACTACAGGCGATGAAAATGACGTCTTATTCTGAACCGTTCCATTTGAAAGAAAATTTGTAACGTATCTCCTGAATTTTTTAGCTGTCATAGATTCTGAAGGGACCTACTGAAGACCAACTTTGTTGTCAACATAATTGCCAACTTAGTAGCTCCATCAACCTGGACCTTCTGCGCATGAGTCAATCTTTAAATCATCTAACCTACTAAGGTGATAATTTGAATAGTGATGTTGTCAGCTTCTCGACAGAAAAACAGAGTTGGCAACGTGAAGCTCCTCCTATCAACAAGTTTTATATCGTCCTCATCCCTTTAATCAATCTCTTTACCACAAACTCTCCACAGGAGTTGTGATCACCTCCAACATGACAAGTTGGCTTTTCTGTCCTATTAAATAATAATAATCTCCCATTCAAACTGAAAATAAATTAATACACTGTTTCAAGGTGGATCCTTTAATTTTCAGAATGTACATCTCCTCCAGACAAGAGAAAAACTGACGTAGAAACGTTGCTTTTATCTGGTCAACCAGTTCCTACTCTACAAATTATGAATTCATTCAATTTCATCACGGGTATTGCCATAGCAGCTTGCTTATGCATCATACTGCTGTTCATCATTTTATGCTTGGTTCTACAGGTAAGTTTTCTAACTGTGAAAACCGTTGGTAAAATTGAATACAATTACTCCAGATACAATATAACCCAACTAATTTTTTAATTAAATAAGACAATGATTTAATTCGTTAAATCTCCTACAAGTTCTACTCACATTCAGTCTCCCATCTCCATGAATGAAAAATAAATGAAATATTTGGTATTTGCTCATTTGTGTAGCTGGCCATTCAGTTCGAATTAATTCGACTGAGAGTTGAAAGAATAATAGTTTGTTATCTATGCTCAGGAGGGTATCTATGCACGCGCAGAAATCTAAGCCTCCTTTGCCAACTTCAGGTAGTAAAATTCGTTTTTTCGCCATAACTTGAAAACTTGAAATCTCAGGTACAGGATATGTATGGGGAACTTCATGTAGTTTTTTTACCGCGAATCTAACGAATTGAAAAAAAATATGGATTACAATTTGAAAAAACGTAGTTCTAGATGTTTCTTCGTTTCGAAATGTGAGGCGAAAAAGCGCACTCTGTATACTGACCGAGATTCGGTCGGACATGAGTTATGTCCCGCATGATTTCTAGTTTGTAAAACACCTTTCATTATTTTGGTAGCTCACGCCGTTCTCGAGATATATCAATTCGTTTCAAAAAGCAAAAAATCGATATAATTTTCAAGTAAAACTAGGATATTTCATGAACGAAACAAGCTAGACTTATGTGTTAGGTGTTTTTGTAGTTGGAATAACAAGTGTTATCGAACTAGACATAAATATACAGGGTGTTCTATATTAAATAACAAAGTTGGTATGCACTTTCGGTGTAACCGGAAGTGCCATTGAAGTGAAGATATTTTAGAAATAGAGTTTCGGACCAGCATTATTATTTCTCCATAAACGTCTTAACTTGGGATACCCTGTATATGTATTTTGTGATTGTGAGATCTTCTGCTGATTTTACTGTTTATTTTCAATGATTGACGCTGAAATTTGTGACATTTTTATCTTTAGAACTATAAAATTCTATTCTGTCTTGTAACTGTCTCTTCAGCTGTCATCGCGAAATAACCTTGAGATATTATTACCTTGGCATGTCGTACAATACTTCCTAAAGGTACTTCCTCGCAATGATCAACAATAAATAATTCCCTTGGGTCGGCAATAGTACCCAGAATGGTATCTGCTCCCCGCTTGAACAGATGTAAATGGCACATCTTTTTACCCGGAAACGTATCCTTATATATAAAACACACTCTTCCTATCTGCGGAGGTTTGTTCGAATTCTCAGAGTTCAACATGACGTAGTGATCAATGTTCACTTTGATATCATCTGAAATAGAAAAAATATATCGGCTTTAGCATACATTTCAATCAATTTCACCGCAAAACAGCAATTCTGATAATTCAGGTCGCGCCATTCCGAAGCTTGTTGTCTGGTTTGCATGTCATACTCATAAACCCATGTCTCATCACCAGTTACAATGCGTTTTATGAATGTGGAGTGGAATCGACTCGTTCTAGCATGTCTTCAGAGATGTTACGCAATTTTTAAGAAAATTCAGGTCTCATATGCACTTGTTTTGGATGAAGTAAGCCTTCTGTTCTATTTTCAGCGATTTGGCACACGAAATTCCATTTGCAATACAAATTTTGAGACAATTTCTTTGTTTAATATATTTATCCATTGTAAAAATCGCAATAGGCACTTGTGAGAACTGACAAAATCGAGCACTGTGAAATGACAGATCGCGTTCAAATTCCGCGTCAATATAGAAAACAGTGGTGCCAACTTAGCAACAACAAACATTTTGACAATCGTTTTGAGCAGATTTTTTGAATAATCAATACCCAGTACAGAATGTATCTCTCCAAATCGACGTTATTTTTTAATAATATTCATGTTCAGAGTATCGCACTCACTAGTAGAAGTTTAATGAAGAATGAATTGGGCAAAATTGGCAAGAAATGATCGAAGATAAGTTTTATCTTCATTGCTTCGAATAATGTACCGACTCACCATCTTGATTGACTGAAATTGCGTTGAAAAAGTCAATAATAAATATTTTTCGTGAGAATTATTTTATGAATCGTTCAATCAAAATTTCATAACTTTGGACATTTTACTCCAATCTTCCAAATTTTGCTTACAATCCTTTTTTCATTACTTAAACTGAATTGAACGAATCACACCTAAGCCTACTGTAACATTTTCAGCGATTCGGCACACGAAATTCCATTTGCAATACAAAATTTGAGACAAATTCTTTGTTCGATATAATTCAGGTCTCATATGCACGTGTTTTGGATGAAGTAGATTCACCGTAAGCCTTCTGTTCTATTTTCAGCGATTTGGCACACGAAATTCCATTTGCAATACAAATTTTGAGACAATTTCTTTGTTTAATATATTTATCCATTGTAAAAATCGCAATAGGCACTTGTGAGAACTGACAAAATCGAGCACTGTGAAATGACAGATCGCGTTCAAATTCCGCGTCAATATAGAAAACAGTGGTGCCAACTTAGCAACAACAAACATTTTGACAATCGTTTTGAGCAGATTTTTGAATAATCAATCCCCAGTACAGAATATATCTCTCCAAATCGACGTTATTTTTAATAATATTCATGTTCAGAGTATCGCACTCACTAGTAGAAGTTTATTGAAGAAGGAATTCGGCAAAATTGGCAAAAATGATAGAAGATAAGTTTTATCGTCATTGCTTCGAATAATATACCGACTCACCATCTTGATTGACTGAAATTGCGTTGAAAGATCAATAATAAATATTTTTTCGTGAGAATTATTTCATGAATCGTTCAATCAAAATTTCATAACTTTGGACATTTTACTCCAATCTTCCAAATTTTGCTTACAATCCTTTTTTCATTACTTAAACTGAATTGAACGAATCACACCTAAGCCTACTGTAACATTTTCAGCGATTCGGCACACGAAATTCCATTTGCGATACAAAATTTGAGACAAATTCTTTGTTGGATATAATTCAGGTCTCATATGCACGTGTTTTGGATGAAGTATATTCACCGTAAGCCTTCTATACTATTTTCAGCGATTTAACACACGAAATTCCATTTGCAATACAAATTTTGAGACAATTTCTTTGTTTAATATATTTATCCATTGTAAAAATCGCAATAGACACTTGTGAGAACTGACAAAATCGGGCACTGTAAAATGACAGATCGCGTTCAAATTCCGCGTCAATATATAAAACAGTGATGCCAACTTAGCAACAACAAACATTTTGACAATCGTTTTGAGCAGATTTTTGAATAATCAATCCCCAGTATAGAATGTATCTCTCCAAATCGACGATATTTTTAATAATATTCATGTTCAGAGTATCGCACTCACTAGTAGAAGTTTAATGAAGAAGGAATTGGGCAAAATTGGCACAAATGATAGAAGATAAGTTTTATCGTCATTGCTTCGAATAATATACCGACTCACCATCTTGATTGACTGAAATTGCGTTGAAAGATCAATAATAAATATTTTTTCGTGAGAATTATTTCATGAATCGTTCAATCAAAATTTCATAACTTTGGACATTTTTACTCCAATCTTCCAAATTTTGCTTAAAATCCTTTTTTTCATTACTTAAACTGAATTGAACAAATCACACCCTAAGCCTACTGTAACATTTTCAGCGATTCGGCACACGAAATTCCATTTGCGATACAAAATTTGAGACAAATTCTTTGTTCGATATAATTCAGGTCTCATATGCACGTGTTTTGGATGAAGTATATTCACCGTAAGCCTTCTATACTATTTTCAGCGATTTAACACACGAAATTCCATTTGCGATACAAAATTTGAGACAAATTCTTTGTTCGATATAATTCAGGTCTCATATGCAAGTGTTTTGGATGAAGTATATTCACCGTAAGCCTTCTATACTATTTTCAGCGATTTAACACACGAAATTCCATTTGCAATGCAAATTTTGAGACAAATTCTTTGTTCAATATATTTATCCATTGTAAAAATCGCAATAGACACTTGTGAGAACTGACAAAATCGAGCACTGTGAAATGACAGATCGCGTTCAAATTCCGCGTCAATATAGAAAACAGTGGTGCCAACTTAGCAACAACAAACATTTTGACAATCGTTTTGAGCAGATTTTTGAATAATCAATACCCAGTACAGAATGTATCTCTCCAAATCGACGTTATTTTTTAATAATATTCATGTTCAGAGTATCGCACTCACTAGTAAAAGTTTAATGAAGAAGAAATTGGGCAAAATTGGCAGCAAATGATAGAAGATAAGTTTTATCGTCATTGCTTCGAATAATATACCGACTCACCATCTTGATTGACTGAAATTACGTTGAAAAAGTCAATAATAAATATTTTTCGTGAGAATTATTTCATGAATCGTTCAATCAAAATTTCATAACTTTGGACATTTTTACTCCAATCTTCCAAATTTTGCTTAAAATCCTTTTTTTCATTACTTAAACTGAATTGAACAAATCACACCCTAAGCCTACTGTAACATTTTCAGCGATTCGGCACACGAAATTCCATTTGCGATACAAAATTTGAGACAAATTCTTTGTTCGATATAATTCAGGTCTCATATGCACGTGTTTTGGATGAAGTATATTCACCGTAAGCCTTCTATACTATTTTCAGCGATTTAACACACGAAATTCCATTTGCAATGCAAATTTTGAGACAAATTCTTTGTTCAATATATTTATCCATTGTAAAAATCGCAATAGACACTTGTGAGAACTGACAAAATCGAGCACTGTGAAATGACAGATCGCGTTCAAATTCCGCGTCAATATAGAAAACAGTGGTGCCAACTTAGCAACAACAAACATTTTGACAATCGTTTTGAGCAGATTTTTGAATAATCAATACCCAGTACAGAATGTATCTCTCCAAATCGACGTTATTTTTAATAATATTCATGTTCAGAGTATCGCACTCACTAGTAAAAGTTTAATGAAGAAGAAATTGGGCAAAATTGGCAGCAAATGATAGAAGATAAGTTTTATCGTCATTGCTTCGAATAATATACCGACTCACCATCTTGATTGACTGAAATTACGTTGAAAAGTCAATAATAAATATTTTTCGTGAGAATTATTTCATGAATCGTTCAATCAAAATTTCATAACTTTGGACATTTTACTCCAATCTTCCAAATTTTGCTTACAATCCTTTTTTCATTACTTAAACTGAATTGAACAAATCACACCCTAAGCCTACTGTAACATTTTCAGCGATTCGGCACACGAAATTCCATTTGCGATACAAAATTTGAGACAAATTCTTTGTTCGATATAATTCAGGTCTCATATGCACGTGTTTTGGATGAAGTATATTCACCGTAAGCCTTCTATACTATTTTCAGCGATTTAACACACGAAATTCCATTTGCAATGCAAATTTTGAGACAAATTCTTTGTTCAATATATTTATCCATTGTAAAAATCGCAATAGACACTTGTGAGAACTGACAAAATCGAGCACTGTGAAATGACAGATCGCGTTCAAATTCCGCGTCAATATAGAAAACAGTGGTGCCAACTTAGCAACAACAAACATTTTGACAATCGTTTTGAGCAGATTTTTGAATAATCAATACCCAGTACAGAATGTATCTCTCCAAATCGACGTTATTTTTAATAATATTCATGTTCAGAGTATCGCACTCACTAGTAAAAGTTTAATGAAGAAGAAATTGGGCAAAATTGGCAGCAAATGATAGAAGATAAGTTTTATCGTCATTGCTTCGAATAATATACCGACTCACCATCTTGATTGACTGAAATTACGTTGAAAAAGTCAATAATAAATATTTTTCGTGAGAATTATTTCATGAATCGTTCAATCAAAATTTCATAACTTTGGACATTTTACTCCAATCTTCCAAATTTTGCTTACAATCCTTTTTTCATTACTTAAACTGAATTGAACGAATCACACCCTAAGCCTACTGTAACATTTTCAGCGATTCGGCACACGAAATTCCATTTGCGATACAAAATTTGAGACAAATTCTTTGTTCGATATAATTCAGGTCTCATATGCACGTGTTTTGGATGAAGTATATTCACCGTAAGCCTTCTATACTATTTTCAGCGATTTAACACACGAAATTCCATTTGCAATGCAAATTTTGAGACAAATTCTTTGTTCAATATATTTATCCATTGTAAAAATCGCAATAGACACTTGTGAGAACTGACAAAATCGAGCACTGTGAAATGACAGATCGCGTTCAAATTCCGCGTCAATATAGAAAACAGTGGTGCCAACTTAGCAACAACAAACATTTTGACAATCGTTTTGAGCAGATTTTTTGAATAATCAATACCCAGTACAGAATGTATCTCTCCAAATCGACGTTATTTTTTAATAATATTCATGTTCAGAGTATCGCACTCACTAGTAGAAGTTTATTGAAGAAGGAATTCGGCAAAATTGGCAAAAATGATAGAAGATAAGTTTTATCGTCATTGCTTCGAATAATATACCGACTCACCATCTTGATTGACTGAAATTGCGTTGAAAGATCAATAATAAATATTTTTTCGTGAGAATTATTTCATGAATCGTTCAATCAAAATTTCATAACTTTGGACATTTTTACTCCAATCTTCCAAATTTTGCTTACAATCCTTTTTTTCATTACTTAAACTGAATTGAACGAATCACACCCTAAGCCTATTGTAACATTTTCAGCGATTCGGCACACGAAATTCCATTTGCGATACAAAATTTGAGACAAATTCTTTGTTCGATATAATTCAGGTCTCATATGCACGTGTTTTGGATGAAGTAGATTCACCGTAAGCCTTCTGTTCTATTTTCAGCGATTTGGCACACGAAATTCCATTTGCAATACAAATTTTGAGGCAATTTCTTTGTTTAATATATTTATCCATTGTAAAAATCGCAATAGACACTTCTGAGAACTGACAAAATCGGGCACTGTAAAATGACAGATCGCGTTCAAATTCCGCGTCAATATAGAAAACAGTGGTGCCAACTTAGCAACAACAAACATTTTGACAATCATTTTGAGCAGATTGTTTGAATAATCAATACCCAGTACAGAATGTATCTCTCCAAATCGACGTTATTTTTTAATAATATTCATGTTCAGAGTATCGCACTCACTAGTGGAAGTTTAATGAAGAAGGAATTGGGCAAAATTGGCAGCAAATGATAGAAGATAAGTTTTATCGTCATTGCTTCGAATAATATACCGACTCACCATCTTGATTGACTGAAATTGCGTTGAAAGATCAATAATAAATATTTTTTCGTGAGAATTATTTCATGAATCGTTCAATCAAAATTTCATAACTTTGGACATTTTTACTCCAATCTTCCAAATTTTGCTTACAATCCTTTTTTTCATTACTTAAACTGAATTGAACGAATCACACCCTAAGCCTACTGTAACATTTTCAGCGATTCGGCACACGAAATTCCATTTGCGATACAAAATTTGAGACAAATTCTTTGTTCGATATAATTCAGGTCTCATATGCACGTGTTTTTGATGAAGTAAATTCACCGTAAGCCTTCTGTATTATTTTCAGCGATTTAACACACGAAATCCCATTTGCAATGCAAGTTTTGAGAAAATTTCTTTGTTCAATATATTTATCCATTGTAAAAATCGCAATAGACACTTGTGAGAACTGACAAAATCGAGCACTGTAAAATGACAGATCGCGTTCAAATTCCGCGTCAATATAGAAAACAGTGGTGTCAACTTAGCAACAACAAACATTTTGACAATCGTTTTGAGCAGATTTTTTGAACAATCAATACCCAGTACAGAATGTATCTCTCCAAATCGATGTTATTTTTTAATAATATTCATGTTCAGAGTATCGCACTCACTAGTAGAAGTTTAATGAAGAAGGAATTGGGCAAAATTGGCAGCAAATGATAGAAGATAAGTTTTATCGTCAATGCTTCGAATAATATATCGACTCACCATCTTGATTGACTGAAATTGCGTTGAAAAAGTCAATAATAAATATTTTTTCGTGAGAATTATTTCATGAATCGTTCGATCAAAATTTCATAACTTTGGACATTTTTACTCCAATCTTCCAAATTTTGCTTACAATCCTTTCTTTCATTACTTAAACTGAATTGAACGAATCACACCCTAAGCCTACTGTAACATTTTCAGCGATTCGGCACACGAAATTCCATTTGCGATACAAAATTTGAGACAAATTCTTTGTTCGATATAATTCAGGTCTCATATGCACGTGTTTTGGATGAAGTAGATTCACCGTAAGCCTTCTGTACTATTTTCAGCGATTTGGCACACGAAATTCCATTTGCAATACAAATTTTGAGACAATTTCTTTGTTCAATATATTTATCCATTGTAAAAATCGCAATAGACACTTGTGAGAACTGACAAAATCGAGCACTGTGAAATGACAGATCGCGTTCAAATTCCGCGTCAGTATAAAAACAGTGGTGCCAACTTAGCAACAACATTTTGACAATCGTTTTAAGTAGATTTTTGAATAATCAATCCCCAGTACAGAATGTATCTCTCCAAATCGACGGTTATTTTTAATAATATTCATGTTCAGAGTATCGCACTCACTAGTAGAAGTTTAATGAAGAAGGAATTGGGCAAAATTAGCAGCAAATGATCGAAGATAAGTTTGATCTCACCATCTTGACTGACTGAAATTGCGTTGAAAAAGTCAATATATATTTTTTCGTGAGAATTATTTCATTTGAGACAAATTCTTTGTTTGATATTTAATCAATTGTAGAAATCGCGAAACACACTTGTGTGAACTGACAAAATCGAGCACTGTAAACAAACTAAATGACAGATCGCATTCATACACCGCGTCAACATAGAAAACAGTTGTGCCAACTTAACAAAATTTTTGACAATCGTTTTGAGAATTGAAAAATCAATTCACTGTACTTTTTGACAGAATGTGGATATAAAAGAATTATATCTTTACCCATTCTCAAGTAGGTAGTAGTTTAACGAAAAACGATATGTTAGATTATAAACCACCTTTTCTGAATATACTATACACTAGCTCTCTTTTTCCTTTTGTATTTTCAATATTTCTCAGTACTTTTCTTGACAAAATGCATTTAGAATTAGCGACGTCAAGTCATTAATGGAGGATTCAGAAAATCAATATTTAGGATGAAAAAAATCTAAAATTAAAAATGTTTTGATACATTACCAACTAGAGCGCAATTGTAGAAAGTCCTTCCACCATGTTTCAAAATTGGATCGTTCGGGAATACCACATTATGAAAAATTTTGGTGGCACAAGCCATTTTCGGAGCGTTCTCTACGTCAGCTTCTTCTTTTATATCTTCATTGTCGCTATCACTGTCTGCTTCTTGTATTGCCATGTAAGGACAAATTCGACGTTTGCAGGCTTGTTTGGTTTTTCCCGGACCGTGATACTTCTTCATGTCTTTGCAATGGGCACATTCACCACATTCCGGATTCAAACAACCTTCGCAAACTCCGCAGCGTTTTCTACGGGGACCTTTAACGTCTTTCGCGTTTTGAATGGCTATTTGGTCTTGGAAGCAAACTTCGAATATATCCCTGACCAAATTGGTAGTCGTTGCCTTGGACCACGATGGAGGTTTTACTTTGATACCCTATAAAGAAATGTTGAATCAAAATGATTATATTTCAACAAACTGTTCAGATTTTACCTTGTTTTCTCTTCTTCTCATGTGTTTTTTGTTGGTAAAAACTACACCTGCCAATTTCACCAAAGATCTCATGCAGGGAATAGTTATCAAAGGTCGCTCAATGTTATCAGTTGCTGCAGCCGAATCAAAACTAACAACCTACAAACATAAAACATAATTTGAACAGGATGTTTTATAATTGACCTTTGATTTGGATGTTCCTCAGGGACCTATTCAAGGGCCATTATTGTTTGTTCTGTATATCGAATGAACACTGAAATAGTGTTACATTCCAACAGTTTAGAGAAGATACTCAAGTTGATGCTTTTATTAGAAAAGAGCAGTCACGTCAATTTGGATTGGAGAGGAAACCAATTTCTGAATTGTTCGGAGCATGCCCCCAGTAGCTCCTAAGTTGAAATTTATTATTGGGAAAGCAATATGGTTATTCTGCACATTTCGATGTTCGTATTCGACAATATTTGGATGCAAATTTTCCAGGTCGGATTGGCAGAAGGAAGAGCACTGATGAGGAATACCGCTACCTCTTAGAACAAAACTCCAATCTGCAAAGATGTCGAACTGCAGACTCAATAACAGAAAAGAACGATGTAAAGAAAACAGTAAATGAGCATCATATTTCTCCTAGAGTGATGATGCATAAAGCAACACAAGCAAAAGTATCTTATATTGATGTTTTGGTCGAAAAGGAGACGCAAACTGATGAACCAAGTAATTTGGGTACCAAGTACCGTGACTTATCGTATCATGAGATCTTGAAGGAAGAATTACACAGGACCTGTGCGATTCCCAAGCAGAATCCCAGAGATTTCTTCAGCAAGAAGCAGATGAGATTAAACAAGTTGAAAAAAGCATGCTGACTTCAATTGAGGTATATTAAAGCAAAAATGATAGTGTTGGAGAAGATGATTTTCCAATTCAACCAATCATAACTGGGAAAAGTGCAATTCGCCTTAACGAGAAGAGGACAACAATGTTGGAGACCAAGTTACCAGGAAATAATAATAATAAACGATTTTTATTAGCCAATAAATAATAACATAATATTGGCCAATTGGCCATCGACCTAGGTCCTGCAGCCCGTAAATTTTACATTTAGATATTATTTCCTACTACTGAAATTGAACATAGAGATTTGTTTTCCCAATTTTGTTTGTAAAAAAAAACTATAAGTGATTATTTATATGCACAGAACTATTTTAGTGCCCTTGAAGCTGCTCTATAACTTCCAGTAGTGTGTGCGTGGGGTATTTTCGTCGACTTTGTATATGTATATCTCTTCTTCTTATGTGGGGTTGTAGTATTTCCATATTATGTGGTCGTTTTGCAAACTTAATTGAAAGCATCCTTAATCTATCAGTGATGGGTTGAATTTTTGTCACCTTGTAGAGCAGCTGATTTGAAGGGTTGTGGAGTGGATTATCTGGGTGGCGCATCTTGGTAATCGTTCTGAGGGCAGTAGTTTCTGCAGTTCTCAATTGTTTTATTGCTGGATTTCTGCAGTTTAGAAATATAGTGTGGCCATATTCTAGGATTGGCCTGCAAATGCTTTATAGATTTTAGCAGCTGTTTTTTTGCTTATTCCTTTGTTGTTGTAGGTCAGGCAGCGAAAAAATTTAGCTCTGGTAGTAATTTTTCTTTTACAGAGTTTAGTGTGATAGTTGAAGCTAAGTTTGTTGTCAATATTTATGCCCAAATATTTTGCTGTGACGTTAGGTTTTATGTTGTGCTGGTTGATCGAAATTTGCGGGGAAGCATGAGATGGGGTATGATTAAAATAATCAGTTGACATTTAACAGGATTTAGCAATAATTTCCATTTGTTAAGCCAGTTCATAATTTTATCCACCAGGGCTTGTAGCTTCTCCATAACTTGTTCTTTTGTTTTAGCGTGTACTATGAGGGCAGTGTCATCGGCAAACTGTAGAGCATATTCGGCCTTTTCCTGATGGTCGACATTTTCATTTATATCAGTGCAAAAAAGGTTGTATAGTAAAGGCGATAAAGGTGAACCCTGGGGAACTCCTTTTTTAGGTTTGAAGGATTCTGATCTTGCATTCTTGATTTTTACTGCCAAGCTCCTGTCTAATAAACATTCTCTTATGAGGTGGATTAAGTAGTTGGGCAATTCCAATTTTTTCAACTTGTATAGAAGCCTTTTGTGCCATACACTATCAAATGCCTTTTTTATATCAAGAAATATTGCTGCAGATGAGAGGTTATTGAGTTTGGCAGCCTGGACATTTGAAATGAGAATAGTAATAGGGTGCAGAGTAGAGCATTGGCTTCGAAACCCAAACTGATGATTAGGAATTTTATCCCAAATGATTTCTTCTATCTTTATTTTGATTATCTTTTCGAACATCTTGCCAAGAGCAGGAAGCAAAGTTATAGGTCTATAGTTATTAACTCTTTTATGGTCAGTATTAGGTTCAGGAATTACTACAATATTTCCTATTTTCCATTCGGGAGGAAAATAGTGATTGGAGAGGCAGAAGTGAATATTAGAATATAAATGCTAAATCTTTTGACCACCACCCATGGTATATTATCAGCCCCCGGTACCAGGAAAAAAATTTGATAATTCTGTTCTGTCTGAAGGCGTACAAAGAGCCTTGGAATCAATGGAAAACCGTTTGTTTTTGAGGTTGCTAGATGTTCTTCACAATGAGAAGTCAGCCAAAAACAATCCATCGAAAACTCATGTTGAACAATCTCAATATATATATTGAGATTGTTCAACATGAGTTGAGTCTAACCTAACCTAACCCACCGCTGGAAGCCAAAATTCTAATTCCAGATAAAGGTACAAGTGAAGAAGTAAAGAATGAGCAGTTGAAAGGAAGAGCGGACGAATTGATGAAGAAAAAGTCCTTCTTGATGGCGGACCCAAAATCGAATCAAAGAATTATAAGCCCCCCTTAAACGCAATATTTGAACTCACGTCACAGCCCTACTACAAATCGAGTGGTGGAAAAATCTGGAAACGTTGTAACACATGACTGTGCCCAAAGCCTTTCGAAAGAAGAGGTCCACTTAATGTCAAAATCTTTCGGAAGGAAGATCGCAATGAAAGATCAAGTTGGTCGGAACAGACCAGGTATACCATGGAATGTGGAAATTGTTTTAGTAGGGGAGGTAACAACGAAAATGAGTTAAAATATCACAGAGATGATGCAAGGCCTCCAGGCGAGAACGGTAAAAGGAACTTTCAAAACGACTTCAAAAAGGGGAATCACGTAATATATGGAACTTTGAATGAGACTAACCTACTTGAGGCATATATACCGAAATCTGAAATGGTAGTATTGAAAATTAACAAGAGAAACAGCGGTAAAGACATAACCGACTATATTAAATGTAAGCTTCCCGAGGTTGAAGTCCATTGCGAGGAACTAACTGTGAAGTCGGAGAGTACCGAAGTTTTAAAGTGTCGGTTCAAGCATCTCTAAGTTCCAGACTACTCAGTAGTGAATTTTGGCTTAATAGCATAGTGGTTAAAAAATATAGCTGTATGGAAGGCAAAATTTTTGGAGAAATTCAAGGAGAAGCAAATACACGTAACTGATACCATTATTGACCAATTTCAAGAAAAACATTTGGACGACTTTCAAGAGACACATAATCGCATCAAATCGTTACAGGAAAAGAACAGAACATTCACTTAAATTCAAACAATAAAGCCTTCACCATGCTTAAGTATCATGTGCAATCTTTGACGAACAAAGTGGAACAATTGAATTTGCACTTGGAGGAAAGAAATATAGATGTGATGTGTCTAACAGAAACCTGGCTTGTTGAGGATCAGTTGGATTTTATTCAATTGAGAAACCATAGCATTGATGGGCATTTTTGTAGACATGTCTATAAGCATGGAGGAGTCCTGATAGCTTCAAGGAGAAACTGGAAGGTAAGGAGCATGGAAGAGTTGAGGAGGATATCAGTTGAGAGAGAAGCGGAATTTGCAGGAGTTTATTATGGCCGTATAAACACCGTCGTCGTAGGAGTATATAGATCGCCTGCAGGCTCAGTGGAGGTATTCTTGCAGAAAATTTCGGAGGTCTTACAGTTCTTAGCAGACAACTTCAAGGACAAGTTTATAATAATATCGGGAGATTTTAACATAAATTTTCTTCTAGAAAATAAAGACACCCGACTTATGTCGAATTTAATGCAGGCTTTCGGTTTTAGCAGGAGCTTCAATGAGGCCTCCAGGTTAACACAAAATACAGCAACATGTATTGACAATATATTTTTTAATAATGAAAATGCCGCAAATGGAACAGTTGCAGAACTCCATATGTCTGATCACTTGGCGCAAATATTGAAATTTTCCGTTTCTACTGTGGAACCTAAAAGAAAAAGTGAAACTATGAAGAGTAGGAATATAACAGAACATAACACTTTCCAGCTGAAACAAGATCTATCAAAGGTCTCCTGGGAAAACCATGTAAATTCAAAGAACGCTGCTGACTCATACACTGCATTCCATAATTGTTTTCTGGGAGCACTTGACCTGAGAATGCCAGTTGTGGAAAATAAGAAGATTATTAAACACCCAAAAGATTTAGCATGGAATACACATGAAATAATGGGAATGAAAAGAATATTAGACGCACTCCATACAATAGCTAGGGCAAGTGGAGATGAAGAATCTTTCAATGTTTATAAGTTGTATAAAAAACAGTTTGCTGAAGCCATTGATCAGAAAATCAGGAAAATAAAAGAAGAATACATTAGCAAGGCTGATAATAAACAGAAGCATTGTGGAAGGTGATAAAGCAACCAAAGAAAAAGTCAACTCTAAACTGAGTGCAAATGCTTTGAATACCTATTATGCAAACATGGGGCAAAAGATATGTGAGGAAATTCCTAAAACATCCTATGGAGTTAATACAAAACTGCAATACACCAGATATAGGAACCATTACCTAACACCACTATATATAAGAAACAACACGCAGAATTCCTGCGTGTTGTTTCTTTGGGGAGTAATTGGGAGTACAACTATATAATAAACAACCTGGAGAGCTGAAAGCCTTGCTTGATTAACAGTTCAGAAGGAGAATTCATGAGCTTTAGCTGGAGGGAGCTACTTGTTCAATTGGAGAATTTTTGGGATGAGCAATGATTTTGTGATGTTCCAACCAAGATAATTTTCTTGAACTTGTTTTTAGATTTTGAGAGTTTATGCCTTTATGTTTTTTGAAATGTTTGTTTTTGCTGCAAAACCAACTTCAGGATCCAAAAATCATCATATTGATGTTTCTGCATTTACATTTCATTGTATTAACTAAGTGTAAGTTTGTAATTTTGAACATTCTGTTCACAAATCCAATACCATTTACATTGTATGGTCAGTAGATATATATATATATATATATATATATATATATATATATATATATATATATATATATATATATATATATATATATATATATATATATATATCATTATTATTGATATTAATTGACGAGACAAATATCTTCCGCGATAAACTTCGCGAGGAGACTACATATGTAAACTTGAGACAAGAATTATTCAAAAATCCGTAGATCAATGAATAATCCTTCCTGACAAGAGCTAGTTCCCAAATCTGCCCGCCATGCACGCAGCCCCCAAGAGCCACAATAGTGCAACTAAGCAGGATGCCGAGAAACGAAGCGGCAGACTGCAGTTTCGTCCTTATTAGGAGCTCATCAGTGTCGCATATCGCTTCTCAGCATCCTAACAAGCTACATCGGGGTAACCTATCGATTTCAGAAAGGACGCATATCGTACATACGTACGAGAGTCGCCCTCTATGGACCGAGACGGTGAACCCGCTACCGGACTAGAAACGAAAAATAACAAATAGATGTGAGAACGTTAAAAATTCCACACTT
The DNA here is from genome assembly GCA_013387265.2 of Cryptolaemus montrouzieri. Classification (NCBI taxonomy): domain Eukaryota; kingdom Metazoa; phylum Arthropoda; class Insecta; order Coleoptera; family Coccinellidae; genus Cryptolaemus; species Cryptolaemus montrouzieri. The sequence continues at coordinate 46,726,965 of JABFTP020000042.1, forward strand.
GGGAAACATCTTTCGCCGGTCCGTGAATCACATCAACGGCTTGGGGTTGCGTCCATGGTGGGCAGATTTGGGAACTAGCTCTTTTCAGGAAGGATTATTCATTGACATACTTCCGATTATACCGGAAGTAGACACCATTTTGTTATTTCAAATGGCATAATGTATGTTTCTATTTTTTATTGTAGAAAATTAAATTCTGAACAATTTTTTCTCATATCATTGCCACACATTATAATATATATATATATATATATATATATATATATATATATATATATATATATATATATATATATATATATGTATATCGAACTTCGCTAGGAGTCTACATATGTAAATAAAATTATTCAAAATCCGTAGATCAATGAATAATCCCTCCTGACAAGAGCTAGTTCCCAAATCTGCCCGCCATGCACACAGCCCCGATTATCTCGTACGACTCTCGTACGTATGTGCGAGGTGCGTCCTTTCTGGAATTAATAGAGTACCCCGATTTAGCTTGGTAGGATGCTGAGAAGCGATATGCGGCACTGATGAGCTCCTAATAAGGGCGAAACTGCAATCTGCCGCTTCGTTTCTCGGCATCCTGCTTAGTTGCACTATTGTGGCGCTTGGGGCTACGTGCATGGTGGGCAGATTTGGGAACTAGCTCTTGTCAGGAAGGATTATTTATTGATCTACGGATTTTGAATAATTGTCTTGCCTCAAATTTATATATATATATATATATATATATATATATATATATATATATATATATATATATATATATATATATTAGGTGCATCGTTTTGAATTTTTTCGAAATTCAAAAAGTATAGTGCGGAAAAGTTGCATTTGGTGGCACGGAGAATCTGTGATTTTTGCAGAATTTTGAACAATGCCTAGGGTCACGCAATGCCCTCAAAGTTTCTTATGTTGTGTATAGGCAACCCGCACAACAGTCTTGCGTTTTCACGCTGTTTTAGGGTTCTAAAGTCACATTTCTGAACTCTTTCTCTTGTTTTTAGTTGTTTTTTTATGGAGTATAAATGAAAGAAGGATTTCGCTGTATTGTTAGGCTCTTTTTTACTTTTATTGTACAATACAATATTAGAGTTAAACATCATTATAAATTATAATATTTGCTTTGTTGGGATTAAATGATAATGGAAGATTAATACAATGAAAGCCAATTGAATATTGTTACAAACAAGTGTTAATAAAGCATGGATACAATTTAACGTTAATGCAGCTTTGGTAAAATTAAATTTTGAAAATCAGAATTTCCTATGGACGCTTCCGCTCTTCTTGTGCAACGGCGTAGTCCTTTTGGTATGTAGAGATGGCATCCGTTGTCTGGACTCCAGTTTTGCTTTCACGTACGCGTCACGAGATTGTGGCCCAAAACAGAGGAAGAAGATTCTGTTACTAATTTTACCAGCCTTTCGACAGCCTGAGTGTGGCAGGGAAAGCGGTTAATTCCTTATAACAGAATGCTCGACTCCTAATATTTCTTCTATTTCTTCGGGTGATAGTGATCGGGTTAGAGGGGGCTCGGTCACAGGGTGCGAAGACCAGTCTATGAGATCGTAGTAGTGCTCAGCGTTGAACTTTAATTTGGGCAATTCGAAGGCGCGTATTCCCTTCCGTGTTGTCTTCGTCGATCTTGCATTTTTATTCTTCTCCAAGCAAGAGCTCTCGTGTCGGGATTGCCATCGTTGATCATAGCGAACAGTACATTCTCAGGGTGTCCAAAATAGGCATTGTTCTGAATAACCTTGTCCACAATATTCCGCAGTTTGAGAGGCAGGTAGCGTGACAGTCGAATCAACTTCCATAAATGTATTGGACCCTCGGCAATCGGGGGTTCTTTTTACTGAGTACCAAACGGAGCGTAAACTTTCATTACATACGAAGCCAACTGGCGAAGCGCCTCCGAAGGCTTTTCGGTACTAATGTATAATCGTAATACTCTACTAGCTGTTGTTAACCACCTAGATTGTACAACAGGGCCTGTTTTCTGCTTGCTGAGTTCTTTTGGACAATGTCCACTTGAGACAGCGGTACATAAACGTAGGAGGTATTTCTGATCGGTGCTAATATCTGTCAAACCTTCCGTGTCTTCTATCCAATCAACGGGGATGGCGTCAAACTTCGTCACTCGTCGATTTTCGCATTGTAAAATAGCTTCTCCAATGGGTCCACCGGTTGCTTGTGGATTTTTAGTTTCTCCGTCTAAATATCGCATGAGATGTCGGAAAGGTAGCTCGTTCAAATGGAGTTGACAAACAACATGCTGCACAGGAGCGTTGATTGCTATCTCTATGAGTCGCATCACACCTTGGATCCGACCAGTATTGACGTTAGTGCCGTCACATCCCAGCACTGTTAATTTAGAAATATCGATTTTCTGTTGATCAAAAAAAATCGCATACTTTTGACGATATCATCAGCGGACCCTGATGAAGGTGAAACATGGCCAAGAAACGATGCAGCTACCCCACTCCCAGTGTTGCCAATGCTTGACATTTAATAAGAAAAGAGTAGCCTGTTCCTGTTTGACGCACTTAGTATAAAGAACCAAATACGAGAAAAATAGCACTCTGGTATTTATAATTTCTTGTTTTCTTCCTCTAATTCGTTACATCGTAGTCTTTTATTCCTTGATACCACAAAGACAACAAATACACATAAACAAACTGCAAGAAAATCGACTTCAGACCTCTGAAAACACTTGAAATCGCGAAATTGTTGTACGGGTTGCCTATATACAACAGAAGAAACTTTAAGGGCATTGCGCGACCCTAGGTATTGTTCAAAAATTCTGAAAAAATCACAGATGCTCGGTGCCACCAAATGCAACTTTTCCGCACTATACTTTTTGAATTTTAAATATATAATATGAAAAGTATTTATTACAACTGATATACAGGCTGTCCACGCAGGATGGGACATCAAAAGTATATTGAGAAAGAATAATCGATTGGATATATATATATATATATATATATATATATATATATATATATATATATATATATATATATATATATATATATATATATATATATATATATATATATATATATATATATATATATCGAAGTACCACAGCATTGAAAATATTTTCGAACTTAGTTCAATAATATTCAAGACCAGAAGGAAAAAAATTTCCAATCGATTATTCCTTTCTCAATATACTTTCGATGTCCCATCCTGCGTGGACAGCCTGTATATCAGTTGTAATAAATACTTTTTCATATTATATAAAGATTACTCTAACAAAATAACGCGACTATCATTATTATTATTATTATCTCAACATGAATAATACAGAAGAATTCTAAATTTCATATTCCAGATTTTACCAGTTACCATTCGTCAAAAAAATTACCTACCTGGTCACATATAAATTGGGCATGCCTAAGTAATGATTCTTCAGCTTGATATCCCCCCAAAGAATCTATAAGCCTCAATAAATCCTCATAGCTCGGATTCAACATTCCTTCGTCGAGCAAATATTCGATAATTTTTTTCGATAAATAAATTTTCTCATTTACGGCATCCCAAAATGGCTTATATTCTTCCGAAGGTTCCATCAGGTAATATTCGGCATAATCTGTTGAAAATCCAACAAGAGCTTTTTCACCTCCATCGAAACCTGTAGTCCACCTAAAAACAACAAAATCAAGTAAAAATAATACTATCAGATTACATACCATTCGTTTATAGGACCCATATCATAAGCAGGAACTCCATTATCTGGACTTGAGTTATCATCATATATCGGTTTAATATAACCGGAAAAATATAGAAGTACATCTGTTTCGATAAGTCCAGTGTCGAAAGGACATAAATGACCATTTTTACAGTAGATATTAAAGTAAGTAATCTGAAACAAAATTGAGTTTTTTCCTCCATTTAAATGTTGATAATAATAAATCATTACCTTATGAGTGGGTCGATTGTCTTGTTCGTCAACATACGATTCTTCCCCAGTAAATAAAGATAATTTTTCACTGGTGAGTGCAATGTACTCTTCAGAGGAATTATTTGGATGTCCATCGTATAAAATGATGTTGTCGACGAATTGTCTGCAAATATTACACCTTTCCTGTTTAGTTTTAGCCTTGATGTCCACTCTATTATTAGATTCATCCTTATTGGAAACATTTGCCAATTTAACTCTTTTTGAAACACTTTCATCTAGAATACCATTTTCCATCTCATTCATGCTGCAAGATGTATCCAAAATCTCTAGTTCTAGTTGTTTAATAATTTCCTTATTAATGTCTTAAAGTAAGAGTAAATTGAAAAAAAGCAACTCAAGTATGACTATCAACAGTCGAATGCTATCTGAGAACTGACCCTTGTATGAATATTTCTAATATGGCCCTTTAAATTGTGGTCATAGTCTAGATAACTACAAAATTATTATTTACATATGTACGTTGTAGAAACTCTCTGAAACTAATAGTATATTCATTGATGATATTATTGACTAAATCTTCTAGTTTTTATTGCTTATTTTACCTTAAATTAATAACTTATCAACTTAATTACTAGTTTTGTTCGCAATTTATCTGAAGTGAAGAAAGGCGGGAAATTTTTCTATGAACACAAATCCCCATGGTATCTTTTTCTTATTAGCAAAACAGCATATATGACCTACGGTTTTTTTCCGCATGAAACAACAACGTTTGAACTATAGGAAACTCTAGAGGCGGCTACATACATAACTGCAAACTTGACAAGCATGCATGATGAATTATTTTGTTGAAACCGTCTGTAGGAAAATTCTGTGCAAGCATTTTCGTTTAGATGCTACTGTTAGCTTGTACAAAATAATTTATCATGTATGCTTGTAAAACTTGAAAATATGTGTGTTGCCGCTTCAAGGACCATGAAATATATATTTCCGTATATAAATGACTCAATTTGTTACAAATTGTCCTTTGGAAAATTTTTCGTTGCTCACCTATCATGCTGTATATTCTTATCATTTCCGTTAAAAACTTTCGTATAGTTTGCTAGAGTAAGTAATCGAGACCAAATATTTATACAGGGATATCCACCGGGACCGTCCGTTAAAAACATTTTAAGTTCCAATTACAATATCAAGCTGAAATTATATACGCGGTCATAACTAGCGATTTCCAATTGGAGTGAAATATTTTGAGTTGACATATATATATATATATATATATATATATATATATATATATATATATAGGGGTTTTACCCCGACGAGTTGCCCATATATCTGTTCATGCAATCAAACTGATTTCATGAAAAATATAAATCCACCACCCGGTAATTAATACCATTGCCAGGCAATGATTATAATCAAAACATATCCTGGAGTAATTATATATTAGGATAACGTTAAATGTTATGAGAATATATCAATCTACCAGAATATATACATACTATAGCATCATCAGACAATGATACCAATGTACCAACGAGTAGTGTCAGAGGCTTTCTCCCGGAAAAATCCAGTGTACGGACCTTAGTCAAGTAACACTGAATGTTACTCATTAATAGTTTCCTTTGTGTGAAGTGGTGAACGATCGAATAGAATACTGCTCTGAATATAAATATGACAAAATTGTCAGTTAATTATATTACATTTATATAAACAAATGAATAAAATATGAAATGAGATTCTGAGCAGTATAAACTAAAGAGAAAACCTATGACTCTACCTCATTATTATTTTCGGAAAGAAACCTACGAAGAATATTACAAGATTTGATGACTGTTATCTTTTGTAACTGTTCAAACAAATTTTTCTTCAGACCCAAAATCTCAATACTTTTGTGAAGATTTCTAGGAATAACGCCTGTTGTAGAAATAATAATCGGTAGAATAAATATTTTCTTCATTTTCCACATTTTTTAATTTCGTCGACAAGCATCATATATTTAGAAATTTTTCATTGTATTTATTTTGTATATTATGTGTGTCGGGTATAGCAATATCAATTATATATGTTATTTGATTCTGTTTATCAATAAGAACGATATCTGGTCTATTGCGTTTTACAGCTCTGTTGCACAGAATTGTTTTATCAAAATAAAGTTTATATTTGTCATTTTCACAAATAATCTCAGGTTCATGTTTTTGAAATTTTTTTCTTTTGGGAATTAGGTCATGTTTAATTCCTAGATTGAAGTGAATATATATATATATATATATATATATATATATATATATATATATATATATATATATATATATATATATATATATATATATATATATATATATATATATATATATATATATGAATTTGAGGAATGAACGAAGTTACAAGTACATTAATTTTAGGCACCTGTCAGGTGAGCGTAGTCAGTTCAGCTACTTGATTTAAATATTTCGAAGCATTCCCTGTTAGTTCTTGCACAATCATCAAAATTCAATATATTCCCAAATTATTTCGGAACTATAAGAGATGGGTATAGTACATGCTGATACAATTCCATCTGAATTTTAACGCTTCATCTGATGGCAATATAAAAATTAGTACGTGCTATTTGAAACAATTGAGTTATTGCTGTTTGAAAAAGGCCAAATTGAAAAAATCATACAAAACAACGCAATAAATATTTGACATGTGTAGACTGCTTAAAAATTCCTTCTTCTATCCACCCAAGCAAAAATTGTGCTGTAGTGCAAAAAAAGATTGAAATAACAAAGTGATGACCCACTTCTGGTATAACCGGAAATGGTATCACTTCGAAAATATTTCACTTCAATTGGAAATCGCTAGTTATGGCCGCGTATAAAATTTCAGCTTGATATTGTAATTGGAAATCAAAAGTTTTCAAGGACGGTCCAGGTGGATATCCCTGTATGTATATATATATATATATATATATATATATATATATATATATATATATATATATATATATATATATATATATATATATATATATATATATATATATATATATATATATATATATATATATATATATATATATATATATATATATATATATATATATATATATATATATATATATATATATATATATATATATATATATATATATATATATATATATATATATATATGTGTGTGTCAGAAAAACACAAGTATAAGCTCAGGAAATGTAACAGGGGAACCATACTATCTTGCATATGATTCAATAAACGAGTGAAAACCTGAGGAAAAACTCGTTTTAATTGCATTAGCAATAGCTTGTCTATTTATGTTGTGTTAGTGTCGTGTGTATATAAAGAGTACCAAAGATTTTTCTGCTTAGCCGCTTCATTCTCTCTTATACTCAATGATTTCCAGACGAAGACAAAGGCGAAAGGAAGGTTTGGGACAGGAATCTGTAACATTGGAAAAATAAAAACAGCAGAAAAATATTTCAACAATCATACCTCTTATATGTCTAAACAAATCTAAGAAAAGATTTAACATAGCAAGCAAGGCCATGAAAAGGACTAAGGAGATAATCAAATAGTACATAACCTGCGATATTTTCTCTTTCTCAGAGATGTTCTTCCGTCGCAGTGTGAGTCTCCTGAAACATAATCATTTCCTTGTTCTTGCTTGCCAATTTTGAAGTTTAATCGCAAAAACCCTTCAATATTCAAAGTCAGCAAAACAATTTCCTCTCTGTTTGACCGAGAGAGCCCCGATGGCCAGGTTCAGTTTTCCAATTGATGCCGATTATGATCTATAGAAGTTTTAGAATAATTATGGACCCAATAATTTGTGTTGACATTGCCCATATATTATTTTAACAGTCAAAAGAAACTCATAACACTGGAAGTTAATGAATTCTCGATAATTAGCTATAATCTTATTGGCAATCATTTAACAAATAATTGAAGCATCCAGTACAATTTCTTAAATTTCAAGCTTGTTAAAATTTCTTGTTGTTAAGAAAATTGACAAGAAAATATCATAATTTATTTCATGAATTCGAATATGGTGTAATTTTTTAACAACGAAAAATCGGGGTTGATACAGTTGAACTAAGATGTACATAAAGAGTCCTTAACAGGTTACATGCTTTATCAGTAGTTCATATACAACTTACCTCTTCATTATAACCTCACAAATAAAAATCATAACCTCACATTTCTATGATAGGATTTCACAGTCTTTTCCACGTGAAACCGGTTGTTTTGAATGTTCAAGATGAAAAAGTAACCAATTAAACTCTTTGACATTAGTTAAGTTTTAGCTGGATTTATATTTTCTGAAAGATCAAAGTGTCAAACGCTTTCAAAATGTTTAGAAAAAACGAGTTGTTGATTCCAAAACATCTCAGCATGGACAATATATCATTCAGTATATTCACGTCCGAAGAAATGAGAAAATTAGCTGTAACCAAGATTACAACTCCACTTACGTTCGATTCTTTAGGGCATCCATTACCTGGTGGCTTATATGATAAATCATTAGGTAATTACGATATATATAATATGGGGTATATCCAACATTATTTTTTAATTTTAGGGCCTATGACGGAGAAAAGTGATCCTTGTGGAACATGTCAAAAGAATCTGTCTAACTGCCCAGGGCATTTTGGATATATAGAACTACCTCTGCCTGTTGTAAATCCAATTTTTCACAAAACCATAGGAATGATTCTAAAAATTACTTGCCTCAACTGTTACTGTTTGCAGATTCCTGGTAATTCAATTCAGTATTTATAACTTAGATAATCACTGGGGAGTTGTGCTTAAATTCACCCACAAGCTCCATCTTTCTTCTAAAGAACATAATATTGAGAGTGAACGCTTAATAAGCTAAGTCAACTTCAGTTTGTTATATCCAAGTTTCTCCGGCGTGACTCCGCCTCCAACTGGGTACTTGCAATTACCATGTTCCATTGATTCTATCCCCTCTTCACATAGTCTACATGAAGGGTCCCCAATCAATCCTAACTTACTGCTGTGGTGACAGTGCCCCGTTAATATGGCAGTTAAAACTCTGAGAATCAGCCTGAAGAGTTTAAGCCAAGCCTCGACTCTCGCAGTGGGTGGCAAATTGAGAGTGTCTGAGATTTGTGAGGATCAGCCAGTGATCCTGTACCTTCAAGCTCAACCACCAGTTATTTGTCATCCTTGCGTTCTCCAGATAAATTCCAAGCCTAGGCTCTGATTCAGTGAATCCCAAAGCAGTTCCTCGGCCTCTTTGCCTTTCTTCCAGTCTGGCGAAGATTCAACGATATTCCTGCTTATTCCTTGTGTTTCGTCATACTAAAAACACTGTACGCCGCTTCTCTGAAACTCTATTTCAAAATTCGACACGCGTTTTGCCAAATAAGTTGGCTTCATTAGGAGATAGCTTGCACTAAATCTAATTCTACACGGCTTTATCATTTAAACTTAATCCATTTCTGCTATTCATTAACCTGACGAACAATCTTATCTCTTGATCGGCGATACACCAAAGGATTAGAAAAATATTTAAAAACCAAAAAGACAAAATGCGTCGGATAAAAACGACAGATGTCCGATTCCGTTCAGTGCACTATACAGTTTGTCAAATGAGACACGTCCACTATTACCCAATCAGGACGAAGGTTCGACCAATTAGGACGAAGGTGCGTCGAAAGCATCGATTGATAGCCAGCATGAGATTTATCATGAAGACTTTCTTTTCCTTCCGGACCTTCAGGCGTAATTATCTGATTGCAATTTATCTGAGAAAGTATAGATATCTTTCGATATTGTTAAAGTACCGTTTTGTGCGCCAGTGTGTCATTGTTGTCTTTAAGAATTCTACCAGGGCTGGGTGAATTTTGTATATCTGCAATACTTCAACAAGCCAAGAATGGGCGGTACTATCGAATGCCTTCAGATAATCGAGAAAAGCTGAATGAACATTCGGATGCCCCACGTGTGCCTGTTTCATTTTCACAGAATCGATGATGAGTTGTTCCTTGCACCCGTGGTGTTTCTTTCTGCTCCTCTGCTAATATATTGTTGTCGTCAAGGTGTTGGTATATTCGATTGGATATGCATGAGGTAAGTATTTTGTAGAGTGTTGGCAGGCAAGTGATTGGCCTATATTGAGACGGATCCTGCGTTCTATCGCTCTTAGACAGCATATATGTTAAGCCTTGTGTTAGGAAAGTGGGTGTTTTCTTGGGATGTTGAAGAACATACGTGAGCTGTTTCGCTAGGGCTCCATGGAGCTTATCAAACTTCTTGTACCAGTAGTTGTGAATATTATCTATACCTGTGGCCTTCCAATTGTTGGTCGCTCGAACTACTGTTGTGATTTCTTCCTCCGTTATTCCATCGAAGTCCATATGTCTGATATCGAGGCGTTCTTTTCATTCGTGATCCATTCCGCATCTCTATTGTGTTCTTTGGGGTTCGACCATAGTGATGACTAATAATCGGTCAAGCACTGTGCGTCAGGTACTTCTCTGTTATTGTTGCTCGCAGTTTCGTTATTTCCTTATGAAAATTGGCCGCGCTTTGGAGTAACTTTTGGTTTTGGTGTTTCCTGTCAGTACACTTGACGTATCTTGAAAGCCTCTTTGCATTTGCTTGGAGTCTCTGTTTCAAAGTGTCCATATACACGTCGATGTGTTGTTTGTGATCAGGGTGTTTTGCGTTCGTACCAATTTTTCTATAAATTTTGCGTATATGTGATTTCAAGCGCCTTGAGGGTTTTCTGTTTCTCAGGAATTCTGTGAGGCGACCGATTTCTGCTCTAATATTATCAATATCCTTCTCCAGTCGTTTTTGCCATGGTGGTTTTCTGACGCTTTTTGGCTCAGCTTGAATCAGAGTTGTGGAGATTTGTTGTTTGTGAAGTCGAAGAACCGCTACTGCTCCACAGTAAATCAAAGTGTGAATCTTCTCCAAGGTGTTCTGGTCGGTATATTCTTCAAACACTGAGTTTACGCTTGCTAGGATGATATTGGTGCTCATGTTTGTCTTGAGTTTGGGCAGTTTAGGTCTTTTAGTTGGGTTACTACCACTGAATTCAGTTATCGCTCTGTTGAGTTCTGATTTTGCTGAATACATATATTCGTTCTGCTGATTTTGCTCAGAAGAGCGTTCCATGTTAATATTCGTTTCCGTGGCTTCGATGTTATCTGTAACACTTTCATTGACTCCGGCAGGTATACCGTTATGAGTATCATTTTCGCTTCGGAGTTCCATTATGACCTCTTCTCGTATGCTTTGCAGCGTTTCTAAATAAAGTAGCCTGTTTTTAACGATTGTTCTTCGTTGATCCGACATTCTCTGCTCGGATATGTGCTGTAATTCAGGATATTTTTCTACGAACGCAAGATGTAACACGTATCTGTATGCTGTCATTTCCGATTCCAAGTTTGTAATCTTGTAATAGGAACGCATAATAAAGGAATTCATTTCTGGGGTCCACTTCATGCGTTTCCTAGGGAGTCCGGCTCTCGTGGTCGTAGGCATAATGGCTTGCGCCACCGTTGAAACATCAAGAGTCGGTTGGGAGGTATTGATGTTATTTCCCACTTGGTTTTGTGTTGCAGTATCCCTACTCGATATCATGCTGCTTCCGTCTCTAACCGAGGGAGACTGTGACTTACTTTCCGAACAAGACCCTCTTCCTAAATCTTGAACGCGACAAAAGGTTATGGTGGTTCAATGTCAATCACCCGTTTATTCCTTAGATTGTACATCATTGGATAAGTTGCATTTTATACCTACTGCCAGGTTCAGTTTGGGTACCTCAGGTTCGCTAAGCCCGTACTCAGAAACAATGTTCCTGAGCCCCTGAGGGGTTATTATTATTATTATGTTGTTCGTTAATTTCTTAGCGCAGTGTAGTATTTTATTTCTTTTGTTTCAGCACATATAAAACAATCTTTATCAATACAAATCAAACTGCTCAATTGTGGTATGATCACTGAAGCTCTTGAAATAGAAAACATGATCCTAACTTTGGTTGCCAAATATGAATCTCTCGACAAAATTCCTGAAGATTCCCTCCGTCCAATCAATAAGTATGATAAAATGGCTCGAGGAACTTTGGGTGAGTTTATATTCTTCCCTTGTATCCATAAAAAATTAATTATGATTATCTCTTAGAAACGCTAGATGGCAAGTATATAGTTTCTAAAAATACCGAAACATTGCGGATTCAATTTGTGAGTGGTATTTTCAAAATGGTTAAACAGAGAAAAACTTGCTTATACTGCAGGAAACCTTTGGATAGAATTCAAGGTTTGAAAAATAAAGTTATTTTGAACACTAGAAAAACTGATGGGTGAGTTGATTACTTCAACAATTTTCTTGATTGAAATGTTACATTTTGCAGAAATACATCATCTATAAAAGCGTTCGAGTCAAAATATATCAATCCAGAAGAGTCTCGGTAAGTATAGCGAACTCTGTGGGAAACTTAAAAAAGTGTGATATTATTATTATTGTAAAAAGTGGTAATTGTATGTGGAACTTGGACTCTTTTCAAACTACAATATACCGGATGTCCATGATTTTGAGCAACAGTTAATAATTTCGTCATTTCAAGAGTTAGAAGGTAGCCGCCAAAGAAAAAGTTTATAAGGATCAAATGAACATGTGTCTTCATACTATTGTTTCGCTACAGGGTGTCCGCTTTAAAGGGCCCAATAGAAGTATCTGGGGAACGGGATAGATCTTGACATGAAATATAATTTTTAATTGAATAACCTTTCAAAAGGGTATAACCCAACTCCTTTTTCATATGGAATTTTCAGGGTGGTAGTTGGGAGAGAACATTTTTTTCTGAACCAACAGAAACATTTTTAATCAAGTGTTTTTCTCAAACATAGACCGAACAGAAAGTTAACTCCATAAAAACTCACACGTCATGAGACTATCGGAAACCACACAGTGCCATGGTTGCCTAGAAAATTACGAAACAACGGAACACATATTTGTTCGTTTTTCCTTTAACGTGCTCTATTTCCGCCTTTCGGCCAATGACACGCCGGGGAATTCTGTCACCTCACTAACCCGGGAATTTTGCCGAACCCCTTTCGTGTCGTGGGAAGGGATCTTTAATGTCCAACACATCTCTGTTAGACAGGACCGACGGCTTTACATCTCCTCCGAAAGATGGATGCTCAAGCGATTCCCAGAATCCGAAAAATCGCACCGACTTTGTGGGGATTGAACCCAGGTAACTCTGCGCAGGAGACGGGCATCGTTTCTTCCACGCCACCGAGCCGGTTGGAACACATATTCTTCGAATGTCTCGCTCATAAAGCGACCAGACTGAACACCTTGGGCGCTAAAACACCTAGCGCCTGGATGACCCAGGGGGCCCCCTAGGACAGTCTTGCAAGCTTCATGAAGAAGTTTTTGACAGACTTATTACAAAATAACACAACACGGCAAGCACAGTGGACCAAATGGCCTGAGTGCTCTCCATAAGGACGCCTTGCAGGAAGAACAATGGGGCACTACTGGTTTCAACAATCACACACAATCCAAACTACAATCTATTTTTGGAGCAATTGTTCCCTGGCCGTTTGATGTCAAAAAATGGTGATATCGATTGGCCGCCAAGATCACCAGACTTGTGCGGTTATAAGAAATCAAAGGTTTACGTCAATAAGCCAAAGACCCTAGAAGAACTGAAAACCAACAAGAAATAGCCGCCATTTCGGTCGAATTGTTGAAGAAAAAACATGGAAAATGCTGCAAAACAGGCACAATACACTGTAGAGACCAAGTGCGACCATTCACAAGATATCATATTCAAGAAATGATGTAAACAAATCTACTACAACCCAATTTTTTTTTTGAATTAATTTGATAAGAGGTTTACACGTGTTTTGAGATGCTCTTGCGAAAATCGTCAGTTTCGACCGATCTTTTTAGATTCGAATTTTTAGTTCAGTGAGTGAGTGATAGTCGAACTGTGATTTGGCTAAATTTTTTTTCCAATTCTGCAAGAATCGCAAATATTTGCGATAATTAATTGTGAATTGGTATCTCCATTTCTCGTGGTTATAATATAAAAAGTTGTGATAAATACATTGTTATCTCCCTACCGGCTGTACAGATCGCTTTACCGACGCTTACGCCTGTGAACCGACACAGCGTTCTCTGTCTTGAGTCTCTGCTTTCCCTGTCCTTATTAGCAATAGAGTCATAGTCAAATTACGCAGCATTGCCACTTCCAGCAAAATGTCCCAGGTATGTGGAACTTGTAACGTAAAACTCGGTAAAAAGGGGAACAAAATACAATGTCTGGATTGTGAATTATGGTATCACAAAATTTGCATTGATATCGGGGATGATGAATTCGAGAAGATATGCAGTGGCGGTGCAGTCCTTGTCGAAAGTACTATATCTTAAACGCAGGTGTGGAGTCCGATGTTTTAAATAATTCCCTAATTACCTTGGAGGATGTAATGGCAAAATTGAACAGTATAGAGAAAATGTACAGTAGCCTACTGGAACGATTTGATGGGCACGTTAAAGTCAATGAGTCACTTGCATCGGAATTAGGTGCAGTTAAAGAGGAATTAGAATTAAAAAAAATGATAGAATGTCACGATCCAGAAATTTACTGATTTTTAACTTGAGTGAATCTTCGAGTGGAAAACTGGAGGAACAGATTAGTTGTGATGTTGAGGAGGTATTGGAGATTGTGGCTCTGGCAGTAAGCAAGTTAAAGGAAGTTGTGAAGGTGGTACGTTTGGGGAGGAAGAGACCGGAAATCGCCCAACTAAGATTATATTCAGTAATTAAGAAGCTGTTATACGGACACTGAAGCAGAGGTCGACAATCATTAATGCCTATAAAAAAATTGAATTTCATTGTGTGCGGATCAAACAGCTAGACAGAGAAAATTCTTTGCTAATCTTCGGACTGAACTGAACCAGCGTCAACAAACTGGTGAGGAGAACCTAACCCTTAAGTTTTTAATGGGTGTACCTACAATTATTGAGAAACAGAAACAAAAAACTAAACTCTCCTCTATCTATTTGAATTGTGGAGGCCGTTACTTGATGTAGATCCATGATATAAATGAAATAAAAACACAAGGTTTAACTTTAATCTACACTTTATTTGAAAAAATTCGACGACGTTTCGCTGACACAGATCGTAGAACAAGTTGGATGAATAACAGGAAAATCCACACCGAGCCATTGTACAGTTAGTATGAAAGGTAATAAAACTAATTAAACAAGTTAAGTAGGGTTGAGTAATTCACATCTACCTGTTCATTCAAAAGCTTGTCCGAATGTTTGTATCTATTTATTTCTAATGCTTCTAGGAGATCTAATTTTGAACTTTTTGATTTTATATGTAATATGTCAAAGTTTTATTGAATGAATGGTTTTCTTTTATTAGATGGTTTGAATAATTTGAATCAGATTTATTTTTATCGAAGCTACGTTTATGTTCAGATGTTCTTATGTCAAAATTCCTATAGGTCCTACCGATATAAATTTTATCACAAGAACCGCAATTGAGTTTATAGATTCCTGATTTACTTGATTTTTCGACACAAGATTTATTATTTTTAATATGTTTACCTAAGTTATTAGAAGTTTTGAAAGTTATATTCAGATTTTGTTTGACGAGAAAGGATTTAATATTTGTACTTGCAGAACCGCAGAATGTTAAACTGTTGAATATTTTATAGTCTTTATGAATAGGATTTATTGCTTTCTGATACAGTTTTTTACGAATGATTAGATCTATCATATCCGGATTATATGAATTATTAATGGCTATCTGTTTGATGATGTTTAACTCTTTATTATAATCTTCTACTGATAAAGGTAAATTGAGTAAACGATGTACCATGCTGTTTAAAGCTGCAACTTTGTGTTGAATTGGATGTAATGAGTAGTTATGTATAATTGTATCAGTATGTGTTGGTTTACGAAAGACCGAAAAAACATGGTTATTATTTTGTTTAGTGATTTTTAAGTCCAAAAATTAATGGAATCGTTCTATTCAATTTCTATCGTGAATTTAATGTTCTAATTGATGGAATTAATTAAATTAAGAAATAAGTCTAATTGACGAGTAGTTCCAATGAAACATACTAAGATGTCGTCAACATATCTATACCAATAAAGAAATTTTGAAATGAGTGGATGTGTATGAATTTTCTGTTCAATATTATTCATAAAAATCTCTGCTAAAAGTGGACTCAAAGGATTTCCCATGATCAAACCATTTTCACTACTGTAATAGATGTTGTTGAAAGAAAAATAATTTTGTTCAATGCAAACGTCCAACAGATTCAATATTTCTGATTTAATTATGTGGTTAACATGATTCGAATTCAACATGTTTTCGATTAATATTTTGACATCACCTGGAGGAACACTTGGGTATAAATTCTCAACATCAAACGAAATAAGTTTTGCGTTAGGTGGTAGGTTAACGTTTTTTATGTTATTTATCAATTCGAAATATAGCATTTTAAAGACCCTGGATCACTGAAATTTTTAGTAGTTCTTAGAACGAAACCCAACATTTTGAAAGCCTTAGAAACTATATGATCAATATGATACTCAAAGGACAACTTAGAATCAAGATATATACCAAGATCCTCAATTTGGTTTACCCTTAACCCATCAACAGAAAAAATAGCATCGAAGGCATTGACATTCTTTGTAAACCTTATATGCTTACACTTATCAATATTCAATTGAAAATACCTACTTTGACAAAAAGAGAAAAGTCTGTCAAGATCACTCTGAAACCACTCTGGTATAGATATGTTGACGACATCTTAGTATGTTTCATTGGAACTACTCGTCAATTAGACTTATTTCTTAATTTCATTAATTCCATCCATTTGAACATTAAATTCACGATAGAAATTGAACAGAACGATTCCATTAATTTTTGGACTTAAAAATCACTAAACAAAATAATAATGTTTTTCGGTCTTTCGTAAACCTACACATACTGATACAATTATACATAACTACTCATTACATCCAATTCAACACAAAGTTGCAGCTTTAAACAGCATGGTACATCGGTTACTCAATTTACCTTTATCAGTAGAAAATTATAATAAAGAGTTAAACATCATCAAACAGATAGCCATTAATAATTCATATAATCCGGATATGATAGATCTAATCATTCGTAAAAAACTGTATCAGAAAGCAATAAATGAAGTATATCCTATTCATAAAGACTATAAAATATTCAACAGTTTAACATTCTGCGGTTCTGCAAGTACAAATATTAAATCCTTTCTCGTCAAATAAAATCTTAATATAACTTTCAAAACTTCTAATAACTTAGGTAAACATATTAAAAATAATAAATCTCGTGTTGAAAAATCAAGTAAATCAGGAATCTATAAACTCAATTGCGGTTCTTGTGATAAAATTTATATCGGTAGGACCTATAGGAGTTTTGGCATAAGAATATCTGAACATGAACGTAGCTTCGATAAAAATAAATCTGATTCAAATTATTCAAACCATCTAATAAAAGAAAACCATTCATTCAATAAAAACTTTGACATATTACATATAGAATCAAAAGTTCAAAATTAGATCTCCTAGAAGCATTAGAAATAAATAGATACAAACATTCGGACAAGCTTTTGAATGAACAGGTAGATGTGAATTTTTCACCCTACTTAACTTGTTTAATTAGTTTTTATTACCTTTCATACTAACTGTACAATGGCTCGGTGTGGATTTTCCTGTTATTCATCCAACTTGTTCTACGATTTGTTTATAATATCATACTCTTCATTCTGTTTTTCATTCTTGATAAAGCTGCTGTGTCAGCGAAACGTCGTCGAATTTGTTCGAATAAAGTGTAGATTAAAGTTAAACCTTGTGTTTTTTATCTCACTCCTCTATTATGTCTATCGTTATATTATCAAAATATGGGTGGTATTAGAACCATATTAGAGAGTTTATACCAATCTTTAGAAAGCTGCACTTACGATGTCTTAATTTTCAGTGAAACTTGGTTGAATGAAAATTATTTCGACTATGAGATATGCTCTGATACTTTTAAAATATTTAGGATGGATAGAAGTATTATTATTAACTCGAAGTCTAGGGGTGGTGGCGTTATGATTTTGGTGAGATCTTCACTCAAGGCAGAGGTAATTAATCATGCATACCCGAATGTCGAAAACCTTTTTTACTGGTATCAACGGGTTCTAACAAATTCATAGTTAGTGGTTCATACATACCACCTAATTCTACTGAAGAAGTATATATGTCACATGGATTAGCGATTGAAGAAATTATTATTATTATTATCCAAATTTGAAAATGTGTCTGTGTGGTGACTATAATTCGCCCAACGCGAAGTGGACAAATGGTGTTTTTTTGTTGTGTGATACCGCAAGTTGTGCCTCAGTTTTCAGCGACTCAGTTGAGTTGGTTAATCTTTCTCAGGTGTGTAGTGTCCCTAACAGCCGCGGCGTATGTTTTGGTTTGGTCTTCACAAACGACTCTAGTGTTAGTGTTTCGCTGGCAACTGATTTATTACAATCGAATAGTGCTCTTCAATTTGATGTTTCACAAGGAATGAATGATGGGGTTGTTATATCAGATATTAGTGAGCTACGTTTCGATTTTTGTCGGGGTGATTATGTTGGTCTCAACAACTTCTTTTCAGTCTGTGATTGGACTTTACATGATGATGATATAGATTCTTGTTTATCTAGATTTTATGTCAATATATATAAAGGCCTTCAACTTTTTGTACCGACAAAGATAGTCAATCCTACGAAATACCCGGCATGGTTTAATGGCGAATTAATTAAACTTGTGAATAAGAAAAAAAAGGCTCACTGCCGATTCAAAAAAATCAGAGATCCTTCAGATTATGAGGCGTTTAGTAAACTTCGCTCGGATTATCAGCTTTTGTCGAACACTCTTTACAATAATTACATGCTTAGCATTGAAAGAAATATCCATTCGGACCCGCAAAGTTTTTGGAAACATATTAACACAAAATTAATTTCGACCTTCCAAATCACATGGAATTAAATGATATAAGTGACTCTGATGGAGGGGAGATTGTTAATATGTTTGTTGATTTTTCTCTACAGTATATAGTGCGGAAGTTATTGTACCACCAGAAATAATATATGATCAAGCTGTAAACATTGACTCATGTCAGTTTTCTCCAACTGAAATCTTCGAATTGATTTCAAGTCAGAAATCTAAACTATGTGTTGGTCCGGAAGGTGTACCTAGTTATGTTCTTAAAAAGTGTGTAAGCACTCTATCTGGTCCTATTAGTTCAATGTTCAATTTATCTCTAGAGTCGGGAAGTTTCCCAGCCTTTTGGAAACAAAGTTTTATTGTTCCCATTCTTAAGTCTGTCCAGAAAACACTTGTCAACTATTACAGGGGTATATCTATTCAATCTGTAATTCCTAAAATGCTGGATAGTCTGGTATGTGGTTATTTATCTTGGAAGTGTTGCTCCATTATCATTAATGAACAACATGGATTCTTTAAGGGGCGGTCTACAATTT
Source organism: Cryptolaemus montrouzieri (assembly GCA_013387265.2). NCBI lineage: Eukaryota > Metazoa > Arthropoda > Insecta > Coleoptera > Coccinellidae > Cryptolaemus > Cryptolaemus montrouzieri. The sequence goes on from JABFTP020000042.1 coordinate 46,746,412, forward strand.
CTAACTTAGTCTTATATATTAATGACATTGTTGATTGTTTTGAAGCGGGTTATCAGTTTGATGCCATATATACGGATTTTTCGAAGGCCTTTGACAAGGTCAATCACAACTTGTTAATAGCCAAGATGGGTGCTCTTGGTGTTTCGGGATCACTTCTTTCTTGGTTTCGTTCTTTTTTATGTGGACGCTCTCAAATAGTTAAATACAAACATTTTCGTTCTAAAGCGATTTCAGTGACGTCCGGTGTACCACAGGGCTCCCATCTTGGCCCAATTTTGTTTAACCTTTTCATTAATGACATCAAATGTACCTTGGGTACTGGATTTTTATTATTTGCGGATGATATGAAGTTGTTTCGAGTTATCAGAGATATAACTAATGTACAATATTTGCAGCGTCGAGTTGATTCTTTGTTGAATTGGACTTATGCTAATTCATTATATATGAATTTTGACAAGTGTCAAGTTATCACTTTTCATCGTTCCAATTCTGCGGATATGCACTAATATTTTTTCAATGATAGAGAGTTGTCGCACTTGATACTGTTGATTGTGTTCGAGATTTGGGTATCGCACTTGATACAGTTGAATTTCAAAGAACATATAAGAATTATAATATCTAAGGTTATCGGATGCTGGGGTTCATTGTTCAACATTCCGTAGGATTTATTGCTGACACCTTTAGACTTCTGTACTGCTCGTTAGTAAGATCTAATTTAGAATATGGAACCTGTATATGGTCTCCTTTTTATTTTTGTGATATAGATTGTTTAGAGAGGTTTCAGCGTAAATTTTTGAGATATCTATCATTCAGGTATCATCTTCGAGTTGTGAGCCTCGAGGTCTTGCGTATTACTAATGGCTTATAGCTTCTTCAAATTGGGAGACAGGTCTTTGATTTATGTTTCTTTTAAAGATCATAAATGGACTGTTGACTTGCTCAGATCTCCTGGGGATAATCAATTTCAATCTGCCTTTAAGGATCACTCGACACACTCCTCTGTTCCGACCTAAACGTTATGGATGTAATTATAGTTCAAATTCATATGTTAGCCGCACTGTATCTGTGGTCAATGATCTTGGCTGGGGCCTCGAATTTTTCGGAGTTTCGTTTTCATGTTTCAGGTCAGAAGCAAAAGCATTAATGAGTACTTTGTAATCAATAGAATATATTTTTAATTTTTAAGTTTAAAAGCGGGTTCCAGTTTACATTCATTCATTGTAATCAACAATTGTATGAAATGAATAAAATAAAAATAAAATAAAATAAAATTGAAACATTAAGTAATATTCGCAATCCTCACCCTAATCGTTGCCTGTTTATAATTTGTTTCTCAATTGTTTAGGAGGTATATGAGAGAGATATGGAAGAAAGAAAAGGAATTATTACGTAATGTCGTCTCAGTTCTAGAAAAAATTGAAGGTGAAGAAAATCCAACTGATATATTTTATTTTGAGGTTCTCCCAGTGCCCCCACCAAACGTTCGACCGGTAAGTTACTTTTCAGGAAAAGTATTAGTTATTGAAACAGTTCATATTTTGCTTAAAGCTTGATGCTGTATTAATTTTAATTTTTAGGTGTTTAATTCCTTTTCGATATTACATACAATTGATGATGTTCGATTCATGGAATAATCTAAAATATACTGTTGTTGGATTTTTTGAAAATAGCAATTTTAATTAGATATTGCATTTTGATGACTGAACTCCGCAATTTGACTCAAACTCTTTCCAGGTGAACATAATGGGAGGTAAAATCACAGAGAATTCACAATCGAACGCTTACAAGGCAATCTTACAAAATACTGCAATTTTGGGCACAATCATTTATGCAATGAAGAATGGGGGTGATATTGATGATTTACCAGTGGAGGCTAAGGTAGTGTGGATTAATGATTTATTGATATTTTACTCTTGCGATTTAGAAAAATATTCTGTTGTGTGTGGAGGTGAGCACATTTTGATGTTTTAACACAGACGCCAGTTGAAATATTAGTTAAAAACAGAACTTTCCATCCGTATGATCTTTCTATCTACTTGCAAGACAGAAACAAATGAGATTTTTTTTATGAACAGGTCTTTTATTTTATAAATTGAATGTACTTTAACAATCAACGATTAATTTTCAAAAATATTGTATTCCCTTGTTCCTGTAGCCGATCTTCAGAAGGACCTCCAAAAAAAGGTGTCTGGCGTTGAGAAAGATATTTCTGCTCAACATTATCTGAAACCCAAAAACCAAAAAGAAATTAGTTTTATTTTATGATAGATTAATACAGATAATGATCGAAGGAATAGTGAAAACTTTGTTTTTTGACAAAATGGCACTTAATTTTAAGTGTCTTAGATATTGAAGTTATTGTCACAAACAGATTATTTCTGCCTCAATTAGACGGTTCGAAAATTGGGAAAATTATTAGTATTTTTCACAATAACACTTTTATTTTAAAATAAAAAATCTCTTAAACCATATATACAAAAAATGTAGCGAAACATTTCCAAGTAAAATGAATTCTTAAGACATGTGAATCAAAAATATAAATCACATAACACAGAAAATAGGAACATTCTAACATTCAAAATAAAAAGGAATCTGGAATATTCTTGTCAGCCACTAAATCTAAAATCTAAATTGGTTCTCCACTGCCATCTTCATGGCAGTTACTCTATACTACTTCTGAAAATAGAAGAAAGCGCAGTACTATCTGTTTCAAAAGTTTTTATTCGAACGAATTTGAGATCACTCGAAATTATTGAACATGGTAAAAATAGGCAATTTCATTACTTATCTTGGAAATCTTGGAATAATAACAATGTATATATCACAAAATAAACATGAATTATATATAACAAAATGAATTTAGGGTGTGAAGGACCCAAAAATGTAATTATTTGGTCACAGATCAATTTTTTTCCCCATGAGTGTAAAAGGTACATGGGGGAAAATAAATAATATCACAGACTAGAAAACATGTTCCTAAAATAATAAAAGGGTGAAAAGCCCAGACAAAACAACGTGTGTAGTCCACCGATTGTATAAGATCGATGGTAAATAAATAACACGCACATAGTAGGGTGTAGATAACCCGCTCTTTAAAGTCACAATAAATAAATGAACCATTAAAGATTGATGCCCTACTACACAGTTTCTTACGTTTTATCCTTAATGAATTCGAAAATTAGAAGACGAGTAGTTCTTTCAAAAACTTCATGTTTCACCGAATGTAACTGACAAAAATCGAATTGAGAAAAATGAGACTTGTAAATAACTTTGAATCTCAAAGCAAGATTTTCCCTGACTATTCAGAAAAAGTAAAGTTTATTGTGAATATCTTCTAAGAATTGAGAAACTTTTACTGAAAAATAAGTTAAACTTATTATGACAAAATTCCTTGAATGTAATAAAAGTGTGTTGTTGTTGGGGCACTTCGCAAAAATGTTTTAACTACATACTTGACATTCTGGAACTGTAGTTTTCCACAAAAGTTATCCAGCCACATAATAGGTAGTATCTTTGTCAGTTATAGGAGTTGGTAGATTTCCAAAGATCTCATTATATTCTTCATGAACAGAAGGTTCTGAATCATTAGAATCAGTGATATATATATATATATATATATATATATATATATATATATATATATATATATATATATATATATATATATAAAAGGGTTTAACCCCGACGAATTGCCCATATATCTGTTCATGCAATACAACTGATTTCATGAAAAATATAAATCCACCACCCAGTAATTAATAGCGTTGCCAGGCAATAGTTATAATCAAAAGATATCCTGGAATAATTATATATTAGTAATAACGTTAAATGTTATGAGAATATATCAATCTACAAACTATAGCATCATCGGACAATGACATCAATGTACCAACGAGTAGTGTCAGAGGCTTTCTCCCCGGAAAAATCCAGTGTACGGACCTTAGTTAAGTAACACTGAATGTTACTCATTCATGAACGATCGAATAGAATACTGCTCTGAATATAAATATAACGAAATTGGCAGCTAATTATATTACATTTATATATACAAATAAATAAAATATGAAATGAGATTCTGAGCAGTATAAACTAAAGAGAAAACCTATGACTCTACCTCATTATGTTTTTTCGGAAAGAAACCTACGAACAATATTACAAGATTTGATGACTTATATTCTGTAACTGTTCAAACAAATTTTCTTCAGACCCACAATCTCAATATTTTGTGAAAATTCGAGGAAAAACACCTGTTGTAGAAATAATAATCGGTAGAATAAAATTTTTTCATTTTCGACATTTGTTTAATCTCGTCGCCAAGCATCATATATTTAGAAATTTTTTCATTGTATTTATTTTGTATATTATATGTGACAGGTATAGCAATATCAATTATATATGTTATTCAATTCTGTTTATCAGGAAGAATGGTATCTGGCCTATTGTGTTTTACAGCTCGGTTGCATAGAATTGTTTTATCAAAATAAAGTTTATATTTGTCATTTTCACAAATAATCTCAGGTTCATATTTGTAAATTTTTTTCTTTTGGGAATTAGGTCATGTTTAATTCCTAGATTAAAATGAATAATATTAGCGACAGCATTATGTCTTTCTAAATAATCTGTTGAAGCCAGGACTGAGCAAGATGATAATATATGAAAAACTGTTTCTGAAGAACAAAACATCTACGGCAAAAATCATCTATATTTTGCTTGATGATGTGTTTCCTATAATTCCTCGTGAAAACAACCTGATCCTGGATCGCAATTGCCAAGCCTCCTGTTTCAACAAACAATTCTCCAGAAACTAACCATCTATTTGATGCGATTTCATCAATATAATCATTTTTCAATTCTTTAGGTGTTTTCCGTGTAATTCCTTCTGCATCCAACTTTCTCTTTTAGAATTATCATCAAATATATCAAAATCTACCTTTTGCATTGTCAAGTTCAGAGGTGTAAGATTATAATCTGAAGCAACAACATCATGTATTTTAAACGTTCTTTGTTTATCATCAAAATGGGAACGTAGATGAAAAATCTGTTTATTATGAAGATTATTCAAATCAGTTAATCCACGACCTCCAAGATGTCTAGGTAGTGTAACTCTGAACAGCTGACTTTGGGTGGTGCTTATGGTATTTACAAAGCATTTTCCTCGTTTGACATTGTAATTCATTTAGATCAGTTTTAGACCATTTAATAATTCCAAAATAAGATGTAAGAATAGGAACTGCTTAGGAGTTGATAGCTCTGAAAGGGTTCTTGCTGGCTAAATGACTCTTGATGATAATTCTAAGTCTTTTGTAATATGAACTTCTAATATTTTCTTTAGTACTGCTATGGTTAATTGTCTTCTCTTGACCAAATCCAAGATATTCATATGTATCTCCTTGATGCATTGGCTCGATTTCGATATTGGAAATCTTTATATAATCGGAGATGATCTTTCCTTTTCAATAGAAAGATTTTTACATTTTGGAAGCCCAAATTTCATATGAATATCATTGGAATAGTTGAAAGTAATCTCAAGTTGACTTTTCAAATGAGATCTGGTTCCGGCATATAATTTAATATCATCTAAATAAATTAAGTGACTTAATTTGAATTCAGTTGATAGACTCTTTATTTTGAAGCCGAAACTAGTAGCATTTAATTCATGAGATAATGGATTAAGGCAAAGACAAAACCAAAGAGCACTTAAAGAATCACCTTGAAAAATGCTTTTTTTGATTGGAATTACTTCGGATTTTAACGATTGTTTTGAAATATTTAAATGAAGATTGGTTCTCTAATTTTTCATTACAAATTCAAGAAAAGGCGAAGTGTCTTATCAATTTTATAAATTTCCAAAATTTCTTGAAGCCATGAATGGGGAGAACTATCAAAAGCCTTTTGGTAATCAATGAAGGCTGTATGAATATTTCTCTTCTTAGTTTGAGCTTGATTCAAAGCAGCAGAATCAATTACAAGTTGCTCTTTAGTACCAAGGTGTTTTTTCTACATCCCTTTTGTTGTTCGGAAAGAATATTATAATTCTCCAAATGTGCATAAATTTTTTGGGTAATACATGCAGTTAGAATTTTATATATTGTTGGAAGGCAAGTAATTGGTCTATATTGAGAAGGATCAATAGTATTATCACTTTTCGGTTTTAAATAAGTAATTCCTTTTGTGAAAAATAAAGGAGTAGCTGAGGGTTCTTTATTAAAATGAAAAATATTCAGCCAATTTTTCATGAACGCAAGAGAATTTCTTGAACCAAAAGTTATGAATACCATCAACACCTGGAGATTTCCAATTTTTGTGTGTTTAATAACTGATGTTATATCTTCGTTTGAAAATTCTTCAAATTGCATGCATTCTATTTCAGAAAATCGAGACCTTTCATTTAAAATCCAACTTGCACTGGAATTGTGTTCCTTGGCACTGCCCAAATTAAAGACCAATAATCCTTTAGAATATCAATTTTAGGAACTCCATTGCCAGAAATATTTTCATTTGAACCTGAAATAACTTTGTGAAAATGTTTTTCATTATTTTTGAATAGTTTGTTTTGGAATTTTCTATCTGAATTTATTTTATATTCACGTAGTCTAATGGAGTATACTGAAAGTTTTTGTATGTGTATGTATTGTATGTATTCTATCAGTTGTCCATATCTTATCTCGTTATTTTTATGGGTTTTATTATTGAGGAATATTTTTCCAATATGTGTCATAAGTTTTATTTGATCGATTACATTCGGAATATTGAGTCAATCTTCCTAAATCACATCGGATACAAGAAATTTGACCTTTAATCTCTTTTGGAATGAAGGATTTTTCTTGATATTATAATTAGTTCCAAAATTTACTAATTTATATTCATAATGTTTAATTACTGTAATGGCGGCACAATATATAATCAGATGAAGTGTATAAATATTCATTACTTTAACAAGTTGCTTTGGAAAAATATTCTCATTAAGCTCATTTATGCAATTGAAAATTTTCTTTGAATAATGAATTTTAAGAAGTTTAGGTCTCATAGTCAGGTCAATATTTTCAAATAAATTCATTTGATTGAGAAATAAATTTTCTATATCTTTGTTATCAATATTTTCAGACGAATTTTCTGACTTATTTTCGATGCTTGTTATGAATGGGACTGGATTTTCTTCTGAAATTTCAGTATTTGAATGTTCTTCTCGTTGAATGTTGTTTTAATTAATTTTAATTCTGATTCAGATATAAAGTTTCCATTTTCAATATACCGTCTTTGATTCGCAATGCTTTGTTCTGAAATACAGCAATTGGGGAATTTTTCTTCGAACATATTATATAGTTTAGACATGTACCCTTTTTATTTGTTCCATTATTTGTTATTCTGTAATGATATAATATATATATATATATATATATATATATATATATATATATATATATATATATATATATATAAATGGTTAGTATCTGGAGAATTGTTTGCTGAAACAGAAGGCTTGGCAATTGCGATCCAGGATCAGGTTGTTTTCACGAGGAATTATAGAAAACACATCATCAAACAAAATATAGATGATTCTTGCTGTAGATGTTTCTGTTCTTCAGAAACAGTTTTTCATATATTATCATCTTGCTCAGTCCTTGCTTCAACAGATTATTTAGAAAGACATAATGCTGTCGCTAATATTATTCATTTTAATCTAGGAATTAAACATGACCTAATTCCCAAAAGAAAAAAATTTTACAAATATGAACCTGAGATTATTTGTGCAAATGACAAATATAAACTTTATTTTGATAAAACAATTCTTTACAACAGAGCTGTGAAACACAATAGACCAGATATCGTTCTTAATGATAAACAGAATCAAATAACATATATAATTGATATTGCTATACCCGACACACATAATATACAAAATAAATACAATGAAAAAATTTCTAAATATATGATGCTTGGCGACGAGATTAAAAAATGTGGAAAATGAAGAAAATATTTATTCTACCGATTATTATTTCCACAACAGGTGTTATTCCTAGAAATCTTCACAAAAATATTGAGATTTTGGGTCTGAAGAAAATTTGTTTGAACAGTTACAAAAGATAACAGTCATCAAATCTTGTAATATTCTTCGTAGGTTTCTTTCCGAAAAAATAATGAGGTAGAGTCATAGGTTTCTCTTTAGTTTATACTGCTCAGAATCTCATTTCATATTTTATTTATTTGTTTATAAAATGTAATATAATTAACTGACAATTTTGTCATATTTATATTCAGAGCAGTATTCTATTCGATCGTTCACCACTTCACACAAAGGAAACTATTAATGAGTAACATTCAGTGTTACTTGACTAAGGTCCGTACACTGGATTTTTCCGAGGAGAAAGCCTCTGACACTACTCGTTGGTACATTGATATCATTGTCTGATGATGCTATAGTATGTATATATTCTCATAACGTTTAACGTTATCCTTATATATTATTATTCCAGGATATGTTTTGATTATAATCATTGCCTGGCAATGGTATTAATTACCGGGTGGTGGATTTATATTTTTTCATGAAATCAGTTTGATTGCATGAACAGATATATGGGCAACTCGTCGGGGTTAAACCCCCTATATATAATGTTGCGCGTGAAATAGTTTTCTCCCATTTCATATTTGTCTATGCGTGAATGTTTCCATATCAACATACTTAGTGATGCTGAATTAAAAATAATTCTTCAAAATATTTGAACTTATGAATGAATTTATGTTATCGATTTTGTTTACGAAAGAATAGAATTTCTTTTTTATATTGCATCCGATTGAATCATAATTATTAATTACTGTTCTGAAAACAATTAAAAATTTTTATAGGCGGCTTATACCTCGGCTCTAGGAAACACTGCAGTTGAGAAGTTGAATATCACATGGGAACAAATTCAAGCTTACATAGATGGTATAATGGACAAAGAAATCAATAAACAACGAGAGGTTGTTGGTTTAAAACAAGTAAGGACACTTGTGAAATCAATATTTTTTGAATACATTCAATATACCCTTTTAAATTCCTAGATCATCGAGAAGAAAGCGGGAATAATAAGAATGCATATGATGGGAAAAAGGGTGAACTTCTCGGCTCGATCTGTTATTACTCCGGATCCTAATTTGAATATCGATGAAATAGGAATTCCTGAAGAGTTTGCAAAACATTTAACTTATCCCGTGCCTGTGACCGCTTGGAATGTCGAAGAGCTCAGGAAGATGATTATGAACGGACCGAATGTACACCCAGGGTAAGTTAGTTTTCCTTCATGATATTAAGAAATCAAACTGTATTATACTATCACAACAGATTTATCAAAAATCTGGATTACAATTTCTTCAACTGACAGCAAGTACTGAATTAAAGTTGAAATACATACATAAATAAACAGGTATGTACAAAACTATTTGAAGATATTAAATATGGAGGGATAAGCGTGGGTTATTATGGTCGTTCAGAAGATTATCTCTATGGGGAGTTTTTTGAAGTTTACATTATACACTCGGAGGAAAAATTAGCGGAACACTCGAAAATTTAACCAAATTCGAAGTTCGATATTTTTCCTAATTCTCAACCGATTTAGATGATTTGTTCGGCAAGTTATAGATCAACTCTTCTGCTTTGTAGAAATTATAAGAGAACACAAAAAAAATATTTTAAAAAATTTATACGGGGGCAAAACTAAAAGTGTTTTTTTGTCAAAAATTCGTAACACCCTGTGGAATTTCGTGGTCCGAGTTGAAACGTACAATATCATGGTCTGTCAAGGCACATCTTCCTACAGTAACGCCCTTCTTGTTTCATGCGTTTATCTCTATTTTTGCATAATATATTTAATTTCAAATGGAAAATCACCATTTTGGACAAATTCCATTGAATCAAGAAATTGTCATTAAAATTCGTCTATCAATTTGGAATTTTCTTATTATCACTCAGGCGTGTCGAAATTGTCGTTTGCGATTTTTATGTTCGAATTGCGTTAGTTATTGATGACAATTTGGTTAATTTGGTGAAAATTAGGAATTCATAGGAGATAACAGTCGGTAGGTATTAAAATACACAACCGAATTCTGGGACCATTGATAAAACTTTTCATTTCCACATGTGCACACCTTTTTTTATCAAATATGAAATACAACACACGTTTTTTTGTATATGACCACATTTGCACTTGTTTAAAGAATGAGAGTTTTCCATTCTTTGATTTGATACAAATTCGATCGGTTGCGGTGTTTTGTGATTCTTTTACTGTTTACGATTCGAAATGGTATTTTTTATTCAGAATGAGAGATTTACCACCAACCTCAGTAGCAAGGGCAGTTACATTGATCGAGGAAGGGCGCACCTACCGCTCAGTCGGTACCATGTTGGGTGTCTCGACGTCGGTTATCCATCGAATCTACCGACGTTACAGGGAAACTGGATTGTACGTGAGGAGGCGAGGATAAGGAAGAAATCGGGCAACCCGCGCTATACATGACCGTTTCATCGTCAATCAAACCATAAGAAATTCTCGTCTTACTGCTGTTCAGGCACGTAACCTTTGACAAGCAGTGGATAACATTAACGTCAGTGTGAGGACAGTCAGAAGACGATTAAATGAAGTTTGTCTGAGATCATACGCGCAAGCAAGAGCACCAAGACTCGATAGAGCCCATCGGGTAGCAAGATTGGCGTTTGCTAGGGAGCATGTAGCATGGACAATCAATCAGTGGAGACGAGTTTTATTTAGTGATGAGAGCCGATATTGTGTGAGTTTCGTGGATGGTAGAGATAGAATATGGAGGCATCGAGGGGAACGGTACAATCAAGCGAACTTCGCAGGAACTGAGCAATACGGTGGAGGGTCAGTTATGATATGGGGTGGCATATGCTTGGGAGTACGAACAGAACTGGAGATTATTGGCAATGGATCACTTAATGCCCATCGGTATATAACAGAAATCTTGAAGCCCCATGTTGTGCCTTTTGCTCCTTACATAGGGGAAAATTTCCTTTTTATGCACGATAACGCGCGCCCTCATACAGCGCGCATAGGGATAGAATATCTCAATGAAGTTGGGATCACACGAATGGACTGGCCGTCGCGGTCACCGGATTTAAACCCGATCGAACACGTTTGGGACATTCTTGGAAAAAGGGTTCGACAACGGAATCCAGGCAACGTTGAAGAGCTGACATTGGCTTTGGTGGAAGAGTGGGACAACATACCTCAACAGATGATATACAACATCATTGGGAGTATGAGAAATCGTATGCGCGTTGTAATAAGAGCTCGGGGGGTCATACTCGCTACTAAAATCAAATGTTTTTTTTTGTGGGTCATCATGAACATTTTTCTCAACATGTTCATTTCATTTCACGAGTGTATCGCCAGGATACACACCTGCTCTCAATTTTGGACAGGAATGATAATTATTATAGAGTGTCACACAAAAAATTCAAAAATAAATGTGCAAAATCAACGATTTTTCCAGTGTACTTCGAGTTCTCCCGGAGCGTGAAATTGGCCAGTGAATTTCAAAAATTTTCATTTCGTTAGATTTCCGCTTCTCTAATTTTGATTTTATTTTTAGGCTAACCTCCGATGTTATGCACCTACGCAAGATTAAAAATAAATTTTGAAATTTGTGACTTTTCGCTTCAAATTGGATATCTCTTGCAAAATAGAGATAAACGCATGAAATAAGAAGGGCGTTACTGTAGGAAGATGTGTCTTGACAGACCATGATATTGTACGTTTCAACTCGGACCACGAAATTCCACAGGGTGTTACGAAGTTTTGCCCCGTATAAATTTTTTTTTTTTTTTTTGTTTTTTTTTGTACAAAGCAGAAGAGTTTCTCTTATAATTTTTACAAAGCAGAAGAGTTGATCTATAACTTGCCGAAAAAATTATCTAAATCGATTGAGAATTAGGAAAAATATCGAACCTAACCATTGTTCTTAGTTATTTCTTTAATAGTTGACACTTGCCTGGACTTATTTTCTTCGTATAATGGCAGAGAGAAAGTCCTATGAATCGTTGTATTTATGAGATTTTAGATGTGTTGAGTAATGAGGATGAGGTGTATTGTTTTCATGAATGATTGTTAGTTCTAAAAGTGAATCTGATTATTGACTTGTCTCTCTATTTTGAATTTATGTTTACGATAAATGCTATTGATGAAGTTAAAATTGATCTAGTTTTCTAGCGCCTCCTATAAAACATGCTATGTCTACATATCTATACCAAAAATATACTAATTTTGATTTGGAGGAATTGAATATCATATGGTTCAATATATGCCATGAGTATGTCAGCTAGTAAAGGGCTTAATGAAATCCCATCGGTAGATCGTGAGGTTGTTCATAGAATTTGTTATTGAATTCCAAATTATTCTGAATGAAATCATATTGTGCAACCGAATTAACGGGTGATTTGTTTAAAATGTCTGAGACCAATGGAAGGCATTCGTCTTCTGGTATGTTGGAAAACATGTTATCTACATCCAAACCAATTGAATATGATTTGATTGGGGTTTGAACCTGTTTCAATTTTTGTGTTAATTGAACTGTCAATGCAATATGGATATGGCCGCGGCCAACAAAACTCAAATTACCACCATGGTAACACCACAAAACTAGCTCTCTTGTGTTGAGTTATTGTGGTTTTCATTTTTGAAACTGAATATTTCCGAATTCAAAAAGATAAGAACAGAGCTGTTCTTACTAATTTGTTTTCAATGAAATAAAACTGAAGTATTTAGATTTTCACTATATTAACAAAACTATGACCGGTTTCACCACACTGTGGCTTCATCAGATAGATACAAACTAATGAACAGAGTTATTCCTTATATATTAGTCTTATTTTCTACTTAATATTACAATAGGTACAAGAGGTATGTTGGAAAACCCATCGGAGTTGCTTACTTTATGAATTGAAAAGATTGAATAAAGGATAAGGATTTAGATCTAATTGACTATTAAGTAATCTACCTGAATTCTTTTCTTTGTTGATCTCTGAAATTTCCGATAGATTGAGTTTTCATCTATTATTTTCACTGTGTAAAATTTTGAAATTATTATTAAAGTTATGGTTTTTTCGAATAAGTGATTAGAATAATAGGGAATCTGATTTATGATAATTAAAACTACGTTTGTGCTCGGATAATCTAACTTTGAAATTTCTGAAAGTTCTACCAATATAAATTCTATTACAATCCCCGCAAGACAGTTTATAAACACCGGATTTATTACCTTTATCTATTTTAGATTTGCAGTTTTTGATATGTCGGCCTAAAGAATTATCAGTTTGGAATGCTAAATTGAAATTATAATGCGAGAGGAGTGATTTTAATTTTAGACTAGGATTACTAATATAAGTTAAGCTGTTGTATTTTGTGTTTGAACTTTTATATTTGGAAATACTTCTTGGATTGCTTTTTGAAATTTTTTGCGTGAAATCATGTTCTCAATCATAGTTGGACTGTAACCGTTATTGACTGCTATTTGTTTTATTATATTTAGCTCTTTTATGAAATTCTTTTGTGACATTGGGATATTAATGAGTCTATCTACCATACTATTGTAAGCTGCTAATTTATGTGGATAAGGATGTGTAGATGAGCTGTGAATAGTAATATCTGTATGCGATGGCTTATGAAAAATAGAAAGATCATGTTTGCCGTTAATTTTAGTAATAATTAAATCCAGAAAGTTAATGGAGTTTTCTGTTTCTATCTCTAAAGTGAATTTAATATTATCGTGAATTTTGTTAATGAATGTTTTGAATGACTATAATTGTCTGTTTGTGCCAGTGAAACAACAAATGATATCGTCGACATATCCAAACCAATAAATAAAGTGTTTGAATAACGGATGTTCTTGGATAGTTTTTTCAATATTATCCATGAAAATTTCAGCGAGCAGAGGGCTCAGAGGATTACCCATGATTAAACCTTTTTTACTATCATATAATACTCAATTGAAGTCAAAATAATTTTGTTCTAAACAAATTTCTAAAATGTGTAAGATTTCTGATTGAATTATCGGATTGACTTTATTAATTTGAAGGGCGTTGTTGATGAGTTTCACTGTATCACTTGGTGGAACACTAGGGAAGAGATTTACTACATCCCATGACATAAGTTTAGTGTTCGGTGATAGTATCGTGTGCTGAATTTTATTCATTAGGACTGAAGAGTTTTTTATTGAGAATTTAGGTTCAAAATAAGCGTACTGTCGAATGATGTCTATGAGAAAGCGTGAAAGTTTTGCAGCTGGAGCTTGAAAATATGAAACTACTGGTTTAATGGGATGTCCTGTTTTATGGAGTTTGACGAGAGAGTAAAGTTTTGGTGATTGCGGGTTGTCAATGAAAAGTTTATATTTTAGGTTGGTAGGTATTAAAGAGTTGGCATACTCTAAAGCGTTTTTTACTATGGATTGAAATTTATTAGTTGGATCTTTATCAATTTCTTCATAACAACCTGATTCAATGAAATTTTGGGTTTTCAATAAATAATCTGCTTTATTTAAGGCTATGACTGTATGACATTTGTCTGCTTTGGTGAATATGATATCTTCAGATGAGGACTTAGATTTAATGGACTTTAAAGTTGTATTTTCGAATTTCTTAGGTTGAAAACTATTGAACTCTTTTTTAAGTAGTAACGCTGAAGAGTGTTTCAGGTGTTTGGCTTGTGGTGAATAATTTAGGGCTATTTCGGTTTCAATTCCTATCAGATCGAAATGGGGACGAGCGTTATTTGACTCTAAATTGTGTTTAAAACCCTTTTCTAGAAGTGAAACTTCATCTTTCGATAAATTAGCATCTGAAAGATTACTGAACCTATCATAAAATTGGTGATCGGAAAATTTGGACTTGATTTTTGAAGTTTCAGGTCTATTACTCAATAATTTATTCAATTTTCGCAACTGAATTTTATACTTATAAAATAACGCTAGGAATTGAAACCGAAATAGCCCTAAATTATTTACCATAAGCCAAACATCTAAAACACTCTTCAGCGTTACTACTTCAAAAAGAGTTCAATAGTTTTCAACCCAAGAAATTCGAAAATACAACTTTAAAGTCCATTAAATCTAAGTCTGCATCTGAAGATATCATATTCACCAAAGCAGACAAAGGTCATACAGTCATAGCCTCAAATAAAGCAGATTATTGATTGAAAACCCAAAATATCATTGAATCCGGTAGTTATGAAAAAAATGATGAAGATCCAACTAATAAATTTCAATCCATAGTAAAAAACGCTTCAGAGTATACCAAGTCTATAATACCTACTAACCAAAAATATCAACTTTTCATTGTTAACCCGCAATCACCAAAACTTTACTGCCTCGTCAAACTCCATAAATCAGGGCATCCCATTAGACCAGTAGTTTCATATTTTCAAGCTCCAGCTGCAAAACCTTCATGCTTTCTCATAGACATCATTCGACAGTACGCTAATTTTGAACCTAAATTCTCAATAAAAAACTCTTCAGTCCTAATAAATAAAATTCAGCACACGATACTACCACCGAACGCTAAACTTATGTCATGGGAAGTAGTAAATCTCTTCCCTAGTGTTCCACCTAGTGATACAGTGAAACTCATTAAGAACGCCCTTCAAATTAATACAGTCAATCCGATAATTCAATCAGAAATCTTACACCCTTTAGAAATTTGTTTAGAACAAAATTATTTTGACTTCAATTGAGTATTATATAATAGTAAAAAAGGTTTAATCATGGGTAATCCTCTGAGCCCTCTGCTCGCTGAAATTTTCATGGATAATATAGAAAAAACTATCCAAGAATATCCGTTATTCAAACACTTTATTTATTGGTTTAGATATGTCGACGATATCATTTGTTGTTTCACTGGCACAAACAGACAATTAGAGTCATTCAAAACATTCATTTACAAAATTCACGATAATATTAAATTCACTTTAGAGATAGAAACAGAAAACTCCATTAACTTTCTGGATTTAACTATTACTAAAATTAACGGCAAACATGATTTTTCTATTTTTCATAAGCCATCGCATACAGATATTACTATTCACAGCTCATCTACACATCCTTATCCACATAAATTAGCAGCTTACAATAGTATGGTAAATACACTCATTAATATCCCAATGTCACAAAATAATTTCATAAAAGAGCTAAATATAATTAAACAAATAGCAGTCAATAACGGTTACAGTCCAACTATGATTGAGAACATGATTTCAAGCAAAAAATTTCAAAAAGCAATCCAGGAAGTATTTCCAAATATAAAAAGTTCAAACACAAAATACAACAGCTTAACTTATATTGGTAATCCTAGTCTAAAATTAAAATCATTCCTTTGGCATTATAATTTCAATTTAGCATTCCAAACTGATAATTCTTTAGGCTGACATATCAAAAACTGCAAATCTAAAATTGATAAAAGTAATAAATCCGGTGTTTATAAACTGTCTTGCAGGGATTGTAATAAAATTTATATTGGTAGAACTTTCAGAAATTTCAAAGTTAGATTATCCGAGCACAAACGTAGTTTTAATTATCATAAATCAGATTCCCATTATTCTAATCACTTACTCGAAGAGAACCATAACTGTAATGATAATTTCACAATTTTACACAATGAAAATAACAGAGAAAAACTCAATCTATGGGAAATATTAGAGATTAACAAAGAAAAGAATTGAGGTAGGTTATTTAATAGTCAATTAGATCTAAATCCTTCTCCTTTACTCAACCTTTTCAATTCATAAAGTAAGCAACTCCGATGGGTTTTCCAACATACCTCTTGTACGTATTGTAATATTAAGTAGGAAATAAGACTAATATATAAGGAATAACTCTGTTCATTAGTTTATATCTGATGAAGCCACAGTGTGGTGAAACCGGTCATAGTTTTGTTAATATAGTGAAAATCTAAATACTTTAGTTTTATTTCATTGAAAATATGTATATCGATTTTCATCAAGTAACGACCTCCTCAATAAAAAAACTTACTAATTTGCCTTATAATTGCTTCAGGAATCACATTTACAAGTTTGCCATAATGCTTGGGGGCACCCAGTATACCTTTCCCTATGAAAACTCATATTTAAATGATATAGCAAAAGAATATAATTTTATTTCATTTCCCTAGGGCTGTTATGGTTCAGTTCCAAAATGGAAGCACTATAAGACTGAATCCGAAAAATCCAACTCAACAGGAGAGTATTTTAAAACGTCTTTTAACGCCTGATGATGGTAAAAACGAAGCATTCCGAGGCGTGAAACTGGTAGGTATCTATTGCACGCACATGTTGACTTATTTATGGATAATTAATTCCTAAAGCAATATTTTATTCTTATAATCTTTGTTGAATTTGTGGTTATTATCTCAACGATGATAACATGCAAAATTATCGCTATTTGTGTAGACCAGGGGTGAACAAACTTACGACTACTTACGATCGACTCTGAGAGGCTGCAAGTATGTGTGATGCAAGGTTGTCGTACATACAGGATACACCCTACCTACCTACCTACCTAGGTAGGGTGTACCGTAGCATATATAAAAATTAACTTTCCCCACAATATACATTATTTTAGACAAGGTTTGGGTTAAGTTTAGTTAGGCTCTTCTCTATAATATCAATTACAAAACTCAGTTATTCAAAATTGCGAGTTTATTGGTTGTTACAAATCAAAAGAGTTACAAATGGCGTTAAACTTAACTAAAGAGTGCATTTGGATGTTGAAGTGTGGTACTGCATGTCTTCAGCATACTTTTCATAAGATGGTATGTAACCACTGAGTGCTAATCGCAAGCATGATGACATATGATCGTCAGTCAAATTGCGATATTTTAACTCGATTATCTTCATTTCAGAAAATGCAGACTCGCACAAGTAAGTGACCCAAACATTGGCGTCAATTGATGGGCGATTTGCCTTAGATTCGGATATTTATCTTCAGATATAGAACGCTAGATTTTGTATCAGATGATGTAGCTTTCTGATGTATATCTGATATAATTGCACCAACTTATTTTCAGCAGAACATGAGTTCATATTAAGCTGACTAGTTATTTCAGTAGCTAATTCATCAATGATGCTATATTTGTCAATTTACTGCAATCATAAAAACGCATTTCGAAATGTCCCAAAATATTTGATAATTCAGCCTCAACGTATCATAATTCAATTGAGGAAGCCTTGCTTTTGAAAACGGAAAATGTTCCAGATCATTTCTTTTCAGTTGATCTATCATAAGTTGCAATTTACTTTTAAATGCGTTTACTGCGCTAATCATCTCAATAATAATAATTCCTATACCTTGAAGCTCCAAGTTATTGGTGTATAAGTTGTTACGTTTAAAAAATTAATTTAAACCTAACAACAATATTTGAATGTTGTTCTAGTTAATGAATAAATTTGATTGGTTGATCTTGAGCTTCACTTCTCAGATGCGAGTGCCGACGAGCAAAAAAAATGTTCTTCGTGAGTTTTTTTTGGGTATCGCATATCACGAGAGATGATAAAATGGATAAAATGCTCGATATTCGACTTCGTTTAGAAATTTTGTTGTTGATTGGTGCTAAATGAATGAGAAGTTAATTCCATTTTCCTGAAAGCGAATAATTAACTATTTGAGAAGTTGGTGTGCCCATATTCATGCAATATTCAGTGTTGTAGTTTCGGATTGTTATTTTGTTCGTGCGAAGAATCCTGTAGTATCAAAAACTTCCAGAAATAATTTGGGAGTTTTTTGCCTGTGTGGCATATTCGTTTCGTACATTCTTTTGGGTGAGAATCCTGATCAACTCTTAGCCTGTCGTTTAGCTGTATAGCTGAAAATTGAACTTCATTCTCCACCACATAGTGAATTCATTGAAGTAACGAAATAAGTTTTCTTCAAGTAGCTGTCGCCTATACATATAGACAGGGTGTGGAAACACATCATCGCTCTGTTTCCTTCATCGTGGGACCTACAAGTAGGAAAATATAATCCATTTCCGAGATTGGAACTTACCTTTCAATATTAACGTGTTTCGACTGAATAAGATTTTTTTGTATATATTATATATGGGTGGTTGAAAAATTTGAATCATAATTTTGCACTTCAGAATTTACGGTTCTGTTTCATTTTATATCTTGAGTAAGATAAACTGACGGTTTAGTATTTCTCAGCTGGTTATTATTCTGTTATGAACTTGTAAGGGTTTTGGCCAAAACTTCACAACCTATCAATTGTGAATTGATACTTAATTCATATTACCTTTATACATTCCGTCAAAGTATACATATTTTTCCAGTTTTTTTTAACATTTGATACACAAGAGCTACATATTGCCAGAAAATAAAATTGGTGGCGCTCGACAATTTTGTATTTAGTAGTTTAGTTGATATTTTTTTTTTTTTTAATATAGATTCTTGGTGAACTTTCTGCCTATTCTCATATTTCCTGAATATACTTGTCGATTAGATTTCTTTTTGTTTATTTATTACGAAAAGATAAGAGACCCCACGCCTCTAGCTGGGATTCAACTACAGCAGATTCATTGTGATGTCAGTCAAAAATGCCAAATCAGTCAGCCATTTTTCGTTTTTCAACATCTGAGTGTCATCACCACTTTCGCTTAGAAAAGCTGTTATTTCGGGCAATCATTCTTGAATCCTTTCTAGGAATTTTCCGCGACTCAACCACCTGACGTCCGAGTGAAGAACTAAATCAGTGTGTTCTGCTGACTCTCTAACTTCCAACTTCAACTTAAAGAGCCGCCGTTGCAAGCTACGTGAACGGATGGAATTCACAATTCTTGTTGCAATGCCCATAATTTCCTGCATGTTTAAAACTTTTGACCACAAAACTTGTTGATGTATGGAATAAAAGAAATGAAGGGAAATCTTCATTAGCTCGACAAAATGCCACTAAACCGTTTTTGTTTCTAGTCATTGCTGGTGCTCCATTGGTTGTAATGTACACTAATTTATATATTGGTAGCTTGTAGTTTTTTACAAAATTGAAGAAAACCTCATATATATCTTCCCACGGGTTTTCCCCTTTAGAGGAATGATTGTCAAAAATGTTTCCTTAGCCAACATGTCATTGAATATAATCCGAATAAAAATACACAGCTGTGCTATGTCTGTCATATCGGTGGATTCGTCGAACAGTACTGAAAAGTATGTACATTTCATGATATCATGTTTTAGTTTATCTGCCATATCCTGACTCATGGCTTCAATACGCCTTGTGACAGTTGGACGAAATAACTGAAGTTCTCTAGACATGATTTCTGTTTTATTTTAAAATCTCCAAATACACTCGGAGGCAAAGTTAGCGGAACACTCGAAAATTTAACCAAACTCGAAGTACGATATTTTTCCTAATTCTCAACCGATTTAGATGATTTGTTCGGCAAGTTATAGATCAACTCTTCTGCTTTGTAGAAATTATAAGAGAAAACAAAAAATTTGAAAAAATTTTATACGGGGCAAAACTAAAAGTGTTTTTTGTCAAAATTCGTAACACCCTGTGGAATTTCGTGGTCCGAGTTGAAACGTACAATGTCATGGTCTGTCAAGATACATCTTCCTACAGTAACGCCCTTCTTGTTTCATGCGTTTATCTCTATTTTGCAATATATATTTAATTTCAAGTGGAAAATCACCATTTTGGACAAATTCTATTGAATCAAGAAATTGTCATTAAAATTCGTCTATCAATTTGGAATTTTCTTATTATCACTCAGGCGTGTCGAAGTTGTCGTTTGTGATTTTTATGTTCGAATTGCATTAGTTATTGATGACAATTTGGTTAATTTGGTGAAAATTAGGAATTCATAGGAGATAACAGTCGGTAGGTATTAAAATACACAACCGAATTCTGGGACCATTGATAAAACTTTTCATTTACACATGTGCACACCTTTTTTATCAAATATGAAATACAACACACGTTTTTTTGTATATGACCACATTTGCACTTGTTTAAAGAATGAGAGTTTTCCATTCTTTGATTTGATACAAATTCGATCGGTTGCGGTGTTTTGTGATTCTTTTACTGTTTACGATTCGAAACGGTATTTTTCATTCAGAATGAGAGATTTACCACCAACCTCAGTAGCAAGGGCAGTTACATTGATCGAGGAAGGGCGCACCTACCGCTCAGTCGGTACCATGTTGGGTGTCTCGACGTCGGTTATCCATCGAATCTACCGACGTTACAGGGAAACTGGATTGTACGTGAGGAGGCGAAGACAAGGAAGAAATCGGGCAACCCGCGCTATACATGACCGTTTCATGGTCAATCAAACCATAAGAAATCCTCGTCTTACTGCTGTTCAGGCACGTAACCTTTTACAAGCAGTGGATAACATTAACGTCAGTGTGAGGACAGTCAGAAGACGATTGAATGAAGTTGGTCTGAGATCATACGCGCAAGCAAGAGCACCAAGACTCGATAGAGCCCATCGGGTAGCAAGATTGGCGTTTGCTAGGGAGCATGTAGCATGGACAATCAATCAGTGGAGACGAGTTTTATTTAGTGATGAGAGCCGATATTGTGTGAATTTTGTGGATAGTAGAGATAGAATATGGAGGCATCGAGGGAACGGTACAATCAAGCGAACTTCGCAGGAACTGAGCAATACGGTGGAGTGTCAGTTATGATATGGGGTGGCATATGCTTGGGAGTACGAACAGAACTGAGATTATTGGCAATGGATCACTTAATGCCCATCGGTATATAACAGAAATCTTGGAGCCCCATGTTGTGCCTTTTGCTCCTTACATAGGGAAAATTTCCTTTTTATGCACTATAACGCGCGCTCTCATACTGCGCGCATAGTGATAGAATATCTCAATGAAGTTGGGATCACACGAATGGACTGGCCGTCGCGGTCACCGGATTTAAACCCGATCGAACACGTTTGGGACATTCTTGGAAGAAGGGTTCGACAACGGAATCCAGGCAACGTTGAAGAGCTGACTTTGGCTTTGGTGGAAGAGTGGGACAACATACCTCAACAGATGATAGACAACATCATTGGGAGTATGCGAAATCGTATGCGCGCTGTAATAAGAGCTCGGGGGGGTCATACTCGCTACTAAAATCAAATGTTTTTTTTTTTGTGGGTCATCATGAACATTTTTCTCAATATGTTCATTTCATCTCACGAGTGTATCGCCAGGATACACACTTGCTCTCAATTTTGGACAGGAATGATAATTATTATAGAGTGTCACACAAAAAAATTCAAAAATAAATGTGCAAAATCAACGATTTTTCCAGTGTACTTTATTGGCCAGTGAATTTCAAAAATTTTCATTTCGTTAGATTTCCGCTTCTCTAATTTTGATTTTGATTTTTGGCTAACCTCCGATGTTATGCACCTACGCAAGATTAAAAATAAATTCTTGAAATTTGTGACTTTTCGCTTCAAATTGGATATCTCTTGTAAAAATAGAGATAAATGCATAAAACAAGAAGGGCGTTACTGTAGGAAGATGTGTCTTGACAGACCATGATATTGTACGTTTCAACTCGGACCACGAAATTCCACAGGGTGTTACGAATTTTTGACAAAAAAAACACTTTTAGTTTTGCCCCCGTATAAAATTTTTTTTGTTTTCTCTTATAATTTCTACAAAGCAGAAGAGTTGATCTATAACTTGCCGAAAAAATCATCTAAATCGGTTGAGAATTAGGAAAAATATCGGACTTCGAATTTGGTTAAATTTTCGAGTGTTCCGCTAATTTTGCCTCCGAGTGTAGTCTCACCCGCTTCAATAAATATTTCCTTCACAACCGATCCATCTTCCAATAGTTTCTTGTGTTTCGCCAATATATGAAATATTTTCAAATGACACGATCGTAGCAGCTTTCGATTGTTTCCTGGTCTCGTGAACATGGTTTGTTCTTTTCAAACAAGATATCAACTCACGTTCTTTTCGTTCTCTTAATTCATTCTGTGGCGGAAAATCCTTTTCATAGTTCTCATGAACCGTTTCATGATGCCTCTCTAAGTTACCACGCTTAGGTATTGCAACTGACGCACGACAAATAAGACAAATGCGCTTATCCTTCACCATACGAACGAAAACTTCATCCTCCCAATCGTTATTAAAATGATACGTTTTAGATTTCTTGGCTGCACTCATTTTGTACTATTTAATAATAAACTTTGTATCGACGTAGTATGGCCTTCAAGTTACAATTCAGAATGACTCCAATTCCTGCATGCGCTACATTTATATCGGCGTGAACGAAAGTCTCGAATGTTTCCGTCAAACGCGCCGCCCGAAATTTCTAGAAAAGCGGCAAAAATAAAAAACGCGGCTTTTCTTTGACAAGTACCGAGCGTTTCTTTGATAAAGCCGCCTTTTGCCGCTAGCAGAGTGTTATTTTATTACGTAATAAATTTTTGTAGTTTAATTACCTACTTATTAAATATTTTCTCTTCTCGAGATCTACTCAAAAAGCACACGCGATCGATCGTTTGAGCACCCTGCATTAGAACATAGCGGCATTTTGATTCTATCCTTTGCTGCCCTAAATCTAGGGGCAGACTTTTCGCATTCGGAAATGAATGTTTTGTTTGGCATTTATTTCCCAAACAGTGCAGTTTCGTGTGCATTAAATACTTGCTCAGGTTTGTATCATCATCAATTACTAGGTTTGCAAATTTTTCTGGATATCTGTCTGTAGATGTAGCTTCTCCAACGATTTTCATACTATGCAATGATTGTCGCATCGTAAATTCATTGAACCAACCTACCGATGCTTGAAATCCTCCATTACCACAAATACGTTCTTTAAAATGTACGTAAACACGCTTGCCCTTCTCTCGGGTAATTGGACCACTCGGGGGTACTCTTTTTTGGTTGCTGTCTTCGATTCATAATGACAACGCCATTTCCACTTCTCCTGTTGCTGGATTACGAATAATTTTCGCTAACAGTGAAGTTGAAACTACAGACGACGTTATTTTATCTTCGGATTTTTTTATCGATCGTACATTGAAGAATCAGCATGATATGGATGCAAACGACTCTTCAAGGCGTAAACGATCAAGTATTTCTATTTGCATTTTAAGCGGTTACACTGAATGTTTTCGTATCGAAACTCGTGTGTCAATAGTTAAGGCGACATTAAAAATTAGAAAGACAACGGTAGAGACGTATTACTCTATCACAATTTTTGTAACGAATGAAAAATGAAACAATAGAAACGCAAAGCGGCTTTTACCAAAGGAAGGAACGTCTAATAAGTGTCATTTAACAATATACTTTATGCATTGAGTTATAAGAACTCTTTACTCGAACATTTTGTTTGTTTACATTCTCGAAAACACCGACCGCGGCGAAGGCGGCTTATGTCAAAGGGAAAGCCCAACCAATGCAGCGGCAATATCATATAAAAACATACTTTATACGTAGTTGCAATAAGATTTATCTTACTTTTTTATTAGTAAATTTGACGACGCGTTTGCAAAAGATACCGAATCCTATTTATTAATACATAAACACCTCAAAAAAGTCTAGGGAACACTTCTGAATATTGATATATCGTATCCAGAACGATCAATATGGATGATTTTTTTAAAGAAATGAACACCTGCATCGATTTCTCACCAAATTATGTAGTGCCGCAACAGATTTCAGTTTTTTTTATAAAAAACTAAAAATGCATCAGATGCGACGCTGCTTTATAATCATTTCATGTATTCAGTGTTTGAAATCAGTTAGTTGGCACTTTGTTTCTGTTGTAAGCACAAATAAAAGATTCAAGTTTTGTGATTCGACCATGGAAAGACGACATTTGACTAGAGAAGAGATGTTACGAGCCGTTGTCATGCTCCAAGCTGGGAGCTCACAACGGAAAGTATCCAGGGTCATAAACCGTTTATGGTCGCGTTTCAATGAAACAGGTAGCGTAGAAGAACGCCATACAGGTCGTTTCAGGATTACTACAGTCGCCCAAGACCGATCTTTGGTTTTACAAGCCAGAAGAGATCGTACTACCACAGCATCTCAATTAGCTCAAGAGCTATCACGAGTTCCTAATGTACAAATTTCTGACCAAACTGTGAGAAATCGACTGCACGAAGGTCAACTCCACTCCAGACGTCCTTTAAGAGTTCCACAGCTGACCCATGGAAATCGAGCTGCTCGTTCAGCTTGGTGCCAAGAATACGTAAACTGGGATCAAGAGAGGTGGGCCACAGTTCTCTTCAGTGATGAATCTAGATTTTGTTATTATCCCGATTCGGGAAGAATTCGAACATGGAGGAACCTGAAAGCAAAACCGTCTCCAACATGCTCGAGAAGTTGTTAGACAGGAGGCGGATCAGTGATGTTTTGGGAGGTATACGCCTTGGTGGAAGAACTGACCTCGTTTTCATACAGAACAACCTCATGGGAAATTCTTACGCAAATGAGATAGTTTTACCTGTATCTCCAAACAATGGGTCAAAATCCACTCTTCCAACAAGATAATGCCCCTCCTCATCGTGCAAGAGTTGTCTTGAACGTTCTTGAAGAGAATGATATCGATCTTCTACCGTGGCCATCCTTCTCCCCAGATCTGAATCCAATCGAGCATGTGTGGGACACCCTAAAAAGAAATCTCCTGCGTCAAAACGTCTTCCATCATGAACAGGAGCTTCGATTAGCAGTTCAGGGGGCTTGGAATGACTTAGGCCAAAATGTAATAGACAATTCAATATTGAGCATGCCGCGACGATGCCAAAGTGTCATTAATAACAGAGGTGGACCTTCTGGGTACTGAAAAATATAAGTGTTCCATATCGTTGAGGTTTTTTTTGTGTTTTACCAAATTTCGTCATTTTCAAATTTCAAATTTTTGTTATATTAAGTGCTTTGGAGAAGTCAAATATTATTTCATTTTCTTGAGAATACATTATATACAATACATCCTAACAAAAACGGAAAGATTTCTATAAATTCGAATCATCAAATTCATATTTTAAATATATTGGTAAGTGTTCCCTAGACTTTTTGAGGTGTTTATGTATGTACTGATATACCGATTTGATAAAAGAATAAATAAAGAAATCTTTAGGTCGCGAGTATAGAAATTGGGTTGCATTTTTTTTCATCCGCGAATATTGCAAAGAATTTGGTACAACTTACGAAATTCGTTTTTTTCTTTTAAGGTGTATAGGCATCTGTGTAATGGTGATATACTGTTATTGAATAGGCAGCCAACTCTCCATAAACCTAGTATAATGGCGCACACTGCTAGAATACTAAAAGGAGAGAAAACTCTGAGACTTCACTATGCAAATTGTAAGGCTTACAATGCCGACTTCGATGGAGATGAAATGAACGCCCATTTTCCGCAGAACGAATTGGCAAGAAGCGAAGGATACAATTTAGGTAATAATTTTTATTATGAAGAAATATTGACATATTGTTTATGCTCAGCCTATACATAAAATAATCTAATGAAACAATTAGTTCTAGCAAAACAATATTCTTTATAATCTATATTGTCCGAATTTATCATTTCCTCATAATTGGTTAGTTTCTCAAAGTGTTTGTTTATTGCTACTTTTGAACATTTCCAGAATTTTATTGGAGTTTTTCTTTCCAGCAAATGTTTGTAATCAATACCTTGTCCCTAAGGATGGTACTCCATTGAGTGGTCTCATTCAGGATCATATGATAGCAGGAGTGAGGCTTTCTATTCGAGGAAGATTTTTCAATAGGTGAGCCAATTGCATCACCCAGAAAGTTGTAAATATATTGGGTGTTTCAGATATGCATTCATTAATTACTACAGGATTCCTCGTCAAAAAACATGATATATATTCTTTTGAAAAGAGAGGATTTACAAAAAATCAAATTATTGTATTCACAATAAAAGCATATATGTATAATTTTGGTGTGTCAAAAAAACACAATCGTAAAAAGAAGCGAATAAATAGAATACCAGCTCAGTAAATGTAACAGGGGAACTATACTATCTTGAATATGATTCAATAAACGAGTGCAAAAACCTGAGGGAAAAACTTGTTTCCCTGTCGCTATTGCACTAGCAATAGCTTGTCTGTTTATGTTGTGTTAGTGTCGTGTATACATAAAGAGTACCATGATTTCCAAACGAAGACAAGGGTGAGAAGGAAGGGGGTTTTGGACAGGAATCTGTAACAATGGAAAAATAAAAACATTAGAAAATATTTCTACAATCATACCTGACTCTTATATGTCTAAACTCACTTGAATCTAAGAAAAGATTTTACATAGCAAGCAAGGCAAAAGAAAAGGACTAAGGAGATAATCAAAAAGTACATAAGCTGCGATATTTCCTCTTTCGCGGAGATGCTCTTCCGTCACCTGAACATAATCACTTCCTTGTTCTTGCTTGCAAATTTTGAAGTATAATCGCCAAAAACCCTTCAATATTCAAACAAAACAATTTCCTCTCTGTTTGACCGAGAGAGCCTCGATGACCAGGTTCGGTCTTCTAAGTGATACCGATTATGATCTAA
Organism: Cryptolaemus montrouzieri; assembly: GCA_013387265.2. Lineage (NCBI taxonomy): Eukaryota > Metazoa > Arthropoda > Insecta > Coleoptera > Coccinellidae > Cryptolaemus > Cryptolaemus montrouzieri. Next base: position 46,773,926 of record JABFTP020000042.1, read on the forward strand.
AGATGTTCTAGAATCATTATGAACCCAATAATTTGAGTTGACATCTCCCATATATTATTTATTCGTGGATCTTGCATAATTTAAAGAAAAATTAAAGTTATTTTAAAAATATGACAAATGTCATACGTAATAAAAAATGTTCATAACTACATGTCCTAATGTAATTTTTAATTAATTAATGATGTTTCAGCTGGTATCTCTTGTAGTTTTCAAGGAATCTAGTTTCAATTAGCAGAAAAGAAATTCAAATAGTTAATTGATTCCGCCGTTACTATGTAATAGTTAATAATTAATTGAACTATGTATTATACAGGGATATCCACCGGGACCGTCCGTTAAAAACTTTTTGAGTTCCAATTACAATATCAAGCTGAAATTTTATACGCGGCCATAACTAGTGATTTCCAATTGGAGTGAAATATTTTCGAAGTGATACCATTTCCGGTTATATCGGAAGTGGGTCATCACTTTGTTATTTCAAATGGCAATCTACCTTTTTTATTATACATCTAGAACCGACATTTGAGCAAGGCATAAAATACCCAGGATGTTGACACTTATCTGTCAAAACTTTTGACAGATTTAATTATTTTTGTTATAAACTCGATTTTTGAGGAACATTTAAAAAAATTGTAGCTCGTAGATCTTTTGCACTACAGACACAATTTTTGCTTGGGTGGATAGAAGAAGGATCAAGGAATTTTTTAAGCAATCTACAAATGTCAAATGTTTATTGCGTTGTTCTGTATGATTTTTTCAATTTGGCCTTTTTCAAACAGCCATAACTCAATTTTTTCAAATGGCACGTGCCAATTTTTATATCGCCATCAGATGAAGCGTCAAATTTCAGATGGAATTGTATCAGCATGTACTATACCCATCTCTTATAGTTCCGAAATAATTTGGGAATATATTGAATTTTGATGATTTTGCAAGAACTAACAGAGAATGCTTTGAAATATTTGAATCAAGTAGCTGAACTGGCTACGCTCACCTGACAGGTGCCTAAAATTAATGTACTCGTCACTTCGTTCATTTGAATTTGATATTTCAACAAGAATTGCTGGTAATTTGAAGTGAAAATTTTTGAAAAACACCATATTGATAATAAAATGGCTGATTATTCAAACGAGGATATGTTTAATCTCTTTTTAATTCATGGCGAATGTCAAAAAGTGGTGGATAGAACTTGCAGGCAATTCAATAACCAATTTCCAAATTTGACGCCTATGAGTAAAACAAAATTTCGAAGGATTATAAGCAATTTTCTCCAATTTGGAGGAACAAAATACATAGAAACTAGAAGAAAACCGATTCCCGAGGACGACGACAATCAAATTTATACGCTAGCGTATTTTCGTGCCAATCCACATGCGTCCATTAAGTCAGCATCAATGGATATTGGATTGAGTTATACTTCCATTCAAAGGATCCTTAAGAAACATAACATGCACCCGTATTCTTTTATCAGATTACAAAAATTGAAACCAACTGACCTTCCCAAGCGGCTAAATTTCTGTGAAAATTTATTAATTCGGCTTCAAGAAGATGAGACAATTCTGCAAAAAATTATATGGTCTGATGAAGCCAAGTTCAATGAAAGTGGAATAACCAACAGGAGAAATCGACATTTTTGGGCCACAGAAAATCCACATTTCATTGAGGTTATTGATTTCCAGAATAAATTCAGCGTGAACGTTTCTGCAATTTTAATGAATGATTTGTTGTCTTATCACATTCATGAGGAAAATCTTAATGGACAAAAAGATACCTGGAAATTTTGAGAGGAACATTAGCAAATTTTTTAGATGGATTACACCTTAACATTCTGAGGGATTGCTATTTCCAAATGAATGGTGCACCAGCACATAAAACACGAGCTGTAGATCGGCAGCTAACAGAAATGTTCGAGGATAGATGGTGGGGTAATCAAGGACCAAATTTATGGCCTCCGCGTTCTCCGGACCTGACGCCCCTTGATTTTTATTTATGGGGCAAAATCAAGAGTGAAGTGTATCTTATTCCTGTGAAAAGTAAAGAAGAGTTACTAGAGCGCATTCATAATGCTTTTCGTAATATTGATCCTGAGGAAACTAGGAGGGCAACTCATCATGTTCGTATACAAGCTGTCAAGTGTATCGAGCAAAATGGGGCCCATATTGAACATTTATTCAGATCGTAAATTAGTTTTCTCCTATGATGTTTGCTATCATTTATTCGTATTAATGTAATTATCTTCGATGATTGGTTTTCGCTTAGTTCCTACAATTTTTATTCATCCGAATTGTAGAAAATTGCTTCTAATGCTTCGAAATTTTATTTTACTCATAGACGGTAAATTTGGAAATTGGTTATTGAATTGCCTGCAATTTCTACCCACTACTTTTTGACATTCTAAAATGAATTAAAAAAGATTAAATATATTTTCGTTTGAATAACCAGTGGTTTTATTCCAAATGTGTTGTATTTTTTGGATATTTTTAATCTGAAATAACGACAATTCTTGTTGAAATATCAAATTCGAATGAACGAAGTGACAAGTACATTAATTTTAGGCACCTGTCAGGTGAGCGTAGCCAGTTCAGCTACTTGATTCAAATATTTCAAAGCATTCTCTGTTAGTTCTTGCAAAATCATCAAAATTCAATATATTCCCAAATTATTTCGGAACTATAAGAGATGGGTATAGTACATGCTTATACAATTCCATCTGAAATTTGACGTTTCATCTGATGGCGATATAAAAATTGGCACGTGCAATTTGAAAAAATTGAGTTATTGCTGTTTGAAAAGGCCAAATTGAAAAAATCATACAAAAGAACGCAATAAACATTTGACATGTGTAGACTGCTTAAAAATTCCTTGATCCTTCTTCTATCCACCCAAGCAAAAATTGTGTCTGTAGTGCAAAAGATCTACGAGCTACAATTTTTTAAATGTTCCTCAAAAATCGAGTTTATAACAAAAATAATTAAATCTGTCAAATGTTTTGACTGATAAGTGCCAACAACTTGGGTATTTTATGCCTTGCTCAAATGTCGGCTCTAGATGTATAATAAAAAGGTAGATTGCCATTTGAAATAACAAAGTGATGATCCACAAATGGCATCAGTTCGAAAATATTTCACTCCAATCGGAAATCGCTAGTTATGACCGCGTATAAAATTTCAGCTTGATATTGTAATTGGAACTTAAAAGTTTTTAACGGACGGTCCCGGTGGATATCCCTGTACTATCATAAGAGATTCATTGAAAATCTAGATTGAAATTCTGGTCTCTCGAGCATCTTCAGCTGACATACATAAACAGGTAGATACAAAATTAATAAGGGTGCAACAAGAGGTAATGAACGAATAAAGTTAAAAACAGGTTTTATTCCGAGATATCAAATATGGACGAATAAACCGGCAATTCTGGCAATTTAGAAGATTATCTCTATGGAGAGTTTGTTGGAGTTTAAAAATTTCGATGGAATATGAAAAATCCAACTTTTGTCCTTTAGATATTCTATGAATAATTTGAATTTGATCTATGGGTCGAAAATAATGGCCATTTTCGATACAATGTGAAGCGAAAGTAGATTCGTCGGTTTTCTGGTTATTGTAATCTGATTGATGCTCTTCCTTTCTAGTTCTGAATGAACAACCAGTCTGACCTATATAAACACCTTCACAATCCATACAGAACAACTTGTAAACTCCAGTATTATCAAATCTACCAGTTGTATTTTAACTATTGAAAAATTCTTAGGAGAGTTTCATGTGGGTTTTGAAAGCTGCTATTTTATGCTATTTTGAAATGACATTTGCAATTTTTTCGCTGATAGAGCTTAAATAGCTTAATGAAATATATTAATCTGTATTTGCAGATTCTATACTTGTTAAATATTATGATATACTATCTGTTTTCTTTCTTTCTGATCATTCCATTCATTATATTTGAGGGATAACCATTGTTCTTAGCTATTTCTTTAATAGTAGAAACTTCGCTAGACATATTTTCCTCGTATAAAGGCAGACGGAAAGCCCTATGACACATTGAATTAAAAGCAGTGTTTATGAGATTTTGGGTGTGATGAATCATAAGAGATGAGAAATCTGTTTATTTACTCTCTCTATTTTGAATTTAATTTTGGTATGAATGCTTTTGATGTAAATTAAAAATTGTGTAAAGTCACAAGTCAGTTCCGTTAGGTTATTTGTGCCTACAATTATTTCAAGTTCAATAACAAATTTCATGAAGCACACCAAGTTTTGATATATATCGAAAACCCACCTTTACTGATATTTGCAACACAACCAAAATCTCGCAAATGCGCTGCGTTTAATTCAATGATTCGTAGGGCTTTCTCTGTCATTATCCGAAGAAAACTTGTTCAGGGAATTGTCAACTATTAAAGAAATAGCTACGAATAATGGTTTTCCTCAAATATGATAAACGGAATGATCAGAAAGAAACAAACACATATAGCATATCATAATACACACCACAAAATTGTCGCATCACCTGGTATTCTGAATTCCACAATCGATTAAGCAGCTCGATCACAGTTTCTTTGTCAACATATGTTTTTGGACACAGGAGGGAAAAATCTTATCTATGTAGTAACATTTGTTTCCATATGATCTCAAACACGTCTGAAACAAGAATGAGTTTATTTGACTATCAGTATTCTTTCAATTTCTCTTCAGTTTTAGATTAATGCAAGTTTTCTGTGTTTCTTGTTGATTTTCGAATCTTTGAATTTATTGTAATGGCTGCTGAACGTCCTGGACGCTATTTGAGTGATCATGAAGTGGTAAGAATTGTAACACTTCTAGAGGATGGGCGAAGCCAACGTTACGTGGCTAACTTGTTGAATGTTAACCAAAGCACTATTTCAAGAGCAATTATTCGGTACCACGAAACAGGGGAATATGGAAGAAGGGCCGGACAGGGAAGAAATCGGATAACAACACCAGTTGATGATCGTTGGCTTCGTTTAACTGCACTAAGAGGTCGGCACTGTGCGGCTACAATGCTACAAAATAAACTCACACTTTCCAGAAATGTTAGGAACAGGCTCAGAGAAGACGATATCAGACCAAGTGTGGCTTCTAACGGCCCGCGTCTCACCAAAGAGCATCGAGTTGCAATACTTCAGTTTGCGAGGAACATGCAAATTATGGCATTCCAGAATGGTCGAATGTTCTCCTTTCCGACGAGTCCAGGTTCTGTCTAGTATCAAATGATAGACGCATGCCTGTATACAGACAACCTGGGGAACGGTATCCGCAATACAATATCCGGCAAACAGAAAACTTCGGAGGGGCTCAGTAATGGTGTGGGAGGCATTTCTTTTCATGGTCGAACTGAGTTAGTCCTAGTGAATAATGGAAGAATGACAGCGGCCAGATACATCGCAGATATCCTTGAACCCCATGTTGTAGTAGTTACAGAAGTTCTGAAAAATACCGAAATTGATATTTTAAGATGGCCAGCCAGAAGTCCTGACGTGAATCCCATAGAACATGTTTGGAACAACATGGGGTGGCAAATTCAGCAACGTAGGATGCCTTGTAGAACACTCCGACAACTATAAAATCTGCTTCTTGAAATTTGGAACTCAGTTAGTCAAGAGTACATCCAAAATATGTTTGAGGGCTTCCGAGGCGTATACTGGCAGTAATTAGGGCCGGGGAAACACTCGATTTTGAAAATGATTAGTAACCATTCGATGCTAGTTCGCGAATGTTTGAAGATGGTAGAATTTTTTAATTTTTCTTTGACTCGAAAATTGTTGATATTTTCCATCATAAACTCATCTCTAATTTTACACTTCCGAAAATTACCAAGCGACTCTTGAATGGCCAAGCTAAAAGTTTATATAGTATTGTCGTAAAAGTAGGATGATGCGACAATTATTTGTGGGGTTAGAGTGTATTTATCACGTATAGAATCAAATAATACAAATAATACATTTCATTATCATATTTTAGCCCTATCAGTGAAAAGATAAACACGTATAGCATATCATAATATTTACCCACGTATAGCATCAAATAATACATTTTATTATCGTATTTTAGCCCTACCATTGAAAACATTGCAAATGTCATTTCAAAACAACATAAAATAGTAGTTTTCAAAACCCACATGAAATTTCCCCAAGAATTTTCCAAAATAAAGATAAAACTGACAGATTTGACAATACTGAAGTTTACAAGTTGTCCTGTATGGATTGTGAAGGCGTTTATATAGATCAGACTGGTCGTTTATTCGAAACTAGATACAAAGAGCATCAATCAGATTACAATAACCACAGCATCGACGAGTCTACTTTATCTTTATATTGCATCGAAAATAGCCATCATTTTCCACCCATAGATCCACTTCAAATTATTCACAGAATACCTAAAGGACAAAAGTCAGACTTCTTAGAATCCAACATAATTCGTTTATTGCCTCTTGTTTGCTCCCTTATTCATTTTATATCTACCTGCTTATGTATGTATGTATTTTAGTTGAGTGATAGTTGTCAGCTGAAAATGGTCGAGAGGCCTAAATTGCAATCCTGAATTTCAATATTATTTTTTATTCTTATTTGAGGAGGGCTGTCTAGCAGCCCGGCCACTGTGACCCAGTGGTCTATTGTGGCACACTCTGTCCTAAATTTCATCCTCGAGCTCCATCCTTCTCGTAAAGGATACGAGTTTCGTGGGTAAGAGCTCAATAAACTCAGTCAACTTCAGTTTGCAAGATCCAAGTTCCTCCATCCTGACCCTGTCCCCAGCTGGGCACTCGCACATAACATGTTCCATTGATTCTATATCTTCTTCACATAGCCTACATGAATGATCCTCAATGAATCCTAATTTATTTAGGTGTTTCCTGAGGTGACAGTGCCCCGTTAATATGGCAGTTAAAACTCTCAGTTCCAACCTAGAGAGTTTAAGCCAGGCCTTAGCTTTTGTTGTGGAAGGTCTACTGATGGCACGTCGAGCGTGTCTGAAAACTGGGAGGCTCATCCAATGCTCACGTACCCTCAAGTCCAGCCATCGGTTGTTTTCCATCCTTGCAGTTTCCAGGGGAATTCCGAGCTTAGGCTTCGGTCCTATGAACTCCAGGTTAGTTCTTCGAGCGGCCAATGAGTCCGCCTTCTCATTTCACTCAATGCCCGAGTGGCCAGGAACCCATATTAGACGGGGCCTGCTCCGCTCTCCTAATTTGGCAAGGGTGGACATTCCTGCACCATAAGTGTTGTACAGGTATCAGATGCCAATGCTTTCAGCGCAGCTTGGCTATCGGTGAGGATTTTAATTGACCTATTTGTTAATCCCCCCGCAAGCAAGATGTTAGCACAGTGGTCAATGACGAATATTTCTGCTTGAAAGACAGTCGGACGCCCACCAAGACAGATTGACTATTCCTTGGCGGCACCTCGACCGTAGACACCAGCTTCAACGCCTTTTTCAGTTTTTGAGCCATCTGTATACCAACAGGGACCCTCAAGTAGACGGTCCTTGGAGCTGATCCATTACTGTCTATCGGGAATGATTATTTGGAATGGCCTCTCCATGTTGGTTTTGGGTGTTGCTATGTCCGACCTCTCACTCAGCTCTTCATTGTCCTCGATTTCAGACTGTAAGGCCCAATATCAGTTCCATGGATGCAGTGGGTGTAGAGAGAAATGCTCCAGTAATCATCATGCAGGCTGTTCTCTGTAATTTAGAGAGCTTGAGTTGGCATTACTACTTAAGAAGCCACTGAAGTTGCTTTGGGGCAAGAACCCATTTTTTTCCACAGGTTGTTTGACATGCCCATAGGGAATGTCTAGCCGTGTGTATTGCGTTTTCCAGGTGCGAATTCCACGTGAGTTTGCAATCTTGCAGCCGCACACAGCGAGCCAGTGGAGGCCTGAATTTCAATAAACTTTTGTGATAGTACAATACATTGTTCAATTTCTCATGTCTTTGAGTTACCAACAGTAATGTGAAAAAAAGTGAACTTCATCAATCTGTATTTCTAGAGCGGAAGACTTTTTGACATATGTTCATGAGCATTTGTTTCGTTTTTCGACGAGGAATCTTTTGTAAAAATTAATAATTGCATAACTGCAACACCCTGTATATAAGATGTGTGTTCAGTCCACATTGGTTCACTATTATTCTTATAACATACACGATCCTTATCAACATCAATATAAGCACCTCAAAAAGTCTCAGGAACACTTACCAATATCTTTAAAATATAAATTTGATGATTCAAATTTATAGAAAAGGTTTTTGTTAGGATGTATTGTATATTATGTATTCTCAAGAAAACGAAATAATATTTGACTTCTGCAAAGCACCTATTATAACAAAAAAATTGAAATTTGAAAATGACGAAATTTGGTAAAACAAAAAGATCCTGAACTAATATTTTCGAAACGATATGGAAGCACTTATATTTTTCAATACCCAGAAGGTCCACCTCTGTTATTAATGACACTTTGGCATCGTCGCGGCATGCTCAATATTAAATTGTCTTATTACATTTTGGCCTTAGTCATTCCAAGCCCCTGAACTGCTAATCGAAGCTCCTGTTCATGATGAAAGACATTTTGACGTAGGAGATTTCTCTTTAGGGTGTCCCACACATGCTCGATGGGATTCAGATCTGGGGAGCATGATGGCCACGGTAGAAGATCGATATCATTCTCTTCAAGAACGTTCAAGACAACTCTTGCACGATGAGGAGGGGCATTATCTTGTTGGAAGAGTGGATTTTGACCCATTGTTTGGAGATAGGGTACCACTACAGGTTGAACTATCTCATTTGCGTAAGAATTTCCCGTGAGGTTGTTCTGTATGAAAACGAGGTCAGCTCTTCCACCAAGGCGTATACCTCCCCAAAACATCACTGATCCGCCTCCCTGTCTAACAACTTCTCGAGCATGCTGGCGACGGTTTTGCTTTCCAGGTTCCCTCCATATTCGAATTCTTCCCGAATCGGGATAATAACTAAATCTAGATTCATCACTGAAGAGAACTGTGGCCCACCTCTCTTGATCCCAGTTTACGTGTTCTTGGCACTAAGCTAAACGAGCAGCACGATTTCCATAGGTCAGTTGTGGAACTCTTAAAGGACGTCTGGAGTGTAGTTGACCTTCGTGCAGTCGATTTCTCACAGTTTGGTCGGAAATTTGTACATTATGAACTCGTGATAGCTCTTGAGCTGATTGAGATGCTGTGGTAGTACGATCTCTTCTGGCTTGTACACCAAAAATCGGTCTTGGGCGACTGTAGTAATCCTGAAACGACCTGTATGGCTTTCTTCTACGCTACCTATTTCATTGAAACGCGACCATAAACGGTTTATGACACTTGGGCTACTTCCCAGAACCCTGGATACTTCCCGTTGTGAGCCTTCAGCTTGGAGCATGCCAACGGCTCGTAACATCTCTTCTCTAGTCAAATGTCGTCTTTCCATGGTCAAATCACAAAACTTGAATATTTTATTTGGGCTTACAACAGAAACAAAGTGCCAACTAACTGATTTCAAACACTGAATACATGAAATGATTATAAAGCAGCGTCGCATCTGCTGCATTTTTAGATTTTTATAAAAAAAAACTGAAATCTGTTGCGGCACTCTACATAATTTGGTGAGAAATTGATGCAGGTGTTCATTTCTTTAAAAAAATCATCCATATTGATCGTTCTGGATACGATGTATCGATATTCAGAAGTGTTCCCTAGACTTTTTTGAGGTGTTTATTTTAACAATTTGAGGTAATGTTGCACTATTTTATTTCAAGGTTGGATTATCACCAACTGGTCTTCCAAGCTCTTTCTTTCAAGACAAGCAAAATTTTTCTTTTACCTCCAGCAATCATGAAACCGGCACAATTATGGTCTGGAAAGCAAATATTATCTACGGTAATTATAAATATAGTACCGACGGGGAAGGAATTGATTAATTTGACCGCTACTTCTAAAATCAGATCGAAGGTGAGTTGCTATTTATCTTCTTTCACATTTATCTTATGAAGAAGTAACAATGTTTATTATTTTGTATATTCAAGGTTATCTATGAAACTAATGAATTGATTAAAAATTCTCTTACTAGTAGAAATGTACATAACCTAACAAATATTGGTAATATTTCATTTTTACGAAATAACTCTCTGCTTCAAAATTTCAGTACATATTAGTAATTTGTGTTAATTAATAGGGTTCTTGGGTATTTGTTGGAAAAAGCGAGTGCTTTTTCCATGCATAATTATATTTTCCTTGTCTCAGATGGGTTCTTCTGTTAACTAGTACATGTTCGCACCAAGAATAATACAACTTTGAACATAATGTATGGAAGAACTTTTTGAAAAGATATTTTCAAATCGGAAAAATGTTTGAAAACACATTTCAATGATAAATTTGTTTCATTGACTTAGCAAAATACGCCCAACCAAATTTATATGGAACCACTCGAAATATCGACGGGTATAATATTTTAATAGATGGCACTAGTAGTACTGTTTCTTTGAAGCAGTTCGGTTACTTTTGGAATGTTGGTTGTATAATGTTCTCTAAATTTTTGAGATTTTAGGTGGTAGGGCCTGTCAAGAGGCAATGCATTTTTCTTGATATGACTTAACTTCTTTGGATTTCTAGGCATGGGAAAAGTTACCTCCACGCAAATGGAAAGGTGGAGGTACTCCATTCAAAAATGAAAATGAAATGTCTGAAGCTGAAGTGATAATAAGACAAGGAGAACTTCTTACTGGTGTACTAGATAAAACACACTATGGTGCTACACCATATGGTTTGATCCACTGTATATACGAGGTAAGTATACTTCTTTGCGCTTTTTAGTGTTTCGTGCCCTTAAATAGCGCCTAGTACAAGTGTTTATTCAAATACCTTAATCAATACTTATTTTGAATAGTATGCGAGCCCAATGCCCATCAACAATTATTATCCGATTCTTATTGACTTCATTTTCTTAAGATACAATCTCTCTTAAAGAAATGTTAAACTTAAAATGTGGACCATTCTAGTTGAATATTCATTTGTGACTCTGAATTCTATGAATATGCATCAATTTATACAGTTTTCCATCCCAAGCAAGCCACTTGGTATGCCAATTTTCTGTTAACGCATTAGTGCATACAATCCTTTCAAAAGATCACAATATAAATGCATGTCGTGAATGTTCAGAGAGTGGTGGGGAGCTGGCAACACGTGCATCTTCTCATTAAACCTTTCTCAGAAGCATTTATGTATTTGGCACGACGTGAAATACGATGGTGTTGAATTCATTGACGACCATGGATCCCAGTTTATATTCTACTAAAAATGGCGGTTACTATTTAACAAAAATATTTTTGGAACTCTATTGAAAAATTCCGACGCATTATGGTCTCTTGTTTACAACTTCGATGTTATTTTCACATTTTCTTACCAAGTTTTTTTCTAATGCAAGTTTTTCTCGGCGATCCGCTTGAAAGGACTATATGCACAGAAGTCATTTCTGTTTACATTTCAGATTATCTCTGCATCAACTTTTGGACATCGTATATATATATATATATATATATATATATATATATATATATATATATATATATATATATATATATATATATATATATATATTCTTTTGAAAAGAGAGGATTTACAAAATTTGAATAATTGTATTTACAATAAGTTGCTTCTATATATAATTTTTATCAACCGGCAGAACAAGCAGGGTTTCGCAGAGGATATAGCACAACAGAACACCTACAAACTCTTCGTACACTTATTGAAAAATGTCACGAATACAAAGTGCCAATACACCTAGCCTTTGTAGACTATAACAAAGCCTTCGATTCTATAGAACTGTGGGCAGTATTTCAAGCCCTCGATAATGCTAGAATAGATTCGAGATATAGAAACATCCTACAGAATATATATGAACGAGCGACTATTCAGGTGAGACTAGACGATGACATGCAAACCAAAAAAATCCCGATAAATAGGGGCGTGAGACAAGGCGATGTGATATCGCCAAAATTGTTCACACTTGCAATGGAGGACGTGTTTAAGAAGTTGGAATGGGATAGAAAAGGTATAAATGTGGATGGAAAATTCTGAACCATCTCCGGTTTGCAGATGATATAGTTCTAATAAGCGATAACCTAGAACAACTCCACGAAATGATGCTAGAACTCAAAAGAACATCGGAAGAAGTAGGATTGGAAATGAATCTGACAAAAACTAAAATAATGACAACGGAGGACGCAATATTGTGAGTCGACGGCAATGTTATAGAGAAAATGAATGAATATCTATACCTTGGACACACTATAAAGATAGTAAAGACAACAAACTGCAGAATTGTCAAGAAGAATAAGAATGACTTGGGCTGCTGTTGGAAAACTAGGATTTGTCTTGAAAAACAAAAAAATCCCCATTAACCTCAAAAGAAAAGTTTTTAATATGTGCGTTCTCCCAGTGTTAACGTATGGCATGGAAACCATGACTCTCACAATAAGATCTGCTAACAAACTTAGAACCACACAACGCGCAATTGAAAGAACTATGCTTGGAGTGAGCCTGCGGAATCACATACGTAATGAAGAAATAAGAAGGAGAACAGGCGTAGAGGACGTAATCACGAGAATAGCTGCATTGAAGTGGAGATGGGTTGGACTTGTAGCAAGACAACAGGATGTAAAATGGACTAAGCGAATAACTCAATGGAGACCACGCTTATACAAAAGGGGAGTGGGGCGCCCCAGAGAAGGTGACTGGATGACATAAAGGAAAAAGTAGGAAGAGGATGGTATAATATAGCACAGGACAGAGAGATGGAAGCTAGAAGGGAGGCCTATGTTCAGGAGTGGACAGAGAAGGGCTGAAAAAGAAGAAGAAGAAGATATATAATTTTGCTGTGTGTCAGAAGAAACACAAGTGTGAGCTCAGGAAATGTAACAAGGGAACCATACTATCTTGTATATGTTTCAATAAACGAGAGAAAAAAACCTGAGGAAAAACTCGTTTCCTGTCGCTATTGCACTAGCAATAGCTTGTCTGTTTATGATGTGTTAGTGTCGTGTGTACATAAAGAGTACCAAAGATTTTTCTGCTTAGCCGCTTCATTCTCTCTTGCATTTCATGATTTCCAAAACAAGGGTGAAAGGAAGGGGGTTTGGGACAGGAATCTGTAACAATGGAAAAAGAAAACCAGCAGAAAAATATTTCAACAATCAGACTTCTTATATGTCTAAACAAATCTGATTTTACATAGCAAGCAAGGTCATGAAAGGGACTAAGGAGATAATAAAAAAATACATAACCTGCGATATTTCCTCAAATTCCATCTCTGTTTGACCGAGAGAGCCCCGATGGCCAGGTTCAGTCTTCCAAGTGATGCCGATTATGATCTATAGATGTTTTAGAATCATTATGGACCCAATAATCTGGGTTGACATCGCCCATATATTATTTCTTCGTGGAACTTGTTTTATAATATGAAAAAAAAATTTGAAATAGTGATTTATTCCTATTGAGTTACATTAGTTAAGGCATAATTATTCGTAGTTTGTACTTTTTTCTATTTTGGGTGATAAATAAATAATATTTAGTCAAGGAGAAATGAAGAATACTCTTTATTCTTCGCCAGGCTTTCCCATTGATTTAATGCTTCTTCAAGGCGTATACAAGATAGTACAAAACAGAAACAAATTGATTTACAATTTTACAATCGAACAATCGAATGTGAGGTTATATATAAAACTCTACAGCAATGAAACATTTGTCATTTTAAATAAAATTTTTACATGTTTAGGGACTTGAACAACGTTAAAATGACGACCAATAATATTTAATTTTATGAATATTATTGGGCGACATATCTTCCACAAATCAAGATTGATGAACAGGTAATCACTGAAACTGAAGCCCATTTTGAAGTTAAAGAGAAATCTTACTATAAAAATGGCATCGAAAAAATTATTGAATGAAAAAAATGAATTTTACAAAAAAAACATGTTTTACCATAAAGGGTATCCTAAGTTGAGTGACCTATTAGACATTTATGGAGAACTAATAATGCTATCGTTCTAAAATGTTGGTAGTTGATTAAGCTGTTCCGAAACTCCTTCTAAAATATTTCGTTTTTTCGCCATAACTTGAAAACTCATGTACAGGGTATTTATGGGGAACTTCATTTAGTTTTTACGGCGAATGTAATGAATTGAAAAAAATTTGGGTTCTTACAATTTGAAAAAACGTTATTTTCGATGTTTCTTCGTTTCGAAATGTGAGGCGGAATAGAGAGCACTCTGTATACTGACTGAGATTCAGTCGGATATGAGTTATGTCCTGCATGGTTTCTTGTTTGCAAAACACCTTTCAGTATAACCGGAAGTGCCATTGAGGCGAAAATATTTTAGAAATAGAGTTTCGGATCAGCTGAATCAAGTACCAAAATGTCAGAACGATAGCATTATTAGTTCTCCATCAACGTCTAATGGGCCACTTAACTTGGGATATCCTGTATTTGTCTACGAATTCTTCAGCCCAACTGGTAGGTGCTGTTGAGAGTAGAGGGTTGATTTTACATGCTACTCTGAACCAACTCAAAAATTGGTCACCCTCCAATGAAAAATTGTCTTAGCTTTTTCTGCCAAAATCAGTCCATATTGGGTTAAAGGGATGGCGATGTATATATTTATATAAACTTTTGTTTCAGTTATATGGTGGTACTTATGCTACAAAAATGCTCAGTTCCTTTGCGAAACTCTTCACGAGTTTCTTGCAACAAGAAGGCTTCACTTTAGGTGTAAGAGATATCCTAACTGTACCAAGCGCTGATAAGAAACGCAAGAAAATAATTAAGAATTCTAGGAAAATTGGGAAAGAAGTAATGATAAAGGCATTGAATCTTCCTAGAGATTGTTCCATTGAAGATATAACTGAGAAAGTAGAAGCAAATTCCGTTGCAAATCCTAAACTGAGGGCAATAATTGATAGAGAGTACAAATCAACGTTGGATTCATACACAAATGATATTAATAGGTATGTTCATTTCTCCATAATTTTGTAGGATAACTTAAATATAGTTAGTTGAATAGTTAATCGATTAATCGTTACTCATTATGATATATATATATATATATATATATATATATATATATATATATATATATATATATATATATATATATATATATATATATATATATATATATATATATATATATATATATATATATATATATATATATATATATATATATATATATATATATATATATATATATATATATATATATATATATATATATATATATATATATATATATATATATATATATATATATATATATATATATATATATATATATATATATATATATATAGGGGTTTCACCCGACGAGTTGCCCATATATCTGTTCATGCAATCAAACTGATGTCATGAAAATATAAACCCATCACCTGGTAATTAATACCATTGCCAGGCAATGATTGTAATTAAAACATATCCTGGAATCAATATATATTAGGATAACGTTAAATGTTATGAGAATATATCAATCTACCAGAATATATGCAACCTATAGCATCATCAGACAATGACATCAATGTACGAGCGAGTAGTGTCAGAGGCTTTCTTCCCGGAAAAATCCAATGTACGGACCTTAGTCAAGTAACACTGAATGTTACTCATTCATAGTTTTCTTTGTGTGAACTGATGAACGATCGAGTAGAATACTGCTCTGAATATAAATATGATAAATATGTCAGCTACTTATGTTTCATTTACATATACAAATAAATAAAATATGAAATGAGATTCTGAGCAGTATAAACTAAAGAGGAAATCTATGACGCTACCTCATTATATTATTTTTCAGAAAAGAAACCTACAAGATTTGATGACTGTTATTTTCTATAACTGTTCAAACAAATTTTCTTCAGACCCAAAATCTCAATATTTTTGTGAAGATTCCTAGGAATAACACCTGTTGTGGAAATAATAATCGGTAGAATAAAAATTTTTGCATTTTCCACATTTTTTCGTCGCCAAGAATCATATATTTTTCATTGTATCTATTTTGTATATTATGTGTGTCGGGTATAGCAATATAAATTTTATATGTTATTCGATTCTGTTTATCAGTAAGAATGATATCTGGCCTATTGTGTTTTACAGCTCTGTTGCAAAGAATTGTTTCATCATAATAAAGTTTATATTTCTCATTTTCACAAATAATCTCAGGTTCATATTTGTAATTTTTTCTTTGGGAATTAGGCCAGGTTTAATTCCTAGATTAAAATGAATAATATTAGCGACGGTTAATTCTAATTTCTAAATGATCTGTTGAAGCAAGGACTGAGCAAGATGATAATACATGAAAAGCTGTTTCTGAAGAACAGAAACATCTACGTCAAGAATCATTTATATTTTGCTTGATGATGTGTTTTCTATAATTCCTCGTGAAAACAACCTGATCCTGGATTGCAATTGCCAAGCCTTCTGTTTCAGCAAACAATTCTCCAGAAACTAACCATCTATTTGATGCGATTTCATCAATATAATCATTTTTCAATTCTTTAAGGTGCTTTCCGTGTAATTCCTTCTGCGTCCATCTTTCTCTTTTAGAATTATCATCAAATATATCAAAATCTACCTTTTGCATTGTCAAGTTCAAAGGTGTAGGATTATAATCTGAAGCAACAACAATATCATGTAATTTAGTATTAGTGCAAAAAAATGGAACAGTTGAAATTTGAGATATGAATGGTGTTTCGAAAGATGACAGCCTTTGATCTGGAATGAATCTGTTCCATCTTTTGCACTAATACTTGAATGGCTCAGGGCGATAGATAGTCTCCTCGATTTTTCAGTAGCTCACTGTGGATCTTCTACAGTTTTCAATCGAAAATGAAAATTCGTTCACAGGGATGCAGACAAAGATAAAACCTTTCTTTCGAGATATCACTTGACCCATCTACCCTCTTCCAAATTTTCAAGGGTGGTCACCCCTGCTCCAGGGGTTGAAATTCGATATGAGGATGGTACTTGATGATGACTGCCATTGATCAGCATGGACCTGTTCCATTTTACTTCACTGAAACTTGAATAGTCTCAGGGAAATAGTCTTCCCTATCTTTCAGTTGCTCACCCTGTATCTTTTACAGTTTTCAATTAAAAATGGAAATTCGTTCAAGGCAATGTAGACAAAGGTACCACCTTTCTTTTGAGCATCACTCGACCCATTTTCCCTATTCGAAATGTTCAAGGATTGCAACCCCCGTTTAGGGGGTTGATATTTCAGGCAAGTTTTGTACCCCAAAAGTTGTCCCTTTTGAAACAAAAATTGATCTGTTTTTGCGTTTTGATCAGAAATGAATATCCTGGTAGATATAGCCTCTGTTTAGTTTTCGTTGAAGCACCCTGTATATACTTCTATCGATCTCCTGAATAGGGATGAATTTTTCAGTTTGCTTTGTAACAAATCCCTCATGCTTTTCAGGGAGGCCTACAGTAACTTGCTTTTAACTAATAGTGACTGATTTGTGTACGTCCTGTTTTCAGATATTTGATATTAGTACCTGAAATTTTAGCATGATAGAAGTTTTTAGAATTTTTTAATGATATATGTGTGTGAGTTTAATGTTTAAAATACTTGGTAATACTACTTTTAAGCTAGGGAGCATGGAAGGGCGCCTATGCGAATGCTTTCCTTTTGTACTTCGTGCAATAAATTCATTATTATTATTATTATTTATTATCGTGGACTTATGCACTATCTCAGCTGTTAGCTGGATATAATTTACCTTTACCAGATTCACCAATCAAAGGGAATAGGCTCGAGTAAAATATACTTGACATAAATTTCCTAACTATTCTACATGTATTAAGAATTACAGCTTTTTGCATTGTTATTATTATTATTATTATTATACTTCGTCTTGGGGGAAGGTTGTACCAGGTGTTGTATATCATGAAATCTCTTTCTTGACAATGCTCAATTAGTTGTTCTCCTCGTTGATTCCTATCTCCCAATCGATATTCTCCAACAATATCTTCCGTTTCCTACTTTTTCGTTGAGGGCACTAATTATATATTTGGTGGATTTGTCAGTTTCGTCGAGTTATTGATAAAACTTGTCGATTTCTGACTGAGATTTATCGGCTGTGGGGTTATAAACTTGCAGCACACTTATATGCAATTGCGAACCTTGAAATTGTACCAGCAAGAATATAATTCGTGACTGTCTTGTTAAGATATTCCGATACTTTTATAGCAACTCCTCTCATTCGATCATTTCCTCCCAAAAAATACACCACAGAATCATCGTATTTGAATGTCACATAATCAACCCATCTAGTTATACAAACCCTTAAGAATAGTACATTATATTTCCTCATCTCTCGTGACGTTTGCCAGTTTTCCTGCTTCGAACAGTTTCCTTATGTTCCATGTTCCAATTATGTGCAGTGACTTTCGTATGTCTGTTTTTGAGGTTGCCATGTCTTCATTCTTGTTGTTTTCACAGGGATTTCGCTGGTTGACGACCCGAAAGGCCTTGCGTTTTCCTCGCTTGCCAGATCTTGGCTTCCAATGTCTATGATCAGTAACTTCATTAATTTGTTCCGAGCATCACTGTACAATCGCCGTTTTTGTGGATACCACACTGCCGTTTGCTGTCTGCTTCACAATCATCGAGGTATTCTTTACCCTTGCTTGTGAACAGTTCTGAGTATTTGATTTCCTCGGTACCACACATACTTGGGTATCCTTCCTCTATACACCACTTGGGGGAGCGCCAGATGGGGAACTAGCTTCCCCACGCTTATCATGTGAGAGTTAGTCCTTCTTGTACATATTTTCATCTTACAGGACGTGTTTACCTGAAGGTCTTCTATGTAAATTCCCGGAAAATAATTTACAATTGATGGTTACTTCAGGTGCTAAAGGATCAACAGTCAACACCATGCAAATTTCTTGTCTCCTAGGACAAATCGAATTGGAGGGAAAAAGACCTCCTCTCATGATATCTGGCAAATCATTACCGAGTTTTCCAGCATTTGAATTTGCACCAAGGGCTGGTGGATTCATCGATGGAAGGTTCATGACTGGCATTCAACCTCAGGAGTTTTTCTTTCATTGTATGGCTGGCAGAGAAGTATATTTGTATTATTATTCTTCTATTGGCGTACTATTTAGTGTGTTTTTTAGGGATTGATCGATACTGCTGTTAAGACTAGCAGAAGTGGATATCTGCAGCGGTGTTTGATAAAGCATCTGGAAGGACTGACTGTGGGATACGATATGACTGTTAGAGATAGTGATAAGAGTGTCATACAGGTAATATATATATATATAAATCAATTACTGTTCGTTACTCTCGCTAAAACTTGGCTGAACGGATTTATCTTATCTCGGTCTTGAAATGTTCGTGGAGGTCTAGGGAAGGTTTTTCGTGGAGGTCTAGGGAAGGTTTAAAAGATGAGAATAATTCGAATAAGTGCCGGGAAAACCGTAAAATAAGCCCTTTTTTCTTTCCCAAACGTTTTCTAAATAAAATGTAGAGTCAATTTGAACTTTATTGCTATTAAATAAAGTTCTTATTAAATTATAATCACTCACTGTTGTCTAAGCAATGTAGGCGTGTTCCTAACGTTAATGAGTCAAATTGCATGCACAAAGTTCAAATTCAATCATATCTATTAAATTAGTCTTCGCATGTGCGTTGGATGATGATCTAATGTCGCGTTCCGAAACTAAACAAAAGTGAATTGCTAACGCGACAAAATGTAATAGATCATTAGTAGTACCGATTTTTAATTTAGTCCGCTTCGCGAAACTTAGTTTTAGGCAGTTGTTAAAGATTGGTAAATCTTAAGGTTTGTGACAAATTAAATTTCTGAACGCAACCATAATATTTGACATTTTATTGTCAATCCATCCTGAATATGGGAGTGAATGGTTGAATACAAACATGAATGAGTTCAGTATTGAGGGAATTGATGTTGCTGTGAGAAGGCACCTGGTACGGATGGGATATGGTTAAGTGTGTATGGAGGGTTATATAGGAGTATATGGGTGTTATGTTTAATGAGTGTGTGAAGGAGAGAGTGTTCCCAAGTCAGTGGAAGAGTGCAGATCTCGTTGTCTTACTAAAATGGCGGGATAAGATTCGATCGGACCCAAGTTCATATCCACCAATCTGTCTTCTCCCTGCGATGAGAACGGTTGTTGGTTAATAGATTAGAGGAGAAATTGCATGGTATGAATGACAGGTAGTAGGGTTTCAGGTGGATAGATTTAATCCAGAATACAGGGAACTGAACAAGGCTATAAGACGAAAGACTAGAGAAGACATACGAAATTACAACACAGACTATATACAACAAGTCATAGAAAACAACAGTAACATGAAAGTCTTAAAGAGAATTACTAACACCGGTAGACCCAGAATACATCAATTGAAAAACAACCAAGGTGAAATAAAATATGAAAAAACGGAGATAATACAGATTGTTGAAGGCTTCTATACTGACCTGTATTTGTCTAAGAAACCCAAACCTGAAACAACGAATCTTAGTAACATAACAAATGTCGGTTCCGAGGACATGCCTGAGATTAACATTGATGAAATACAACTAGCCCTCAACCAGATGAAAAACGGCCGGGCACCAGGCGAAGATAACATTACAAGCGAAATGCTAAAATTGGGAGGACAGGTCACTTTGGAAGCAATAAAAATATTACTAAATAAATGCCTATCAGAAGGTAGTGTTCCGGAAGGATGAAACAATGCACACGTTGTGTTGTTGTACAAAAAAGGTGACAAGTTTAAAATAGATAATTACCGACCTATTAGCCTTTTACCACACCCTTATAAATTGTTATCAAAATTATCACAAACAGATTGACAAACAAATTTGACAGCTATCAACCGGCAGAACAAGCAGGGTTTCGCAGAGGATATAGCACAACAGAACACCTACAAACTCTTCGTACACTTATTGAAAAATGTCACGAATACAAAGTGCCAATACACCTAGCATTTGTAGGCTATAACAAAGCCTTCGATTCTATAGAACTGTGGGCAGTATTTCAAGCCCTCGATAATGCTAGAATAGATTCGAGATATAGAAACATCCTACAGAATATATATGAACGAGCGACTATTCAGGTGAGACTAGACGATGACATGCAAACCAAAAAAATCCCGATAAATAGGGGCGTGAGACAAGGCGATGTGATATCGCCAAAATTGTTCACACTTGCAATGGAGGACGTGTTTAAGAAGTTGGAATGGGATAGAAAAGGTATAAATGTGGATGGAAAATTCCTGAACCATCTCCGGTTTGCAGATGATATAGTTCTAATAAGCGATAACCTAGAACAACTCCACGAAATGATGCTAGAAATCAAAAGAACATCGGAAGAAGTAGGATTGGAAATGAATCTGACAAAAACTAAAATAATGACATCGGAGGACGCAATATTGGAAGTCGACGGCAATGTTATAGAGAAAGTGAATGAATATCTATACCTTGGACACACTATAAAGATAGGTAAAGACAATCAAACTGCAGAATTGTCAAGAAGAATAAGAATGACTTGGGCTGCTGTTGGAAAACTAGGATTTGTCTTGAAAAACAAACAAATCCCCATTAACCTCAAAAGAAAAGTTTTTAATATGTGCGTTCTCCCAGTGTTAACGTATGGCATGGAAACCATGACTCTCACAATAAGATCTGCTAACAAACTTAGAACCACACAACGCGCAATTGAAAGAACTATGCTTGGAGTGAGCCTGCGGGATCACATACGTAATGAAGAAATAAGAAGGAGAACAGGCGTAGAGGACGTAATCACGAGAATAGCTGCATTGAAGTGGAGATGGGTTGGACATGTAGCAAGACAACAGGATGTAAAATGGACCAAGCGAATAACTCAATGGAGACCACGCTTATACAAAGGGGAGTGGGGCGCCCCAGAGAAGGTGGCTGGATGACATAAAGGAAAAAGTAGGAAAAGGATGGTATAATATAGCACAGGACAGAGAGAGATGGAAGCTAGAAGGGGAGGCCTATGTTCAGGAGTGGACAGAGAAGGGCTGAAAAAAAGAAGAGGGGTTTCAGAAAAGATAGATCTACGGAGGATGCATGAAATAGGGGTTTGGATGTTGTGAGAGAGAGTACCGAGAAGTACGTTTTAGGTGTGTTTGCTGATTTTAAAGGTATGTTTGATAATTTGGGATGGAGGGAAATACTGAGGGAATTGTCTGTGGTTGAATGTGATGAAGTGGCTTTGTGGACTAGGTATTTTACGGACAGGCGTGCATGCGTTAGAGGTGTAAATGAAAATGTATGGTATGATGTTGAGAGGGGATGTCCACAGGGCTCCACATCGGGACCTGTGCTATGGAACTTATGTATGAATGTTTTGTTGAACAGATTGAATGAGCATGGATGTGAGTTTGTGGCCTATGCGGATGATTTGTTGCTATAGATAAGGGGTGATAGCTTCCTTGCTCTGGAGACAGAGGGGACGGCTTCTATGGATATTGGGTGTGAATGGGCTGTATCTGAGAAGAAAACTGTATGTATGTTTTTGAAGGGGTGTTTGTCCAGCACAAGACAACCTAATGTAAGAGTAAATGGGGGAATGATAATTTCAAAATTTTACACAATGAAAATAACAGACAAAAACTCAATTAGAGATCAACAAAGAAAAGAATTCAGGTAGGTTACTTAATAGTCAATTAGATCTAAATCCTTCTCCTTTACTCAATCTTTTCAATTCATAAAGTAAGCAACTCCGATGGGGTTTCCAACATACCTCTAGTACCTATTGTAATATTAAGTAGGAAATAAGACTAATATATAAGAAATAACTCTGTTCATTAGTTTGTATCTATCTGTTGAAGCCACAGTGTGGTGAAACCGGTCATAGTTTTGTTAATATAGTGAAAATCTATATACTTTAGTTTTATTTCATTGAAAATATGTATATCGATTTTCATCAAGTCAATCAAACCAATGATTAGAGCTGTAACAAAGCGACACTAATTAAGTTTATATTACTTTCAGTTTCTATATGGAGAAGACGGAATGGACATATCAAAAGCTCAATTCTTGAACGAAAGCCACCTATCATTTCTCCATGAAAATCAGAAAGCTATATTGGACAAGGAAGAATTGAAAATGTTAAAGTTGTGTGAAAATATCGAAAAAGTAGAAGAGCATTTGGATAAAGTGAGGATTTTACGATAGTAATTCATGAAGTAATTGAAAATGTTCACAGCTCAATTCTTGGAAAGAAAAACACGGAAACCCGCTCACGAAAAATACGAAAAGTGCAGTAACTCTTTTTTCCGAAGCCGTCAGAGAAAGAGCCGGATCGAAGAAAATTTCAAAAGCGAATATCTTGAGACTGTGGAAAGAGAGTGACGAAGAAATTAAGGAAAGGTGTGTATGTACAACTGTGTCCGAAAAGTATGGTGACTCAGCATTTAGTGTGAAAAATCTTTATTTTTCTCCCAAATCAATTTCATCGCCTTCAAAGTAATCCCCTCCTGATATAATGTAACCATAAAACACACGGTACCAAATCAGGTGAATACGGTGATTGTGAAACAACATGAGTCGAGTTTTTGGCGAAATGGTCACGACGAATCAATGCAGTATGAGACGCATAAAACAGACCCTAATGAGAAATACAAACTCAGTGCCCCGGCATAGGAAACAATATGGTCAACTCTGCATAGAAACTAGCGCTGACTAACTAAACCGAATAGTGCCTTATTTGAATTCTAGATTTCCCACAATCAAATTCAACTTGACTGAAACGGGGTATTTGAACTAGTCTAAACGATGCAGATTATTTCTGCCTCAATTAAACTGTTCAAAAATTGAGAAAATAATCAGTATTTTTTCACAATAACCCTTTTTTTTTAAATAAAAATCTCTTAAACCATATATACAGAAAATGTAGCAAAATATTTCCAAGTAAAATAAATTATAAAGACATGTGAATCAAGAATATAAATCACATAACACAGAAAATAGGAACATTCTAAATAAAAAAGGAATGTGGAATATTGTTACGTTGGGGGTAAACTACCTTCACTGCCATCTTCATGGCAGTTACTCTATACTGCTTCTGAGAATAGAAAAAAACGCAATACTATCCCAAAATGTTTTTATTTGAATCAATTTCAGATCACTCAAAATTGTTGAAGATGGTAAAAATAGGCAATTTCATTACTAATCTTGGAAATCTTGGAATTGTAACAATGTATAAACACCTCAAAAAAGTCTAGGGAACACTTTTGAATATCGATATATCGTATCCAGAACGATCAATATGGATGATTTTTTTTAAGAAATGAACACCTGCATCAATTTCTCGCCAAATTATGTAGTGTCGCAACAGATTTCAGTTTTTTTTTATAAAAAACTAAAAATGCAGCAGATGCGACGCTGCTTTATAATCATTTCATGTATTCAGTGTTTGAAATCAGTTAGTTGGCACTTTGTTTCTGTTGTAAGCACAAATAAAAGATTCAAGTTTTGTGATTCGACCATGGAAAGACGACATTTGACTAGAGAAGAGATGTTACGAGCCGTTGGCATGCTCCAAGCTGGGAGCTCACAACGGGAAGTATCCAGGTTTCTGGGAAGTAGCCCAAGTGTCATAAACCGTTTATGGTCGCGTTTCAATGAAACAGGTAGCGTAGAAGAACGCCATACAGGTCGTTTCAGAATTACTACAGTCGCCCAAGACCGATTTTTGGTTTTACAAGCCAGAAGAGATCGTACTACCACAGCATCTCAATTAGCTCAAGAGCTATCACGAGTTCATAATGTACAAATTTCCGACCAAACTGTTAGAAATCGACTGCACGAAGGTCAACTCCACTCCAGACGTCGTTTAAGAGTTCCACAACTGACCCATGGAAATCGCGCTGCTCGTTTAGCTTGGTGCCAAGAACACGTAAACTGGGATCAAGAGAGGTGGGCCACAGTTCTCTTCAGTGATGAATCTAGATTTAGTTATTATCCCGATTCGGGAAGAATTCGAGTATGGAGGGAACCTGGAAAGCAAAACCGTCTCCAGCATGCTCGAGAAGTTGTTAGACAGGAAGGCGGATCAGTGATGTTTTGGGGAGGTATACGCCTTGGTGGAAGAACTGACCTCGTTTTCATACAGAACAACCTCACAGGAAATTCTTACGCAAATGAGATAGTTTTACCTGTAGTGGTACCGTATCTCCAAACAATGGGTCAAAATCCACTCTTCCAACAAGATAATGCCCCTCCTCATCGTGCAAAAGTTGTCTTGAACGTTCTATCGATCTTCTACCGTGGCCATCCTGCTCCCCAGATCTGAATCCCATCGAGCATGTGTGGGACACCCTAAAAAGAAATCTCCTGCGTCAAAACGTCTTCCATCATGAACAGGAGCTTCGATTAGCAGTTCAGGGGGCTTGGAATGACTTAGGCCAAAATGTAATAGACAATTTAATATTGAGCATGCCGCGACGATGCCAAAGTGTCATTAATAACAGAGGTGGACCTTCTGGGTACTGAAAAATATAAGTGCTTCCATATCGTTTCGAAAATATTAGTTCAGGATTTTTTGTGTTTTACCAAATTTCGTCATTTTCAAATTTCAAATTTTTTTTATAATAGGTGCTTTGGAGAAGTCAAATATTATTTTGTTTTCTTGAGAATACATTATATACAATACATGCTAACAAAAACCGAAAGATTTCTATAAATTCGAATCATCAAATTCATATTTTAAAGATATTGGTAAGTGTTTCCTAGACTTTTTGAGGTGTTTATATGACAAAATGAACATGAAATATAAATAACAAAAGGAATGTAGCATGTAAAGGACCAAAAAATTCAATTATTTGGTTACAGATCAAATTCTTTCCCCATGAGTGTAAAAGGTGCATGGAGGAAAATAAATAATATCACAGACTAGAAAACATGTTTCTAAAATAATAAAAGGGTGAAAAGCCCAGACAAAACAACGTGTGTAGTACCACCGATTGTATAAGATCGATGGTAAATAAATAACACGTACATAGTAGAGTGTAGATAACCAACTCTTTAAAGTCACAATAAACACCTATAAATGAACCATCAAAGATTGATGCCCTACTTATTTCTGAACCTTTTGGAATTGTTTTTAGTCCAATAAGCCACAGTTTCCTACGTTTTATTATTGATGAATTCAAAAATCAGAGGACGAATAGCCCTTTCAAAAGTTATAATGTAACTGACAAAAATCGAATTGATAAAAATGGGGCTTGTTAATAACTTTGAATCTCAAAGCAAGATTTTCCTGATGCCCCTGACTATTCAGGAAAAAGTGAAGTTTATCCTGAATGTTTTCTAAGAATTGAGAAACTTTTACTGAAGGATAAGTTAACTTAAACTTATTATCACGAAATTCCTTGAATGTAATAAAAGTGTGTTGTTGTTGGGGCACTTCGCAAAAAAGTTCTCAATTATGGAGTGTTATAAGCGAGAATATTGATGATTTCTGTGGACTGTATATAAAAAACTCATAGGAGAAACTGATACGCTAAATTGTATCATTCAGTCATGAGTGCTGAACGAAAAATATATATAAAATTTACGAAAGATTGAAAGAAACGAATCTAACGAGATTGTTCAATTATTGTCTTGACTTACTTATAGAGGAGACCCAGGATGCGAACAGCTATGCATTCAAACTCAGTTCACAACCACTATAGGGCACTAGGTTTTATGCACTGTAGTTTCACTGTAGTCCAGGCCTGGAAAATGTCTTAGTTTGGGTTTTAATGATTTATAAGGTAAATGTATTTCAATAGTCTTTTATAAATGAGATAAAAAACACAAGGTTTAACTTTAATCTACACTTTATTTGAAAAAATTCGACGACGTTTCGCTGACACAGCAGCTTTATCAAGAATGAAAAACAGAATGAAGAGTATGGTATTATAAACAAATCGTAGAACAAGTTGGATGAATAACAAGAAAATCCACACCGAGCCATTGTACAGTTAGTATGAAAGGTAATAAAAACTAATTAAACAAGTTAAGTAGGGGTGAGTAATTCACATCTACCTGTTCATTCAAAAGCTTGTCCGAATGTTTGTATCTATTTATTTCTAATGCTTCTAGGAGATCTAATTTTGAACTTTTTGATTTTATATGTAATATGTCAAAGTTTTTATTGAATGAATGGTTTTCTTTTATTAGGTGGTTTGAATAATTTGAATCAGATTTATTTTTATGAATTCGTTTCATGTTAACCACATAATTAAATCAGAAATATTGAATCTGTTGGACGTTTGCATTGAACAAAATTATTTTTCTTTCAACAACATCTATTACAGTAGTGAAAATAGTTTGATCATGGGAAATCCTTTGGGTCCACTCTTAGCAGAGATTTTTATGAATAATATTGAACAGAAAATTCATACACATCCACTCATTTCCAAATTTCTCTATTGATATAGATATGTTGACGACATCTTAGTATTCATTGGAACTATTCGTCAATTAGACTTATTTCTTAATTTCATTAATTCCATCCATTTGAACATTAAATTCACGATAGAAATTGAACAGAACGATTCCATTAATTTTTGGACGTAAAATCACTAAACAAAATAATAATCATGTTTTTTCGGTCTTTCGTAAACCAACACATACTGATACAATTATACATAACTACTCATTACATCCAATTCAACACAAAGTTGCAGCTTTAAACAGCATGGTACATCGGTTACTCAATTTACCTTTATCAGTAGAAGATTATATAAAGAGTTAAACATCATCAAACAGATAGCCATTAATAATTCATATAATCCGGATATGATAGATCTAATCGTTTGTAAAAACTGTATCAGAAAGCAATAAATGAAGTATATCCTATTCATAAAGACTATAAAATATTCAACAGTTTAACATTCTGCGGTTCTGCAAGTACAAATATTAAATCCTTTCTCGTCAAACAAAATCTCAATATAACTTTCAAAACTTCTAATAACTTAGGTAAACATATTAAAATAATAAATCTCGTGTTGAAAAATCAAGTAAATCAGGAATCTATAAACTCAATTGCGGTTCTTGTGATAAAATTTATATCGGTAGGACCTATAGGAGTTTTGACATAAGAACATCTGAACATAAACGTAGCTTCGATAAAAATAAATCTGATTCAAATTATTCAAACCACCTAATAAAAGAAAACCATTCATTCAATAAAAACTTTGACATATTACATATAAAATCAAAAAGTTCAAAATTAGATCTCCTAGAAGCATTAGAAATAAATAGATACAAACATTCGGACAAGCTTTTGAATGAACAGGTAGATGTGAATTACTCACCCTACTTAACTTGTTTAATTAGTTTTATTATCTTTCATACTAACTGTACAATGGCTCGGTGTGGATTTTCCTGTTATTCATCCAACTTGTTCTACGATTTGTTTATAATACCATACTCTTCATTCTGTTTTTCATTCTTGATAAAGCTGCTGTGTCAGCGAAACGTCGTCGAATTTTTTCAAATAAAGTGTAGTTTAAAGTTAAACCTTGTGTTTTTTATCTTTTTTAGAGAATATTGTTATTTATTACATGTCTACGATGTAAATTTTATATACATACATAGTAGCGAAATTGTGGGGGAATCATCAGTTGGATCTTCTGTCGTACGCTTAATATTGAAAGAGAAAAGAGTTTAAATCCTGAATGCTCAATTTTCACTGCAGAATGCGTGGAGACTGTCATTAGCTACCCTAAACATAATACTGATTCATTGACGAAGCGTATCTCAAACAACCTTGAATATTTTGATGTGAACCTTGGCACAGATATCAAAGACAGTCCTACCAACCTGAAATGAGTACACTGCCCCAAATATAGTTGCGCGCTCATTTTAAATTCAAATGTCGTCTTACTTTTTGGACACAGTCGAATAACTAATTTAGAATGGACATTCAACATTTTTTTTTCAGTTTTAGGCAACATTGTAGACCATGTCCAGACACTCTGAATTCCGTTTTCCAACCAGATAGCAATTTAGGATCGATTAATGAGAGAATAGAAGATCTCATAAAAAAATTCAAAGGGTGCTCTGGCAAGAAGGATAGGAAAAGTTTTCAGAATATGATTAAGTTGAAATCGATGCAATCTTTATGTGCTCCGGGAGAACCTGTTGGTTTACTTGCTGCCCAAGTGAGTACAATATCAGTGGAATCTGTTAAAACATTTAATGATCTAAGTTTTGACAATAGCTGGCGTTTAATTACCCAAAACAACTGCAATTCGGATGATTGAATTTTGGCCATTGATATAAGCCTATTAATTCGAAGGTCTGGTGGAATCGCTCGCACTGTTCTTCACTCAGCTCCTCACTATTAGCAGGAAAATAGTCTAGGTGGTTGTGAAGAAGGTGTAATTTGATGCTCATGTTACATCGAAGCATTTGAAAGTGACTCGTCAGTTGTTTAACTTGTTGAAAATACTCAAAACTTTTATTATTTCCCAACAAACTCATTCTATGCATTTACTACCTGCAAATGTACAACGATCTTATTGAGCATTGTAAAGTGGTACCTGTTAGGTCTTTAGGAATATTGTTCCTATTATTGGAAGGATACGTCCATTAAAATTGGAGATCTTCTTTGTGTTACGAAAATTTTGTTGACCAGTGTCATTATTTAGGCAGCATCAAGTCGAAAGCTTTTTTGGGACGTTCGTTTTATATATATTCAATTATTTTTATTGATCACGTATCGTATTAATTACTAGTTATTTTAATGGTCATTCTTTTTCTAGTCAATTGGAGAACCATCCACACAAATGACACTGAATACTTTCCATTTCGCCGGAAGAGGTGAAATGAACGTAACTTTGGGTATTCCACGTCTAAGAGAGATTCTGATGATGGCCAGCAAGAATATAAAAACGCCATCGATGGAAATTCCATTTTTGCCGATAGAAAATCTGGAAGCCAAATCAGAGGGGTTGAGAAAAAAATTGAACAGAGTTGTGGTTTCAGACGTATTGGAAAAAATTGATGTGACCGTTCAGTTAAAAGTACAAAATATCAGGTAAATTTACATATATTGCTGGGTAACTTTCCGTTTTTCATTGAGGTGTATTTTTTAATATCATGAAACCCTCAAGAAACGAAGATGAAGTAACATATATTTTATTCTTCCACAATTTTATTTTCACAATCACGAGCAGTTTCGACCGTCAGGTCATTTTCAAGTGGTCAACTATAAAAAATTAACTCACTTATACAGGGTATCCCAAGTTGAGTAACCGATCAGACGTTTATAAGGAACTAATAATGCTATCGTTCTGAAATTCTGGAAGTTTATTCAGCTGGTCCGAAACTCTATTTCTAAAATATTTTCACTTCTATGGCACTTCCGGTTATACCGGAAGTGCATACCAACTTTGGTATTTAATATAGAACTCTTGTATATTGATGACTGGTTCAATAACACTTGTTATTCGAATTACAGAAACACCTAACACATGAGTCTAGCTTGTTTCGTTCATGAAATATCCCAGTTTTACTTGAGAATTATCGATTTTTTGCTTTTTGAAACAAATTGATATATCTCGAGAACGGCGTGAGCTACCAAAATAATGAAAGGTGTTTTGCAAACAAGAAACCATGCGGGACATATTTCATACCCGAACGAATCTCAGTCAGTATACAGAGTGCTCTTTTTCCCGCCTCACATTTCGAAAAGAAGAAACATCGAAAACTAGGTTTTTTCAAATTGTAACCCATATTTTTTTTCAATTCATTAGATTCGCCGTGAAAAACTAAATGAAGTTTCCCATACATACCCTGTACCTGAGATTTCAAGTTTTCAAGTTATGGCGAAAAAACGAATTTTAAGTGCCTATCTTAAGTTAGCAAAGGCCGATTAGTTTCCTGCACGTGCATAAACATTTCCCAGAGTATTAACAAATAACTGTCCTTTTGTCATTGGGTAATTGATGAAATAAAAAAAAATGCGAAACAGCAGTTGTTGTCGAATTTACGAAGTTAAATTAAAAAATATCAAAACGAATTAAACTCTATATTCCTAAATTTCATTATAATTGTTCAAAGTGATGACCTTCACTTCTACACTCGGAGGCAAAATTAGCGGAACACTCGAAAATTTAACCAAATTCGGAGTTCGATATTTTTCCTAATTCTCAACCGATTTAGATGATTTGTTCGGCAAGTTATAGATCAACTCTTCTGCTTTGTAGAAATTATAAGAGAAAACAAAAAAATTTGAAAAAAAATTTTATACGGGGGCAAAACTAAAAGTGTTTTTTTGTCAAAAATTCGTAACACCCTGTGGAATTTCGTGGTCCGAGTTGAAACGTACAATATCATGGTCTGTCAAGACACATCTTCCTACAGTAACGCCCTTCTTGTTTCATGCGTTTATCTCTATTTTTGCAAAATATATTTAATTTCAAGTGGAAAATCACCATTTTGGAGAAATTCCATTGAATCAAGAAATTGTCATTAAAATTCGTCTATCAATTTGGAATTTTCTTATTATCACTCAGGCGTGTCGAAATTGTCGTTTGCGATTTTTATGTTCGAATTGCATTAGTTATTGATGACAATTTGGTTAATTTGGTGAAAATTAGGAATTCATAGGAGATAACAGTCGAATTCTGGGACCATTGATAAAACTTTTCATTTACACATGTGCACACCTTTTTTTATCAAATATGAAATACAACACACGTTTTTTTTGTATATGACCACATTTGCACTTGTTTAAAGAATGAGAGTTTTCCATTCTTTGATTTGATACAAATTCGATCGGTTGCGGTGTTTTGTGATTCTTTTACTGTTTACGATTCGAAACGGTATTTTTCATTCAGAATGAGAGATTTACCACCAACCTCAGTAGCAAGGGCAGTTACATTGATCGAGGAAGGGCGCACCTACCGCTCAGTCGGTACCAGGGTGTCTCGACGTCGGTTATCCATCGAATCAACCGACGTTACAGGAAACTGGATTGTACGTGAGGAGGCGAGGACAAGGAAGAAATCGGGCAACCCGCGCTATACATGACCGTTTCATCGTCAATCAAACCATAAGAAATCCTCGTCTTACTGCTGTTCAGGCACGTAACCTTTTACAAGCAGTGGATAACATTAACGTCAGTGTGAGGACAGTCAGAAGACGATTAAATGAAGTTGGTCTGAGATCATACGCGCAAGCAAGAGCACCAAGACTCGATAGAGCCCATCGGGTAACAAGATTGACGTTTGCTAGGGAGCATGTAGCATGGACAATCAATCAGTGGAGACGAGTTTTATTTAGTGATGAGAGCCGATATTGTGTGAATTTCGTGGATGGTAGAGATAGAATATGGAGGCATCGAGGGAACGGTACAATCAAGCGAACTTCGCAGGAACTGAGCAATACGGTGGAGGGTCAGTTATGATATGGGGTGGCATATGCTTGGGAGTACGAACAGAACCGGAGATTATTGGCAATGGATCACTTAATGCCCATCGGTATATAACAGAAATCTTGGAGCCCCATGTTGTGCCTTTTGCTCCTTACATAGGGAAAATTTCCTTTTTATGCACGATAATGTGCGCCCTCATACTGCGCGCATAGTGACAGAATATCTCAATGAAGTTGGGATCACACGAATGGACTGGCCGTCGCGGTCACCGGATTTAAACATGATCGAACACGTTTGGGACATTCTTGGAAGAAGGGTTCGACAACGGAATACAGGCAACGTTGAAGAGCTGACATTGGCTTTGGTGGAAGAGTGGGACAACATACCTCAACAGATGATAGACAACATCATTGGGAGTATGCGAAATCGTATGCGCGCTGTAATAAGAGCTCGGGGGGGTCATACTCGCTACTAAAATCAAATGTTTTTTTGTGGGTCATCATGAACATTTTTCTCAACATGTTCATTTCATTTCACGAGTGTATCGCCAGGATACACACCTGCTCTCAATTTTGGACAGGAATGATAATTATTATAGAGTGTCACACAAAAATTCAAAAATAAATGTGCAAAATCAACGATTTTTCCAGTGTACTTCGAGTTCTCCCGGAGCGTGAAATTGGCCAGTGAATTTCAAAAATTTTTATTTCGTTAGATTTCCGCTTCTCTAATTTTGATTTTATTTTTTGGCTAACCTCCGATGTTATGCACCTACGCAAGATTAAAAATAAATTCTTGAAATTTGTGACTTTTCGCTTCAAATTGGATATCTCTTGTAAAAATAGAGATAAATGCATAAAACAAGAAGGGCGTTACTGTAGGAAGATGTGTCTTGACAGACCATGATATTGTACGTTTCAACTCGGACCACGAAATTCCACAGGGTGTTACGAATTTTTGACAAAAAAACACTTTTAGTTTTGCCCCCGTATAAATTTTTTTTGTTTTCTCTTATAATTTCTACAAAGCAGAAGAGTTGATCTATAACTTGCCGAAAAAATCATCTAAATCGGTTGAGAATTAGGAAAAATATCGGACTTCGAATTTGGTTAAATTTTCGAGTGTTCCGCTAATTTTGCCTCCGAGTGTAGATAGTTCTACTCGACGCATAACACCATGTGATGTGTTCCTTCCTCGACATCCAATTGCATGAAAGCATTTTGCAGTCTATTGTGCAAATCATATCTAGAAGTCACAGGTTCAGAATAAATTTTATCTTTCAGCGTTCCTCAAAGATAAAAATCAATAGGCGTTAGGTCAGGTGACTTTGGAGACCACATATTCGATAATTTTCATTTGCTGGTACTAACAACGCCTTGATTCAGCTACTGATAAAGTGTCAACGAAGTCACTGACTACTTACTACTTCATATAAAGTTTCACTATTTAAGTTTTCATCATACACAAAATACGAAAATCTGTTGTCATTCAAAAGTGCAAACGCATCAAAACTGAATTTACCTTGAGGATTCCTTTACCCCTTGTATATATATATATATATATATATATATATATATATATATATATATACAAGGTGATTCTTTAAGTGCTCTTTGGTTTTGTCTTTGCCTCAATCCATTATCTCATGAATTAAATGCTACTAGTTTCGGCTTCAAAATAAAGAGTCTATTAACTGAATTCAAATTAAGTCACTTAATTTATTTAGATGATATTAAATTATATGCCGGAACCAGATCTCATTTAAAAAGTCTACTTGAGATTACTTTCAACTATTCCAATGATATTCATATGAAATTTGGGCTTCAAAATGTAAAAATCTTTCTATTGAAAAGGAAAGATCACCTCTGATTATATAAAGATTTCCAATATCGAAATCGAGCCAATGCATCAAGGAGATACATATGAATATCTTGGATTTTGTCAAGAGAAGACAATTAACCATAGCAGCACTAAAGAAAATATTAGAAGTTCATATTACAAAAGACTTAGAATTATCATCAAGAGTTATTTAACTAGTAAAAACCTTTTCAGAGCTATCAACTCCTATGCTGTTCCTATTCTTACATCTTCTTTTGAATTATTAAATGGTCTAAAACTGATCTAAATGAATTACAATGTCAAACGAGGAAAATGCTCTGTAAATATCATAAGCACCACCCAAAGTCAGCTGTTCAGAGAGTTACACTACCTAGACATCTTGGAGGTCGTGGATTAATTGATTTGAATAATCTTCATAGTAAACAGATTTTTCATCTACGTTCCCATTTTCATGATAAACAGAGAACGTCTAAATTACATGATATTGTTGTTGCTTCAGATTATAATCTTACACCTCTGAACTTGACAATGCAAAAGGTAGATTTTGATATATTTGATGATAATTCTAAAAGAGAAAGTTGGATGCAGAAGGAATTACACGGAAAGCACCTAAAGAATTGAAAATGATTATATTGATGAAATTGCATCGAATAAATAGTTAGTATCTGGAGAATTGTTTGCTGAAACAGAAGGCTTGGCAACTGCGATCCAGGATCAGGTTGTTTTCACGAGGAATTATAGAAACACATCATCAAACAAAATATAGATGATTCTTGC
Organism: Cryptolaemus montrouzieri; assembly: GCA_013387265.2. NCBI lineage: Eukaryota > Metazoa > Arthropoda > Insecta > Coleoptera > Coccinellidae > Cryptolaemus > Cryptolaemus montrouzieri. The sequence continues at coordinate 46,808,987 of JABFTP020000042.1, forward strand.
CGTAGATGTTTCTGTTCTTCAGAAACAGTTTTTCATATATTATCATCTTGCTCAGTCCTTGCTTCAACAGATTATTTAGAAAGACATAATGCCGTCGCTAATATTATTCACTTTAATCTAGGAATTAAACATGACCTAATTCCCAAAAGAAAAAAATTTCACAAATATGAACCTGAGATTATTTGTGAAAATGACAAATATAAACTTTATTTTGATAAAACAATTCTTTGCAACAGAGCTGTAAAACACAATAGACCAGATATCGTTCTTAATGATAAACAGAATCAAATAACATATATAATTGATATTGCTATACCCGACACACATAATATACAAAATAAATACAATGAAAAAATTTCTAAATATATGATGCTTGGCGACGAGATTAAAAATGTGGAAAATGAAGAAAATATTTATTCTACCGATTATTATTTCTACAACAGGCGTTATTCCTAGAAATCTTCACAAAAGTATTGAGATTTTGGGTCTGAAGAAAAATTTGTTTGAACAGTTACAAAAGATAACAATCATCAAATCCTGTAATATTCTTCGTAGGTTTCTTTCCGAAAATAATAATGAGGTAGAGTCATAGGTTTTCTCTTTAGTTTATACTGCTCAGAATCTCATTTCATATTTTATTTATTTGTTTATATAAATGTAATATAATTAACTGACAATTTTGTCATATTTATATTCAGAGCAGTATTCTATTCGATCGTTCACCACTTCACACAAAGGAAACTATTAATGAGTAACATTCAGTGTTACTTGACTAAGGTCCGTACACTGGATTTTTCCGGGAGAAAGCCTCTGACACTACTCGTTGGTACATTGATATCATTGTCTGATGATGCTATAGTATGTATATATTCTGGTAGATTGATATATTCTCATAACATTTAACGTTATCCTAATATATAATTACTCCAGGATATGTTTTGATTATAATCATTGCCTGGCAATGGTATTAATTACCGGGTGGTGGATTTATATTTTTTCATGAAATCAGTTTGATTGCATGAACAGATATATGGGCAACTCGTCGGGGTAAAACCCCCTATATATATAAACAGCTCTAAAAGCCAAGTAGGCCCATGGCTTCATTACACGTTCTTGTCCATTTCATTTCATTCATAACTGCTCCCTTCCAGTCCTTCACTCCTAGCTCTTCAATATCTTTCTCCACCATCTTGATCCATTCTGTGCGTGGTCTTCCCCAGCCTCTTCTTCGCGTTATTCCCTTGTCAAAACTTGTCTTGTTGTTCTATCGTCTAACCCGGTCGGAAAACATGGCCAAGCCATCTCATTCTTTGTGCTCTAGCCACATTTGTTATTGGGGGTTGTCCATACAATTCTTGAAGCTCGGCGTTCGTTCTCCTTTCCCAACGATTTTCTCCCCTTTTTTCCACCATATATTCTTCTGAGTATTCTTCTCTCGAAAATTTCTAATGTATATTTTTCCCTCTGATTCAACTTTCACAGTTCGCAACCGTATGTTACCACAGACCTGATGATCTGATAAATTTTCTTCTTCGCATTTTTCGACATATTTTTGGACCTGAGCACTCTGTATAATCCTCCTGAGCATTTTGTTCCTTTACTGTATTTCTACTTTCTCCTCCCTGTTCTCGTCAATGTTACACCTAAATAGTTGAACTGTTCTACCTTTTCAAAGCAGTATGTCCTATCTTCACTAATTATTTGCAGATTTGAGTGCCTTTCATTTTCTTGTTGTCCTACTATCATATACCTGGTTTTATTTTCATTTATCATTAAACCCTTTCTTCTTGCAGCGGTTTCTAACTTCCTGAATTCATTCACCAAATGTTCTCTTGTTCTGGTTACAATAACTATGTCGTCTGCATACGCTAAAACTTGTGTCTTTTAACTGTATATTGTACCTTTGCTAGCTATACTGCTCTCTTCTATAATTTTAGCCATCACGATATTGAAAAGTGTAGTAGAAAGGGGATCTCCCTGTCTCAGGCCTTTATCAACACAGAATGATTCCGACAAATGTCCGCTCATCTTAACTTTATAGGTGGTATCCGTATCTAACCTTATTAGTTTGCCTTTTATTTTTAGTTCATCCATTGCTTCATATATATATTTTCTTATTATTCTATCATAAGCCTGTTTATAATCGATGAAAAACATATGGAGTATCATGTTTTGATCAATAGTATTATCTATAATTTGCTTCAACACAAAAATCTTATCCATGACTGATCTATTTTTTCGGAACCCACACTGATACTGTCCTAGCTTTGGTTCTATTATTTCGTTTAGTCTATTTTTGATAGATCTTGTAGATAGTGTCCATTAAGGCAATCCCTCTATAGTTCTCGCAATTGGTCGTATCCCCCTTCTTGTGCAACGGACATATTAGAGCTTCCTTCCACCTACTTGGCATTTTCTCCTCTTCCCAAACTTTAGATATTATAAAATATATATTGTCCTCCATTTCTTGTCCCCCTATCTTCAACATATCCGCCGTGATGCCATTTCCACCTGGCGCTTTGTTGTTTTTAAACAATTTTATGATTGATCTTATTTCTTCCTTATTTGGTGGTTCCTCATACGCTTCATTTAGGAACGCCCCTTCATCGTTCGCATTTTCACTAGTCTCTTCACTTTCCCCGTCTAACAACTCTCTGAAATACTCACTCCATCTCTTCAAACTTTCTTCTATTCCTCCTACCAACTGCCCGTTTTTGTCTTTGCAGAATAATATTCCATTTTGCTGATAGAGCCTCCTCTGATATTGTATATTTTTATAGAATTGTCTCGTCTGTTTTCGCATATAGTTGTTTTCCAGATTTTCCATTTCAGTCTCTATATATTCTCTTTTCTTTCTTCTGCATGTGCTTTTTGCTTTTCTTCTCTTTTCCCTATACATCTTCTGGTTCTCTTTTGTGTTGTTTTTCATCATATTCATTCTGGATTCTTCTCTTTCAAGTACTGTTCTCCTGCACTCTTCATCATACCAACCTCCTTGATCTGCTTTGCTATCATCTTTTGTAATATGAGAATTTTGGTTGGCCCACAAGTGTGAGGTATTCCGGTTAAAACCCTGTCATCAGAAAATTTGGCCTCATCCGCCCAGATAATCCTTTTGAGAAAATCGGGATCTTCTTGTGTTTTGAGAAGAAGGATCTCACACAGTTCTGTTCGAAGCTGTGGATCGCCAGCTTGTAGAGTGAGCAGTTTGTTTTTTTAAACTCTGTGAATACTGTTGTGAGGTAAATTCAAATCATACTATGGCCAATAATGCAGGTGGATTAACATCAAAATAAGCTAGAACGGCAATTTCATTGCCTTCATTATTGACTACAGGCGATGAAAAGTTTCAGTCGAAAGAAAATTTGTGACGTATCTCATGAATTTTTTAGCTGTCATAGACGGCACATTTGGATATAATTCGTTAAATCTCCTACAAGTTCTACTCACATTTCGTCTCTCATCTCCATGAATGAAAAATAAATTGAGTATTTGCTCATTTGTTTAGCTGGCCATTCTGTTCGAATTCATTCGACTGACAGTTAAAACAATAATAGTTTGTTATCTATGCTCTGGGATGTGTCTATGCACGTGCAAAAATCTAAGCCTCCTTTGTCAACTTCAGGTAGGTACGTAAAATTCGTTTTTTCGCCATAACTTGAAAACTTGAAATCTCAGGTACAGGGTATGTATGGGAAACTTCATTTAGTTGTTTACGGCGAATCTAATGAATTTAAAAAAAATGGGTTACAATTTGAAAAAACCTAGTTTTCGATGTTTCTTCGTTTCTAAATGTGAGGCAGAAAAAAGAGCACTCAGTATACTGACTAAGATTTAGTTGGATATGAGTTATGTCACGCATGGTTTCTTGTTTGCAAAACACCTTTCATTATTTTGATAGCTCACGCCGTTCTCGAGATATATTCAAGTAAAACTGGGATAATTCATGAACGAAACATGTGTTAGGTGTAATTGGAATAACAAGTGTTATCGAACCAGTCATTAATATTCAGAGTGTTTAATATTAAATAAGAGTTGGTATGCACTTTTGGTATAACCGAAAGTGCCATTGAGGTAAAAATATTTCAGAAATAGAGTTTCGGACCAGCTGAATCAACTACCAACATTTCAGAAGGATAGCATTATTAGCTCTCTATAAACGTCTAATAGACCACTCAACAGGGTCCAGGTCCGGACTCCATCCCACCAATTTTTATAAAATCGTGTTCCGCTAGTTTAACGACACCACTTTAAATTATTTTCAACAAATCTTTAGTACAAGGTGTATTTCCACATAAGTGGAAGGTGGCAAAGATCGTAACTGTTTTCAAAAGTGGTGAGAAAAATGAAATAAGTAATTACCAACCTGTCTCTATTCTAAGTTATTTCTGTAAAATTTTTGAAGCAATAGTAACTAATAAATTTTTTCATTCATCTGGTTCCAAGTTGATTCAATCTTAACATGGGTTTTTCATAGGTAGGTTCATTTCATAAGTAGTAGTTTCGATGATGGTATTCAAGTTGATGCCGTCTACACAGACATGGCTAAGGCCTTCGATAAGGTACATCATGCAACTTTATCGTGGGTTCTAGAGGACTTTGGTGTGGTGGGGTCCTCACTGAAATGGATAGAATCGTATCTGTCGGATAGACTGCAGTATGTTGCACTCAATGGCACTCATTCCGGTTTCGTTCGTGTCTTCTCCGGTGTTCCCCAAGGGTCACATCTGGGTCCCCTTTTATTTTCAATTTATATTAATGATATTTCGGAATGTTTTCTTTATACAAAACATGATTTATATGCCGACGATCTTAGAGTCTACAGTGCTTTTCGGTCCTATGATGATATTTTGCGATTTCAGAGTGATCTTGACAGACTTTTCTCTTTTTGTCAAAGTAGGTATTTTCATTTGAATTGTGGAGGCCGTTACTTGATGTAGATCCATGATATAAATGAGATAAAAAACACAAGGTTCAACTTTAATCTACACTTTATTTGAAAAAATTCGACGACGTTTCGCTGACACAGCAGCTTTATCAAGAATAACAAACAGAATGAAGAGTATGGTATTATAAACAAATCGTAGAACAAGTTGGATGAATAACAGGAAAAACCCACACCGAGCCACTGTACAGTTAGTATGAAAGGTAATTAAAAACTAATTAAACAAGTTAAGTAGGGGTGAATAATTCACATCTACCTGCTCATTCAAAAGCTTGTCCGAATGTTTGTATCTATTTACTTATAATGCTTCTAGGAGATCTAATTTTAAACTTTTGATTTTATATGTAATATGTCAAAGTTTTTATTGAATGAATGGTTTTCTTTTATTAAGTGGTTTGAATAATTTGAATCAGATTTATTTTTATCGAAGCTACGTTTATGTTCAGATGTTCTTATGCTAAAACTCCTATAGGTCCTACCGATATAAATTTTATCACAAGAACCGCAATTGAGTTTATAGATTCCTGATTTACTTGATTTTTCAACACGAGATTTATTATTTTTAATATGTTTACCTAAGTTATTAGAAGTTTTGAAAGTTATATTAAGATTTTGTTTGACGAGAAAGGATTTAATATTTGTACTTGCAGAACCGCAGAATGTTAAACTGTTGAATATTTTATAGTCTTTATGAATAGGATATACTTCATTTATTGCTTTCTGATACAGTTTTTACGAACGATTAGATCTATCATAACCGGATTATATGAATTATTAATGGCTATCTGTTTAATGATGTTTAACACTTTATTATAATCTTCTACTGATAAAGGTAAATTGAGTAACCGATGTACCATGCTGTTTAAAGCTGCAACTTTGTGTTGAATTGGATGTAATGAGTAGTTATGTATGATTGTATCAGTATGTGTTGGTTTACGAAAAACCGAAAAACATGATTATTATTTCGTTTAGTGATTTTCAAGTCCAAAAATTAATGGAATCGTTCTGTTCAATTTCTATCGTGAATTTAATGTTCAAATGGATGGAATTAATGAAATTAAGAAATAAGTCTAATTGACGAGTAGTTCAATGAAACATACTAAGATGTCGTCAACATATCTATACCAATAAAGAAATTTGGAAATGAGTATGAATTTTCTGTTCAATATTATTCATAAAAATCTCTGCTAAAAGTGGACTCAAAGGATAACCTTTATCAGTAGAAGATTATAATAAAGAGTTAAACATCATCAAACAGATAGCCATTAATAATTCATATAATCCGGATATGATAGATCTAATCATTCGTAAAAAACTGTTTCAGAAAGCAATGAATGAAGTATATCCTATTCATAAAGACTATAAAATATTCAACAGTTTAACATTCTGCGGTTCTGCAAGTACAAATATTAAATCCTTTCTCGTCAAACAAAATCTTAATATAACTTTCAAAACTTCTAATAACTCAGGTAAACATATTAAAAATAATAAATCTTGTGTTGAAAAATCAAGTAAATCAGGAATCTTTAAACTCAATTGCGGTTCTTGTGATAAAATTTATATCGGTAGGACCTAAAGTAGTTTTGGCATAAGAACATCTGAACATAAACGTAGCTTCGATAAAAATAAATCTGATTCAAATTATTCAAACCACTTAATAAAAGAAAACCATTCATTCAATAAAAACTTTGACATATTACATATAAAATCAAAAGTTTAAAATTAAATCTCCTAGAAGCATTAGAAATAAATAGATACAAACATTCGGACAAGCTTTTAAATGAGCAGGTAGATGTGAATTATTCACCCCTACTTAACTTGTTTAATTAGTTTTTATTACCTTTCTTCGATGCTATTTTTTCTGTTGATGGGTTAAGGGTAAACCAAATTAAGGATCTTGGTATATATCTTGATTCTAAGTTGTCGTTTGAGTATCATATTGATCATATAGTTTCTAAGGCTTTCAAAATGTTGGGTTTCGTTCTAAGAACTACTAAAAATTTCAGTAATCCAGGGTCTTTAAAAATGCTATATTTCTCGTTGGTGAGGAGTAATTTGGAATATACTGTACCTGTTTGGTCCCCTCACTATTACAAGTCTATTGAGAGAATTGAACGAGTCCAGAGAAAGTTTGTCAAAAGTTTCAACTTTAGATTTTTCTGTCCTAACCATAATTATCAATTAAGTTTGCGTCATCACAAAATTTTAAGCCTGGAGCAGAGGAGAGTCCTTTTCGACACTGTATTTCTTTATCGAATTTTAAATCATTCTTTTAGTTTTCTGCTTGTTAATCATCTCACTTTCAATGTTCCCGTGTATCCTAGTCGTCGAAATGCACTCTTCTTTGTTCCGAAGACCGTACTAGTTTATTTTTTCATTCTGTTTTCTTGAGAATTATGCGACTGTACAATTGGCATATTGCCAGTATAGATATTTTTCATGAAACTCTTTCTTCTTTAAAAGAAATGTTATTGCATATCTCGTCAGATCTGAATCATGCTGATTGTAGTAGTTTTTAGTTTTCATGATATTTTACTTGATTCTGTAGTCTTAGGTGAGTCTTTTTTTGTCTCTCTCCTGAATTTTTATGAAAGTTATAAATTTCATTTCGTATGACAGTTTCACTTCTGTTTATTTTTCTGTTATCATTTTTTGTGAATCCCGGTAATTGGGTCTATCCTGTAGGGGTTACTATGTTTTGTAACAATAAATAAATAAATAAAAGCATGGGATACCCTGTCTAAGTAAGTTAATTTCCTGTAGTTGACCACTTGAAAATGACCTGACGGTCGGAACCGGTTGTGTGTGAAAAATAAAATTGTGGATAGTATGAAATATATTTAACTTCAACTTCGTTGAAAATGAATTTCCGTAAAATAAATAAATCATCAATGTACCACTTTTTTTTTTTTTTTTTTTTTGAATTGTGGAGGCCGTTACTTGATGTAGATCCATGATATAAATGAGATAAAAACACAAGGTTTAACTTTGATCTACACTTTATTTGAAAAAATTTCGACGACGTTTCGCTGACACAGCAGCTTTATCAAGAATACCATTAAATCCTCTAAATCTCGCCAGTTCTGTGAATATGAATCTTCCTCGATTTGTAAATAGAGGAAGATGCTGATTTATCATTTGTTGTTTCATTAATTGTCACAAAGCAGCTTGCTTGAAGAAAATTTATTAGAAAAATCATGAAAATTACAAAAGTAAAATATATTGCATCTACGGCACCAAACACATAATAGAAGTAAAACTTCTTTAAGAGGTTTATTGTGAAAACACTCCCTTATGCTTCAGTAGAATTTTCTCTATAATTTTCTTTCACAATAAACGTGTATTCTCCTACTACTCTCAGTAAATTCCAATTTCATATTATTCGCACACCTGATAATTGGAAGAACGGTTATGTCCATATTTGTATTACAGACAACACGAATACACTCTGAAATTCAACTTTTTACCACAATCGCATTACAAAGAAGATTATTGTGTGAATCCAAAGTTTATCATGAAACATATGTCGAAGAAATTCTTCTCTCTGATGTTTCAAACTATCAGGAAATACTCCAAATCCAGTTCGGGCATGTAAGTCAACATACGTTGCGTTTAAAGAAGAATTGACGAATTTTCATTTTAGGGTTGTTATAGATGAGAAAAAAACTAGCACGAAAGTAGGTACAAATAATGATGATGAAGATCCCGAGGAAATGCCCGAGCAAGAACAGACGGAAATGCGGAACAATGACGATAATAGTTCGGATGAAGAACCGGAAGATTCTGAAGACGCGAAAATGAATAATAAATTTCAGCAGGTGCATGAAGATCAAGAACCGGAAGCAGAGGAACAGGAAGAATCAGAAGGTAAGATATATATATATATATATATATATATATATATATATATATATATATATATATATATATATATATATATAGGGGTTTTACCCCGACGAGTTGCCCATATATCTGTTCATGCAATCAAACTGATTTCATGAAAAATATAAATCCACCACCCGGTAATTAATACCATTGCCAGGCAATGATTATAATCAAAACATATCCTGGAATAATTATATCTTAAGATAACGTTAAATGTTATGAGAATATATCAATCTACCAGAATATATACATACTAAAGCATCATCAGACAATGATATCAATGTACCAACGAGTAATGTCAGAGGCTTTCTCCCCAGAAAAATCCAGTGTACGGACCTTAGTCAAGTAACACTGAATGTTACTCATTAATAGTTTCCTTTGGGTGAAGTGGTGAACGATCGAATAGAATACTGCTCTGAATATAAATATGACAAAATTGTCAGTTAATTATATTACATTTATATAAACAAATAAATAAAATATGAAATGAGATTCTGAGCAGTATAAACTAAAGAGAAAACCTATGACTCTACCTCATTATTTTTTTCGGAAAGAAACCTACGAAGAATATTACAAGATTTGATGACTGTTATATTTTGTAACTGTTCAAACAAATTTTTCTTCAGACCCAAAATCTCAATACTTTTGTGAAGATTCCTAGAATAACACCTGTTGTGGAAATAATAATCGGTAGAATAAAAATTTTTTCATTTTCCACATTTTTTAATCTCGTCGCCAAGCATCATATATAGACATTTTTTCATTGTATTTATTTTGTATATTATGTGTCGGGTATAGCAATATCAATTATATATGTTATTTGATTCTGTTTATCAGTAAGAATGATATCTGGTCTATTGTGTTTTACAGCTCTGTTGCAAAGAATTGTTTTATCAAAATAAAGTTTATGTTTGTCATTTTCACCAATAATCTCAGGTTCATATTTGTAAAATTTTTTTCTTTTGGGAATTAGGTCATGTTTAATTTCTAGATTAAAATGAATAATATTAGCGACGGCATTATGTCTTTCTAAATAATCTGTTTGAAGCAAGGACTGAGCAAGATGATAATATATGAAAAACTGTTTCTGAAGAACAGAAACATCTACGGCAAGAATCATCTATATTTTGTTTGATGATGTGTTTTCTATAATTCCTCGTGAAAACAACCTGATCCTGGATCGCAATTGCCAAGCCTTCTGTTCCAGCAAACAATTCTCCCGAAACTAACCATCTATTTGATGCGATTTCATTAATATAATCATTCTTCAATTCTTTTGGGTGCTTTCCGTGTAATTCCTTCTGCATCCAACTTTCTTTTAGAATTATAATCAAATATATCAAAATCTACCTTTTGCATTGTCAAGTTCAGAGGTGTGAGATTATAATCTGAAGCAACAACAATATCATATAATTTAGATGTTCTCTGTTTATCATGAAAATGGGAACGTTGATGAAAAATCTGTTTACTATGAAGATTCAAATCAGTTAATATATATATATATATATATATATATATATATATATATATATATATATATATATATATATATATATATATATATATATCGGAAAAGTTCCACACATGCCCCAGCATTCAAGATTTCCAAATTTTAATATATATTCTCGAAAAATTTTGTAATTTTAAACCGTCTTTTTCAATTTGTAATTCAAATGATTTGATAAGAAAAATAGAAAATATTATCATTCTAAGTAATGCAAAGTTAGTCTCTTTTAATGTCAAGAATTTGTTTCCAAGTATTCCACCGAAAGATCCGTATAATATAATCAATAATTTGTTAACACAAAATATGACAAATCAACTAATTAAATACGACATTATGGCTTTATGAGATGTTTGCATATCTCAAAATTATTTTTACTTAACGATTGTTTTTATAAAAGTGATGAGGTACTTATAATGGGAAACCCTTAAACCCTCTTTTAGCAGAAATCTTCATGGATAACATAGAAAAACTGAAAACACCTACTTAGTAAACATTTCCTATATTGGTATCGATATGTCGATGACATTATTGTGTGTTTCACAGGAACAAACAGACAGTTCACTGTATTTGAAAATTTCATCAACAACCTGCACCCAAAAATAGAATTCACATCTGAAATAGAACAGAACAATTCGAAATAGAATCATAAGATACAGATATCACAATTCATTATACATCGGCACATCCTTACCAACATAAAGCCGATTATCCAATCGGTGAACACCACGACAATAAATTCAATAGTTTAACATATATAGGCAGTATTAGCAATAATGTGAAATCCCTTCTCAAAATTCAAATTTAAATATAGCGTTCAAAACATCAACAAATTTAGGTTCATTTATCAGGAATTATAAATCTCCAATTAATAAAGAAAATAAATCAGGTGTTTATAGATTGGATTGTGCAGATTGTAATTGTTTTATATAGGTAGAACAGGAATAAATTTTAACGTTAGAATCTCTGAATATAAACGCAGTTTCATCAATGGAAAAACCGATTCAAATTATTCAAATCATCTTAGGAAAATGGTCACTCTCTCAATTCAGAATTTAAAATCCTAGATTCTGAGAATAGAGGTATAAAACTCAACCTTCTGGAAGTACTTGAAATTAACAGATTTAGGTATTCACCGGAAATTCTTAATGATCAGGTAGACATAAATAACTCATCCTTATTAAATTTGTTTCCTAAACATTAGTTCAAGTACGGATAGCTCTGAGTGGATTGGCGTTTTAGTATATATATAAATTTGTTAGTAAGATATATTTCTAGTATTCAGTCGCTCTTGATAAAGATACTGTGTATCGAAACGCGTCGATCATTTTATAATATATTTTAGTAGAAATCATCGTTTACTTGTATTTGCGATCTTTGTTGGCAAGTAGAGTTTATGCACAAAGGTTTTCTGATGAGAGTTGACAGTGACAGAGGACCCATATAAAAGCCAAAAGAGATTTTTTCAGTTAACAGATCAATTTTTGCAATTGGGCAAACTTTCCACAAGAATGGGCTTGTTAACAGGTACAACTTTCTTAATTACGCCACGGAAAATCCACACCTCATGAGACAAATAGATCACCAGCATCGTTGGTCCTTGAATGTATGGGCTGCTATAGTAGATGGATATCTAACTGGGCCGCACTTTTTCGATGGGCACCGCAATAGTGAGATGTATTTAGATTTTCTGCAAAATCATCTACCAATGTTACTTGCCGATGGACCAGAGGATATAAGATAAGATTTGTGGTTTCAACAGGATGGAGCACCGGCAAATTAATCACATCAGGTTAGGAAGCATTTGAGTCATGTATTCCCAAACAAATAGATAGGAAGTGGTGGTTCTGTTAGATGGCCAGCTATGTCTTCCGACCTTACAAGTCTAGATTTTTCTTGGTGGGTTTATATTAAGGGCATTTTTTACCAGAATTCCTTCTACAAAAAAGTTGGATATGAGACAGAGAATAGTCGACGCCTTTCAGTCAGTTAATCCGCAAATGTTGTCGAGAGTTCAACGGTCTTTCCTCAGAAGGATTGAGTTGTGTCTACAAAGAAACGGGCAATATTTCGAACACTTATTGAAATAGTTCAACACCTTGTAGATCATCTGACCAAAAACCAATCTGTTACCTGTTTCATACACAACTACCTTAAAATATCTCCATTTCTCTGATCAACTATAATGATATGTACTAATAAACTCTACTTTCGCAACTTCTGATTTTATTATTTTAGTTTATTTTTTTATTTCGAAAATGGTCGAAGATAAAGATAAGGTTACTTCTGCAAAAGTATGGCACAATATTTTATGCGTTGACATGAATAATGAAATACAGGATGTTCCATTTGAAAAAATCAAGATATGATATTTTTAAAATTACAATATTCAATCATTTTTTGAGTCACTCCTGTATAAAATGAGAATAATCTATTGCAATTCTTCAATAAAGCTATCCTTGGGCAATAAGAAAACGAAAAGAAAAAAGTATTCATCCTCTCTGGCCGAAAGAGCATGCGATGATGTGAGAGCCTAATTTCATGAATTTTTATACGGAAAAGCTCTTGTCAGGAGGGATTATTCATTGATCTATAATAATTCTCCTTGTCTCAAGTTTACATATATATATATATATATATATATATATATATATATATATATATATATATATATATATATATATATATATATATATATATATATATCAACGGTGCAACCGGAAGTGCCACAGCATTGAAAATATTTTCGGAACTTAGTTTGAATAGCATTGAAAAATGTAAAAATTCTCCAATTAGTCATTCATTTCTCCATATATCGGTATTCTATCATTTTGTACATCTCTTACAGAAGAAGAAGTCGAAGATGAGCCAGCAACAAATGAAAACACTGAAGACAGCGAAGTAGTAGAAAAACATAGTTTAGCCCAGAATTTTATATCAGATAAGAAAGATTATCTGTGGTGTGAAATAACTTTTGCGGTATGTGAAATAAAAAATAATTTTTGATGTAAGGTTTTTCAATAATAATATGTTTCTGATTTTTCAGTTACCTTTAAGCCATAAAAAGTTAGATCTCACGGCTATTTTAAGAGAGGTTGCTGGAAAATCTGTGATTTGGGAAACCCAAAGGATAAAAAGGGCTATAACTTACATGAAAGATGGTATTTTAACTTTGAGAACAGATGGAATAAATATTATAGTAAGTACATATTTAGACATATTTATTTTGTGGAAATCCATTTCAAAATATAAAAGAGAATAAACACTTTTCCAAGTTTATTTGTTAATACACGACTGGTTTCGAACCTTCGCTCATTTTCAAGTGCTGAATACTAACTTACGTACAAATTTTCCTGACTTTATACATTTCCAAACTCTCCAACAGATTCACTCTACTTTCTTAATTGCATTTGTGGAGAACTCAAAATATTGTGTGGTTTGTTGATTGAATGTGCTCAAATATTGGTGATCTATTGTCTGATGCTATATGTTATTTGAATCTGCATTCAAAATTTCTACCTGTTGGACTCAGATAAGCTGAAGGGCATTCGTTACATTTGATTTTGTAAATTCCAGATAGTGTTTTGCATTGAAGAGTAATTTGCTCAGATTTGTACAGCTTGAGAATGGAGTGGTTATTTAGAATTTGGAAAATATTATTTCATTTTATGAGGAAGTGGGCCGACATAATTAAAACTTGCATATCTTTTTTCGGGTTTTTTCTTGACAGCAATATAATCGTGATGTTTGATTTTGTTCTTTGGTGTCTCATGATTTTGATGATAAAATGAAATTGAACTATGTATTATACAATAATAAAAACAAGTACTGTGTTTTAAAGGAATTTTACTTAATAATTGCGATTCGTAACGCGTTTCACTACACCAAGCTTCTTCAGACGAATGAATATGCAGAAAAATATAAATGAGAATATAACTATAAATGTTCCTGAGTAATTAAAAGCTAATTGAGTTGCTTCTTCTTAAGTGGTTATTTATGACAGGTATATCCAATAAAATTAAGGAATAGACTTCAACACCTTAACCTACGTTGGCATTACAAGTGAGAAACTGAAATCATTCTTAAGTAGCAATAATTTCAACATAGCTTTCCAAACTAATAATAATTTAGGCAAATATATAAAAATAATAAAACCAAACCAGGTAAAAAGAATAAATCAGGTGTTTATCGATTGAATTGCAATGACTGTGATAATTTCTACATTGGTAGAACACATAGAAATTTTAATATTAGAATATCAGAACATAAACGCAGTTTTTCAAATAAAATCAGATTCAAATTACGCGAATCATCTCTTAGAAAATAATCATTCTTTCGACCCACAGTTTGAAATTTTGCATACAGATAATAAATATTGGAAGGTAGATCTTTGGGAAACTCTAGAAATCAATAAATACAAACACTCAGGTAGACTCATCAATGAACAAGTCGATTTAAGCCCTTCACCTCTGTTGAATCTCTTTGGGGAGCAATCTATTCCTTAATTTTATTGGATATACCTGTCATAAATAACCACTTAAGAAGAAGCAACTCAATAAGCTTTTAATTACTCAGGAACATTTATAGTTATATTCTCATTTATATTTTTCTGCATATTCATTCGTCTGAAGAAGCTACGGTTAGTGAAACGCGTTACGAATCGCAATTATTAAGTAAAATTCCATAAAACACAGTACTTGTTTTTTATTATTGATAATGGAATTTTACCAAGTAAAAGCCTCCCAAATTCAAATATGAATTATACTGTCACAAGAAATTTTTGAAAATCAGGATTGCAAATTTGGTCTCTCGACCATCTTCAGCTGATTACAAGTACTGAACTAATGTTGAAAATACATACATAAACAGTTGGATTCTAAAAAATCTAACTTGTGAAGCGAAAGTAGATTCGTATGTTTTCTGGTTATTGTAATCTGACTGTTGTTCTTTGTATCTAGTTTTGAATGAACGACCAGTCTAACCTATATTGACGCCTTCACAATTCATACAGGAAAACTTGTAAACTCCAGTATTGTCAAATCTATCAGTTTTATATACTTTACTATTGAAAATTTCTTGGAAGTCTCATGTGGGTTTTAAAAGCTAATTTTTATGCTGTTTTGAAATGACATTTGCAATGTTTTCGCTGGTAGGACCAAGATATATTAATAGAATGTCTTCTTCTCTTCTTCTTCTTTAAATAGGACGATGTCCTGTTTTTCTGTTACAGCCCCTGCTGCGAACCGGGGCTCCAGCACTCATGCCATCGCTTTTTCGGCCTTCCTATGGGTCTTCTAGTGTTAGGTTTTTGTGTTTTTGCCCACTTCGCCATACGTTCGGGGCCCATTCTGTCTACGTGATCTCTTCATAGGCGTCGACGTGCTCTTGTCCACCTCACCACATCCTGGACACTTAGCTCCCTTAGCGTATCCTCATTCCTTATTCTATCTCTGCATGTAATACCTCTTATAGCTCTTAGTGTGCTCATCTCTGTTGTCCTCATTAGTTGTTTTGTTTTTGTTGTCTCAGCTCTTGTCTCAACCGCATATGTCATCACGGGTCTCACACAGGTTTTATAGATTCGGACTTTGCTTTCTGTGCTTATGTACTTATTCCGCCAGATTACATCTCTCAGGAAGCCAGATATTCTCGATGCTTTCATTGTCTGCTGTTTTGCTTCTTGTAATAGTTGCCTATCGCTCGATACTTCTACTCCTTGGTATTTAAAGTGTGAAACTTGCTCTATTATATGGTCGTTCACTACTAGTTTGCATCTAATTGGATCTTTCGCTATTACCATCGATTGGGTTTTCTGTGTTGATATTACCATGTTATATTTTTCTGCTGTTACTTTGAACTTTTGTAGTAGGCGTTGTAGGTCGTCCTCATTCTCGGCTATTAGTAAAGCATCATCTGCGTAGCACAGTATTCTCATAGTTTTGTTACCCATCCTATAGCCTTGGTTCATTTGGTTAACACCTGCTATTATTTCATCCATGATTAAATTAAATAGACATGGGCTGAGGCTGTCACCTTGTCTAATGCCTGCGTTAATTTTGATCTCGCTTGTAAGTTCCTGTGTAGTTTTTACTTTCGTCTTATTAGAGTTATTTAGTTCTTCAATTATGTTTATGTATTTATTGCTTAAGTTTTTATTTCTAAGGATAGTGATCACATCGTTCATTCGAATTCTGTCGAATGCCTTTTCCAAATCTATAAAACATATAAACATCGGTTTGTCAAACTCTATGGACTTCTCCACCAGTTGCCGCAATATAAAAATTGCATCCGTTGTTGATCTATTTGGTCGGAATCCCTGTTGTTCTTCAGACACACCTACTTTGTCATATATCTTTTGCGATAAAATTTTAGTGAGTAGTTTCGATGCAGAGTTAAGGAGTGTGATGCCTCTATAATTTGCTGGGTTTGTCTTCACGCCTTTTTTGTATACGGGTATTGTTATGCTCTCTCTCCATTCTTCTGGTATATCCTTGTTGTTTTCAATTTTTTGGAATAGTTTTGTTATTTCTTTTGTTATTTCTGCTCCCCCATATTTAATTAGTTCGTTATTTATGTTGTCCGGGCCGGGTGATTTTCTATTTTTCAATTTATGGATTACTTGTTGTACTTCTTCTAGGCTGATAATGTCATTTTCTGTTTCTTCGTAGAGTGTGTTTAAATACATTAATAGAATGTATTTATCTATATTAGTTGATTCTATGCATGAATAAATATTATGATATACTATTTTTGTTCGTTTCTTTTTGATCATTTCGTTCATTATATTTGAGGTATAACCATTGTTCTTAGCTATTTTTTTAACAGTTGACACTTTCCTGTTTTTTTTTCGTATAATGGCAGAAAGCAACACTTATGAATCATTGAATTAAACGCAGCGTATTCATGAGATTTTGGGTGTGTTGAGTAATGAGGGATGCAAATATCAGTCGAGGTGAGTTTTCGATAAATATCAAAACTAGTGTGTTATTTTTATGAGTGATTGACGTTTCTACCTCTCCAGGCGTCGACAATGCATCTGCGAGACTGCTCAAGAGCTGCGCTCTGCATTAAGTTATCCATTAACCAGAATCTTGGTCTTGTCGTTCACGACCTCTACATTACCTACCGTTTGGAAGACAGCTAGAATAACCCCAATATTCAAGAATGGAGATCGACTTTCTGCTTTCAATTATCGTCCAATAAGCCTCCTACCTATTGTATCCAAGATTGCAGAGAAGATTGTCTGCTAGCATTCATGCAGGATAATGAAGTCATCCTGCCAGCCAACATGTCCTTCCAGGTAGATCAATTGTCACTTGCCTTCTGAGGTGCGTGGACAACTGGACATAAGCAATCGACCGTGGTGAACCTATGGACATATTATATTTGGATTTCGCAAGAGCTTTTGATCGTTTTCCTCGCCGGCGTCTGCTGCATAAACTAGATCATCTGGAGATCAGGGGTGGTCTGCTGGAATGGAAAAGGGCTTTTCTTAGCAATCGTCAACTCTCAGTTAGAGTAGGCTCCTCCGTTTCATCAACCAAAACTGTTACTAGCGGGGTCCCTCAGGGCTCAGTTCTGGGGCCTATTCTCTTTCTGGCATATGTGGCAGACTGCAAAATGAGAAATACCATCTACCCTTTTCTCTGAATTCAACTTCACCCTTGGTTGGGACACCCTGTATGTTAATTTAAAATTCTAAAATGACAAATCTCATACTCATTTCGGAGTTATAGGGGTCAAATTTTCGTTGGAACACACTGTATTTGGATTTCGCAAGAGCTTTTGATCGTTTTCCTCGCCAGCGTCTGCTGCATAAACTAGATCATCTGGGGATCAGGGTGGTCTGCTGGAATGGAAAAGGGCTTTTCTTAGCAATCGTCAACTCTCAGTTAGAGTAGGCTCCTCCGTTTCATCAACCCATGTGGCAGACTTACCATCTACCCTTTTCTCTGCTCACGCATCGTACGCTGACGATCTCAAGACTTCCATCTACCCCTGCTCACGCATCGTACGCTGACGATCGTACGCTGACGATCTCGAGCTTTACGCCAATTGTTGCAACTTCAGAAAGACATTCATAATATATGTGAGTGGTCTCGAGAATGGCTTCCCCTAAATATAAGCAAGTGCAAGGATGATTCGAGCATTCAGTCCACGCAATCACAAAATGACCTCGGTGTGATCATTTCTGGGGACCTTTCGTGGTCGGCTCACGTCAGCCATGTTGTATCGAAGGCGAACCGGGTTTGCTATCTCCTTCGCGAATCTTTCATCGGATGCTCCATCAGCACGTGCAAGTTACTGTACACGTCTTACGTTCGATCTATCCTCGAGCACGGTTGTCCTGTTTGGCACCCATCCCTGGTTCGAGATAAAAACTTCCTCGAGTCTGTCCAGAGAAAAATGACAAGACTTCACTTTGGTTTTGTTCGACCTTCATACGAGGAGAGGCTTAAACTTTTCGATTTGAGCGTGGAGATCTGATTACCACTTATCGTGCAATGAACGGCCTATTTGGGAAGGACCTTGGCGATCTCTTTCGCATCAGTAGAAGCCATCTTCGCGGTCATTCACTGAAACTTAATCGGGAGGACTTCAAGACTACCCTCGTGAGCTCTTCATTTGCAACCGCTTCTTCCATAAATGGTAACTCATTACCAGAAGTTGTGGTGCGTGCTTCATCAGTGAACTCATTTAAAAATGTTTTCGACAAATGTGCGTGGTGCCTCTTTTTCATTTTCACTTTTTGATATCACGTATTCTATCCATGTCATCATTTATCTTTTCTGTTTCATTCTTTTTCAGTTCGTCTCGATTTTCTCGATGGTTAATTTAGGCATTTTGTTGATATTATTTTTACCCTGTTACCTTTTTTTTCTGTGAAATCACATACCATATTAGTTATGTTTTTGAGATTCATGGTCCCATCTCTTACCTTTGTTAAATGATTAAATAAAATAAAATAAATTGTTAGGTCTAGAACGTGCATCTGATTATCGACTTCTCTCTATTCTGAATCAAATTTTGAGATGAATGCTATTGATGTAAGTTAAATTACAGGATTTCCCCTCATCATTTATCTTGTTATCATCTTTGTAAATGAACGTGGAAAACAGACGAAGGTGTTTTTTCTCTTTCATATTTTGATATGATCTAAGATCTTCAGGCCTCAATATATTTCTGAGGGAAACTATTGATAATTTATTTATTTACAGGAAATGTTCAAATATAACGACCTTTTGGATCTAAATAGACTATACACTAATGATATCCATATGATGGCTGAGACCTATGGGATTGAAGCTGCAATGAAAATAATCGTTAAAGTAAGGATACACATAAACAGGGTGTCCGCGCTAAAGGCACCATTAGAAGTATCTAGGGTTTATCGATCTATTTTAAAGTTTAGAACCCAAGTAAATGAACACCTATTCACAATTTGCAATTGTTTTGAAAGCGCTACTACTTCCGGCTATACCGGACATAGACTACAACTTTTTTATTTCAAATGGCATCGTGTACTTTTAAAATATTTTCATTGAAGATCATCATCTTTCTAGCATCTTTTGTTAAAATTTGTTCTATCCTTAATTAAACACCATTGAGATATAATTCGATCATAATATTCGCAATTATAGTGTCATCTTTGCCTAAATATAATCACTCAGATTTGAGTAAGACTATAACTTTTTTAGTTCAAGGCAACGTACTTTAATAGAAGCGTATTTTAAATTAGTATTGATTGGTATTAGTTTTCCCTACACCTAAAATGTCTGGTTTTCATTTTATTCGATGTTTTATCAGAAACCTGCAGTTCCTTCCAATGATGAAATCATTAGACCGTGGAATATAGAAACAGACAGAGTCGATTATTCGGATGCTAGTTTTTATGTTGCACAATATTCTTGTAATTTTATCTTTTCTTATTCTTAATAATCTTTAATTTCTCACAGGAAGTTCAAGATGTCTTCAATGTATATGGAATCAAAGTTGATCCAAGGCATCTTTTACTTATCGCTGATTATATGACTTATAATGGAACCTTTGAACCTTTGAGTCGGAAAGGCATGGCTAATAGTGCTTCGCCATTCCAACAAATGTCCTTTGAGTCATCGTTGACATTTTTAAAAGAAGCTGCTATACAAGGTTAGTATCTTCATTTTTTATTTTCATTATGGAATGTATGTGCTCATTGTCTTTTTTGCCTCAGAGATCACCCGAAATAAATTAGTGATAGATTTGTTCGCGCTTGCGCAGACTCGGAAAATACGTTCGCAGATAACGTAGTTCTAGGATTTTCCATAATGATCCCATACTCGAGTACTCAATTCGTGATGAAAACAATTACATATAGCTGTTAGTCAAATATATGCAATTAGAAGTACCAACAATTCCGAAAAATTCATCCCTTTAACATATTTTGGACAAATAGTGAATATGTCGCAAATAATCTTTCCATTTTGTGAACTCAAATTTCATTGAGACCTCAAAATAAATTGTCATCACTGTTATTTGATGCTAGAAATCCTATACAACAGGGGTGCTCAAACTTATACTGCTGGCGATGTACCTCAATATTTTCAAACTACTTACGATCGATTCTGAGAGGCTGCAAGTATGTGTGATGCAGGGTTGTCGTACATACACGATACACCATACCTACCTACCTACCTAGGTAGGGTGTACCGTAGCATATATAGATATTAGCTTTCCGCACAATATACATTATTTTAGTCGAGGTTTGGGTTAGGTTTAGTTATGTTCTTCTCTATAATATCAAGGGAAAAACTCATAGTTATTCAAAATTACAAGTTTACTGGTTGTTACAAAACAAAAAAGTTACATTATGGTGTTAAACTGAACTAAGGAGTGACTTTGGATGATGAAGCGTGGCACTGCATGTCCTCAGCATACTTTTCATGAGATGATACGTAACCACTGAGTGCTAATCGCAAGCATGATGACGTATGATCGTTAGTCGATTGCGTTGACTTAATTATCTTCATTTCTGAAAATGCAGACTCGCACAAGTAAGTTGACCCAAACATTGCCGTCAGTTGAAGGGCGATTTGCCTTAGATTCGGATATTTAACTTCAAATGAGATAAAAACACAAGGTTTAACTTTGATCTACACTTTATTTGAAAAAATTCGACGACGTTTCGCTGACACAGCAGCTTTATCAAGAATGAAAAATAGAATGAAGAGTATGGTATTATAAACAAATCGTAGAACAAGTTGGATGAATAACAGGAAAATCCACACCGAGCTATTGTACAGTTAGTATGAAAGGTAATAAAAACTAATTGAACAAGTTAAGTAGGGTGAGTAATTCAAATCTACCTGTTCATTCAAAAGCTTGTCCGAATGTTTGTATCTATTTATTTCTAATGCTTCTAGGAGATCTAATTTTGAACTTTTGATTTTATATGTAATATGTCAAAGTTTTTATTGAATGAATGGTTTTCTTTTATTAGGTGGTTTGAATAATTTGAATCAGATTTATTTTTGTCGAAGCTACGTTTATGTTCAGCTGTTCTTATGCCAAAACTCCTATAGGTCCTACCGATATAAATTTTATCACAAGAACCGCAATTGAGTTTATAGATTCCTGATTTACTTGATTTTTCAATACGAGATTTATTATTTTTAATATGTTTACCTAAGTTATTAGAAGTTTTGAAAGTTATATTAAGATTTTGTTTGACGAGAAAGGATTTAATATTTGTACTTGCAGAACCGCAGAATGTTAAACTGTTGAATATTTTATAGTCTTTATGAATAGGATATACTTCATTTATTGCTTTTTGATAGAGTTTTTACGAATGATTAGGTCTATCATATCCGGATTATATGAATTATTAATGGCTATCTGTTTGATGATGTTTAACTCTTTATTATATTCTTCTACTGATAAAGGTAAATTGAGTAACCGATGTACCATGCTGTTCAAAGCTGCAACAACTATTGTGTTGAAAAAAACATGGATGTCCAAAAATTAATAATCAATTTCTATCGTGAATTTGATGTTCAAATGGTATAATTGTAATCGAGTAGTATGTGTTGGTTTACGAAAGACCGAAAAAACATGATTATTATTTTGTTTAGTGATAGATCTTTAAAAAGTCAGAAAGCAATAAATGAAAATCCTATTCATAAAGACTATAAAATATTCAACAGTTTAACATTCTGCGGTTCTGCAAGTACAAATATTAAATCCTTTCTCGTCAAACAAAATCTTAATATAGCTTTCAAAACTTCTAATAACTTAGGTAAACATATTAAAATAATAAATCTCGTATTGAAAAATCAAGTAAATCAGAATCTATAAACTCAATTGCGGTTCTTGAGATAAAATTTATATCGGTAGGACCTATAGGAGTTTTGGCATAAGAACAGCTGAACATAAACGTAGCTTCGACAAAATAAATCTGATTCAAATTATTCAAACCACCTAATAAAAGAAAACCATTCATTCAATAAAACTTTGACATATTACATATAAAATCAAAAAGTTCAAAATTAGATCTAGAAGCATTAGAAATAAATAGATACAAACATTCGGACAAGCTTTTGAATGAACAGGTAGATTTGAATTACTCACCCCTACTTAACTTGTTTAATTAGTTTTTATTACCTTTCATACTAACTGTACAATGGCTCGTGTGGATTTTCCTGTTATTCATCCAACTTGTTCTACGATTTGTTTATAATACCATACTCTTCATTCTATTTTTCATTCTTGATAAAGCTGCTGTGTCAGCGAAACGTCGTCGAATTTTTTCAAATAAAGTGTAGATCAAAGTTAAACCTTGTGTTTTTATCTCATTTATATCATGGATATACATCAAGTAACGGCCTCCACAATTCAAATATTTAACTTCATATATACAACACCAGACATTTGTATCAGATGCATATCTGATATAATCTGCACCAACTCATTTTCAACAGAACATGAGTTCATATTAAACTGACTTGCTATTTCAGTAGCTAATTCCTCAACACTTTTACATAAAAAAGGATAACTCATAAATGATGCTATATTTGCCAAATTTCGCATTTCGAATGGTCCCAAATTATTCGATAATTTAGCCTCATACGTATCATAATTGAACTGAGGAATCCTTGCTTTCAAAGACGGAAAATGTTTCAGATCCTTTCTTTTCAGTTGATCTATCATAAGTTGCAATTCACTTTTGAATGCGTTTACTGCACTAATCATTTCAATAATAGTTTTTCGTTTACCTTGAAGCTCCAAGTTAATGGTGTTTAAGTGCATTGTGATGTCAGTTAAAAATGCCAAATCAGTCAGCCATCTTTCGTTCTTCAACATCTGAGTGTCATCGAAACCTTTCTAGGAATTTTCCGCGAATCAACTACCTGACGTCCCTGTGAAGAACTAAATCAGTATGTTCAGCTGATTTCCTATCTTCCAACTCCAACTCAAAGAGCCACCGTTGCAAGCTACTTTTGAACACAAAATTTTGATGATGTACAATGCAATGGAATGAAAAAAATGATGGGGAAATCTTCATTAGCTCGACACAATGCCACAAAACCGTTTTTGTTTAGAGCCACGGGTCTTCCCCTTCAGAAGAATGATTGTCAAAAATTCTTCCTTAGCCAACATGTCATTGAATACCATCCGAATAAAAATACACAGCTGGGCAGTGTCTGTCATATCGGTGGATTTGTCGAACTGTAAAGAAAATTATGTACATTTCATGATATCATGTTTCAGTTTATCTGCCATATCCTGACTCATGACTTCAGTACGCCTTGTGACAGTTGGACGAGATAACTGAAGTTCTCTAATAGCGGACATGATTTCTGTTTTATTTTTAAAATCTCCAAATAAAGTTTCACCCGCTTCCATAAATGCGTCCTTCACAACCGATCCATCTTCGAATGGTTTCTTATGTTTCACCAATATATGAGATATTTTGACGCGATCGTAGCAGCTTTTGATTGTTTGGTCTTGTGAACATGGTTCGTTCCTTTTTCAAACAAGATATCAAATCACGTACTTTTCGTTTTCTTAATTCACTCTGTGGCGGAAAATCCTTTTCATATTTTTTATGAACCGTTTTATGATGCCTCTCTAAGCTACCACGCTTAGGTATTGCAACTGACGCACGACACATAAGACAAATGCACTTATCCTTCATCATACAAAAGAAAAATTCATCCTCCCAATCGTTATTAAAATGATACGTTTTAGATTTCTTCGCTGCACTCATTTTGTACTATTTAATACACACACCACAAAAATTGTTGCATCACCTGGTATTCTGAATTCCTCAATCGATTAAACAGCTCGATCGCAGTTTCTTTGTCAACATATGTTTTCGGACATATGAGGGAAAAAATCTCATTTATGTAGTAACATTTGTTTCCATATGATCTCAAACACGTCTGGAACAAGAATGAGTTTATTTGACTATCAGTATTCATTCAAGTTCTCTTCAGTTTTCACGCTAAATTAATGCAAGTTTTCTGTGGTTCTTGTTGATTTTTTAATCTTTGAATTTATTGTAATGGCTGCTGAACGTCCTGGACGCTATTTGAGTGATCATGAAGTGTAACATTTCTAGAGGAGGGACGAAGCCAACGTTACGTGGCTAACTTGTTGAATGTTAACGAAAGCACTATTTTAAGAGCAATTAATCGGTACCACAAAACAGGGGAATATGGAAGAAGATCCGGACAGGGATGGAATCGGATAACAACACCAGTGGATGATCGTTGGTTTCGTTTAACTGCACTAAGAGCTCGGCCCTGTACGGCTAGAATGCTACAAAATGAACTTGCACTTTCCAGAAATGTGCATATTTCATTGCAAACTGTTAGAAACAGGCTCAGAGAAGACGATATAAGACCAAGGGTGGCTTCTACCGGCCCGCGTCTCACCAGAGAGCATCGAGTTGCAAGACTTCAGTTTGCGAGGGAACATGCAAATTGGGGTATTCCAGAATGGTCGAATGTTCTCTCTTCCGACGAGTCCAGGTTCGGTCTAGTATCAAATGATAGACGCATGCCTGTATACAGGCGACCTGGGGAACGGTATCAGCAATGAGGAAGCATTTCTTTCCATGGTCGAACTGAGTTAGTCCTAGTGAATAATGGAAGAATGACAGCGTCAGATACATCGCAGATATTCTTGAACCCCATGTGCCCTTTGGCTCATTGTTTGGCGAAAACTAGAAAATCTGCTTCCTGAAATTTGGAATTCAGTGACTCAAGAGTACATCCAAGATTTGTTTGAGGGCTTTGAGACGTATATTGGCAGTAATTAGGGCCCGGGAGGAATCACTCGATTTTGAAAATTATTAGTAACCATTCGATGCTAGTTGATTGATCTCTTCGCGATTGTTTGAAGATGGTAGAATTTTTAATTTTTCATTAACTCGAAAATTGTTGATATTTTCCATCATAAACTCATCTTTTTGAATTATATATTATTATATTACACTTCTGAAAGTTACCAAGCGACTCTTGAATGACCAACCTAAAAGTTTATATAGTATTGTCGTAAAAGTAGGGTGATGCGACAATTTTTGTGGAGAGTGTAATAAACTTTGTATCGACGTAGTATTTCCTTCAAGTTGCAATTCAGAATGACTCCAATTCCTGCAGGCGAACATTTATATCGGCGTGAACGAAAGTCTCTAATGTTCCCGTCAAACGCGCCGACGGAAAATTTCTAGAAAAGCGGCAAGAATAAGAAACGCGGCTTTTCTTTGACAAGTACCGCGCGTTCCTTTGTAAAGCCGCCTGTTGGCCCTAGCAGAGTGTTATTTTATTACGTAATAAATTTTTGTAGTTAGGTACCTACTTATTAAACATTTTTTCTTCTCGAGATCTACTCAAAAAGCACTCGATCGACCGTTTGAGCACCCCTGCTATAGAGAATTAAAATAAATCAGGCGTTTATAAGTTATCTTGTCCAGACTGCAATTTCCACATAGCTCAGATTGGTATTTTCTTCATAACTCCAAAACATCAACCTTCATTCAATAAAAATAAACAAGATTCAACATTTTCTAATCACGCATCCAAAATGGTTACTCTTAAAATGTAATAATAATGAAAATAATATACCGGGTGTCTCCCCACATTCGCGGCGGAAGATTAGGCATATTTCACTGCCAATTTTGAATTTTTCTGCTCAGTAATAGGTAATGCTGTAGTGACTACAAACTAAAAATATTTTAGTCTATACAGATGTTCCATAAAAAGTTACGTACCAAAGTTATGATTTTTTTAAATGGGACACCGTATATTTTGTTTCATTTTTGACTTCGTGAGAAAAATGAGGGTGTGTTTGTTTCGAAATTCCCTATACCTATCTAAATAGTTTCCGAAATATTTGACATTTTCTGAAATTTGAGGAATTAAAAAAAAATGTTTGTGCCTTCAATATTAATTTCAAAGCTTTATATGTACAACTATTGTAATAGTAATTGTTGTTGCCTGAATATATTACCCATTTTGTTTATCTATGTTACACAGTCTGTTCGAAAACGAATTTTTAAATCTCAACTCACTACTTTTTTTCAAATGACATACCCTATATCTAAAGGATCGAATAAGTGGTATTATATCTTTCGAATGGTACCTAGGTTCCCTATGTCATTTTCAACGGTTTCGAAGATGTTATAAGAATGCAATTCAGCATTTATCCTGAATGTAAACTTGAGACAAGAAGAATAGTTTCGTTTCGTCCTTATTAAGAACTCATCATTGTTGCATATCGCTTCTCAGCATCCTAACCAACCACGTCGGAAAACCCTAACGATTTCGGAAAATACGCATCTCTTACATACATACGATAGTCGCTTCATGGACCGAGACGGTGAATGTGCTACCGGACTTCGAAAAAAGCAACAAAAATAACAAACAGATGTGGGACGTTAAAGTTCCAACATTTGTATACCATCTTTCGCCGGTCCGTGAATCACATTACGGTTTAAACGAGCGAAATAGTCCCGTTGCCTTCGGTGCTCTAGACCACGACGTTTCCAGGAAAAACCTCATGTCGGTTAATATTTGATAAAACAAACAAATATCTTCCGCGATACCCTTCACGTGGATCGTGGAGTCTATATATATATATATATATATATATATATATATATATATATATATATATATATATATATATATATATATATATATATATATATATATATATATATACTCGGTATACCAAGATCTTGCAATACCGAGATCTCGCACCTATTCTGCAAGATCAATTTCGCACCCAAAATCATGCGCGATCTCGCAAGATTTGGAAGATTGGTATTATGTCAATTTTGGTTAGCTTTCAGTGCTTTCACATGTAGTTGTTGCCTTATGTAAACAATGTACCTATTCCCGGCGGCAACACGTGGCGCTAGGGCCACAGGGCGATAGGGATGAGTAAGCGGAGACGTTTTCCGGTTGTCGTAAATTTGTCATTCTTTTGCGAGCCTGGACGTGTCAGAGTGCATGCCAATCTGCTGATTTATAAACTATTCCAATAACAGTTGAAAATATGTCTTATGTGTTAAAGTTCTCTCGGTCTATTCGTTTTGTGTTAAAATGACAAAGGTAGTTTATAAAGAGTTTCAAAGTGGATCAGAGGTATGGGAATACTTTTTGAAGGCAGAGGATAGACAAATTGCCCAGACTGTGTAAGTCTATTTTGAAAACAACGGCACGATCTCCCAAAGGCTTACATGTACATTTACTGTCCAAGCACAAAATTGATACTTCTCATTAAAAGTGACAGAAAACATGACTCTGGTTCCATCAAATTCTTCAATGCTGATCAATGCTTCCGCGTCAGTAAGGCTACCTCCTCCAACCGGTACGAAGAGGCAGACAATATCTGATTACTTTTCGTCCCTACAAAAAGTTTCTTTGGAATAAAGGATTTCAAGGATGGTTTCTAAAGATGGCATGACTTTTAGATCTTTTTGCACCTCGAAAACTTGAGAGAATTATTTGCAACTAGTGACTACAAATTACCTGCATCGCCCAACTCCATAAAACAGGTTGTTATGGATTATGGCATGAGTTTGAAAATGAAAGTTTCGCAGGATCTTATGAATCTAAGAAAGAATAACCATAGATTCAGCCTTACTTTCGATGAATGGACTTCATGCAAAAACAGTCGCTTCATGAATGTGAAAGTTCATACATTTTCAGAGAATAAAAATATGTTCTGGAACTTGGGTCTTGTGCGCTTAGTAGGAAGCATGCCTGCAGAGAGTTGCATAACTATTTTGAAGAAGAAATTATCAGAATATGGCTTGTCATTAGATGAAGATATAGTAGGTGTTACTACAAATGAGGCCAGTGTAATGGTGAAGGTTGGGCGACTCATGAATCCTTTTCACCAGCTATGCTACGCTCACGGCATTCAATTGGGAGTTATAGATGTGATTTACAAATCAAAACGTGGAACCGAAACGCAAAAAGAAAGTACAAAAGACACAGTCGTAGCTCAGTCAGATGTGGAGGAGTCTGACGATGAAGAATTTAATAACATTGATAATGAAGGATTTGACTGCAGATTACCCACTGTAGATGAAGTTGACTTAGTGCCAGAATTTGATGACCTTATCAAAAAAATAAGACAAGAGGTCAAACTTTTCAAAAAATCACCAACGAAGAATGACATTCTTCAGAAATATATGAATGACGAATTCAGCAAAAATGTGCAACTCGTGTTGGACTGCAAAACACGCTGGTCTAGTCTTGCAGATATGATTTCCACATTCAATAAGGTGAAGCAATGTGTAAGCAAAGCCTTGATCGATTGCAATCTTGGATCGAATACAAATCATAGTTTCTCAGACGAAGAATATCGTTCTTTATCAGATTTAGAACTCGTATTTCAGCCTATAAAACTGGCAATGGAAGTACAATGTCGTCGAAGTTCAGATTTGTTAACTGCCGAAACTACTCAGCAATTTATGGTGAAGGAGTTAGAAGAACTCGGAACACCAGTAGCTCAAAAACTTGCTCGCATTAATGAAAGCCGAACATTTATGACCGCAGAATTGTATTGTTTGACAGACCATGTCCAATACGTCGTATTGGATCATTCAATCAAAAAAGAAATAATAAAGTTAATCGGAAGATTACACAAGAACAGTACCAAAGATGTAATATTGCAGAAAATATACAAAACAAACCATCTACATCTTCAGTTTCAGATGAAGCAATGAATGAAAGTGATAATGACGATTCAATTTCATTAGCAGCAATGAAAAAAATTTAGAGCCTAAAATGGAGAACGCTTCTCTTAGTCTTGATGAGGAATTGGAAATGGCATTGAAAGAGAGTTCGCAAAAACGTGTGGCACCTTTGTCATCGTCACTTGATATGATTTTGAAGAAAGAAATCAATTTGTACGAGTCAGGAGGGTCAAAAGGACAAAATCTACAGTTCGCTCACCAATGTCTCTTATCTGTAGTGCCAACATGTGTCGAGGCAAAACGGGCGTTTTTCTCAGCTCGTTATCTGGCATGCAGAATTCGGAGTCGGTTGGCAGATGAAACCCTGGATACTTTATGCTTTTTGAGGAGTTATTTTCAAGTTTTAGAATAATATGTTACTTTTTGAATAAATTACTGGTTAGCTTGAGATTTTATTTCTCTATTTTGCTCCTGAAGAACAATTAGAGCCAATAGAAAGATAAATGATAGAAATTTTCGTACATTTTCGATGATCATTTCTTTACAATACAAGATTAGAATTCCTGAATCTATATATATAGTCTATAGTCTATACATGTAAACTTGAGACAAGAAGAATTATTCCAAAATCCCTAGATCAATGAGTAACCCTTCCTGACAAGAGGTAGTTTTCAAATCTGCCTGCCATGCACGCTGCCATCAAGAGTCACAATAGGGCAATGAAGCAGGATGCCGAACGAAAATCGAAGCGGCAGACTGCTGTTTTGTCCTAATAGGAATTCATCTGTGTTGCTCATCGCTTCTCAGCATCCTAACCGTCCACATCGAAATACCCTAACAATTTCAAAAAAGGCGCATCTCGCACATGCATAAGAGATTCGCCCTCTATGGCCGAAACGGTGTACCAACACTTGTATACCATCTTCCCGCTGGTCCGTGAATCGAATCACAATTCAAACGAGCCAATCAGTCTCGTTGGCTTCGGTGCTCTAGACCAGGGGTCTCCAAATTACAGCCCGCGGGCCAAATCCGGCCAGCGATAACTTAAGACTAGTATCATCAATCTGGCCCACGACAGCCAATGTATTACTGTGGTTACTATTGCTGTCATAAGTTGAATGGAAGAAAATGAAAACACAGAATGATAATTACTCGGTTTTATTTACTTGCAAGGTTGAACTTTACGACAGAAATTATCACGCAGAAACCTAAGCTTAAGTATCTCAGCTTAAGTATATTCTAACAAATAATTAATATGAAATCAATCACACTAATAAAAAAGCTCTAATGAGATTTATGTAATTGTGATTTTCCAGTGACAATTGTTTGTAGTTGTGGATTAATTTTACTTGTACCAATTATTAGACGAGATTTAAAATGCTCATCAGTTAATTTAACTGTTCTTTGTGTACTTCATCTTGGAAAACGTTTTCTCAAACAAGTACGTAGTATCAAATACAGAAAACAACCCACGATGAAAATTATGCAAATTATCAAATTGTACCAGTTGAAGACTCTTGTAAAATTCCAATAAAGATGAATTTTGATATTTGTTCATTGCACTGTAAATCAGATAAAAAACACAAGGTTTAACTTTAATCTACACTTTATTTGAAAAAATTCGACGACGTTTCGCTGACACAGCAGCTTTATCAAGAATGAAAAACAGAATGAAGAGTATGGTATTATAAACAAATCGTAGAACAAGTTGGATGAATAACAGGAAAATCCACACCGAGCCATTGTACAGTTAGTATGAAAGGTAATAAAACTAATTAAACAAGTTAAGTAGGGTGAGTAATTCACATCTACCTGTTCATTCAAAAGCTTGTCCGAATGTTTGTATCTATTTATTTCTAATGCTTCTAGGAGATCTAATTTTGAACTTTTGATTTTATATGTAATATGTCAAAGTTTTTATGAATGAATGGTTTTCTTTTATTACGTGGTTTGAATAATTTGAATCAGATTTATTTTTATCGAAGCTACGTTTATGTTCAGATGTTCTTATGCCAAAACTCCTATAGGTCCTACCGATATGAATTTTATCACAAGAACCGCAATTGAGTTTATAGATTCCTGATTTACTTGATTTTTCAACACGAGATTTATTATTTTTAATATGTTTACCTAAGTTATTAGAAGTTTTGAAAGTTATATTAAGATTTTGTTTGACGAGAAAGGATTTAATATTTGTACTTGCAGAACCGCAGAATGTTAAACTGTTGAATATTTTATAGTCTTTATGAATAGGATATACTTCATTTATTGCTTTCTGATACAGTTTTTACGAATGATTAGATCTATCATATTCGGATTATATGAATTATGTTGTTATTGTGTTATGTTTAACTCTTTATTATAATCTTCTACTGATAAAGGTAAATTGAGTTACCGATGTACCATGCTGTTTAAAGCTGCAACTTTGTGTTGAATTGGATGTAATGAGTATTTATGTATAATTGTATCAGTATGTGTTGGTTTACGAAAGACCGAAAAACATGATTATTATTTCGTTTAGTGATTTTAAGTCCAAAAATTAATGGAATCGTTCTGTTCAATTTCTATCGTGAATTTAATGTTCAAATGGATGGAATTAATGAAATTAAGAAATAAGTCTAATTGACGAGTAGTTTCAATGAAACATACTAAGATGTCGTCAACATATCTATATCAATAAAGAAATTTGGAAATGAGTGGATGTGTATGAATTTTCTGTTCAATATTATTCATACAAATCTCTGCTAAAAGTGGACTCAAAGGATTTCCCATGATCAAACCATTTTCACCACTGTAATAGATGTTGTTGAAAGAAAAATAATTTTGTTCAATGCAAAGGTCCAACAGATTCAATATTTCTGATTTAATTATGTGGTTAACATGATTCGAATTCAACATGTTTTCGATTAATATTTTGACATCACCTGGAGGAACACTTGAGTATAAATTCTCAACATCAAACGAAATAAGTTTTGCGTTAGGTGGTAGGTTAACGTTTTTATGTTATTTATCATCGAAAGAATTTTTATAGAAAATTTTGATTTGAATGAACAATAAGTCAATTAGACTTATTTCTTAATTTCATTAATTCCGTCCATTTGAACATTAAATTCACGATAGAAATTGAACAGAACGATTCCATTAATTTTTGGACTTAAAAATCACTAAACAAAATAATAATCATGTTTTTTCGGTCTTTCGTAAACCAACACATACTGATACAATTATACATAACTACTATATTATTATACTAACATCCAATTCAACACAAAGTTGCAGCTTTAAACAGCATGGTACATCGGTTACTCAATTTACCTTTATCAGTAGAAGATTATAATAAATAGTTAAACATCATCAAACAGATAGCCATTAATAATTCATATAATCCGGATATGATAGATCTAATCATTCGTAAAAACTGTAT
The DNA here is from genome assembly GCA_013387265.2 of Cryptolaemus montrouzieri. Classification (NCBI taxonomy): domain Eukaryota; kingdom Metazoa; phylum Arthropoda; class Insecta; order Coleoptera; family Coccinellidae; genus Cryptolaemus; species Cryptolaemus montrouzieri. Next base: position 46,841,937 of record JABFTP020000042.1, read on the forward strand.
CAGAAAGCAATAAATGAAGTATATCCTATTCATAAAGACTATAAAATATTCAACAGTTTAACATTCTGCGGTTCTGCAAGTACAAATATTAAATCCTTTCTCGTCAAACAAAATCTGAATATAACTTTCAAAACTTCTAATAACTTAGGTAAACATATTAAAATAATAAATCTCGTGTTGAAAAATCAAGTAAATCAGGAATCTATAAACTCAATTGAGGTTCTTGTGATAAAATTTATATCGGTACGACCTATAGGAGTTTTGGCATAAGAACATCTGAACATAAACGTAGCTTCGATAAAAATAAATCTGATTCAAATTATTCAAACCACCTAATAAAAGAAAACCATTCATTCAACAAAAACTTTGACATATTACATATAAAATCAAAAGTTCAAAATTAGATCTCCTAGAAGCATTAGAAATAAATAAATACAAACATTCGGACAAGCTTTTGAATGAACAGGTAGATGTGAATTATTCACCCCTACTTAACTTGTTTAATTAGTTTTTATTACCTTTCATACTAACTGTACAATGGCTCGGTGTGGATTTTCCTGTTATTCATCCAACTTGTTCTACGATTTGATTATAATACCATACTCTTCATTCTGTTTTTCATTCTTGATAAAGCTGCTGTGTCAGCGAAACGTCGTCGAATTTTTTCAAATAAAGTGTAGATTAAAGTTAAACCTTGTGTTTTCCATCTCATTTATATCATGGATCTACATCAAGTAACGGCCTCCACAATTCAAAAGCACTGTAAATCAATAACTTCCAATAATAAAAAACAAGTAATGTGTTTTAAGGAATTTTACTTAATAATTGCGATTCGTAACGCGTTTCACTACACCGTAGCTTCTTCAGACGAATGAATATACAGAAAATTAGAATGAGAATATAAATACTAATGTTCTTAAGTAATTAAAAGCTTATTGGGTTGCTCCTTCTCAAGTGGTTATTTATGAAAGGTATATCCAATAAAATTAAGGAATAGATTGCTCCCTGAAGAGATTCAATAGAAATGAAGGGCTTAAATCGACTTGTTCATTGATGAGTCTTCCCAAAGATCTACCTTTCAATATTTGTATGCACTGTGGGTCGGAACAACAAACGCAGTTTTTCAAATGAAAAGTCAGATTCAAATTACGCGAATCATCTCCTAGAAAATAGTCACTCTTTCGACCCACAGTTTGAAATTTGCATACAGATAATAAGTATTGGAAGGTAGATCTTTGGGAAACTTTAGAAATCAATAAACACAAACACTCAGGTAGACTCATCAATGAACAAGTCGATTTAAGCCCTTCACTTCTATTGAATCTCTTCAGGGAGCAATCTATTCCTTAATTTTATTGGATATACCTGTCATCAATAACCACTTAAGAAGGAGCAACCCAATAAGCTTGTAATTACTTAGGAACAATTGTATTTATATTCGCATTCTTATTTTCTGTACATTTATTCGTCTGAAGAAGCTACGGTGTGGTGAAACGCGTTACGAATCACAGTTATTAAGTAAAATTCCTAAAAAGACATTACTTGTTTTTTATTATTGATAATGGAATTTTACCAAGTAAAAGCCTCCCAAATTCAAACAATAACTTCCACTTGGACTTCCGGAGCCTGGGTCTCAACGTCAGAATCAAAATGATTTTGAAAAAGCCTAATTTCATTCGCAATCACATCAAAGTCTGAGAAACGAGAATCGAAATTTATCTTTAAAACACTCAAAGTTTCGACTGCAAAATCGACGGGAAATTCAGTCTCTGTAGTGTGGCTAAATATTTCACATGTTTTGAAACGTGTGAATTACGTAATTGCGATTGAAACAGTCTTATTTTCTGCCTGAACGTTTTGATATTGGTGTATAAATCAGGGAGATGCTGATTTTCTCCTTGCAATCTCAAATTTAGTTCCCTCATATGATTTGTCAAATCAACATAGAATGCTAATTTCCACAGCCATTCACTGTTTCCTAAATCGGCACAATGGCGATGCTTCTCATTCAAAAAAATTTTAATCTTTGCTCGAAGTTCAAAATATCGCTTAACCCAGCGTCATGGGGGTGGAAAATTGTTACACGGACGTGAGGGCTGGGTCATCATTACCCAGATAAGGATTTCTGTATGTATTTGAGAAAAACGATATTTATTTTGTAACATGCAATAATTTACTATTACAAGGATAATACAAAACCATAAACATAGTGAAAATACAAACTTTTATTAATAGGAACAAGGTTTTGATAACTATTCACTAAAAATCAATAAATTTGGCTTTCCTTAGTAAAACTTATCTTAAAAAAAATATTAACCAGTCTTTGGTTTTCTAATAAAGCCCTTATATATCTTCTTAGATAAAATAATAAAAATAAATTAGTCAGACTCATTATTACCAATACAATTAGCACAGAAAGGCACTATATGTTGAGAACAAATATGCTTGTTGCATCTTTCACATACGTGTGTAGTTTTGCGATCTTTGCTTGCAGGACACACTTGACACCTCTTACGAGCATTTGTTTTTTTTGCTGAGGGCTCCTCTGTAGATTCCCCTGAAAATTGGCAAATTTTTTTACGAAGTTCTCGTGGCAAACTTTGAACATTCCGGCGGACTTTCAAGTGATCACTAACAAGAGCAAGGCCTAGGTTTTTCAAATAACGGCGTCGTTTTATGTTTGACTTATTGTTTATGCGATGTATTATAAGTCCATTAATTGCCGTCATGTTTAACATGGCATAAAAGATTGTCAGCGGTCACTTCTTTGAGTTGCGACACACGTCATACGAAGCGCACAACTCATCTGCAACGTCAACTCCACATTTTGTTATGTTGTAATAGGTGTTTATCTCTGGTTTTTTCTTTTCGCCAGTAGAACTATCAATACTGTCATCATGGTGAAGGCTTGACATCAGCAACACTATCTTGTTCTTTTTGGGTGTATGAGAAACAAGAGTTATTTCTTTTTGGAAGGCAAATTGAGAGGTAAAAACACCTTTACGCGATTTATGTTCACTAAGCAAATGCTGAACAAGTTCATAACTGGTGAACCAATTATCAAACGTCACGTTACGATTTGTCTTGGATATGGGCTGCACGATTCGATCTACTATATCAAATGGCTTGTTACTTGAAGAATATGGACCATCAGGCTGCTTTCCAGGATATATTTCAAGATTTTTGATGTAAAAGTTTCGTGCATCTACTAAAGCAAATATTTTTAATCCATATTTGGCAGGCTTTGTTGGAATGTATTGGCGAAATTTACAGCGGCCTCGGAAAGCTATTAGCATTTCGTCAATTGTTAGACAGTCACTTGGAACATAAAATTTCTTGCAGTTTTCAACAAAGGCTTCAAACAGTTTTCTAATTGGTGCTTAGTTATCAAATTGTCTCCGTTCTTCGCGAGTAGAAAGATTGTCAAACGTCAAGCAGCTTTGAAGAAAATAAAAACGCTGCTTAGACATTACTAATCTATAAATGTCTACTCCAGTGCCATCAGTAGTCCACAAGTCACTCAAGTTTTGTCTACCAGAGCGGTTTAAGCCAGTAAGGTAAAGAAGACAAAGCTTTCAACTCTGCCATACTACATTCTTTTATATGTGTGTATTTTGATAAGTTATTGCACAATGCTATTTTAGGACGAATACGTTCATTTGTATATTTTAGAATAAGTTGCAACATCTCATCAGTAAAAAATAGGTTTCAGCTCGCAAATTCCGACAAAGCAGCCTTAGATTCCGGAGCTACCCCCGGCAACTGGTGGATTATATTTTCAGCTCTTGTTCGAACATTCTGTCGAAGAGGCTTTCGAAACCAAGCCGTACCATCTTTACCAAAATATTGCCGTGTGATCTCACACAATCACGAGTCGACAAACTTGTTGATGCATATTCCTCCTGATGCAGATTTGCTTCAGACTGTACCCTACGTCTAATTGTCGCCAATGGAACCTCGTCGTCATCCGAAATCTCTTGCTCCGTATTGGTTGCTTCACTACGCTCACTCACGTGGTCATCATCCTCTCCAGATTCCTGATCAGACGACATAACATCCGAATCCGATTCTTCAAGTACCGCCATAATACGACGTCTTTCCAGTTCTTCGCGATCCATTATTACTCGTACTACCTACCGTAAAAATAAAAAAAAAAACGTCAAAACCTCAAAACAATGTAGTAACACTAATACAAAGCATCATAAACAACAATAAATCATATAAACAGTAATTGAAATACATGTCTTAAAACAGTTACACTGAATACAGGCATGGGTCATATTTACCTTTTCCCCGTGACAACACTTGTAACTCTCAACGCGGCCCTTGCCAAACTGATTTCGCGGGATAAACTTGTAAAGGGACTCGACAACTCCAGCTACTGCGAAGAGCGGCATCGTCGCGCGCGTCGTTGTAAAATTACAAGCGAACTACAAAAGTGCGGGTAATTTTGACCCAGCCCCCATGACGCCGGGTTAAGAACTCTTCCTCAACTAAACGGCACATCATTTTTTCCAATCCCTTCAATAAACTCGCGGAATTGTCGGTGATTCAGTCCTGTGGATCTGATGAAGTTAATAACTAATATGACTGGTTTTAGAACTTCAGACAAAACCAAACATTTTCCGCACAAGGACAGTAGATGAATGATACAATGTAAGACTAATGGTTTTAAACCATCATCATTTTCTACAGGCTTTGGCACATATGCGACCACTCCTCTATTTTTTCCACACATATTTTCGCCTCCATCGGTGATGATACATTTTAAGTTTTTCCATCGAAGGTTCTTTCTATTAATGGCATTTTCAACTCGCTTAAAAATATCGCCCCAGTTGTCGTCCGTGAATATTATCAATATCAAGCAGTTTTCATACAAGTCATAGATTTTTATCTACTCCACGAATAAAAATCAACATCTGAGAATATCTGGCACATTCGTTGACTCATCCAAGGTCAGAGAAAACCACTCAAAATGTCCATTTTTGTCAGACAGTTGAGATGATATATTTTCTGCGATGTCTTGCACCCTCCGAGTCACGGTGTTTGCTGACAAACTGACACCTTTCAATAAATTTACCTTTTCGGAGTATATTTCTTCCGCTACTGCAATCAAGCAATCTTTTATCATGTCTCCATCGGTGAATGGTTCTCCACGTTTTGCAATTTCAAGAGCCACACGAAAGCTGGCGCGAGTTGCAGATTCTTGCTCAGCATTTGCTGTGGTAAACTAAGATTGCTGCGATTTCAGTCTGCGCTTCAAGGTTTCACATTCGTCCGCAAACTTCCTGTATATTTAGAGTAATTTTGAAGATTCTTTGAGAAAAGCTATGGTTTCATTACAAATTAGACATAGCGTCTTATTATTGCACTTAATCACAAAATACTGAAAGTTCCATTTATCTTGGAACGTTCTGCATTCACTGTCTATTTTTCGCTTCTTTTCCATACTAATAAATCGAATATAAAACAAGTTCAGTCAAAATACTCTTATTATGCACCGGATACTTTATTTCACAATAGGAAGTTTCGCTTCCTTTGCCTTTCCCACGCAAACTGACTCGAAATGGCGACAAAACTAGTCAGAACCAGATCTTTCTCGAACCTATGCGGGAATTCTCAAACATGCCACCTGTTAGTAGTTAGTGGGTAGCCGAAATAGATTGTACCTTCATTACAGACCTGCATAGTATTACTACTCGCCACTAGATGTCCCTACTTATCACAATATACTTAATACACAATCAATAATAATTGAAATGCAAAACGCCTGTTTGCTTAGGTGGACAGGAAAATTAAAATTGTTTTGGTCCTTGGAACGTACCGAAAAAAATATTATGGCCCTAAGCCTTCAAAGTTTGGAGACCCCTGCTCTAGACCACTACGTTTCCATGAAGAATCAATCGGTTAATATTTGATAAAATAATTATCTTCCGCGATATCCTTCACTATGCATGTAAACTTGAGACAAGGGGAATTATTCAAAAATCCTTAGATCAATGAATAACCTTCTTGGCAAGAGCTAGTTTTCAAATCTACCTGCCTGCAGCACTGATGAGTTCCTAATATGAATAAAACTTCAGTCTGCCGCTTTGTTTTTTGGCATCCTGCTTAATTGCACTATTGTGCCTTTTGATGACCGTGTGCATTTCAGACAGATTTGAGAACTAATTCTTGTCAAGTTCGAAATAGCAGTAACAGTGATCTATTAATTTGATTTATCTGTTGGTAGTGAAATCATTCCATTATTGTTTTAATCATGCTTAACTACAAAATAGTAACGGCCAAACACATGCGAAATAGAATTCGTTGAAGAATGAAAATCGGTGATTCCCCAAATCTAAATACAAATTACCAACCATTTCGTTCGCAGTACTCAACAAATAAAAGTTAACATGAGCATTACACAACTGGTTTAGTTTCAATTCATAATTGGTTCAGAATTGCAGCCACGAATAAGGCTATTGCTTACTCTTTCTCTCGCGGTGTTCATACAGAATGATGGTAAATCAAGAAAAAAATTAATATATTTTTACTTTGGTTTCAGGAAAACAAGACTCTCTTCAAAATCCTTCAAGCTGCTTGATGGTAGGAAAGCCGTGTAACACAGGAACTGGTTCATTTACATTGTTACAAAAACTCTTAATATAGAAAAATGTATTTTTGAATAAATTTTATCAAAAAAAATTGTTTTAATACTGCAATATCATTAATCATTTTTCTTTGAATTGATTTCGGTATCAATTTGCAATTACTCCATTAATTTGGTAGATATGAATTTTTTCAATCAGACTAAAGGGGTGAAATTTTAAGCTGTAACTCCTTGTGAGATGCAACTCGTGTTACATCAAACGTTCAATGAGTGTTGTAAACCTACGACTATTTGAGGCTGATTTAGAAAAAGGAAATAAATCAGTTTTTTATGTTTATTTCGCTTCGAAAGAAGGTTGAAGGCCATCATGTGGTATCACTCAACTGCCGTTCTGAAATTGCTGGTTAGAAAATTACCTTATTGTGATTTTTTCGTGTGACCATTGATTTCCCTATTTTCGGCTCGTTTACACCAAAACTGTTAATGCTAGGAAAAACCTGACTTCGTATTATGACCTCGAAAACTACCGGACACGAAAATCGTAGAGCAAATAATCGTTTCCCAAAATATGTCTAAGGTTTATACACTTGGGAAAATTTCGAAATTGTTGGAAGTCAGATTTTGTTGAAAATTTGTTTTCTCGTGAAAATACACTAGCTGAATGAGAATCTTTCAATCATTTAACAATAATTCCAGTAATTTAGTAGATATGAATATTTTTCAATCAGACTAAAATGGACGAAATTTTAATGTCTAACGCCTTGTAAGATGCAACTCGTGTTACATCAAAGTGTCATGGGTGTTGTAAACATTCGACTATTTAAGGCGGATTTAGAAAAAAGAATTATATCAGTTTTTCATGTTTATTCCGTTTCGAATGAAGCTTGGCATCAATTATACTGTATAAATCTACTGCCCATCTGAAATTGCTGTATAGGAAATTACCTAATTGTGATTTTTTCGTGTGACATTGATTTCCCTATTTTCGGCTCGAAACTCAAACTATTAATGCTAGGAAAAAACTGACTTCGTATTCGGATTGTACGACCTCAAAAACTGCCGGACACGAAAATCGAAGAGGAAATAATCGTTTTCCAAAAAATGTCTAAGGTTTATACACTTGGGAAAATTTCGAAATTGTTGGATGTCAGATTTTGTTAAATATTTGTTTTCTCGTGATTTTGCACTAGCTGAATGAGAATCTTTTAATCATTGAACAATAATTCCAGTAATTTAGTAGATATGAATATTTTTCAATCAGACTAAAATGGACGAAATTTTAATGTCTAACGCCTTGTGAGATGCAACTCGTGTTACATCAAAGTGTCATGGGTGTTGTAAACATTCGACTATTTAATGCGGATTTAGAAAAAAGAATTATATAAGTTTTTCATGTTTATTCCGTTTCGAATGAAGCTTGGCATCAGTTATACTGTATAAATCTACTGCCCATCTAAAAATACTGTTTAGAAAATTCCCTAATTATGATTTTTTTGTGCGACAGTGATTTCTCTATTTTCCGCTCGTTTACACCCAAACTATTAATACTAGAAAAAACTGACTTCGTATTCGGATTGTACAACACCAAAAATTCCCGGACACGAAAATCAATGAGCAAAGACTTTTTTCCCAAAAAATGTTTAAGGTTTATACACTTGGGAATATTTCGAAAATTGTTGGAACCCAGATTTTATTGAAAATTTGTTTTCCCGTGATTTTGCACTAGCTGAATGAGAATCTTTTAATTATTTTACAATAGCTCCAGTAGTTTAGTAGATATGAATATTCTTCAATCAGACTAAAATGGACGAAATTTCAATGTCTAACGCCTTGTGAGATGCAACTTGTGTTACACCAAAGTATCATGAGTGTTGTAAACCTTCGCATATATGTGACGGATGTAGAAAAGAGAACTATATCAGTTTTTCATGTTTATTTCGCTTCGAATGAAGCTTGGCATCAATTATACGGTAGCGATCAACTATAGTTCCGAAAACACTGTTTAGAAAATTCCCTAATTATGATTTTTTTGTGTGACAGTGATTTCCCTATTTTCCACTCGTTTACACCTAAAATATTAATACTAGAAAAAACTGACTTCGTATTTGGATTGTACAACACCAAAAACTCCCGGACACGAAAATCAAAGAGCTAAGACTTTTTTCCTTGAAATATCTAAGGTTTATATACTTGGGAATATTTCGAAAATTGTTGGAACTCAGATTTTATTGAAAATTTGTTTTCTCGTGATTTTGCACTAGCTGAATAAGAATCTTTTAATCATTTTACAATAGCTGCAGTAATTTAGTAGATATGAATATTTTTCAATCAGACTAAAATGGACGAAATTTTAATATGTCTAACGCCTTGTAAGATGCAACTTGTGTTACATCAAAGTATCATGAGTGTTGTGAACCTTCCACTATTTGGGGCAGATTTAGAAAAGAGAATTATATCAGTTTTTCATGTTTATTCCGGTTCGAATGAAGCTTGGCATCAATTATACGGTAGCGATCAACTATAGTTCCGAAAACACTGTTTAGAAAATTCCCTAATTATGATTTTTTTGTGTGACACTGATTTCTCTATTTTCGACTCGTTTTCACCCAAACTATTAATACTAGGAAAAACTGACTTCGTATTCGGATTGTACAACCCCAAAAACTCCCGGACACGAAAATCAAAGACCAAATCATCGTTTCCCAAAATATGTCTAAGGTTTATACACTTGGGAAAATTTCGAAATTGTTGGAACTCAGATTTTGTTGAAAATTTGTTTTCTCGTGAAAATGCACTAGCTGAATGAGAATCTTCTAATAATTTAACAATAATTCCAGTAATTTATTAGATATGAATATTTTTCAATCAAACTGAAATGGACTATATTGTAATGTCTAACACCTCGTGAGCTGCAACTCGTGTTACATCAAAGTATCATGAGTGTTACAACACTCATGATACATAATACTTTCGAAATGTTCCTAAGTGTAGAGCCTTTGACATTTTTTAGGAAACAATTATTTGCTCTTCGATTTTCGTGTCTGGCAACTTTTGGGGTCGTACAATCCAAATACCAGCTGAATGAGAATCTTTTTATCGTTTTACAATAGTTCCAGTAATTTAGTAGTTATGAATATTTTTCAGTCAGACTAAAATGGACAAAATTTTAATGTCTAACGCCTTGTGAGATGCAACTTGTTTTACATCAAAGTATCATGAGTGTTGTAAACCTTCGCATATATGTGGCGGATTTAGAAAAAAGAATTATATCAGTTTTTAATGTTTATTTCGATTCGAATGAAGCTTGGCATCAATTATACGGTATCAACCAACTGCCCATCTGAAAACACTGTTTAGAAAATTCCCTAATTATGTTTTTTTTGTGTGACATTGATTTTCCTATTTTCGGCTCGTTTACACCCAAACTATTAAAGGTAGGAAAAAACTGGCTTTGTATTCGGATTGTACAACCTCAAAAACATACGGACACGAAAATGAAAGAGCAAAGACTTTTCCCAAGAAATGCCTAAGGTTTATAGGCTTGGGAAAATTTCGAAAAATATTGGAACTCAGATTTTGTTGAAAATTTGTTTTCTCGTTATTTTGCACTTGCTGAATGAGAATCATTTAATAATTTTACAATAGCTCCAGTAATTTAGTAGATATGAATATTTTTCAGACTAAAATGGACGAAATTTTAATATGTCTAACGCCTTGTCAGATGCAACTCGTGTTACATCAAAGTATCACGAGTGTTGTAAGCCTACGACTATTTGAGGCGGATATAAAACTAGGGAATTATATCAATTTTCCATGTTTATTTCGCTTTGAATGAAGCTCGACGATAATTACACGGTATTAATCTACTGCCGTTCTGAAATTGGTGTTTAGAAAATTCCCAAAAAGTGATTTTTTTATGTGACACTTATTTACTTATTTTTGGCTGATCTACGCCCAAACTGTTGATGCTAGGAAAATACTGACAACGAATTCGGATTATACGACACCAAAAACCCCCTGACTCAAAACTCGAAGAGAAAAAACTTATTTCCCAAAAAATGTCAAAAGCTATACACATAAAAATATTTCGAAAATTGTTGAGATTCATATTTTCTAGTACTTTTGCACATTCTGAATGAGAATCTTCAAATCATTTTACAATTGCTCCAGTCATTTAGCAGATATGAATATTTTTCAATCAGACTAAAATGGACGAAATTTTAATGTCTAACGCCTTGTGAGATGCAACTCGTGTTACATCAAATATTCAAGAGTGTTGTAAGCCTTCGACTATTTGGAGCGTATTGAGAAAATGGGAATTATATTAGTTTTTCATATTTATTTCGCTTCGAATGATGCTTGTAAATCATCATACTATATCTATCAACAACCGTTTTGAAATTGGTGTTCAGAAAATTTCATAATTATTATTTTTTCGTGTGACGCTCATTTGATTCTTTTCGGTCTTAAAGTCTTGGAAAAAAACCCCGTATACAAAGTTTGGAGCGAAACAATTTTTTTCGTCGAAAATAACAAAGAAAAATTGCGAAAAATTTCAAAATTCAGATTTTGATAAAAATTCATATTTTCGTTATTTCTTAGCCGTAGAATAAGAATCTGTTGACAATTTTCTCCTATCTCTAACCGTTCGGTTGTTTTAAATTTTTTTCACATAATGAAAATTGAAGGAAATTGTACTGTTAGTCCAAACGATATGCGTCCATTGCAGCATGGACAAATCGAGTTACGCTAATACGGTCAGTGTTAGGAAGAATCTGACTTCGGATCTGAATTTTACGACCCCAAAAACCCCCGTATACAAAGTTTGGAGCGAAACAATTTTTTTCGCCAAAAATGTCAAAGACTAAATAAAAGTCTTGGAAAAATTGCGAACATTTTCGAACTTCAGGTTTTGATGAAAATTTATATTTTCGTTGTTTCTTAGCCGTAGAATAAGAATCTGTTGACAATTTTCTCTTAGCTCTAACCGTTTGGTTGTTTTGAATTTTTTTTCACATAATGAAAATTGAAGGAAATTGTACTGTTAGTCCAAACGATATGCGTCCATTGCAGCATGGAGAAATCGAGTTACGCTAATACGGTTAGTGTTAGGAAGAATCTGACTTCGGATCTGAATTTTACGACCCCAAAAACCCCCGTATACAAAGTTTGGAGCGAAACAATTTTTTTCGCCAAAAATGTCAAAGACTAAATAAAAGTCTTGGAAAAATTACGAACATTTTCGAACTTCAGGTTTTGATGAAAATTTATATTTTCGTTGTTTCTTAGCCGTAGAATAAGAATCTGTTGACAATTTTCTCTTAGCTCTAACCGTTTGGTTGTTTTGAATTTTTTTCTCAAAATGAAAATTGAAGGAAATTGTACTGTTAGTCCAAACGATATGCGTCCATTGCAGCATGGAGAAATCGAGTTACGCTAATACGGTTAGTGTTAGGAAGAATCTGACTTCGGATCTGAATTTCACGACCCCAAAAACCCTCGTATACGAAGTTTGAAGCAAAACAATTTTTTTCGTCGAAAATGCCAGACTTAAAAAATTCTTGGAAAAATTGCGAACATTTTCAAAATTCAGAATTTGATGAAAATTCATATTTTCGTAGTTCCTTAGCCGTAGATTGAGGATCTCTCAACAATTTTCTCCTAGCTCTAACCGTTGAGCAGTTTTCTTTTGCCGAAAATATCATTTAACAATTGCACAAGTGATTTAGCAGATATGAATATTTTTCAATCAGTATATGGATAAAATTAATTTTTTTAATTAAAATATTTGAGGCGGATTTAGAAAAAGGAAACTATATCATTTCTTCATGTTTATTTCGCTTTGAATGAAGCGATATCAGTCAACTGCCGTTTAAAAAATTCCCGAATTGGGATTTTGTCGTGAGACGCTTATTCCCTAATTTTCAGCTTATATACGCCCAAACAAGCTTAAAAAAACTGACTTCAGATTTGGATTCTATCGTCTCGAAAACGCCTGGACACTAAATTTGAAGGGAGAACATTTTTTTTTAGAAAATGCAAAGGCTATTTACATTCGAAAATTGCTGGTTCAACTAAGACATCAAAAACCTCAGGACACCAAATTGAAGGAAAAATATTTGTCTCCTATATATTCAGATATCATTTTATTTCAAAATTATCACAGTAAAATACAGAAATATATCAAACTCAATGTTAATATTCACAAAAAATGAATTAAAAAGATTCTCATTCATCCAGATTCTCTTAATGCTAATCTGTCGAAATACCTCTTCCTTGCAGCTTCAAAGACTTCACCCACTGTCCGTTTCTTCCAAATATCTATATTTCGTTTCTTCGGGACTACTTTTTCAACTTTAACCTTTTCCTCCTTTATAACTTTATTTTCATTTTCATTGTTACTCTCTTGATTTGTAGAAACACTTTCTATTTTTTCAGTTTTCATCTCCGGATTCTTCTCTGCAATATTCTTATCATCTTCCTTTGCTAGTTTTGATTTTGAAGGCCCATCATCTTCACTGTCAGAAGAGTCAATGCTGAAGTCAGAATCAGCATCCAAGTTTGAAGGAATATGTTCCTTTTTAACCTCTTGTACTTCTTCGTCACTGTTAGAAGCTTCTCTTGTCCTATACTGACGTTTTCTCGGTTTGATTTTTTCATGAATTTCTTCTTGTTTTTCTTCATCACTTTCAGAAATATTCTCTGTTTTCACTGGTGTTTCATTTTTTGACTCTTCGTCATCTTCTTTCTTTTTTTCATCATAATTAACTTTCTGGTCAAACAAATGTCTATAGAAACCATCTAGATTTCCTTGTTTTTTAACATCTCCAACACTTTCCAGATAGTCCTCTCTCATTTCTTGCTCTTCAAGGGCTTTCATTTCTTCTAATTTCTTTTTATATGATGGAGTGATGTAAGAGTCTTTGTCTTTAAATTCATCACCTGTGAAAAAAAGTTGTGTTGATATAAATGAAAATAACAGTTTAAAAAATACCCTTTTATAGCAGGTCGAACTAAAATGTTTAAAATTATTTTTTCCAAGCCTTCTGTAAAGTATTTTATTCTTTCAAGTTAGTTGCCATTCTATAACTGCTGAATAACTTCTCAATAATTGAAAATTGCTAATCTTTTTAGTTCAATTTGCTACAAAAGCACGCATTACAAACTAATATTCATTTTCTGAACTTGATGTTGTTTCTGCTACCGACAAGTAGATGGCGCGCTTCGTATTACATCCTCCTGCATTATCACTGATGTTTTAGGTTTGGTCCACTGGATACTAGAATGCGCCACGCACTTTGGCTTAGGGCTATTTTCTGAATTTCTTGTCTTATATTAAAAATCTTATTGAGTTATTGTATTATCATCAGTCCTCGATAAGTATTCAATATTTCAATTAAATTTCAAAATGGGTACAAACAATATTTGAATATTTCACTAGATATATACAGTTGAAGCTAATAAAAGTGTATTAAAAACTAGAAGATTTCAATTGGAAAAAGAATGATTTCACCTAAAACTCACCTTCAGCTTCTCGTTCTCTTTGTACTTGTCTCTCAATTCTTCTCTCATTTTCCTTCTTTCTCCTGTCGGCAGCTTTCAATAAATTAGTGATATATTTTGGCTTTTTCTCCAAATCATTCCTAGATAATTTTTTCTGTTCATTACGTTTTTTTTCCATATCATCATAGATTTCATCATATTGATAAACAGATGGATCTTCTTCCATTGCTTTCTCTAGGGCAATTTTAGTTTGCTTCTTTTCGAACGGCTGCAAAAAATTTGGTTTGCTACTTTCAGGTTCATCTGAACCAGAATCTTCATCAAATATTGCTGCTCTCTTGCCTGGCGTTTGTACAACCATTTTATTTTTGTTGTTAAGTATCAAACCGTACCTGTAAATCGATTAGAATACGTAAACGATGCTAATATTTTTCATGATTTATTTACTTGAACTAATACTTACTCTTTGGACATTGTTATGATCTGGTTGGGTTGATCAAATGTGAATGGAAAAATTATTACTACTAATAACTTAATTAAGCTCGTTTATTTTCCAATTCTTTTCTTAAGCGAAGATAGTTTATATACACCAATGTCTTATCTATTTGTGTGTAAAATAACAGTAAGAAAGTAGGGTTATACTATAGAATATAGGTTAAATCACAGAATTATAATATTTGTTTTATTTCAACAATGTGCTCGGGAGTTAAGCTTTTTGGCGACTCTTTCTAAGTATCGTTTTCTGTTCAAGGACAACATAAATAAGTTGAACTCGGATTCGAACAAGGTATCTGGGAACAATATCGTTAACAACAGTTTTATTTTTTTAAAGAAAATTATTGGCACGTTTTGAAAACATTAGCCAGCAGGTTATTATGTATTTGTAGGGATATATATAGGAGGAATTCTCTATGGTCCTTGTACCTAGCCTGATCCCATTACGAAAATTTAAAAGAATTCAAGAGGAAAGACGTGAATACATACGCAAACAGGTAGAGCCGTGGAAAGGTAGTTAACATATAAGGAAAAAACACAGGGAAATACGACAGCTATAAAAGAGATATTAACAACAGTTAATTGAACCATACCTCAATAAGCGAGTTTCACACTAGACATTTGTTTTTTTCACAGGTAAAAAAATAATGAAACTTTAAGAGGTACGTAGAAACCCATCAATGTCATGAATCCAACAATATATTTCTGCCTATCATAGTTTTCCTTCAAAGTATACATTCACGCCTTAGTAACAATATCAACTATTATTTCAATTTATGTAATTCTAGTAAATAGGTTAATAACAACCTTGGAATCATGCAATGGGTAAATAAAAAATAAATCCTATATTCACCTTTATTTCCTTTTCTTCTATCAGTTTAATGTTACATTGTAGTGTAAGACACGCTTAATGAATAGTTCACCCACCTAGCGGACAATTGAAACACTATCGAAATAGACAAAATATCTAGAATTAACCTAATTTTTTTCTGATAACTTACATTATTTTAAATACTTCTTGGTTTAGTTGAAAATGACTTACTGCTGTGTACCTCAATGCAAATCTTCGCTTAAAAGAAATCCCGACTTATCATTCCATTCTTTTCCTCCAGAGGAAAAAGGTTTGAAAGTGATTTTTCGGGGTGAATCTGTAAATAAACGCAAACTTTGGCTGCAAATGCTCCAGATGAAAAAGGATCCCAGTGTGTTTATGAAAGTATGTAGCTTACATTTTCGAGAGGAAGATTATTTTAAAGGTATGTTGTATGGATAATATATTGAGAAACATTAAACGTCATTCATTATTTCTGTACTCGATTGGAAGTCAGGGTAATCCTGCTGTTTACGCGGCCCACACGCGCACCCTGTACCGAGTCGACGAGAAATGTTTCCGAACGATTTGAATTTCGAGCCAGTGTTGCCAGATCCCTTACCTGAAGTTCATTTAAATTTCACGTTCGTATAAGAGTATAAATGTTTGATCTATTTTCTCATGAAATGTATTTACTAGAAAACCACCTACGAGTCGGAACCGCTGCTTTTGTGAAAATGTATTGTAACAAGTTGACGACAAATCTATATTATTTTAGTTTATAATTATTATTGTAACGATTTTTTTCATGTCGTAAAATATCCGAAAAGGTCAATTTTAATATCATTTTGGGAAGAAAATTTGAGTGAAAATGTAATCAAAATCGGTTCACTAAATCGGACTTCATGTATGTAATTCTCGTACAGAACCCCAAACTATTTTCAATACTCTGAAGTTATCATTGGTTATTTTTCAGTAAAATGCCAATAGAAATCGAATCAGCCGTTTCAGAGATTGCTCCGGATTGACAAAGTTTTAAGAACTTTTATTCAGTTTTAAGTACTAAGCGTATATACTTTAATAGAAACTCAGTGGAAACGACTTTTTTATTGCAAACATTTACATGATGTATGCACCTTAATTGATGGAACGAGACGCCGCTGGTCGTATAGACGTACAACTTTCCTAGAATTATAACGTCCCTTTGTAGCTAATGTAGACACCGACGGACAGTAGCTCCGATTAGCCCGCGAAATGAGCACTATATTCTGTTTCACTTCAATAATACATTTTATCCTTTGCTATTTAATTTTCAACGATAGGTACTCAAATCTCCGACGTGAGATAAATCGTGGCAACACTGGCTTAAATTTCAAATCGTTCGGAAACATTCCTCGTCGACTCGGTACAGGGTGCGCGTGTGGGCCGCGTAAACAGCAGGATTACCGAAGTCAGAAAAGATGTATTCTTACTCAATTCTTATTTTATTAATTCATCTTATATATGAAATTGATGTAGTTTCAGCGACTCAGAAAACAAAACATAAAAGATTGAAGAAATGCGTCGTGCCAAGCCAAAAATTACCTGTTATGGGTCACTCTGAAAAACATGATCGAAACAGTAAAAAAAAGTAAGTGTAATATGTCTTCATTCTACGTTTTAAGCTTATTCTATTAATAGGAGGAGAAAAAATTCATTGAATACTTTGGAGGAGGAAGAAAGTCTTGAAAATGAGTTGGAAATCAAGGAAGAAGTTGACCAAGATGAATCGATGCATTTTGAGGGATATCTAGAATCAAGTACAATACCAAATTTTTCAAGATTTCGAGTCGAAAGAGATCCTCTGCTCCCTGATCCGAGTAGTACATATTCTCAAGAAAGAGCAGTGCAAACTGACTCTGCTATTTTGTTATCTGAAATGTTGGATACTGATGAAAAGTTGATGACTTTTACTGGTAATTATTTAGATGGTGCAATTGAAATGTTGAATTTTTTGTGTTTGCGTAACACATTTTTTTTTAATATTTTGTTTACATCTATTACTCCAAGGTGAAGAGTAGAGTATGTTACAATATTGACTCGAGCTGTAAAATATTTGGCAGTGTAAAGTGGTGGAGAGAACTTGTGATCTCTGAATGATTATCAAGACTCACTACTCTTTTCTGGATATTGTCCGAAACTATAGATAAAGGGAATACTTAGAAAAAGAGCCGTAGATATGGAAACACTATTCTAAACTACTTATAACTGGAGAATTCAATTCTGACTTTTTTTTCTAATTCCAGTATTTCGGTGTTTTACACAGATAATCCTGCGATCCTGAGACATTTGTTGGATCACTAATGTAATGAAAGATTGCAGGACTAAATAAAAATCAAAAAAAAATTCCCTCGAGTCTTTTAAAATAAATATAAATATCAATACTGATCTTTAAATTAAAATTCAAAAGAATTCACCTCAAACATAAATATCTATACTAATATTATAAAGAGGAGAATTTGATTGTTTGTTTGTTTTTGAAAAATTCTTTCACTGTTGGGAAGCTACACTATCTCCAGTGAACATGGGCTGTATTGAATTTTCAAAAAAGTTAGGGATCCGTACTAAAACTTTAATAATGTAACCCAAGGTGTGAAAAAATTATCAAAAAACTTTCTCACATCACATACGCTGCGAAAACTATTGATATACAACAAAATAATGTACTACAACTTTGTAGAAAATATAATTATCTACGAGAAACATCGTGACAGCATATTTATAAATCTAATAATAATAATAATAATAAACGATTTTTATTAGCCAATAAATAATAATATAATATTGGCCAATTGGCCATCGACCTAGGTCCTGCAGCCCGTAAATTTTACATTTAGATATTATTTCCTACTACTGAAATTGAACATAGAGATTTGTTTTCCCAATTTTGATTGTAAAAAAAAAAAACTATAAGTGATTATTTATATACACAGAACTATTTTAGTGCCCTTGAAGCTGCTCTATAAGTTCCAGTAGTGTGTGCGTGGGGTATTTTCGTCGACTTTGTATATGTATATCTCTTCTTCTTATGTGGGGTTGTAGTATTTCCATATTATGTGGTCGTTCTGCAAACTTAATTGAAAGCATCCTTAATCTATCAGTGATGGGTTGAATTTTTGTCACCTTGTAGAGCAGCTGATTTGAAGGGTTGTGGAGTGGATTATCTGGGTGGCGCATCTTGGTAATCGTTCTGAGGGCAGTAGTTTCTGCAGTTCTCAATTGTTTTATTGCTGGATTTCTGCAGTTTAGAAATATAGTGTGGCCATATTCTAGGATTGGCCTGCAAATGCTTTTATAGATTTTAGCAGCTGTTTTTTTGCTTATTCCTTTGTTGTTGTAGGTCAGGCAGCGAAAAAATTTAGCTCTGGTAGTAATTTTTCTTTTACAGAGTTTAGTGCGATAGTTGAAGCTAAGTTTGTTGTCAATATTTATACCCAAATATTTTGCTGTGACGTTAGGTTTTATGTTGTGCTGGTTGATCGAAATTTGCGGGGAAGCATGAGATGGGGTATGATTAAAAATAATCAGTTGACATTTAACAGGATTTAGCAGTAATTTCCATTTGTTAAGCCAGTTCATAATTTTATCCACCAGGGCTTGTAGCTTTTCCATAACTTGCTCTTTTGTTTTAGCGTGTACTATGAGGGCAGTGTCATCGGCAAACTGTAGAGCATATTCGGCCTTTTCCTGATGGTCGACATTTTCGTTTATATCAGTGCAAAAAAGGTTGTATAGTAAAGGCGATAAAGGTGAACCCTGGGGAACTCCTTTTTTAGGTTTGAAGGATTCTGATCTTGCATTCTTGATTTTTACTGCCAAGCTCCTGTCTAATAAAAATTCTCTTATGAGGTGGATTAAGTAGTTGGGCAATTCCAATTTTTTCAACTTGTATAGAAGCCTTTTGTGCCAACACTATCAAATGCCTTTTTTATATCAAGAAATATTGCTGCAGATGAGAGGTTATTGAGTTTGGCAGCCTGGACATTCGAAATGAGAATAGTAATAGGGTGCAGAGTAGAGCATTGGCTTCTAAACCCAAACTGATGATTAGGAATTTTATCCCCAATGATTTCTTCTATCTTTATTTTGATTATCTTTTCGAACATCTTGCCAAGAGCAGGAAGCAAAGTTATAGGTCTATAGTTATTAACTCTTTTATGGTCAGTATTAGGTTTAGGAATTACTACAATATTTCCTATTTTCCATTCGGGAGGAAAATAGTGTGTGGAGAGGCAGAAGTGGAATATGCTCATAATAAAAATCTGTATATTAATGCCAAATCTTTTGACCACCACCCATGGTATATTATCAGCCTCCGGTGCTGTACACTTTTGATTTTGTAAAATTTGGAAATAATCACTTTCTTCGATTTCTGTTTCTTCTGTTGGAATGTGATTTTCATCAAAAAAGTTTTCGCACCACTGATCCACTTCGTTTTCTATGTGTTTATTAAATTGGGGATTCTGAGTTTCTTCATAATGGAGTTCAAAGTGTTTCGCAAATACCTCAACTTTTTGTTCTTCTGTCTCGTATAGAACACCATTTTCTTCTATGGGTGGAGTTTTTTGTGCGTTTTTGTATCTTGAGAGTTTACTAATTTTCTGGTAAAACATCCTTCCCTTCATCTCATTTATTTCCTCACAAGTCCTGACCCAGCTGTGTTGCCTGTATTGGTGTATAAGCTTATCGATTTCTTTACTATAATTGTTAATACTTGTTTTGATTTCAGGTGAAGGGTTTTGTCTGTATTCTCTATACATTCTTCTTTTAGTTTTTATTAAGCTAATAATGAATGGTGGAAGTTCATGCGTCCCATATGTCCTTGTAGTTTTGGGGGTGTTGTCCAAGACAGTCTTCTCCAAAGTGTTTGAAAAATCAGATATAGTATTAGGTGAAATAGGCACCAGTCTATTGATATTTATGTAGTTTTCTAATCGTTTATTGATGTTTTCCATATTTGCCTTGCGGAAGCAGTAAAATTTGTCCAATTTCATAGTTATATCCACGTTTAGGCTTAGAATAATAGACAAGTGTTCACTTCCCTGATCTGGTATGACATCAATGTTTTCAATAAAACCTAATGAGTCTTTTAAAATAAATACAAATATCAATACTGATCATTAAATTAAAATTCAAAAGAATTCACCTCAAACATACAATATCTATACTAATATTATAAAGAGGAAAGATTTGATTATTTGTTTGTTTTTGAAAAATTCTTTCACTGTTGGGAAGCTACACTATCTCCAGTGAACATGGGCTATATTGAATTTTCAAAAAAGTTAGGGATCCGTACTAAAACTTTAATAATGTAACCCAAGGTGTGAAAAAATTATCAAAAAACTTTCTCACATCACATACGCTGCAAAAACTATTGATATAGAACAAAATAATGTACTAAATTTTGCAGAAAATATAATTATCTACAACTTTGCAGAAAATATAATTATTTACGAAAAATATCGTGACAGCATATTTATAAATCTAACTATTAGAGTTATATCACAATAAGAGTTATTTCAAATTTTCGAATTAGTAGGAATTGACCTACGAAAAGAATGTTTTACTCACATGTATGTTGGTCTATCGCGGGTCGGAGGTTCTGTCAATCAATTTATTTTGCTGCCACAAAATGAATTAAAATCAAATATCGTTTACAAGGAAGCCCTGATCCAATAAATTAATTTTTAGGAGCAGATAAAGTATATAGTAAAGGCTCTTTTACAAACATTAGAAATAAAATATAAAAAAAATAATACAAAAAAAATAATAATACAAAAAATAAAATTAAATTATTGATATTTCATATTCGAATTTTCTTCATTTTACTCTTTTTAAAAAACCCCACGCAAAAACGAGAAAGTATGTATGGGGGAGTGTGTGTGTGTGTGTGTGTGTGTGTGCGTGTGTGTGTGTGAAAAATTATAATAGATCAGAATTACTTTTCACAAAAACTTTGTGAACTTTGATAAGAGGCAATTTTCAATATACTGTGTTTGGGGTCCTTGGATGTTTTTAGATGGCACATATTCTAATTACTGTAGGCCAGAGGTGCTCAAACGGTTGATCGCGGGTGCTTTTTGAGTAGATCTCCAGAAGGAAAAATTTTTAATAAGTAGGTAACAAAACTACAAAAATTTTGTAGTTCACGCCGATATAAATGTTGATCCTGCAGGAATTGGAGTCATTCTGAATTGTAACTTGAAGGCAATACTACGTCGATACAAAGTTTATTATTTTCTTAAATAGTACAAAATGAGTGCAGCAAAGAAATCCAAAACGTATCATTTTAATAACGATTGGGAGGATGAATTTCTCTTTTGTATGGTGAAGGATAAGTGCATTTTTCTTATTTGTCGTGAGTCAGTTGCAATACCTAAGCGTGATAACTTAGAGAAGCATCATAAAATGGTTCATAAAAACTATGAAAAGGATTTTCCAACACAGATTGAATTAAGAAAACGAAAAGTACGTGATTGGATGTCTTGCTTGAAAAAAGAACAAACCATGTTCACAAGACCAGCCAAACAAAAAGCTGCTACGATCGCGTCATTTAAAATATCTAATATATTGGCGAAACACAAGAAACCATTCGAAGATGGATCGATTATGAAGGAAGCATTTATTGAAGCGAGTGAGACTTTAGTTGGAGATTTTAAAAATATAACAAATCATGTCTGCTATTAGAGAACTTCAGTTATCTCGTCCGACTGTCACAAAGCGTATTGAAGTCATGAGTCAGGACATGGCAGATAAAAAACATGATATCATGAAATGTACATACTTTTCTTTACAGTTCGATGAATCCACCGATATGACAGACACTGCCCAGCTGTGTATTTTTATTCGGATAGCATTCAATGACATGTTGGCTAAGGAAGAATTTTTGACAATCATTCCTCTGAAGGGGAAGACCCGTAGCGAAAATATATATGACGTTTTCTTCAATTTTGTACAAAAACTACAAGCTACCAATATATAAATTAGTGTACATTACAACCAATGGAGCACCAGCAATGACTAGAAACAAAAACGGTTTTGTGGCATTGTGTCGAGCTAATGAGGATTTCCCTTAATTTTTTTCATTCCATTGTATTATAAACAACTCAAAAAAAGTCTAGGAAACACTTACCAATATCTTTAAAATATGAATTTGATGATTCGAATTTATAGAAATCTTTCGGTTTTGTTAGGATGTATTGTATATAATGTATTCTCAAGAAAACAAAACTTCTCCAGAGCACCTATTATAAAAAAAATCGAAATTTGAAAATGACGAAATTTGGTAAAACAAAAAAAAATCCTGAACTAATATTTTCGAAACGATATGGAAGCACTTATATTTTTCAGTACCCAGAAGGTCCACCTCTGTTATTAATGACACTTTGGCATCGTCGCGGCATGCTCAATATTAAATTGTCTATTACATTTTGGCCTAAGTCATTCCAAGCCCCCTGAACTGCTAATCGAAGCTCCTGTTCATGATGGAAGACGTTTTGACGCAGGAGATTTCTTTTTAGGGTGTCCCACAGATGCTCGATGGGATTCAGTTCTGGGGAGCAGGATGGCCACCGTAGAAGATCGATATCATTCTCTTCAAGAACGTTCAAGACAACTCTTGCACGATGAGGAGGGGCATTATCTTGTTGGAAGAGTGGATTTTGACCCATTGTTTGGAGATACGGTACCACTACAGGTAAAACTATCTCATTTGCGTAAGAATTTCCCGTAAGGTTGATCTGTATGAAAACGAGGTCAGTTCTTCCACCAAGGAGTATACCTCCTCAAAAAATCACTGATCCGCCTCACAACTTCTCGAGCATGCTGGAGACGGTTTTGCTTTCCAGGTTCCCTCCATGTTCGAATTCTTCCCGAATCGGGATAATAACTAAATCTAGATTCATCACTGAAGAGAACTGTGGCCCACCTCTCTTGATCCCAGTTTACGTGTTCTTGGCACCAAGCTAAACGAGCAGCGCGATTTCCATGGGTCAGTTGTGGAACTCTTAAAGGACGTCCAGAGTGGAGTTGACCTTCGTGCAGTCGACTTCTCACAGTTTGGTCGGAAATTTGTACATTAGGAACTCGTGATAGCTCTTGAGCTAATTGAGATGCTGTGGTAGTACGATCTCTTCTGGCTGGTAAAACCAAAAATCGGGTGACTGTAGTAATCCTGAAACGACCTGTATGGCGTTTCATTAAAACGTGACCATAAACGGTTTATGACACTTGGGCTACTTCCCAAAACCCTGGATACTTCCGTTGTGAGCTCCCAGCTTGGAGCATACCAACGGCTCGTAGCATCTCTTCTCTAGTCAAATGTCGTCTTTCCATGGTCGAATTACAAAACTTGAATCTTTTATTTGTGCTTACAACAGAAACAAAGTGCCAATTAACTGATTTCAAACACTGAATACATGAAATGATTATAAAGCAGCGTCGCATCTGCTGCATTTTTAGTTTTTATAAAAAAACTGTGTGAGTAAAGCAACACTGGAATGGCCTTGACTAGATTCCCGAGTTCAACATTGACTTCAACACAGTCTTCAGACGCTGACTGTATTCTGAACGAATCTTCTCCTTTGATTGTTTTTGGTCTAGCAATCCGGCTTGTTGGTATCCTAGATATTTGTATGTCTCGCCATCCCTCATGCACTGTATAATATCACTGTTTGGAAGTTGTGTTTCACCATCTATGACTTTCCCTCTTTGAGTGTTCAGGTTCTTATATTTTTCAATCCCGAATTTCATATGAACATCTGCCGACAACTTACTGACAGTTTTCAGCAAATCATCCAAATGCTTTTTGTTCGAAGCATATAATTTGATGTCATCCATATACATATTATTATTATTATTAGCGCAGTAAACGCATCCGAAAGTAAATTACAACTTATGATAGATCAACTGAAAAGAAAGGATCTGAAACATATTCCGTCTTTGAAAGCAAGGATTCCTCAGTTGAATTATTATACGTATGAGGCTGAATTATCAAATATTTTGGGACAATTCGAAATACGTTTTTATGATTGCAATAAACTGGCAAATATAGCATCATTCATGAGTTATCCTTTTTCATGTAAAAACATTGAGGAATTAGCTACTGAAATAGCAAGTCAGTTTGATATGAAATCATGTTCTGGTGCAGATTATATCAGATATACATCTCAAAGCTACAGCATCTGATACAAATTTCTGGTGTTTTATATCTGAAGATAAATATCCGAATCTAAGGCAAATCGCCCTTCAACTGACGGCTATGTTTGGGTCAACTTACTTGTGCGTGTCTGCATTTTCTCAAATGAAGATAATTAAGTCAAAATGTCATCATGCTTGCGATTAGTACTCAGTGGTTACGTACCATCTTATGAAAAGTATGCTGAGGACATGCAGTGACACTCTTCAACATCCAAAGTTACTCCTTAGTTAAGTTTAACACCATATGTAACCCTTTTGTTTTGTAACAACCAATAAACTCGCAATTATGAATAACTATGAGTTTTTTCATTGATATTATAGAGAAGAACCTAACTAAGCCTAATCCAAAGCTTGACTAAAATAATGTATATTGTGCGGAAAGCTAATATCTATATATGCTACGGTACACCCTACCTAGATAGGTAGGTAGGTAAGGTGTATCGTGTATGTACGACAACCCTGCATCACACACACTTGCAGCTTCTCAGAGTCGATCGTAAGTAGTCTAAAAATACTGAGGTACATCGTCAGCACTTCAAGTTTTGGGCACTCCTGCTGTAGGCAGTTATTATTTTTTATTATTAAATCCAACATTTCATTTGCACCACAGTAATAATATATTGTTTTTTGTTTGTTATAATAATCAATGTTTTGCAGGCGTGGATTCCAAAATCTTTAAAAGATATGAGGAGTGTATGAGAAATGTAAAGAATGAGGATCCATACGATTTCACAAATGTTAGATCAAAACTAATTTTGGTAATGACTAAATTGAAACTCAATATGCCATTTGCAGCTTTGGCTATACTTATGGGAGTATCAAGTACCACTTGTGCTCAATATTTTTATGACACCTTAAAACTGTTAGCCTTAGCTTTAAAACAAGAAATTAATTGGAAATCTAGAGAAGAAATTTTAATAAACAGAGAAACGTATCCTGGTGAATACAGAAACATTTGTGTTGTATTAAAATCAACTGAAGTAACTTTTCAAAAAATTAAATGCCTTAAATGTACAGAAAGTTCTTGTTCTCATCATAAAGGAATAAACATTGTCAGGTTTATGCTAGGCATTGCTCCTTCAGGATTCATTTATTACTTAAGCTCTGGTTATGAAAGTTCATTTTCAGATAAAGGAATATTAAAAAAGGAAAGTTTTCTTCATAAGCTTGCCTCAGGAGATACAATAGTTGCCGATAATGCATTAATGATTGACGAAGAATGTGAAAATGCTTCAATTAATCTAATCAAGCTTCCTCTTAGAAAAATACATGGAATTACAAAAAGTGACGAAGAAACATTAACAAGTATCGAAAAGGCATGTGCTCATGTCAAAAAAACGCTGGAAAGAATCAAAATGTTCAATATTATTGATCATAAAGTTGACTGGTATCTTCTCCCATCTATTGATAAAATAATGACTGTAATTGCTGCTACTGTGAATCTAACATCAGTTCTACCAGTTGGTGAATTTTTGTCATCAAATGGAAATATTAGAAAACGAGAAGAGATGCGTACTAAGGACACAAAATGTTTTGTTATAAACATGTGATTATCTTAAAGAAAATTGACTTTTATAATTTATTGAAAAAAAGAGGTAAAAGAGTTATTGAAAATCATTTTGTAATTTTCTTTCAGTATGTATAATGTTTTTTAATTGCTTTCAAGTTTATTTGAATATATATTTTTGTTCCAAAAGTTCAAGGAATTTTCAATTACAAATCCTATGCTAGAGATATTTGGAAAATTAATCGTGTTTCAGGTTGGTAGAACTGTTATTGTTAACTGTTGAAAAATCGTTAACATTAGTTTACTTTAAGGATGTAATTGCGAACCAATTATGAATTAGAACTGAGTCTTGAACTGTTGTAAAGCGCATGTCAAGGTCTATTCGTTCAGGAATGGTTAAAGTTAGGGGAATCACCGACTTTTTCAATTCAACGATTTCTACCTCAGATGAGGCAGCGCAGATTTGTGTTTGATATTGGGGGGTATAGTTTTGGTGGCAAACATACCAGTGTAAAATTTCTAAATTTGTCTAAATATGAATAGATTTTATCATTGAAAAAACAGTGAATTTCCAACTTTCGAGTTCAAGACATAAAGTCAGAAGAATTTATTACGTAATAAAATAACATTCTGCTAGCGGCAAAAGACGGCTTTATCAAAGGAACAACAATCAAAAGCTGCTACGATCGCGTCATTTAAAATATCTCATATATTGGCGAAACACAAGAAACCATTCGAAGAGGATCGGTTGTGAAGGAAGCATTTATTGAAGCTAATGAGACTTTAGTTGAGATTTTAAAAATAAAACAAATTATGTCTGCTATTAGAGAACTTCAATTATCTCGTCCGACTGTCACAAGGCGTATTGAAGTCATGGCAGATAAACTGAAACATGATATGAAATGTATATACTTTGCTTTACTGTTCGGCGAATCCACCGATATGACAGACTGCCCAACTGTGTATTTTTATTCGGATGTATTCAATGACATGTTGGCTAGGGAAGAATTTTTGACAATCATTCCTCTGAAGGGGAAAACCCATGGCAAAGATATACTGGGTGATTCACCAGTGGCACGGTGCTCTGTAGCTCGTACAGTCTTCAAGATTTCAATTTTGTTCGAACGGGATTGTATTTAGAAAGTGAAAATCTACTTCAGCAGTTTATTTTGAAGTAAACAGTGTGTCCCAATTTTCTATAAAAAATTCTCGGGAGGTTTTTTCAGATTGGAAGACCACTTTTTTGTTCAAGATTCAAAAACGTCTAAACTCTGCTATAATGTCTTTGAGTGATGTGTTTTTTGGTGAGTAGTTTCGTCACAATATTTTTTTTTTCGTAAAAATTCATGGAAATAGCCTCTCACGTCATCGCATACTCCTTTGGCCAGAGAGGATGAATACTTTTTTCTTTTCGTTTTCTTATTGCCCAAGGATAGCTTTATTGATGAATTGAAATAGATTATCCTCATTTTATACAGGAGTGACTGAAGAAAATTATTGAATACTGTAATTTTAAAAATATCATATCTTAATTCTTTCAAATGGAACATCCTGTATTTTATTATTCATGTCAACGCATAAAATATTGTGCTATATTTTTGCAGAAGTAAACTTATCTTTATCTTTGATCACTTTCGAAATATTTGATTATTTGTAAAAACTTTTGATGAAAATTCTACAAACCGTATCACACTCATCAATATGCATCATTATTCGAACAGAAGTTTTTTTATTCTGTAATGATTCAAGTAGTAAAAAATGAAACTTCAACAAGATAATTCTTTCAACGAATGCTAAAATCAAGATGATTAAAACGTAAATCGAGGTATGTGGTACATTTTTTTTGTGTCCGGACATATGTTCTGCATTTTACATGGTGAACTTATCAGTGTTTCGTTATTAAACATTGTTAAAGTGAGGTTTGAACCAAATTTTCTAAATTGACTGCCATGAAGTTCTCCAAAGAAAAAATGGTTGATATGATTTTTATTCTGGATGAGTGTGATAGAAATTCTTTGTTAGCAAGTAGAGTTTCTGCACAAAGGTTTCCTGATAAGAGGCATCCTGCTGCAAGATGCTTTGAAAAACGTCTAATTAGATTTATCGAAACAGGTAATATCGTTTACAAAAAAAAAACAGAAACTGCTACGGCCAGTTATCAGTTTTGTTGACAGTGACAGAGGACCCATATAAAAGCCAAAGAGAGGTTTCTCAGTTAACAGATATAAGTCAAACTTCCGTCCAGAGAATCTTGAAAGTGAATAAATTTCATGCACCAGGAACTGAACAATCAAGACTATGAAAATCGAATCAATTTTTGCAATTGGGCAAGTGACAAAGTAGCGGAAAATCCAAATATGTTTAGCAGAGTTCTTTTCTCGGACGAGGCAACTTTCCACAAGAATGGGCTTGTTAACAGGCACAACTTTCATTATTACGCCACGGAAAATCCACACCTCATGAGACAAATAGATCACCAACATCGTTGGTCCTTGAATGTATGGGCCTTATAGTAGATGGATATCTTATTGGACTGCACTTTTTCGACGGACACCTCAATAGTGAAATATATTTAGATTTTCTTCAAAATCATCAACCAATGTTACTTGCCGATGTACCAGAGCATACAAGACAAAATTTGTGGTTTCAACAGGATGGAGCACCGGCACATTTCTCACATCAGATTAGGGGGCATTTGAATCATGTATTTCCTAACAAATGGATAGGACTTGGTGGTCTTGTTAGATGGCCAGCTAGGACTCCGGACCTAACAAGTCTAGATTTTTTCTGGGGGGGTTATATTAAGGGAATCGTTTACCAGATTCCTTCTACAACACAGTTGGATATGAGACAGAGAATAGTCGACTCCTTTCAGTCAGTTAATCCGCAAATGTTGTCGAGAGTTCAACGGTCTTTTCTCAGAAGGATTGAGTTGTGTCTACAAATAAATGGGCAACATCTCGAACACTTATTGAAATAGTTCAACACCTTGTAAATCATGTCACCAAAAACCAATATTTTACTTATTTCATACACGACTACCTTAAAATATCTCAATTTCTCTGATCAAGTATAATGATATGTACTAATAAACTCTTCTTCCGGAACCTCTGATTTTATTATTATAGTTTTTTTCAAAATGGTAGAATATAAAGATAAGGTTACTTCTGCAAAAATATGACACAATATTTTATGCGTTGACATGAATAATAAAATACAGGATGTTCCATTTAAAAAATCAAGATATGATATTTTTAAAATTACGATATTCAATAATTTTTTTGAGTCACTCCTGTATAAAATGAGGATAATCTAATTCAATTCATCAATAAAGCTATCCTTGGGCAATAAGAAAACGAAAGGAAAAAAGTATTTATCCTCTCTGGCCGAAGGAGCATGTGATGATGTGAGAGCCTATTTGCATGAATTTTTACGGAAAAAAAATATTGTGACGAAACTATTCACCAAAAAAATTTATCACTCAAAGACATTATAGCAGAGTTTAGGACTTTCTTGAATCTTGAACAAAAAAGTGGTCTTCCAATAGAAAATTGGGACACCCTGTTTACTTCAAAATAAATTGCTGAAGTAGATTTTTACTTTCTAAATACAATACCGTTCGAACAAAAAAAGAACAGTGTACGAGCTACAGAGCATCTCGCCACTGGTGAATCGCCTAGTATATCTTCGCCACGGGTCTTCACCTTCAGATAAATGATTATCAGGTTAGATGAATGAATGTACATAATAAAAAATTTGGGAGTCTGTTTCGACTTTTTAAATAATGTCTGACTGGCCTTTTACTCGTTTTAATCATTTTTAAACATTTTAATTTCGTTCTTAAACACATTTTATTTCTGTTTTTAAATCTTTTATCTCTAACGAGAATTGTTTTTAAATGTTTCGTCTGTTCAACAAAGAATTACTCAACCCCTGGACCTGCATATTATGCCTGTCGTATAGTCTTCAACCAAGCAATTAATATATATACATATATAATTTCTATTGAAAAAGGAAAGATCACCTCTGATTATATAAAGATTTCCAATATCGAAATCGAGCCAATGCATCAAGGAGATACATATAAATATCTTGGATTTTGTCAAGAGAAGACAATTAACCATAGCAGCACTAAAGAAAATATTAGAAGTTCGTATTACAAAAGACTTAGAATTATCATCAAGAGTTATTTAACTAGTAAAACCTTTTCAGAGCTATCAACTCCTATGCTGTTCCTATTCTTACAGCTTCTTTTGGAATTATTAAATGGTCTAAAACTGATCTAAATGAATTACAATGTCAAACGAGGAAAATGCTCTGTAAATATCATAAGCACCACCCAAAGTCAGCTGTTCAGAGAGTTACACTACCTAGACATCTTGGAGGTCGTGGATTAATTGATTTGAATAATCTTCATAGTAAACAGATTTTTCATCTACGTTCCCATTTTCATGATAAACAGAGAACGTCTAAATTACATGATATTGTTGTTGCTTCAGATTATAATCTTACACCTCTGAACTTGACAATGCAAAAGGTATATTTTGATATATTTGATGATAATTCTAAAAGAGAAAGTTGGATGCAGAAGGAATTACACGGAAAGCACCCTAAAGAATTGAAAAATGATTATATTGATGAAATTGCATCGAATAAATGGTTAGTATCTGGAGAATTGTTTGCTGAAACAGAAGGCTTGGTAATTGCGATCCAGGATCAGGTTGTTTTCTCAAGGAATTATAGAAAACATATCATCAAACAAAATATAGATGATTCTTGCCGTAGATGTTTCTGTTCTTCAGAAACAGTTTTTCATATATTATCATCTTGCTCAGTCCTTGCTTCAACAGATTATTTAGAAAGACATAATGCCGTCGCTAATATTATTCACTTCAATCTAGGAATTAAACATGACCTAATTCCCAAAAGAAAAAAATTTCAAAATTATGAACCTGAGATTATTTGTGAAAATGACAAATATAAACTTTATTTTGATAAAACAATTCTGTGCAACAGAGCTGTAAAACACAATAGACCAGATATCGTTCTTAATGATAAACAGAATCAAATAACATATATAATTGATATTGCTATACCCGACACACATAATATACAAAATAAATACAATGAAAAAATTTCTAAATATATAATGCTTGGCGACGAGATTAAAAAATGTGGAAAATGAAGAAAATATTTATTCTATCGATTATTATTTCTACAACAGGCGTTATTCCTAGAAATCTTCACAAAAGTATTGAGATTTTGGGTCTGAAGAAAAATTTGTTTGAACAGTTACAAAAGATAACAGCCATCAAATCTTGTAATATTCTTCGTAGGTTTCTTTCCGAAAATAATAATGAGGTAGAGTCATAGGTTTTCTCTTTAGTTTATACTGCTCAGAATCTCATTTCATATTTTATTTATTTGTTTATATAAATGTAATATAATTAACTGACAATTTTGTCATATTTATATTCAGAGCAGTATTCTATTCAATCGTTCACCACTTCACACAAAGGAAACTATTAATGAGTAACATTCAGTGTTACTTGACTAAGGTCCGTACACTGGATTTTTCCGGGGAGAAAGCCTCTGACATTACTCGTTGGTACATTGATATCATTGTCTGATGATGCTATAGTATGTATATATTCTGGTAGATTGATATATTCTCATAACATTTAACGTTATCCTAATATATAATTACTCCAGGATATGTTTTGATTATAATCATTGCCTAGCAATGGTATTAATTACCGGGTGGTGGATTTATATTTTTCATGAAATCAGTTTGATTGCATGAACAGATATATGGGCAACTCGTCGGGTAAAACCCTATATATATATATATATATATATATATATATATATATATATATATATATATATATATATATATATATATATATATATATAGATCATCCTGCCTAGGCGTTTAATATACAAGGTAGATCTGCCCGCCTAGGCGTTTGATATACAAGGTAGATCTGCCCGGCTAGGCGTTTGGTATGAAAGATAGATCTGCCCGCCTGCTAGTGTATATATACTTGTGTGGTTGAACCGGTACGGGGATTTTTCGAATAGCTCTCGAGTAGGGGGCGGTGGCCGGGCCGTGTAATTTTTTTACGAAACTAGGTAGTCGGTCGAAGGTGCGTGCGAAATCGAGAGGCCGCGAGACCCCGAACAGCGGAGTTACGAAGTTTCGAAAATTTTCGCGATATCGCCAGATCCCGAAAACGGAAATAGTCGAGTGCTGGATTCCTTCGGTATCAGTAAATTTCGTCTTTCGGAAGACGATTCGTACAGCGATAATCTCGAAATTCCCAGAAATTTCTTTCGAAAACGCCAAAAAGAAAAAGGTCCACGATTTTCTCGAAACGGCAGGGAGGAAATCACCCAAACGAGTAGGCTATACAAATTTTTTCCTTCGCCTAATCGGTTCCGCACTTTTCACCGAACGATGCGTTCGTCTTTCCCATCTTGCTTCCCGATAGTTTTATCTAGTATTTTCCACGGGAAACTTCATAAATCTGCGTCATGAAGGAGGTCCATTTTCAGACGCGGAAAATATTTCCACATTTTCGAAGAAAAGGACACGCCCATCGGAAGTCGTCGCCGAAAACGCTTTGGTTCGAAGTTTAAAACTATCGGCAAAAGGAGAGAAATACCACTAAATCCGAGAAGAAAGACGAAATTTTATTCTCACGTCTTTCTTTTCCACGAAAAGGGCCTTACAATATTTTTAATTAATTCCGGAAAAACGATCATTGCCTGGCAATGGTATTAATTACCGGGTGGTGGATTTATATTTTTCATGAAATCAGTTTGATTGCATGAACAGATATATGGGCAACTCGTCGGGGTAAAACCTATATATATATATATATATATATATATATATATATATATATATATATATATATATATATATATATATATATATATATATATATATATATATATATATATATATATATATATATATATATATATATATATATATTTGAAAATCTGATGTTCCCAGTCATAGAACTATAAGAATTTTTGATGAACATGAACCGGGACAGTCGTGTTTAAAATTTGAACTTAATATCTCAAAAACTGTCAGTTATATAGAAAAGACTAAGATTTGAACATCCTACAAATCATTAAAAAATCATTTGCCGACTATTCTTTGTAGGAACTTTTCGTGGTAAAATGACTGGCGGAAGCACCACCCCGTCATTCAAGTCTGCATTTTGGGTTTTATTCTTATAACTGAGAATTAATTAATCCTTAGATAGCAAACTGAAAGTACATTCACACTCCTTACTGGTTACGTACGTAAACTTGAGAAAATAGGGAAGATGTGGCGAATGAGAAGAACAAGAAAAAATATCTATGCTGTACGTTGTTGACGTGCATATTAACTAACAATTAAATTGCGATTTGCCAAAAATCAAATAAAGCAATATGTTTCTTTTCTACTTTTAAAAAATGTATATTGTTGAAATCTTACGAATATCTCTAGATAATGTTATTCCTTCTTGAACCTTGTTAATTTCAACTCAAATCAAGAAGGTACAACGATGGTGAGACTAAGGGGGCTCACTCGTACCTCTAGGATTGTGGCACTATGTAGTGCTGCTAATTTTATAAATAGTGCAGATAGAGTAATAATGCCCATTGCTATTGTTCGAATGACCAATATATTTCAATGGTCAATGCACGCTGAAGGATGGATATTGTCTGCTTTTGCAGGAGGATACTTAACTAGTCAATTATTAGGTAGGTTTCTTATGGATACTTTGCGAAACTTGTGTTCATTTTCATTCAAACACTTTCTGAAAACTACCATTCATTTCAAAATGTTTTTTTGGACCCTTGGAACGGGATCTACTTAAGATTTCATGCATATTTGGCAATTCACAAATTTCATAGTTGATGGCTTCCTAAGATGTCCATTATTCCGATTAGTTGTGCTAAAAGATCCATCTATTTTTAAATATGCTCTCAGCATTATTAATTTTTTCTGTATTTATAATTTCAGGAAGTTTTTGGGTAAATAGATTGGGAGCAAAAAATATACTTATATGTAGTGTTCTTCTTTGGAGTATAGCAACGTTTATTACTCCTTTTCTTGCAAGCAGCATAACAGCTTTAGTCATATGTCGAAAAGTATTGGGTTTTGCAGAAGGTTTAGGTAAGTTGACATTTTTATTAACTGCAATTAATGGGAAAAAACAAAAAAATTTATCCATATTATCAATGAATAACTATTTGTTCAATGAAATTATGATGTTTCAAAGGCGTTTGAATGTGTCTGCAGCGCTATACTAAATAAATACAAATTTTTATTAGCAGAAAAACACATTATGTAACTATAATATTGGGGATTCAGACAGTCTATTGTTGCCTTGGTGAAAGGCTATCTCTTTGGCAGAACTCTTCAAAATACTTTGGAATGGTGTCTGATGCCTTGACTGTTAAACGTGGAGTGCCTCAGGGGTCTATTCTGGGATCTTTACTGTTTCCCATTTACAACATCATTCTGTAGCAATAATGATTCAAATGTCCTTCACCACATTAGGATGGTGTCCTGAACCAGCTTAGAAAGGTGATTTAAAAACTTGTTTTTAGTTTTGGCAAGATAAATCGTGACACGCTTATAGATGGAGATAATTCAGTAATTTCTGGGAATTATTTTGATTAATCTTTCATGTTTGATGCACATACTGAACTGCTGACATTGAGGTTGTCAAGATCATACTTAGAAACCTCAGAAGGGATGTTTCGGAAGACATTTTGCTGGTGATATTCATTTCCTGACAGATAATTTTCATCTTATTATTAGGGGTACAGCGAAAGAATAACATTGAATATTGGACATTCAGACTATCTAGTGTGGCCTTACTAAAAAGCTATGTTATTGACAGAAGTTAGCAAACATAATGTGGGGAAATGTTCAACATGGAGTACCCCAGGAGTCTATTCTAGGACCTGTACTGTTTCTCATTTATATAAGTAATATAGAGTTTCCAAAATAGCAAATCTTGTTGTCTATGCAGATGATATAACATCTTTCTGTAACAATAAAGATTCAAATGCCCTTCATCACATTATGACTCAACCAGGTTAGAGAGGTTATTTAGAAACTTGTTTTTAGTCTTGGGAAGATAAATCATGATTTGCTCATAGATGGTTTTGGACCTGTCCGTAACACAAGGTAGGGCCCTATGGAATAAGTAAGGCATGGTCTGAATTTCTTTTGGTGGAATAACGACCCTGAAGGGTTCGTTAAAGTTGTAGGTGGCTTTCATTTGATCTCTTGTGAGAGGGTCAGGTCGGATTTCTCTAATTTTCTTCAGGGATGTGGAGAGTCTAGAAGTTGGATTTCTGTCCCTCCGCATACCTTCCTCCCACAGTCTCAAAGAGGCTCTCATGGCCGCCTCCTACACCACTATGTGTAGTGGAGGGACGCCCAGAAGACACTACATAGAAGCCGTGGGTGTGGAGCTCAAGGCTCCTGTGACCTGTTCATTTTGTTCCGTTTTGTCTCCTGGTCCAGTGCAGGTCACCATACAATGGCTGCATAGGTCAGGAGCGGTCTTATCACTGTCCTGTATAATCAATTTATTATGTTAGGTTTGAGTCCCCATCTGGTGCCAAATAATCTCTGGCAGGCCCAGAGTGTTGAAACACCCCCAACCCCGGTCTATGAAAGACGATGTAAAATGCATCGCTTTTGTGTAAATTGCAATACCTGAATTATCTTTTTTTCTTCCCCATGTTAATTACACCTGAGGCTGACTGAAATCGGTCAAATGAAAAGCCATGTGATCGTCTAGTACCTGAACTTGCCTGGAAGTTCTCTGATATAAAATAGGACCCTTTTCTTTGTTGTGTTGTGTATTTGTAGTAACCTACTCAAGTTCTTTTATGTGAGGTTTGATGTGATACGACCAATTCTTCGTCGCTTAAACCATAGGTAAGGAAATTAGAAAATTAAAAACAGATTCGGTAACAATGTCTATTTGATCTTTGTAGCATTTGTATTAAATTCTTATCCTTGCATTCTTTGGCGTCTTTTAATGAATTTAATAAAATATCAGATGATTTAGATCGAGGCCCAATTTGCCCTCACCCATATTTTGAGTGGAAGTTTATACATTAGATTATTTTATACAGACCTAATTGGTCCTCACCCATATTACGAGTGGAATGTGGAATATTTAATTATTATAACAGACCTTATTGGTCCTCACCCATATTACGGGTGGAAGTTGGAATATTTAATTATTATAAACAGGCTTACTTGGCCCTCACCCATATTTTTGATGGAAGTTTTAATATTTAATTATTATAACAGGCTTAATCAGCCCTCATCCATATTCTGGATGGAATTCGGATATGAGATTATTGTAGACAGGTCTAACCGACCCTCACCCATTTTATGAGTGGTAACTGACCCGATCGAAGGGTTTTGGTAATATGATATCATGTTTTCTGACGAGGTCGTTGCCCTGATACTCCAAACTCTGAAAGATTTACTTTTAAAATTCTAAGGAACACGTCCACAGCTGACAACTTGCAAGCGTTAATTCGCTCGCGTATTTTAATCGAATTCAGTAATTCGTATAGTATTAAAACGTTATATATGGGACTAGAGGTAAGCCCGTAAAGCCGTACGTGATTCTTTTGCTCAACTAATCGCCAACGGGCAGTTTATTGTCACTGACTGCGGATCATATTCTATTCCCATATCGCGGATTTGCCAACCAGGGAAACATGCCCTCTGATCATACACCTGTATGTACCATAAACGTCACATACATTCCCCAACTCAGACATTCTTCAAAACTTTCATACCGACAACATACAAGCCTCAATGTCTGTGGGTCCATACATGCGTATCGTCCCTAAAGCCATTTATTTATACTAATAAGTTATGCTATTATTCGTAGGTGATCATTACACCTGAAGGCAGGGAAAGTTCCCTTATTGAGCTTAAGAGTATCGGACATCAAATCAATCATTTGAAAGTAAGATCTTCCCCCTAAATGGATACAATGAAAATATAAATATATTCGTTACCGTTTAAGTATGTTCTGCTAAGTTGTAAACTGAGATAAATAGAAATACCGAATAAAAGGATTATGGTATTTCAAATAGATAATTGGCCCATTATAGGAGCAAAGATAAGAATCAATATTAAATGTTCTCACATTGAACGTTTCGTTCATCAGATTATAAACAAAAAATTTGGATTGGCAGAATGGTTAAGTAACATCTCAATGAGATCAATTTTCTGAGTTATAAAAGTAAAGTTTCACATCAATATTAAACTTCATAACATTTCAAATTCAAAGAGAGAGAACTGTCATTTATTGTCATACACATACAACAAGAGCCATCGACCTTCGGTCCTTCAGCTCAGTAAATTAAATATCATTATTTAACAAAAAAAAAAACTGTTTATGTAAAGTATGCTTAAGTTATCTATTACTTCTATATTCCTCCCTGAGTTTTTGGAGTAGTGATTTTGATGGATACTTTCTTGTTGGGTTGTTGTTGTTGGGGTCCTCATGGTACAGCTTGATGACATCTGCCATACCTTCCAATCTGCCGTAGAATTTTGAATTTAATTTTGAAATCTGTCTGAAATAGGTTGAATCATAGTTTTTCGTATAGTAATACATTGGGAGGATTGTGCAGTCTGTTGCGTGGATGTCTAATTCTTGATATGTTCCTCAGTGCTATTCTTTCTGCTTTTTGTATATTTTGGACTGCTGGGTTCCTGCAATTGATCAAAATTGGGTGGGCATACTCAAGATTGGTCTGCATATGGTCTTGTAGATTTTGGCTGCATTCTCCACTGATAAGCCTTGGTTTCCAATAACTAGCTTCGAGAAGTGTTTTGCTCGGGATGTTGTTTTCTTCTTCATTTGACTTGTATGCAGATTGAAATTCATTTTATTGTCTACATAGACTCCAAGGTATTTTATTGCCTGCTGTGGATTTTTTGCTCGTTACATATGGATATTGTTGGAGAGCTACTTGATATTCTATGATTGAAGATTATGAACTGAGATTTTGTTGGATTCGCTTCAATCTCCAAGTACGGAACCACACTTCTATTTTCCCCATTAGTTCTTGAAGTTGTTCTATACATTTCGTTAAGTTCTTCTCGTGCGATATCAAAGAGTGTCATCCGCATACTGTAACACATATTGAATTTGGCTTTCAGGATTAAATATGTCCGCACAGTAGAGGTTGTATAGTAGCAGTGAAAGTGGTGAGCCCTGTGGTGTCCTTGTTGTGGTACAAAAATATATGATTTGCTGTTTTTAATTCTTACCCATAGTTGTCGGTTTTCCAAGAAGTCTCTTATAATATTTAGTAAATATCTGGGAGTTTTCATCAAGTTTAGTTTGAATAAAAGACCTTTGTGCCACACACTGTCAAAGGCTTTATTTATATCTAGACTAATTGCCGATGTTTTAAAATTCTTCAATGTGGCGTTTTGCGTGTTTGATATCAAGATAGTCAGTGGATGTGTTGTAGATTTCTGATTTTGGAAGCCGAATTGAAAGATGGGAAGTTGATCTTGCAGATTTTCAATTAATTCCATCCTTATTATTTTTCATAAATTTTCCCCAAAACTGGCAGGAGGGTTATCGGTCTGTAGTTTTTTGATTTTGAGTGGTCCATGTTCGCTTTAGGTACTGTTATTATACATCCTTTCTTCCATATTTTTGGGAATATTTCTTGATTGAGGCAATATTCATAGATACTTATAAGGTGTTCATGTATTCTATCACTGAGTTTTTTAACTATTTTCCAAGGTATGTAATCGACACCTGGGGCACTGTTTTTGGAGCTGTTTACTATTTGAAAATAGGTCTCTCTGTCAATTTTTATTTTTCCTGATGGAATTTTCTTGGAAGTTGAGAAGAATTTTTCATACCACTGATTAACTCTCCTCTCGTGGGTTTTATCAAAGTTATCGTCATTGTCGTAATTGAAGGCATTTTCGTAGTGTTTTGCAAACACTTCTACTTTTCTCCATCTTCCGAGTAAGATCTTCCATTCTCTATTAGGGTGG
Organism: Cryptolaemus montrouzieri; assembly: GCA_013387265.2. Classification (NCBI taxonomy): domain Eukaryota; kingdom Metazoa; phylum Arthropoda; class Insecta; order Coleoptera; family Coccinellidae; genus Cryptolaemus; species Cryptolaemus montrouzieri. Next base: position 46,881,166 of record JABFTP020000042.1, read on the forward strand.
GAATTTTATTATAGTGTTTATATTTTGAAAGTTTTTTGGTTTCTTGATAGAATGATCTCCCTTTAGATTCATTTATTTTATTACAAGCCCTTATCCATGTGTGTTCTCTGTATTGGTGAATCATTTTTTGGACGTTTTTGTTGTACTCATTTATTTTCTGTTTTAAGTTAGGACTTATATTCCTGCAGTATTCTCTGTATATTTTCCTTTTGTTCTTGATCAGTTTTATTATATAAGGTGGTAGTTCATGAAGGTAATGTGTATGACTAATAGTGGGCGTATTGGCTTTGATAGTATTGGACAACTTTTCGTTAAATGATTCTATAAGTTCTTCATTGATTGCTTTATCTTTGTTTAGTTCGATGTATTCTTCCAATGCTTCATTCACCTTTTTTATGTCGCACCTGTTGAAATTATAAGTGAAGCTCTCTTGTTCCTGCCGTATAGGTTTTTCTATATCTAATTCTATCATCATTGCCAAGTGATCTGACCCCAAGTCTGGGATGAGTTTAATTTCTGTCACATTATTTTTTAAGTTGGAAGTGTGCAATATGATGTCTGGTGTGCTATCTTCAAATTCAAATTGTTCTCAAAGTTGGTGGAATCAGTACACAATAGCTTAATTACGTTTCAATAATGTTGCAAGTTTGATAAACAATTGTTGAAATCAATACTAAAGAATTTTAGTGTACTTCAAAATAATGTGTTAAGTTAAAACAGCTGTTGAAATCAATATAAAATAAATTCAGTACATTTCAAAGTTCACCAAGTTACGAAAGCAAATGTCTTAAATGAGTCTATGAAAATAACTCTTCAAATAAATATTAGAAAACGTGAGTGCAGTTCAAATAGATCATTTGCCAAGAGAAAAAAGAATACGTGAAAATAATTTGGAATTTGAGAAATGATTATTTCAACTCGTCCGCAGTGCGTTTAGAAATTACGTAACATATACTTCAGGAAATTCGTGAAAATCAAATAGTGAGCAGAAATATTAAAAGAAATTCAGAAGGTAATCACCTGTGAGACACAGCGGAACGGTGCTTCTTCTTCCCCTGTCCGGCTTCTCGGAGAGGAACAATCTGCGTCTTCCATTCTTCTGGACTCATGTTGTGCACGATTGATTAACTCAAATTTAATTCCGATTCACACGAATGAGTAAATTCACTGAGCTTCGAAAACTGAATAACTGAATTATAAGAGTAACTGCACATCTGACGAAAAATAACTCAATAATCATCAAAATCATAATAATGAATGAATGAATGAATGATCCCTTAACGTCGCGATCGTGGTTACTTATATATGCGTGACCCAGCAGTCCTTACCCCTCACTTCTCTCAGCCCTTGGTACTCAAGTACCTGTTACATAGTCTTTTACAGACGCGTTCCTTCGTCCCGGCGTGGGAATTGCTGATTTAGAAAACACCAGCTGTGGAACCGTGGATATACGAATGAGTGCTTAAGAGTTTAGGAATTAAAGTCGATTATTCGTTTCGCTGGATTTCTTATTTGGGTTAGATAAATTCCTTCGTGTCTATGTTTACACTTTTGGGTGATTTTAAGCTGCCTTAAAAATACGTAATATTCTACTATATTGAGAATTTAAAATGAAATTATTGAATCATTCTGGCAAATGACCGTCTTTTCACTGTAATTTGAATTCAGATAAACAATATGAAATAATATGCAGGTAGATCTACAAAATACAGTTATCATAATAGATAATAAAATTCAATTAGATAAAACCCAAGAAATATATGGATAGTTTTAGCAAATTAACAAAAAAAAAATTGACCCCGGTTCTGGGTCGTCTCAGTGTGTTTTGCAATTCAAAACCCACAAATATCTTGAAGCAGCACAAACAATCAAAGACCTTTTTGGTTTTGGAATAAATAAAAAAATTATCAAAATACAGAGTGTACAATTCAACAACAGCAATACAGAGTAAGGGCAGATGGCTCAGCAACGATCTTAAGATAGCATAAGCATTTTCAAGGAACTGTCAGGAAACCTTCAAATTCAAAAATGAACCACATTACTGCCCCACAACTCTCAATGAGGTAAAATCATGGTACCAAAACATTTTTACTCATACCAACAGGCCAATGGAAGCTCCTGAAATAACAGAGGAAGAATAGTTTGAAATTTAAAAATACCGAATATATACAACTACTGCATACAAACCTTGTATTTCCCAGAGGTTTAGAAACGAGGGATCATAATATTAATTCAGAAACCTAATCTAAACCACAGCAATTCGTCCAACTATCAACAAATAACCTTGTTGCCAGTGTTAGGAAAGAACCTAGAGAATATTTCAGAAGTAAGACTCATGACTGCACTGGATTGCAAAATTCCAGTACACCAATTTGGATTCGAGTCGAAGCACTCAACAACTCACACACTTGTAATACTTAAAAATAACGTGGAGACCAACCAGAAACAAAATCGAAAAACTGCTTCACTATTCCTGGATGTCGAAAAAGCCTTTGACAGCACTTGGCATGAAGGCCTTCTATACAAGCTCAACATATGCGACTGTCCCAGCTACCTTATCTAGATGAGAAGTTTCTTTGCCAAGTGCACGGTCAAAGTGAAAATCAAAAACTGTTATTCAAACAGCTTCATCCCAGAACAAGGCCTACCTCAGGGATCTCCTCTTTCACCAGTCTTGCATAATATTTTTACACATGTTATCTACAACCACAGGCTTGACGACAAACGATACATAGACAAAAATGCATACTTACTGCAATTTGCTGACTTCACAGCTTTCTTGGCCATGGTAAAGCATTAAGAGAAACTATTGTTACGTTTTTTTGTTTTTCAAATACTTTGTGGGTTCAAATTAAACACTTTCACGTTACAAGAACTTCAACTAATTTATTTACACTTAGACTGAACTCTTACAACTAATTTATATAACACAATTTACTGTCTAATTTATTTCACTCGTACTGTACAAGATTCACTCGAGACTGACTTCACTGTCTGTGGTTCCCGCTCTTTTATATACAAACGCGGGAATTCGGGAGTATTCCGTTTCTTTCTAGAACGTAGGTCGGCGAGCCAGATTGTCTAGAGTGTTCTGGAACGGACAGGGTCGGCTTCAGGGGCGATTGGATATCGTTACACTATTGAAAGATTTCAAGAACCTACTGGTGTAACTACTTCGTGGCTTAATCAGTGGAGTCTGTCAATACGTCCTAATTCCCATAACCAACAAATAAATAATAAAATGTACCTCAATTAACACACAAAACAAATAAAAAAGAAAACTCAAACAAAAGCAGAGTATTTCCGGAAATTTCTTATTATCAATTATCTATTCAAATAAAATACATCCTTGACCTACACTCGGAGGCAAAATTAGCGGAACACTCGAAAATTTAACCAAATTCGAAGTTCGATATTTTTCCTAATTCTCAACCGATTTAGATGATTTTTTCGGCAAGTTATAGATCAACTCTTCTGCTTTGTAGAAATTATAAGAGAAAACAAAAAAAAATTTGAAAACAATTTTATACGGGGGCAAAACTAAAAGTGTTTTTTGTCAAAAATTCGTAACACCCTATGGAATTTCGTGGTCCGAGTTGAAACGTACAATATCATGGTCTGTCAAGACACATCTTCCTACAGTAACGCCCTTCTTGTTTCATGCGTTTATCTCTATTTTTGCGAAATATATTTAATTTCAAGTGGAACATCACCATTTTGGAGGAATTCCATTGAATCAAGAAATTGTCATTAAAATTCGTCTATCAATTTGGAATTTTCTTATTATCACTCAGGCGTGTCGAAATTGTCGTTTGCGATTTTTATGTTCGAATTGCATTAGTTATTGATGACAATTTGGTTAATTTGGTGAAAATTAGGAATTCATAGGAGATAACAGTCGGTAGGTATTAAAATACACAACCGAATTCTGGGACCATTGATAAAACTTTTCATTTACACATGTGCACCCTGATTTGATACAAATTCGATCGGTTGCGATGTTTTGTGATTCTTTTACTGTTTACGATTCGCAACGGTATTTTTCATTCAGAATGAGAGATTTACCACCAACCTCAGTAGCAAGGGCAGTTACATTGATCGAGGAAGGGCGCACCTACCGCTCAGTCGGTACCATGTTGAGTGTCTCGACGTCGGTTATCCATCGAATCTACCGACAATACAGGGAAACTGGATTGTACGTGAGGAGGCGAGGACAAGGAAGAAATCGGGCAACCCGCGCTATACATGACCGTTTCATCGTCAATCAAACCATAAGAAATCCTCGTCTTACTGCTGTTCAGGCACGTAACCTTTTACAAGCAGTGGATAACATTAACGTCAGTGTGATGACAGTCAGAAGACGATTAAATGAAGTTGGTCTGAGATCATACGCGCAAGCAAGAGCACCAAGACTCGATAGAGCCCATCGGGTAGCAAGATTGGCGTTTGCTAGGGAGCATGTAGCATGGACAATCAATCAGTGGAGACGAGTTTTATTTAGTGACGAGAGCCGATATTGTGTGAATTTCGTGGATGGTAGAGATAGAATATGGAGGCATCGAGGGGAACGGTACAATCAAGCGAACTTCGCAGGAACTGAGCAATACGGTGGAGGGTCAGTTATGAAATGGGGTGGCATATGCTTGGGAGTACGAAGAGAACTGGAGATTATTGGCAATGGATCACTTAATGCCCATCGGTATATAACAGAAATCTTGGAGCCCCATGTTGTGCCTTTTGCTCCTTACATAGGGGAAATTTCCTTTTTATGCACGATAACGCGCGCCCTCATACTGCGCGCATAGTGATAGAATATCTCAATGAAGTTGGGATCACACGAATAGACTGGCCGTCGCGGTCACCGGATTTAAACCCGATCGAACACGTTTGGGACATTCTTGGAAGAAGGGTTCGAGAACGGAATCCAGGCAACGTTGAAGAGCTGACATTGGCTTTGGTGGAAGAGTGGGACAACATACCTCAACAGATGATAGACAACATCATTGGGAGTATGCGAAATCGTATGCGCGCTGTAATAAGAGCTTGGGGGGGGGTCATACTCGCTACTAAAATCAAATGTTTTTTTTTGTGGGTCATCATGAACATTTTTCTCAACATGTTCATTTAATTTCACGAGTGTATCGCTAGGATACACACCTGTTCTCAATTTTGGACAGGAATGATAATTATTATAGAGTGTCACACAAAAAAATTCAAAAATAAATGTGCAAAATCAACGATTTTTCCAGTGTACTTCGAGTTCTCCCGGAGCGTGAAATTGGCCAGTGAATTTCAAAAATCATTTCGTTAGATTTCCGCTTCTCTAATTTTGATTTTATTTTTTGGCTGACCTCCGATGTTATGCACCTACGCAAGATTAAAAATAAATTCTTGAAATTTGTGACTTTTCGCTTCAAATTGGATATCTCTTGTAGGAAGATGTGTCTTGACAGACCATGATATTGTACGTTTCAACTAGGACCACGAAATTCCACAGGGTGTTACGAATTTTTCATAAAAAAAAAACACTTTTAGTTTTGTCCCCGTATGAAATTTTTTTCAAATTTTTTTTGTTTTCTCTTATAATTTCTACAAAGCAGAAGAGTTGATCTATAACTTGCCTAAAAAATCATCTAAATCGGTTGAGAATTAGGAAAAATATCGAACTTCGAATTTGGTTAAATTTTCGAGTGTTCCGCTAATTTTGCCTCCGAGTGTATATTGTCTCAGAAAGTCATCCGGTAATCTTAGAATGTTTTGTGACAAACCTGACAGCTCTAAAATTACGGGCGTCTAGACACGGATCGTAAATTGCATATTAGGCGCCTGTGAAGAAATGCCACATTTTCATTTCCGTTCATTTTATTTGCAGGTTTACCAACAATATTCCACCTGTTTGCTCATAGTATTCCAATGGAAGAACGATCAAGAGCCTTCAGTTATCTTCTAGCTTCCGGCTCTGTTGGACAAACAGTAGCTTCCATCATATGTCCCCATTTAGAATGGGAAGCCTGCTTCTACTGGTTCGGTGCCTTAGGCTTCATATGGGTGATTTTATGGTTCCTATTGTATCCAGAAGGAGCATTCATCGGAGAAGATACCATTCCACTTCATATGCCCAAAGTAGTATCAAGAAATATAAGATGGGCGGATTTCATACTGAGTCGACCTTTATGGGCGATTTACATCGCCCATTTTGCCATGAACTGGTCGTCGTACATCATAATGCAATGGTTACCAATGTATTTTTCAAGGTATTTAGGCGGAGACGCCCAAAGTTTGAGCTTAACGGCGGTTCCGTACATCGTCAACTCCATAGTTGGTATCATATGCGGACACTTAGCTGACGGACTACTCCAAAATAAAGGCTGGTCGGTTTTGAACGTTAGACGTCTCATGACTTGTATAGGATTGGTCGGACCGGCGCTATTTCTCGCGATATTCTGTGTAGTGGACCATTTGGCGTTGGCATTACTTTTCGTTAGTATCTCGATGGGACTTTCGGCTTCGAATAGTGCGGGACACTTGAGTAATCACGTGGACATCGCACCTAACCACGCGGGTACGACTTTCGCGATAAGTAACACGATAGCTACGATTCCTGGCGTTCTATGCGGCCCTGTTACCGCTTCCTTGGTGACTGCGTCTGGGGCAAATGGATGAGTGTGTTCTTAGGCGCGACGGTTATCAATCTAGTAGGCGCGTGTATCTATTTTACCAATAGCGTGGCGACGCAGGTGCTCTAGTCGGTAGTCACCCATGAAAGCGACGTGAGTAAATTGAGAACAGAGGAGTTTTGATTGATTTAACCCGTTTTTGCCCAACTCCTTGTTCCTTCATGAATTCTTTGAGAATGCATCACATTGAGGGAAGAAAATTGTTTCTATTTTGGAACGCCAGGGATGAATGGGTAGAGTAAACATATTCGCAGGGTATGATTTTATTTGAACGGAGTTCACAATAACGTGTATTTTATATTTAAGGGCGAACATGGTAAGATTTTGAATAGTTGTCATGTTTATTCGACATTTTTCGCACATTTTCGTTGTATTTTTTTGACAAAACACATATCTGCTCTGTTTCGAAACGGAAACAATCCAATGATTGAAACCATCGTACCTGGCTTGCTCATGGATTCGCTCTATTAACACCTCTGATGATTTCGTTGTTCCTTGGCTAAAAGGTGGTTTACCAAACTTTTTCTAATAAACTTGGACTATTGAACTTCGAAATTTCAAGTAAACTGTCTTATTACAATCAGCTTGCTTTCTATAATGTTGCCATGCATTATGCATACATGTATCTACAGCAAAACTGAAGAAACTCCACCATCACTTTGTAGATCGAACATTTATTCTGTAGTTGTGTATATTCTGGTCCATTCGAGCTACGTCACCCATATTTTTGTTATATTGCCCAATCACATAGGGCATAGTAACAGGAACCTTTATTTTTCATTCGATACTCATCTATTGAATTGCCCAATTGGATTAACTGGGACTCAACCATTTACCATCAAAACTTGGCGATTATCAAGTGATTGTTATTTGGGACCTAATATCTGTGGCATAGATATAAGTCCCACTCGGTGATTTTTTACTTACTTGAAAGCGCAATGGGCACTCTTCAGTACTGTTCGAATTAATGGTACCCAAGTAACAAATCATTTTTTCCCACAATAAACAGGGTACGAGTTTCAATAAAGAAATATATCTGTCACCATATATTCTGAATGGAATGTTCTTCGGTAATTTTTCCGTGAGTTTCATGACAACATAAGCACCTTTTCCTGGTTCCATGTAACGTCGATTCACCTGTTTGTCTTGGTATGGCACAAACTGTATGAAATATGATATGTTTATTCGACCATCAAATATATTACATAGTCAATACTCAATATGACAATCAATAATAAAATGCATAAAAACAATAAAAGAAACTTTGAAATAACAGTTTTTAAACACGCCGGGAGGTACTGAGTCTGATCTCACAAAATATATCAGTGTTCAAAAACTCCTTGAAGGAATATAGAGTTTCCTTGAGGAGGATCTTTTTCTTCTCTAAGGTAAACTTCTGTAGAGAGAGTGCTTTTAGGTTGCGTGGCAGTTTACTGTAAAATGTAATACCTAAATGATTGGAACCCAGCTGATTTTCCTACTCTGTGAAAACCGGTTATTAGGTCATGTTGCTCTCAGGTATTGTGGGAGTGAAGATCAGCGTTTGTCAGGTATTCAGCCTTGTGCGCGTGCACATGTTTCAAACAGGCCTGTATAAAGGTGGATGTAACGGTGAGTATTCCATGCTGTTTGAAGAGTTTACGACAACTAGTTAGACGAGGAACAACGCAGAGTATTCTTAATGCCCCTTTTTGCTTTATGAGAACTTTGTGGGCACTCGCACAAGCCCCAGAGGAAAATAGCATAAGTGGCCACAGAATGAAAGAGCGAAACTTCTTTCATCCTTCTCATGGTTTATAGCGATGTACTAAACATGCTTAATAAATCATCCACGTAGTCACTCCATGTATTGTCAGCGTGTCCTCACCTCGTATTCCAAAAGAGATCCTCTGAGTCTTATCTATATTGATTTTAAGCCCATTTACACTGAACCATTTTTCTGCCTGATTGAGGGATTGGCTGGAGGAACTCCGAAGTTCCCTGTGAGAATATGCCACATTTAGGAATGTAGTATCTACGGCGTAAACAAGTTTTTTCAGTCATAATGCTTTGAGTAAGATCGTTGACGATGATGGTAAACAACAAAGGGCCAAGTATGGAGCCCTGAGGTACCCCGTACCAAGAGGGTTCATATAAAGACCATATTGTGCATAGGTTTGCCCTATATGAATTGCTTTGTTCCATGGCTGCCAAAGTAGGGGACCATACTTGTATATTTTTCACTTAGAGGAGCAAATGTGAGAAAACGGATTTAGCATATCGAAAAGTGGTTGTATTTTAGCGAATTTATTGTTCGAATCTTAAGTTATTGTCTGAACAATGCACATATTTTTTCATTGTATCCAATCTATTTGTTCGCATGCAATTGGTAACACTGGGATTGTAGGTATCCATATCCCATAGCATACGCCACATTGCTACTTGAAGATGTCCAGCCAAGATTGCCACAAAAGCCCGAATTCAATTTGGAAACTATGTTCCCCTTTCTGTCGTGCATAATTAGTGAACATCTAAGTCAAAAAAGGTTCGAAACACATGACAGGATCTGTAACTGTACCACATGTAACAGAAACTAGGGCCACCCCTGTAACTTTTTTCTATTTGGAATATTTTGTTGAAATTTGGGAATCGTATAGAAGACAACATTTTGAATTTGATAATGTTAAATAATGTTAATATGTTTGACATTTCGTTTGCTACGACCTTGCGACAAACTTTCGAAAGAAAAACAAAACACAATTTTGATTTTGTAATTTTCATCTTTCGTTCTAGCAGGCCATGAACAGTGACAATTGGTTTAGCTCAACATATAGGAGGTGTTTTGATTTCTCATTTTTAGGGGTTGTCAAAGTTAATAACAGAAGAGCGAAATAATTATAATGAATGTTCAAAAATACCACCATTCTCACGAACACAACATAGCGATTGACGGTTCCCTCACAATAGTCTGTTTCAAACGGTTCTCCAATTCTTGTTGGGTGAAAAAATTATGTATGAAAAAATTTCGACGAGATACCGCGAGATCTCCCTTGTGTTTTGAGGAGGTGCACCATCTTGTTGAAAACATATTTCATTCACAACAGCTAGTGGCAACTCGTCCAATTCATCTTGTATTTGGGTCCTCAAAATTCCAAATATCTCTCCCCTCTCAATGAACCTTCAAAAATTATAGGCCCTATTAAATATCTTCCCATTATCCTCATCCAGATATTGAACTCAAAACGTTCTTTGAAGTTTCCATCTTGATATCTGTGCTCATTTTGTTGAGACCAGTACCTGGTATTTTGCCGATTAAACATTCCATTGTTCGTGAAACGTGATTCGTCACTTAATAAAACCTTTGTGGGGTATGTGGATCACTCTAAATTTTCCTAGGGTACTCTTCACTGTACTGGAGTCCCTAACACTATCGTTAACATACAGGTGTTGGTGTAGTTGATATTTAATGAACGGTACTTATGTTTTTCAAAATTCTTTGGTGACTCCTCGGCAATTTCCCTTGTTGATGTGATTGGATTAATGTCAACAAATGTCAAAACGTATATTTCGGTATCTTCGTCGATAACGAAATTCTCCTCTTCAGCAGGTTGAACCTCACGAAATTTTCGTTCAATCTTAGAGAAATATATTCTATTCCGAAGAAGTATTTCCGGGTAACACTCTTTGTATAATTGTTTAGCTTGAACGCTATTTTGCCTGCACTGTCTATAAATAAGGAGCATAAGGACTTTTTCACTTTGGGTGTATTGATTCATACTCAAAACTGAATTCACTAATTCGCAATGTTTATAATTAACAATGGAATCTGCAAAAATTGCCTAGAATTTTCCACTAGAACTCCGGACCGTTAAGAATAGAGTGACATGAATAAAAAATACTGCTTCTGTAATACCGGGTGGCCCGATATGGTTGTCTCAGAAGAAAACCTACTTTTTGAGGAAAATCTGAAAATTAACACTTTGACACCCCGTAAAAAATGAGCAATTAAATTTTTAGATACAATCTTGTATTTTCGTGATGGAAGATGTTGAGCTAAGTCAATTATCACTGTTCATGCACTTCTAGAACGGAAGATGAAATTCAAAAAAAGATTGTGTTTTGTTTTTCCTTCAAAAATATGTCGAAGGCTCGTAAGATGAGATGAACAATTAAAATAAGCAAATAAATACAGGGTGTTCCATTTGAAAATCGAAAGTTGATATTAATGTTATCAAATTCAAAATGCTGACTTATAACCTAACCCAAATTTCATCAAAATATTCCAAACAGAAAAAAGATACAGGGGTGACTCTAGTTTCGGTTACACCCGGTATATCTTGGTGTCATGAATGGTGGAAATAAGGGAACCAAATCCACCTTCTGCCAAGAGTGATCGAGGCATTGATATCTTGAATTCTCAGCTACTAACTTTGCCAATGAAATATCAGGATGAAGGAGATTCATCATCTGAATCTTATTCAGGAACGTAACCAACGTTTGGTGGCGTGATAAAAGCATTCGCTTGCCAAAAATCTTCATTTTCAATTAAATCAATTAGTTCTTGTGTTGTATAAAACCTGGAAAAAGACAAAAACTTTACGTATCTCCAAGTTCCCGGTGTTCCAATAAAGAAACAAACAAAACTATACAGAGACGTCTTATTAATAAAAAAGGTATCTAACACTAGAAGTTTCAGTTCATCATAAAATCTACAGAAGAAATCGAAATAAATTTTAGATAAACAATTAATCGCTTATTTTTTAGACGCCATCGAACAGACTATCGGAAAGGATTAAAATTGAGTAACAAAATTCAACTAGTAGATTATACACGTCGCACCTCTTTGACATAAACTCACTGAATGTTTTAATCATCGAAAGACAGGAATGAACACGAATTTGTGAAGTGGAAGAGGTAGTATAGCAGTTCCAATATCGGAACACGGACGCATTTCCAGTATTGGAACACCGGGCAAAAACGGGTGAATATTTTTAGAAAGTTGGAATTATACGAAATTTATGATGTTATGTATTTGAAAAGTGAAATTTCAATGAATATGGGAATTTGAAAGAAGTGGCCATTCTGAGGTATATGGATATACTTTTAATCTAGGAATTCCTTGAATTTTAGTGGACTTCATATTAGGATTTCGTTGAGTGTTAATTTCAATATTATTTCATCTTTTCAGTAATCCCAATATCATCTACGAATGGATATAGGTAACAATACCACTTGGCCACTTAAGGATTATGCAATCTTATTTTTGAAGTTATACGATATATTTTAGACAAAACATGCAATACCTAGTTATTGCTTTGTGAATGAAACATTGCAGATATCAAAAACGTTTTAATTTCCATTAAAGAATAGTTCATCAAATAAAAAAACAAAATTCAAAAAATATTCAAATGGTGCAGTTGTTGGCCATCTAGTTGTAGATGTTGGTATACTATCGATGTACTTGTTGGTCACTATAATAAATCATTCATTTTTGTACTTATCCCACTGTAATATATCGTTTTCAGAATGTATTGATGGTCTTACACACGTGAAATGGAATCTTCTTATGATGCTGAACGGTTTTCCAATTACTACGAGGGTGGAAGACGTAGGTTTTCCAATGACCGTTAGTTTTCGGCACTCGGTGGAAAATTCCTGCCACAGCTCAACGACTTGATTTTCAGTGTGACAAGGTGGCCAAAGCTGGAGTCACTGTCCGAACTAGAATTATTCAGCAATAGGTATAGGTACTGATGAACGTAGAAGCAGAAAGAAAAGAAAAAGAAAAGGCCTTCTGCAATAAGGAAAGCAATGTAGTTGAACGAACGGAACATAAAGAAAAGAAATTCATTTCGTTACTCTTCCGGCGTTTCATATGCATTAACTGATTGTGCATCCATAATAACATCACCTGGATCATCGAATAAATTGATATTATTGATATGTTGCTCAAATAAAAAAGAATGAAGGAGATAGGGTTCCCTCTGAGCCTTCTCAGGTTTTTCTATTCATGTTTGAGTGAGCGAAAGCAATATGTTATGTACAATGGATTTAGATCCCAGGATTTTGGAGCCCACTCGGGAATCCCTCAAGGGTTGGTTTTGGGTCCGCTTCTGTTCACAATTTTCGTAAATGACTTACTTGAGAGGCTAAACGTTGGGGGCGTAGTCTTTGCGGACGATCTCAAGATTTACACAGAAATAAGATCGAACGAGGACTGTCAGAATCTTCAAGGAGAATTGGTGATGATACATCAGTTGTGTTTAGAAAACAAACTGCCTTTGAACGTCTCTAAGTGCAAGTACATGTCAATTACGCGCAAACAGCCGCCACATTCCTTATTCGGTGGCGGGCTCACGACTTGAACGTGTTTTTTGTTCTCGTGATCTCGGGGTGCTTCTCGAGTAGAAATGGTCGTTTCGGGACCATATAGGTGATGTTGTTTTGCCAGCAAGAAAAATATTGGGTTTTATTCTGATGAAATCCAAGAGCTTCCGCAACACTACTGTTCTCAGGGTTCTGTATTTCGCTTTCGTTCGGTCTAGATTGGAATATGCATGTGTTATCTGGGATCCATACTATGTGAAATATAAAATTGCATTGGAAAGCGTCTAGAGAACCTTCCTAAGGTACCTGGCATACAAACAGGATGGAGTATATCCTATCCGAGGAATGCCAGGTTTTCTGTTAACCGATCGTTTTTCTGTGTTGGAGCTTCAAATTAGAAGGAAATATTTGTGCTGCATGTTTTTGTATGGACTTCTGAATAACTCCATCTGTTGTTCGTGTCTGCTTGACAGACTGAAGTTTTTGGTACCCAGGCCCGCTGGCAGAGGCAATGTCACTTTTTATGTCGTTGGAGCTGTTACGGATGTTTTCTTCAACTCACCCATCAATCGAAGCTGTCACTATTTCAACATGATGGCCTCTTCGATTGATATCAGTCATTCTCAAGCTACATTCAAAAGCCTAAAACCTATTAGAAAAACTTAAATTGTTTTGATTGTTTGGTGTGTATTTATATTATTTGAGTTTGCATTATCAATGCGTTCTGTCATTATTGTTTTTGAAATTATTTTTTAAATTTTTTTTTTAGGTTTGAGCAAATTTGTCTATACCGTAAAGTGGGGTGACATTGATCAATTTTGAACAACTTTTGTTAATATTTTCAACAATTTTTATTATATTTCTATTTTGTTTTTAAACCTCCTTAGATTCCTTCAGTACTACCGAATTTAGGCCTCAACTTAAGCCAATCATTCATCAGTATCTAGAAAAAAAATAAAACATGAGTGATCAATGTCATACCCCTAAGTGGGGTGACTTTGATCAGGCCTCTTTTATTGCATAGAAATGCTGGAGAATATGTTAGAAATGATTCTCTTCGAAATCGGTGTTGTGGAACAAAAGTTATTGGATAATTTGTGTGAGGGGGTGAGATTGATCAGACGGGGTGACATTGTTCAGCTCAATTACTACGGAATAAAAAGTGATTCAGAGGATATCATTTATTTAAAAAAATACGGAAATAAACATTTAGCATTCCTTGATATTTTTATCATGTAGAAAATCATATCTTATTCTGTTTAACATTTTAACAAACAGGGTACCTAATAAAATAAAAAATAAATATTTAGCCGAGCATTTAGCATTCCTTGATATTAATGTCATTTGGAAAATGATATCTTATTATTCTGTCTGATATTTTAACACACTTAGGGTCTGGTAAAAGTGCCACAATATCACCAATTTGCACTGTTGAAACATCATTCTCGACGAGTTTAAATACACTTCGCGAATGAGCAGACTTTAAACCGATAACTTCAGAGACGTTATGTTTTAAAACTTTCCGAATGAGGCACACATAGCGAAATTCTGTTTTCTTTCTTGAACCAGATAGAAATTTAACTAAGACGAACTTTCCGAAGATAATATTGTCTAAAGTTGGCTCGAAATATTCTATAGGGTCTGCCGTCGGTTCATCTATAGATTCATCGTCTTCTGAATTATCATCTAATTGTATATTCTCATTTTCCTCCTCGCTGGAAGAAAGTTGAGTACTCGGACCAGCAACAGATTTTCCTGGTTCAACATGTAAAAGCTTCTTTCGCTGTCTCTGAGGTCTATTGACATTATACCTTTGAGTTTTTAGAAAATCGGTGAGACTATCCGCAACATTAGCTTCTACATTGTCAGAAGTGTTACCTGGTAATTTTGAAGAACTCGATCAGGATTGAAAGGCACAAGACCGCAAGCTGCAAATCCAGAAATGAGATTGCGTGTAACACCGCTTCTTTCTTTAGAGTTGTCCTTAGGCAGAACTTCGTCCATGTTAATAATGCACTGTTTCAGTAGAAGAGGAAATTCGTTCTTAGGAATCCCAGAAGTTTTGGAATTTCTAACTTTCCAGGCTGATAGTGTTTTCCTCCAACTTTCTTTGAATGGACGAAAAAAAGCGACATCCAAAGGCTGGCAGATATGGGTGCAGTTGGGAGGGAGACAAACAAAAGAAATGTCATTTTCTTCACACGTTCTCAGTACTTTTGGATTAAAGTGTGAGGCCAAATTATCTCCCAAAAGGACTTTTCGTCCATTTAACCTTTTAGCGTGTGGTAGAAAAACTGTGGAAAACCATTCGTGAAATGTGGGCATATCTATCCAACCGTGCGAAGTTCGGTTGAATCGAGTACCTTGCGAGCAGCATATCTTATCACAGCATGGTTTGCCCTTAAGAGCATTCTCAGTCCATGTATTCCACAAGTTTTCGGCCTTGTATATTACATAGGGCGGCAGTAGAATGCCTGATGCTGATCCACACATCATTAAGGTCGTTGATGATTTTGAATGGTTGCAAACTTTTTCTGGGTATTTTGTACCTCTACGATAAATGCGCAACTTTTTCCCTGGATCATCTGTAACATTTGATTCATCGTAGTTAAACACATTCTCCGGGGGAACACCATCCAGGGTGACTCGCAAGTTGTTGAAATAGTCTCTTAGTATGGAAGGAGTCACCTGACTCCGTTTCGCACTAATGTTGGACGATAATCTTTTTCCTGCGACATGTTGGTGCCTCTTAAGGAAACTGTTGACCCAGTCTTTACCAGGCAAGTTATTGTTGTTGTTCTACCACTTTTATCTAAATAACTTTTCACGAACATTCTTAGATCTTGTGGAGACAAGGGAAATCCCCAGTCTGCGCATTTCAGTATATTCGTCAAAATGGCTCTCTCTTCAATGTTTGATAGTATTGTCTGCCCGCCGATTTTTTTGAATCTGCGCCCATGAAATCTGTTGTTAAGGGTACCATAAGAAACATTGTAAGTGCGAGCTGCTTGGCGCATAGAAAGTGTATTATTTGTAACGTCTCGAAGGGCATTTTCTAGTTGTTCATCAGAAAAATTGTTGTAAGTTCTGCTGCCTAGCTTTCGCGTATATGTTCTGCCCATTTTTCAGTTTTCTGATTCTAAAAGTAAAAGAAACAGGTAGACATTAAAATCTGAAAACGATGGGGCGAGATTGATCACTTCTTGTTATTGTTGATCAATCTCGCCCCGTTTTGTTCAGGTCATTTTGCGCGAAAAGTACATATCAACTAACCTTCCAAATTGAGCGCAGCCTTCACAATCGATGACAGGTAAATATCTTATGGTGCACAATCCTCGACGATTAACGAGTTTTTCCCGGGCAAGAAAAGTTTGCGACACTCAAATTTACACGTTTTTGACACGAAACTTTAGAACGCTGTAGAACGAACCTTCCTTTACACTGTCGCGATATGTACTGCTGGATCGAAAGCCTAATGTGTTTACTATCGCCTGAAAAAAGCTGCCTGAGAATCAAAGCAAAGGTGGTGGGGAAATTTAGAATTGAACACAAAATGGCAGCGCGATCAATCTCACCCCGCGAGATCAATCTCACCCCACTTTACGGTACTTGTTCGGCTCTGTAGTTGGGAGTAATCCTGTTGAGCTTGTATCAATAAATAAAAACAAATAAAATAAAAATTATCTTCTATCATGATGGGTATATCCTCTATATTGTACGTTTCAGATGATACGGGATCATCATCTGATTTAACATGTCCAACTATATTTCAGAGGCTTAAAAGCAGCAACGTCAGTCGGTTGCAGGATTCTTGTCGCGTTTGGTTACAGAGTTACTAATATTATCCCCAACTCCAAACATAAGTCAGTAGTTTGTATCGTTAGATGTGTCTTATGATCATCAACGAATAGAATTACGTGTTTTTCCGAACCAAATATTTATAAAAAACGTTTCCAATATATTCGACGAAAGTTTCGTGTTTCATCCATTCAGATTCATTTGATTCCAGTTTTCAGTCATTATCAGGTATCGACAGAGAAACATCAGCTGGTCTTTTATAAGGATATACAATCTTTGGAGGTGTTATGTGACCAGTAAACATAACGTAATGTTTGCTTTTGGATTGTGTTCAATTTCATAAACGTTCTTACTTCATCTAACAACTAGTACCTTTTTATTCTGTGGACATGTGGGAAAACTTTAGATTGACAGGAGATTATCTTAGGGGTGATCCTCTTCCGCAACTGTCAGGATGGGGTTTGATCCACAAACAACCTTATCACGAAATTTGTCGCTAGACTTGAACTCCAAGGGCATGTCAAACTCCTCAGCAGGTCGTTTATAGCTCATGCCGTTTTCAATAGCTTTACATCTTCTTCATTATTTACTTTTTTATATGGCTTTCTCTTCTGCTCTTCAGACATTCTGAATCTGCAAAGAATAGTTTTCTTGTGGAAGCTCTGAAGAAATAGAATCTCCGTGCAGCAACGTAAAATTATTTAGTTGTTAGACACTGAAAAGAAAAACTGATGTTCGGATGAGGATTCCATCGAGATAATCAGAATCAACATGAATTCGATCAAGATGGAAATTTTCACGTTGTGATAATAATAATAATTTTATTTATTTCAAAATTATTGTGATCAAAATACAACATATAGATATGTTACAATAAAGATGAAAAAGGTCAAAGATACAAAACAATTAATTCACTAACAGTTTCTAAGGAACAATTCCAATTCACATATACTGTACGGTTCACACCTCAAAATGAGTTCATATATCTGTATTCGCTTGGGCAGTTTATTAAACAGTGTGATGGCCATGTACTGAGGATGTTTTTCTCTGATGTTGATGAGTGCAGAGGATAGAAATAGGGTTCTATTCGTCTTGTGTTATTTTCATTTCGAAGGTCTTTAAAGTAGTGGTCATGCTGACGAATTAATAGTAGCAACCTATAAATATACACACCATAAACAGTTAGGATGTTGTTATTTCTGACACCGCGACAAGATTCTTTATATGCCATTCTGGGCATTGATCTAATTGCCCATTACACTGGTCTACAATGGTTTTGTTGCCCTAGATATGAAAATGATTTTGGGTCTATTTATGCACACAATTCGTGAAACTATCAATGATTTTGTAGGATTTGCTCTGATTTCTTTTTAAATCTTTATTTTCATTTTACATAACAAAAATCGTAAAACAAGAAACAAAATAACAGATATATTTATAATGTCAGTTATGTTTTGAGAAATTCGGATACATCGAAGTAAATAAAGAGGAAAATGTCGAAAATATATTTCATATTTCCATAAAACGCCTTTTATGAGCTTTTCTTCTATAATTTTTCAGGGGACAATCTCTTTTCAAAGACCAGCAGTAATCTGCCATCATGTGACAATCCCATCGACCTTGATACTTTTCTTCCATCACTTTTAGATCTTGATGAAACCGCTCTCCCTGTTCCTCACTATAATTTCCTAAATTATCCGGAAATTTATCTAGATGATTGCGGAGATAGTGTAACTTAATACTCATATTTGCTCCTAAAGTCTGAAAGTTTGTCAGCATATTTTGCACAATTTCTTCATAATTTGCTGCTTTATGGTTACCTAGGAAATTTTCGACAACCAACACAATACTTTTCCAAGCTTTACTTTTCGGAACAGTCATAACTTTGATAAAATCTGAGTCTTTCATCAATTGCCGTATTTGAGGACCATCAAATATTCCACCTTTCAATTTTTCCATACTAAGCTTCGGAAATTTTCTGCAAATGTAATTAAAACAATTTCCGTCCTTGTTCAACGCTTTTACAAATTGCTTAATCATACCTAACTTAATATGTAATGGTGGAAGTATGATTTTGTCTCTGCTCACCAGCGGCTCCCTTATTACGTTGGCTTTACCGACAGTTAAAGAATTTCTTACAGGCCAAATATCTTGTTCCCAATGAAGTTGCTTTGCTCTACTATCCCACATACAAATAAAGCAAGGGTATTTTGTATATCCACTTTGTTGGCCAAATAAAAATTAACCATTTTAAATCCACACAGATCGGCCATTGATGCTCAGAGTATTTAATTTTCTCTAAAACTAATTTTACATTTTCATATTCTTCTTTGAGTTTCGTTGAATGGGCAATTGGAATTGATGCAAATTTTTTTCCATTGTGCAATAAGACGCATTTTAAACTTCTTTTGCAACTATCAATAAAAAGGCGCCATTCAGTAGGCTTGTACTCTTTTAAACCCATGTCTATAAGCAGCTTCGCGATATCATTACAATACACTAATCCTTCATGTTCACTAAAAAATTGTAATAAATCTTTTTCTCGCGTTCTGTATGTTGTAATTGTTACTGTTGGTGCCAATAAATTTTTTTCTTTCAATCTTGAGGCTAACAGTTCTGATCCTTGTTTTGATAAATTGAGATCACGTATTAAATCACTGAGTTCATTTTGAGAAAATAACTTTGGCGTAGATGTTTCACCTTCCCATTCACTTCCACTAGTAGATGGTCCCGATTTCTGTGAATTTGGTAACATCATTGTTTCTGAGAGCATGCGAATTACTTTTGAAATGTATATGGACCGAGGAGATTTTCACTGTGTAGAACCGGACATTTCGTAGACTGTAAGTCTGGGTATATCCACGTTTGATTTCGATTAAAACCTTTAACATCTACTACGCAAAAGTAACAATCATCTAAATGATTCGTAGGCTCCATCCAGATCATAGGAATACCAAAGTCTAATCCAAAACGTTCACCTTTTTTCCATAACCGTAAAGACTCAACACAGGACTTACAAACTTTATTAGGAACCCATGGTTTACCTAATTTGTCCATTTTGAAACCAAAATATTCAACATAAGTCTCCTTGACAAAGTCTGTGATATTTCTTTTTTGTTTTTTTGGTATATAAACACCGCAAATATAACAAAATAAATCACTACAATATTTACACTTTCTTCGTGACGAACTCATATTTTAGACTAGAAGACAAATATACAAGAATGGACATTCAGTAATTGAAATAAAATATTAATCCATGACACTTTATCCAGATTTACGTGTATATGTACTTCAATATTGTCAAATAACAGAGATCTCAGCTGTTCTGTGGAGCAAGGGGTCTGAGAGTGGGGATCAGGTGATGTTTGTATGCGCGAAAAAGTTGCGCAGAAGCCTAATCATGACTGGAAAATTAATTATTTCTAACAAGCTTATAATTGTTCAAAATATAAGAAATGCAAAAATCATGAAAATACGAGCACATTGAGAACTTTTATGAATATATTCGTAATCTGGGCACTTGAAAACGTAAAAATTTGCGATGATATCTAGGGCAACAATAAAAAAAAATTTTTTTGTAGAGCTGTGTTATGAGCAACAAATATACTGTCAACCTGAGATGATCCACCCCAGAAGATTATCCCATATGATAGAGTGGAGTGGAAGTTGGCATAATAAACAAGTTTTGGTACACTCAGATCAACTTGCTTTGATAAAACCTTTAGCGTATAAGTAATGAGTTCAGTCGCTTCTTCAGTTGTTCAATATGTAGGCCCCATTTTGAGTATTTGTCAATGGTAACACCAAGGAACTTTACTGAAGTGCCCACCTTCAAATCATTACTGTGTCAGTGTACTGGGAGGTTGCATCTTGGACTTAGTTGTGCTAAAGTAAATGCATTCAGTTTTTTGCATATTAAGAAGAAGGCTGCTCACACTACACCACTCACCAACTTCGTCCATAGTATTCTCAAATGCAGAGACGGATGAGGGAACATCCACACATCTCAGTAATACGTTGGTATCGTCCGAATACATGACAGGTCTACTAGAATCATCTTTCAAAACTGATGGAAAATCATTGATATAAATTATGAACAATAGCGGACCCAGTATACTTCTGGGGTACCTCCATTGTTAGTTCCTCCTGACTACCTTCTGTTTCCTTCCACCGAGATAGCTCTGAATCCACTTTAACTGGTTGTCTCTAACCCCACACATCTCCATTTTCTGTAACAAAAGGGCATGGTCCACAGAGTCGAAAGCCTTTCGACAGGTCCAGAAACAAACCGACAGGAACCTCCCCCTTCTCTAGAGATAAAACTAGAGTTTGAATCAATTTAAAAATTGCTGTGTCTGTACTTCTGTTCTTGATGAAACCATGCTGGAAATTTGAGAAAACATTAAACTTGTTGAAGAACTTAATTAGTCTGGTTGCCAGGATCTTTTTGAAAACCTTGGAAAAAGAGGACAAAAAGCTTATTGGACGGTAATTTCCCATTTCTTCAGTATTTCCTTTTTTATGGAGATGACGTACAATAGCCATTTTTAGTGCGTCAGGAAAAATACCTTCCCTGAAAGAATGATTCATGATGTAAGCCATTGGTTCAGCTATCAGAAAGATAGACTTCTTCAGAACACTCATTGGAATTCCATCCCATCCACTGGAATTTCTATTCTTGAGAGACTTTACAGCTGCTATAACCTCACAGCCTCCTCTTTTTCAAAGATATAGATAGATTTCTTATTTTTCTTTTATTATATGATCCCTTCGGAAGGTTCTTCACCATATTAGGAGCAGCACTTATGAAAACTTTTTTAAATCGTCAGCAAGCTTAGATGGGTTACCTTGCTTCATATTATCATGTATAGTTCTTGTCATTTTATTAGTAAGAGAGTTCACAACCCTCCAGGTAGCTTTGGACTTATTCTGTGCTTTTGTTATTATGTTATTAAAATGGGAGATCTTTACTGTTACTGTAGCTGAATCATACTGTTTCTTCACTTTTTTATAAGCACCCATAAATTCTGGTTTTGCTCGTGAAATGATATACAGTTTATCAAGTTTGGATTTGATAGATTTTATCCGGGGTCTTGCCACAAACTTTTTGCCTTGATGCACTATTTCAACTTTTACAAGAGAAAACTACACTCGGGGGCAAAATTAGCGGAACACTCGAAAATTTCACCAAATTCGAAGTCCGATATTTTTCTTGATTCTAACCGATTTAGATGATTTTTTCGGCAACTTATAGATCAACTCTTCTGCTTTGTACAAATTATAAAAGAAGACAAAAAAAAATTTTATACGGGGGCAAAACTAAAAGTGTTTTTTTGTCAAAAATTTGTAACACCCTGTGGAATTTCGTGGTCCGAGTTGAAACGTACAATATCATGGTCTGTCAAGACACATCTTCCTACAGTAACGCCCTTCTTGTTTTATGCGTTTATCTCCATTTTTGCAAAATATATTTAATTTCAAGTGGAAAATCACCATTTTGGAGAAATTCCATTGAATCAAGAAATTGTCATTAAAATTCGTCTATCAATTTGAAATTTTCTTATTATCACTCAGGCGTGTCGAAATTGTCGTTTGCGATTTTTATGTTCGAATTGCATTAGTTATTGATGACAATTTGGTTAATTTGGTTGATAATGATAAAACTGTTCATTTACACATGTGCACACCTTTTTTTATCAAATATGAAATACAACACACGTTTTTAATATATGACCACATTTGCACTTGTTTAAAGAATGAGAGTTTTCAATTCTTTGATTTGATACAAATTCGATCGGTTGCGATGTTTTGTGATTCTTTTAATGGTTACGATTCGAAACGGTATTTTTCATTCAGAATGAGAGATTTACCACCAACCTCAGTAGCAAGGGCAGTTACATTGATCGAGGAAGGGCGCACCTACCGCTCAGTCGGTACCATGTTGGGTGTCTCGACGTCGGTTATCCATCGAATCTACCGACGTTACAGGAAACTGGATTGTACGTGAGAAGGCGAGGACAAGGAAGAAATCGGGCAACCCGCGCTATACATTACCGTTTCATCGTCAATCAAACCATAAGAAATCCGCTAATTTTGCCTCCGAGTGTAGTATCAAAAATTCTTTTGTAACTTGATTGAAAATAATTCTACATCAGGTTAACCTCATAAGAATCACATGCCATAATATTATCCCTAGACTATTCGGATAAACTCTTTAGAAACGCATCCATGTTTACTTTATTGAATCTTCTCGTTGAGACTTTCTCAAGTTTTGGTGAGAGATTTCTGTGTTCAGAAAAAACAAAACTTTGACAAGTGGATGATTTACTGATGCAGTTGTTCACTGCAAATTACCGCCAAAAAATCTAACCTGAGGAGACAACAGTTGAAATTTAGAGAGAATGATCCAACAATAATACTCTGAAATGTCAGGATATAATGATTCCATTATTTATGATCATTTACTGAATC
Organism: Cryptolaemus montrouzieri; assembly: GCA_013387265.2. Taxonomy (NCBI): domain Eukaryota; kingdom Metazoa; phylum Arthropoda; class Insecta; order Coleoptera; family Coccinellidae; genus Cryptolaemus; species Cryptolaemus montrouzieri. Next base: position 46,904,421 of record JABFTP020000042.1, read on the forward strand.
CTGCAAGTTCTCAGATTCATATATTTCAAACAGAACATGAAGTGGTCAATAACCGATGCGTGGCCAACAATTGTATCATTTACCCTTTTTTACAGTTTATGAAATCTTATATAATGTTTTTTGTTTAGTTTGAATTAGGGATGGCCAACTAGGATATTTATTTCATTGTTGCGAAATTCCGCATTTTCAGTGTTATTTTCAACAGATTCTGATAAAACCACAGTTTTTGAAACTTTTAATTGTTAAGAAGATAAACTACTTCATTTCATATTTGTTAAACACCTGTAATGTTGAAAAATTTCTAAATATTTCCAACGTTCTAGAATTCTAGAAGATTATTTTGTGATATTTTATGAATTTGAATCATAGAATTTATTTTTAAAGTGTATATATAGAATGTAAGGAAAACTTAGAAAGTATGTACATATAGACTGCCGATTCAATAAAATTATTCAATTATTTTCATTATTCCTTTTATTCTATCAATTTGTAAAAAAACAGCCAATATATATTAGATCTTATCGTTAACAAATGCAAATATCAAAATGAATAAATTATGATTCTGATATGTGATTCTGGACGATATGTCTTGTTAAAGAAGACACATAGTTGTAAGTACATCACACAAGCTGCAACTGTGAAAAAAAATATCTTTTAGAAAGAGCATATTGAATTCTGAAAACAAACCGAAAATTCAAATTTATTTCGGTTCAAATACAAATTGTATACATCAATTTTTATAGGAGTGTACGGAAACCCCTTTAAACAAAATTACAAGAAATATATCGATAAGATAGTAACAATAAAATAAAAACTACTACAAAACGAATACATATTCACAATTGCGTTATTAAGAAACCTACTTTTGCCTTAAAAATATCAAAAGAGCCTGAAAATAAGTCGAGATCTCTACCAATATTCCTCATGAGATCGAAACAACGATTGAGTGAAAATTCGAGATGTAATTGTATTTGCACATTCTAGATCGAAACAGAGGAGTGTATCGAGTGAGTCTACCAGGTAAATTAAAATCGATCATTCTGAACAAATCCGAACAGTTTACATGCCCGTTCGGAACCTTAAAAAAGAAACATAAATCCAAAACCCGTCGTCTAGTCATCAAGGTATCCAAGAGATGAGTTTATGATGGAAAATATCAACAATTTTCGAGTTAACGAAAAATTACAAAATTCTACCATCTTCAAACATTAGCGAAGAGACCAATCAACTACCATCGAATGGTTACTAATCATTTTCAAAATCGAGTGTTTCTTCCCCGGGCCCTAATTACTGCCATTATATGTCTCGGAAGCCCCTCAAACAAATTTTGGATGTACTCTTGACTCTTGAGTTCCAAATTTCAGGAAGCAGATTTTCTAGTTGTTGGAGTGTTCTACAAGGCATCCTACGTTGCTGAATTTGCCAACCCATGTTGTCCCAAACATGTTCTATGGGATTCAAGTCGGGACTTCTGGCTGGCCGCCTTAAAATATCAATTTCGGCATTTTACAGAAATTCTGTAACTACTCTAGCTGCATGAGGCCGAGCATTATCATGCATATAAATGAAGTTTTCGCCAATCAATGGGCCAAAGGGTACAACATAGGGTTCAAGGATATTTGGGATGTATCTGGCCGCTGTCATTCTTCCATTATTTACTAGGACTAACTCAGTTCGACCATGGAAAGAAATACGTCCCCACACCATTACGGAGCCCCCTCCGAAGTTTTCGGTTTGCCGGATATTGCACTGCTGAAACCGTTCCCCAAGTCGTCTGTATAGCATGCGTCTATCATTTGATACTAGACAGAACCTGGACTCGTCGGAAAAGAGAACATTCGACCATTCTGGAATACCCCAATTTGCATATTCCCTCGCAAACTGAAGTCTTGCAATTCGATGCTCTCTGATGAAACGCGGGCTGGTAGAAGCCAACCTTGGTCTGATATCGTCTTCTTTGAACCTGTTCCTAACAGTTTGCAATGAAATATGCACACTTCTGGAAAGTGCAAGTTCATTTTGTAGCATTCTAGCCGTACAGTGCCGAATTCTTAGTGCAGTTAAACGAAGCCAACGATCATCAACTGGTGTTGTTATCCGATTTCTTCCCTGTCCGGCCCTTCTTCTATATTCCCCTATTTCGTGGTACCGATCAATTGCTCTTGAAATAGTGTTTTGGTTAACATTCAACAAGTTAGACACGTAACGTTGGCTTCGCTCCTCCTCTAGAAGTGTTACAATTCTAACCATGATCACTCAAATAGCGTCCACGACGTTCAACAGCCATTACAATAAATTCAAAGATTCTAAAATCAACACAGAAAACTTGCATTAACTTAGCGTGAAAACTGAAGAGAAATTGAATGAATACTGTAAGTCAAATAAACTCACTCTTGTTTCAGGCGTGTTTGAGATCATATGGAAACAAATGTTACCACATAGATAAGATTTTTCCCCCTCATATGTCCAAAAGCATATGTTGACAAATAAACTGCGATCGAGCTGTTTAATCGATTGTAGAATTCAGAATACCAGGTGAAGCGACAATTTTTGTGGTGTGTGTATTAAAATAGGTCATATATGATAGCAAGCGTAAAAACTTTCTTTGGACCTTTTCTAGACTATTTATATGGCGAAAGTAAGCCGTTATGCAACGAATATGTTCTTTGAAGTCGAGCCCAGAGTCAAGGATGATACCGAGATCGCGCACCGTAGACTAGCTGTTCAACATTCGATCATTCAATTTGTAATTCCCTATGAGTGGAGAACTCAATCTATGAAAGGTGACCGCTCGACACTTCTCCACATTCAGACCCAAAAAATTCCAACTAGCCCACCGGGAGAAGCACTCGATCTGGCCTTGTAAATATGCTTTATCTGAATCATCTCGAATGACCGTATATATCTTCATGTCGTCGGCAAAGAATGAAAATTTCGTAGTCAGTACGCTACTGACATCATCGAATAGAAGAGGCCCCAAGTGCGAACCTTGGGGAACACCAGACGGCACGGTGAACTCTTTAGATAGGAACTCCTTATATCCCACCATTTTTATTCAGAACTAAGGAAATCTTGAGAACAATCGATCTGAAAATTATACTAATACAAATTGAAATACAGTAAAAGCTTCTTATTCAAGATTCCTACATTTGCGTTTTCACTATTCGATAAAAAAAAAGCAACCCATTTCCTGTATTCGCAGATTCGCGCGGTATATACATAAGTATTAATGAATATAATTCGGCATTCTTTGTAAACGCGTCGTCAAATGGAAAGTAAAATAGATTATTACTACTACGCCTGAAGTATGTTTATAAATGATATCGTCGCTACATTGATTCAGCTTTTCCTTTGACATAACCCGCCTTCGTCGCGGTGATAATGTAAACAAACAAAATATTTAAGTGAAGCGAACTTATCAATCAATGCATAGAGTATATTTTTTAATGTCACTTATTAGACGTCCCGTCTAATGTCGTCGTCAATCTGTGTCGAGTAATACGTCTCTACCGTTGTCTTCCTAATTTTTGTCGCCTAAAAAATTGAAAATCGAGCTCTGTTGTTGTTAATGTTCACAATACTGTGAAACGAAAACTGAATAACACCGTTCTGGCAGAACATGCCTTGAAAGAGTTACATACATTTAATTTCGACGATGTGAAAGTACTTGGTAGACAGAACATTTTACAAAAAAGGTTGGTTCATGGAATGATTGAAATTAAGAAAGAAGAAAACTTTCTCAACAAAAGATCAGATATTGATAACCTAAATACTTCTTATTTTAATCTAATTCGAAAAATTAAGAGGTAGAATAATTGTTAACCCTCGATTAGAGCCTGAAATTAATTGTTATTGTCACGTTTTCATTTCATCATTGTTTGTCTTGTCGACGCGATACGTAGCCATCCCCTGCAGACGGCCGGCATGATAATTCAGTCTGTATCATGCTGTGTTCGGTAGAAGACTGTAAATGTACCGTTCGTTCGTTCTTTTATTATAAATGGTGACTGATAAAACCAACTTGTTATGTAAGTAACTCTGCTCTTCAAATCTTTATAATTAGTAACTGTCCTCGTCAATCATAAATTAACTGATATGGTTTTAGTCATTCGACCTGATATCCAATCATTCAACTGAAGTAAAATGATTTCATTGAACTATTGAAATAGGTACGTGTTCCTATTATTAGAAGGATATTTCCATTTAAAAAATAAGGATATCCTTGGTGTTACGAATAGCTTGTCGACCACTGTATTTGTAAAGAATCACAAAATGAAAATTAAGAAAAGTATTTCAAATAATTTTAACTAAAATTAGTCGCATTTCTTCATCTATAGTAAATAAGTAATAATCACTATTGAAAAGTTCCATTGTCCGCTGAAGAACGAAAACAGATATCATATTGTTATATAACTCACCTAAAAACAGATACGGAATTCTTCGTTCCATGTATCTCTGAATGCCTCTGCAGATTCGAATATCTCGAGAACGATCGGTTGCAAACCTTGCACACGTAACAGTTCTTCGGATCGTGTACCCTGACGTGATAGTTCAAGTCGCACAGGGTGGCAAACTGCTTGAAGCACTGCGTGCAGGAGTACGGTTTCACCCCGGAATGGGTCAACATGTGTTTCCTCCACGAAGACATCTTGCTGCAAGCGGCGCCGCAGACGGAACACGTCAATTTCCAATTGATCGAATCGTGGGCGGCCATGTGTTTCGTCATTTTCGTTTCGCTCAGGAAATGTTTGTCGCAGTGCGGACAGGAAAAGAGTTCTTTCCGTTCCACCTGAAATTTTTTTTCGCTTTTTATTGTCGATCAGTTCCGTTAGCAACCTTTATGATATGAAGAAAATTCTCAACAAAAATGGACACTATCTCAACTTTATTATTAGAATTCAATTCACATGTGATCAACTAAATTTTACACGAAAACCAAAATATCTTCCCAAATCTGACCCGTAAGATTTTCCAGAACTCTACCTGATTGTTCAACAAGTTTTGTCGTTCGATAAGAGAGGGCGTTGCTACTAGTCCAAATTTGTTTTTGTTTTGTTGGTACACTCTTCATATGAACGTATGTGAAGGTTCATTTCAATCTGTCAATTTATTTTTTGTTTACAAGCCATCTAGTGTCGCCGTGTCACAGTATTTTTGTACAGTGGAAAAAATTGAATATCGTGGAGTGATAAAATTCTTATTTTTGGAAGGTGTAGTACCAAAAGAAATTCACGAATGTTAACGAGTGTATAATGATTGTTCACCTACAATTAGAACAGTAGAAAGATGAGTTGCTGAATTTAACTGTGGTCGTACAAGCCTTGAAGACGATCCACGCGAAGGACGTCTAAAAAGCGCATCAACACCAGAAATCATAGCCAAAATACAGGATATGGTTTTGGTAGATCGTCGATTGACTGAAAGGGGTTTAATGGAGGCTCTACACATCTCATTAGGCAGTATGAGCCATATTCTAAGTGAAATTTTGGGTTTTAGAAAGCTGTGTGCACAATGGGTGCCGCATTCGTTAACAATGGAACAAAACACATTCGAATGCGACTTTCTCAGCAACATTTGGAGCGTTTTAAAAAGGATAAAGTGAATTTTGTTCGTCGATTCATCATTATGGATGAGACTTGGGTCTATCACCATGATCCTAAATCAAAACAAGAGGCTAAAGAGTGGCGTGAACCTGGTTGTTCGGCTTCGAAACGAGTTCGTGTCCGGAAATCGGCCAAAAAGATTATGGCATCAGTTTTTTGGGATGCGAAAGGAATTTTGAACCTTTTTGACCAGTTGAAGGGAAAAATTCGTGAAAAAAGAAACGGTTTGCATAAGAAAAAAATCCTTTTTCATCAGGACAATGCACCATGTCACAAGAGCATTTTGACAATGGCTAAAATCCATGAATTAAAGCTCGAATTGTTGGAGCGTCCACCGTATTCACCAGATTTGGCCCCCAGCGACTTCCGTTTGTTTCCAGATCTCAAAAAATTTATGCGTGGCAAGCGTTTTTCATCAAATGAAGAGGTCATAACGGCTGTTGAAGCGTATTTTGCACACCTTCCGGATTCTCACTTCAGGGATGGGATCCACAGATTGGAGGATCGTTGGATCAGAAGTATTAATGTTCAGGCATATTATACAAAATGGTAAAGTGTATTTTGAACCATAACATTGTGTTTTTTTATCGAAGGACCAAACTTATTGAACAACCTGGTATATTGATCCAATAATAGCTAAACTATGTATTACATAGGGTGCGCCAGAGAAAACCGAACCATTTTTTTTCCGTTATAACTTTCGCAATTTTAGAGCTGGATCATTCGTTCTCGCTTCATTGGAAAGCCAAAGGACTAGGTTTTTCAGAGATTGTTTCGAAATTTCACTTCCGGCGAAATCAAATATGGCTGACTCATTCGAAAATGAGCAATATTTCAAGATCGCTGGAACGTTTTTTTCACTAAAATATTCGAATGGGGCATTCAGTCGATGATTCAGTCTTTTCTGAACAATTTTTTATATTGATCTTATAAATATTTCAAGAATTGGAAAATAAGTAGCGTGAAGAATTTTTTTCATTCTGATTTTCAGCTGAAATCGAAATATTTTTTCGCCTCATGGCGTTGGCACTCGTGAAGTTGTTGCGTTTTTCATGGATGTTCTAGGAAGACAAAAAACTTGCCTGAAATATCAACCCCCTGAGCGCGGGTTGCAATCCTTGAACATTTTGAATAGGGAAGATGGGTCGAGTGATGACTCAAAAGAAAGGTGGTATCTTTGTCTACATTTCCTTGAACGAATTTCCATTTTTAATTGAAAACTGTAAAAGATACATGGTGAGCAACTGAAAGATAGGGAAGACTATTTCCCTGAGTTCAGTGAAGTAAAATGGAACAGATCCATGCTGATCAATGGCAGTCATCATCAAGTACCATCCTCATCTCGAATTTCAACCCCTGGAGCAGGGGTGACAACCGTTGAAAAATTTGGAAGAGGGTAGATGCCATTTATAATAAATATATGCTTCACCTCTGGAATCTTCCCTAATCAATTGAAGAAAGCACATGTTAGGCCTATCTATAAAAAAGGACAGAAAGATCAGATTGGAAATTATAGGCCTAACACACTTTTATCTAATATCAGTAAGATATTTGAAAGGGCCATTAATGATAGAGTTGCATACTTTCCTGATACGTTCAAACTCCTCACCGAGTTTCAAAACGGTTTCAAGAAGGGTGAGTCCAACTGTCCTGCTATTTATCAAGCTCTTGATAAGATAATTAGAGCCATCAATGTGAGAGAGAGTACTGTTCTGCTGTGTCTCGACCTAAGCAAAGAGTTCGATAGCGTGAATCATGTAGTTTTGTTGGGAAAATTACAAGACGGAGAATAAGAGGAACACCACATCAATCTTGAAATCATATCTGACAAGTAAAACGCAAGTTGTTGTTGAACAAGACCCAATTACTGGCGAACTGATCAAGTCTTCGGTGATGGTGTTGAAGAGGGGGGTACCTCAGGGTACAATTCTCGGACCATTGCTCTATATTATACTGGGTGATTCACCAGTGGCGCGGTGCTCTGTAGCTCGTACACTCTTGAACATTTCATTTTTGTTCGAACGGTATTGTCTTTAGAAAGTAAAAATCTACTTTAGCAATTTATTTTGAAGTAAACAGGGTGTCCCAATTTTCTATAAAAAAAATCTTGGGATGTTTTCAGATTGGAAGACAACTTTTTTGTTGAAGATTCAAGAGCGTCCTAAACTCTGCTATTATGTCTTTGAGTTATAAGTTTTTTTGATGAGTAGTTTCGTCACAATATTTTCTTTCCGTAAAAATTCATGAAAATAGGCTCTCATATCATCGCATGCTCCTTCGGCCAGAGAGGATGAAAACTTTTTTCCTTTCGTTTTCCTATTGCCCATTGATGAATTGAAAAAGATTATACTCATTTGAGTGACTCAAAAAATTATTGAATATTGTAATTTTAAATATATCATAGCTTGGTTTTTTCAAATGGAAAATCCTGTATTTTATTATTCATGTAAACGCATAAAATATTGTGCCATATTTTTGCAGAAGTAACCTTATCTTTATCATCGACCATTTTCGAAATGAATAAAATAAACTAAAATAATATAATCAGAGGTTGCGAATGAAGGGTTTATTAGATATTTTAAGGTAGTCGTGTATGAAATACGTGTAGTATGTAACCTTCCACTTGAGAAAGACACAGAGTGTCGAAACGCGTTGTGCTAATACAGGGTGCTTCAACGAAAACTAAACAGAGGCTATATCTACCGAGATATTCATTTCTGATCAAAACGCAAAAACATATCAATTTTTGTTTCAAGGGGGACATCTTTTGGGGTACAATACTACTACTGAAATATCAACCCCCTAAGCGGGGGTTGCAATCCTTGAACACTTTGAATAGGGAAGATGGGTCGAGTGATGACTCAAAAGAAAGGTGGTATCTTTGTCTACATCGCCTTGAACGAATTTCCATTTTTAATTGAAAACTGTAAAAGATACAGGGTGAGCAACTGAAAGATAGGGAAGACTAATTCCCTGAGACTATTCAAGTTTCAGTGAGGTAAAATGGAACAGATTCATGCTAATCAATGGCAGTCCTCATCAAGTACCATCCTCATCTCGAATTTCAACGCCTGGAGCAGGGGTGACAACCCTTGAAAATTTGGAAGAGGGTAGATGGGTCGAGTGATAACTCGAAAGAAAGGAATTATCTTTGTCTGCATTCCCGTGAAAGAATTTTCATTTTTGATTGAAAACTGTAGAAGATACAGAGTGAGCTACTGAAAAATAGAGGAGACTATCTATCGCCCTGAGCTATTCAATTATTGCAAAAAACTGGAACAGATTTATTCCAGATCAAAGGCTGTCATCTTTGATCTAAATGAATCTATTCCAGTTTTTCGCACTAATACTCCAATAGTCTTCTCTATTTTTCAGTGGCTCACTCTGTATCTTCTACAGTTTTAAATCAAAAATGAAAATTCTTTCACAGGAATGTAGACAAAGATAATACCTTCCATTCGAGTTATCACTTGACCCAACTACCCTCTTCCAAATTTTCAAGGGTTGTCACCACTGCTCCAGGGGTTGAAATTCGAGATGAGGTTGGTACTTGATGATGACTGCCATTGATCAGCATGGACCTGTTCCATTTTACTTCACTGAAACTTGAATAGTCTCAGGGAAATAATCTTTCCTATCTTTCAGTTGCTCACCCTGTATCTTTTACAGTTTTCAATCAAAAATGGAAATTCGTTTAAGGCGATGTAGACAAAAATGCCACTTTTCTTTTGAGTCATCACTCGACCCATCTTCCCTATTCAAAATGTTCAAGGATTGCAACCCCCGCTTAGGGGGTTTTAACGTACTAGAGTTAAATCGACCTCGGATTCAGATTCAGTGTTTCCAAAAATATATATTACACGTTGTCATATACTCAGGCCAAATTTTTTTGGTGTGACTTTGTAATTCTTCAACATCTTCTGCATGAATTCGAATGTTCGATTTTGTGAGTTAATTTCTTGGCACAGTGTATGAAATTATTTGCATCTTTATGTTGAGGGTACTTTCTTAATCTTTATAACTTTCCACTTATAGTTTACATTATGCTGTTATTCTTTAAGAATGTATTGTGGTAATTTGTGAAAAATTATGTTGAGTATGCTGGAATTAAAATTCGACACATCACAAACATTATTAACTTACGTGATACTGCCTATGTTTCGTGAACACATCCTTGTTTTCTAATGATACATCACACAGCTGACAAAAGAACTGATTATCGATGACGTGATGAACAAGTTTCATATGGGACTTCAATTTATGGATTGTTCTGAACTGTTTGGGGCATAGTGAACATCTTTCTTGACAACAGCTCAAATTTACTTTTGTCGATTGAATAACACCATCCATTTGGACGATTGATATTGATATCCTCATTGTTTCTAAAAATTTCCTGCAATTATGAGATTATGGATTATCTAAAAATAGATATACATATATACAGGACGCGACATCGAAACTTGAAAACGTGTTTACCAGAAACTTTATAGCAGTAAAAAGCCCATGAATCACAAAAAATATAAATCAACACGTAGAAAGTTTGTACAGTCAAGCAAGAGCATAGTCATTATTGTGAAAAATACAAAATACAAAATTCGTCGAAATATTTTTTATTTGTTCGTAAACGTTCATGCAAAAACATTAATAGCAGGTCCAATCGCCTTCAGCGTCAATAATAGCCTGGCATTCTCTAGACATGCTTTCCACGAGATTCTTCGCGTATTCTTGTGGAAACGACCTCCAAATCGCCAAACAACCTCTTTCAAATTGCAAGGTCGATTCTTCCCAAGCTTGATATTCATTTGAGCCCAAACGTTTTCAATTGGATTGACATCGGGCGACTAAGACGGCCAATCTAAAGATAGGACACCAATTTCATTCGTCCACGAGCGTTAAGCCTTGCTCCGGTGTTTTGGGTCGTTGTCCTCACTTTTCTTCTCGTGCCACTTTTTAGCAGTCGGCAACAAAGCTTTATTGTAAATTTGGTTCATTTTCTGGGCGTTCAAGTTGTCCGCAAACACGTACAACGATCCGAATCTCTTTTCTGAGATGCATCCCTAAACATGAACTTTCACAGAGTGTTTGACGGTCCTGTGGAGCAATCTGTTGGTGGGTGTCGTCCAGGCATGCTTAATGATTGGAAATGCCCAAAAAGATGATTCATTAGTGAAAATAACATTGCCCCAATTTTGTATATTATGTGTGTCGGGTATAGCAATATCAGTTATATATGTTATTTGATTCTGTTTATCAGTAAGAATGATATCTGGTCTATTGTGTTTTACAGCTCTGTTGCAAAGAATTGTTTTATCAAAATAAAGTTTATATTTGTCATTTTCACAAATAATCTCAGATTCATATTTGATAAATTTTTTTCTTTTGGGAATTAGGTCATGTTTAATTCCTAGATTAAAATGAATAATATTAGCGACGGCATTATGTCTTCCTAAATAATCTGTTGAAGCAAGGACTGAGCAAGATGATAATATATGAAAAACTGTTTCTGAAGAACAGAAACATCTACGGCAAGAATCATCTATATTTTGTTTGATGATGTATTTTCTATAATTCCTCGTGAAAACAACCTGATCCTGGATCGCAATTGCCATGCCTTCTGTTTCAGCAAACAATTCTCCAAAAACTAACCATTTATTCGATGCGATTTCATCAATATAATCATTTTTCAATTCTTTAGAGTGCTTTCCGTGTAATTCCTTCTGCAGCCAACTTTCTCTTTTAGAATTATCATCAAATATATCAAAATCTACCATTTGCATTGTCAAGTTCAGAGGTGTAAGATTATAATCTGAAGCAACAACATCATGTAATTTAGACGTTCTCTGTTTATCATGAAAATGGGAACGTAGATGAAAAATCTGTTTCCTATGAAGATTATTCAAATCAGTTAATCCACGACCTCCAAGATGTCTAGGTAGTGTAACTCTCTGAACAGTTGACTTTGGGTGGTGCTTATGATATTTACAAAGCATTTTCCTCGTTTGACATTGTAATTCATTTAGATCAGTTTTAGACCATTTAATAATTCCAAAAGAAGATGTAAGAATAGGAACAGCATAGAAGTTGATAGCTCTGAAAAGGTTTTACTAGTTAAATGACTCTTGATGATAATTCTAAGTCTTTTGTAATATGAACTTCTAATATTTTCTTTAGTGCTGCTATTGGTTCATTGTCTTCTCTTGACAAAATCCAAGATATTTATATGTATCACCTTGATGCATTAGCTCGATTTCGATATTGGAAATCTTTATATAATCAGAGGTGATCTTTCCTTTTTCAATAGAAAGATTTTTACATTTTGGAAGCCCAAATTTTATATGAATACCATTGGGATAGTTGAAAGTAATTTCAAGTAGACTTTTTAAATGAGATCTGGTTCCGGCATATAATTTAATATCATCTAAATAAATTAAGTGACTTAATTTGAATTCAGTTGATAGACTCTTTATTTTGAAGTCGAAACTAGTAGCATTTAATTCATGAGATAATGGATTGAGGCAAAGACAAAACCAAAGAGCACTTAAAGAATCACCTTGAAAAATGCCTTTTTTGATTGGAATTACTTCGGATTTTAACGATTGTTTTGAAATATTTAAATGAAGATTGGTTCTCCAATTTTTCATTACAAATTCAAGAAAAAGACGAAGTGTCTTATCAATTTTATAAATTTCCAAAATTTCTTGAAGCCATGAATGGGGAGAACTATCAAAAGCCTTTTGGTAATCAATGAAGGCTGTATGAATATTTCTCTTCTTAGTTTGAGCTTGATTCAAAGCAACAGAATCAATTACAAGTTGCTCTTTAGTACCAAGGTGTTTTTTCTACATCCTTTTGATGTTCGGAAAGAATATTATAATTCTCCAAATGTGCATAAATTTTTGGGTAATACATGCAGTTAGAATTTTATATATTGTTGGAAGGCAAGTAATTGGTCTATATTGAGACGGATCAATAGTATTATCACTTTTCGGTTTTAAATAAGTAATTCCTTGTGTGAAAAATAAAGGAGTAGCTGAGGGTTCTTTATTATAAATGAAAAATATTCAGCCAATTTTTCATGAACGCAAGAGAATTTCTTGAACCAAAAGTTATGAATACCATCAACACCTGGAGATTTCCAATTTTTGTGTGTTTAATAACTGATGTTATATCTTCGTTTAAAATTTTTCAAATTGCATGCATTCTATTTTAGAAAATCGAGACCTTTCATTTAAAATCCAACTTGCATTGGAATTGTGTTGCCTTGGCACTGCCCAAATTGAAGACCAATAATCAGTTAAAATATCAATTTTAGGAACTCCATTTCCAGAAATATTTTCATTTGAACCTGAAATAAATTTGTAAAAATGTTTTTCATTATTTTTGAATAGTTTGTTTTGGAATTTTCTATCTGAATTTATTTTATATTCACGTAGTCTAATGGAGTATACTGAAAGTTTTGTTTTAAAGTATCGATGTATTCTATCAATTGTCCATTACTTATCTCATTATTTTTATGGGTTTTATATTTGAGGAATATTTTTCCAATATGTGCCATAAGTTTTTTGACCGATTACCTCTGGAATATTGAGTCAATCTTCCTAAATCACATCTGATAGAAGAAATTTTACCTTCTAACCTTTTTTGCCATGAAGGTTTTTTCTTGATATTATAATTAGATCCAAAATTTTCTAATTTGTATCCAGAATGTTTAACTACTGTAATAGCGGCACAATATATAATCAGATGAAGTGTATAGATATTCATTACTTTAACAAGTTGCTTTGGAAGAATATTCTCATTAAGCTCGTTTATACAATCGAAAATTTTCTTTGAATAATGAATTTTAGGAAGTTTAGGTCTTAAAGTTGGGTCAATATTTTCAAATAAATTCATTTGATTGAGAAATAAATTTTCTATATCTTTGTTATCATTATTTTAGATGAATTTTCTGATTTATTTTCGATGCTTTTCATGAATGGGATTAGGTTTTCATTTGAAACTTCAAAATTTAAATGTTCTTCTTGTTGAATGTTGTTTTTAATTGATTTTAATTCTGATTCAGATATAAAGTTTCTATTTATATATATATATATATATATATATATATATATATATATATATATATATATATATATATATATATATATATATATATATATACCTCGATCTGCCTATTTTAAAATAAAAATATAGAAAATCGCTCGGACCCGTCAGTTTCTGAATCGAGGGGAACAACATTTCCGATTTTTTCATTCCCGTAACTTAAATTCCTTAACGGGGGTAAGCACAACCCCCCAATTTTGAATAGGGATGGGAGATGTTGCGATACCTCATTTTGAAGATCTTATCGAGTACTATATGACATTAAATTTTCGCACCATTCACTTCCATGCAGTACAGAACGCTGGTGTATGGCTAGCTTATGTTGAATTAACCTCGAGGTGTGCAATGATTTGTTGATTTTTTGTTCGAAAAAGTAGACAGACCATGTGTTTGATTTACCTCACTCTCTCGTTAGTCCATCGTGAATTTTCAGGAACGTTGAAACTGTGCCAAAGCGATTGTAAATTTGTAGCAAGATTAAAATGGTGTATTCCGTAGAAAAGGGGGGCGGAAATGATAAAATTATTTTTTTGGAAATAACGACTCTGCACGTGCATGATTAACAGCGGTTTTATTTAACAAACGACATCCTGAAAAAAAATATATCCGCTGCTTACGTTGTGCGACTGGTTGCTAAATTTGACGCTACTGGTTCAGTCGGCAACAAAAAGAGGGTGTATGAAGGTGACGAGGCGAGGAAAGTGGCTATCTTAGGTCACGTAGCGATGTATCCGACCCTTACTACTAGGAAATTGTCCAAAAACATTCATGAGAATTTTAAGAAAACATAAATTTCATCCTTCCAAGATACGATTGGTTCAGGAACTGGATGAGGATGATTTTAATCGCCGACTCATGTTCTGTGAAGTGGTCAGTGAAATTATTATCAATAATCCAAACTACATGTTCAATATCTGTTTTTTTAACGGCACTGTAAACAGGCATAACTGTCGGTACTGGTCAGACGAAAATCCAAGATTATTTCGAGAAGAGCATACTCAGCATCCCCGAAAGTTAAATGTTTGGGCGCGTATTTATGGAAATCACATCATCGGCCCTTTATTATATCCGGTAATATCACTGGCCAAATTTATTTAGAACTATTACAGAACGCTATTTATCCAGATTTCGTGCAAGTATTGGGGAATGAAGACGACCATGGAACGTTCATTTTTCAACAAGATGGCGCACCACCTCATTTCGTTCAACCTGTGCGTCAGTTCTTAGATGAAAATTTTCCTCAGGCCTGAATTGAAAGAAGAAGACATAATGAGTGCCTACCCAGATCACTTGATCTGGCGTCACTGGACTTTTTTCTATACGATCACCTGAAATCTAATATTTACGCTACCCAACCTGAGTCGCTGGATGATTTGCGAATTCAGATCAGTAATGAATGCCGTCAAATTGAACCAGAAATGTTGAGTAATGTACGCGAACGTATTTTACTGGAAGTGAATGGTGCCCATTTTCAACACATGGGTTACATGGGTTTCATGGTTTCAAAAAATCGAAATTTTTTTTTGTCTTATTAAATTCTATAACATCTCTAGAATATTGTCCTAAATTTTCAAGTTGATCCGACTAATAGTTTCGGAGATACAGCCTTGAAAAGGTGGACGCTTGAGGTCAGGTATAGGCTAAGGGCGCAATAGGTATAGCGCAGCTGCAGCTCATCTATTGTTAGCCGTAATTATTGTCCCTTTTTTTCTTTATAATAAGGTAAACTACTGGAAAATATTTCATTTGGTGATTTCTCGTTAAACTACGAAGTTCATTTTGAGTTTATAAGTGTTTGTTGTGAATTTTATTCGATAAAAAATGCCGTTTAAAGTGTCTAGAACCCAGATAACGGAAGGTGTTCGTAGAAAAGATAGACTTAAGAAGAGGAAACAATCGTTTAATCCAAAAAATCCTGAGGTAGATGATAATTCTTTCACGAGTACGTCGGCAAAAAAATTAAAAGGCGATGACAAACAGCACGTGCCAGAGGAAGCCACGCTACAATATTCGATCATTGACTTTGCTCTGGTTTTTTCTACACTTTCGTGTTTTGTACGGTGTTCAAACATTATTGAAAGTGGAGGTGAAGAAAAATTTTGTAATGGAAAAGTAAATTTCAAACAATGCTCCAAATTCGGTCTGGGATTTAAACTTGTGGTAGAATGTTAACGATGTATGCCAAAATATATTTTATCATGTCAACAAATTGGCAGAATGTATGAACTAAATCGGCGGTTCATTTTTGTTATGCGAGTATTGGGTTTGGGTCTTGCTGGATGCAAGAAGTTTTGCGGTTTGATGGATCTAAGCAGCTCCTTTTTGAATCAATCAACATACGACTTTTATATTAATAAAATACATGAATGTATTACCATAGTTACTGAGGAACTGTTCTCCTCTGCTGCTACATAGAAAAAGCAATTGACAAGTTTAGCAAACAACGTGGAAGATACGACAGATGTGACTGTCCCGGTGATGGGACGTGGAAAAAGCGTGGTTTTGCATCACTTTATGGTGTCAGTTCTCTAATCGGATATCACTCAGGAAAAGTCTTGGATGTCATTGTTAAATGTTCATACTGTAAACTATGTGAGTCTTGGAAAAAAAATTAGATACGGCAGAATTTGAAGAGTGGAAAGAAGAACACATCAAAAATGAACAATGTACCGCCAATCACACTGGAGCATCTGGAAACATGGAAGTATCTTCAATTATTGAAATATTTAAACGTTCTATTGTAAAACATGGCTTGAGGTACGTAAATTATATAGGAGATGGAGATTCTAAAACATACTCTGGTATTCTCAAAGCCAAACCAAGACAACAAAGACAACAAGAAAGAATGCGTTGGCCACGTACAGAAGAGGATGGGAACCCGGTTGCGTGATTTAGTGAAGAAAACTGTTGAGGAAAAAATAGTCAATGGCAAAAAAACTCAAAAAAAATTCTTTCTGGTAAAGGTAAATTGATTGACAAATTAACTGTATACAGTGTGTTCCAACGAAAATTTGACCCCCCCTCTAACTCCGAAATGAGTAACATTAGCGAAAAACACCAAGACACGTCGATTTTTGTTTCGAGGGGGAGCATTTTTCGAAATAATTCGAAACTTCTCAGATCAACCCCCTACCCCCAGCAACCCTAACTTTGAAATTCATCATAGGGAATAAGGGTCGAGTGGCACCTTACTGAAAAGGTCTGTCAATTCTCCACCTTGATTTGTCATTTTTAGAATTTTAAATTAACATACAGGGCGTCCCAACCAAGGGTGAAGTTGAATTCCTGGAAATCCCAAATACTAAATGAAATAGATTTATTTTGGCATAATGCAAGCGCAGGTTTATGCTCGGTCTAGAAAAACGACCTTCACTTGTGAATTTGGAATTGGTGCAATCAACCCCTATTTCCAGCATCCCCAACTCAAAAATCATTCGATCGATAATAGGTCAAGTGGCACCTCGTTGGAAAGGTATTTCAATTTTCTCTTCGAATTTGGTATTTTCGAAATTCAGAATCATCATACAGGGTGTCCTGAAGCAGGAACATTGAAAATCCAAATAACTTTTTGAAACTGGTTCATTTCGGTATACGAGAACATGTTTGATCCGAGAATAGGACTTTCTTGTGTGGTTATAGAATTTTTGCAATCAACCCCTTCCATTCAGCATCCCCAACTTGAAAATCATACAAATAATTCAAGTGGCATATCTTCAGAAAGGTTTTTGAATTCCAGAATGATTAAAGCATTTCATTCAGTTCGGCTCTCCATACAGGATGTCGCTTTCGAAAAATTCAATATCGTAATTTGAAATTATCAACTAAAATTAATTCGAAACTGTTGAAAGTATTGGGGTACGATGTGTTGAGCATCAATTACGAAGAAATAAAGCTGATTTCTGCATTGAAAATGTTCACATTTTTTCATTTCCATCTGGCGTGCAGTCATCTGTTATTTCTCATTTTGCAATGAAATATTATTATTATTCAGATCAGTTCCTCATTATTGTTGTTGTTCGTCAGTTGAAATTAATCTGAAAATGGTTTATTCCACTGAGGAAAGGGTCGAAATTGTATCGACGTATTTTCGAAATAACAGTTGTGCCAAAGAAACGGCAAGGATATTCGATAGGAACCATCCTGAAAGAGAAAGGAGTCAGTCACCAGTACGTTAAATATTTGGTTGACAAATTCCTAGCTACGGGTTCGGTGGCAAACAAAAACATGAAGTGGCATGTCCTGTCAGAAATGAGGCAACGGAAGTGGCAGTAGTGGGTCATCTACAAATGGAGAATACTACTTCGATCAGAAAACTATCTCGTCTGACTGGTGTATCAGCTACAACTGTCCATAGAATCGTGAAACATCACAAATTTCACCCTACAAGGTAAAATTAGTGCATGAAATAAACGAAGATGATCCAGATCGTCGTTTACAGTTTTGTGAAAATCTAAGTGAAAACCTAAACGCTAATCCAAATTTTCTGAATATCATCTGTTTTTCTGATGAAAGCACCTTTATGCTCAGTGGTGAAGTGAATAGACATAATTGTCGATATTGGGACACACAGAATCCTCATTGGTTTAGAGAGGCCCACACGCAAAGGCCTCAGAAGTTGAACGTTTCGGCAGGAATTTTGGCAATCATCTAGTTGGGCCTTTCTTTATTGAGGGTAATCTGAATGGAAATGGCTACCTACAGTTGTTAGAGGAACACATACATCCTAGATTGACAGAAATTTTACAGAACGATCCAACTCTTTTGAGGACGAAATGCGTTTTCAACAAGACGGTGCTCCTCCGCATTATGATGCTCGGGTGCGCCAATATTTAGACGAAAATTTCCCAGGAAGGTGGATTGGTAGAAGAGGACCTGTTGAGTGGCCAGCCAGGTCACCAGATTTAAATCCCCTAGATTTTTTTTTGTGGGGCCATCTAAAATCTAAAGTTTATGCCACAAGACCAGAAAACCTGGAGGAGCTGCGGATGAGGATTATCACAGAATGCCGACTCTTGACTCCTGAAGTTTTCGCTAATGTGAGAAGAGAGTTCGAAAATCGTCTGTATAACTGTATGGAGGTGGGCGGAGGTCATTTTGAACAATTGTTGTAATAATCAAGTTAGTTTTTGTTTTCAATTGAATACAAGTTCAATAAATCTCGTTTTCCTGTTTAGATGAGCATCCAATCAGTTTCTCCATCATCCCTCATCCTGATCCTCACGCCAGAAAGCCTCGATTGCCAAACTGAAACCAATGCCTCAGTGATTCAGAAAATAGAAAAATCTTTCTGGAACTTTGCCACTCAACCTGTAATCACTTGTATGATTTTTTGAGTTGGGGATGCTGAATGGAAGAGATTGATTGCAAAAATTCCATATTCACGCAAGAGAGTCTTATTCTCGAATCAAACATAAACATGTTCTCGTATTATACCGAAATGAACCAGTTTCAAAAAGTTATTTGGGTTTTCAGTGTTCCTGCTCCGGGACACCCTGTATGCTGATTCTGAATTTCGAAAATACCAAATTCGAAGAGAAAATTGAAATACCTTTCCAACGAGGTGCCACTTGACCTATTTTCGATCGAATGATTTTTGAGTTGGGGATGCTGGAAATAGGGGTTGATTGCACCAACTCCAAATTCACAAGTGTAGGTCGTTTTTCTAGACCGAGCATAAACCTGCGCTTGCATTATGCCAAAATAAATCGATTTCATTTAGTATTTGGGATTTGCAGGAATTCAACTTTACCCTCGGTTGGGACACCCTGTATGTTAATTTAAAATTCTAAAATGACAAATCAGAATGGAGCATTGACAGACCTTTACAGTAAGGTGCCACTCGACCCTTATTCCCTATGATGAATTTCGAAATTAGGGTTGCTGGGGGTAGGGGTTGATCTGACAAGTTTCGAATTATTTCGAAAATGCTCCCCTCGAAACAAAAATCGACGTGTCTTGGTGTTTTTCGCTAATGTTACTCATTTCGGAGTTATAGGGGGGGTCAAATTTTCGTTGGAACACACTGTATTACGACTTAGCGATAAGAAGAAACAGTGATTCAGCTGATAAAATGAGGGATGCGATAGGGCAACTTACTACCACTACAGTTCTACAGACAAAAACTCGCAGCATCAAAATTGCCCTGAAGATCCAGACACGTGGTGCACCTGGCAGCGAGCATCAGCATCAGGTACTCTCTCATCGTTCAAACACCAATATACTCCATTACCCGATGATGTTTTGACTGCAATGAAACCAATTTATGAAGACCTGAGTAAGGATGAGCTTCTGGATCGGTGTGTTGGAGGATTTACACAAAATAACAATGAAAGTTTCAATCAGTTGATTTGGAAAATTACTCCCAAAATACTTGCAGCTGGGTCGATAATCGTTCAAAATGCTGCATTAATCGCTGCTTGTGTTTTCAATGAAGGGATATCAGCATTATTATTAATTATGCACGGTATGGACCTAAAACTTGGTCCAAATTCCCATGAATATGCCCGAAACATGGATGAGAACCGGGTGACCGCAGCCGAAAAGAAATCTACCAGCGAGACTCGTGAAGCCAGGATTCGTCATGGACTGGAGCAAAAGGATGCCCTGGACATTGCAGCTGCAGCAGGTTCTCTACTTTATGGCCTAGGAATCGACGATTCAATGTAAGTTAGAAAAAAAAATTTTTTTCCCTCTTTCATTGTCTCTTAAACTTCAAACGCGTTTTTCTCAAAACTATGTTTTCAAAGTCGGTTGTCAAGATTTCTCGCGAACTACTCAACCGATCTTGATAAAATTTTACACAGGTCTTCGAGATATCATTTACAAGGTCTTGAACGAAGGATTTTTTCTTTAACTACAACTATTTTTAAAAAAAAATGTCGAGAAATTTTCATCGAAATTTACATTTTTTTCATAAAAACGGCTGCCAAAAATCCAATTTTCATTTTTTTTTCCTTCGTCCAATACCTAGTTTTTTGTCTTTACTAAAACACGTATTTTTTATTTTTATTTCAGATGATCCTGAAAGAAGTTCTGCTGACAACGCGAAGGCACCTTTTTTCCGAGGGACTGCCGGAAATGGCGTCGTAATGACCGCCATTTTAATATATTTTTTTGAAAATTTCACAAAAGGTTTATTAAATATGTATCTTTTAAATAAAAAAAAATTTCATTAAAATATTTCATTTTTTATATGTAAAAAAATTATTGAAAAAAGGCCGTTTTTTGCCCGAGGAAACCCATGTAACCCCTTAATAAACTAACCACAAAAGAAAGTAGTCTTTCACTTTCTTAGCTGCCATTTCGTTAACGATGAAAATTTTGAAGCGAAAATTTAATGTCAGATAATACTCGATAAGATCTTCAAAATGAGGTATCGCAACATCTCCCATCCCTATTCAAAATCAGGGGGGTTGTTCTCACAATCTAGACTTATGTCTTAGGTGTTTTTGTAATAGGAAGTTTGTCTGATGACGAGTTTTGTGATTCATGATTGACCCCGATTATATGAAATTTGCTCACATTGTAATTTAGTCATCAACTCACTTTTGTCTATGAGTAAAGATGAACGTAAAATCGAAATAACTATCACGTAATAAACAAAACTTTTTCACCGCCAATTTTAGTATTTTCTAATTAGTAAGAAAATCCACTCAATCCTAAATATGAGTTTTGAATCAACTCACTTGAAAGATTTGTTATTAGTCCACATCCCTTCCCCTTTTTCATCTAACTTGAAGTGCCATCTCTCTTCGTATTCTTCCTCCCCGAATCCGCCTTGCAACTCTAGATGACCCCTTATTTGAAACACGTTAACTTTGAGCTTTTCCTCCTTTATCACCCTTTCGGTTACTTTTATGCATAGATTTTTCCTCTTCAATTTTTTCGAGACCGTCTCCATCTCCATGAGATTAGTCAACGTTCTCGACACGTACTCCAGCATGATTTCATTCGTGCCATTTCCATCTTCGGATAGCTCGATTTCTGTCGATAGATCTGAAAAAGTCTGAATTTTTATCAACAGAACGTAGTGATTTGATTGGGGATCAATCAAATTATAATCAGATTCTCACTATGCAATTTATCTACTAGAAGAAAACCATAGTCTTAATAATAAATTTAATATTTCACATAATGAAAATAATAGATTGAAACTGAACCTATTGGAAATCTAGAAACAGAAAAATTCTAGAAATTGGTCAAATAGACTGAATTCGTCACCGACCATCTCGAAATTAATTCATTTAAACAAAACAAAAAATTATTTCGACTTTTCAGATACAAATGATATAATATAATACACATATTTATTTTACATTTAACAATTGGTGTTATTTTTTTTTTGCACTGCGCACTGCGCAAATGGCCATCGACCTTGGGTCCTTCAGCCTAATTTTACAACAAAATTATTCTAAGTAATCATCAACAAACAAAAAAAAATATATATATATATATATATATATATATATATATATATATATATATATATATATATATATATATAACCCTTTATATTAAAATCTAAAATTTATCTCTGCCTCTTCAGTTCCTCTCTTGTTCTTCCAATGTCAGTATTAATGACTTAGGTGGCTATTTTCTTGCTGCTTGTGCGATATGTTCATGGTGGAAGAGATCCAGAATGTCCTGCGAGTCTTTAAGAAGTGCGTAAAATTCTTGTTCAACTTTTTAAGTCTTTCTTCTATCGGTTGTATATTCGTTATCTGGTACAATAATTCATTTGGTGGGTTATATATTCTGTTTTCCGGGTGTCTAATCTTTGTTATTGTACGAAGAGATGAAGTTTCTGCGGTTTTTAGATTGTTCAAGGCTGGGCGTCTACAGTTAGCAAAGATGGGATGTGCATATTCCAGGACAGGTCTGCATATTGTCTTGTATATTTTAACTGCATCATTTGTGTTTATTCCTCTGTTCCTGACGGTTAGTTTAGTGAAAGTTTTAGCTCTTGATATGGTTCTCTTCTTAATCGCTTTGGCATATTTGTTGAAATTCATTTTGTTGCCGACTTCAACCCCTAGGTATTTTATTTCCGCTGTAGGTTTTTTGGCGATTTCTTTAATTGTTACACTAGGCGAATTTTGACTAATTTTATGATGGAAAATTATATATTGTGATTTCCTTGGATTGCGCCATTTACTCAGCCACATTTCAAGTTTGTTCATCATACTTTGCGATCCATTCAAGCAGGTTGTCAGTGAGCTATCGTGGGAAATTATAAAAGTGTCATCTGCATACTGAAGAGAATATTGCTGGTTGTTTCTTTCTTTTGGAATGTCATAGCAGTAAATTATGTAGAGAAATGGTGACAGGCTAGAACCTTGCGGTGTTCCTTGTTTGGGGAAGAATGGTTCCGACACTGTATTTCTAATTTTCACTGTCAGCTTTCTATCGTTCAAAAAATTTATGATCATGTGTATAAGAAATCTCGGTAGGTTAATTTTGTATAATTTGAAGATTAGACACCTGTGCCATATGCTATCGAAAGCCTTTTCAATATCGAGACTTATGGCCGCTGTTTTAAAGTTTTTTAGTTTTGCATTTTGTGTGTTTGATACCAAAACGGCCAGTGGATGTGTGGTAGACCTCTTATTCCTAAATCCAAATTGAGAAGTGGGCAAAATGTTGGTGATATGCTTTTCCATCTTCAGTTTTATTATTTTCTCGAAAATCTTTCCCAGTACCGGTAGAAGTGTAATAGGTCTGTAGTTTTTAACTGACTTGTGGTTTGAGTTAGGTTTAGGAATTGTTATTATACATCCTGACTTCCATATGAGCGGAAATTGTTGCTTTCTGAGGCAGTCTTCGAAAATTTGTATTATATGTGAGTGTATCTCCGGGTCAAACTGTTTAACTATTCTCCACGAAATGCCATCCACGCCTGGAGCACTATTTCTGGTTGCTGAATTCTTGGTCATCATCATATGCGTATACAGATTCATAGTAATTTTTAAATACCTCAACCTTATCTTTTTCTGTTACATACCATTTTCCATTCTCTTCAAGATCAGGTACTGAGAATGTCTGTTTATATCTGGAAAGTTTTTTGATCTCCTGATAGAAGTTTTTACCCTTGGTTTGATTAATGTTGTTGCATGCTTCAACCCATGTGTGTTCTGTATACTGTTGCACCATTTTTTGTATATTTTTATTGTAGATGTTAATTTGATTTTAAATTAGAGGATCTCGATTCTGGCAGTATTCCTATACATTTTTCTCTTTGTTTTGATCAACTTTATCACGTAGGGTGGAAGTTCGTGTCTAAAGTTATTTGGTTTTTGATTGGACAGTTGGCTTTAATGCTTGTAGAGACTGTCTTATTGAAGGACTCTATATATTCTTCATTAATTTCTTTTCCCATGTTTTGTTGTATGAAGCTTTTAATGTCCAAATTCACTTTTTAACATTGCATTTGTTGTAATTATATATAGGCGTTATAGACTCTTTCACCACATCACCTCCCATATCAACTGTCAACAACATCTGATCCTATGTCTGGGGTTAAAGTTATTCTTCTGATGTTATTCTGTAGATTTTTTGAGTAAAATATTAAATCGGGTGTACTATCAGGGTTATGGTCCATCAAGAAAGTAGGGGCTGTCTCTGCCTTGGTGAAAAGTCCACACTGTAGAAATCTATTTATTTGTTTTGTCTTACTTACCTACCCCTTACTGGGTTGAAATCTCCTATAATTATTACATGCTGATAAAGTAAAGCCTTGGTAAAAATATTTCAATTGGTGTTATTATTTCGCTAACTTCACGTTTATTTATGTCTCTATATTCACACCGGTACAAAAAGAAAATTAGCGACGCCAGTGGTGAAAAAAAGAAGCTTTATTTATACCAGTGTTTCGCAAACTCTTTGCGTTCAAAGTACATCTAGGAAATGGTAGATTTTTTAAGGTACGCCACCAACAAAAAAACATTTTTAAGTAATATTAATCAACATTTATTTATTATGTATTAATCATCGAAACATTATTTACTAGTAATCAACAAACGCAAAGTTTATTTGTACTATGCGTCCAAGGTCCTTGAAAAACTAGTGCATCTGCAAATGATTGAACATCCTAATAAATATGTGCTGCCACCAATTCAATCAGGGCAGTTCACAGCCTTGTTAAAGGTTACTAATGACCTTGTTAGGTGGTTCTTCTGATATTGTTGGACTACAGTAAGGCGTTTGATATCATGAATTACAGGCTCGCCATTTTAAAGCTGCATTATTGTTCCCTACATCCTACGGTGCTTAACTGGTTCTTCAATCATCTGTCTGAAAGAACTCAATATGTAAGGTTGCTTAGTTCATCATTGAGTATTCGCAGTGTCAGTCTCAGGGAAGTGTTTTGGGGCCAATGTTGTTTTCAGTGTACACCACTGTGCAGTGCTGTTAAGTGGAGACTAACTTCTGTATTGATTATGAGTTCATTCAGTTATAGTAGTGCCGTTTATTTTTCATTTTCTACTGGAGTGTCGCGGTCTTCGGTTCAAAGGTTGCAAACCCGATGCTTGCGTTACTCTATGATATTGGGCATCGCGAAAATTTAACACCCCACTAATATTGGGTTGTTGAAGTGTGAATGTGTTTCTTTGTCAGTATGCTCTGATAGTCTTTAAGGTCTTGAAGTTCTCTGAGCATTCCTATCAGAGTGCGATGATCGTGAGAAGAAACAGTGTCACAATGCAAATGTCAGGATGGCCATCTTTTATCTATTCCTTTACACAGGTTTCTGGTGTTTTAGCTTCTTGTTTTGTGTTTGGATTTTAATTAGATAAGTTATATAGTTTCATGGACCTCCTTGTATTTGAATTTTAAGGACGAGTGGAAGAACAGCTTTAACTGATCTCTGTTCCATTTGTTCGATGTGTTGTATATATTTTTATCCTTCAATGCAATAATCATCGTGGAATTGTGAACTATCTCAGCTATTAGCTGGATATAATTTACCTTTCTCAGATTCAGCAATTAAAGGGAATAGGCTCGATTACAATATACTTGACATAAATTTCCTAACTATCCTACATGTATTAAGAATTACAGCTTTTTGCATTTCTATATAGGTATTCTTAAGCAATTCTAATTTCTTAAGGCTATCATGCAAAGTTTTGGGTATTAACCCTGTCGAGGATGCGCTGACAGGAACAATATCTATTTTATCGAGGTGCCACATCTGCTTGATCTCAATAGCAAGGTCTGTGTATTTGGACTTTTTCTCCTGGAACTTGTTCAGCACGTTGTTATTATTCGGTATGGCGACATCCACCATCATTGCTGTTCTGGCTCTCTTATCATACACCACTATGTCCGGCCTATTATTCGTCATCATTCTGTCAGTGATAACAGGCCTATCGTAGCACAATCTGATAGAGTCATTTTCCAATACGGGCGTCGGTTGATACTTGTAATATGACTGGAAGGTATTCAGAGGTCTGTTTGTTTGTTTTTCCTTTAACGTGCTCTATTTCTGCCTTTCGGCTAATGACACGCCGGAGAATTCTGTCACCTCACTAACCCGGGAATTTTGCCGAACCCCTCTCGTGTCGAGGGAAGGGATCTTTAATGTCCAACACATCTCTGTTAGACAGGACCGACAACTTTACATCTCCTCCGTAAGATGGACACTCAAGCGATTCCCAGAATCCGAAAAATCGAACCGACTTTGTGGGGATTGAACCCAGGTTCAGAGTCTTACATTTTCAATCCCGAATTTCATATGAACTTATTGACAGTTTTCAGCAAATCATTCAATTGCTTCTTGTTCCAAGCATATAATTTGATGTCATCCATATACAGCAGGTGGGAGATATTATGATAGTTCCTATCTGTTTTTATCCTAAATCCGTATCCTGTTCTATTGAGTATTGATGACAATGGGTTCATAGCTAAACAGAACCATAGTGGATTCAAAAAGTCTCCTTGAAAAATTCCACGACGTATGGGTATCTCGTCGGTTTTAATTGACTTATTGTTCATGTAGACCTGCAGAGACGTGCGCCAGTGTGCCATTGTTGTCTTCAAAAATTCTACCAGGGCTGGATGAATTTTGTATATCTGGAATACTTCGACAAGCCAAGAATGGGCGGTACTATCGAATGCCTTCAGATAATCAAGAAAAGCTGAATGAACATTCCGATGCCCTACGTGTGCCTGTTTCATTATCACAGAATCGATGATGAGTTGTTCCTTGCACCTGTGGTGTTTCTTTCTGCATCCTTTCTGCTCCTCTGCTAATATATTATTGTCGTCAAGGTATTGGTATATTCGATTAGATATGCATAAGGTGAATATTTTGTAGAGTGTTGGCAGGCAAGTAATTGGCCTATATTGAGACGGATCCTGTGTTCTATCGCTCTTAGGTAGCATATATGTTGAGCTTTGTGTTAGGAAAGTGGGTGTTTTCCTGGGATGTTGAAGAACATACGTGAGCTGTTTCGCTACGGCTCCATGGAGCTTATCAAACTTCTTGTACCAGAAGTTGTGGATATTATCTATACCTGTGGCCTTCCAATTGTTGGTCGGTCTAACTAGTGTTGTGATTTCTTCCTCCGTTATTCCTTCAAAGTCCATATGTTTGATATCAAGGCGTTGTTTTTCATTCATGATCCATTCTGCATATTTGTTGTGTTCTTTGGGGTTCGACCATAGTGATGACCAATAATCGGTCAAGCACTGTGCGTCAGGTACTTCTCTGTTATTGTTGGTCGCAGTTTTGTTATTTCCCTTATGAAAGTTGGCCGCGCATTGGAGGAACCTTTGGTGTCCATATACACGTCGATATATTGTTTGTGATCAGGGTGTTTTGTGTTCGTACTAATTTTTCTATGAATTTTAGGTATATGGGATTTCAAGCGCCTTGAGGTCTTTTTGTTTCTCAGGAATTCTATGAGGCGACCGATCACAGCTCTAATATTGTCAATATCCTTCTCCAGTCGTCTTGATTAATCTCATGGTGATGTCGTCCATGCAATTCCTTTCTTGACCATTGCTCTTGTTTTTCAGTATCTGATAGGAACGGTAGATTCAGCAGGTCATCCCTGGTAGCAAGATTCAGGCCTGTATATCACTTATCAGCCAACGATACCACTCTATGGAGGTCAGAAGTGAGAGCTTTTACAGAGAAGAATTCTCTGAGATTTTTTATCTGTTCGGTGTGTAAATTGACAACATCTATTGATCCGCGTCCTCCTCCTTTCCGCTTCAAAGTTGTTCGTATCACAGACGATTTTCGATGATAATTGTTGTACTTTGTCAGCATCGTTCGGGTCTGCTTTTGGATATCATCCAGTTCTGTCTTAGTCCATATGATTAGAGCAACACTGAAATGGCGTAGGTGTTAATTGTCTTGACTAGATTCCCCAAATTCAATATTGATTTCAGCACAGTCTTCAGGCGCTGACTGTATTCTGAACGAATCTTCTCCTTTGATTGTTTTTGGTCTAGCAATCTGGCTTGTTGGTATCCTAGATATTTGTATGTTTCGCCATGTATAATATCACCGTTTGGAAGTTGTGTTTCACCATCTATGACTTTCCCTCTTTGAATGTTCAGGGTCTTACATTTTTCAATCCCGAATTTCATATGAATATCTGCCAAGAACTTACAAAGTTTTCAACAGATCATTCAATTGCTTCTTGTTCGTAGCATATAATTTGATGTCATGCATATACAGTACTACAGTAGTGTCTATATACATAGACACACGTGTTTATATCATTCAGTTAACCCCTCAAACACAGAGACCCTTCGTCTCAGCGCAGATCCCTTCTCTCGACACGAGAGGGGTTCCACAAAATTCCCGGCTTAGTGAGGTGACAGAATTCCCCGGCGTGTCATTGGCCGAAAGGCGGAAATAGAGAGTTAAAGGAAAAACAACAAACACAACTATAATACTTATTGAAAAAAGCCGAAACGAGTCATAAAATTGCCAATATAGCATTTGAACATAATAGTTTTATTTAATTAAAAAAATTGGTAATGAAACGCCGATTTAGATACCAAGGTTTATTCAAAGAATGACTTACCATCTGGGCTATCAATCAAAATAGTACTATTCGTGTGATTATCTTCAGTTATGCCACGTTCAAAACTTTCTTTTTCACTTATTCCATCTGGAAATAAATACCATAAATGAAATTTTATAATCTACTTGATGTTTCGATTGAAAAATGCAGGGTACATAGAAAAACAAGTACATTTGAAAATGAGAAAAATCGCAATTTAAGTGGTTTATAGTATTTGTGGAATATTGCACAGTTGCAGCCATAGATGAAAATTGGCTTCTAGGATACATTCGAGCTGAGCGTCTTGGATTTCTGAGAAAGGTTTCTCTCACTCGGTCAATGTTCGCTGCAGGGCGAGATATGTACAATGGAGCATAAACATGTTTATTTTAAGTAATATTAATGTAAGTAATGTAATGTAAGTAATATAAGAGTGATGTTAAAGCACATACGATATGTTTGATTCTATAATAAGGTATTATATCAACCTCATCTTTCGAATCAAGAAAATCACCAATAGAAGGTCAACTTCATAGGTAACTAAAAGTATCAAAATATCTAGTACAAAAAGCCGTTTTTATATAAAGCATGTTGGATAACATCAACGAAGATGAAGTAAAATACACACAACCAAATTTATATGATTTAGAATTGATCCTTTTGAGATATTTCAATTGATCCTTTTGAGATATTTCAAGTGAAGAAGAAATAAATTAAGGTTTATTTTAAAAAACAAATAAAAGAAAATAAGACTCTTTCTACATGTAGTAAATAAATTGAAAATTGTTTTCTCACGGAGTAGGTCTTTTTCTCGAATTCAGTAGCTTGTATTACCTCCTCTTGTGCTGAAACAAGCCTGAATCCATCTAGGCATGCTTTGGATTAGGTTTTCGACCTCCTCTGGGATGATATTCTGCCACTCTTCTGTGGCGGCTTGGATGAGCTGTTGTGGGGTTTTTGAATTATTCCTTTTGATATTATCCCATAAATGTTCAATAGTATTTAGGTCTGGAGAGCAAGCTGGCCAGTTCAAAATAGCAATAGCCTATTTCAAGTTAATGTCGCGCGAGGTTGCTGGTATGCGGAGGAGCATTATCTTGTATAGATGTGAAATAATCACCGTAGGCACCTCGCCAAAATCTCAATAAGGGCTCCAGCACTGGATCCACGTAATTTCTAACCGTTACACTCGCAGAAAACGAAATCAAATCTGTTTTGCCTCCCAGCATAATGCAACCTCAAAACATCACACTGCCCCCTTGGTATTTCGGAATTTGTCTTGCTGCTCGGAGTTTAGCGTGTCTTCCACGACCCCTTAAAACCCGAATCCGGCGGTCATCTGATCGGACACCAATTCTGGTCTCATCCGAAAAATGAGCATTTCACCAATTCTCAATATTCCAATTTTGGTGCTCGATACACCAATTAAGTCTGTTAATTTTTCGTTGTCTGGTTAGTTCTGGAACTCTTAGGGGGCTTCTACTGTATAAACCCCTTGAACGAAGTCTCACATCGTTTCGACTGGTACACTGATGGCTGTTGCTTCCAGAAATCGCCTTTGGAGTATGGGGTGCGATGAACTAGGGTGTCTTATTATTTTATTATTAATATTATTGAAGTAATTCAAGGCTGAGGACAAGTCCTATAAAAGCCTGATAACAAAAAAATAATCTCTATATTATTGCAAGCACAGCTTAACCATAATTAAATATGCACACATATATAATAACTAAATCCACTTATGTCAAATACGAAATCTAATTAAACAAAAGAAAGTCCAATTTATTTTTGAATTCATTAACCGAATTTGAGTCCACCACATCACTAGAAAACCTGTTCCAATCATCGAACACCCTATTCACAAGAAAATACAGCTTCAGATGATGACCACGCAAACGAGTATCAGCACTCAAACTAAACAAACATCTCAGGTTGGAGTAATTGTGTTTAATTATACGATAGCACAAGATTAGATCTCCGCGATGTCTTCGCTGCTCGAAGGTTATGAGACCAGCTCTAGCCAATCTTGCATTATATGAGGGACGAACAACCCCAAAAGTCATACGTGTAGCACGGCGCTGGACACCCTCAAGCATGCTTTTATCCCGAGCGAGAACCGGGCACCAAACCGAGCCTGCATACTCCAAAATAGGACGCATATAAGTCTTATAAAGTGTAACCGAACAAGAGAAGGACAACTTAACGAACGATCTACGAATGAGATAAATTAAAGAATTAGCACGTTTACAAACACTTAGGACATGTTCCGACCACGTAAGGTTTGAAGTAACGGTTACTCCTAGATCTACATGTGAAGTAACTGAGCGAAGTGGATGATTGTCAATCAAGTATTGATGGGATGGATTATTGGGTCCTATATGGAGCACAACACATTTATCAACATTTAGTGGTAGGAGCCAGTCGTTGCACCATCGGTTTATTGCGTCAAGATCGTCTTCTTGCAATTTGGCACGAAAATCGGTCTTGTTCTTCAGAAGTGATGTTCCTACGACTTCTTCTAAGCCTATTTTGCAGAAATTGTAGCTCCACGTATCGGGCGTAGGTTTTTGAAATCACCCCCTGTGATACCCTCATTGTGGCCGCTATATCCCTCTGTGTCACCCTTTCTTCAACGAGAGCCATTATTCGACCCCTCTGCACATCCAACGTAAGGCATTTTAAATTATGATTATAAGCTTTTTTCAAATTTTGAAATTCACTGTTTCAAATGTCAGTGACGACTGAGTACAATATCCCGAACAAGTGGTGATAATTCGACATTTCTATCATACTATCCAATTTTTTACAACAAAAATTTCATTCTTCACAAGTAGTCAAAGTTTCATGGTTAAAAAGAATGAATAATGTGAAATACCGAGTGATTCCATATAAATTTGGTTGCGTATATATTTTATACTTTCCTCAATTTTATTTTTACAAACATTACCGGATTCGACCGTCAGCTCATTTCCAAGTGGTCAACTACAGGAAATGAAATCATATATATAGTAGCCTAATTTGATATTAAGAAGTAGGGAGATATTAATTTCTATGAATGAATTTCCCACCCGTAAAACGGTAAATAGGACAATCGAGGACTAAATGTCTTATTGTTTCTTCAGCTGCGCCACATTCACATGGCGGACTTTCTACAGTATTTTCTATTTGAACAACATACTATTACTACGACCATGTCCTGTCCTGAGACGATTTAATGTACACCAATTTTTCCTACTTATATCGAAACCTGCAACTTCCTACCATTCAGTGTTCCAAAGATCAACAGCCTTCACCCGTGTACGCAAAAAGTCAATCGACCAAATAGGTTTCCTAGATTTCAATCTCAGGTTCGGTGGATTTTGAAGATCGTATAGTATCGGAAAAACTTCTAGAAATCAATAAACTTTGTAAAAATCCAAGTGAAATCATTTAACCCATTTAGCCCTACTGTCCTTTTAAAAGAACTGAGGTTGTCAACCTAACTCGTTTCGGATGAAGTACTCGATTCTAGATGGCGGCACCTGTATAGCATAACAAGTGATATACCTGAACGAGTTAAGAAGCGCAACCGTTGCAGACGTAGAATTTACTTGTGATTAGCCAGTGTTGAAGTGAAGTTTAATTATATCGATCGAGATGTCCAAGAGGTGGTAAGTGAATTCTTTAATTTTTGTAGAGTATGATCTATTTCATCTGATATTTGAGTTCAACAGAGTCCGCCGAATATTTCCATCTGCATAACCTCGCTTTTTTTCTCATACTCCGCTAAATACGAAACAATATAAAAAGCTGTCCTGTTAAAAGGACAGTAGGTTCATCGACTACCGTCGACTCGATTGGAATATTTTTGTTTCAGGTACAAAGATGATCGTTTAAGACCTTTGGCATTAGCTGAAATAATGGCAGAAATCGAACAAATTGAGAATGAGGTTCCAGAAGAAATAGCAATTTTTCCTCCTGATAACGCTAATGATGACTGCGATACAAATGAAGACTCCGGAGATGAAAATACCGTTTTATTATACAATTTACCGGGAACTCAACTCAAAACTCCTGCTGAAGTACGGATGCAAACTGAAGGTGACTGGTATAGCGACGATGATAAACTTCTCCCAGAGTTTTTAGAAAGAAGACCAAAACTTCTAAAAACTTTCGATTACAAAGTGACGCGCCTCTGCTGCAATGGACACCAATATCCTCGGAGGATAACAATCTTTCACCAGCTGCTACGTTCCAGTTATTCTTCGATGAGAAAGTGATCAATCTTATTCTTGAATTCAAACACCTTCGCCCAGCAGAAGAATCGTGCCGGGGATATCACAAGAAATGAGCTACTTTGTTCCATTGGAGTTCTATTGCTTAGTAACTATGTATCTCTTCTACGGAAGATCTTCTGGCAGAATAGGGATGACACCAACAATAAAATGGTATGTGCAGCAATATCACGATAGATTCCAGTATATAATGAGCAACACTCATTGCAAAGATAATACAAACCTGGATTTGAAGGACAAATAATCGAAATGCGACCACTTTTCGACATTCTGAACTCAAAAATTTTTTAAGCATGCCCCTATCGAAGAAAATATAGTATAGACTAGTCAATGTTACCATATTTTGCACGTCACAGTGGAAACCAATTAATACGTTGGAAACCTGCCAGATGGGGATACAAGTTTTGGATTGGTGCTATCCGACTAAGTTATATAGTTCATTTTGACTCATATCAAGGTTCTTCCAGTACGTTGTCAGATAAGTACAAACATATGAGTTTTGGCGCATTAGCAGTTTTACTAGATGCAGATATATTGGCAAATATGCTTTGAAGGATTTCATTCATACTTTGACAATTACTTAACCTCACTTTTGTTGCTCAAAGAATTGAAATTGAGGGAAAAAGCTACTGGAACGCAGGGGAAAACCGAATCCTCATCACCCTTGCTAGTTCAAGTGTACTAGAAGAAAAATATCGAGGTTATTTTGATATATATATATATATATATATATATATATATATATATATATATATATATATATATATATATATATATATATATGTTGTGAATGTAGCATCCAGTGCTTCAACAGTGTTTCCAGTAAATAGGGTAGAGGTTTTCCAATATGAGAAGAAATATATTCATATAGATCAACCAGGCTTGATAAAATCTTACAAGGAAATTATGGGAGGGGTGGACCCTGGCGATCAAAATCTCGGTGACACTAGAGTTAGCATCAGGGGAAAAATGGTATTTTCCTTTATTTGCTCATTGCATTGACATGGCTGTGCAAAACTCTTGGCGCTTACATAAGGAATGGCGGAAAACTCGACCAACTAGAATTCAGAAGATCTGTAGCAACTGAGCTATTAGAATCTCACAAGAGAATGAAAAAAAAGGACCTTCCAGAGCTCCTAGAAATTAACACGAGTTTTCACGTTATGACAGACAGGATCATCTCATTGTTTATAATAATAAGCAGCGACGATGTGCAGTATGCCATAAAAAAGCAAGTTTTCTGTCAGAAATGTGATGTTGGCGTGCATCCAAAAGATTGTTTTGTTTCTTAACATACTATTTAATGTTTAGATGTTCTTTTGATGAAAATGAAGACTTTATTTGAAATTAATCGATTATTTATTTTATTTTATTCATTCAATACAATTGTTGATTACAATGAATGAATGTAAACGGGCAACCACCTTTTAAATTTAAAATTAAAATATAATCTATTGATTACAAAGTACTCATTAATGCTTCTGACCTGAAACATGAAAACGAAACACCGAAAAATTCGAGGCCCCAGCCAAGATCATTGACCACAGATACAGTGCGGCTAACATATGAATTTGAACTATAATTATATCTACAACGAGATAAAAAACACAAGGTTTAACTTTAATCTAGACTTTATTTGAAAAAATTCGACGACGTTTCGCTGACACAGCAGCTTTATCAAGAATGACAAACAGAATGAAGAGTATGGTATTATAAACAAATCGTAGAACAAGTTGGATGAATAACAGGAAAATCCACACCGAGCCATTCTACAGTTAGTATGAAAGGTAATAAAAACTAATTGAACAAGTTAAGTAGGGGTGAATAATTCACATCTACCTGCTCATTCAAAAGCTTGTCCGAATGTTTGTATCTATTTATTTCTAATGCTTCTAGGAGATCTAATTTTAAACTTTTTGATTTTATATGTAATATGTCAAAGTTTTTATTGAATGAATGGTTTTCTTTTATTAAGTGGTTTGAATAATTTGAATCAGATTTATTTTTATCGAAGCTACGTTTATGTTCAGATGTTCTTATGCCAAAACTCCTATAGGTCCTACCGATATAAATTTTATCACAAGAACCGCAATTGAGTTTATAGATTCCTGATTTTCTTGAGTTTTCAACACGAGATTTATTATTTTTAATATGTTTACCTAAGTTATTAGAAGTTTTGAAAGTTATATTAAGATTTTGTTTGACGAGAAAAGATTTAATATTTGTACCTGCAGAACCGCAGAATGTTAAACTGTTGAATATTTTATAGTCTTTATGAATAGGATATACTTCATTTATTGCTTTCTGATACAGTTTTTACAAATGATTAGATCAATCATATCCGGATTATATGAATTATTAATGGCTATCTGTTTGATGATATTTAACTCTTTATTATAATCTTCTACTGATAAAGGTATCTTACCAAGTAACGGCCTCCACAATTCAAATATATCTACAACGTTTAGGTCGGAACAGAGGAGTGTGTCGAGTAATCCTTAAAGGCAGATTGAAGTTGATTATCCCCAGGAGATCTGGGCAACTAACAGTCCATTTATGATCTTTAAAAGAAACATAAATCAAAGACCTGTCTCCCAATTTGAAGAAGCTATAAGCCATTAGTAATACGCAAGACCTCGAGGCTCACAATTCCAAGATACCTGAATGATAGATATCTCAAAATTTACGCTGAAACCTCTCTAAACAATCTATATCACAAAAATAAAAAGGAGACCATATACAGGTTCCATATTCTAAATAAGATCTTACTAACGAGCAGTATAGAAGTCTAAAGGTGTCAGCAGTAAATCCCACGGAATGTCGAACAATGAACCCCAGCATCTGGCAACCCTTAGATATTATAATTCTTATATGTTCTTTGAAATTCAACTGCCTATCAAGTGTTATATCCAAATCCCGAACACAATCAACACGCGACAACCCTCTATCATTGAAAAAATATTGGTGTATATCCGCAGAATTGGAACGATGAAAAGTGATAACTTGACACTTGTCGAAATTCAGATATAATGAATTAGCATAAGTCCAATTCAACAAAGAATCAACTGGACGCTGCAAATATTGTACATCAGTTATATCTCTGATAACTCGAAACAACTTCATATCACCCGCAAATAATAAAAATCCAGTACCCAAGGTACATTTGATGTCATTAATGAAAAGGTTAAACAAAATTGGGCCAAGATGGGAACCCTGTGGCACACCGGACGTCACTGAAATCACTTTAGAGCGAAAATGTTTGTATTTAACTATTTGAAAGCGTCCAAATAAAAAAAAACGAAACCAAGATAGAAGTGATCCCGAAACACCAAGAGCACCCATCCTGGCTATTAACAAGTTGTGATTGACCTTGTCAAAGGCCTTCGAAAAATCCGTATATATGGCATCAAACTGATAACCCGCTTCAAAACAATCAACAATGTCATTAATATAAAAGACTAAGTTAGAAATTGCAGACCGCCCCTTAAAGAATCCATGTTGTTCATCAATGATAATGGAGCAACACTTTCAAGATAAATAACTACATACAAGACTATCCAGCATTTTAGGAATAACAGATTGAATAGATATACCCCTGTGATTGTTGACAAGTGTTTTCTGGCCAGACTTAAGAATGGGAACAATAAAACTTTGTTTCCAAAAGGCTGGGAAACTTCCCGACTTTAGAGATAAATTGAACATTGAACTAATAGGACCAGATAGAGTGCTTACACACTTTTTAAGAACATAATTAGGTACACCATCCGGACCAACACATAGCTTAGATTTCAGACTCGAAATCAATTCGAAGATTTCAGTTGGATATTTCTTCCAATTCTAAGCATGTAATTATTGTAAAGAGTGTTCGACAAAAGCTGACAATCGGATCGAAGTTTACTAAACGCATCATAATCTGAAAGATCTCTGGTTTTTTTGAATCAGCAGTGAGCCCTTTTTTTCTTATTCACAAGTTCAATCAATTCGCCATTAAACCAGGCCGGGTATTTCCTTTGTCGGCACAAAAAGTTGAAGGCCTTTATATATATTGCCATAAAATCTAGATAAACAAGAATATAAATCATCATCATGTAAAGTCCAATCACAGACTGAAAGAAGTTGTTGAGATCAACATAATCAGCCCAACAAAAATCTAAACGTGGCTCACTAATATCTGATATAACAACCCCATCATTCATACCTTGTGAAACATCAAATTGAAGAGCAGTAAGGTGAGCACTATTCGATTGTAATAAATCAGTTACCAGCGAAACACTAACACTAGAGTCATTTGTGAAGACCAAATGCAAAAATACGCCGCGGCTGTTAGGGACACTACACACCTGAGAAAGATTAACCAACTCAACAGAGTCGCTGAAAACTGAGGCACAACTTACGGTATCACACAACAAAAAAACACCATTTGTCCACTTCGCGTTGGGCGAATTATAGTTACCACACAGATACATTTTTAAATTTGGATAATGTAGTGAAATTTCTCCAATCGCTAGTCCATGTGACATATATACTTCTTCAGTAAAATTAGGTGGTATGTATGAACCACTAACTATGAATTTGTTAGAACCTGTTGATACCAGTAAAAAAAGATATTGGACATTCGGGAATGCATGAGTAATTACCTCTGCCTCGAGTGAAGATCTCACCAAAATCATAACGCCACCACCCCTAAACTTCGAGTTAGTAATAATACTTCTATCCATCCTAAATATATTAAAATTATCAGAGCATATCTCATAGTCGAAATAATTTTCATTCAGCCAAGTTTCACTGAAAATTAAGACATCGTAAGTGCAACTTTCTAAAAATTGATATATACTCTGTAATTTGGTTCTAATACCACCCATATTTTGATAATATAACGATAGACATAAAGGAGGTCATGAGTTTGCTATAGTACTACTGTCCTTTTAAAAGGACGCATAGTTTCGACCAATAGCAACACACCAATATTTAAAAAAATCGTGGATTATACTTTATAGTCCCCCTTCAACCTCAATCCACGAAAAAGTTCCATTTATAAAATGGGTTATATGGGTTAATACCTCCTCACTTCTTAATATCAAATTAGTAAAGTATAAAATATATTTTACTTCATCTTACTTGAAAATGAATTTCCATAAAATAAAGAAATCATCATAAAAAAGGCATTTGATAGTGTATGGCACAAAGGGCTTCTATACAAGTTGAAAAAATTGGAATTGCCCAACTACTTAATCCACCTCATAAGAGAATTTTTATTAGACAGGAGCTTGGCAGTAAAAATGAAGAATGCAAGATCAGAATCCTTCAAACCTAAAAAAGGAGTTCCCCAGGGTTCACCTTTATCGCCTTTACTATACAACCTTTTTTGCACTGATATAAATGAAAATGTCGACCATCAGGAAAAGGCCGAATATGCTCTACAGTTTGCCGATGACACTGCCCTCATAGTACACGCTAAAACAAAAGAACAAGTTATGGAGAAGCTACAAGCCCTGGTGGATAAAATTATGAACTGGCTTAACAAATGGAAATTACTGCTAAATCCTGTTAAATGTCAACTGATTATTTTTAATCATACCCCATCTCATGCTTCCCGCAAATTTCGATCGACCAGCACAACATAAAACCTAACGTCACAGCAAAATATTTGGGCATAAATATTGACAACAAACTTAGCTTCAACTATCATACTAAACTCTGTAAAAGAAAAATTACTACAAGAGCTAAATTTTTTCGCTGCCTGACCTACAACAACAAAGGAGTAAGCAAAAAAACAGCTGCTAAAATCTATAAAAGCATTTGCAGGCCAATCCTAGAATATGGCCACACTATATTTCTAAACTGCAGAAATCCAGCAATAAAACAATTGAGAACTGCAGAAACTACTGCCCTCAGAACGATTACCAAGATGCGCCACCCAGATAATCCACTCCACAACCCTTCAAATCAGCTGCTCTACAAGGTGACAAAAATTCAACCCATCACTGATAGATTAAGGATGCTTTCAATTAAGTTTGCAAAACGACCACATAATATGGAAATACTACAACCCCACATAAGAAGAAGAGGTATACATATACAAAGTCAACGAAAATACCCCACGCACACACTACTGGAAGTTATAGAGCAGCTTCAAGGGCACTAAAATAGTTCTGTGTATATAAGTAATCACTTATAGTTTTTTTTTACAATCAAAATGGGGAAAACAAATCTCTATGTTCAATTTCAGTAGTAGGAAATAATATCTAAATGTAAAATTTACGGGCTGCAGGACCTAGGTCGATGGCCAATTGGCCAATATTATGTTATTATTTATTGGCTTATAAAAATCGTTTATTATTATTATTATTAAAGAAATCATCAATATTACTCCTAAAAGTAATAGTGAGTTGAGTAAGGATCCTATAGTGAGGAGCCCTGAGTTTTGTTTGAAATTTTTTGATTCAAATTAGAAATAATTATGTGACAAACAGGTCTCCAACAGATCACAAAATTTATCTATAATGTGTGAAATGTTATTTTGGTTGAAAATATCTTTTATTAGAGGCTGACATTCATCTGTTGTAATGGTGGAGTGTCCACATCAGATGGACTTTATTTCTTTCTCCCAATTTGACGAGTATTGAACGACAGTCCTGCACAATCAGTTACGTGCAGTTGTCAGATACTCCTTCAGTGCAGCTTGGCTACCCGTGATTTTTACTGACATACTTGTCAATTCCCCCGCAAGCAGGAGGTTAGCACAATAATCAATTGCGAATATTTCTGCTTAGAAAAGAGTCGCAAGGCCACCAAGACAGATAGACCATATACATCAGCTAAAACACCTTGGGCAGTTGGCTGTGAACCAACTATATTCAATCAACTGTACTTCTAAGTTTCAATACTTACGTATAGGAAGAACACAGGTGTCTTCTTCCACTTGCTCTGGTATCCCTTCCTCGATTACCTCGCTTTTCAAACGTGGAACGCCATCAGAGACTTCAGCATCCGCTTCCTTCTTTCCGATATGAATAACTTTTCCTACTAATCTCCTTCCAGTCGAGGTTTTTCCGATCGTTAGTTTTTTATTGAGTAGATTGGTGAGAGCGGTATGTGGACCTTTCTTTCTGATAGTCTTCGACATTTCTTCGGCTTGTTTTAGTGTGAGTTCCCTGTTTGCATTTTTGATTTTTTCTAAGTAGCTGTCCAGAGTCACTGTTTGTCCGGTTAACAAATTTTTACCTGTTGCATGTACGAAAAGCAATAAAGGAATTAGCTTAGAAATAACGAACAAATCGATTTGAAAACGATAAAGATGATAAAAACTATGTATTATACTATCGCAAGAGATTTGTTGAAAATCTGGATTGCAAATTCGATCTCTCGACAATCCTCAGACGGAACACAATCCATACTGGACAACTTGTAAACTCCAGTATTGTCAAATCTATCATGATGATAATAAGAAATTAAACTATGTATTATATTATCTTTGTGATCTTTTTCTTCCTGCATGGCGCCCTTGTGGGCAGCACTCAGACCATTTGGACCATTGTGCTTGCCGTGTTGTGTTATTAGTGTTGCAAAAACTTTTTATGAAGCTTGCAAGACTGTTGTAGGGGGCCTCCTGGATCATCCGGGCGCTGGGTGTTTCAGTGTCCAAGGTGTTGTCTGGTCACCTTATGTGCGGGACATTCGAAGAGTATGTGTTCCGTTGTTTCGTCATTTTCTAAGCAACCACGGACCTCTTGTGATAGTATAATGGATAGTTTAGTTTCTTATTATCATCATGATTAACTATCACGTAGTAACAGCAGAATCAATCTATCAGTTTTATATACTTTACTATTGAAAAATTCTTGTGAGAGTTTCATGTGGATTTTGAAAGCTATTTTTTTATGCTGCTTTGAAATGACACTTGCAATCTTTTCGCTGATAGGGCCAAAATATGTTTATTTTTTTTCTCAATGAAATAAAACTAAAGTATTTAGATTTTCACTATATTAACAAAACTATGACCGGTTTCACCACACTGTGGCTTCATCAGATAGATACAAACTAATGAACAGAGTTATTCCTTATATATTAGTCTTATTTCTTACTTAATAGGTACAAGAGGTATGTTGGAAAACCCATCGGAGTTGCTTACTTTATGAATTGAAAAGATTGAGTAAAGGAGAAGGATTTAGATCTAATTGACTATTAAGTAACCTACCTGAATTCTTTTCTTTGTTGATCTCTAAAGTTTCCAATAGATTGAGTTTTTGTCTGTTATTTTCATTGTGTAAAATTTCGAAATTATCATTAAATTTATGGTTTTCTTCGAGTAAGTGATTAGAATAAAAGGAATCTGATTTATGATAATTTTTTTTTTTTATTATAATAGTAGTTACAAGCAATCAGAATAATTTACATTCTATAAGCTCATTTGCTGGTTTTAGAGCTAACGCTCCCAAGTGTCATGATGAGGTCCTGTCCAGTGACAAGTCCTCTTTAAATCTCCTTTAAATCTGCTGGCCAATTTCGTTTCAGTCGCCGATCGTTCTGCGATTCAGACAGAGGTTGTACCAAAATATTTGTGTGAATCTCAAGCTTTGCGTGATATTTGTTGCTGTTTTCTAATGACGTCCTTTACATACGGTACCATCAGGTCTTCATGTAGGGTCTGATTTGAAACGTACCAAGGGACATTTGCAATCATTCTGAGGATTTTAGATTGGCTTCTTTGGATGATTGCCATATTGGACTTACTGGTGCATCCCCAGATCTCGATTCCATAGGTCCAGATGGGCTTAATTATTGTTTTGTAGATGAGCAGTTTATTCTCTAATGATAATTTCGATTTCCTACCAATGAGCCAGTGTAATTCTTTGACTTTCAGGTCAATTTGTTTTCTTTTTTTGATTACATGTTCCTTCCAGGTAAGTTTTTTATCCATGTGCATTCCCAGGTATTTCACTGTAGGAGATTCAGGTATCCGAATATTGTTCATCTGTACTGGCGGACATTGGCCTTTTCTTAGTGTGAAATTTACTTGTACAGATTTGGTCTCATTGATTTTAATTCTCCATTTTTGCAACCATTCTTGTATCTGGTCGAAATGGCTCTGTAGCAAATGAGAAGCTTGTGCTGGGTCCTCGTCGCTTGCTAGTATAGCTGCGTCGTCCGCGAATGTGCCCATCACTGTTTGGGGGTTTGTTGGGAGGTCTGCTATATACAATAAGTACAATATGGGACCGAGGACGCTACCTTGTGGTACTCCAGATGATATGGGAAAATTGTTGGATATCTTGTCGTTCACTCTTACCCTGAATTTCCTTGTGTCTAAATAGGATCTCAATAGTTGGAAATATGTTGTAGGAAGATGTTTTTTTATTTTGTATAGTAGACCGGGGTGCCAAACCTTGTCGAAGGCTTGGCTCACATCGAGAAATGCTGATGTACAGTACTTCTTCTGTTCAAGTGCTTGGTTTACCGTATGGCTTGTTCTGTGTGTTTGTTGAACAGTTGAGTGGGATGCTCGAAACCCAAACTGGTGGTGAGGTATCCATTGTTTTGTGTTTGGATCTGTGTTGATTCTGCGTAAGACCAGTCTCTCGAGTACTTTTGAGGTTACAGGTAGCAAACTGATTGGCCGATAGGAGGTTACACTGCTCGGATCTTTACCTGGTTTTTGAATTAAAATAATTTCTGCTGTCTTGAACTGCTCTGGCCAATAGTTTTGTTTCAGCATAGCGTTGTAAATATACTTCAGTAGAGTGATCCCCTTTTCTGGCAACTCTTTAAGCATTTTTGGTGTGATTTTGTCAATTCCTGCAGTTTTTCTTGTGTTGAGGCGACTGAGTTCGTCCTGTACTTCAGCTGCAGTGAAAGGTTTGATTGGTGATGTGTCGTTGGGTGTTTCTAGAAGTTCTCTCTCTATTTCGTTATCTCTGACGTCATTATTAGGGGTGAATACTGTTGCTAGGTGTTCGGCAAATAGTTTGGCTTTTTCTTCGTCACTTCTAGCCCAGTGTGTGTTAGATGCTGATGTATAACGTATAGCTGGTGTGTGCGTCATTGGCTTTGTAGTGTTCTTTATTGGCTTCCATATTGAATTATCGAATCTGCTCAGGTTTGAGACGTAGTCGTGGAATGAGATTTCTTTTATTTCTTTGATTTTCGCTCTGAGTCTGTTGGTTGTTCTGTTCAAGATGTTTTTATCAGCTGGGGAGTGTGTTACCTGCCACCTCGCTCTTGCTCTTCTCTTCTGGGCTCTCAGTTTCTTAATTTCTTCAGAGACGTTATTGGTTTGATTTGCTACATTGATTATTGGGGTTGCTTGTTTCACTGCTTGTATGATCTGGTTATTGAATGTGGACAGCACATTCTCTATTTCATCGTGGGTTTTCAGTCTCACGTCCAGGCTTATCGTCTCCTCTATATTTTTTCGATATTCGTCCCAATTGGTTTTCCTATTGTGCAGTCTGGGAATTTGTTTTTTATGGATTATAAACGCACTAACTGTTGCAATTATGGGAGAATGGTCCGAAGATAGGTCGTGGCTTGGTGTTATGTCCATGTTGGAATGAGATAAACCGTTTGTTACGAAGAAGTCTAGCAGGTCTGGAATCTTGTTGGGGTCCGTTGGCCAGTAGGTGGGAGTGCCTGTTGAAAGGAAGTTGTAACCATTTTGTTGTATAACACTTGCTAGTTCTTTTCCTTTTGTTGTTGTAAGACGTGAACCAAATAATATATTCTTGCTATTGAAATCTCCTCCTGCTATGAATTTGGGGCCCAGTGTTGAGAAATAGTCATTGAAGTTTTCTTTCTTGATGTTGTGGCGTGGGGACAGTATACTGCGGAGACTGTAATTTCGTATGTTGCAAGCTCTACCTTTATTGCTGTGGCTTGCAGCAGATCTTTTCATATTTTGGTTGTTCCACATGGCTTATCGAATTTTTCACAATGATGGCGGTGCCAGCGTGAGCAGTGTTATCTGGGTGATTCGAGTGGTACGTAGTGTAGTGTGGTATCTTGAAGTACGACCTTTCTGTGAAGTGGGTTTCGCTGATCAGCAAAATGTCTATAGAGTTGTGTCGGAGAAAAATTTCTATTTCGTTTTTGTGTTGTAGAAGGCCATTGGCATTCCATTCTGCAATTTTCAAGAAATTAGTGAATTTTGCTGATGAGGGTGGTTAACATGTTCAACATCATGGTGTTCTGTTGAATTAGTTGTTGAAACATTTCTTTAAATTCTTCCAGAAATCTGTCCATAACATTTGTGATATCATTAGGTTGTTCTGGTTTGTTTCTGTTGTTGGCTGCGTCTGCATAGCTCCTTGGATGTTGCTGGTAGTGGTGTGGTAGTTGGGTTTGTTCCTGACGTGATTGAAACCTTGGAAATTGCTGGTTATTTAAAGCTGGTGGTGCTTGTTGTATTTGCATTGTGGGAGGGGGTTGGTTGTTGTTGAGTTTCCTGTTGTTCTGTTGAATGTTTTTCTATTGTTTGCGTTATTATTTATTAATAGCTTATGATAGAATTCACATCCCTTGTAGCTCGCTGGGTGAGCCCCACCACATAAAGCACATGTCGCTGGGGAATCTTTGCTTTTCTTGCAGGTTGAAGTGTTGTGTGGTTCCCCACATTTAACACAGACGAATGGCCTGTTGAAGTATG
Source organism: Cryptolaemus montrouzieri (assembly GCA_013387265.2). Classification (NCBI taxonomy): domain Eukaryota; kingdom Metazoa; phylum Arthropoda; class Insecta; order Coleoptera; family Coccinellidae; genus Cryptolaemus; species Cryptolaemus montrouzieri. Next base: position 46,949,059 of record JABFTP020000042.1, read on the forward strand.
TTTTGGAGTGACCATATTGCTGGCACCTCGTACATTGTGTGATTCCTGTCGTTTTTATTGGAGGTTCTATTTGTACAGCTTTGTTGTGGAGGTATTTTAACTTGTATATATCTTTGTTGTTGTCAGCTGGTTCCAGATCTACAAAGAAAAGGTTTAATGGTTCTTTAGTTTGTCTGTGCCTACCGTTGATTATGTTCCTGACTTTATGTTCGTTATTTTCCAGCTCTTGCCTAATTGTGTTCATTTCTGTTGTGTAATGCAGGTGTTTGATGACTATTCTGTAAGCACGTTCTTCTTTAGGTTGGTAGGTATGGTGAATTATATTGCTGTCACGCATAAACTTTATGAGTTTTCTGTATGATTCTGATGTAGCGCTGTTTACTTTGATGGTGTTGTCTGCTAAGCATTCGGTAGTGTATTCTTCATCTTCTACAACAGTTTTCAATTTTCTCGCCATTACTGCATAATCCACAACTCCATAGATGAATATCGGGGGTGGTTTGGGGTTTTGTTTGGACTACTGTTGGGATGCTGGGTTTCTCATTCATTCTACTCAGAGCATTAAATTTGTTCTGGATTTCTATGGGGTTGTGCTGCTGGCATTTATTTTCCTCCTTTTTGTGTTGGTTGTTTTCACTACTTGCCATTTGTTATTGCCTGTTGCTTCATTCTCGAATCCTCGAAAGTCTTCGTCACTGGTTGATGACAATCGGTGGTAGTAAGTACTAGTTTCGGTTGTTGGGGCAAATGTGCTTGGCGAATAACTCATTGCTGTGTTCACTGGAATACCTTGTGATGTTCCTGGTAGGTATATGGCTTGGTTCGATTCGATTTCCGAATCTTTTGAGATCGGGGTTTGGTCCATTTTTCAGCGGTACGCCACTGAGAAATAATCGGCGATATCAAGAAGATAACATCTGTATTGTTATTTATACACTTTTGGAGTCCTTTCTCACTAGTTATTCCTAACTTATTGAGTCTATTTTCTCACTGATTTTTCCACTTTGATTAGTTTCAATTGAATAATAATTATTTTCGATTTTATTCTCGAACAATTGTTTGTTATTTGCCAATTTTTTACCGCGAATCCGATTTTATCGCGTCAATATGTAGACAAGTCTAAGTAGATAACCACTCGCGGCAGATGCTCGACATCGAATGTTTTATGATAATTAAAACTACGTTTGTGCTCGGATAATCTAACTTCGAAATTTCTGAAAGTTCTACTAATATAAATTTTATTACAATCCCCGCAAGACAGTTTATAAACACCGGATTTATTACTTTTATCAATTTTAGATTTGCAGTTTTTGATATGTCGGCCTAAAGAATTATCAGTTCGGAATGCTTTATTGAAATTATAAGGCGAGAGGAATGATTTTAATTTTGGACTAGGATTACCAATATAAGTTAAGCTGTTGTATTTTGTGTTAGAACTTTTTATACTTGGAAATACTTCCTGGATTGGTTTTTGAAATTTTTTGCGTGAAATCATGTTCTCAATCATAGTTGGACTGTAACCGTTATTGACTACTATTTGTTTAATTATATTTAGCTCTTTTATGAAATTATTTTGTGACTTTGGGATATTAATGAGTCTATGTACCATACTATTGTAAGCTGCTAATTTATGTGGATAAGGATGTGTAGATGAGCTGTGAATAGTAATATCTGTATGCGATGGGTTATGAAAAATAGAAAAATCATGTTTGCCGTTAATTTTAGTAAAAGTTAAATCCAGAAAGTTAATGGAGTTTTCTGTTTCTATCTCTAACGTGAATTTAATATAATCGTGAATTTTGTTAGTGAATGTTTTGAATGACTCTAATTGTCTGTTTGTGCCAGTGAAACAACAAATGATATCGTAGACATATCTAAACCAATAAATAAAGTGTTCGAATAACGGATGTTCTTGGATAGTTTTTTCAATATTATTCATGAAAATTTCAGCGAGCAGAGGGCTCAGAGGATTACCCATGATTAAACCTTTTTCACTGTTATATAATACTCCATTGAAGTTAAAATAATTTTGTTCTAAACAAATGTCTAAAAGGTGTAAAATTTCTGATTGAATTATCGGATTGACTTTATCAATTTGAAGGGCGTTCTCGATGACTCATCAAGAACGCCATTCAAAACATTCATTAACAAAATTCACGATAATATTAAATTCACGTTAGAGATAGAAACAGAAAACTCCATTAACTTTCTGGATTTAACTATTACTAAAATTAACGGCAAACATGATTTTTCTATTTTTCATAAGCCATCGCATACAGATATTACTATTCACAGCTCATCTACACATCCTTATCCACATAAATTAGCAGCTTACAATAGTATGGTACATAGACTCATTAATATCCCAATGTCACAAAATAATTTCATAAAAGAGCTAAATATAATTAAACAAATAGCAGTCAATAACAGTTACAGTCCAACTATGATTGAGAACATGATTTCACGCAAAAATTTCAAAAAGCAATCCCGGAAGTATTTCCAAGTATAAAAAGTTCTAACACAAAATACAACAGCTTAACTTATATTGGTAATCCTAGTCTAAAATTAAAATCATTCCTCTGGCATTATAATTTCAATATAGCATTCCGAACTGATAATTCTTTAGGCCGACATATCAAAAACTGCAAATCTAAAATTGATAAAAGTAATAAATCCGGTGTTTATAAACTGTCTTGCGGGGATTGTGATAAAATTTATATTGGTAGAACATTCAGAAATTTCAAAGTTAGATTATCCGAGCACAAACGTAGTTTTAATTATCATAAATCAGATTCCCATTATTCTAATCACTTACTCGAAGAAAACCATAAATTTAATGATAATTTCAAAATTTTACACAATGAAAATAACAGACAAAAACTCAATTTATTGAAAATTTTAGAGATCAACAAAGAAAAGAATTCAGGTAGGTTACTTAATAGTCAATTAGATCTAAATCCTTCTCCTTTACTCAATCTGTTCAATTCATAAAGTAAGCAACTCCGATGGGTTTTCCAACATACCTCTGGTACCTATTGTAATATTAAGTAGGAAATAAGACTAATATATAAGGAATAATTCTGTTCATTAGTTTGTATCTATCTGATGAAGCCACAGTGTGGTGAAACCGGTCATAGTTTTGTTAATAAAGTGAATATCTAAATACTTTAGTTTTATTTCATGGAAAATATGTATATCGATTTTCATCAAGTAACGACCTCCTCAATCAAATTACCAAAATATGTTGATGAAATGTATTTATCTGTATATGTTGATTCTATACGTGAGTCGATATTATGATTTGTCAATATATTGATTTGTGTTTGTTTTTTCTGATCATTCTGTTTAATATATTTGATGGATAACCATTGTTCTTAGCTATTCCCTTAATAGTTGACTGTTACGTCAATTGTTGAAATTAACTATCACAAAATGTTAACCACGAAAATACGCCTATGTTATGTTGGTTGCATAACGAGAAGTAAAAATGTAACAGTATATGGAGGCACCGTTTTAGTTTTGTTTGTTTCATGTACTTCTCTAATAAATACTTTAATACTTTCGAGCTTCAAAACGTTCCAATGAAAATGGCACTTAAAGGCGTTAAAGAGAACACAGCATAACCATACATAATGAGCCTAACTGAGTACATCAGTGTTTAACTGTGCTCAGCCAGCTTTTAAATTCGAACAGTAGGTTTTGAACTCCTGGATAGAGTATACAGTATCTTATATCTTATGAGCTGAAGCAGCTTATAAGAGAGAGAATACTGGATCTATATAGGTCGTTCATTAAAAACTAGATACAAATAGCATCAATCAGATTATAATAACCAGACAACCGACGAATCTACTTTAGCTTCACATTATATCAAAAATGGCCATCATTTGCCACCCATAGATCAAATTATTCCCAGATTTCCTAAAGGATGAAAGTTAGTTGGGTGTAGCTGCCAACTTTGTTAATTGAGAAAATAGAAAAAGGGCGTCAAAGACAAAATTGATAATAAGGATCGAAGGAGCCAGGGTGTTCATATTATTGTATTGCTATAGGATTTCTATAATCTTTATCTGATAGATATAAATAGCTTTTTGTAAAAGGATAATAGTTATTGCTGATGAGGAATTAAATGTAAATTAGTACCTGTTATTTTTGAAACATCCATAGCCTTTAAGGCAGCATCCTCAACATTCTTACTCATATTCCACGAATTATGTTCTAGAAAACTGTCTTGACTATCCTGCAGTCCCTCAAAGTTCTCTAGTTCTACAATATATTCATAATTCTTCCTGAAAATTAAAAACTCAATATAAAAAGTAAAAGTAAAAAATATATTTTTTGCACTGCGCACTGCGCAAATGGCCATCGACCTTGGGTCCTTCAGCCTAGTTTTACAACAAAATTATTCTAAGTAATCATCCAACAAACAAAAAAATATATATATATATATATTTTCCGGGTGTCTAATCTTTGTTATTGTACGAAGAGATGTAGTTTCTGCGGTTTTAGATTGTTCAAGGCTGGGCGTCTACAGTTAGCAAAGATGGGATGTGCATATTCCAGGACAGGTCTGCATATTGTCTTGTATATTTTAACTGCATTATTTGTGTTTATTCCTCTGTTCCTGACGGTTAGTTTAGTGAAAGTTTTTGCTCTTGATATGGTTCTCTTCTTAATCGCTTTGGTATATTTGTTGAAATTCATTTTGTTGTCGACTTCAACCCCTAGGTATTTTATTTCCGCTGTAGGTTTTTGGCGATTCCTTTAATTGTTATACTAGGCGAATTTTGACTAATTTTATGATGGAAAATTATATATTGTGATTTCCTTGGATTGGGTTTCAGGCGCCATTTACGCAGCCACATTTCAAGTTTGTTCATCATACTTTGCAATCCATTCAAGCAGGTTGTCAGTGAGCTATCGTGGGAAATTATAAAAGTGTCATCTGCATACTGAAGAGAATATTGCTGGTTGTTTCTTTCTTTTGGGATGCCATAGCAGTAAATTATGTAGAGAAATGGTGACAGGCTAGAACCTTGCGGTGTTCCTTGTTTGGGAAGAATGGTTCCGACACTGTATTTCTAATTTTCACTGTCAGCTTTCTATCGTTCAAAAATTTATGATCATGTGTATAAGAAATCTCGGTAGGTTAATTTTGTATAATTTGAAGATTAGACCCTGTGCCATATGCTATCGAAAGCCTTTTCAATATCGAGACTTATGGCCGCTGTTTTAAAGTTTTTTAGTTTTGCATTTTGTGTGTTCGATACCAAAACGGCCAGTGGATGTGTGGTAGACCTCTTGTTTCTAAATCCAAATTGAGAAGTGGGCAAAATGTTGGTGATATGCTTTTCCATCTTCAGTTTTATTATTTTCTCGAAAAGCTTTCCCAGTACCAGTAGAAGTGTAATAGGTCTGTAGTTTTTAACTGACTTGTGGTTTGAGTTAGGTTTAGGAATTGTTATTATACATCCTGACTTCCATATGAGCGGAAATTGTTGCTTTCTGAGGCAGTCTTCGAAAATTTGTATTATATGTGAGTGTATCTCCGGGTCAAACTGTTTAACTAATTTCCACGAAATGCCATCCACGCCTGGAGAAACTCAATATAATTTTATACATTTCAAAAGGTATTTCTATAAAAGGAAGGATGGTGGTTGGGTGAATGATATTGTCAGAGAGTCCAGTAAGGAGGTCAGAGACTTGCGCATTTTGTCGAAGTAATAACCTGAGTTCAAGAAATTTTGTCTCGCCTCAAAGATTGATTCTACCAGGAGACGGTATTATCAAAATAGGATAGCTTCATCAGGGAATCAGAGTAGGGCATCTTGGAGCATTGTGAAACAGTCGAGTAACAAAAACCGTTAAAGGGTTTTACGCATACAGATGAGGGAGTGTTACAGTACGTTTCCCATGCCCCGGATATGGCACAGAAGGAGCTAGTCAAGCCAAATCTCTGTTCACAGGTACACCGATGATATTGAGATCAGAATTGATACTTCTTTACAAAAAGGGCGATTCCGGGATTATGAATAATTATCGTCCCATTTCGCTTTCGCCGGTCTTGTCGAATCAGCTTCTAAATTTTCGGAATCGACAGATGATTCCGTCGGGGAGTCAGTTCGGTGTTTGACCGGGACTCAGAACGAATCATACAATACAAGCTTTTGTTGAAGACGTTATTGTATGGAATCGGGCTGCGTTTTTTGGGATTTCGTCATACATGGAAAAGGTCAATAGTAGATTGACATAATAAAACACATATGAACACATCTGAAGTATATTCATCACATTGTCAATTACTCTAGTGAGATGAACGATTCGCCTTCATTGTGGCGAGTTTTCTGTGTGGTGCCAATACCCAAGAGTGTACATGCCGCGACTTTTAACGACCTCAGGCCAATTAGCGTCTACCAACTTTATCAAAGGTGTTGGAAAATGTTCTTGCAGCTCAGATGCATAAGTATATTGGCGAGTTTGACGTACTTCCGAGGCATCAGTCTGGATTTCGGAGTGGGCATTCTCGTACCACGGCAATGTTCAAGGTTATAGACGATATTATAAGATCACAAGATAATTCCATGTTGACTGTTTTGGTTCTGCTTGTTTTCTCGAAAGCATTTAACACCGTTAACCATAGACTGCTTCTAGCGGTGTTGCAGGTCAAGTATAAAAATGAGCTATATCTGCCTTTGAGTGTAGATTGTAGTGTTCCACAGGGGTCTGTTTTGGGTTCGCTGCTGTTGTCTTTACACTTGTCACCTGGAAAGCTATTTGAGAAATTGCTATGCTGATGATACACAGCTTTATTATTCATGTCCTACATCGTCTATTCAGAGCGCAGAGGACCTTATAAATGAAGATCCGAATGCATTGTCTGATGGCGCAACAGAACACGCGTTAAAGCTTAATCCTTCGAAGTCGCTGGTGATGGTGTTTGGCAGTGGATCGTCTGGAGAGGTAGATGGTATTCATGTGACGGTTGGGGGTTTATGTGCCAAGAGAAAACAAAGTTAAGCGTTTGGGACTGGTTGTGGATGAAAAATTGAGATTTACAGATCATGTTAGCTATCTTATTAAAAAGGATTTGTGAATCTCAAAATGATATACGGTTGCAGGGATTTTCTAGACAGAAATATGAGGACAATTCTATGTGGAAGCTTGGTATTGTCTCAATTCAATTATATGGATACACTGTATCACCACTGTATGACCAAGCGAGATAGCTATTGGATACAAAATGTTTGAATTTGGGAGGCTTTTACTTGGTAAAATTCCATTATCAATAATAAAAAACAAGTACTGTGTTTTAAGGAATTTTACTCAATAATTGCGATTCGTAACGCGTTTCACTACACCGTCAGAGAACTAAATTTGATTAAACAAATAGCCAAAAATAATGGTTACAATTCCAAACTAATAAATAATATTTTGAATAAAAACAAAGTAGAATCGCATTGAATGAAGTTTATCCTGTCGATAAATTGAAACAAAATTCAACACCTTAACCTACGTTGGCATTACAAGTGAGAAACTGAAATCATTCTTAAGTAGCAATAACTTCAACATAGCTTTCCAAACTAATAATAATTTAGGCAAATATATAAAAATAATAAAACCAAACCAGGTAAAAACAATAAATCAGGTGTTTATCGATTGAATTGCAATGACTGTGATAATTTCTACATTGGTAGAACACATAGAAATTTTAATATTAGAAAATCGGAACATAAACGCAGTTTTTCAAATAAAAATCAGATTCAAATTACGCGAATCATCTCTTAGAAAATAATCATTCTTTCGACCCACAATTTGAAATTTTGCATACAGATAATAAATATTGGAAGGTAGATCTTTGGGAAACTTTAGAAATTAATAAATACAAACACTCAGGTAGACTCATCAATGAACAAGTCGATTTAAGCCCTTCACCTCTATTGAATCTTTTCGGGGAGCAATCTATTCCTTAATTTTATTGGATATACCTGTCATAAATAACCACTTAAGAAGAAGCAACCCAATAAGCTTTTAATTACTCAAGAACATTTATAGTTATATTCTCATTTATATTTTTCTGTATATTCATTCGTCTGAAGAAGCTATGGTGTAGTGAAACGCGTTACGAATCGCAATTATTAAGTAAAATTCCTTAGGATACAAAATGTGCAAAACAGTTATGTTTGACTTATTTATGGAATAAGGAAGTTTGACTCTGTACGTGGTAGAATGGAAGAGCTGGGCTGGTTGTCCATGGAGGGTACTAGGCATATGCATTGTTTGAGTGTATGAGAAAATAAAGTTTCAATATCATGTTGTAGCGTGCTTAACTGAATAACCCTTGGATTAACACGGAGCAAGTTTAACACAGTGCAAGTCACTTTGATTCTATGACCATTCATCTCGTGAATAATCCCCTCTACCATCGGCGACTATAGAAGAATGACAACTGAGAGAACACCAGAGTTCATTCATTTCCTTTGAAGACTTCGTTGAAACCACTCGAAATTAATTGATCATAATAATTTGTGAATTGTTTAATAACCCTTCAAAATAAAAGGTGTAAGTAATAGTCCATTGAGTCTCAGCTATCTCGATCTATTTCCTTTTTCGATTATTCAAACAGTTTTGTGTGCTTTTTTAATGTATCATCGTCTTGGATGATCATATCACCTCGTTTTAACTTTGCAAACCACTTTTCCACCGTTGATTTTCGTGGCGCAGAGTCCGAATATTGTTTATCAAGCCATGCTTTGGCTTCAATTGTATTTTTTTTTTCATCAAAAAGCAATGTTTAATCCACACACGGAATTCTCTTTCATCCATTTTCCATTGGATTTGAGCCAGGTACCGCCATCTGTATAACAGCCTACGAACTCTTCAGCCCACCTGTTAAATGTGAGGTTTGAGATAATGTTCCTAAGTTTGTAGCCAGTTACTTGGCAAAACGACAACAATTCGTATCTACTAACTGTACAAAAAGACACATGACATTAAAAATTAACTCAGTTGCGAGATTCTTGTCAATGCAAATGATACTACCCTATTATATCAATGGTTTTGCAGAAATAGACTATACCGGGTGTCCACGCGAGATGGAACATTAAAAGTATATGGAGAAGCGAATGATCGGGTGGAGATTTTTTTTGTCTTGAATGTTATTCGATCCCAGTTCCGAAAATATTTCCAGACCCTCGGTTTTTCAGAAAAGATGCTTGAGAGCAATTTTAAATCTGACTAACATGGAATCATGTAGGTCGCATTTCAAAGAATTATATGAGTCGGTAAGGTTTGTTGTAAGAAATGGAGATCTCTTTCAAGAAGGTTCCCATGAATATAAAACAAGAGGGCTGCGCCGTACATGGTAGTAAAAATATACAGGGATATCCACCGGGACCGTCCGTTGAAAACTTTTTAAGTTCCAATTACAATATCAAGCTGAAATTTTATACGCGGCCATAACTAGCGATTTCCAATTGAAGTGAAATATTTTCAAAGTGATACAATTTCCGGTTATACCGGAAGTGAGTCATCTTTTGCACTACAGACACAATTTTTGCTTGGGTGGATAGAAGAAGGATCAAGGAATTTTTTTAAACAGTCTACACATGTCAACTGTTTATTGCGTTGTTTTGTATGATTTTTTCAATTTGGCCTTTTTCAAACAGCAATAACTCAATTATTTCAAATGGCATGTGCCAATTTTTATATCGCCATCAGATGAAGCATCAAATTTCATATGGAATTGTATAAGCATGTACTATACCCATCTCTTATAGTTCCGAAATAATTTGGGAATATATTGGATTGATTTTGCAAGAACTAACAGAGAATGCTTTGAAATATTTGAATCAAGTATCTGAACTGACTACGCTCACCTGACAGGTGCATAAAATTAATGTACTTGTCACTTCGTTCATTCGAATTTGATATTTCAACAAGAATTGTTGGTAATTTGAAGTGAAAATTTTTGAAAAACACCACATTGACAATAAAATGGCTGATTATTCAAACGGGGATGTTTAATCTCTTTTTAATTCATGGCGAATGTCAAAAAGTGGTGGATAGAACTTGCATGCAATTCAATAACCAAATTTATGGCTTCCGCGTTCTCCGGACCTGACGCCCCTTGATTTTTATTTATGGGGCAAAATTAAGAGTGAAGTGTATCTTATTCCTGTAAGAAGTAAAGAAGAGTTACTAGAGTGCATTCATAGTGCTTTTCGTAATATTGATCCTGAGGAAACTAGGAGGGCAACTCATCATGTTTGTATATGAGCTGTCAAGTGTATCGAGCAAAATGGGGCCCATATTGAACATTTATTCAGATCGTGAATTAGTTTCCTCCTATGATTGCTATCATTTATTCCTATTAATGTAATTATCTTCGATGATTGGTTTTCGCTTAGTGCCTACAATTTTTATTCATCCGAATTGTGGAAAATTGCTTCTAATACTTAGAAATTTTATTTTACTCATAGACGGTAAATTTGGAAATTGGTTATTGAATTGCCTGCAACTTCTACATTCTACATACATTATGCCATTTGAAATAACAAAGATGTGTCAACTTCTAGTATAACCAGAAGTGCCACAGCAATGAAAATACTTTCTGAACTTAGTTGAAGTAACATTCAAGACAACAACAAAAAATTCTCCAATTGGTCATTCCTTTCTCCATATACTTTTAATGTCCCATCTTGCATGGACACCCAGTATATCAATGCTCTGAAGACCGTATATTTAGTGTTTCACAATTAAAATAAAATAACTAAAGTCAATGAAGCAGTGAAGTTTCATATATCCAAGATATCAAGAGAATGCGCTAGTAGCTAATATTAAAAAACACTTTGGAAACGAAGAGGGCCATGACGATTTTATAATGTGAATATTTAGTATAAAAAGTAGCACAGTATTGTTAAAACAACATTCGTCTATATCGTATATTAACACATACAATCCAAACATATTTTGTTTAACCTTTTTCTGTACAGCTATTATACAGAGGTAAACTAAACGTCTACGACCTGCCAGATGGCCTCGCAAACAATTGAGAGTGCAGAAAAAAAAGCATATAAAAAATCAGTTTCCTCAAAATTCTCTATCGAAAATGTTAGGTTAGATTAAATTAAATAACTTACATTTCAGTATCATCTTCTGTCCTACTCTTATCATTGAAATTTTCCAAGAGTGATTCAATATTTATCAAATCTCCTCTAGCTTTATCGTTTTTAATGAAGGGTCTATATTTTCAGTTAAGTCGAGATTAGTATTTTCTTCTTTGATCATTTCAGTTGATTCCACCATTTCATCAGAGAAATAGATTATCTGATTTTGGTGTTCTTCGTTACTATTCTGAATTTGATTAATATAGTGTACAATTTCTGTTTTGTCAAAACTGTCTCTAAGTTGTCATTGCACAAAATATCACCTGCAATTTTTAATTTCGTTCCTTCATTGAATTCTATATGACAATTCTTCATATAGGAAGATTTATACAAACCTGTATCATTGAGAATGTATCGACTATCATTCTCTGGTAAAAGAATAGTTTGAGTATTAGCAGGAATATAAAAGCGACCTTCCATGAATATAGCCTGAGTACCATCAATATTTATCACCTAAAATTATAATTCGGAAAATTATAAAGAAACTCAAAAATATTTGGATTTCCCTACATTATTAATGTCATCAATTTCTTCATACTGTTCAAAAGTGCTGATGTCCATGATTTTTAAATATGTTTTTCTCATTCAGTCTTCTACTAAACAATTTTATAAACTCATTTCATGAAAAATTCTAAATGTTCCATAACATTATTTCAATTCATGTTTGAAATTGACAACTCGGCATATGATCTATCGGTAAAGGAAATCTCAACCAATTTTTCGAGTAGAAAAATCTATAGATAGATATGTTGAAATAACTTTTTTATCGGCAGTACGTTTGACGCTTCTTGACGTTATGCGAAATGTTGATCCATAGAAATAAAATCATAGAAGAATGATTCAAAGTAAGATAAAGACTTATTTCATATTTTTAAGTTCCTGGTGCATTTGATAGCAAACAACAGAGAAACATGATTAATAAAATAAACATTATAGAATCTCGCAAATGGATCCCTAAATCGAAATTAGTATTCACACATTTTAGCATCAACAAATGATACATTTGTGCATTGACTTCACATGTGTCCCAGTATACATTCTTGAGGGTCTCCCGCACAACCTCACATCAAGAAAACATGACTCCACTTCATTTAACCAGCAGACACTGACCCCGCAAGTAAGATCTGAATTGTTCCACTGAATCTACAATGCTCAAGCTTTTCTAAAATTTCTTTGCAACTTATAAAGTCAAAGGCTTGAGATTAAAACAGATGAGGATGACTTCCTCTATGTCATCAAAAGCTTGAATTGCAACCTCGACAGTTTAATAATTGATTTGCCCTTGCAATTAGAGGTTCTGTAGTTCAAATACTGTAGCCTACTTAATCCACTATCCATTTCAAATTAGACCAAGGTGCAACTGTAATAAAACTCTGTTATTTGACATGCAAACCAGTCGGCACCTTCGAACTGAACTGAAACCGAAAAAATCACGTCAAAGTCGATCAAAAGTCAGAGTAATGTTGATTGTTTTCTTTGATTATCGCGGTGTTGTGAATTCGGAATTCTTCCAGAAGGTCAGACGGTAAATAGAGAATATTACCTGAGTCGTTTGAAAGAGCAAATTCGTCGAAAAAGCCAGATTTGTGGAAAGAAAACTTATGGATTTCCATATGGGTGGGAATATTTTTTCATTTAGGCAAAATTCAGAAATTGTGATCATGTATGGGTGTATATCTTTTTGTAAATGTTTGACAATAATCCACAAGATGCCGTCAATGTCAGGCGCGCTGTTTTTAGTTTTGTGGAGGATGTTGTAGTAGGTATTCTCGTTTATTTTTGCCTTATCTGTGTCCCCAAGTCCGTCGCTGAAGAACTCTTGGTACCATTCGTTGACGTTATTTTCCGTGCCGCTATCATAATCCATGTCATTGTCATATTCGACGATCAAAGAGCTCAGCGAACATCTCAGCTTTTTCTTTGTCAGTTATGTATAGTTTTTCATTTTCCTCGATGTTGGGTGTTAGATTATTATGCTGTACCTCGAGAGTTAGCTAATTTCCTGGTAAAAGGTTCGTCCTCTTGTTGCATTGATGTCGCAAGCTTTCAGCCAGGTGTGTTCTCTATACTGCCTTATCATTCTCTGTATATTCTAACAATGTTAAAGAAGAACTGAATTTTACAAAACAATATTTTGTCTAATTATAAAAACAATAAATTGTTGTTTGTTATTCCTTTAACGTGCTCTATTTCCGCCTTTCGGCTAATGACACGCCGAGGAATTCTGTCACCTCACTAACCCGGAAATTTTGTTGAACCCTCTCGTGTCGATTTTGTCCCTCTCGTGTCGGGAAGGGATCTTTAATGTCCAACACATCTCTGTTAGACAGGACCGTCAGCTTTACATCTCCTCCGAAAGATGCCTAAGCGATTGCCAGAATCCGAAAAATCGCACCGACTTCGTGGGGATTGAACACAGGTAACTCTGCGTAGGAGACGAGCATCATATCCTCTACGCCACTGAGCCGACTCAAAACAATAAATTAACTATTATAACAGACACAGCCAATTCTTATTATCACAAATCAGACCAATCATAGAAAAAAACCTGAGAAAATCAGTGATTTTAAATTGCTTATAAATGTTGTTGTTCTCATTTTCCTGGAATCCTGTTGTAGATCTGAACTCCCTCTGTCATCAAACTCCTCTGCCCCAGCGTAGTTCTCATAAAAGTTTGCTTTGAATTAATGTTACTCTTCAAGTTATGTCCACGTACTTCGTTGTTTGTAATCAATGTTACATTCGATAATATTTCATTACGTAGACTTTTATGTATTTGAAGGGTCAGAAGAGGTTGGATCAATGCCTGGTACGTATTTCTCCATATCAGAGTTAGGTATGACAGATGACTGTGTACGAGAGAATTATAAAAACATCCTACTGTGTCTCACATCAATGTACTGTGAGACTCTACCCAGAATCCCTATGGCCAGTGCAATTCTTTTACCTATATGTGTAATATGATGCAGCCATGATAGCTTGTTATCAATAAACACACCCAAGTATTTTATACAGTCAACTTTAGACATAGACATCGAGTCAAGCGACACATTAAATTGATTCACTGTTTGATATCATATAACTTGATTTTTTCATGTTCAATGAAAGTCTGTGATACAACATCCAGTTCCTTATGTCAGTAAGGTATTTTTCAATTAACTGTTGGATAACGTTTCCATCTTTACTAAAATGAAGCAAACAGGTATCATCAGCGTACAGTTGAATGCTGCCTTGAAGCCTCAAATTTGAAATAGTGTATATAAATCAAAAACATAGTGGGTCCAAGAACGGACCCCTGCGGTACACCACATGTGACATCACTGAAGCTACTAGCACTACTCTTAAGGTTGACGTACTGGGTATGGCCATCAAAATAATCCGCAAACCATGCAAGAGAGGCACCACACACACCCACACTTAACAGCGCATCATGACACACTGTGTCAAATGCTTTTCTCAAGTCACGGAGACAAACACACAGGAAAGGCCCTTATCCACGCGCTCCAATATACTACAGATCAAATTCGCCTGAATCCATACTGTCGAGCAAACCAAAATTGGCCCAGTTCAAGAAGCCACAGTCTCTCATTGATACATGTTTGAGTACCTTCGAGATCACAGACAAAATAGACACTGGTCTGTAGTTGTTAGGTGATGTTGGATCTCCGCCTTTGAAAATAGGGACCACCTTAGCATTTAGCACAGAGTTTGACCTCATAGACAGGTTTACCATTGTACTGAGCAAAGGAGAGAACTCATCCATGAATGCCTTTAAGATGTTTCCGTCAATCCCATCCATTCCTGGAATTTTATCAGGCTTCATAGCTCTGATTTCATTTGGGGTGGTTGGTCTCCAGCAGAATATGTACCTCCCTGAATGGGGTCCGGGGGTGCATAGCCCTTAGGAGGCAGCGAGTGATCCACCTGATGTCCAATACTGGTGAAGAAATGGTTCAGTGCTTGGGCTATCTGTTTGGCATCTGATATCTCCACATTATCTATTTTGAGAGACATTATTTGTTTGGACTTAATTATTTTTAATATTGGTGGAGTGAATTATTAAATCTGGTGTACAGTCAGATTAATGCCCATAATGAAAGTTGGTGGTGTTATCTTGGTAAGTTTGTTTTTCAAAAATTCATTTATCTGCTTGGCTATGGTTCTGTTTACATTGAAGGCACCAATGATTAGCATATACTTGTAAAGCGCATTCTTAGTGAAGATTTTCCTCAATTTGAGATGTTGCATGTATATAAACTAGGAATATATGGGAGTTAGTCATCTTTGAATGGTATTATAAAGTGTGTGACTTCACTTAATGCATTATTCACTGCAGGTGGATTAGCTTTCCCCAATTTCAGTGTTGGTTGGCACTTAACCAGGCTACCATCTCTTGTATGATTAGTTACATTGCCAAACTTTTTTAGCATGTTCCAGTCTGTATTATTTTAAAATATTTACAATTTTCGAGATTATCAACTCATCCTATCTTGGGTAAAATTTAATTTAAAAACTTTTTCTTACCTAGAAATCATAAGCAAATGAAGTAATAGTGATTCTCCTCATATTTTTTCACAAATATTTCAATATTCGAATTAGGGTTAGACTAAAGCTTGAATTAATTTATTCCTTATTTAGCAATGCCACGGACATTATAGGAAAAGTAAATATCAATTTTCTTGTTTTCTTTGGCACCTTGATTTCAGTTTTCAAATTGGACAACCTGTTTCATTAATAATTATAAATATAATTGAATTACAGGTTTTTAGTTTATTAACTTTCACAACTTGATAAGATGTTATAATCTATTATCCCTTCGTATTGATTAGGTAGGTTCATAAATAACGAGGTCAACAATATATCCAATATTTATTGGAATACTTTCTACAAATATTGGAGTCCTTAACTTAAAATTGTAACCTATGTGGGTACTGTGACGATTTCAGCCCAAACATAGCAGATAAATAAGCAAGAAGTACTTTTCTATCAGGATGTTTCCTGATTGCTTCATGAATTTGCTTATCTACTGTCTTTTGGTCAGCTTTGCGTTGTTCACTAACTTTGTAACCCTGAAAAAAAGAAAACACTTGATTAGAAAACTCTTATTCGGAAAATCATATTGAAAAGAAAGTCAACACCTGTTGCAATCTCTAAAAATTACTACATTACATTGAAGAATTTTAATTCAAGAAACAATATTCAACCTTCCGTAGAATATTAAATATCCCTCCTTGAAGGTATGCCTGGTTGACAACCAGATAGGAATGAGGAACGTGTCTTTCGACAGACCGCTTCCTAGCTGACACGGTGTGTAGCGTTGCGGTGAATTGTCGAACTAGTATGACTGCTTTAAGTTTTCCTGTTCATCTACCCGGTTTTCCGGTTACAATGGTGAAGTGACCTCTGTCTCGGTTCGTTGGAGGCCGCAATAATATTTACATGTTTACTGGCGCTCCTATTCATAACACCTAACCGTGCTGTATCATTGCTGTGAGGCCCCAGTTGATAGTGATTATGAAGGGTGGATCGGAAAACCAGCTCCTTCAAGCAAAGATACGAATATTGTTTGTATATCAATGCAGAAGGCGAATACATTGATTATTTAAAAAGATTTGTATCAAAATCGATATTCATTGTTTCTAGTTTCAAAAAAGTCCGTTACTTTTGGAATGAAGGATGTAGTAACAGAAATTTCGAATTCGTTTCTGAAAGAGCGAGACGGAAATAAATAATTAACAAATTTAAACCGTAAAACATTCAGGTCAGTTCAGAATCGAACAAACGTCGAGATATTTGGATTATTGGAAATTAGTAGCTCTTTTAATTTTACAAGCAGAAATAGAAAACAAAGAATTACACGTTTTAGTAGGTTAATAAAAAAACATGCGACCACGTTTCTAGACGATATTTTCAGTAATATTGCATGGCTACATATATTACATTTTACATTTTGAGTAATGCCATTTCTTCTTTTGATTAGATACTTCAGTGACATATTTCTTTGGTCGTATTTTTATATTTTATTTCTAGTGAATATTTTACACTAGTTGCATATGTTTGATAGTGGAAATTAGTATTAACTAGTCGAAATTGGTTGTAACATACCGTTCAAGCGCACTGAATCAATTAAGAAAACTATCTTTCCTAATATGCCGTTTATAATAGTGTTATTATTAATGAAATGTATCCCTTCAGTTTTCGAACAGATTTCAGTTCACAGGAAAAAGAAAATGATTTCCTAGTTACTCAAAAAGTCTACGCCGAACTACAATTTTTTTAATCATATTTTGGGAGAACTTTTATTACTATAATCGCTCTCGCATAGTCGATGTGTATACACAGCTTGAACGGATTGATGACCAGAGTATCAACACGATACTGGATTTATTTCATAAATTCATGTATTACTCTGTGACAAGAAAGTATCCGGAAATTTGAAATAAAACGCAAAAATCTTAATCTATTCCAATATTTATTGAATCTCCTTCTAAATAAGCTCCATTCGAAGCGATACACATGTGCCAACGTTTTTTCCTATCATCGAAACATTTTTTTGTTTGATATGGAATCAAATCTGGTTCCCGGAGCGGCAATTTCAGTCTGGAGATGAGAAAAACGTCACACGGAGCTAGATCAGGTGAATAAGGCGGCTGCTCGATGGTATTTAACCGTGGCTCGATGAGATGGTACGTTATCGTCATGCAAATTCCACGAATTGTTTTGCCACAAATTCGGCCGTTCACGGCGAATACTTTCACGCAAACGTCTCAAAACGGTTAAATAGAAGGGCTTATTGACCGTTTGACCTTGCGGAACGAATCCATGTACCACACCGTCTTGATTTTCGAACGACTCTGGCGAGGTTTTTTCGGTTTTGGCTCATCTTTTCCCACCAATTCCGAGGATTGTTGGCTCGTTAGTGTGTCGTATTCATAGACCCATGTCTCGTCACCAGTTATGATTCGACCCATGAACGTGGGATCAGAATCCGCACGATCCAGCTTGTCTGCAGGTACCTGCATCCGGTACTGCTTTCTAAGAAAATTCAGTTCTATCGGAACGAGCAAGCGGCGACCTCATGCCAAATTGGTCACCAAAATCAAACGAGCGGTTTCACGAGAGATGTTGAGATCACGAGCTATCTCTCTAACACTGGCATGACTGTTTTAGTGCACCATTTCCCTGATTTTTTGGACGTTATCGTCGGTTGAAGAGAACGAGGAAAATCTTCGACGATCTCCCGACCGTCTTTAAAGGCTTTGCACCATTCATACACTTGGGTTTTTGATATAACAGTCTCCATAAGCCTTTTGCAGCATTCGCAACGATTCAGCACACCGAATTTTGTTCGAAACACAAAATTTGGGACAGAATCTTCGTTCTATATTTTTTTCCATTGTAAAATTACAGAGTACCACTGAGGTCCACTGGTTTCAACAGCTGTCGTACACAAACTTGTTGAAAGATCGCGCTCATGTTTGGCATAGCAATTAAGGACAGTTCTACCTACATACAGAAACTTAAAATACTGCACGCGGGCAATTTAAATAAGAATTTCCGCATACTTCTTTTACCAGAGTATATGTCCATTTAGGTCAATTTCCAGACAGTGGGGTGCCCTAATTTTGACAGACAATCGGTAATGTCCCGTGCCACAGCGCATCTGTCATTCCTTGAACCAATAAAGTTAAGAGTATATATTACTCGAGCATCTATTAGCTGAGAATACGACAATTTCACTAATGGGAAAGCTTATCTCATATAGTCTGTTCACGTTAGGTTTAAAGTTATGTCATAGCTAGGGATGTCTGGTTGGAAAAGATTGCAATAAACAAGAACAAAATAACTAGTCTCGCGCAAAGGAACTACTAGTGACATATGGTGACATTTGGTTATGACAGTTGGCATTGAAATGCGGCGTTGACGCATTTTTATCGTTTATTTTAGTTCGCTTTCTTGTGCTGATTGAGATTGGATTGAAGTATTTTCCTCGAAGTTTTGATAATATTTGAATCATTGTTTTAAAATCAGTTCGTTTCAGAACTCAGCGTTTCGAATATTTATTCTTTATAAGTAGTGAAAATGCCAAGAGCTTTCTCGAGCCAAGCCCAAAACATGATTGCACCATCATGCAATTATTTCCAACAAGAACAAGATAATGGGGGGGGGGGAAGGTTTGCTGCCTCTTCTCTATATCTTACTAACAAATTTTTATATATACTAGGGAGGCAATCCACTCAGAGCTATCCGTACTTGAACTAATGTTTAGGAAATAAATTCAATAAGGGTGAGTTATTCATGTCTATCTGATCATTAAGAATTTCCGGTGAATTCCTAAATCTATTAATTTCGAGTGCTTCCAGAAGGTTGAGTTTTATACCTCTCTTCCTAGAATGTAGGATTTTAAATTCTGAATTGAAAGAGTGACCATTTCCCTTTAGATGATTTAAATAATTTAAATCGGTTTTTCCATTGATGAAACTGCGTTTATGTTCAAAGATTCCAGCATTAAAATTTCTTCCTGTTTTACCTATATAAAAACAATTGCAATCTGCACAATCCAATCTATAAACACCCGATTCATTTTCTTTATTAATTGGAGATTTATAATTCCTGATAAATGAACCTGAATTTGTTGATGTTTTGAACGCTATATTTAAATTTGAATTGTTGAGAAGGGATTTCACATTATTGCTAATATTGCCTATATATATTAAACTATTGAATTTCTTGTCTTGGTGTTCACGGATTGGATATATATGTTGTAAAGCTAATTTTGTTTTTTCTTATGTAGTAAGCTGCGAACTAAATTTGCATCATAACCATTATTTATTGCGATTTGTTTTATCAAATTCAATTCTTTGAAATAATTATCATTAGACATCGGTGTGTTCAAGAGTCTATGTATATAGCTATTAAATGCTGCAACTTTATGTTGGTAAGGATGTGCCGATGTATAATGAATTGTGATATCTGTATGAGAAGGATTATGATAAATTGAAAACTGATGTTTATAATTTGACCTTGTTATTGTTAGGTCTAGGAAATTGATCGGATTGTTCTATTCTATTTCAAAAGCGAATTTTATTTTTGGGTGCAGGTGGTTGATGAAATTTTCGAATACAGTGAACTGTCTGTTTGTTCCTGTGAAACAAACAATAATGTCATTGACATTTAGATACCAATATAGGAAATGTTTACTAAGAGGGTGTTTATGAATAGTTTTTTCTATGTTATCCATGAAGATTTCTATTAAAAGAGGGCTTAAGGGGTTTCCCATTATAAGTCCCTCATCACTTTTATAAAAACAATCGTTGAATAAAAAATAATTTTGAGATATGCAAAATCTAATAAAGTATTTAATTAGTGGAATAATGGTTATGATGCAAATTGAGTTAGCAGCATATTACATAAGAAAAAATAAAAATTAGCTTTACAACATATATATCCAATCGGTGAACACCAAGACAAGAAATTCAATAGTTTAACATATATAGGCAATATAAGCAATAATGTGAAATCCCTTCTTCAAAATTCAAATTTAAATATAGCGTCCAAAACATCAACAAATTCAGGTTAATTTATCAGGCATTATAAATCTCCAATCAATAAAGAAAATAAATCAGGTGTTTATAGATTGGATTGTGCAGATTGCAATTGTTTTTATATAGGTAGAACAGGAAGAAATTTTAATGTTGGAATCTCTGAACATAAACGCAGTTTCATCAATGGAAAAACCGATTCAAATTATTCAAATCATCCTAAGGAAAATGGTCACTCTTTCAATTCAGAATTTAAAATCCAACATTCTGAGAAGAGAGGTATGAAACTCAACCTTCTGGAAGTACTTGAAATTAACAGATTTAGGAATTCACCGGAAATTCTTAATGATCAGGTAGACATAAATAACTCACCCTTATTAAATTTATTTCCTAAACATTAGTTCAAGTACGGATAGCTCTGAGTGGACTGCCTCTTTAGTATATATAAAAATTTGTTATTAAGATAGATTTGTAGTATTCATTCGCTCTTGACGAAGATACAGTGTATCGAAAGGCGTAGAGCATTTAATAATATATTTCAGTAGAAATCATCGTTTACTTGTATTTGTGAAAATGGATTTCTATCACGTAAAAGCCTCGTCAATTGAATTGTTAATTTGCTTTTAACCATCGTTTTCAAATTTGATTGATTATTACTTGTCATCAATTCAAAATGAATTATTCGAATTCATACGATTGATATCACGGAAAATACTACCCTGATGTCATAACCGATTTCGACTGTATTTCCTAACAAAAATTAGAAAAAGTTCATCTAAATACAATTCTTTTCAACCGAACGAAAAACTAAGCTTCTATAACCTGTGTTCAACAATCAAAAATCTCAATCAACTTGCCGATCGAACTTTCCTAAAGGTTTCATCGGAATCCTGGAGGAAAGCGATCCTGTAAAACTGGAAAATTTCCCTGTGTTTATGAAAAACTTTGAATAACAAAAACACACCAATACAAAAAAAAAGAAAAAAATTCTCAACGCAAGAATTCAAACTTGGAACGTGTCAAGCTGTTATTCGTAATAAAGGACATGAAAATTTATTGTAAATGTTTACATACTACACCCAACCATAAGTGGAATTGATAAATAGAATAAGTGTACAAGGATTGTTAGAGAAGTATTCGAACTTCTTTCATATGTCTACATCTGATTGGCCTCTGTAGGGCATATACTTAACCAGTATAAAGTCGAATACTTTTCAGATAATTCTTGTATATATTCCACAATATAAGAATAAGCCATCTACTTATATGACTTTTCACGAAATCATAAATTCTAATTTCAGTAATCATCACCAAATCTATACTGACGCTTCAAAACAACTTGATAAAACATCATGCGCTATTTATGACCCACATCTAGAATCTGCTGTCAAATACCGTCTGAATGGCAACTTCACTATCTTCTCAGGAGAGCTTTACGCGATTTGGAAGGCTTTACACTATGTTTCAACTTCGTTCGAGCGATTTAAATCTAAAAATATTTTGATACTCTCTGACAGTCAAATCAGTCTCCTGAGCATTAGTCACCTCAAATTAGAAACAAAGCTGAATTTCATTCACTGTGGTATCCTCGAATCACTCGAATATTTAAGAAACTTGGGACTTAAAGTCTCTTTCATGTGGACTAGGGCTCACTCCGGTATACCTGGTAACGAAAAAGTCGATTATCTGGCCAAGGAATCCTTAGAAATAGACGAAATAGACTTCTCCTTGCGTATATTCTGACATTATTCCCTTCTTCTGAAAAATATAAAGGCTAAATGGATAAACGATTTTCGAAATAGTTCAAGCCTTGTTTTTACAAATCCATTCACGCAGGTTCGATCGGGTTTAAATCCGGTGACCGCGACGGCCAGTCCATTCGTGTGATCCCAACTTCATTGAGATATTCTATCACTATGCGCGCAGTATGAGGCGCGCGTTATCGTGCATAAAAGGAAATTTTCCCTATGTAGGGAGCAAAAGGCACAACATGGGGCTCCAAGATTTCTGTTATATACCGATGGGCATTAAGTGATCCATTGCCAATAATCTCCAGTTCTGTTCGTACTCCCAAGCATATGCCACCCCATATCATAACTGACCCTCCACCGTATTGCTCAGTTCCTGCGAAGTTTGCTTGATTGTACCGTTCCCCTCGATGCCTCCATATTCTATCTCTACCATCCACGAAGTTCACACAATATCGGCTCTCATCACTAAATAAAACTCGTCTCCACTGATTGATTGTCCATGCTACATGCTCCCTAGCAAACGCCAATCTTGCTACCCGATGGGCTCTATCGAGTCTTGGTGCTTTTGCTTGCGCGTATGATCTCAGACCAACTTCATTTAATCGTCTTCTGGCTGTCCTCGCACTGACGTTAATGTTATCCACTGCTTGTAAAGGTTACGTGCCTGAACAGCAGTAAGACGAGGATTTCTTATGGTTTGATTGACGATGAAACTGTCATGTATAGCGCGGGTTGCCGGATTTCTTCCTTGTCCTCGCCTCCTCACGTACAATCCAGTTTCCCTGTAACGTCGGTAGATTCGATGGATAATCGACGTCGAGACACCCAATATGGTACCGACTGAGCGGTAGGTGCGCCGTTCTTCAATCAATGTAACTGCCCTTGCTACTGAGGTTGGTAGTGAATCTCTCATTCTGAATGAAAATACCGTTTCGAATCGTAAACAGTAAAAGAATCACAAAACACCGCAACCGATCGAATTTGTATCAAATCAAAGAATGGAAAACTCTCATTTTTCAAACAAGTGCAAATGTGGTCATATACAAAAAAACGTGTGTTGTATTTCATATTTAATAAAAAAGGTGCACATGTGTAAATGAAAAGTTTTATCAATGGTCCCAGAATTCGGTTGTGTATTTTAATACCTACCGATTGTTATCTCCTATGAATTCCTAATTTTCATCAAATTAACCAAATTGTCATCAATAACTAATGCAATTCGAACATAAAAATCGCAAACGACAATTTCGACACGCCTGAGTGATAATAAGAAAATTCCAAATTGATAGACGAATTTTAATGACAATTTCTTGATTCAATGGAATTTCTCCAAAATGGTGATTTTCCACTTGAAATTAAATATATTTTGCAAAAATAGAGATAAACGCATGAAACAAGAAGGGCGTTACTGTAGGAAGATGTGTCTTGACAGACCATGATATTGTACGTTTCAACTCGGACCACGAAATTCCACAGGGTGTTACGAATTTTTGACAAAAAAACACTTTTAGTTTTGCCCCCGTATAAAATTTTTTTCGAATTTTTTTGTTTCTCTTATAATTTCTACAAAGCAGAAGAGTTGATCTATAACTTGCCGAACAAATCATCTAAATCGGTTGAGAATTAGGAAAAATATCGAACTTCGAATTTGGTTAAATTTTCGAGTGTTCCGCTAATTTTGCCTCAGAGTGTAGTTCGAAGGCTTGTTTTACAAATCCATTCACGCAGAGCCCATTACTGAACTTTGGTTCCAAAACGCTCTTTGCCCTAAGCACCTCCATATGATCAAAAGATAAACACTCCTTTGTGCGATTGTGGAGAAATTGGATCGTTAAACTATGTTATCCTTCAATGTGAACGTTACCATTTAGAAATCAATTCCCTAGTTTCGATTATCTGAAAAAACCCAAATATCATGTCCCCATTTAACCTGAATATCATTTTAAAACGCAAAACTACATTACTTATCTAGAAATATACAAATTTATTAAAAACTGCGAATTACCCTCTAATTAAAACCTTAAACCCTATTTTTCCCTTAATCCTTAATCTCTATGAACTTTACAATCTCTTTTATAGCTGTCGTAATTCCCTGTTTTTTTCCTTATATGTTAACTACCTTTCCGCGGCTCCATCTGTTTGTGTATGAAGAATAAAAATCGCTTTGACAAGCCCCTTAGCGTATGTATCCACGTCTTTCCTCTTTTCTTCTAAATTGTCCTAATGGGATCAGGCTAGGTACAAAGACCATAGACAATCCCCCCTATATATTCCTATAAATACATAATAACGTGCTGGCTAATGTTTTCAAAACGTGCTAATAATTTTCATTATAAAAAAACAACAATTCTTGTACTGCTGTGAACAAAAATTGATGTAAATTTTTAATTTAAACTTTGCGGGCTAACGGGGGTATTTTATTTTTACGTTGGTACTATTGTTACTGACATCTGTGCTAAACTTTATGTCATTGTCATCAAACGTCACTCAGTAACGCTTGTGTTCTTGAAACGATTAAATTTTGACGATAAAAACAACAAAATAGAGGATTCAAGAGTTCCAAGTTTGAATGAAACTCAAGTAGAACATAACTAATAAATAAGGAAAATATTTACCTCTTTTTTAGTTTGGAAGATGTCTCCTTCTTCCTTCTTGGCCCGCTTCTTCCTATCCCTCTTGAAGTATTCGTCGGTGAGGTTTTCGGGGAGCTTCACGGCGCTCAAATCGATTTTAGTTCGGGTACCAATAACGTACCTTTGGCTGATGCGTCTCAATGGGCAACCGTTGACTCCGAAGGGACCTAAACGAAATAACAATTGGTACTATTAACTCATCTCGATAACCGCATGCGCGCGCACACACACACACATTTATATGATAGAAGGTGCAAAGAGTTGCTTCAATATTCCCCAATTCAGTATTTCTTGAATCTAAGCAACTACCCTTGAGGAGAATAAAGTTTCTAAACGCTTTTGTTTTTTATTTATTTATTTTTTCTGAATGAATAACATTTAGAGAGTATTGTGTCAAAATTTCGAGTAAATCAGAGTAAAATTAAGGAAGATACCACGTTTCCACATCATAGATCCCTCCTCATTAACGAAGATGGAACCTTTGACCCCGAAATCAAGGAGGACAAATGTCGTTGAAGACGATAACAAAGACCAGTTTGAAATTTACCAGCAGCCGGAAGACGACAATGAAGAGGAAGAATATGATTAAAATTATAAATTGTAATTTTTCTACCCTTTATTCCATCTTTTAATTTTAATAAAAATTAATGTATTGAATGATATTTTTTTAATAAAAAGATTAATTCATAACTTATTTGTTTTTTCATCATGTAAGAAGTTATTAATATTAATTAGGTTTAAATTCAAATATAATTCCTATATTTTCATTAACAATTCTCCAATTACATGGGCAGGTAAGTGTTGTCAAATAAGTTAATACTGAATAAAAAGTGGATGGTTTAGGAAAAAAAATGATAAAATATAATAGTTAATAGAAATTGACAAATATTTAAAATCATTGATTTATCGATAGTTCATCAACTATACAGGGTGCTTCAACGAAAACTAAACAGAGGCTATATCTACCAAGATATTCATTTCTGATCAAAACGCAAAAACAGGTCAATTTTTGTTTCAAGGGGACATCTTTTGGGGTACAAAACTTGTCTGAAATTATCAACTCCCTAAGCTGGGGGTTGCAATACTTGAACAATTTAAATAGGGAAGATGGGTCGAGTGATGACTCAAAAGAAAGATGGTATCTTCGTCTAAATCGCCTTGAACGAATTTCCATTTTTAATTGAAAACTGTAGAAGATACAGAGTGAGCAACTGAAAGATAGGAAAGATTATTTCCCTGAGACTATTCAAGTTTCAGTGAGGTAAAATGGAACAGATCCATGCTGATGGGTAGATGGGTCGAGTGATAACTCAAAAGAAAGGTATTATCTTTGTCTGCATTCCCGTGAAAGAATTTTTATTTTTGATTGAAAACTGTAGAAGATACAGAGTGAGCCACTGAAAAATAAAGAAGACTATCTATCGCCCTGAGCTATTCAAGTATTCTGCTCTAGGGGTTGAAATTTGAGATGTGAATAGTTTTTCGGAAGATGACAGCCTTTGATCTGGAATGAATCTGTTCCATTTTTTTGCACTATTACTTGAATAGCTCAGGGCGATAGATAGTCCCTCTATTTTTCAGTAGCTCACTCTGCATCTTCTACAGTTTTGAATCAAAAATGAAAATTCGTTCACGGGAATGCAGACAAAGATAATACCTTTCTTTCGGGTTATCACTCGACCCATCTACCCTCTTCCAAATTTTCAAGGGTTGTCACCCCTGCCCCAGGGGTTAAGACCTCTTCATTTGATGAAAAAGGCTTGCCAAACAGAAAATTTTTTAAAATCTGGAAACAAATGGAAGTCGCTGAGGGCCAAATCTGGTGAATGAAATTCATGGAGTTTAGCCATTGTCAAAATGCTCTTGTGAACGGTGCATTGTCCTGATGAAAAAGGTTTTTTTTTCTGCAAACCGAGTGTTTTTTCACGAAATTTTCCCTTCAACCGGTCCAAAAGGTTGCAATAATATTCAGAATCAATTGTTTTACCAGTTTGCAAATAATCCACAAACAAAATTACTTTCAAATGCCAAAATACTGATGCTATAACCTTCTTGGCCGATTTCCGGACACAAACTCGTTTCGAAGCCAAACAACCAGGTTCACACAACTCTTGAGCATCTTGTTTTGATTTAGGATCATGCTGATAGACCCGAGTCTCATTCATAGTGATGAATCGACGCACCAAATCCACTTTATCCTTTTTAAAACGCTCCAAATGTTGCTGAGAAAGTCGCATTCGAATGTGTTTTTGTTTCATTGTTGAAGACTGCGGCACCCATTGTGCACACAGCTTTCTAAAACCCACTTAAAATATGGCTCACACTGTCTAGTGAGATGTGTAGAGCCTCCACTAAATCCCTCTCAATCAATCGACGATCTTCTGAAACCATATCCTGTATTTTGGCTATGATTTCTGGCGTTGATGCGCTTTTTGGACGTCCTTCATGTGGATCTTCGAGGCTTGTACGACCACGTTTAAATTCAGCAACCAATTTTTCTACTGTTCTAATTGTAGGTGAACAATCATTATACACTCTTAACATTCGTTCGTGAATTTCTTTTGGTACTACACCTTCCAAAAATAAGAATTTTATCACTCCACGATACTCAATTTTTTCCATTGTACAAAAATACTGTGACACTATGACACTAACTCGCTTGTAAACAAAGAATGAATTGACAGATTGAAATGAACCTTCACATACGTTCATATGAAGAGTGTACCAACAAAACAAGAACAAATTTGGACTGGTAGCAACGCCCTCTCTTATCGAACGACAAAACTTGTTGAACAACCTGGTAGGTACCCTTTTTGAATCAATAGAATACATGAAAATAGAATTCGCGACAAGGACTTAAGTCGATAAGGGAAAGTGTTAACGTTTGAATGATTGGATTATTGGTAGGCTTAAATGTATCATTTCGGAAAGGGCCTACTTAGAAGGCGATACAATCAAAGCGGATGAAAAATTAATATTTTGTGTTTCAGTAACAAATTCCCGGACAGAACGTACTTCAGACTGGCTATGCAACACAATCATTACTGTGAGTGGATAATGTCATTTGGGCGACATATCCTTACAGTATGGCAAGTGCCCAAGTGATATGGGCTTTTGGTGTAACATGGAATAATAACAAGTGTCTATTTGGAAGATCTATTCATAAGGGGAGTAATAACAAAATCGTTCTTGAAATTATAGCATATAAAGCAGCATGCAATTTCAATAAAAGATCTTTTGCTATGTTCTCCTTTTTAAATGAGAAGGGCATCGCTACAGGTCCAAATGCTCACCAATGCCTCATCAGGTAGAAGTTTAATTCTATTAATATTAAATGTAAAAGAGGTGTCCCGATACTGATCCCTGGGGCACACTACTGTCAACCACCCTGTTAGCAGTAAAACCATATAAGGTCCATTTGTCACACTGTAATATTTATTTTCGAAGAATTAGACGACTGAAAGCAGATTCAAAATTCCGTGAAACCAAATTGCCTGATGCAAAAAAAAAGACTCCTCGAAATAAGTTGACATCTTCACAGCCATCCATTGATAGAATAGGAAGAAGAAGAGATATTGGTCTGTGGTTTTCCGGCCTCCCCCTGCCTAAGCATACAAGTAAAGAGGGAAACCAACACAGGCAAGATTAATTAGATGCAGTAGACATTGTGATTGACACTATTTTACTGTACGGAACTGCCATTAATTCTTCTGTGTAAGAATATGAAATCATACTCTTTAATTAATGCTCAGATTAGGAGTTTCAAGTTCAATAGTTTTCTCACAAACGTTTTTACAATTCTGAGAATATAACTCAGAATCTACTGGATTGATAATTTTGAAAATAATAACAAATTCACCAAAATGTTTTTCACATCAACACACAGCCGATAATAAAAAACACTTGGATAGTACCTAGGGAGTTCATTAATGCATTTCGAACACCGTTTCAGATAATCCAGAAACGAGTTATGAATTTTACCCAACAACTTTGTCTCCAGGCGCCTTGGTAGATTGGCTGTCACCGACTTTATTCATAATTTGTATTAAAAATTTCAAAGATGCTCAAGATGTACTATAATATGTACAGGAATTAAATAAACCAACAATATTCATATTTCTTATAGTAAGAAAACAATTAAAGCAAAATGTGTAATACTGGAGAGAGGTGTATTAATTAAATGATAAGTTAAAGTATAAGAGAAGAAGATTATGAGATTCTATGTCCACAGAACCTAATGGAAAGCTTTGTGGTAACATTTTGCATTATATCACTTTAACGGAAAAGCAGAAAGTATATTAAATCTTTGCACCTTTAACAATTACGTGTTTAATAGATGTGGAGGTTGCAATGATGAATAAATGCTTAAGATTATTGGATTTATTAATTTCTCAACCATTCTAAAAGGAATTATACTGAAATAATTCCAAAAATAACACTACACTTCCAATACGTAATAACAAGTATTAAAATGATAAATATTGTTCATTCTCACTAGTAACACCCTTAGTAGTTCGTAAGCATGGGTTGCAAATAGAGAATCATTAATTTAGCACAACGAAACAAAACAAAACTAAACACATTTTGTTCTTCATACATGTGCAATTTCAAACTTTATTATTGGTAAACAAATATTTCATAAAAACTTACCAGTTACTAAAAGTAGTCCAGAGTATAACTGTTTCAACAAAACTACACGCTTTCCTTTATGGGAACCTGCCAAAAGGATGAGGATGGTTCCAGGAGTAAGACTTGGTCTCAAGGTACGAGTATGTTGCTTGAAACATTTCTTAGCTGGTCTTGGACGAATCCTAAAAATATAACATTGATACATGTTATATTTTAAACGCAATATGTAACTTACTTGTCTTGTGTAGGGTAATAATTCCTACGTTTCTTCACTAATACATAACGTTTTCCACCATTTTTATCACCGCCTATTTGTTTTTCAATTACGCGTGGTTTAATGGTCTTCTTCGTTGCAGCTACTTTCTTGCCAACGAATTTATACAGGGCTTTTTTGTGGTACATCTTGGACCTTGAAAACCTGAGCACTCCATTTCCCAAGTCATAATTTCTGGGTTTTCCTTGTTTAATTACTTTTCTAGTTTTAGATTCTTTTTTCTCTGCCGCTGGGGGTGTCGGAGCCATCTAAAAACAGTTGTACAAATCAACACTTGCTCCAACAATGCTGCTAGTAAAATGCAAAATTAATATAAATCTTCAGCTACCTTTTATCTTCACATTAATTCAGAGGTGTCCTAAGGTAAATATAACATCATTTAGTATTAAATTGAATGAAACCCACAAAAATATGTTGTGCAAACATAACCTCGTTTCCTAACTAGTTATGATTCTTTTCGAATATTGATAAAAATTTCGAACAAATATTTCTTGTGAATAATATAGAATCAATATTTGATATCCATGAATTAATAAAATATTGTTTTACAAGAAGGATTACTTTAAATAAA
This sequence comes from Cryptolaemus montrouzieri, assembly GCA_013387265.2. NCBI lineage: Eukaryota > Metazoa > Arthropoda > Insecta > Coleoptera > Coccinellidae > Cryptolaemus > Cryptolaemus montrouzieri. The sequence goes on from JABFTP020000042.1 coordinate 46,979,624, forward strand.
ATAGATTTCAGAAAAAAATTCCACCAGACCTACCTTGACAGATGTTCAACACATAAAAGACACCACCATAGAATTTGACATAAGAGATCCCGACATAGAGTGAATGACAATGTAACACAGAAATGCTATTCTTCTTTGGCGTTTCATTCTTTTCACCTACAAGTTCGCCAAATTGCAATAAAATAGAACGGGGGGGAGGTTTTAAATTTTTAATCATGTATAAAAATAGTGAACAAAATTTCAAAATAATCGATCCATTAGATTTTGAGTTGTACTTGGGTATATGAGATAGGTCTTATTTTTGTGTTACTAATTAGTTTTGATATTTCCTTGCTCATGAACAATATATTCTGATCTTAATATAAGTGAGCTTAATCATTGTGAGCATACAATTGAAAGTTCTGTTTTGTGTAAATTCGCACTAGGATACTAGATGAAACCACAGAATTTTCCAATAATATTAATTTCTGGAAAAATTCACATTTCTGAGAAAATTTGTCAAGCATGTTGTACATATTTGAAAAGAGAAAAATACTCTTCCTATGTTATCCAAATTGACGTATGGTTTGTACTTAGAAAAACATAATTTTATATAATATATCCCTAGTTTCTACACAAAAATGTGCCCTTAGAATGTCAAAAGGGTTTTCACCTAACAGATAACAGAGTTTCATAAACAAAAAAAGATGGCTACGATCTGTGTACCAATGAGCTTTCCTCGAAAATGAGGGACAGAGACAGGACGATAATTTTCTCTATGTACAATAATTCACGTAGCTTCCGTACTGAAACATTGTGAATGAAAAACCCTATATAGTTCACAAACTACTGAAAGGGAGTTACTATTTGAATATTCATTAACAGTTATCAATATCCTTGCGAAATGAAAATGACAGTTATAATAATTCATTGTTATCTATATTTGTGTTTTACAGCACCCTCTGACATAATTGAATTTCATTTAAAATTATACTTGGGTACATTTTAATTTTCTACTTTCAAGCTTGGATTGCTTCGTACAGGGTGACTATTGCAAAGTTCAATGTATTAAATTAAATATAGTTTATTGTAAAAACAAAATGTGTAATACAAAATGTCGGTAATAGTTTGATACAGTGTCAATAGTCAAAATTCACTGAAATAATGTTTACTTACTAATTTTGGGCCCCAGAATCCAAATCTGCAATCATTTTGTCCCGCTCGGCTATCGTTTAGGAAAAAACAAAAACCAAAATTCCCTTAAAAGTCCTCTTGTCTATATCATTCAAACTCTATAATTTCTTCATTAAAATGCTTTGTTACTATTACAATGGATAAAATATTCACACATGTACCATTAATCAGTAATTATAAGCTCAAATATACATTTTAATTTCTTATTAAAATGCTTTTCAATTCGAATGTTTATTTTCTAGACAGTTAACCCGCCATATTTACTGCCACAATATGATTGCTCTTGAATTCTCAATATTAGGCAACAATTTCACACATTTTTAGTCCAAGACCTACGTGACATGAACCCGTCAATAGTGACGTACTCGCCATCTCCTGTAAAAATAGAGAGGGATATTCAAATGGAAATCTCTTCAAACCAAACCTAACTAACCTAACCGAAACACAAACCTAATTTAAATCTATAATTTTGAATTGAATAAGTTAGAAGGTTAGGTTTTAGGTAAAATTAGGTTAGTTAGGTTAGGTTTGGAAATATTCCCATTTGAATTTCGCTCTCAGTTATGGACGAGAGAGATTGATTTTATCTCTTTCTTACATCGGTTCGAGCCGTACATCGTATGACACGGAACATGAAATTATTGTAAATATGGCGGGTTAACTGTCTAAAAATAAACATTCGAATTGAAAAGCATTTTAATAAGAAATTAATGTATATTTGAGCGTAGAATTACTAATTAATGGTACATGTGTGTAAATTTTATTAATTGTAATAGTAACAAGTCGTTTTAATGAAGAAATTATAGAGTTTGAATGATATAGACAAGAGGACTTTCAAGGAAATTTTGGTTTTTGTTTTTTCCTAAACGATAGCCGAGCGGGGAAAAATGATTTCAGATTTGGATTCTGGGACCCAAAATTAATAAGTAAACATTTTTCAGTGAATTTTGACTATTGACACTGTATCAAACTATTACCAAAATGTTTTAGCAATTTCAATGTGAATGGAATGAATATTCATCTTTTCATGTACTACTGATAGTTGTGGACAAAGATGATTTATATATTATATATATTAGTCTATGTTGTGGAGATAATCACAACAATCTGTGAAAATGCGCACAACATTGTAAGTTCGGATCTAAGCTTTTCATGTCTTCGCAAACTCAAATTATTTCTTTATTGATAGAGTCCAATAATTTAGATAGTAACTCTCTTTAGTTTGTGATGCATCTATTCTATGCTCGAAAAATTATGGTTATGTTTGTTTGGTTTTAGAAGAAATTGTCAAATTAAGGATAACAGATTTTATTTTACTTTGTGAAATCAAAACTTAATAATTTTTGAGATAAACCAATTCACCTCAATTTAAATGTGAACACAAATGGAACATATTCGAAATCTCACTTCGTACTAATATGGATTTTTCGGAACTGAAAACAGTGAAAACGGAATATGACGAAGTAGATGATAAAAGTTTTGTAAAAACAATTATTGATGGCGAAAAGTAAGATAACACAATTATACTTTGAATTGCGAAATTCAATTGTTCATAAACAATAAACTAGTAAATTACCGATAATTGACAATTTTCAGGGTGTATGAAGGTAACTTAAATACATATGAATTTCCAAAAGTTGAAACCGAACAGTTTGATGAAATTGAAGATAGTAAAGCTTTTATGAAAGAATTTAATGAGGATGAAGAAATTTCCCATCCCGAGATTTTCATAAAGTAAGAATTTACGATTTATGTGATAGATATGATAAGAAATTGTTTTAGGTCTGAGCTGGGTGAAGCTACTGAGATTGACAATGATGGATATGAAACAGTATTTCCTAATATTAAAAATGAATTGAATGAAGAAGATGAGGATGAATTCATTGATGCCGATGAACCGGACTGGCATGAAGATGAAAAGTAAGTTATTCCGATTGTTCAATAACTAGCAATTTTTATCTACCATTCATCGTAAGCCTTCTGTAACATTTTCAGCTATTCGCCACACGAAATTCCATTTCCTATACAGAATTTGTTTGATATTCATCCATTGTGAAAATCGCAAAACACACTTGTGAGAACTGACAAAATCAAATGACAGATCGCGTTCAAACTCCGCGTCAGTATAGATAACAGTTGTGCCAACTTAGCAGCAGCAAAATTTTTTCTGACAATCATTTAAGCAGATTTTTGAAATAATCAATTCCCAGACAGAATGTATATAAGGCACATCTTCCTTTTAAATGTACTTCTTATCTGATGAAGCACAGTGTAGTGAAATGCGTCTTAAATTTGTGAATATAGTGAAAATTTCAACAGAATTCTTTTTTTAATTGAAAATTATCTTTTTGAACCCTGTGGTCGACTTTAGATAGATAGATATATCGTATGAGTGGGGACTGCCTAGCAGCCTGGCCACTGCGACCCAGTGGTATATTGTGGCACGCTCTGTATTAAATTTCATCCACAAGCTCCATATTTCTTGTAAAGAATACGAGTTTCATGGGTGAGAGCTTAATAACCTCAGTTAGCATCAGTTTGTTAGATCCAAGTTCTTCCATCCTGACTCTGTTCCCAGCTAGGCACTCGCACATAACATGTTCCTTTATTCTATCTCTTCTTCATGGAGGATTCTCAATCAATCCTAACTTATTCAGGTGTTTCCTGAGGCGACAGTGCCCCGTTAGTATGCCAGTTAAAACTCTCAGTTCCAACCTAGAGAGTTTAAGCCACAGTGGAAGGTCTACTGATGACATGTCAAGCGTGTCTGAGACCTGAGAGATTCATCCAGTGCTCACATACCCTCAGGTCTAACCATTGGTTATTTTCCATACTTGCCGTCTCCAGGGGAATTCCAAGGCTGTATCTCGAGCGGCCAATGAGTAGGCCTTCTCATTCCCCTCAATGCCTGAGTGTCCGGGTACCCATAACAGATGGAGCCTGCTCCGTTCTCCTAGTTTGGAACGGGTGAAGGACATTCTTGCACCATAGTGACATACAGATATCCTGCAGGAAGCCAGATGGTGTAACACCAACTCTGATACTCCTGCAGGCTAGGTTGATCTCACCCCCGAGTGCTCATCTCCGCTCGGATTTGTTTTATTGACTGCCATACTCCTGGCAACCAAACATTCGACACTAGATGCAAGCAGTCTCTTCAAACGCTTTTAGCAGTTCCCCCCAGCCTTTTCTGCTTTGGGACGAGTCTTTCAGTCTCACCTTCGGCAGCTGCTGAGATGCTAACAGGGTCAGTGGCGTCGCTAGCAGCCACTGCCTCCCCAGTCGCCGCTTCAGATTTGGTAGGAAACACGCGGTGTGATAGCTCGCTATCCACGAAGGTGACAGGGTGGTAGGTGGAAGTTGTACCTCCACCTCCATGTGTTCCTCTGTTTGAGGATCGAGGTTAACCTGCTTGTCAGGTTTTGGAATCGTATGGTCAGTATCAATAAAATTCCCATGAGTAGAAGAATGGGTAGAAATAAAAAATCCACCAGGGCAGTGCTCCTTTACTCTGGCAAGCCAAAATAAAACCGGATGCTGGCAGGTGTCCGGAGTCCACCTATTCGCGACCCATCTTTTCCAATAGGCCACACCCACAAGGAGGGTACGTTCCTAGGCATAGGAAGTTTCACCATGAACCTGGGGATTTTGGATAAGATTTAGTCCTCTTGGCCTGGGCGGTTAAGCCAAGCTCCCATTCATGCCGGCCGTGAGACATGTCCACAGACACCGACAGAAGCCTGGTACTAACGGCCGCTGTGACTAGCATAGCCAGCACAAATGGTCGGCGCCGTAATACCATTGTGCAGACTCTTAGCCACGACACGACAGAAGGGTAAGGGAAGTTGGTCCGCGGCTAGGTTTCCGAAAACTGCCAGTTCCAGTTTTAATCTAACCTAACCTAACCCCTATTCCCCACCTGGGAACGCGCGGGATTGGTACTTCACTCCTGACTGATAAAGTAGATGTTCTCATTTTCGCTGTGTTTTCACGCGGAGGAATTACTAGATGGCGTGTCTTCAAAGTAGCCCACAGAAAGCTTCAAAGTGTATCAAGTGACCATACTAGAAGGAAAACAAGCTTTTTTAATAAGCATGGAAAATATTACATTCGATATAGTCCAGAAGAATATTGTTCCCCTAATATGTTGATTCTTTTGATTAATAATACTTTTAGCCGATGCTTGGAAATTCCTAATTCCATCTTCAGTGGTATCCCTGATGAATATTTCAGCCATCACAGACGTTTTGTTTCAGTTCTGATGGAACCTGTTCACCGTGTACACTGAATTTCAATATTGAAGAACTTGCAGTAATAGCATTGCTTTTGGACGAGGAAGAAGAGATGGAAAGACACTGAGTTGATTTCTTATGAATACTTTGAGAAACAGAAGGAAAGTTTATGACATTGTATGGACGAAGAGTATCAATTTTATGAATATATCCGAATGAACAAGAATGCATTTTATAATTCACAAATAAAACGTATTTAACTATCTCTCCATCACTTAAGAAGACTCTTACTTAGTTTAATTGCAGCAGAACAAGCTCCAAGCATTTGGCCATCTATGATTTTTGATTGTTCTTTAAATTTAAACAAATATTTATGTAATCGACGTTACACGACAGAGAAGGAGATAGATCAGAAAATTCATCACTTTTATCAGAACATTTCAAAAGATGATTGGTTTCAATTCTTTCAGTAGTGGAAGTTTTGGTTACAAAAGTGGATTGATATAAATTTGGATCTCTTTGAACATAAATAAAACAATTTGCATCATACGTCTCGTCTATTTCTTGTATCTCAGAAATGTATAGCGTAATCCTTGTATGTGCGTTCTACTCTCAAATTCCATAGATTTTGAACTGGAGTTGGTATATAGATATTTTTAAAACTTCCCATACAATAACCGTTATTTCTTCGACATTTATTGGTACTGTGCTATTCCCTCAGATAAAACATAAAGATATTGACGTAAATGTGGATCTAGTTGCTAAATATCTGAAATCAAACAGAAGAAATAATAGATAAACTGAAATTATTATGTTTTTTTCAGCACTTCAATCCAAAGAAAGCAGAAAGAATCTTCGTTCGGTTTTTGTGCGTCTGAGCGTATTAGAGGATATAAAACAAAATTTAGTGAAATTGATGAACGAATTAATGAATATTTGAAATATAAAATGAAGAAAGTTGACGACTCTACAAGTAACGCGAATCAAATGTTTTTGTTAAGTTTAGTGCCTGATTTAAATACGATGACACCAACGCAGATAAGAACATTCAAACGAAAAGTTATTACTTTAATAGACAATATACTAAGCGAACCTACAAGCACACATAAATCCACATTATAATATCTAAACAAAAAGATTATTGACAATGCTGTTCAGAGGGACTTGGTAAAGTGGTACAGTGCCAAATGACTGGAAGATTGGCATTATGATACTCATACTGTATAAAGAGAAATGGGGAAATTACGCTCTTCAAAGTTGTAGCAAAAATTATACGAAAAGATTCTGGGAAATAAATGGAGAAATCTGATTGGGACCAAACTAGAAGAACAGTAAAATGGCTTAGATCTAGTAGGAGGGTACACGACCCTATATTTACTATAAAGCAGCTGCCATAAAAACATTGGAGGAAAAATAAAGAAATTTATCTGGCATTCATCGATTTGGAGAAGGCTTTCGATATAATCCTAAGAAACACAGTATCGTTAGAAGGAGTTAGACCAGGAGGTGTTCTGAGCCCTTTATTATTAGAAGTTGTAATAGATAAAATAACAAAGTATATAAAAACTAAAAAGGTGCACGTGTTATTGCAAAATGTTGATCTGCGCATGCGCACCCACTGAAAGGGACTTGCAAGCAAACCTGGAACGAAGAACTGAGGAAAAGAGATATAATCATAAATGTAGAAAAAATGAAGTTATGTTAACAGGAATTGAGCACAAATGAATATTCAACTAGAAGGAAAAAGTTCGGAGCAAGTAAGGGAATTTAAGTACTTGGGGATGACAATATGAGATGAGGAGACATGGTGGGGAAACTTAGTGAGAGAATAAACAGTATGTCGAAATTCTATTATTCAATTTGGGTATTGAATAGGACACAGAACGCAGACTAACAGTGTTAGAAATGAAATACCTGCGAAGGGTAAAGCGCAGGGACCGACTAAAAACGAGGTGATGAGAAAAGATCGAGGGGGAAAGAATTGAAATCAACAGCTGAGATGGTTTGACCATCTAATAAGAATAAAAGTAAATGGACTGTTTTGACGTATCTGAAAATCAAGAGTGAAACACAAGGATGACCGAAGATGACACAATGATAAAGTGCTAAAATACTGAAACATAAAGGGACTACATATAGATTAGTAAATAGATTATGAGTGTGGACTGCCTAGCAGTCCGGCCACTGTGATTAGGGTGTATCGTTTTTGACTTTTTTTCGAAATTCAAAAAAGTATAGTGCGGAAAAGTTGCATTTGGTGGCACCGAGCATCTGTGATTTTTTTCAGAATTTTTGAACAATGCCTAGGGGTCGCGCAATGCCCTCAAAGTTTCTTATGTAGTGTATAACCCGCACAACAATCTTGCGTTTTCAAGCTGTTTTAGGGTTCTAAAGTCACATTTCTGAACACTTTCTCTTGTTTTTAGTTGTTTTTTTTATGGAGTATAAATGAAAGAAGGATTTCGCTGTATTGTTAGGCTATTTTTTTACTTTTATTGTACAATACAATATTAGAGTAAAACATCATTATAAATTAAAATTTTAATTATAATATTTGCTTTGTTGGGATTAAATGATAATGGAAGATTAATACAATTAAAGCCAATTCAATATTGTTACAAACAAGTGTTAATAAAGCATGGATACAATTTAACGTTAATGCAGCTTTGGTAAAATTAAATTTTGAAAATCAGAATTTCCTATGGACGCTTCCGCTATTCTTGTGCAACGGCGTAGTCCTTTTTGGTATGTAGAGATAGCATCTGTTGTCTGGACTCCAGTTTTGCTTTCACGTACGCGTCACGAGATTGTGGCCCAAAAACAGAGGAAGAAGCTTCTGTTACTAATTTTACCAGCCTTTCGACAGCCTGAGTGTGGCAGGGGAAAGCGGTTAATTCCTTATCACAGAATGCTCGACTCCTAATATTTTCTTCTATTTCTTCGGGTGATAGTGATCGGGTTAGAGGGGGCTCGGTCACAGGGTGCGAAGACCAGTCTATGAGATCGAAGTAGTGCTCAGCGTTGAACTTTAATTTGGGCAATTCGAAGGCGCGTATTCCTTCCGTGTTTCTTCGTCGATCTTGCCTTTTTATTCTTCTCCAAGCAAGAGCTCTCGTGTCGGGATTGCCATCGTTGATCATAGCGAACAGTACATTCTCAGGGTGTCCAAAATAGGCATTGTTCTGAATAACCTTGTCCACAATGTTCCGCAGTTGGAGAGGTAGGTAGCGTGACAGTCGAATCAACTTTCATAAATGTATTGGACCCTGGGCAATCGAGGGTTCTTTTTTTACTGAGTACCAAACGGGAGCGTAAACTTTCATTAAATACGAAGCCAACTGGCGAAGCGCCTCCGAAGGCTTTTCGGTACTAATGTATAATCGTAATACTCTACTAGCTGTAGTTAACCACCTAGATTGTACAAAAGGGCCTGTTTTCTGCTTGCTGAGTTCTTTTGGACAATGTCCACTTTAGACAGCGGTACATAAACGTAGGAGGTATTTCTGATCGGTGCTAATATCTGTCAAACCTTCCGTGTCTTCTATCCAATCAACGGGGATGGCGTCAAACTTCGTCACTCGTCGATTTTCGCATTGTAAAATAGCTTCTCCAATGGGTCCACCGGTTGCTTGTGGATTTTTAGTTTCTCCGTCTAAATATCGCATGAGATGTCGGAAAGGTAGCTCGTTCAAATGGAGTTGACAAACAACATGCTGCACAGGAGCGTTGATAGCTATCTCTATGAGTCGCATCACACCTTGGATCCGACCAGTATTGACGTTAGTGCCGTCACATCCCAGCACTGTTAATTTAGAAATATCGATTTTCTGTTGATCAAAAAAAAATCGCATACTTTTGACGATATCATCAGCGGACCCTGATGAAGGTGAAACATGGCCAAGAAACTTCGACCCTGGTTCTTCTACTAAGCATACATGTTCCTCAGTCTCGTCTTTGCGATAAAATCGACTTCCTTTCTTCTCTTTTTTAAGAGTTCGGTCCTTACGTCCGTCAAAATACAGACCTTTAATAAATTTGGTTTCGGTTTCAGTATTCCTTTGAAATTTTTTTTTCAACTCGCCCATAGCTCTTGTGACTTTGCTTTTATCTATAACTTTTTCTTTTTCTTCTAAGGAAATTATACCAGCGTCTTCTAAAGCGGCGCTTGCTATCAACGCAACATGTCTTCTTGATACACCTGATCTGTAAGCAGCTGACGCCACATTTTTGATGGACAAACGTGTGTTTCTAGATGTCGAGGTTTGTGGTTCAAAATCGGAATCGTTACCGCTGGTATCCTGATGACTCGAGGAAGATTTTTCTGCTTCTGACGCTGTTTGCTCTTCTAGCTTGGGACGCTTGCGCAATACAGGACGAGAATCCATGTCTGAGCCAGTAACCTTTTTCGCGTTTAGTTTTTTCCTTTCTTCTTTCTTCATTTCTTGACATTTAATAAGAAAAGAGTAGCCTGTTCCTGCTTGACGCACTTAGTATAAAGAACCTTACCGAACCAAATACGAGAAAAATATCACTCTGGTATTTATAATTTTTTGTTTTCTTTCTCTAATTCGTTACATCGTAGTCTTTTATTCCTTTATACCACAAAGACAACAAATACACATAAACAAACTGCAAGAAAATCGACTTTAGACCTCTGAAAACACTTGAAATCGCGAAATTGTGCGGGTTGCCTATATACAACAGAAAAAACTTTAAGGGCATTGCGCGACCCCTAGGTATTGTTCAAAAATTCTGAGAAAAATCACAGATGCTCGGTGCCACCAAATGCAACTTTTCCGCACTATACTTTTTGAATTTCGAAAAAAGTCAAAACGATACACCCTAACTGTGATCCAGTGATTTATTATGGCTAACCTTATCAGGATTATCATCCAGATAATTATCAAACAACTAGAATTCCAATGATGTCATACATGTGCTCCCACAATTAATTCAAAACATAAACACTGCCAGAGTAAACAAAGTCACATGTAGCGATAAAGAAGAATATGGCCCATTTAAAGGATTTCCATCCAATAAAAGTACAACTCAAAACACTAAAGAAACCACAACAACATCCCAAACAATTAATAAACACAAGCCAAACATAATAATTAATCGAAACATTAACTTGAATGAACAACGTAAGAATAATAACCAAATAAAAACAACAAATATTAATTTCTCTTTGAAGATGAAGGGAATTCAAAACACGGAATATGCCAACCTTTATTATGTTATGGTGAACAGTGCGGAAGTAAAAGACAGAATCCAAATGGCCGACCTATGGAATACAAAAATTCAACAAACACCGATGTTATACTGAAAACTAAATTAGGTATCTACTCAAATCCAATAACAACAAAGAAAAACTGAAAGAAACTTGAAGACCTACAAAATCATAACAAAATACTTTCTTATAAAGAAACAAAACAGAGAAATCTCCAGAAAGAGAAAGTGGAACCCAAGCAAACATACTCTGTAGTTATTTCAGGTATGGAAAAAAATATTACCGATGAAGAACTCAGTAAATTCCTACAAGATAATGGCCTAGATCACAGATACTGCAGAAGAATAATATCACGTCAACTCCATACCCTACAGGCTACATACGTGTGATTACAGGATGTGTGAGAACATTCGAAGAATTACTGAACAACGGATTATTCTACAAAAATCGGCATTATCCGGTATATCCGAGCAACCCTCCTGAACCAACTCCAATTCCATGCAACATCTGCCTTAAATTTGACCACACAACAGAGAAATGCAGTAATACACCGCTATGTACGAAATGTCAAGGACCACACAAAACATCTATGTGCAAATCGAAAGAACCCCCAAGTGCTCATCATGCGGCGACGAAAACCATCAGGCTTGGTCCTTAAAATGCCCAAGACACCCAAAAAACCAATAGAGGGAATCCCAAATGTTAATATAAAGCCTCTCAACAAGAAATCGAGAGACATTGAAGAATCCTCCAAGAAACAAAAGAGAATACATTCCTCAGTTACTATACACGACGTTATAATAAACACTTATATCAGAAAATTAAACAAACCAAAGAATATAAACAGAGAAGAACTATTACAAAAACTGAAGCGACGATTTATCAATGAATACAATGTAGACACAACAGCAGTATTTTCTGGGAACAGAATATACATACTTATGTTTGACATAGAAGACCCTGAAGCAGATTCTCCAACAGAACCAGTCCACAACCAAATCAACAGGCAAATTCAACTCTAAAATTAGGTTATTATACAACAATATAAACAGCTATATTCCTAGAAACACTTGATCAATCATTATATAGAACACAACAACATAAAATGCGCAATGTTTGTAGAGACGAAAATCAGAAGACCAAGTAATCGAGTACCAAGACTGGAATATACTTAATCACATTGGAGAGAAAGACGAGAGAGTTAGAGGAGGAAGCCTGGTAAAATGTCACCCCAGCCTGAAGATGGGAAAAGCCAACCCCATCAGTAAATAATCGTAAAATGAAACCCTTCACTTCACTATACCATTCAAAGAAGAGAAACTACATATTTTCCTTGTATATATCCATCCACATTCAAAAATAGAAGAAACCATATTCACAAAAGCCTTGCAGTACAAGTATGCAATAATTATTGGAGATTTCAATGTGAACAAGGTGAAAAAAGACAAATAAACAATTTCATCCAAAACAGCAACTTCATTCAAGTACCAACCATGCCCACATTCTTGATGGATAACAACCCAGATAGCACACCAGACATCATATTGCACACTTCCAACTTAAAAATAATGTGACAGAAATTAAACTCATCCCAGACTTGGGGTCAGATCACTTGGCAATGATGATAGAATTAGATATAGAAAAAACCTATCGGCAGGAACAAGAGAGCTTCACTTATAATTTCAACAGGTGCGACATAAAAAGGTGAATGAAGCATTGGAAGAATACATCGAACTAAACAAAGATAAAGCAATCAATGAAGAACTTATAGAATCATTTAACGAAAAGTTGTCCAATACTATCAAAGCCAATACGCCCACTATTAGTCATACACATTACCTTCATGAACTACCACCTTATATAATAAAACTGATCAAGAACAAAAGGAAAATATACAGAGAATACTGCAGGAATATAAGTCCTAACTTAAAACAGAAAATAAATGAGTACAACAAAAACGTCCAAAAATGATTCACCAATACAGAGAACACACATGGATAAGGGCTTGTAATAAAATAAATGAATCTAAAGGAGATCATTCTATCAAGAAACCAAAAACTTTCAAAATATAAACACTATAACAAAATTCCCACCCTAATAGAGAATGGAAGATCTTACTCGGAAGATGGAGAAAAGTAGAAGTGTTTGCAAAACACTACGAAAATGCTTTCAATTACGACAATGACGATAACTTTGATAAAACCCACGAGAGGAGAGTTAATCAGTGGTATGAAAAATTCTTCTCAACTTCCAAGAAAATTCCATCAGGAAAAATAAAAATTGACAGAGAGACCTATTTTCAAATAGTAAACAGCTCCAAAACAGTGCCCCAGGTGTCGATTACATACCTTGGAAAATAGTTAAAAACTCAGTGATAGAATACATGAACACCTTATAAGTATCTATGAATATTGCCTCAATCAAGAAATATTCCCAAAAATATGGAAGAAAGGATGTATAATAACAGTACCTAAAGCGAACATGGACCACTCAAAATCAAAAACTACAGACCGATAACCCTCCTGCCAGTTTTGGGGAAAATTTATGAAAACATAATAAGGATGAAATTAATTGAATATCTGCAAGATCAACTTCCCATCTTTCAATTCGGCTTCCAAAATCAGAAATCTACAACACATCCACTGACTATATTGATATCAAACACGCAAAACGTCACATTGAAGAATTTTAAAACATCGGCAATTAGTCTAGATATAAGTAAAGCCTTTGACAGTGTGTGGCACAAAGGTCTTTTATTCAAACTAAACTCGATGAAAACTCCCAGATATTTACTAAATATTATAAGAGACTTCTTGGAAAACCGACAACTATGGGTAAGAATTAAGAACAGCAAATCATATATTTTTGTACCACAACAAGGGACACCACAGGGCTCACCACTCTCACCGCTACTATACAACCTCTACTGTGCGGACATATTTAATCCTGAAAGCCAAATTCAATATGTGTTACAGTATGCGGATGACACTCTTTTGATATCCTTTGAGAAGAACTTAACGAAATGTATAGAACAACTTCAAGAACTAATGGGAAGATAGAAGTGTGGTTCCGTACTTGGAGATTGAAGCGAATCCAACAAAATCTCAGTTCATAATCTTCAATCATAGAATATCAAGTAGCTCTCCAACAATATCCATATGTAACGAGCAAAAAATCCACAGCAGGCAATAAAATACCTTGGAGTCTATGTAAACAATAAAATGAATTTCAATCTGCATACAAGTCAAATGAAGAAGAAAACAACATCCCGAGCAAAACACTTCTCGAAGCTAGTTATTGGAAACCAAGGCTTATCAGTGGAGAATGCAGCCAAAATCTACAAGACCATATGCAGACCAATCTTAGAGTATGCCCACCCAATTTTGATCAATTGCAGGAACCCAGCAGTCCAAAATATACAAAAAGCAGAAAAATAGCACTGAGGACCATATCAAGAATTAGACATCCACGCAACAGACTGCACAATCCTCCCAATGTATTACTATACGAAAAAACTATGATTCAACCTATTTCAGACAGATTTCAAAATTAAATTCAAAATTCTACGGCAGATTGGAAGGTATGGCAGATGTCATCAAGCTGTACCATGAGGACCCCAACAACAACAACCCAACAAGGAAGTATCCATCAAAATCACTACTCCAAAAACTCAGGGAGGAATATAAGTAATAGATAACTTAAGCATACCTTACATAAACAGTTTTTTTTGTTAAATAATGATATTTAATTTACTGAGCTGAAGGACCGAAGGTCGATGGCTCTTGTTGTATGTGTATGACAATAAATGACAGTTCTCTCTCTCTCTCTATGGCTAACTCTGTCCTAAATTCCACCCACAAGCTCCATCCTTCAATATTTTAGAGCTCGAGTCGATATTGTAACATGTTCTATCTTCACCTGTGTATACTAAATATTAATCTATTGAAACAAGAATGTGTTACAAAAACACATCTGACTGATTGTCAGGTTAGAGTGTTGCTAAGGTGGCACAAACTGTTTTCTATACCGACGCGGAGTTTGACATGATCTGTCATTTACTTTGTTTACAGTGCTCGATTATATCGGCTCACTTTCTCATGAGATAAAACGCCACCTCATAATCTAAGCAAATTATTTTAACGCAAAATAGAAATCAGATAAACTCAAATAATCTGATATTTACAAAATCGAATTTAACGAATGCCCTTCAGCTGACAAAAGTGTTTTTGTATAGTATAGATTTTGTTATTCTTTTGCAGCGTGGAAGATTTTGCGAAGGAGGAACAACAAGGATCAGATGTTTCAAATACTCAAGAAGTAACATATGAAGATGTTGAGGATAATGCCAATATGACACCAAAAAAATACAAATGCGAAATATGTTATTATTCCTCATCCCGAAAATATATCCTCACGAATCACGTGAAGAGTATACATCTGGGTATAAAGGATCACAAGTGTACTCAGTGCAGTTATCAGACGACGGCAAAGAGTAATCTTAAACAGCACGTAAACAGTGTTCATCTTGGCATAAAAAAATACAAGTGTACAGAATGTCATTATCGAGCTACTCAAAGGAGCGATCTTAAGAAACATGTAGATAGTGTACATATTCGTGCGAAAAATTTCAAATGTACAGAATGCCATTATCGAGTAACTCACAGGAGCGATCTTAAGAAACATGTAGATAGTGTACATATTCGTGCAAAAAATTTCAATTGTACAGAATGTCCCTATCGAGCTACTCAAAGGAGCGATCTAAAGAAACATGTGAATAATGTGCATAATCGTGCGAAAAAAATTCAATTGTGATCTATGTGATTATCATGGAACTCATAATTCTAAAGTCAAAAAGCATGTAAATAATGTTCATCTAGGCATATTCTGAATTTGGGAGGCTTTTACTTGGTGAAATTCCATTATCAATAATAAAAAACAAGTACTGTGTTTTAAGGAATTTTACTTAATAATTGCGATTCGTAACGCGTTTCACTACACCGTAGCTTCTTCAGACGAATGATTATGCAGAAAAATATAAATGAGAATATAACTATAAATGTTCTTGAGTAATTAAAAGCTTATTGGTTGCTTCTTCTTAAGTGGTTATTTATGACAGGTATATCCAATAAAATTAAGGAATAGATTGCTCCCGAAAAGATTCAATAGAGGTGAAGGGCTCAAATCGACTTGTTCACGGATGAGTCTACCTGAGTGTTTGTATTTATTGATTTCTAAAGTTTCCCAAAGATCTACCTTCCAATATTTATTATCTGTATGCAAAATTTCAAACTGTGGGTCGAAAGAATGATTATTTTCTAAGAGATGATTCGCGTAATTTGAATCTGATTTTTATTTGAAAACTGCGTTTATGTTCCGATATTCTAATATTAAAATTTCTATGTGTTCTACCAATGTAGAAATTATCACAGTCATTGCAATTCAATCTATAAACACCTGATTTATTGTTTTATCTGGTTTGGTTTTATTATTTTTATATATTTGCCTAAATTATTATTAGTTTGGAAAGCTATGTTGAAATTATTGCTACTTAAGAATGATTTCAGTTTCTCACTTGTAATGCCAACGTAGGTTAAGGTGTTGTTTCAATTTATCGACAGGGTAAACTTCATTCAATGCGATTCTACTTTGTTTTTATTCAAAATATTATTTATTAGTTTGGGATTGTAACCATTATTTTTGGCTATTTGTTTAATCAAATTTAGTTCTTTGTTGAAATTTTCTGGTGATAGCGGGATGTTAATCAATCTATGAATAAAACTATTGAATGCTGACATTTTATGTTGATATGGATGACACGACGAGTTATGTATTATAATATCTGTATGTGACGGCTTATGGTAAATTGCGAAAACATGTTTTCCATTTTCATTCGAAATTGTTACGTCTAAGAAATTTATCGAATTATTGCTTTCTATTTCGGTTGTGAATGCAATTTTGGATGTAATGAATTTATATGATTTTCGAAAATTTTCAACTGTCTATCTGTTCCTGTGAAGCAAATAATGATATCGTCTACATAGCGATACCAGTATAAACAATATTTACTGAGTGGATGATTATGAATTAATTTCTCTAAGTTATTCATGAAAATTTCTGCTAACAAAGGACTCAACGGATTGCCCATAACCAAGCCGTCTTCAATAGTATAATATTTGTAATTGAAATGGAAATAATTTTGATCTAAACAAATTTTTAATAATGAAAGAATATCTGATTTAATGATAGTATTGACATGATTCCTTTCTAATAATTCTTCAACTAAGTAATACGTATCTTTTGGAGGAATGTTGGGAAATAGATTCTTAACATCGAAAGAAATAAGTTTGGAATTAGGTGGTATAGTGGTATCTTTGATATTGGCAATAAGTTCGTATGAATTTTGACCGAAAATTCAGATTTAAAATTGCAATGTTTCATTAGCAAGTCGTTGAGGAATTTTGAAAGTTTGAACGAAGGTGCCGTTACATAAGAAACAACAGGTCTAATAGGGTAATTAGGTTTATGAAGTTTTATCAACGAATATAATTCGGGGGATTGTGGATTGGAGTTAATGAATTTATATTTTTCTTGGTCTGTAATTAATGATTTTGCTGTCGAAATTATGTTTTAACAACTTTCTGAAATTTTGCGGTAGGATCCTTAGTTGATGTTATATAGTTTCCGGCTGTTAAGAATTCTTCAGTTTTAGAAATATAATCGGTTTTACTAATCGCAATGACGGTGTTACCTTTATCTGCTTTAGTGAATACTAAATCGTTCTTGGTACTATTTTCACGAATTGTTTTTATTATCTTATAATCGGAATTGCAATGAGGTGATAATTTCGAAAAGTCTTCTTTGATGATTTTTGCTGTTTGATGTTTGGCTAAAATATTATCTTTGGAGTTTTGAGAATAATTTAGGAGTCTATGCCTAACTGTTCAAATTTAGTTTTATTATGTTTTGGATGTAAATTATGTTTGAATCCTTTTCTAATAGATCTTTTGTGGTTGTGTAAAATCGGTATCAGTTAAATTAGTGAATCTTTCAAAGAATTTATGGTCTGAAAATTTATCAGTTGAAGGTTTGGGTGGAGAAATTTTGAATTTAAGTGAATTCAACTTTTTCTGTTGTTGCTGAAACTTTTATGAATTAAAACTTTGACATCGTATCTGGATTCAGAGTCTAAAATATCAAACTCAACAGGGTGCAATCTAAACAATAATTCCGTATGGATTACCTTCAAATATATGTTTGCAACGTTCCTCCTGTTGTACTGGATCTTCATATCCTCTTTGAGCCATATGCGTTGGCCTTTCTCAATTGCTCTTCTTGCTGGTCCACTGTTGTTATGTGTCTTCAACCGTATGTAATTGGGAATCAACCTGTTTTTCAAGCACATTGAGTAGAACCATATATTCTGCGTGTGAACCTACACATCTTAGTAGTATTTTGAAATACCACAAAGCCAAAAAGCCGGTATCAGCTTTCTTTAACATTTGAATTTGGGAGGCTTTTACTTGGTAACAACAATTGGTTACAATCCCAAACTAATAAATAATATTTTAAATAAAAAACAAAGTAGAATCGCATTGAATGAAGTTTACCCTGTCGATAAATTGAAACAAAATTCAACACCTTAACCTACGTTGGCATTACAAGTGAGAAACTGAAATCATTCTTAAGTAGCAATAATTTCAACATAGCTTTCCAAACTAATAATAATTTAGGCAAATATATAAAAATAATAAAACCAAACCAGATAAAAACAATAAATCAGGTGTTATAGATTGAATTGCAATGACTGTGATAATTTATACATTGGTAGAACACATAGAAATTTTAATATTAGAATATCGGAACATAAACGCAGTTTTTCAAATAAAAATCAGATTCAAATTACGCGAATCATCTCTTAGAAAATAATCATTCTTTCGACCCACAGTTTGAAATTTTGCATACAGATAATAAATATTGGAAGGTAGATCTTTGGGAAACTTTAGAAATAAATAAATACAAACACTCAGGTAGACTCATCAATGAACAAGTCGATTTAAGCCCTTCACCTCTATTGAATCTTTTCGGGGAGCAATCTATTCCTTAATTTTATTGGATATACCTGTCATAAATAACCACTTAGGAGGAGGCGACCAATAAGCTTTAATTACTCAAGAACATTTATAGTTATATTCTCATTTACATTTTCTGCATAATCATTCGTCTGAAGAAGCTACGGTGTAGTGAAACGCGGTACGAATCGCAATTATTAAGTAAAATTCCTTAAAACACAGTACTTGTTTTTTATTAATGTAAATAATGTTCATCTAGGCATATTCTAAATGTGCTATACACAGTCTGTTTCAAAGTGAATAGGACTTTCCTAATAGAGACGCTTCTGGTGGCGCCACCTGTATGTGGCGTTTTAAAGGTACATCACTATCCCCTGGAAGAGTTCATGAGCGCCATACGCGTTTTAATAGTGGTCTGGAAGATATTAATAACAACCCTCACGTCGACCAGGCGAAATTCGTTATTACGTCGAAGACCATCGAAAAATTGCGCTAATTTCTTAAAATCCAACCAAAATCATCGTTGCGTTTCGTGGAAATGAAATTGGCAATGTCTAAAGAATTCGGACTATAGGAAGATGTGTGTGAGCACTTTGTGCCACACAAATTGACTGATAATCAAAAATTGCTCCGAGTCCAACATTGTAAGGACATTGTTAATGAGGCAAAAAAGGACGACTTCCTTTTGAACAAGTGACGAAACGTGGTGTCTCAAATACGACCCGAAAACGAAAGGACAAAGTGCCGAATGGAGGCCTGAAAACGAGCCAGTAACCAACTAATCTCGATTTGAGAGGTGAAAAGTGGAGACAATGCTCATTTGTTTTTACGATTCGAAGTGTTTTGTTCATCATGAGTTCGTTCCACCAGGACAAACGATTACTACGGTTTATTATCTTGGTCTTTTGAATTTGGGAGGCTTTTACTTGGTGAAATTCCATTATCAATAATAAAAAACAAACAAGTACTGTGTTTTAAGGAATTTCACTTAATAATTGCGATTCGTAACGCGTTTCACTACACCGTAGCTTATTCAGACGAATGAATGTACAGAAAATATAAATATAAATGTTCTTGACTAATTAATCCATCCATATCAACATAAAGAGAGAGAGAACTGTCATATATTGTCATACACATACAACAAGAGCCATCGACCTTCGGTCCTTCAGCTCAGTAAATTAAATATCATTATTTAACAAAAAAAAAAAAAACTGTTTATGTAAAGTATGCTTAAGTTATCTATTACTTCTATATTCCTCCCTGAGTTTTTGGAGTAGTGATTTTGATGGATACTTCCTTGTTGGGTTGTTGTTGTTGGGGTCCTCATGGTACAGCTTGATGACATCTGCCATACCTTCCAATCTGCCGTAGAATTTTGAATTTAATTTTTGAAATCTGTCTGAAATAGGTTGAATCATAGTTTTTTCGTATAGTAATACATTGGGAGGATTGTGCAGTCTGTTGCGTGGATGTCTAATTCTTGATATGTTCCTCAGTGCTATTCTTTCTGCTTTTTGTATATTTTGGACTGCTGGGTTCCTGCAATTGATCAAAATTGGGTGGGCATACTCAAGATTGGTCTGCATATGGTCTTGTAGATTTTGGCTGCATTCTCCACTGATAAGCCTTGGTTTCCAATAACTAGCTTCGAGAAGTGTTTTGCTCGGGATGTTGTTTTCTTCTTCATTTGACTTGTATGCAGATTGAAATTCATTTTATTGTCTACATAGACTCCAAGATATTATTGCCTGCTGTGGATTTTTTGCTCGTTACATATGGATATTGTTGGAGAGCTACTTGATATTCTATGATTGAAGATTATGAACTGAGATTTTGTTGGATTCGGCTTCAATCTCCAAGTACGGAACCACACTTCTATCTTCCCCATTAGTTCTTGAAGTTGTTCTATACATTTCGTTAAGTTCTTCTCGTGCGATATCAAAAGAGTGTCATCCGCATACTGTAACACATATTGAATTTGGCTTTCAGGATTAAATATGTCCGCACAGTAGAGGTTGTATAGTAGCGGTGAGAGTGGTGAGCCCTGTGGTGTCCTTGTTGTGGTACAAAAATATATGATTTGCTGTTCTTAATTCTTACCCATAGTTGTCGGTTTTCCAAGAAGTCTCTTATAGTATTTAGTAAATATCTGGGAGTTTTCATCGAGTTTAGTTTGAATAAAAGACCTTTGTGCCACACACTGTCAAAGGCTTTACCTATATCTAGACTAATTGCCGATGTTTTAAAATTCTTCAATGTGGCGTTTTGCGTGTTTGATATAAATATAGTCAGTGGATGTGTTGTAGACTTCTGATTTTGGAAGCCGAATTGAAAGATGGGAAGTTGATCTTGCAGATTTTCAATTAATTTCATCCTTATTATTTTTTCATAGATTTTCCCCAAAACTGGCAGGAGGGTTATCGGTGTAGTTTTTGATTTTGAGTGGTCCATGTTCGCTTTAGGTACTGTTATTATACATCCTTTCTTCCATATTTTTGGGAATATTTCTTGATTGAGGCAATATTCATAGATACTTATAAGGTGTTCATGTATTCTATCACTGAGTTTTTAACTATTTTCCAAGGTATGTAATCGACACCTGGGGCACTGTTTTTGGAGCTGTTTACTATTTGAAAATAGGTCTCTCTGTCAATTTTATTTTCCTGATGGAATTTTCTTGGAAGTTGAGAAGAATTTTTCATACCACTGATTAACTCTCCTCTCGTGGGTTTTATCAAAGTTATCGTCATTGTCGTAATTGAAGGCATTTTCGTAGTGTTTTGCAAACACTTCTACTTTTTCTCCATCTTCCGAGTAAGATCTTCCATTCTCTATTAGGGTGGGAATTTTATTAGTGTTTATATTTTGGAAGTTTTTTGGTTTCTTGATAGAATGATCTCCCTTTAGATTCATTTATTTTATTACAAGCCCTTATCCATGTGTGTTCTCTGTATTGGTGAATCATTTTTTGGACGTTTTTGTTGTACTCATTTATTTTCTGTTTTAAGTTAGGACTTATATTCCTGCAGTATTCTCTGTATATTTTCCTTTTGTTCTTGATCAGTTTTATTATATAAGGTGGTAGTTCATGAAGGTAATGTGTATGACTAATAGTGGGCGTATTGGCTTTGATAGTATTGGACAACTTTTCGTTAAATGATTCTATAAGTTCTTCATTGATTGCTTTATCTTTGTTTAGTTCGATGTATTCTTCCAATGCTTCATTCACCTTTTTTATGTCGCACCTGTTGAAATTATAAGTGAAGCTCTCTTGTTCCTGCCGTATAGGTTTTTCTATATCTAATTCTATCATCATTGCCAAGTGATCTGACCCCAAGTCTGGGATGAGTTTAATTTCTGTCACATTATTTTTAAGTTGGAAATGTGCAATATGATGTCTGGTGTGCTATCTGGGTTGTTATCCATCAAGAATGTGGGCATGGTTGGTACTTGAATGAAGTTGCTGTTTTGGATGAAATTGTTTATTTGTCTTTTTTCACCTTGTTCACATTGAAATCTCAATAATTATTGCATACTTGTACTGCAAGGCTATTGTGAATATGGTTTCTTCTATTTTTGAATGTGGATGGATATATACAAGGAAAATATGTAGTTTCTCTTCTTTGAATGGTATAGTGAAGGGTTTCATTTTTACGATTATTTACTGATGGGGGGTTGGCTTTTCCCATCTTCAGGCTGGGGTGACATTTTACCAGGCTTCCTCCTCTAACTCTCTCGTCTTTCTCTCCAATGTGATTAAGTATATTCCAGTCTTGGTACTCGATTACTTGGTCTTCTCTGATTTTCGTCTCTACAAACATTGCGCATTTTATGTTGTTGTGTTCTATATAATGATTGATCAAGTGTTTCTTAGGAATATAGCTGTTTATATTGTTGTATAATAACCTAATTTTAGAGTTGAATTTGCCTGTTGATTTGGTTGTGGACTGGTTCTGTTGGAGAATCTGCTTCAGGGTCTTCTATGTCAAACATAAGTATGTATATTCTGTTCCCAGAAAATACTGCTGTTGTGTCTACATTGTATTCATTGATAAATCGTCGCTTCAGTTTTTGTAATAGTTCTTCTCTGTTTATATTCTTTGGTTTGTTTAATTTTCTGATATAAGTGTTTATTATACCGTCGTGTATAGTAACTGAGGAATGTATTCTCTTTTGTTTCTTGGAGGATTCTTCAATGTCTTTCGATTTCTTGTTGAGAGGCTTTATATTAACATTTGGGATTCCCTCTATTGGTTTTTGGGTGTCTTGGGCATTTTAGGACCAAGCCTGATGGTTTTCGTCGCCGCATGATGAGCACTTGGATGGTTCTTTCGATTTGCACATAGATGTTTTGTGTGGTCCTTGACATTTCGTACATAGCGGTGTATTACTGCATTTCTCTGTTGTGTGGTCAAATTTAAGGCAGATGTTGCATGGAATTGGAGTTGGTTCAGGAGGGTTGCTCGGATATACCGGATAATGCCGATTTTTGTAGAATAATCCGTTGTTCAGTAATTCTTCGAATGTTCTCACACATCCTGTAATCACACGTATGTAGCCTGTAGGGGTATGGAATTGACGTGATATTATTCTTCTGCAGTATCTGTGATCTAGGCCATTATCTTGTAGGAATTTACTGAGTTCTTCATCGGTAATATTTTTTTCCATACCTGAAATAACTACAGAGTATGTTTGCTTGGGTTCCACTTTCTCTTTCTGGAGATTTCTCTGTTTTGTTTCTTTATAAGAAAGTATTTTGTTATGATTTTGTAGGTCTTCAAGGATTTCTTTCAGTTTTTCTTTGTTGTTATTGGATTTGAGCAGATACCTAATTTAGTTTTCAGTATAACATCGGTGTTTGTTGAATTTTTTGTATTCCATAGGTCGGCCATTTAGGTTCTGTCTTTTACTTCCTCACTGTTCACCATAACATAATAAAGGTTGGCATATTCCGTGTTTTGAATTCCTTCATCTTCAAGGAGAAATTAATATTTGTTGTTTTATTTGGTTATTATTCTTACGTTGTTCATTCAAGTTAATGTTTTGATTAATTATTATGTTTGGCTTGTGTTTATTAATTGTTTGGGATGTTGTTCTGGTTTCTTTAGTGTTTTGAGTTGTACTTTTATTGGATGGAAATCCTTTAAATGGGCCATATTCTTCTTTATCGCTACATGTGACTTTGTTTACTCTGGCAGTGTTTATGTTTTGAATTAATTGTGGGAGCACATGTATGACATCATTGGAATTCCCAGTTGTTTGATAATTATCTGGATGATAATCATGATAAGCGACTTGTGTTGTTTCAGTGTTTCTTGCAGATGGAAATGCTTGTTTTTTAGGGTGTTGTTGAGTTGGCGAGTTGGGTTTTTTATCTCTTTTCCTTTTGTGTTGAACTTTTCTCCATTCTCCATTATCATTAATTTCCATTTCGGAGTAATCACCGTCACTTGAAGAATTCATGGCGGGTTTTATATTGATTTAGTGCGAAATAAAACACTTTGAAATAATTTTCCGATAAACGCTGTGATAGACGACCGATCGCGGCAGATGCTACACATTGAATGACAATATAAATATGTCAGCATTCAATAGTTTTATTCGTAGATTGATTCAAATCCCGTTATCACCAGAAAATTTCAACAAAGAATTAAATTTGACTAAACAAATAGCCAAAATAATGGTTACAATCCCAAACTAATAAATAATATTTTAAATAAAAACAAAGTAGAATCGCATTGAATGAAGTTTACCCTGTCGATAAATTGAAACAAAAATTCAACACCTTAACCTACGTTGGCATTACAAGTGAGAAACTGAAATCATTCTTGAGTAGCAATAATTTCAACATAGCTTTCCAAACTAATAATAATTCAGGCAAATATATAAATAATAATAAAACCAAACCAGGTAAAAACAATAAATCAGGTGTTTATAGATTGAATTGCAATGACTGTGATAATTTCTACATTGGTAAAACACATAGAAATTTTAATATTAGAATATCGGAACATAAACGCAGTTTTCAAATAAAAATCAGATTCAAATTACGCGAATCATCTCTTAGAAAATAATCATTCTTTCGACCCACAGTTTGAAATTTTGCATACAGATAATAAATATTGGAAGGTAGATCTTCAAGAAACTTTAGAAATCAATCAATACAAATTCTCAGGTAGACTCATCAATGAACAAGTCGATTTAAGCCCTTCACCTCTATAGAATCTCTTCGGGGAGCAATCTATTCCTTAATTTTATTGGATATATCTGTCATAAATAACCACTTAAGAAGAAGCAATCCAATAAGCTTTTAATTAGTCAAGAACATTTATATTTATATTTTCTGTACATTCATTCGTCTGAAGAAGCTACGGTGTAGTGAAACGCGTTACGAATCGCAATTATTAAGTAAAATTCCTTAAAACACAGTACTTGTTTTTTATTATTTATTATCTTGGTGTTTTGAGGCGTTTATTGCATCGTATTAAATGCATTCGGCCAGAATATCGTGAGGAATGAAGCTGGCATTTGTTGCAGGATAATGCGCCATCTCGCCGATCGACGCTAATTATCGATTTTTCGACCAAAAATCAAGTTTTATCGGTCAACCATCCCCCATATTCGCCCGACCTAGCTTCGTGCGACTTTTATTTGTTCGGGAAACTCATTTGACAATGAATGCGTCTTGCCGACATTACTCCCAGATTTTACAGTTGAATCCACTTTATGAGGGTCTGGCGTCGCTTCTGGAGAAAAGAGTTGACTCAAAAATTGGAGAAATGATAAAAATGATTGATAACAAAATGTCTAGTTTTATGAAAGAGTTTAAACCGAAAAGAGTATTATATAGTGATGTAGTTGGTGAAGGTATTAACGTGCAGGATCATGTTCAGAACCAGTACTCCATGGGTACGGAAAGTTCGAGACCAAAAGATCAATCGAATATTGAGAATGTTAGTGTTGAACTATTAAACAACAGCCTTATGAGAGATCAGAAGAGACTTATGGATAACATTATTAATCTAAGTAACCAATCACCCAAAATTCAACCATCCATATTTGAGGGAAGTACAGAAGATAAACTGAAAACAGGTGTTGCTGTCAACAAATCGCACAGAAATGAGTACTCAGAAAATAGTAGTTCATCTCTCCTTGAATCGCAGGATAGAAGCGAGGAGAATTCTCGGGGTCATGGAAGCCAAAAGAAAAGGAGTGTTATTGGAATTGGCCAAGGAGATAAAATCTCCATCAGAGGAGTGAAAATGTTAGGTCATATGCATGTACGTAAGCTGGATCCCAATCAAATTAGTGAACATCTGCGAGAAAATGGTTTTCAAGATGTTCGTTGCATAAAGATGGAATCCAAGAGACCTGAGGAATATTCATCATTAAGGGTGAGTGCTCCAATATCGTAATGATATTGAATCTCTCAAGAATCCCGATATCTGGCCTGAAGGCACAAGAATCAGTCCTTTTTTATTCCACTTAGGTCGAAAAATACCTCCAGTATGAAACCCATATGTCAGATTATTCAGAATAAATTAAATTTTAACATTTTGAATCTCATTGTACAAAGTTCAGGAAATAAGGTTGAAGATGTATCCAGTATCCCAAATACTGGAGAATATGATGTCATTACATTATCAGAAACGTGAATATCTGAGGATATTTTGATAACTATCAATGTATCTAACTATAATGTTATAACCTGTTTTTCAAGAAATGTCTTACAGCATGGAGGAGTTGCTGTTTTGGTTATAGATCACACTCATTGTGAAGAACTAAACTGGCACAAAGACTTATCACTTGAATTGCATTTTGAAGTGACAGGAATTGAAATAGCAGAGAAAAATGCAAAAGTCGTAGCTTTATATAAGACACAGAAAGCCAACATAAAAATTTATTTTACTTAAAAATGGAAGAAATGCTCAACATCATAACAGTTAAATACCCTACAAGACATATTTTTGTTTGTGGCGACTACAGTATAGATATTTTACAAAATTCGGCTTTGAGAAGTGATTCACTGAACATCATGTCACATGGACTTGTTCATTGTTTCGATGAGCCAACCAGAATCAAATCATGGCTCGATAGTATTTTCACCACTGTGACAGCGTTCACACCAAGGACCTTTGAAGCTCTATAGGTGACCATGCAGGGACACAGCATCTTACGGTTCCAATCACCTTACCGAAGACAAATGTACCTGAAAAAAGAGAAGTCAGGCAAATAAATGGGAACATTCTTAAAAGTCTAACTGATGAGCTAGCACAAGTAGAGTGGAAAAGTATAAGTGAAATTCCAGATCCTGAGGACTCATTCAATAAATTTTTTGAAGTCGTTAATGCTGAGTTTGAAAGGCTTGTCCTGTTAAAAAAATTAAAATTAAAACTAGAACAAAGATTCAATGGTACACCAAGAATTTAGTAGTGATGAAGAAGGGCTTGGATGTGGTGGCCACAGTGATGAAGACAGTCAATAGCGCTGAATTAAACAACTATTATAAGATCTTCATAAGGAATACAGACATGAAATACTGAAAAGCAAGAGGCAGGCGAACAATGACCATGTTCTTATAGGCACAAACAGACAGAAAGCTATTTTTGAGGTTATTATTAACGAGAATTCTAAGACAAAACGTGGAGGTGAATCAACTGAGCTAAGAGCCTGATTTTAACAACTTTTTTGCAAATATTGGTAATAAGATAAAAGAACAAATAGTTAATGTGAAGTGCACTCCGTTTAAGAAATCAGAAGACAACAAGCAAATCCTTTTTTCTTTATGATGCTACAGAGGGAGAACTTCTGAACATAGGAAAACAGCTTAAATCAAAGAATACTAGGGATATTTACGAGCATAGCACAGTAATGCTGAAAAGTATTCTACCAGTGATCAGCTCCCCATTAACACACATAGTCAACAGATGTTTTAATACTTGGAGTTTTTTCGACGTGTATGAAAGCAGCAAAGGTGGTGCCCATCTTTAAGGCAGGAGACAGAGATGATGCTCAGAACTATAGACCGATCTCGATTCTCCCGGCGTTGTCCAAACTACTAGAAATTCTTCTCAAGAATAGATTGATTGACTTCTTCGAACGGTATAACTTGTTCTGACCATGCCAGCATGGCTAAAGAGCTAAGAAATCGACTATTACTGTCATAATTAACCTGATAGAGTATGTGCTAGATGGGTTTAATGAAAAAAGTGTTGTTCAGATAGCCTGCTGCAAGGCCTTCGACACAGTGGACCATAGTATTCTGCTGGGGAAACTAGAGTATTATGGAATTAGAGGTTTGCCACTGAAACTTTTCACCTCCTATCTCAAGGAGCGAAAACAGATTGTGAAACTTAGAGCAGACTTTTTCACTGAAAGTGAGTTATCATGCGGAGTGCCCCAGGGCTCTGTATTAGGACCGATTTTGTTCCTGATATATATAAATGACCTGAGCTCAAATATGCCATGTTTGGGAACGTGTAAATTCGCTGATGACATCACATTTATTAACAGAGGAGAGGATTTGCAGCAGGTTACCATCAAAACTAAAGCTACACTGAGAATGCAGAAACTGGTTAAGTGCAAATAAACTCCAGCTTAATGGAACAAAAACTCAAATTTTTGCATTCTCCACATCTTCATCAGCTGAGGAAATTTTTGGGGTTACATTTCAGCAGAAATTGAAATGGCACAAGCACATAACATAAACAGCGGTGTTTACGGTGAGACGAATAGTCCAACTAGCAAATATTCAAACAGCACTGGCTGCTTACTACACTATTTTTCACAGCAGAATGGCTTATGGTATCATCATCTGGGGAAACAGTCCACACGTCGAATCAGTGCTGAAACTTCAGAAAAAATGTGTCAGATTGATGTGTAATGCCAGGAGTCATGATAGTTGTCGGAGTTTTTTCAAACACATTAGAATACTCACCGTGAGCGCTCTGTATACACTTAACTGTGTTCTTTTCGTCATTTACAACAGAGGAAAGTTCCAGCGGAACTGTGATCTCCATAATTATGGTACTCGAAAAAGAGATGAACTGACCATCCAGTGTAACCGCATAATAGCTACTCAACATGGCATTAACATTAATCACTGTGCATAAAACTGTTCAATAAGCTTCCTATTGCTATAAAAACTGCAAAGGAAGAAATATACTTAAAAGAACAGTTATAAAGTTACTACTCAATAAGACAATTTATAACGTTGACGAGTTTTTAACTTAATTTGAAATTTTCTGTTGTAGATGTGAACGTGTATTTGTTATCATGTTTTGTTACATGTTTTTTATTCATGATATATATACACTTGTTTATTTAAATTAATCTTCTTGACAATGTGATATATAAGATTTTATGTTTACACAATATATACATATATTCTATTCTATTCTATTCATTCTGGCCATCCAGAAAGCGTGTACCAACATTCTCCGCGCCATGCCGGCCCTAGGACCTCAAACACTCATTCGAAATGTTATTAGTGTATCGAAGCGAAAGGAGACTATTTTGAATTAAGTAAAAGGATTTTGCCAAAAAACCATTGGCTTTCTTTATTTCTGAAAAGTCTTGTTTACTTTGAGACAGACTGTGTATGTCCTTATCAAGCTAGCGAGAAGACTCGTCTTAAAATACATATAAATACACCTCACTTACAAATGCAGCCAATGTGGTTATCAGTCAACTCAAAAAGGGCACCTTACAACTCATTTCAATAGTGTTCATGTGGGATTAAACAATCAAATGTGAGTACTGTGACTATCAAAGTAATTGTGATTATAATACAATTCGAAAGAATACACTTCAGAAACATGTAAATGGTGTACATTTTAACATCAAAAACCTTCAGTGTAGTCAATGTGATAATAAGGCGACTTTCAAGTGTGTATTATCTAAGCAGTATAGCCAGTATAGTGATTTATCGATTAGCAGTAGTCCACTAAAGAAGACAAGAGACGCTTACCTGTTTTCACTCCATTCCCATTCGAAATTCCGGAATTTAAATGCCTGTGCCACAATCCACATTCAATAACCATGGCAATGGCACATTGGAGGTAGCATCATACTAATGAAGATTGGCCAAAAGTATCTATTTGATACTTAAATATCAGATAGCCTCAAAGATCCGATTTCTGAAAGTATCCAATACTGAGTATCTGCCCTTTCGGCATTCGTATGAATCGAATGTATGACAGAGGTATCGAACAAATACTATTTGTACTCGTATCGCCGGCTGAATCATTAATGAGTAAAAAGATCAGTGAATGACAGAGATGAGGTGGCGTTTTGCTGCGATATATCTTGAGTCTGGGACGACGATCTAAACATCTTATAGTGCTATCAAGAAGTACAATTCCTGAAAGACACTTTCTCTTGCTATTGCCAGATCTGAAATCTTTATCCGATCATTGAAACGAAGCATCCAGATCTAGAGCTGAACTGAAACTAGAAAGCAGTAAAACTTACCTCTTTTACTACAAGACCTATTTCTGCCTTTAGAGAGAGAGAAAAAGAAAAATCTCTATAAGAAGGCGTTGGATATGATCATCAAACATATTCAACCATTCTCTCATCAAACATATTCAACCATTCTTGAAGGTGAGAGTTCAAGAAACTCTTGAAGCAATTACATCCTTATGATTTCAAGAAAAGATATCTTCGTCCCTGCAACTATGTCGTCAAAAAAGTAAATTGTTTATTCGATAGCAGAAAACGTTACATCAACAACGGAAATTATATGCCAATAACAATCCACTTCATAAATATAAACTGGCAAATGAAGTCGTTACTTCTCGATCGTTGCAACTTTTCCGATAGATTGAAAATCTGCGAAATGAGTTGGTGCAAGTCGTGAAGGAATTGAATTTATCTGAAAATCGTGTAGTCCAAGATTCAATTAAACTTGTGTAACGTTAGAGATGACGTTAAGTCTAACAGGCTCCTACTGAATATGAGTATAATTCGCGATGTTGGTAAATAAATTATTGTAGCTAACATTTTTGTGTTAATATAAACATTAAAGTATTAAATAAGACGACTTTGTGTATTCTTAATATCAGTTTTATTTCAGAACATACATATCAAACTTAGCTCTTTTGTTACTGTAAGAAAGGATATGGGATCAAACAACATTTGGTTATAAAAATAGAAAAATCAACATTCTTACGAATAAAAACAGGTATTTTTTAAAGATATCAAATATCGAGGAGTAAGCCATTCTGGTCGTTCAGAAATTGATAGCCACATTCAATACAATGTGAAGCGAAAGTAGATTCATCGGTTCTCTGATTATTGTAATCTGATTGATGCTCTTCGTATCTAATTTTGAATGAACGACCAGTCTGACCTTTATAAACGCCTTCACAATCCATACAGGGCAACTTTTAAACTCCAGTATTCTCAAATCTATCAGTTTTATCTTTACTAGTGGAAAATTCTTGGGAGAGTTTTATGTGAGTTTTGAAAGCTTTTTTATGCTGTTTGAAAATGACATTTGCCATGTTTTCGCTGATGTATTTATGTTAATTCTTTACGTGGGTGAATATTATGGTATGATAGTTGTGTTTGTTTCTTACTGATTATTCCGTTTATTATATTTGAGGGATAACCATTGTTCTTAGCTATTTCTTTAACAGTTGACACTTCCCTGAACATAGTTTCTTCGGTGACAGAAAGAAAGCCCTACGAATCATTGAATTAAACGCAGCTTATTTATGAGATTTTGATTTGAGTCATAAGGGATACAAATATCAGTAAAGGTGGGTTTTCGATATATATCAAAACTTAGTGTGTTATTTTTATGAGTGATTGTTAGGTTTAGAAGGTGAATCTGATTTTTTTGAATTTAATTTTGAGATTAATGCTATTGATGTAAGTTGAAAATTGATCTAGTTGCCTAGCGGTTTATTATAAAACATGCAAGTATATCGTCTACATATCTATACCTAAAATGTACTAATTTTGATTTGGAGGAATTGAATATGATATCTTCAATATACGCCCTGAAAATGTCATCTACTAAAGGGCTCAGTGTAAATCTCATCGCTAGACCGTGAGGTTTATATTTATAAAATTTGTTATTGAATCTGAAATAATTCTGTTGTAGGCATAATTTAGGCAAAAACATTAAATTATTTTGTACAATCGAATAATTGATTTGCAAAAAGCATATTTTCTTCAATAAATACATCATATTTATATCGAACTAAACAAAAATTGTATGCATATTTACAAGTTGAGACCATATATAGATAAAAGGAAAATCTTTTTATATAAAATGCAGTAATTTCTTTAGTCAATTATGTTTAAAACACAGAAAAGTATCATACGTCAACTTCATTGCATTTCAAGATTGAGGTTAGGTTACCAAACACAAATAGAATATATATGTTGTTTTAATATAAACCAAAAAATATTGGTTTTCAAAATAACTATAACACTTCAAATTAAACGGCTGATAAGGAATATTAGAAATATACTCTATATATCAATTTAGATTTTTCAAATATGGAAACGAAATCTAACGAAGTAGATGATAATAGTTTTGTGTATAAAACTATCGATGGAGAAACAAATATCTCGGAGGAAAAAACTTCTGAAAGGTGAAATAATATATATTTATTTTGACTTTGCGAGAGAAAACTAGCAAAAAAACATTGAATATATGAGTAAATTAACTATCACACCTGTTAACAATTTTCAGGTTGTACGAAAGCCCTAATCAAAATATTAAAGGTATATGTAAAATTGAATGTCCAAAAGTTAAAATAGAAGATCCTGAAGACGTGAAAGATATTATTGGCGCTGAAGGAAACATTCTTCCAGAGGTTTCTATAAAGTGGGAATTTACTATTTATTTAAATGATATGACAAAAAAATGGTTTTAGGTATGAGCATAGCGACACTCCAGAAATAGACACTGATGGATATGAAACAGTATTTCTTAAAATTAAAAATGAACTGAATGAAGATGATACAGAAATTGTAGATAATGATTCCAATGAAACAATTTGGCATGAACATGAAAAGTAAGTTATTATTTAACACAGTCTTGAATTAGTTCAGAACTGGGTGAATTGTGGACAGATTGAAATCGGCGTTTCTACAAATATTCGAATTGATTCCAAACTGATGTACTCTGTGTTCCAATGTTCCTAAAAATAACCCAAAGCGGTGACTCAAATACCATGTATCATTGGCAATGAAACTAACTCTACTATTTTGGCATATTCGTCGTAAATTCAGGTACTTTTCGTTAAATGTTTTGTAAATCGACTTATTATTTGTTGACATTGACATAATATCCCCGTTTGAGTATTCTTTTGTTATTTTATTTAACAAAAAAGCCACACTAACAAAATTCGTGTTATTGCCATTTTTACATAATGCAAACGTGAAACTGAGGCCGAAATTCATAGAACCTCATATAGAACATTGTGCAACATAGAAACTGGCATCAAAATTGAATGAACTCTGTTTCTATGTTCCAACGGCCTAATGATTTAATTTTCCAATGGAATTGCAGGTTTTTGATAAAATCGCCAATAAAATGAAAACGAGCTATTTTAGGTATAGGGAAACTAAATACCAATTCAAAATGTGGCTACAATAAAGTAAAAAAAAATAGGTACTTGTATTTGGGAAAAAAAACGTTTTACTGACAATTTAGTTTTATTTAGTTGACAAGTGATTTTTGATCAACCTTTACATACGAGGTCAGACAATTAAGTAATGCGACCGATTTTTTTCTCGGTCTGTGGTAACACTGCGAATCTGTAACTCCGCCACTGTGATAGCAGATCTTTATTCTCTCGATTGAGACCTTGACGATCCTCGTACGATTATTTCTTCGCAGCTGTTTAGTATTTTGTAACAACGCGCGAGTAGTGCATGTCACGAAAATGGAACAGAGAAATTTGGAACAACGGTGCTCAAGATTGTCTCGAGCAATCTGTGAAAACACCTGAGAAGTATCTGACACATCCGTTGACTCATCCAAGGCTAGAGTAAACCACTCAAGATGTCCATTTTTGTCAGACAGTTGAGATGATATATTTTCTGCGATATCTTGCTGTTTTTCTGACAAACTGACACCTTTCAATAAATTTACCTTTTCGGGGCATATTTCTTCCGCTACTGCAATCAAGCAGTCTTTTATCATTTCTCCATCAGTGAATGGTTTTCCACGTTTTTCAATTTCGAGAGTCACACGAAAGCTGGCGGGAGTTGCAGACTCTTGCTCAGCATTTGTTTTGGTACACAAAGATTGCTGCGATTTCAGTCCACGCTTCAAGGTTTCAAATTTTTCCGTCCGCAAAATTCCTGTATATTTAGAGTAATTTTGAAGATGTTTCGATTCATAGTGACGTTTAATGTTATATTCTTTGAGAACAGCTATGGTTTCATTACGAATTAAACATAGCTCCTTATTATTGCACTCAATCGCAAAATACTGAAAGTACCATTTATCTTGGAACGTTCTGCATTCACTGTCTATTTTTCTCTTCTTTTTCATACTAATGAATCAAACATAAAACAAGTCTAATCAAAATACTCTTACTTATGCACGGGTGTTACTTTATTTCACAATAGGCAGTTTCGCTTTCTTCGCTTTTCCCACGCAAATTGACTCGCAATGGCGTCGCTAGCCGTTTTATATCTATGCAATTACTACCATCTAGAAGTGATCGAAAAATTAGTCAGAACCAGAACTTTCACGAATCAATGCGGAAATTCTCAAACATGCCACCTGGTAGTAGTTAGTGGGTAGCCGAAATAGATAGTACATGCATCACAGACCTGCATAGTATTACTACTCGCCACTAGATGTCCCTACTTGTCACAATATACTGAATACACAATCAATAGTAATTGAAGTGCAAACGCCTCTGTTTGCTTAGGTGGGCAGAAAAATTGAAATTGTTTTGGCCCTTGGAACGTACCAAAAAAAATATTATGGTCCTAAGGCCACCCCTGCATTAGAGCATTGCAACAGTATAACTCTATCCTTTACTGCCTCAAATCCAGCGGCAGACTTTTCGCTTTCGGAAATTAATGTTTTGTTCAGCATTCTCTTCCAACAGTGCATTTTCGCCTGCATTAAATACTTGCTCAGGTTTGTATCCCTTATCAGCTACTAGGTTTGCAAATTCTTCTGAATCTCTTACTGCTGCAGCTGTGTCTGCAGATGTAAGACGTTTTGCCTTCTCCCGGATAATTGGACCATTCAGGGGGCACTCATTTTTGGTCGATCCATAATGACAACGCTATTTCCATTCTTAATATAACCTCTCCTAGGCGTTTGTTTGTTCGTCTTTTTTAACAATGTGCTCGGGAACTTGGCCCATTTACACAAGTGGACCTACAGTTTATAGTGGATTCCGAACCACTCACCTAGACCGTGCAATGATAACTGCCACCACAAGGATTACAAGTTATCTGGTCCTTAGGCGTCTCTTTCAAATTCAGCACTTTTTGTTCTAGGACAACATCCATAACTTGAATCTGGCACCTGGGCTTAGCATATTATGTACATGATATTTAGAAACACTTTGTATAAAGGGGTTCATAATAGAATTAAGTATAGTATGAAAGGCCTCATAACTGTTTACTATCAGTAGTAAAGTGTTTTATCGATGAATCATTCTTGATATACATTTCGATATTTTTGCAGCTTGAAAAATTCTTTGAAGGTGGAACAAGCAGAAACAGACGCTCCTACAATTCAAGAGGTGACATGTGAAGGTAATGGTGATAATGCCAATGTAACAAGAAAAAAATACAAATGTGACATTTGTGATTATTCTTCATCCAGAAAATATATTCTCACGAATCACGTGAAGAATATACATCTGGGCATAAAGGATCACAAGTGTACTCAGTGCAGTTATCAGACGACTAAAAGAAACAGACTTAAACAGCACATAAACAGTGTACATCTCGACATAAAGAAATTCAAATGTACAGAATGTGATCATCGAGCAACTCAAAAGAGCGATCTCAAGAAACATGTTGATAGCGTACATATTCGTATAAAAAATTTCAAATGTAGTCAATGTGACTATCATGGAACCAATAGTTCTGAAGTTAAAAAACATATAAATAATATTCATCTGTGCATAAGAAATCATAAGTGTACCTTATGTTCTTATCAGGCAAGTCAGAAGACTCATCTTAAAATACATATGAATAGTGTGCACATCACCAGGACGAATTACAAATGCAACGAATGTGATTATCAGTCAACTCAAAAAGGGCACCTTACAACTCATATTAACAGTGTTCATCTGCGATTAAACAATCATAAATGTGAGTATTGTGATTATCAAACGCCTCAGAAGGCTCATCTTGTAGATCACGTAAATGGTGTTCATCTTCAAATAAGAGATTACGAGTGCAGTCATTGTGATTTTAGTACTGCTCGAAAGAATGCACTTCAGAAACATATAAATAGTGTACATCTTAACATAAAAAACTTTCAGTGTAGTCAATGTGATTATAAGGCGACTTCTAAGTGGTTTGTTAAAAAGCATATGCAAAATAAGCATCGTTGAATGAAAAATTAAGTTGATATCACGTGTACATTGTGTGAGCAATATAAATTCACTCAATCGATAATCGTCCAATGAAGAAGGCAAGAAACCAGGAAGCGAAAGTGCTTCGGAGTGAGATAGGTCATTGCGGGACAAGAGTGCCGTTTCTCGGCATCCCCACTCTTACCCGCTTTCAATCCACGCATTGCGCAGAGAACGAAATTCGATATTCTGTCAGAACTGACACGTTTCAGAACTGCAGTTCGATGGAGCATTCAAAGAGCTGTCCACACTTCTTATTCAGTAAATCTTGGCAGTGGGGTTATTATGAAAAAGATGTACTTTCTGCAACAGAACAGAGTTAATGATTTGTTGATAGATTTATTTTATAGAAATCTATTTCAATATAAATGAAATGAAACACTTTTGTCTGATTTCCACAATGTTTATTTTTAATACACACCACCGGTGTCGCAATTCACGTCGATTTCGACTGTCTAGTGTTAACAGTTATGAAAAAGTATGTGCTAACTATACCTATTTTTAATGTTGAGTAGTGGAGAGTGATTTAATTACTTTGTCTTTGAGAGTGGTGAGTTTGGGATTTTTGCAAAGTTTGTTAAGTTCCAAAAGGTACCCCCGTTAAGATCATATTTTATTATTGGTTCCTTCTATTATTTTTACACAGCCAATAATAAGCAGAATTTAACAAAAACTCTGGCAACATTTAGTGTACGTCATCTGTCAAAAATACTGGAGTTGTTTCGTAGTAATTCGAGTGAGTTTGTTTAGTTTTTGTCGTCTCTTGTGAAACAAAAATAAAAATAAAATGCCTAGACCGTAAGTATTGTTTTTTTCTTATTGCATGTAATAAATGAATATACAAGGTACAAAATAAACTAATGTTAAAACAAAAGTAACCTGGAACATGATCACTACAACAGTCATGATATGACATGTCACTTGTAGGTGAGACTGGGGGTTGAATGCCATTTTATTTTATGTTTTATTCAAGGAACAATGTATGAAGCATTAACCATTGCGTTCTTCTAGCTTTATTGTTCTGTAGTGATGAGATTTGACACTTTGTTTATACATTGCTACAGATTGACCTTAGATGAGATTGCCGAGGAGTTACACTCCGGGTTAGACCCAGACGATATTATTTTATTTCCTCTGGATTTTTTTCCTTATTATTTCATTAAAACTCTTAATCAGCTAACGCTACACTAAAATACAAAAAAAAAAAAACAAAATCATTGCTAGCCAATAAGTGCAAAAGGTGAAAAAAAAACGGTTCAGGTCTAGTTACGGTCTTAGTTTCAATAGTTCTTCCACTTCCCGACACAGTCTTCCGTAATTCCTTGTATTCAAAATCTCCATTGGGATACTGTTGTAAGCCACAATAGCACTATTTATTATAGAGTTGCAGCCCTTATTTATTCTTCCTTTAGTTCTTCTTATACAGTGCTTAGTACGTAAACACCTCAAAAAAGTCTAGGGAACACTTCTGAATATCGATATATCGTATCCAGAACGATCAATATGGACGATTTTTTTAAAGAAATGAATACCTGCATCCATTTCTCACCAAATTATGTAGAGTGCCGCAACAGATTTCAGTTTTTTTATAAAAAACTAAGAATGCAGCAGATGCGACGCTGCTTTATAATCATTTCATGTATTCGGTGTTTGAAATCAGTTAGTTGGTACTTTGTTTCTGTTGTAAGCGCAAATAAAAGATTCAAGTTTTGCGTTTCGACCATGGAAAGACGACATTTGACTAGAGAAGAGATGTTACGAGCCGTTGGCATGCTCCAAGCTGGGAGCTCACAACGGGAAGTATCCAGGGTTCTGGGAAGTAGCCCAAGTGTCATAAACCGTTTATGGTCGCGTTTCAATGAAACAGGTAGCGTAGAAGAACGCCATACAGGTCGTTTCAGGATTACTACAGTCGCCCAAGACCGATTTTTGGTTTTACAAGCCAGAAGAGATCGTACTACCACAGCATCTCAATTAGCTCAAGAGCTATCACGAGTTCATAATGTACAAATTTCCGACCAAACTGTGAGAAATCGACTGCACGAAGGTCAACTCCACTCCAACTCCACACTGAACGTTCTTGAAGAAAATGATATCGATTTTCTACGTGGCCATCCTGCTCCCCAGATCTGAATCCCATCGAGCATGTGTGGGACACCCTAAAAAGAAATCTCCTGCGTCAAAACGTCTTCCATCATGAACAGGAGCTTGGATTAGCAGTTCAGGGGGCTTGGAATGACTTAGGCCAAAATGTAATAGACAATTTAATATTGAGCATTCCGCGACGATGCCAAAGTGTCATTAATAACAGAGGTGGACCTTCTGGGTACTGAAAAATATAAGTGCTTCCATATCGTTTCGAAAATATTAGTTCAGGATTTTTTTTTGTGTTTTACCAAATTTCGTCATTTTCAAATTTCAATTTTTTTTTATAATAGGTGCTTTGGAGAAGTCAAATATTATTTTGTTTTCTTGAGAATACATTATATACAATACATCCTAACAAAACCGAAAGATTTCTATAAATTCGAATCATCAAATTCATATTTTAAAGATATTGGTAAGTGTTCCTAGACTTTTTCTGAGGTGTTTATGTTGTGATTGTGATGTTTCAAAATTTCTTTAATGTTTTTTTTACATTCAGCTTTCATTAATCCTTGTTGTAAAGAATGGATGAGTTTCACCTGTTCCATAGTTTTCAGTTTCTCAATGTTGAGGACTCTGGTATGCTTGTATACATCAATAGTTGGTGTGTAGTAACTAAGTGAAAAAATGGACTTAACAGCTTTGTTTTGAATCCTTTGAATTTTTTCTGTTAGGTATTTAACCGTGTTTCCCCAGCATGGAATGAGGTACCGAAGATGAGATTGAATGAAGCTCTCATAAAGCAATGTCCGAGCAGAATCATTTAGCATTTAGGAACATCTTCTTATGGCCCCTACCATCGGAGCTATGTTCTTAGATAAGGTTTGCACATGTCCATCCCAAGCCAACTTGTTGTTTATGCTCAGCCCTAGATACCTGTAGTCAGTCACCTCCTTCTGGGCAAATTCATTTATTTCAAGGCTAATGTCATAGTCGCTCATTTTATTTTTTGGTTTCATTAGCACATAAACAGTTTTTTCTAGATTTATACTCAGTTTGTTTTGACACAGCCAATCAAAGTAAGTGTTTAGATCTTCATTTATATCCTTTTCCATCTGACGCAGATCAGTTCCCGACAAAACAAGCACTGTATCATCGGCATACATAAAATACCTAGCCCTGAGATTTGCATACTTGAGGCTATGTACATACAGAAGGTACAACAGGGGACCCAGTACCGAACCCTGCGGCACCCCGCCTGTCATCTCTTTAGGATCGCTTTTGTTGTTATTCACGACAGTAAATTGTGTAAATTCGTAACACACACCCCTAAAGCCCATCCTGTGAAGTTTATTCAACAGTATATCGAAAATCACAGTATCGAAAGCTTTTTTGAGGTCTATGAATACAACAATCACAAATTTGCTATTGTTTATTTCATTATTTATATGCTCAAGGAAGTACACTGCTGCCCCAAGTGTACTACTGCCTAGCTGAAAACCAAATTGATGCTTGTCAAACTGTAATTTCGCATTGATAAATTTAACCATTCGTTTTTTATTATTTTTTCTAATATTTTTGAGAATATGGTGAGTATGGAGATGGGCCGGTAATTATTCGTGTCCTCCTTTGAACCCTTCTTATGAACTGGGATGATCTTGGCAATTTTTTATTCTGCTGGAAATCGGCACTCTCTAGTACCTCATTGATAAGCGATAATATCCATTGTCGTAACCACGTCCTGCTTTGTAATGTTATCCACTCCTGGGCTGCTGTTGTTTAGTTCCTTCACAATGGCTTTTACGTCTTTAATATCAGTAGGTTCTAGATATTTACTTTCGTTATTTAGTTCTTCTTTGAAGTAGGTTATTGTTGTGGTTGATGTTTTATCTGCTAATTTGCTGCCAATGCTACAAAAATGGTTGTTCAATGTGCTAGCTATTATTTTATGATCTGTGATTTTCTCTTTATGTTTAGTAATTTGTATTATTTCACTTCGCTTTTTTGTCGATCTACATAGTTTGTTCAGGACTTTCCATGTCTTCTTCGTATTCCCCCTAGCTTGTTTAAGTTTGTCTTCTGCGTAGTGTTTTCTTAGTTTTTTTTTCAGATCATTCAGTGAATTTTTTTCTTTTATGAATTCCTTTCTTGATTGTTCATTAGGGTTTCTTTTCCATGCACGGTATTTCTTGTCTCTATATTTAAGGCGCTTAATGAAATCAGCAGTCATCCGCTCACTGTCTGAATTGATTCTGAATACGTTTCCCTGGTGCTTTGTTTTTTTGATTCTCTGAGTAGGTTTATCAGATCATCTAATGATGGTGTAGTTACCAATGGAGACAGTAGGGATGAGAACGAGGCTAACATCCTGCATCTACATAATAGATACACAATATCTTTGTCAAGAACGACTTGACAAAGATACTGTGTATCGAAACGAGTCGAGCATTTGTCAATAAATTTTAGTAGAAATCATCGTTTACTTGTATTTGAAAGCTGAGAGTACCAGTTTCAATGTTAAAAGTTCGATACTAGCCACAACATAATGCATAACTGGTAAGTGGTACAAGTCGAAAAAATAAATACTATAAAACAGGCCTGAACTACAGCAAGAGGTGCTCATTTACTAGCTTTTTTCTGTATATAACTGTCATAATTGATATTTTAATGAAGAGTTTTGTAAAATCAATGCAATGTTGGCAGCTCGATCGCAGTTTTTTGTCAACATATGGTTTTGGACATATGAGGTGAAAAAATCTTATCTATGTAGTAACATTTGATTCCATATAATCTCAAACAGATCTGAAACAAGAATGAGTTTATTTGACATCAGTATTCACTCAATTTCTCTTCAGTTTTCACGCAAAATTAATGCAAGTTTTCTGTGTTTCTTGTTGATTTTTGAACCTTTGAATTTATTGTGATGGCTGCTGAACGTCCTGGACGCTATTTGAGTGATCATGAAGTGGTAAAAATTGTAACACTTCTAGAGGAGGGGTGAAGCCAACGTTAAGTCGCTAACTTGTTGAATGTTAACCAAAGAACTATTTCAAGAGCAATTAATCGATACCACGAATATGGAAGAAGGGCCGGACAGGGAAGAAATCTGATAACAACACCAGTTGATGATCGTTGGCGTCGTTTAACTGCACTAAGAGCTCGGCACTGTACGGCTAGAATGCTACAAAATGAACTTGCACTAATTTATTTCATGCATGCAGCTCAGACCAAGGGTGGCTTCTACCGGCTCGCGTCTCACCAGAGAGCATCGAGTTGCAAGACTTCAGTTTGCGAGGAACATGCAAATTACAGAATTTCTGCAAAATGCCGAAATTGATATTTTGAGATGGCCAGCCAGAAGTCCCGAAATTGATTTGAACGATTTGAATCCCATAGAATACGTTTGGGACAACATGGGGTGGCAAACTCAGCAACGTAGGACGCCTTGTAGAACACTCCAACAACTAGAAAATCTGCTTCCTGAAATTTGGAACTCAGTGACTCAAGAATACATCCAAAATTTGTTTGAGGGGCTTCCGAGACATATAATGGCAGTAATTAGGGCCCAGGGAGGAAACACTCGATTTTGAAAATGATTAGTAACCATTCGATGCTAGTTGATTGGTCTCTTCGCGAATATTTGAAGATGGTAGAATTTTTTAATTTTTCATTAACCCGAAAATTGTTGATATCTTGAATGACCGACCTAACAGTTTATATAGTATTGTCGTAAAAGTTGGGTGATGCGACAAGTTTTGTGGGGAGTGTATTTCTAAAAAGGGCGTACAGTTTTAAAGACCATCCTAAAGGAATTCAGATATTTCTTTATCCTTTTCCACGCCCTATTATCAGACATAATGAAATGAATTTGTTAAAATAAACTAAATCATTGTACAGTCATGATTTTGAACTAATAGCTGGTTTTAATTTATTCTTAATCAATTCAGACCAGTGTTATAAAACAATTTTCGACAAATTAGTCGTCAAGAAGGATAAAGCACAATTTATAGACTGTTATTTTCGAGAATCCTGTAACTCTTAATCGGTTCTCTCAACATACAATAAGTTTTTAGAATATATTGTTAATTTATATT
The DNA here is from genome assembly GCA_013387265.2 of Cryptolaemus montrouzieri. Lineage (NCBI taxonomy): Eukaryota > Metazoa > Arthropoda > Insecta > Coleoptera > Coccinellidae > Cryptolaemus > Cryptolaemus montrouzieri. Next base: position 47,022,089 of record JABFTP020000042.1, read on the forward strand.
TGATTTCACGGAGTATTTTTCGGTAAGGGTCACAATTTCCATGATATGTTCGAGAATTTTTTTCCCAAACAATGTCAAAGGCTGTATGTACACTTAAAAAAATTAATAAATTGTTTAGTCTCGGATGAACATTTATTTGCTGCTATTTGCACATGTTGATTGGAAATCTGTAAATCAATTTACACTATCTTCAATAGTTAAGCCGCTATGAATATTTTTTATTATATTAAAGCAAGGAAAAATTAAACTTGGGATTCCTATTCTACACCTTCAAAAACCTGCAGACAAGAAAATCGAAACGAAGAATTTTTTTCCAAACACATGTCTCCTCTGAAAGATATCAAAAATTTTTAGGCTTTGATTTTGATGAAAAATTATTTTCGGGTATTTTCACATATGTTGAATGAAAATCTCTAATAATTTTAAAGAGATATCCAATTTGAAGCGAAAAATCAAAATTAGAGAAGCACTATGCGCGCAGTATGAGGGCGCGCGTTATCGTGCATAAAAAGGAAATTTTCCCCTATGTAAGGAGCAAAAGGCACAACATGGGTCTCCAAGATTTCTGTTATATACCGATGGGATTAAGTGATCCATTGCCAATAATCTCCAGTTTTGTTCGTACTCCCAAGCATATGCCAGCCCATATCATAACTGACCCTCCACCGTATTGCTCAGTTCCTGCGAAGTTCGCTTGATTGTACCGTTCCCCTCGATGCCTCCATATTCTATCTCTACCATCCACGAAATTCACACAATATCGGCTCTCATCACTAAATAAAACTCGTCTCCACTGATTGATTGTCCATGCTACATGCTCCCTAGCAAACGCCAATCTTGCTACCCGATGGGCTCTATCGAGTCTTGGTGCTCTTGCTTGCGCGTATGATCTCAGACCAACTTCATTTAATCGTCTTCTGAATGTCCTCACACTGACGTTAATGTTATCCACTGCTTGTAAATCTCTCATTCTGAATGAAAAATACCGTTTCGAATCGTAAACAGTAAAAGAATCACAAAACACCGCAACCGATCGAATTTGTATCAAATCAAAGAATGGAAAACTCTCATTCTTTAAACAAGTGCAAATGTGGTTATATACAAAAAAACGTGTGTTGTATTTCATATTTGATTAAAAAAGGTGTGCACATGTGTAAATGAAAAGTTTTATCAATGGTCCCAGAATTCGGTTGTGTATTTCAATACCTACCGACTGTTATCTCCTATGAATTCCTAGTTTTCACCAAATTAACCAAATTGTCATCAATAACTAATGCAATTCGAACATAAAAATCGCAAACGACAATTTCGACACGCCTGAGTGATAATAAGAAAATTCCAAATTGATAGACGAATTTTAATGACAATTTCTTGATTCAATGGAATTTCTCCAAAATGGTGATTTTCCACTTGAAACTAAATATATTTTGCAAAAATAGAGATAAACGCATGAAACAAGAAGGGCGTTACTGTAGGAAGATGTGTCTTGACAGACCATGATATTGTACGTTTCAACTCGAACCACGAAATTCCACAGGGTGTTACGAATTTTTGACAAAAAAAACACTTTTAGTTTTGCCCCCGTATAAAATTTTTTTCGAATTTTTTTGTTTTCTCTTATAATTTCTACAAAGCAGAAGAGTTGATCTATAACTTGCCGAACAAATCATCTAAATCGGTTGAGAATTAGGAAAAATATCGAACTTCGAATTTGGTTAAATTTTCGAGTGTTCCGCTAATTTTGCCTCCGAGTGTATTTGAGGCGGATTTAGAAACGAGGAATTTTATCAGTTTTTCATGTTTATTTAGTTTCGAATGAAGCTTGTTGTTATATATTAACGAACTATTAGTCTAAAATTGCCGTTTAGAAAATTCACCAAGTGTGAGTTTTTCATGTGACGCTGCTGTCTATTTGTCGACTTGTTTACGCCGAAACTGTTGATGTTATGAACAAATTTACTTCGGATTTGAATTCCACGACCTCAAAACCTCCAGGACTAGAAACGATCCCTTCCCTCTCGTGTCGAGGGAAGGGATCTTTAATGTCCAACACATCTCTGTCAGAAAGGACCGACATCTTTACATCTCCTCCAAAAGATGGACACTCAAGCGATTTCCAGAATCCGGAAAATCGCACCGACTTTGTGTGGAATGAACCCAGGTAACTCTGGGCAGGGGACGAGCATCATATCCTCTACGCCACCGAGCCGGGGGCGCAGAAGGGTTGTCGTACATACACGATACACCCTACCTACCTACCTACCTATCTAGGTAAGGTGTAACGTAGCATATATAGATATTACCTCTCCGCACAATATACATTATTTTATTTAAGGTTTGGGTTAGGTTCAGTTCCGTTCTTCTCTATAATATCAATGAAAAAACTCATAGCTTTTCAAAATTGCGAGTTTATTGGTTGTTACAGAACAAAAGAGTTACATATGGTATTAAACTTAACTAAGGAGTGACTTTGGATGTTGAAGCGTGGCTCTGCATGTCCTCAGCATACTTTTCATAAGATGGTACGTAACCACTGAGTGCTAATCGCAAGCATGTTGACATATGATCGTCAGTTAGTCGATTGCGATATTTTGACTTAATTATCTTCATTTCAGAAAATGCAGACTCGCACAAGTAAGTTGACCCAAACATTGCCATCAATTGAAGGGCGATTTGCCTTAGATTAGGATATTCATCTTCAGATATAAAACACCAGATGCTGTAGCTTTGAAATGTATATCTGATATAATCTGCACCAACTCACTTTCAACAGAACATGAGTTCATATTAAACTGACTTGCTATTTCAGTAGCTAATTCCTCAATGTTTTTACATGAAAAAGGATAACTCATAAATGATGCTATATTTACCAATTTACTGCAATCATAAAAACGCATTTCGAATTGTCTCAAAATGTTTAATACCTCAGCCTCATACGTATTGTAATTCAACTGAGGAATTCTTGTTTTCAGAGAAGGAAAATGTTTCAGATCTTTTCTTTTCAGTTGATCTATCATAAGTTGCAATTTACTTTTGAATGCGTTTACTGCGCTAATCATCTCAATAATAGTTTTTCCTTTACCTTGAAGCTCCAAGTTCATGGTGTTCAAGTGAATTGGATGTCAGTCAAAAATGCCAAATCAGTCAGCCATTTTTCGTTTTTCAAGATCTGAGTGTGATCACCTCTTTTGTCTAAAAAAAGCTGTTATTTCCTGACGTCCGTTTGAAGAACTAAATCAGTGAGTTCAGCTGACTCCCTATCTTCCAACTGCAACTTAAAGAGCCGCCGTTGCAAGCTACGTGTATGGATGGAATGCACAATTTTTATTGCAATGCCTATAATTTCCTCCGTGTTTAAAACTTTTGAGCACAAAAATTGTTCCTGTATAATGCAATGGAATGAAAAAAATGAAGGAAAATCTTCATTAACTCGTCACAATGCCACAAAACCGTTTTTGTTTCATTGCTGATGCCCCATCGATTGTAATGCACCCTAATTTATATAATGGTAGCTTGTAGTTTTTTACAAAATTGAAGAAAACGTCATATATATCTTCGCCACGGTTCTTCCCCTTCAGAGGAATAATTGTCAAACATTCTTCCTTAGCCAACATGTCATTGAATACCATCCTAATAAAAATACACAGTTTGGCAGTGTCTGTTATATCGGTGGATTCGTCGAACTGTAATGAAAAGTATGTACATTTCATAATATCAAGTTTTAGTTTATCTGCCATGTCCTGACTCATGACTTCAATACGTCTTGTCACAGTCGGACGAGATAACTGAAGTTCTCTAATAGCAGACATGATTTCTGTTTTATTTTTAAAATCTCCAGATAAAGTCTCACCCGCTTCAATAAATGCATCCTTCATAACCGATCAATCTTCAAATGGTTTCTTGTGTTTCGCCAATATATGAGATATTTTAAATGTAGCAGCTTTTGATTGTTTGGTTCGTCTTGTGAACATGGTTCGTTCTTTTCAAACAAGATATCGAATCTTGTACTTTTCGTTTTCTGTGGCGGAAAATTCTTTTTATAGTTTTTATGAATCGTTTTATGATGCCTCTATAAGTTACCACGCTTAGGTATTGCAACTAACGCACGACAATTAAAGCAAATATACTTATCCTTCACCATACAAAAGAAAATTCTTTCTCCCAATCGTTATTAAAATGATACGTTTTAGATTTCTTCGCTGCACTCATTTTGTACTATTTAATAATAAACTTTGTACCGACATAGTATTGACTTCAAGTTACAATTCAGAATGACTCAGAAACGCGGCTTTTCTTTGACAAGTACCGCGCGTTCCTTTGATAAAGCCGTAATAAATTTTTGTAGTTCAGTTACCTACTTATTAAAAATTTTTTTCTTCTCGGGATCTACTCCAAACGCACTCGTGATCGATCGTTTAGGCACCCCTGCTGTACACCTTGCAATATGCAACTCGTTTCACATCAAGACTTCAGGAGTATTGCAAACCTTCGACAATTCAAGGCGGATTTAGGAATTAAGTAATTTTTTATTATTTCGTTTTGAATGAAGCTTGTAAAATATCATACGATATCAATAAACTACAAATTCAAAATTGCCCTTTAGAAGATTCACCCAATTAAATTTCTCCTAAAAAATCTCAAAGACTATACAAATGTTCGAAAATTGTTGGGCCTCTGCTTTTAATCAAAATTTATTTTCAGATTTTTCCGCACATACTGTATGAGAATTTATTAAACATGTTAGAATTCGTTAAGTAGTTTAGCAACTAAGAATATTTTTATCAGACTAGAAAGGATGAAACTTTATACTGTACGTTATAAGGTATGCAACCCCTGTTACACTATGACTTCAAGAGTGTTGTAAACATTCAACAATTTAAGGCGAATTCATGAAAAGGGAAATATTAGTTTTTTCAGGTTAATTTCGCTTCGAATGAAACATATAAAAATTATTGCATATCGTTTCATCATCCTTATCGGTTTCTATACTTCAACGAAAATGGCAAGCGAGAACAAAACAATGAATGTGCGAGTTACGAGAGATAAAAAAAATTATAATTGCAACATATTAAAAAGAGGACATTTTCTTATATTCAAATAACTTCATGTAATTTAAAATTAGAAAAACCCATGAACATGATATTTTTACCAATTTATTTCCATCAGATGAAGCTGTTTTTCTTGTGTGAACATTGGCAACATTGGAATTTCCTAACGTGAAAGGAGTTTAATTTGTATTTCAAGTTATAACAACCAGAGGTAAGTCATGCTACAAGAAAACGAGTTTATATTTGAAAAATTGAACCAGTCTAGAATGCATTTCCATTAAGAATAATGGTCTAGATACAATTAATAAGAACATATTTTGAATTTCTGAAGACCTTTATCTATTTCAGCAAAATGTAGTTTACCCAATATAAAAATTCGAAATAAAATTTACGTAAACGATTTATATTTTATTTCAAAATCATTACTCAAATCGTTTGAGATAATTATATATCTTTTGTAATTATTCCATATACTTTATTGTTAATTATTATTATAATATCCATTTCTAGTGAAAATTAAAATTGTGTATTTGATTCCATTTTCAAGTAAGTTGTAAAATATACACATCCAAAGAATCAAAAACGCCGCCTTAAAGACGCTCAAAAGATCATGTTGACTGCTTTCTTTGATTATCGCGGCGTTGTGCTTTTTGAGTTCCTTCCGTCAGGCTAAACCGTCAACAAAATATTATTTGATCGTTATGCGTCGTTTGATACCATTTCTCCAAGAACTCGACTCATATTGTTCCACAACCGCCGTATTCACCTGATGCAGCACCGTGTGACTTCTGGTTATTCAGCGAACTACTAAGACCACTCCGGGGACACCGTTTCGTGTCAATAGATGAGATACAAGCCGTATCAAGAAGAGAGATGAAGGCTATCCTAGAAATCGACTCTAACAACTGTTTTGAAGAACAGAAAATCCGTTGGCATAAGTGCATTGTATCTGGAGGGGTTTGCTTTCAAGGTGACGACATTGATCTGGAAGAATAAGATTTTTCAGAATAAATGCTGAGTCACTTTTTGGATTCATTTGTATAACTAAAAACTTGTCATTAGCAAATTCTGCATGTCTCTTACCCAGGGTCCCCGTGAGGGCTACTGGCGCTTGTGTGCAAAAAAAGGTTTTGGCGCTCCTTAATGCATTTTGGATCACGTTATTTTATTTTTTTCGAAGGTAGGAGGTAGGTAGGTAGGTGCTTAAAGTAAAGCAAAAACTGAACTTTAGAAGTCATATTTATTTGTAGACTAAAATATCAAAATTTTCATACAAAACCTCAGCATAAAAGGAAAACTCATACTCATCGACATTTTCAACTTCATTTTAAGATCGCAAACATTCCCAAAGAAATGGTCAAATGCAATAGTTATTCCGATCGTAAAACCTAACAAACCAAAGGATGAACCCTCCTCATACCGGCCAATTTCACTGACCTGCTCAACCTGCAAAATTTTGGAAAAATATTGAATAAAAGACTGCTTTGGTACCTTGAGAAAGAAAAATTACTCAGCCAACATCAATACGCTTTCAGAAATAACCGCTCAACATTAGACATACTTGTACGACTAGAGAACAATATAAGAGTAGCCTTCCAAAACGATCAGAAACTCATAGCAATACTCCTAGACTTAAAGCAAGCCTTTGATAGAGCGTGGCGTTACTTGATCCTCAAACAGATGTCGGACTGGAACATACAAGGAAATATGCTCGCATTTATTAAAAACTTTCTCGATAATCGAACTATACAAGTGAGAGCAAATGGTATTTTATCTAAAGAGCACAGAATTCAAAACGGCACACCACAAGGATCAGTTATCAGTCCAACTCTCTTTTTGATCGCCATAAACAGTATCACAGAAGAACTGAGACTACCTATCCAAATCGGCATTTTGCAGATGATATAATTATATACACAGCTAGCAAAAACCTTGACTCCGCTGAAAATCTCCTACAACAAGAACTGGACAGAATATGGGCAAGCAGAACAGGTTTCAGCTTTTCTACAGAAAAAAGCAACTACATTATATTCGTCAAAAAAGATCCAAATATCCAACTCAATCTAAACTTATACGAAAGAAACATAGAAAAACAAAAGGTATAATATTCTTAGGAATGATACTAGACACAAAATTATCCTGGAACAACCACATAAAAGAGCTCCAATTATCATGCCGAAAAAGGATCAATCTCATCAAAACAATTTCGAATCACCTATGGGGTGCAAACACTAAAAACTTACTCAACATTTATAGATCCCTCATAAGAAGCAAAGTTGACTACGGAATAACTTGCTACAGCAATACATCAAAAAACCAAATAAGAAAAGTAGACTCCATCCAAAACCAAGCTCTTCGACTCTCACTAGGGGCGTACAGAACAAGCCCAGTACAAAGCTTATACACTCTGGCAAACGAACCCCCTCCTTTCTTACGAAGAAAATATATCACGCTTTGTTATGCAGCGAGAATCGGATCAGACGAGCAAAATCCAAATAAAAATCTTCTAATTGATAGACAGATTAGTACACCACAAAAAAGACATCGAGCATTTTTTGATCAACTATCTGAAACAAAATTCAACCTAGATACTTTGAAGTCATCCATTCCGATCGAATTGAATACTCCTCCCTGGTTAGTAAAAATACCAAAAACAGAAAAATCACTTACCGAATTCAAAAAAGACGCAATAAACCATCAAATCATAAAAATAAATACCATGAGATCCTAGAAAATACAGACACTCAGCACACATATTCACAGACGCTTCGAAAATGACTCATCAGTTGCCAGTGCGCTCATTTCTGAAAACGAGACCAAAACCCTCAAAATGCCACCTTATTGCAGTATATATACAGGGGAGACTATAGCCATATACGAAGCCTTCAAAATTGCACTAACTCTCAAGAGAAACACTTTGGTGATATCAGACTCGTTAAGCGCTTTACAAGGAATCGAAGAAATGTACCCATCGAATGTTATTCAAATTATGATGAAAGAAGTATTATACAAAATCAACAAACACAACATAAATATCGCACTACTTTGGGTCCCATCACATATAGGCATCGATGGGAATGAGAGAGCAGACACAGCAGCAGTCGCCGCAGCAAAAAATAACACAGCTCTAGACATCACATTAGTACCAACAACAGACATTAAACTTAGTATCAAAAAATTCATCATGGACGAATGGCAAAGACAATGGAACGATACGAACACACACCTAAAGAAAATAATTCCCCACGTAACTACAACAAACTCACTAACAACACCGACAGCAAGAAGAGACCAAGTCGTCACAAACAGAATACGTATAGGACATACCAATCTAACTCACAGTCATATCATGCAAAACACAGAACCCCCAATTTGCAACACCTGCAATACCAAACTCGACATAGAACACATTCTGATCAACTGCACAACCTACGGAGATGAACGAAGAAAAACTAGAATATCACGAAACCTACAAGAAGCTCTGACAACCTCCATACAACGCACTCTAGACTTTCTCAAAATGACGAAACTTTACCAAAAATATGAAACATACATACCATACTAACCAACAAATAGCTACTAATAATCCAATTAGAGATTGATGTAGCTCTAAATTTGTAAATAAATAAATAAAATAAAATATCAAAATGAAACAAACAGAACAAAATCATAACAAAATAAATTCTTGTTCACACCCATTTTAAAACATTTACTTAAGTAATGGGATACAGACACGTTGACTCGTTGTTTATAAATATACATATACAGGGTGCTTCAACGAAAACTAAACAGAGGCTATATCTACCAAGATATTCATTTCTAATCAAAACACAAAAACAGGTAAATTTTGTTTTGTTGATATTTCAGGCAAGTATTGTACCCCAAAAGATGTCCCCCTTTTGGGGTACAATACTTGCCTGAAATATCAACCCCCTATGCGGGGGTTGCAATCCTTGAACATTTTGAATAAAGAAGATGGGTCGAGTGATGACTCAAAAGAAAGGTGGTATCTTTGTCTACATTGCCTTGAACGAATTTCTTTTTTTAATTGAAAACTGTAGAAGATACAGGGTGAGCAACTGAAAAATAGTGGAGACTATTTGCCTGAGACTATTCAAGTTTCAGTGAGGTAAAATGGAACAGATCCATGCTTATCAATGGCAGTCATCATCAAGTACCATCCTCATCTCGAATTTAAACCCCTAGAGCAGGGGAGACCACCCTTGAAAATTTGGAAGAGGGTAGATGGGTCGAGTGATACCTCGAAAGAAAGGTATTATCTTTGTCTCCATCCCCGTGAACGAATTTTCATTTTTCATTGAAAACTGTAGAAGATACAGAGTGAGCTACTGAAAAACAGAGGGACTATCTATCGCCCTGAGCTATTCAAGTATTGGTGCAAAAAAATTGAACAGATTCATTCTAGATCAAAGGCTGTCATCTTCCGAAAAACCATTCACATCTCAAATTTCAACCCCTAGAGCAGGGTACTTGAATAGCTCAGGGCGATAGATAGTCTTCTCTATTTTTTAGTGGCTCACTCTGTATCTTCTACAGTTTTCAATCAAAAATGAAAATTCTTTCACGGGAATGCAGACAAAGATAATACCTTTCTTTTGAGTTATCACTCGACCCATCTACCCAAATTTTCAAGGGTGGTCACCCCTGCTCTAGGGGTTAAAATTCGAGATGAGGATGGTACTTGATGATGACTGCCATTGATCAGCATAGATCTGTTCCATTTTACTTCACTGAAACTTAAAATAGTCTTCTCTATCTTTCAGTTGCTCACCCTGTATATTTTACAGTTTTCAATTAAAAATGGAAATTCGTTCAAGGCGATGTAGACAAAGACACCAACTTTCTTTTGAGCCATTACTCGACCCATCTTCCCTATTCAAAATGTTCCAGGATTGCAACCCCCGCTTAGGGGGTTGATATTTCAGGCAAGTTTTGTACCACAAAAGATGTCCCCCTCGAAACAAAAATTGACCGGTTTTTGTGTTTTGATCAGAAATGAATATCTTGGTAGATATTTTAAAACTTCGTTTTTAAATCGAAAATGATAGCTAGGTCTAGGTGCAATAGAAAAATAAAAGATAGCTATTGTAGTAGCGATATTTTCCGAGATTTTGCTGTTGCAAATTCATTAATTACATCGCTAAAATTTATACCGTCAAAAATTTCTTGTTCAATTGCTAATATTGTTAGCCCAGACAATCTTTCCTGAATCATTGTCGATCTTAAATAATTTTTAATGATTTTTAACTTTGAAAAAGATCGCTCGCCAGAAGCTACAGATACAGGCAATGTCAAAAGAATTCTTAGTGAAATGCTTACGTTTGGAAAGGTGGAGATTAAATTGTTTTCAAATATATATTGTAAAATACTTCAGAGGTCAGTATCATCATGTAATGAAAACAACTTCAACGCTCTAATTTCGTTAAACAGATCATTGGAGTCTATATCCTTATTATCCTGATCTGTCAGTCGCTCTTCAAGAATAGAACAATGTTTTAAAAGATCGCTGTCATTTAATTTGAATATGTCGCTAAAAATCCGAAAATATTATCATACTCATTTAATAAGTCAAATCGGTTTTCAGAGAGCTTATAGTTTGATCTATAATTTTTAAGAAAAAATTAATTTTGGAGGCGGTTTTTGGATCATAAGGGGTCTCATCTCGGTGTTCATAGTCATACAGTTTTGGTTTAAATTTCCTCCTAACCGTTGGTACTAGTGGAAAGTCTTCTTCATTTTTGAGAGAAGATGCTACTTCTTTCGCTTACACAAGAATTTCTTGAAATGATTGGTCAGATCTATATTGCTTAAAGTGAGCAACTAAATTTTTTAGGTAGGTTTGGCATACTTTAATATTAATTGTAGCACTTTGCATTTGTTTGCTGACAATATTTATATGAAATGAAACGTCATGCCAAATAATAATTCCACAAATAAATTGAAAATTTTGTACAGACGTTAAGAGGGAACTCGCTTTATGACTTGCATCAATGTGAAAGAAATTATCTTCAGCCACTTCTAGAAGACTTTCGCAAACCTTAATTAAATAAACTTTAAAGGGCTTTATTGCGTCAATTCTGCTGGACCATATTGTCTCACTTAGAGGCTTCAAACTTAACCCGAGGACATTTTTTTCTCAAAACATACCACCTTTTTGTGGATGACGAAAAAAAATTATATAACTCTTGCACAAGATTAAAAAAGTTTATTATAGCACCTGACACCTTAGAAGCGTCATTTACTTACTGTTAAGTTCAAAGTATGAGCCGCACAAGGTACAAAAAGGGCATTCGGATTCGCATCAAGAATGCGTTTTTGAAGCCCAACATGTTCTCCCTTCATATTTGACCCATTATCATAACCTTGTCCCCTAATGTGTTTTAATTCTAAATTTAATTTTTTCAAATTTTCTATCACAAATGTATATATCCCTTCTCCTGTAGAGTCCAGTATTGGACTAAACGCAATAAAACTTTCCTTAACTTCAACCTTTTTTGAAGTGGTGTTAAGGACAACATACCTCAGAACAAGACTAATTTGCTCAGTATGACTAGTGTCTGGTGTACAATCTAATATTATTGAAAAATACTTTGAAATGCGAACCATTTCTAAAATATTATTTCTTACTTTGGACGACAATAATTCAATTATTTAATTCTGTATTGTACGCCTAAATAATGAGTCATTTTAACAGATTTTTTTTGGGAGTTATACACTCGCTAACGTGCTGTCTCATCACTGAATCAAAGGAGGTAATCATCTCAACAGCTTACAGAAAATTTTCATTGTCATGTTCGAAAAGCAATTGAGAAGATCTTGAAATGCCAAGCATTGTGTAGACAAATACTTAACAATTGCAATAATTCTTTCCAACACGTCTCGCCAATATTTTTTCCGTTTCTAAAATCCGCAGATGATGAGCATTAACAAATAGATGTCTCCAACATTTTTTTTAAATTTAGCCAAGTGTTTATATAACTGTTGTGTAAAATTGACGTTTCGTGTCTCTTAATTAGCAAAGACAAGTGTTGCCAATCAGATACTCCATTTGTATCACAAAAAGCGTTGGGAAATTTACATTTACAAAAGAACTTTCAACAAAAACAAAATACAGAATCTTTAGAAATAGAGTAAATAAGCCAAGCCCTTTCGACTTTTTCTCCATTTCCTACATTTCTTTCAAAGTATTTGCACGAAAAATTTCTCTTATCTTTATTACTAGGAAAGCTAAAACTGATGTCCATCAAGGGCGGATCACGTTTAACCAATATTCTAGCCATCTAATTGGTGATTCTTTCGGGCCTTAAACCGGGGTCGGACGGAATTATATCGATACTAGTCTCATTACAGCCTTCATCGAAAGTGTCACTTGCAGCTGGTATTTCGGTAGCTGACATTATCGAACTTTTTACACAAGCTGAATTACATGAAGTGGATTGTTCAAGTGATGTAGACGAGAATGGTTTCATCTCTACATCGGGCTCTGCATCAGTAGAAGCTGTTTTGCTGCTACAATCCCAGCCACTTGTTGCAGGACCTGATGTTACTGTTGAAATTTCAGATGGTCTACTCACGGTTATTGATATTACGGATTTAGAATCTTGAGATTCGGACGATTCGGTCGCACCAACATCGATAGTCTCCGTGGAATCTCGATTGTATGCAAGAAATGCTTTAAAGATCCAACCATTTTTCCCCTTTCTTGTAGTCTCAGTTTATTTTGCTCGCGAATTTTCGCACCTGAAGGTCTCTTTCTTTTATCCTGAAAAAACAAATAAATAATTAGTACTCATGGGAATTACAAATTAACTTCTAAAATAACCACAATAATAAGCACCATGTGGGTAAGGTAGGAAATATTCTTAAAAAGTTAACTAAGTAGCCAATAGTTTTTAACCCTTTATAGGGCAGATTATCATTGAGTAAGATATGGCCGATTTAATTTTGCATATTTGAGTAAATAGCAATTTGTTCGAGCCCCTTCAGCTCAAATCCTTTCAAAAATAAAGGCAAAAAAGATAATAAACTAATTTGATCTTATAACCCTTAAAAAACCTATAAAATGGTTTTTTGAAAAGATCCATAGCATAAAAACTAAGCGAGTTTTGGATAAAACCAGTTACTTTTTTAAACTCGTACATGACATTTTAATTAATAAAAATATATTTGTCTAAAAAATTAATTATAACCAGTATCCTATAAAGGGTTAATGTTGATAGTATAAAGTAGGGAACACTTACCATCTTATGAAAAATCATGCCGTTGAAATTGCAGTCAGCAGGTATTCGGCACTCAATTTAAAAAAAAGTATTAAACAGAATATTACACAACACAACACAACACCACACTTGATAAAATAAAAATAACTTTATATGTAAAAATTAATTGGATTACTTGTTTTTATTCACTTGTTGCACGGTTCAGTGAACCAACTGATTTTTTTTTTTTTAATTTGAAGGAAGATCGAGGCAGGCACGGACGTTATCTGCGCATATCCATCCCGATCCTCCGGGTTTGGACGGTCGTTAGACATGAGTCCAGAAGGATAACTGTTTATACGATACATTTAATGGTGAAACTTTGACTGTTAAGTTTTTAAATACACACACAGCCGTGCTTGTTCATAAGTTAATATGAGATTTCTTTAAAAATGTGTATATTTCCCAGTAGACTTTGGGGTTGTTGAATGCGAGAATCTGTTCAGCCTGATATGGTTGATGGAGTTTGGTGATTTTACTCAAGGTTAAGCATAGCAATTGAATATTTCGTACATTGTTATTACATTGAAACAGAAGGTGGTTTAAAGTTCCTATTTCCCCACATGAGCAAAGAGGGTTATCTTTCAATTTCATTCTGTGAAGATATTTCGGAAAGAGAGCGTGACCACTTCTCATTCTAGAGATAGTACGAATAAAATCTCGTTTAAAATTCCTAATGGGATCAGCCTTGCTACTTCATCAAATATGTTATCGAACCAGTAGAAATGTGGCGGGGAGGGTTGAATTGATTTATACAACTGTCCGCTTGGGTTGGATTTGAAGGTTTCTTTCCATCTTGAAGTTGTGAGGTGTTTAAAGAGGGGGAAAAATCGTTGTACATGGCGGAAGGAAGGTGGATGGGGTCGAGAAATGCCGCTTCCTGAATGGGCCTTAGCCCAGAGAAACTCGATTGTACAGCCTGATGTACTTTATATGTAAAAATCAATAGGATTACTTGTTTTTATTCACTTGTTGCACGGTTCAGTGAACCAACTGATTTAAAACGCCTGTGGCGATGCATCGCTTTTATAGCGCTCCAGGCGTTATTCATGTCTGAACAGGAAAAACTCAAGAAACTGCCGCCTGACATGTTCTTGCAACATAGGAATCGGCAGTAACTGGATGATATACGAATAAAATTTCGTGTGTATTTATACCTAATCCTATTTAATTTCTCAACTTTCATTTTAATATGTTTTTAGGACCCTGGGTTTTGGCGCCCCTAAAGGATGGCGCCCGTGTGCATTGCACACTTTGTACATATGGATGCGGGGGCTCTGAGAACTTTTAACAGAATAAGTTTCGACTCATTCGAATATACGGAATTCTTACACATTATTGCAACACAGCCTGCGCACATAGCGTGCGCTGAATTCAAAATCCAAGCATCGACACACCTAGCTTATCGCCGGATCGATAACTTCGTGAGTTAAACAAAGACGCTAAAAGTAAATCAGGGGAATTAGTTCACCATATGTCATCTAATGACACGACCTTCCGATGTCCTTTGATCACTTTCATTCACTTTAATCATTTGTGTTCTGAAGTAACGGGGTGGTGCTCTTCTAAAATCTCTTGAAAAAAGTGAGTACATTCAACTAATTATTTGAGTACAACACTGAAGAAAATTGTTTCCCAAATCCTGAAAAGTATGCCATGAGTTGGAAAGCATACTACTTTTTAAATATCAGTTTTAGTTGCTTTTGAATATTGATATTAATTTGATAAAACCTGCTTCGTTTTAAACTATGAACAAAAATGAAGATATCAAATTTTTCATCACTATTTATCTTACTTATTTTCAGCTAAGCATCACTTTACTTAAGTTTCTCTGCTTGAATGTTTTCTAAATGGAGAATGTTCCTTTATGTAATGTAGGGATATTCTTAACTCATTTTCCTTCTAATAATCTTCTTGGAATGAATTATTACTTATTATTAGATTGAAACTATGTTCTCCTGAATTCCTTACAAATCAATGTCTTACGCCATTATTATTAAAGATTATATTTTTCAATTCTGTTATAAGTACCGGGTGTTTCAGGTATGCTGTAATTCATTCCAACACAGTTTCCTCATAGAAAAAAAAACCCGAAAAAAATGCCTATAAACATACATTCTGTTAAAAAAGTATCAAGAATTGATCAATGAAAGACAAAATATTTATTTTTCATCCAAATTTATTACACCTCCTTCAGTGTAGGCCCTTTCTGATATAATACATTTACGCCAATCAATAATGCAATCATCAATAGCTAAAAGTCTGCCGGAGTCATATCAGGTGAATACAGTGGTTGTTCGATGTTATTTTCGAGTTTGTGGTCAGAAATTCATTCACAATGCCTTCTGAATGAAGTGTATTATCGTGGTGTAAAGTCCATGAGTTTTCTTTCCATAAATCTGGCCTTTTTCGACGAATTTGCTCTCTCAAACGCCACACAACGCTCAGGTAATATTCCTTACTGACCGTCTGATATTCTGAGTGTATAACACAGCGATTATCAAAGTAATAGTCAACATATACTTTTGAACGACTTTGACGTGGTTTTTCGGTTTCGGTTCAGTTGGAAGGCTCCATGCCGAAGTTTGTTGATGGGTTTGCATGTCAAACGCCTCATCACCAGTTACAATGCGTTTTATGAATGTGGGGTTTCTTTCTCTTAATCGAACTTCAGTTGGAGATGTTGATGGTCGACCAGAGCCGCTGTTGAATGCACATAGCCATAGTTTTTTGATAAAATCAATTCACCGCGAGGCTTCTTCAATATTTTCAGCGATTCGGCACACGAAATTCCATTCTCAATACAAAATTTGCGACAAATTCTCTGTTCGATATTTTTATCCATTATGACATTTGTCATATTTTTAGAACGACTAATTTTTCCCAAATTTTTCTTCGAATTAAACAAGATCCACGAAGAAATAATATATGGACGATGTGAACCGAAATTATTGAGTCCATAATGATTCTAAAACATCTATAGATCATAATCGGCATCACTTGGAAGACTGAACCTGGCCATCGGAGCGCTCTCGGTCAAACAGAGAGGGAATTGTTTTGTTGAATTTGAATATTGAAGGGTTTTTTGCGATTATACTTCAAAATTGGCGAGCAAGAACAAGGAAGTGATTATGTTTAAGGAGACTCACACTGTGACGGAAGAACATCTCCGCGAAAGAGGAAATATCGCAGGTTATGTACTTTTTGATTATCTCACTAGTCCTTTTTATGGTCTAGCTTGCTATGTAAAATCTTTTCTTAGATTGGTTTAGATAAGAGGTATGATTGTTGAAATATTTTTCTGCTGGTTCTCTTTCCATTGTTACAGATTCCTGTCCCAAACCCCCTTCCTTTCACCCTTGTCTTCGTCTGAAAATTATGGAGTGCAAGAGAGAATGAAGCGACTGAGCACAAAAATCTTTGGTACTTTTTATGTACACACGACACTAACACAACATAAACAGACAAGCCATTGCTAGTGCAATAGCGACAGGGAAACGAGTTTTTTCCTCAGGTTTTTTCACTCGTATTCACGATGAGAAAAAGGCACTGCAAACCAGAAAACCATAGAGACAACCTCGAGAGAACCCCATTCACAGGAGCATATTTTATATTGTCTCAAGTAGCAATTATTGTACAATAATTGACAGACTAGAAGTTGAACTTCTAGTCTGTCAATTGCTTTTTCTTGGTGTAGTCCAGTGACATACCTATTTTATTCTTACTGATTCAGTCTGGCACAGTTTATTAATTGAGGAAAAAACTGTTATGTGGTATATGTTATATATTATTGTACAATAATTGCTACTTGAGACAATATAAAATATGCTCCTGTGAATGGGGTTCTCTCGAGGTTGTCTCTATGGTTTCCTGGTTTGCAGTGCCTTTTTCTCATCGTGAATACGCGCTCTGAGGAAGATCCAAACTAGGATCGAAATATAGAGATTGAAGTATGAAAGTGTGAGCTTATCATTTTGCCCTTGTCGTACACCCATTAACTATTGCATTTGTAATTTTACGACATTACCAGAAAATACGTATATATATATATATATATATATATATATATATATATATATATATATATATATATATATATATATATATATATATATATATATATATATATATATATATATATATATATATATATATATATATATATATATATATATATATATATATATATATATATATATATATATATATATATATATATATAGGGTTTTACCCCGACGAGTTGCCCATATATCTGTTCATGCAATCAAACTGATTTCATGATGATTATAATCAAAACATATCCTGGAATAATTATATATTAGGATAACGTTAAATGTTATGAGAATATATCAATCTACCAGAATATATACATACTATAGCATCATCAGACAATGATATCAATGTACCAACGAGTAGTGTCAGAGGCTTTCTACCCGGAAAAATCCAGTGTACGGACCTTAGTCAAGTAACACTGAATGTTACTCATTAATAGTTTCCTTTGTGTGAAGTGGTGAACGATCGAATAGAATACTGCTCTGAATATAAATATGACAAAATTGTCAGTTAACTATATTACATTTATATAAACAAATAAATAAAATATGAAATGAGATTCTGAGCAGTATAAACTAAAGAGAAAACCTATGACTCTACCTCATTATTTTTTCGGAAAGAAACCTACGAAGAATATTACGAGATTTGATGGCTGTTATCTTTTGTAACTGTTCAAATAAATTTTTCTTTAGACCCAAAATCTCAATACTTTTGTGAAGATTTCTAGGAATAACACCTGTTGTGGAAATAATAATCGGTAGAATAAATATTTTCTTCATTTTCCACATTTTTTAATCTCGTCGCCAAGCATCATATATTTAGAAATTTTTTCATTGTATTTATTTTGTATATTATGTGTGTCGGGTATAGCAATATCAATTATATATGTTATTTGATTCTGTTTATCATTAAGAATGATATCTGGTCTATTGTGTTTTACAGCTCTGTTGCAAAGAATTGTTTTATCAAAATAAAGTTTATATTTGTCATTTTCACAAATAATCTCAGGTTCATATTTGAGAAATTTTTTCTTTTGGGAATTAGGTCATGTTTAATTCCTAGATTAAAATGAAAAATATTAGCGACGGCATTATGTCTTTCTAAATAATCTGTTGAAGCAAGGACTGAGCAAGATGATAATATATGAAAAATTGTTTCTGAAGAACAGAAACATCTACGGCAAGAATCATCTATATTTTGTTTGATGATGTGTTTTCTATAATTCCTCGTGAAAACAACCTGATTCTGGATCGCAATTGCCAAGCCTTCTGTTTCAGCAAACAATTCTCCAAAAACTAACCATTTATTCGATGCGATTTCATCAATATAATCATTTTTCAATTCTTTAGGGTGCTTTCCGTGTAATTCCTTCTGCATCCAACTTTCTCTTTTAGAATTATCATCAAATATATCAAAATCTACCTTTTGCATTGTCAAGTTCAGAGGTGTAAGATTATAATCTGAAGCAACAACAATATCATGTAATTTAGACGTTCTCTGTTTATCATGAAAATGGGAACGTAGATGAAAAATCTGTTTACTATGAAGATTACTCAAATCAGTTAATCCACGACCTCCAAGATGTCTAGGTAGTGTAACTCTCTGAACAGCTGACTTTGGGTGGTGCTTATGATATTTACAGAGCATTTTCCTCGTTTGACATTGTAATTCATTTAGATCAGTTTTAGACCATTTAATAATTCCAAAAGAAGATGTAAGAATAGGAACTGTATAGGAGTTGATAGCTCTGAAAAGGTTTTTACTAGTTAAATGACTCTTGATGATAATTCTAAGTCTTTTGTAATATGAACTTCTAATTAATATTTTCTTTAGTGCTGCTATGGTTAATTGTCTTCTCTTGACAAATCCAAGATATTTATATGTATCTCCTTGATGCATTGGCTCGATTTCGATATTGGAAATCTTTATATAATCAGAGGTGATCTTTCCTTTTTCAATAGAAAGATTTTTACATTTTGGAAGCCCAAATATCATATGAATATCATTGGAATAGTTGAAAGTAATCTCAAGTAGACTTTTTAAATGTGATCTGGTTCCGGCATATAATTTAATATCATCTAAATAAATTAATAATAATAATATATATATATATATATATATATATATATATATATATATATATATATATATATATATATATATATATATATATATCTATTCTTTTGTCGCATCACCTGGTATTCTGAATTCCAAAATCGGTTAAGCAGCTCGATCGCAGTTTTTTTGTCAACATATGTTTTTGGACATATGAGGTGAAAAAATCTTATCTATGCAGTAACATTTGATTCCAAATAATCTCGAACACGTCTGAAACAAGAATGAGTTTATTTGACTATCAGTATTCATTCAATTTCTCTTCAGTTTTCACGCAAAATTAATGCAAGTTTTCTGTGTTTCTTGTTGATTTTCGAATCTTTGAATTTATTGTAATGGCTGCTGAACGTCCTGGACGCTATTTGAGTGATCATGAAGTGATAAGAATTGTAACACTTCTAGAGGAAGCGCGAAGCCAACGTTACTTGGCTAACTTGTTGAATGTTAACCAAAGTACTATTTCAAGAGCAATTAATCTGTACCACGAAACAGGGGAATATGGAAGAAGGGCCGGACAGGGAAGAAATCGGATAACAACACCAGTTGATGACCGTTGACTTCGTTTAACTGCACTAAGAGTTCGGCACTGTACGGCTAGAATGCTACAAGATGAACTTGCACTTTCCAGAAATGTCCATATTTTATTGTAAACTATTAGGAACAGGCTCAGAGAAGACGATATCAGACCAAGGGTGGCTTCTACCGGCCCGCGTCTCACCAGAGAGCATCGAGTTGCAAGACTTCAGTTTGCGAGGGAACGTGCAAATTGGGGTATTCCAGAATGGTCGAATGTTCTGTCTAGTATCAAATGATAGAGCCATGCCTGTATACAGACGACCTGGGGAACGGTATCACCAATGCAATATCATGCAAACCGAAAACTTCGGAGGGGGCTCAGTAATGGTGTGGAGAGGCAGTTCTTTTCATGTTCGAACTGAGTTAGTGCTAGTGAATAATGGAAGAATGACAGCGGCCACATACATCGCAGATATCCTTGCACCCCATCTTGTACCCTTTGGCCCATTGATTGACGAAAACTTCATTTATATGCATGATAATGCTCGGCCTCATGCAGCTAGAGTAGTTACAGAATTACTGCAAATTGCTGAAATTGATATTTTAAGATGGCCAGCCAGAAGTCCCGACTTGAATCCCATAGAACATGTTTGGGACAACATGGGGTGGCAAATTCAGCAACGTAGGATGCCTTGTAAAACACTCCAACAACTAGAAAATCTGCTTCCTGAAATTTGGAACTCAGTGACTCAAGAGTACATCCAAAATTTGTTTGAGGGGCTTCCGAGACGTATACTGGTAGAAATTAGGGTTCGGGTTTTGAAAATGATTAGTATGCTAGTTGATTAGTCTTTTCGCGAATGTTTGTAGATGGTAGAATTTTTTTAATTTTTCATTAACTCAAAAATTGTCGATATTTTCCATTATAAACTCATTTCTTTTGAACATCTTCTTACTTTACACTTCTGAAAGCTACCAAGCGACTCTTGAATGACCAACCTAAAAGTTTATATAGTATTGTCGTAAAAGTAGGGTGATGCTACAATTTTTGTGGGACCTAAGTTGTTATGAACTTTTTTCATGAAATGACTTCAGCAATCACTTTCTTCTTATATTGCAGTATCTTTTTTAAGCACCCTGTATTTATTTTTTATTTTCTTACCTAAGAACGTATTCCCTATAATCCCATATAAATTAGCATTCCATATTCACGGACTTATACCCCGTAAATAAATAACTTCAAACTGTTGATTTCTGAACAAAACGATTGATAAATTCGTACGGAAACTTCTTTCAAAATAGTAGCTTCGTTTATAACATTAACCTTTGCAGCAGGGGTGCTTACTAAATTTGTGCAATAAGAAAAATAGGTCGAGTTATATCTTATTAGAAAGCAGCTATACGATATATGTTTAAATTTTGAACACAGTTGAATAAAGGAAGTTTGTATACTATGCTCTTTAAAAAAAGTACAAAGGTATTTATTCAAATTTCGAAAACAAAATCTTGTGCAATATGCATGTATCCGCTTTTTCATTACCATAATTATGTCTTACAAAGCTGGAGAAACAGGATTACGTTACGAAATTTGTTTTTATTTATTTGGAAAGTGATGAGATGAGGTTCAGAGTCCATCGTCGAACAACAATGGTGACCTTTAATATTCAGTAATCTGTGTTTATCTTTATGTAGTGACATATCAAGTCACCTTTCCAGAATTAATAGAAGCCGGCACAACATATTTCATATCAACTTTTTTGGATAAGATAGTGATATCGATCAACCTTCAAGTATTATAGGTATTAAAGGATTGGCTGAAAATTTTACACATACTTTTGACTTGCTCTGCCAATGGAACTCTGTACAAGATGTTCCATTTTCGATGCTTCAATACGGCTGTTGTGTGAAATACAATATTTCGAAAATAGGAAAGAGATGTTATGTCCTATGCCAAGTTGTTTTGGTATCTCGCTTCATATCTGAATGCAATTCATTAAATCAAAGATAGTTGATTAATACAAATAATGCGGATTCAGAGATATAACCTCTGTTGAAAAAGTACTGGAAAATGAATGCTTGAAACGATTGTCAAAATGTTCGTTGTTGATAAGTTGGCACAACTGGATCATTTAGTTTGTTTACAGCGCTCGATTTTGTTAGTTCTCACAAGTGCTTTGGGCTTTTTACAATGGATAAAAATATCGAACAAAGAATTTATCTTAAACTTTGTATTGCAACTGGAATTTCGTATGCCGAATCGCTGAAAATGTTACAGAAGGCTTAGGGTGAATCGATTTTATCAAAAACATGTGCATATTAGTTGTACAGTCAGGGCCCCCGTGAAGGCTACTGGCGCTTATGTGCAAAAAAGGATTTTGACGCCCCTTAAGGCATTTTGGATTGTTTTTTTATTTTTTTTTGGAGGTAGGAGGTAGGTACGTAGGTGCTTGAAGTAAAGCAAAAAACTGAACTTTAGAAGTCATATTTATTTGTAGACTAAAATATCAAAATGAACCAAACGGAACAAAATCATAACAAAATAAATTCTTGTTCACAACCATTTTAAAACATTTACTTAAGTAATGGGGTCTTCTTCAATTTCGAGAGAGGATGCTACTTCTTTCGCTTGCACAAGAATTTCTTGAAATGATTGGTCAGATCTATATTGCTTAAAGTGATCAACTAAATTTTTTAGGTAGGTTTGGCATACTTTAATATTAATTGTAGCACACTGCATTTGTTAGCTGACAATATTTATATGAAATAAAACGTCTTGCCAAATAATAATTCCACAAATAAATTGAAAATTTTGTACCGACGTTAAGAGGGAACTCGTTTTATGTCTTTATGCATCAATGTGAAATGAATTATCTTCAGCCACTTCTACAAGACTTTCGCAAACCTTAATGCAATAAACTTCAAGGGGCTTTATTGCGTCAATTCTGCTGGACCATCTTGTCTCACTTAGAGGTTTTAAACTCAACCCGGGCACATTTTTTCTCAAAACATACCACGTTTTTGTGGATGACGAAAAAAATTATATATCTCTTGCACAAGATTAAAAAAGTTTATTGTGGCACCATTAACTTACTGTTAAGTTCAAAGTATGAGCCGCACAAGGTACAAAAAGGGCTTTCGGATTCGCATTAAGAATGCGTTTTTGAAGTCCAACATGTTTTCCCTTCATATTTGTCCAATTATCATAATCTTGTCTCTTAAAGTGTTTTAATTCTAAATTTAATATTTTCAAATTTTCTATCACAAATGTATATATTCCTTCTCCTGTAGAGTCCAGTATTGGATTAAACGCAATAAAACTTTCCTTAACTTCAACCTTTTTTGAAGTGGTGTTAAGGACAACATACCTCAAAACAAGACTAATTTGCTCAGTATGACTATTGTCTGGTGTACAATCTAATATTATTGAAAAATATTTTGAACTGCGAACCATTTCTGAAATATTATTTCTTACTTTGGACGACAATAATTCAATTATTTCATTCTGTATTTGCACGCCTAAATAATGAGTCATTTAACAGATTTTTTTCGGGAGTTATACACTCGCTAACGTGCTGTCTCATCGCTGAATCGAAGGAGGTAATCATCTCAACAGCTTACAGAAAATTTCCATTGTCATGTTTGAAAAGCAATTGAGAAGAACCTTGAAATGCCAAGCATTGTGTAGACAAGTACTCAACAATCGCAATAATTCTTTCCAACACGTCTCGCCTATATTTTTTTCCGTTTCTAAAATCCGCAGATGATGAGCATTAACAGTCATAGATGCCCCCAACATTTTTTAAAAATTTACCCAAGTGTTTACATAACTGTTGTGTAAAATTGACGTTTCGTGTCTCTTAATTAGCAAAGACACGTGTTACCAATCAGATACTCCATTTGTATCACAAAAAGCGTTAGGAGTCCTACATTTACAAAACAACTTACAACAAAAACAAAAACAGAATCTTTAGAAATAGAGTAAATAAGCCAAGCCCTTTCGACTTTTTCTCCATTTGCTAGATTTCTTTCAAAGTATTTGCACGAAAACTTTCTCTTATCTTTATTACTAGGAAAACTAAAACTGATGTCTATCAAGGGTGGACCAAGTTTAACCAATATTCTAGCCATCTCATTGGTGATTCTTTCGGGCCACAAACAGGGGTCGGACGGAATTATATCTATACTAGCCTCCCCCTCATCCGCGCCAGCCCACTGGACGGTATCGCCGCAACCATCAAGTCCCTGCGTTTTAAATCCGTAATATCTTCGAAAATATTAATTTAAATTACATTCTGTAAGGGACCATATTGATCTATATTAAATGCATCATGTATTTAAGGTACTAAATTGGATAAGCATTAATGTTGTATTGCTTAAAATCGCTTGGTGAAGAAACTATTATTTCTCGTAAAAAGTTTAAATGGAAAAAATGGTTATTGTGGGTTATTCCTTAGAGATAGATATATACCATCGTTGACTTTTTTGTAGACCTTTTCAATGTGTGCAATACTGTAGTATATTATTTTGATCTATCTCATAGCGTTGAGCCAGCGTTAGCAATTTAATCGCAAAAAAATGTGTTTATTTACGACATCACATCAGAAACCTCGAAAAATATCAGTATTACTCTATTATATTATGCTTGGATTATACGCATAAACCTTCCTGAGAATCACAGAATCTCAAAACAACCGCATCAAAATCCGTTGCGTAGTTTTCAAAGATCAAAGCATACATGGGGACAGACAGCGCAAGCGCTTTGTTTTATACAATGTAGTGATAACATGCTTCCCAATTAACGACTCAAAGAAAAGGCTGAATTCGCAGGCTCTGACATCGAACAACATTCACAGATTTACCTTAAAATCACACATTGAGAAATTTTAACATCACACTTGATGTCAAATACTTGATCGAGACATGTTCTTTATACTGACAACACCACTATTTTTCTTATTTCCTCACCACTCAGAAGATTTCAATTTTCTTCTCAATGGAAATCAATGAAATTCTCCTTGATCAGTATGCAAGATCCCCCATGCATTGCGTCGTTTCTGCAATAGTTAGTAAAACGGAAATGAAGTACTTCAGATACATCATTTTCTCATTAAATATTCTCGAAATACATCACGAAATAAAACCTTGAAGATACATTTTCTGCACTAATTTTTTGTGTATTGCGCTATGTAAAAACAAGTACTTTGATTCATTGTTTATAATTGTTTCCAGACATCATCAATCAATAAAAAATGCCTACCCGTTGGAATTATCCTGATCCAGCTCTCCAAGATGAGCTCCGTAAAATCGCCAACGCAATTGTGAGTCCAGGAAAGGGAATCCTAGCTGCAGATGAATCTGTTGGAACCATGGGAAAGCGTCTTGCTGATATTGGTCTTGAAAATACCGAAGACAACCGAAGAAAATATAGGCAACTTTTGTTCACCACTGACAAAGAACTGGGTAACTACATCAGCGGTGTCATTCTCTTCCACGAAACCGTTTACCAGAAGTCCGATGATGGTACACCTTTCGTTGAATTGTTGAAACAGAGAGGAATTATTCCTGGAATCAAAGTAGATACTGGTGTTGTACCTTTGTTCGGATCTCTGGACGAAACTACAACTCAAGGTAAGTGATTATCACAAATACAAGTAAAGGATGATTTAAATGAGATAAAAACACAAGGTTTAACTTTAATCTACACTTTATTTGAAAAAATTCGACGACGTTTCGCTGACACAGCAGCTTTATCAAGAATGAAAAATAGAATGAAGAGTATGGTAAATTTACCTTTATCAGTAGAAGATTATAATAAAGAGTTAAACACCATCAAACAGATAGCCATTAATAATTCATATAATCCGGATATGATAGATCTAATCATTCGTAAAAACTCTATCAGAAAGCAATAAATGAGGTATATCCTATTCATAAAGACTATAAAATATTCAACAGTTTAACATTCTGCGGTTCTGCAAGTACAAATATTAAATCATTTCTCGTCAAACAAAATCTTAATATAGCTTTCAAAACTTCTAATAACTTAGGTAAACATATTAAAATAATAAATCTCGTGTTGAAAAATCAAGTAAATCAGGAATCTATAAACTCAATTGCGGTTCTTGTGATAAAATTTATATCGGTAGGAGCTATAGGAGTTTTGGCATAAGAACATCTGAACATAAACGTAGCTTCGATAAAAATAAATCTGATTCAAATTATTCAAACCACCTAATAAAAGAAAACCATTCATTCAATAAAAACTTTGACATATTACATATAAAATCAAAAGTTCAAAATTAGATCTCCTAGAAGCATTAGAAATAAATCGATACAAACATTCGGACAAGCTTTTGAATGAACAGGTAGATTTGAATTACTCACCCCTACTTAACTTGTTTAATTAGTTTTATTACCTTTCATACTAACTGTACAATGGCTCGGTGTGGATTTTCCTGTTATTCATCCAACTTGTTCTACGATTTGTTTATAATACCATACTCTTCATTCTATTTTTCATTCTTGATAAAGCTGCTGTGTCAGCGAAACGTCGTCGAATTTTTTCAAATAAAGTGTAGATTAAAGTTAAACCTTGTGTTTTTATCTCATTTATATCATGGATCTACATCAAGTAACGGCCTCCACAATTCAAAAGGATGATTTCTACAAAAATATATTATTAAATGCTCGACGCGTTTCAATACACAGTATCTTTATCAAGAGCGAATGAATACTACAAATATATCTTACTAACAATTTTTTTTATATATAGTAAAGAGGCAATCTACTCAGAGCTATCCGTACTTGAACTAATGTTTAGGAAATAAATTTAATAAAGTGAGTTATTTATGTCTACCTGATCATTAAGAATTTCCTGTGAATACCTAAATCTGTTAACTTCAAGTACTTCCAGAAGGTTGAGTTTTATACATCTATTCTCAGAACGTAGGATTTTAAATTCTGAATTAGTGACCATTTTCCTAAGATGATCTGAATAATTTTAATTAATTTAATTATTCAAATCATCTTAGGGAAAATGGTCACTCTTTCAATTCAGACTTTAAAATCCTACATTCTGAGAAGAGAGGTATAAAACTCAACCTTCTGGAAGCATTCGAAATTAACAGATTTAGGAATTCACCGGAAATTCTTAATGATCAGGTAGACATAAATAACTCACTCTTATTAAATTTATTTCCTAAATATTTATTAGCTCAAGTGCGGATAGCTCTGAGTGGATTGGCTCTTCAATAGTAGTATTCATTCGCTCTTGATAAAGATACTATGTATCGAAACGCGTCGAGCATTTAATAATATATTTTAATAGAAATCATCGTTTACTTGTATTTGTGAAAATGGATTTCTATCACGTAAAAGCCTCGCCGATTGAAATAAGTGATTATCTCTTAATTTTCTTCTTTTTATGTCAATTTTTCGTAGGTCTCGACGATTTGGCAAAACGCTGCGCCCAATACAAGAAGGACGGTTGCCAATTCGCGAAATGGCGTTGCGTTCTCAAGATCGGTCAACACACTCCATCTTATGAAGCAATTTTGGAAAATGCTAACGTTCTAGCTCGTTACGCATCCATCTGCCAAGCTAACAGAATTGTACCAATTGTTGAACCTGAAATTCTACCTGATGGTGATCATGACCTTGAACGTTGCCAAAAGGTAGGTGAGATTTGACTATACAACTTCACTTATTGAAAGTTGGGGTTGTCAACTCAAGAAGTTGTTGATGCCTTCTGAAAGGACATCACAATTAGAATAACTGATGAAATGATTGTATTTTTGCTATGATTCTTACAGCAACTATTGCGACTATTGTCCATTCTACTTTTCAGGTGAGTGAGACAGTTCTAGCTTTCGTCTACAAGGCCCTTGCGGATCACAATGTCTTCCTTGAGGGAACTCTCTTAAAACCAAACATGGTGACATCCGGTCAAGGTGCCGCAACTAAGGCCACTAAAGAACAAATCGCCAAAGCTACAGTGACTGCTCTCTCGAGAACAGTTCCACCAGCTGTTCCTGGAGTAACTTTCCTTTCTGGAGGTCAATCTGAAGAAGAAGCAACTCTAAACTTGGATGCAATGAACAGGTAATTCGAATCGGTACTTTTTTGGCAGATGTATACCTAATTTTTGGAGAATTTATATGTAAATTATAATAATTTACTTATTCAGGTACGAAGCAAAGAAACCATGGGCCCTTTCCTTCAGTTATGGACGCGCGTTGCAGGCTTCTGTATTGAGAGCATGGGCAGGAAAAGATGCAATGGGCCCTTTCCTTCAGTTACGGACGCGCCTTGCAGGCTTCGTAGCTGCTGGACAGAAAGAACTCTTAATCAGAGCTAAGGTTAGTATATTTTTTATTACAAAGCAATCATTTTGAACTTTCACTGGATAAAGTTTAGGGATATTTAAATCAGCTAAAAATACAACAATACAATGTTTGTTTTGAATATGCACAACCGGTTTCGATAGTTACGTCATTTCCAAGAGTCTAAAACTGACAGTTCTAAGCAAGAATGTTCGAACTATACCTATTTCTAATGTCAAGTAGTGGGGAATGATTTAAATCTAGTTGGCTATTGAGAGTGATGAATTTTCGAATTTTGAAAGGATTGTTAATTTCCAAACTTTTCAACAGATTGATTGTCATCCCTTTGTTGCATTTGTGGAGAATTTTTACATTATTCAATGTAATTATATGATTTGTAGATTCAATGTTCAAAAACTGCGGATTTGTTATTTGAGGTGAGATGTTCTTTGAATCTAGATTCAAAATGTCATCCTGTTTGTCCTACGTATGATGTTGGGGATTCATTGAATTCAATCTATCTACACCGATTATTGCAAGCCTTTCGATATTCTAGACCACAAACGACAGTTAGCGAAAGTGGCTGGCATGAAATTTCCAGATTGGCTTCTGGAGTCGCTGTCAAGCAAACTGAAAAATCTTGTTCAATGGGTTAAAATCAGGAATCATGTATCTAATCCCATTTTAGTTACGTCTTGAGTCCCACAAGGGTCTCATTTAGGCCATATTCTTTTTAATCTTTTCATAAACGACATATTGAGGGGGATGAGGTATTGTAAGTACTTAGCATTTGCTGATGACCTTAAGATGTATTTGCCCATATCAAGCAATGACCACTGCCATTGACTTCAACATGACATAGATGCTCTTACCGACTGATCGGTAGAAAATGGGAAAGAGCTAAATATTGGAAAATACTGCTGCATTACATTTTCTAGATCTAGAAGCCCAATCCGATTCAATTACACAATATCAGACGTGTCTATAAACCGTGTAGATAAGATCTAGGGTTTTTTTTCGATGAGCTAATGACTTTTGTCAGTAACAGCTGAGGGACGACAGCAGTTTGGTTTCGCACAACGTTAATTGAAAGATTTATCTGTTAACGCATTCAGAGCCGTATTTGTTTCACTGGTTTGTTCTGTCCTTCAATACGGTTCCACATATGGTCTCCTCATTACGGAGTTCACATCTTAGGGTTTTCATTCATGCCAGCGGGCATTAACTGCTTTGAACTTGCGAACTTTGAATAGAGAAGGAAGATCTCCGTCATGTTGTCAGGAGATATCCTTTGCCCTGAGTTATTGGAACTTATGAATTTTAAAATCCCAGTGAAAGCTACCAGGAACTCTGATCTCTTTCAAATACCATTCCACCCGTTGTCTGAGATTAGCAAACGAATACGGATCGCGGGGCCTGGAATTCATTGGAACTACTTTGAATGAATTCAATTCGAGTTTGAAGGTTTGGTGAGCATTCAGAAAATGATTTAGCCAAGCCTTGAACATTCCATTTTTTTTGCGATATGTCTTCACGACTCTTGGGCTACTGTTTTATTTTGTGACATAACTCAATGTTCCTTTTACCGGCTATAAAATTTTGAATTTTATTTTATTTTTATTTTTATTTTATTCATTTCACACAATTGTTCATTACAATGAATTAATGTAAATGGGCGACCCCCTTTTAAACTTGAAAATTAAAAATATATTCTATTGATTACAAAGTACTCATTAATGCTTTTGCTTCTGACCTGAAACATGAAAACGAAACACCGAAAAATTCGAGGCCCCCGCCAAGATCATTGACCACAGATACAGTGCGGCTAACATATGAATTTGAACTATAATTATATATACAACGATGGAACGATGAAAAGTGATAACTTGAGACTTGCCAAAATTCAGATAATTAGCATAAGTCCAATTCAACAAAGAATCAACTCGACGCTGCAAATATTGTACATCAGTTATATCTCTGATAATTTGAAACAACTTCATATAATCCGCAAATAATAAAAATCCAGTACCCAAGGTACATTTGATGTCATTAATGAAAAGGTTAAACAAAATTGGGCCAAGATGGGAACCCTGTGGTACACCGGACGTCACTGAAATCGCTTTAGAACGAAAATGTTTGTATTTAACTATTTGAGAGCGTCCACATAAAAAAGAACGAAACCAAGAAAGAAGTGATCCCGAAGCACCAAGAGCACCTATCTTGGCTATTAACAAGTTGTGATTGACCTTGTCAAAGGCCTTCGAAAAATCCGTATATATGGCATCAAACCGATAACCCGCTTCAAAACGATCAACAATGTCATTAATATATAAGACTAAGTTAGAAATTATAGACCGCCCCTTAAAGAATCCATGTTGTTCATCAATGATAACGGAGCAACACTTCCAAGATAAATAACTACATACAAGACTATCCAGCATTTTAGGAATAACAGATTGAATAGATATACCCCTGTAATTGTTGACAAGTGTTTTCTGGCCAGACTTAAGAATGGGAACAATAAAACTTTGTTTCCAAAAGGCTGGGAAACTTTCCGACTTTAGAGATATATTGAACATAGAACTAATAGGACCAGATAGAGTGCTCACACACTTTTTAAGAACATAATTAGGTACACCATCCGGACCAACACATAGCTTAGAATTCAGACTCGAAATCAATTCGAAGATTTCAGTTGGAGAAAACTGACATGAGTCAATGTTTACAGCTTGATCATATATTATTTCTGGTGGTACAATAACTTCCGCACTATATACAGTAGAGAAAAAATCAGCAAATGTATTGACAATCTCCCCTCCATCAGAGACACTTATATCATTTAATTCCATGTGATTTGGAAGGTTAGGTTAGATATCCGAATGGATATTTCTTTCAATGCTAAGCATGTAATTGTTGTAAAGAGTTTTCGACAAAAGCTGACAATCCGAGCGAAGTTTACTAAACGCATCATAATCTGAAGGATCTCTGGTTTTTTTGAATCGGCAGTGAGCTCTTTTTTTTTCTTATTCACAAGTTTAATTAATTCGCCATTAAACCCGCTAGTCGAAAAGCCTCATCTTCTTTACTTAACCGAACATTGGTGTAAGGATAGTGATCTTCCTTGTTTGAATATATCCGTTTATAACCTTGTATCCTCCTTTTGTAGAACGTCTGTAGGTCGAGGAGGATCTTGCATTTATGCCCATGATGGGCAAGACTTTGCAGAGGCATCTGATCTGAAATAAAAAAATACTGATGTTTATTTTGAATACTCGGCAGTGGTTAGTAAAAAACTCCGAATTGTGGTATTAGCTGTGTATAGGTCGCCACTAGGAGATCTTCAATCATTTTTTTCGAGGCTTTAACGTACTTTGAACAACTGTTTCATTAACTACTCTGAATATAAGGTCTTGGGTGGAGACATCAATATTGACCTGCTTCAACAAAATTGCTGTAAACGGAAAAATTTTCTGGACATTCTTTTAGCATTTGGTTTTACACAAGGGTTACAGCTCATTCTGATACTCTCATCGATAACATATGTATTAATTTTGAAAATGAATCTACAGGTTCTGTATTGGATACCGCCCTTTATGGCCATTACGCTCAAGTACTTAAGATAAGTCTAACTGAAAATGCAACTCATGAAAAGAAAAAAAAAAGATTTTTCAATGACAACAAACTGCTTGATTTTAAGGAAGAGCTGAAAAATTCCGATTGGAGACCGGGTTTTTCGGTCGAATGACTTGGAGTATTCTTTCGACAGGTTTTCTCTTGTATTTTCGGACTTATTCAATTTGATATTTGCAGAAAAAACAGTAATAAACACGAACTCTAACAGATTCTGGATTACTGAGGGCATAATATTATGTAGTAGAAACAAGAGAAGGCTTGCATGTAAGCGAAGACTTGATCTTGTTACGCAGGATTACTATAAAGTGTATTGTGCTACTTTAAGGAGAGTAGTACAGGAGGCAAAGAAAATGTCCAACATAGAGTTCATCGCAAGATCACAAAATTAAGGGCAGAGCCATGTGGTCTGTGTCAAACACACTGCTGGGTAGGAAAACCAATAAAAGTCAGGTCAATATACTTGAAGAAATGAAAAAAGATAAATGCTATCCCAGAGAAGTTCTGAATGAAGTAAATAATACCTTTATAAATCAGTGTCCGGAGATTGCTCCGGATCATTTTATTCTGAATATCGACAGAAACCCTCAGAGTATTTATTTCCAACCCACAGACTTCAATGAAGTCTTCAATACGATAACACAGCTCAAGAACACATCGTCAACAGGTAAAGATGGAATACCTGTCAAGATACTCGAATCGCTGGACTCCTCACCCATATTATCAACCTCATGTACGTTACGGCTAAATTTCCCTCAGCACTCAAGTGCGTCGTGGTAAGAGCCATTTACAAGAAAGGTCGTAAAGATCAGGTCAGTAATTATCGCCCAATCGCTCTCCTGTCGCATCTGAGCAAAGTATTCGAAAAACTAATTTGTGTACGATTGTGAGCGTTCGTTGAAAGGTCGCTGGTTCTGTATGGTAGTCAAAACGGTTTTCGAAAAAATCGGTCCACCACTCTTGCGGCGTACTAGGTACTCTGCCATGTTATAGAGGCTTAAACAACAAGAAGCATACACTACTTATGTGCCTCGACCTGTCGAAGGTCTTCGACAGTGTCCGACATGACATTCTCCTCTAAAAATGGAGAGATACGGTATGAGGGGTGCTGCGCTTAGTCTCTTCCAATCGTACCTTAAAAATCGTAGTCAGTATGTTGTTGCATATGACTCTGATGGGAATACTATAAGATCTAATGAGGAAAAGATTTTGAAAGGTGTTCCACAAGGTTCAATTTTGGGACCTGTACTCTTTTTTCTTTATATAAATGATATCAGTAACGTGACACAGCAAAGTCTAGTTGCTGTGCCGACGATGCATCTTTTATATTCAGTCATTACTCTCTGGACAACCAAAACTCCAAGGTACTTGAGGTGCTGGGAGTGGTTTGCGGAAAATAATCTTTTATTGAACGTTGATAAAACCAAAATAGTTGTGTTTGACTGTGGAACGGAGTGCTGATTGATGGGGACGTGCAATGTGAGGATTCCGTATGAATGAACTGGCAAGACACTTTCAAAAAGCACTTTTGCCTTGAGAACTATATCGCTTGATATAGACATGAAAACTGCTATAGCCACTTACCACGCTCATGTTCTGTCAAGGTATGGAATCATATTTTGGGGACGCTCGTACAATTCTGAGACAGTTTTCTTGGTTCAGAAAAGGAGCCTCCGTGTTATACTAAGCATAAACAGGACAGCTGTAGACCACATTTCGTTGAAAATGGAATACTCACCTTGTATTCGTTGTGTATATTGGAGTCTATTTTATTTGTAGTTTAAAATAAATCACTTTTCGCAGTAAGGAAAACCTCACATGTGAGAAATACAACTTTACTTATTTACAAAAGAACGTACATTATTCACTCCTAATAATTTATAATAAACTATCGACTACCTTAAAGAATTTACCATTCTGGGCTTCAAAGAAAAGCTTACTGAAATTTTAATAAAGAAGTGCTATTATGAATTCTATGAATTTTAGCAGATGAAAATTTTAGCTAGACATTGTTTGCCTTTCGATTTCGATTCTGTGTTTTATGTTTTTTTTGTTCTGTTTCTCTATTCTTACTTCTATATTAGGTATTTACGTATGAATAATTTCTAAGTAGCTATTGACATGTTCGATGTAATTTCGGAACAAATGGTGGATCTCTCTCTCTCTCTTTCAAATTCAGCGTTTTTTTTGTTCAAGGACAACATCCATAACTTGAACCCGGATTTAAACCAAGCACCTGGGCTTAGTATATTCATCATACTTGCTCAATAACCATGCAGCTACCCAGGCGGTTAACCCTCACATTGTTGAGTTTTTGCAGTTCTAGGTTGTCTAGCAATATTTCTTGAATTGGTAAAAATTTCCCTTTATAAACGAGATTCAGCAGCCGAAACGAGATAATGGAAAAATCGAAGGCGGCTATGAAAACCGAGTTTAAAAAATGTTTTTTAGTTGACACAAGTATGGTTTAGTTAAAGGGAAGTACTTTGAAGGGGACAATATCGATTTTGATGAATAATGTTGTATCTTGAGTTTTTTCGAATAAATTCCGGGAACTTTTCGATCAAGGTCGTATAACTCATTTCAGCATTATCTAAGTAAATGTTGGAATTTTTATATATTTATATCTTTTGTTGTAGGAATAATTTCAAAGGTATACTTTTACTTTTATCAAAAATTCACTTTATATGAAATAATTGCTTGTTGAAAAGTAGTAGATATGATGAAAATATTTTCATTTCTATTTCAGGCGAATAGCCAAGCTTCCCTTGGCAAATATGAAGCTGGTAGCGCCCAAGGTAAGGCAGGCGACGCAGGATTGTTCATCAAGGACCACGCCTACTAAATAACGAATATTGGTTTTGGTAGCACTGAAGGTGAAATCTCGACTTCCTTGGAAGTTTTGAATATATGTTCCAAAAGCTCCTCTATATACAATATTTTTTTCAGAAATTGTTGTTTTAATAATTATGTAAAGTTGAAATTTTTTTAGATGTTGTTACTATATTTCTGTTGTATATACACTGAGTAAATTATTACTGAATTTTTAGTCAATATATTTTAAAGATTCTTAATTACTTGTCTTTTTTTCATTACCCCGCATTTTGTAATATATACTTATAAAATGGCTCTTTTTGTTGATGCACCAAGTTATAGTGTCTAGAACAAAATTCTTAATGAGTTGATCAAATTCTTTTAATCCTCAACCCAATTGTTACTTTTTTGTTGATAGAGCTAAAACTCTGAATTTCTCGTAACTAAGAAAACTTACTAAAATCAAGTACATTCACTAATTTTAATACTCTTCGATATATTGCCAGCTGCAGCTCTTTGACTTTGTCAAATTCTAAGGTACTTATGGTAGACACACAGACTCAAAATTATAAATTTATTCAGTGTTTAGCATAAAATTCGAAGGAAAAATTGAAACCTGAGATTTCAGTTTCGTTTTTCTACAAATATTTGTATTCTTTACAAATTATTTTTGTGCATGCCGTGAACATCTGATTTTTCAATTATTTAATTTTATTTGAGTCGAATTCAGTATAACGGATAGTTAAAGTAAGAAGATTATTCAAACTAAAAATATTACATTTCTGTATTTTCATTGAAATAAAAGTATGGTATTTAGATTTTCACTATATTAACAAAACTATGACCGGTTTCACCACACAGTGATTTCATCAGATATATACACACTAATGAACAGAGTTATTCCTTATATATTAGTCTTATTTCCTACTTAATATTACAATAGGTACAAGAAGTATGTTGGAAAACCCATCGGAGTTGCTTACTTTATGAATTGAAAAGATTGAGTAAAGGAGAAGGATTTAGATCTAATTGACTATTAAGTAACCTACCTGAATTCTTTTCTTTGTTGATCTCTAAAATTTCCAATAGATTGAGTTTTTATCTGTTATTTTCGTTGTGTAAAATTTTGAAATTATCATTAAAATTATGGTTTTCTTCGAGTAAGTGATTGGAATAATGGGAATCTTATTTATGATAATTAAGACTACGTTTGTTCTCGGATAATCTAACTTTGAAATTTCTGAAAGTGCTACCAATATAAATTTTATTACAATCCACGCAAGACAGTTTATAAACACCGGATTTATTACTTTTATCAATTTTAGATTTGCAGTTTTTGATATGTCGGCCTAAAGAATTATCAGTTTGGAATGCTATATTGAAATTATAATGCGAGAGGAATGATTTTAATTTTAGACTAGGATTACCAATATAAGTTAATCTGTTGTAGTTTGTGTTAGAACTTTTATACTTGGAAATACTTCCTGGATTGGTTTTTGAAATTTTTTGCGTGAAATCATGTTTTCAATCATAGTTGGACTGTAACCGTTATTGACTGCTATTTGTTTAATTATATTTTGCTTTTTAATAAAACTATTTTATGACATTGGAATATTAATGAGTCTATGTACCATACTATTGTAAGCAGCTAATTATATGGATAAGGATGTGTAGATGAGCTGTGAATATCTGTATGCGATGGCTTATGAAAATTGAAAATCATGTTTGCCGTTAATTTTACTAATAGTTAAATCCAGAAAGTTAATGGAGTTTTCTGTTTCTATCTCTAACGTGAATTTAATATTATCGTGGATTTTTTTAATGAATGTTTTGAATGACTCTAATTG
Organism: Cryptolaemus montrouzieri; assembly: GCA_013387265.2. Lineage (NCBI taxonomy): Eukaryota > Metazoa > Arthropoda > Insecta > Coleoptera > Coccinellidae > Cryptolaemus > Cryptolaemus montrouzieri. The sequence continues at coordinate 47,058,712 of JABFTP020000042.1, forward strand.
TCTGTTTGTGCCAGTGAAACAACAAATGATATCGTCGACATATCTAAACCAATAAATAAAGTGTTTGAATAACGGATGTTCTTGGATAGTTTTTTTAATATTATCCATGAAAATTTCAGCGAGTAGAGGGCTCAGAGGATTACCCATGATTAAACCTCTTTTACTATTATATAGTACTCGATTGAAGTTAAAATAATTTTATTCTAAACAAATTTCTAAAATGTGTAAGATTTCTGATTGAATTACCAGATTGACTTTATTAATTTGAAGGGCTTTGTTGATGAGTTTCATTGTATCACTAGGTGGAACCTTAGAGAAGAGATTTACTACATCCCATGACATAAGTTTAGCGTTCGGTGGTAGTATCGTGTGCTGAATTTTATTTATTTGGACTGAAGAGTTTTTATTGAGAATTTAGGTTCAAAATTAGCGTACTGTTGAATGATGTCTTTGAGAAAGCATGAAAGTTTTGCAGCTGAAGCTTGAAAATATGAAACTACTTGTCTAATGGGATGCCCTGATTTATGGAGTTTGACGAGGCAGTAAAGTTTTGGTGATTGCGGATTGTCAATGAAAAGTTTATATTTTTGGTTGGATAGTATTATATACTTGGCATACTCTAAAGCGTTTTTTACTATGGATTGAAATTTATTAGTGGGATCTTTATCAATTTCTTCATAACAACCTGATTCAATGAAATTTTGGGTTTTCAATAAATAATCTGCTTTATTTAAGACTATGACTGTATGACCTTTGTCTGCTTTGGTGAATATGATATCTTCAGATGCGGACTTAGATTTAATGGACTTCAAAGTTATATTTTCGAATTTCTTAGGTTGAAAACTATTGAACTCTTTCTGAAGTAGTAACGCTGAAGAGTGTTTTAGGTGTTTGGCTTGCGATGAACAATTTAGGGCTATTACGGTTTCAATTCCTAGTAGATCGAAATTGAGAAGAGCGTTATTTGACTCTAAATTGTGTCTAAAATCCTTTTCTAGAAGTGAAACTTCATCTTCGGAAAAATTAGCATCTGAAAGATTACTGAACCTATCGGAAAATTGGCGATCGAAAAATTTGGACTTGATTTTTGAAGTTTCAGGTTTATTACTCAATAATTTATTTAATTTTCGCAACTGAAATTTATACTTTTTGTGAATTAATGAATGAACTTTGAATGTTGTTACGGAATCTAAAATGTCAAATTCTACTGAATGCAATCTATCAAGCAACCTTTAAAAAGATGTTGTAGTTGTCTCGGTGGGTGTATTGAAACTTGAAGTCTAACTTCAACCATTTCTTCTTGCCTTGTAATACTCCATTTCGGGCTGCGGGGCTGATATTATGTCTCTTCAGTTTTATATATTTCGGAAATACTTCGTTCTTCAAACGACTGGATAGGAACCAGATATTTTGTGTGTTGGTCGCACATCTTAGAATTAGCTTGAAATATCAAATGACCAAAAGGCTTGTCCCAGCTTCTTTCAATAATTTGTCGATCGATATACATATTTTCAATGAAATAAAACTAAAGTATTTAGATTTTCACTATATTAACGAAACTATGACCGGTTTCACCACACTGTGGCTTCATCAGATAGATACAAACTAATGAACAGAGTTATTCCTTATATATTAGTCTTATTTCCTACTTAATATTACAATAGGTACAAGTATAAGGGGCATGTTGGAAAATCCATCGGTATGTCAAGGCTATAATACCTATCAACGAAAAATATTAACTTTTTATTGACAACTCACAGTCGTCAAAACTTGACTCCCTCGTCAAACTCCATAAAACAGGGCATCCCATTAGACCAGTAGTTTAATATTTTCAAGCTCCAGCTGCAAAACTATCAAGCTTTCTCATAGACATCATTCAATGGTACGCTAATTTTGAACCTAAATTCTCAATAAAAAACTGTTCAATCCTAATGAATAAAATTCAGCACACGATACTACCACCTAACGCTAAACTTATGTCATGAGATGAAGTAAATCTCTTCCCTAGTGTTCCACCTAGTGATACAGTGAAACTCATCAACAACGCCCTTCAAATTAATAAAGTCAATCCGGTAATTCAATGAGAAATCTTACGCCTTTTAGAAATTTGTTTAGAACAAAATTATTTAACTTCAATCGAGTACTATATAATAGTAAAAAAGGTTTAATCATGGGTAATCATCTAAGCCCTCTTCTCCCTGAAATTTTCATGGATAATATTGAAAAAACTATCCAAGAACATCCGTTATTCAAACACTTTATTTATTGGTTTAGATATGTCGACGATATTATTTGTTGTTTCATTGACACAAACTGACAATCAGAGTCCTTCAAAACATTCATTAAAAATCCACGATAATATTAAATTCACGTTAGAGATAGAAACAGAAAACTCCATTAACTTTCTGGATTTAACTATTAGTAGAATTAACGGCAAACATGATTTTTCTATTTTTCATAAGCCATCGCATACAGATATTACTATTCACAGCTCATCTACATCCTTATCCATATAAATTAGCTGCTTACAATAGTATGGTACATAGACTCATTAATATTCCAATGTCATAAAATAGTTTTATCAAAAGCAAAATATAATTAAACAAATAGCAGTCAATAACGGTTACAGTCCTAGTATGACTGAGAACATGATTTTACGCAAAAAATTTCAAAGAGCAATCCAGGAAATCTAACCCAAAATACAACAGCTTAACTTATATTCGTAATCCTAGTCTAAAATTAAAATCATTCCTCTCGCATTATAATTTCAATATAGCATTCCGAACTGATAATTTTTAGGCAGACATATCAAAAACTGCAAATCTAAAATTTATAAAGATAATAAATCTGGTGTTTATAAACTGTCTTGCGGGGATTGTAATAAAATTTATATTGGTAGAACTTTCAGAAATTTCAAAGTTAGATTATCCGAGCACAAACGTAGTTTTAATTATCATAAATCAGATTCCCATTATTCTAATCACTTACTCGAAGAAAACCATAACTTTAATGATAATTTCAAAATTTTACACAATGAAAATAATAGACAAAAACTCAATCTATGGAAAATTTTAGAGATTAACAAAGAAAATAATTCAGGCAGGTTACTTAATAGTCAATTAGATCTAAATCCTTCTCCTTTACTCAATCTTTTCAATTCATAAAGTAAGCAACTCCGATGGGTTTTCCAACATATCCCTTGTACTTGTATCTATTGTAATATTAAGTAAGAAATAAGACTTGTATCTATCTGATGAAGCCACAGTGTGGTGAAACCGGTCATAGTTTTGTTAATATAGTGAAAATCTAGATACCATAGTTTTATTTTATTGAAAATATGTATATCGATTTTCAACGAGTAACGACCTCCTCAATCAAATTATTACATAATTATATATAATACTCACTAATTTAACAAACTCTAAAGACGTAAAAGTCGGTTTTTAATACAACTATCTATTTTAGTCTTTCTTTTTGTTTTATTTATGATTTAATCCAACACCCGCTAATATTTTGGTAAAACAATCATACCTATGGAATTGAGTTGGCGTTCATTGAAGTAGCAATTTGCGAACGGGGTAATGTATCATGAAAATTCAATTCCATTGGTAGATATTGATTGAATTTCAATAAAATCGTAAATGAAAAGAACCCTTTCGGCAGACCCTATAAGTAAAGGTATAAATTTCGTTTTCTCGTCTGAGGAATCAGCTTAGCTAAACTATAAAGACTTTGTAAATAGTTTATTTTTGTGGTCTAGAAAAGGAAACTTTTCAAACACATTATATTTCTAATGATAAAATGAAATCTGCATAGGTGTATCCTTGTTATTACCGGAATTATAGCGATTTGAAAATCCGTTCGTCCCCATCCGGAATTTTAAAATTGTATCAAAATGATAAATACTGCTAGTTTCGACCTATCGGTAGTTCCTTTGTATCTACTTTTGGTAGTTAAGAAACGAGTAACCTAACCTAATTTTTGGTCTATTAAATTGTTTAGGTTAAGTTACGGTAAACATAGCAAACAAGCTGAAATTGTAAATTCTATAGTAAGTCTATCCACACATCTATCAAATGTAACTGAATTGAGAAAAAAATGCAATTTACAAGATTCTTATTACGACTCAAGCAGTTTACTCGAGCTTACAATACCGTAAAGATCCAGAATAATGTAGGCGATGCAAATCTAATTACTAAACAGCTATACAATAGAATTAAAGCAACTGGTCCTATTACTCTTGCTGATTATATGAAAGAAGTCTTGGTGAATCCTTTGGGTGGCTTTTATATGCATAAGGATGTTTTTGGTAGTGGTGGTGATTTTATAACTTCTCCAGAATTGAATCAAATGTTTGGAGAAATGATAGCAGTTTGGTGTATAAATGAATGGTCTAAAACTGGCTGTCCAAAACCTTTTCAAATTGTTGAATTAGGTCCTGGAAGAGGAAGCTTGATGCAAGATGTCTTGAGAGTTTTCAAGCATTTTCAGGTGAGAAGAATTTTATGTAAAAAATTTCTGAGGAGAGATTGATAGAAATATTGAATTTGTAAATGAATTAATCTGACTGTCCTTGAAATAATCGGTAATTATAATTGAAAAATAATTATCCGATTATAGTATTATTTATTATCGTGGACTATCTCAGCTGTTAGCTGGATATAATTTACCTTTCCCAGATTCAGCAATCAAAGGGAATAGGCTCGATTACAATATACTTGACATAAATTTCCTAACTATCCTACATGTATTCAGAATGACAGCTTTTTGCATTTCTATATAGGTATTCTTATGCAATTCTAATTTCTTAAGGCTATCATGCAAAGTTTTGGGTATTAAACCAGTCGACGATACGATGACAGGAACAATATCTATTTTATCGAGCTGCCACATCTGCTTGATCTCAATAGCAAGGTCTGTGTATTTGGACTTTTTCTCCTGGAACATATTCAGGACGTTGTTATTATTCGGCATGGGGACATCCACCAGCATTGCTGTTCTGGCTCTCTTATCATACACCACTATGTCCGGCCTATTATTTGTCACCATTCTGTCAATGATAACAGGCCTATCGTAGTATAATCTGATAGAGTCATTGTAATATGGCTGGAAGGTATTCAGAAGTCCGTACTTGTGTGCAAGTTTCTGATGGATAATGTTGCACACTTGATTATACCTGTGAAGATAGTCCGTTTTGGCCAGTTGTTCGCAGCCGGACGTAATATGCTATATAGTCTCCGATCTTATATGGCATTTTCTGCAGTTATCTGTTTGTAATTGTAATTGTTCCGTCCTTCATAATAAATTTTTTGTAGTTGTTTGTAGCGATCACTTGGTCTTGGATGGCCATAAGGAATCCCTCTGTTTCCCCGAATAATTCTCCTTTCATCAACCATTTGTTGGAGGCTTCTTTGTCGATGTGTGGTTGATTAATCTCATGGTGATGTCGTTCATGCAATTCCTTTCTTGACCATTGCTCTTGTTTTTCAGTATCTGATAGGAATGGTAGATTAAGCAGGTCATCTCTGGTAGCAAGATTTAGAGGTTTATATCCCCTATCAGCCAACGGTACCACTTTATGGAGGTCAGAAGTGAAAGTTTTTGCAGAGAAGAATTCTCTGAGATTTTTTATCTGTTCGGTGTGTAAATTGACAACATCTATTAATCCGCGTCCTCCTTCTTTCCGCTTCAAAGTTGTTCGTATCACAGACGATTTTGGATGATAATTGGTGTACTTTGTCAGCATCGTTCGGGTCTGCCTTTGAATATCATCCAGCTCTGTCTTAGTCCATCTGATTATTACAAATGAGTAAAGCAACACTGGAATGGCGTAGGTGTTAATTGCCTTGACTAGATTCCCCGAGCTCAACATCGACTTCAGCACAGACTTCAGACGCTGACTGTATTCTGAACGAATCTTCTCCTTTGATTGTTTTTGGTCTAGCAATCTGGCTTGTTGGTATCCTAGATATTTGTATGTTTCGCCATCTCTCATGCACTGTATAATATCACCGTTTGGAAGTTGTGTTTCACCATCTATGACTTTCCCTCTTTGAATGTTCAGGGTCTTACATTTTTCAATCCCGAATTTCATATGAACATCTGCCGAGAACTCACTGACAGTTTTCAGCAAATCATCCAATTGCTTTTTGTTCGAAGCATATAATTTGATGTCATCCATATACAGCAGGTGGGAGATTGTATGATAATTCCTTTCTGTTTTTATCCTAAATCCGTATCCTGTTCTATTGAGCATTGAGGACAATGGGTTCATAGCTAAACAGAACCATAGTGGACTCAAAGAGTCTCCTTGAAAAATTCCACGACATGGGTATCTCGTCGGTTTTAATTGACTTATTGTTCATGTTGACCTGCAGAAACGTGCGCCAGTGTGTCATTGTTGTCTTCAAGAACTCTACCAGGGCTGGGTGAATTTTGTATTTCTGCAATACTTAAGCCAAGAATGGGCGGTACTATGGAATGCCTTCAGATAATCGTGAAAAGCTGAATGAACATTCCGATGCCCTACGTGTGCCTGTTTCATTATCACAGAATCGATGATGAGTTGTTCCTCGCACCCGTGGTGTTTCTTTCTGCATCCTTTCTGCTCCTCTACTATTGTTGTCGTCAAGCTGTTGGTATATTCGATTGGATATGCATGAGGTGAGTATTTTGTTGAGTGTTGGCAGGCAAGTAATTGGCCTATATTGAGACGGATCCTGTGTTCTATCGCTCTTAGGTAGCATATATGTTGAGATAGTGGGTGTTTTCCTGGGATGTTGAAGAACATACGTGAGCTGTTTCGCTAGGGCTCCATGGAGCTTATCAAACTATTAGAATTATTAATATTATTATTAATTTGATTGAGGAGGTCGTTACTTAATGAAAATCGATATACATGTTTTCAATGAAATAAAACTAAAGTATTTAGATTTTCACTATATTAACTAAACTATGAGCGGTTTCACCACACTGTGGCTATCATCTATCTGATGAAGCCACAGTGTGGTGAAACAGGTCATAGTTTTGTTAATATAGTGAAAATCTAAATACTTCAGTTTTATTTCATTGAAAACATAATATTATTATTATTAATACATTGATAAGAGTCGAGGCAATACTTATAAGACTCAATCACAAAACAACTTAAACAATGCGTACTGAATACATAGTATAGACATAAAAAAAATAATTGAAGAATTGTAAATAATGAAAAAAAAGAGAAAAAATTGAATTTCCATGACCAATGAAAACTTGTAGCGAGCAGCGAAGTAGTTTCATACCATCAAGCGCAATTGCAAGTCAATCAGGAAGGTGTCTCATCTCCAGGCAACCTCACATGCTGGTCATATTTATTCTTGAAGGTGTTCACAGAGTTATCATCAACCACCTCGCATGAGAGATAATTCCAAGTCGAAAATATCCGATTGGGCAGGAAGTGTCGATGAATCGTTTTGAAATTTTCCTTGTACAACCATGTCCACAGAGTGGTCGGTGACAACTCAGCGGGAATAAAGGAGACAGATCGATGTTGAATAATCCATGGAGTGCTCGATAAGTTACTATAAGGTCACCTCTAAGACGTCTGCTTGAGTCTGTCAGAGTAGCATGGCCTAGATCGGCCGAAGGGGATCCTAGTATAGCTTCAGCGACTCCATATCCTTACGAAGGATTGGGGACAAGACAGGGCCTGCGAACTCCATAATGGGGCGTACATAGGATTTGTAGAGGATATTACACGTATTGACATCACAGCCCTGGAAAGATTTCAGAAGAAGGAAAGACATTCATGAAGCCTAAGTTCGAATATTGTCAATGTGGTTAGATCAAGTTAAATTAACAGAAATCGTCACTCTAAGGTCAACGTGCGTACGGCCGGTGGCAATGACTCTATCATCCAAGAAGTATTGCAAGCGAGGATTGTTTTTGCCTAGATGTAAGATGCAGCATTTTTCGAGATTGAGGGGTATCAGCCAATCAGAACACCATTCAGACATCGTATCCAGATCGCCTTGAATATCGTTGTTCAGAGGACAGCTAAATACCGGGACCGTCCGTTAAAAACTTTTCAAGTTCTAATTACAATATCAAGCTGAAATATTATACGCGGCCATAACTAGCGATTTCCAATTGAAGTGAAATATTTTCGAAGTGATACCCGGTTATACCAGAAGTGGGTCATCACTTTGTTATTTCAAATGGCAATCTACCTTTTTTATGATACGTCTAGAACCGACATTTGAGTCAAATATCAAAACTTTTGACAGATTTAATTATTTTTGCTATAAACTCGATTTTTGAGGAACATTTGTAGAAAATTGTAGCTTGCAGATCTTTTGCACTACAGACACAATTTTTGCTTGGGTGGATAGAAGAAGGATCAAGGAATTTTTCAAGCAATCTACACATGTTAAATGTTTATTGCGTTGTTTTGTATGATTTTTTCAATTTGGCCTTTTTCAAACAGCAATAACTCAATATTTTCAAATTGCACGTGCCAATTTTTATATCACCATCAGATGAAGCGTCAAATTTCAGATGGAATTGTATAAGCATGTACTATAACCATGTCTTATAGTTCCGAAATAAATTGGGAATATATTGAATTTTGATGATTTTATAAGAACTAACAGAGAATGCTTTGAAATATTTGAATCAAGAAGCTGAACTGGCTACGCTCACCTGACAGGTGCCTAAATATAATGTACTTGTCACTGCGTTCATTCGAATTTGATATTTCAACAAGAATTGTCGTTATTTGGGATTGAAAATATCCAAAAAATAAAACACATTTGGAATAAAACCACTGGTTATTCAAACGAAAATATATTTAATCTTTTTTTAATTCATTTTAGAATGTCAAAAAGTAGTGGGTAGAAATTGCAGGCAATTCAATAACCAATTTCCAAATTTGGCGCCTATGAGTAAAACAAAATTTCGAAGGATTAGAAGCTATTTTCTACAATTCGGATGAATAAAAATTGTAGGAACTAAGCGAAAACCAATCATCGAAGATAATTACATTAATACGAATAAATGATAGCAAACATCAAAGGAGAAAACTAATTTACGATCTGAATAAATGTTCAATATGGGCCCCATTTTGCTCGATACACTCGACAGCTCGTATACGAACAAGATGAGTTGCCATCCTAGTTTCCTCAGGATCAATATTACGAAAAGCATTATGAATGTGCTCTAGTAACTCTTCTTTACTTCTTACAGGAATAAGATACACTTCACTCTTGATTTTGCCCGATAAATTAAAATCAAGGGGTATCAGGTCCGGAGAACGCGGAGGCCATAAATTTGGTCCTTGATTACCCCACCATCTATCCTCGAACATTTCTGTTAGCTGCCGATTTACAGCTCGTGTTTTATGTGTTGGTGCACCATCCATTTGGTAATAGCAATCCCTCAGAATGTTAAGGGGTAATCCATCTGAAAAATTTGCTAATGTTCCTCTCAAAATTTCCAGGTATCTTTGTCCATTAAGATTTTCCTCATAAATGTGATAAGCCAACAAATCATTCATTAAAATTGCAAAAACGTTCACGTTGAATTTATTTTGGAAATCAATAACCTCAATGAAATGTGGATTTTCTGTGGCCCAAAAATGTCGATTTCTCCTGTTGGTTATTCCACTTTCATTGAACTTGGCTTCATCAGACCATACAATTTTTTGCAGAATTGTCTCATCTTGAAGCCGAATTAATAAATTTTCACAGAAATTTAGCCGCTTGGGAAGGTCAGTTGGTTTCAATTTTTGTAGTCTGATAAAAGAATACGAGTGCATGTAATGTTTCTTAAGGATCCTTTGAATAGAAGTATAACTCAATCCAATATCCATTGATGCTGACTTAATAGACGCATGTGGATTGGCACGAAAATACGCTAGCGTATTAATTTGATTGTCGTCGTCCTCGAGAATTGGGTTTCTTCTAGTTTCTATGTATTTTGTTCCTCCAAATATCAGAAAATTGTTTCTAATCCTTCGAAATTTTGTTTTACTCATAGGCGCCAAATTTGAAAATTGGTTATTGAATTGCCTGCAAGTTCTATCCACCACTTTTTGACATTCGTCATGGATTAAAAAGAGATTAAACATATCCTCGTTTGAATAATCAGCCATTTTGTGTTTTTCAAAAATTTTCACTTCAAATTTCAACAATTCTTGTTGAAATATCAAATTCGAATGAACGAAGTGACAAGTACATTAATTTTGGGCACCTGTCAGGTGGGCGTAGCCAGTTCAGCTACTTGATTCAAATATTTCAAAGCATTCTCTGTTAGAGTTCTTGCGAAATCATCAAAACTCAATATATTCCCAAATTATTTCGGAAATATAAGATATGGGTATAGTACATGCTGATACAATTCCATCTGAAATTTGACGCTTCATCTGATGGCGATATAAAAATTGGCACGTGCCATTTGAAAAAATTGAGTTATTGCTGTTTGAAAAAGGCCAAATTGAAAAAAATCATACAAAACAACGCAATAAACATTTCACACGTGTAGACTGCTTAAAAATTCCTTGATCCTTCTTCTATCCACCCAAGCAAAAATTGTGTGTAGTGCAAAAGATCTACGAGCTACAATTTTTTTAAATGTTCCTCAAAAATCGAGTTTATAACCAAAATAATTAAATCTGTCAAAAGTTTTGACAGATAAGTACCAACAGCTTGGGTATTTTATCCCTTGCTCAAATGTCGGTTCTAGATGTATAATAAAAAAAGTAGATTGCCATTTGAAATATTAAAGTGATGACCCACTTCCGGTATAACCGGAAATGGTGTCACTTCGAAAATATCTCACTTCAATTGGAAATCGCTAGTTATGGCCGCGTATAAAATTTCAGCTTGATATTGTAATTGGAACTCAAAAAGTTTTTAACGGACGGACCCGGTGGATATCCCTGTATTTTGGTATCATCAGCAAATTGAGAACATGATGACGACAAGAGAGAAGGAAGATCGGCGATGTATAGCAGGAACAACAAGGAACTCAATACCGAGCCCGGAGGCATACCACTAGTGATAGGTCTAGTAGAAGATTTCGAAGATCCCACTCGGACGAAGTAACTCCTATCAGTCAAGACAGCCCTTATCCAGGACAACAGATCACCTCTGATACCAAAATGTTCCAGTTTGAAAAGCAAGAGAAGGAGGTTAGTTATGACAGACCGACCAGGAACAAAGCCGTGTTGATTTGGAGGAATTCTGTGTTGTTAGCTAGAAATTCGTACATACTGTCAGCAATAATTCGTTCACAAACCTTGAAGACTATAGATGTAAGGCTGATAGGCCGATAGTTACCAGGGGAAAGTTTGTTACCCTTTTTGAACATTTTTGAAGAGTATGCGATTGAAAAGATAGTGTGAACAATATCGATAAAGGAACAGAAACGGATGCTGCGCTGTTCTTGAGTATAGCAGAAGATAGGCTGTCAGGTCCCGGAGATGAAAATGTTTTCAAATTGAGGTGTTGTTCGACAATCTCAGAACTGAACGAGACTTCTGACAAACTGAACTGGCAGCGAGGAGAAGATGCTGAAGGTCGAGGGCCAGGACGTTCAGAAGTAAAAGCGGAAGCGGATGATTCTGACAAAACTTCAGCAGTTTCGAGCGGATCCACACTCAAATTGCTTTTTGGCTTGGTTAATCGAGCTGATGAGCCTGTTAGAATACGAACGATGATAAGTATAGTTGTCCTGGCTGCGACTTCGTAGATACCGTTTCCACAAAGCCTTCTTGCGGCGTAACATTTCAATCAAATAAGGTTTCATCCAAGGTTTAGCAGGATCCATGTAAATCTCTTTAGTAGTAGAACAGGAAGATATGAGGGATTTAATTTTCTCATGAAAGATGCACCAGTTTTGATCAAGGTTACCATCAGCAAATAGGTCCGGCCATGTATTATGCCAGTCCTCACATACGGTCTTGAGACAATGACTCTCACTCGCGCATACGCCAACAAACTCCAGGTGACACAACGAGCAATGGAGAGATCGATGCTTGGCGTTAGTTTGCGAGATAAGATCAAAAATGAGGAAATAAGACGAAGAACATGTAGCCTGCCAAGAACCAAACAGATGGACTCATAGAATAATGGTATAGCGCCCAAGACAAACCAAGAGGAGTGTTGGTAGACCTCAGAAACGATGGCGGGATGATATCCAGAAAATTGCAAGAAAAAATTGGATTCAGATATTTGGAAGAGACCTTTGTCCAAGAGTGGATATCCACAGGCTGAAGAGAGAGAGAGAGAGATCCAGCTTGGTACTTCTATTACCATATACCTTTCAAGAGTGCACTAGTTGCAATTCATAAAAAATTAAGGTTCCTTGTATCTCAGTGAACATACTATATGAGCCACTCAGTATATGTGAGGACTTTTATTTATCATTATGCATTTGTTGGTACATTCAAAAGTATTGTTTTTTTTCTTCATCCATTTTATGAGAGGTTGGAAAAAGTGTTTTAGGGAAAAAGCTTATGTTGTAAGTAAGAATTAATCTTATTATCTCGGTTAGAAACTACTGGACCTAATTTATCGAAATCAGCTCTTTGCGAAGAGTCTGAACTAATCAAGGATTATTTCTCACCAAAATTTGGTTTACTTTGACAGGAAGCAATTTTCAGTGTATTGTTTGTGGTGTCTTATACGAATGTGTTGTTTTCATATAGGCTTTATTGTTTGAATTTTCAATGAAATTGGAATTTTGAGCGAATAAAAAATTTCTTAAATTTTTGTTTCAGTCATTAGATAGCTGCAGTTTGTCTCTTGTAGAAGTCAGCCCTTATCTTAGCAATATACAAGCTGGGGCATTATGTACTCAGTTCAACGATATTAATAATAATTCATCTTCATATTATAAGGAAGGAAAATCTGTAGATGGAGTACCAGTTCGTTGGTACAGAAGTATCGAAGATGTGCCCGAAATCTTCAGCATAGTAATAGCCCATGAATTTTTCGACGCGTTACCAATTCACAAATTTCTGAAGACTGAAAATGGCTACAGAGAAATCCTGATAGATATTGGAGAGAAGGAGGGATGTTTCAGGTAACTCAAATACAAATGCATGAAAATACACTCGGAGGCAAAATTAGCGGAACACTCGAAAATTTAACCAAATTCGAAGTCCGATATTTTTCCTAATTCTCAACCGATTTAGTTGATTTTTTCGGCAAGTTATAGATCAACTCTTCTGATTTGTAGAAATTATAAGAGAAAACAAAAAAAATTTGAAAAAAATGTTATACGGGGGCAAAACTAAAAGTGTTTTTTTTGTCAAAAATTCGTAACACCCTGTGGAATTTCGTGGTCCGAGTTGAAACGTACAATATCATGGCCTGTCAAGACACATCTTCCTACAGTAACGCCCTTCTTGTTTTATGCATTTATCTCTATTTTTACAAGAGATATCTAATTTGAAGCGAAAAGTCACAAATTTCAAGAATTTATTTTTAATCTTGCGTAGGTGCATAACATCGGAGGTTAGCCAAAAAATAAAATCGAAATTAGAGAAGCGGAAATCTAACGAAATGAAAATTTTTGAAATTCACTGGTCAATTTCACGCTCCGGGAGAACTCGAAGTACACTGGAAAAATCGTTGATTTTGCACATTTATTTTTGAATTTTTTTGTGTGACACTCTATAATAATTATCATTCCTGTCCAAAATTGAGAACAGGTGTGTATCCTGGCGATACACTCGTGAAATGAAATGAACATGTTGAGAAAAATGTTCATGATGACCCACAAAAAAAAACATTTGATTTTAGTAGCGAGTATGACCCCCCCGAGCTCTTATTACAGCGCGCATACGATTTCGCATACTCCCAATGATGTTGTCTATCATCTGTTGAGGTATGTTGTCCCACTCTTCCACCAAAGCCAATGTCAGCTCTTCAACGTTGCCTGGATTTCGTTGTCGAACCCTTCTTCCAAAAATGTCCCAAACGTGTTCGATCGGGTTTAAATCTGGTGACCGCGACGGCCAGTCCATTCGTGTGATCCCAACTTCATTGAGATATTCTATCACTATGAGGGCGCCCTATAAAAGGAAAATTTCCTCTATAAGGAGCAAAAGGCACAACATGGGGCTCCAAGATTTCTGTTATATACCGATGGGCATTAAGTGATCCATTGCCAATAATCCCCAGTTCTGTTCGTACTCCCAAGCATATGCCACCCCATATCATAACTGACCTTCCACCGTATTGCTCAGTTCCTGCGAAGTTCGCTTGATTGTACCGTTCCCCTCGATGCCTCCATATTCTATCTCTACCATCCACGAAATTCACACAATATCGGCTCTCATCACTAAATAAAACTCGTCTCCACTGATTGATTGTCCATGCTACATGCTCCCTAGCAAACGCCAATCTTGCTACCCGATGGGCTCTATCGAGTCTTGGTGCTCTTGCTTGCGCGTATGATCTCAGACCAACTTCATTTAATCGTCTTCTGAATGTCCTCACACTGACGTTAATGTTATCCACTGCTTGTAGAAGGTTACGTGCCTGAACAGCAGTAAGACGAGGATTTCTTATGGTTTGATTGACGATGAAACGGTCATGTATAGCGCGGGTTGCCCGATTTCTTCCTTGTCCTCGCCTCCTCACGTACAATCCAGTTTCCCTGTAACGTCGGTAGATTCGATGGATAACCGACGTCGAGACACCCAACATGGTACCGACTGAGCGGTAGGTGCGCCCTTCCTCGATCTATGTAACTGCCCTTGCTACTGTGGTTGGTGGTAAATCTCTCATTCTGAATGAAAAATACCGTTTCGAATCGTAAACAGTAAAAGAATCACAAAACACCGCAACCGATCGAATTTGTATCAAATCAAAGAAGGGAAAACTCTCATTCTTTAAACAAGTAAAATTTGTTCATATACAAAAAAACGTGTGTTGTATTTCATATTTGATAAAAAAAAGGTGTGCACATGTGTAAATGAAAAGTTTTATCATTGGTCCCAGAATTCGGTTGTGTATTTTAATACCTACCGACTGTTATCTCCTATGAATTCCTAATTTTCACCAAATTAATCAAATTGTCATCAATAAGTAATGCAATTTGAACATAAAAATCGCAAACGACAATTTCGACACGCCTGAGTGATAATAAGAAAATTCCAAATTGATAGACGAATTTTAATGACAATTTTTTGATTCAATGGAATTTCTCCAAAATGGTGATGTTCCACTTGAAATTAAATATATTTTGTAAAAATAGAGATAAACGCATGAAACAAGAAGGGCGTTACTGTAGGAAGATGTGTCTTGTCAGACCATGATATTGTACGTTTCAACTCGGACCCGAAATTCCACAGGGTGTTACGAATTTTTGACAAAAAAACACTTTTAGTTTTGCCCCCGTATAAAATTTTTTTCAAATTTTTTTTGTTTTCTCTTATAATTTTTACAAAGTAGAAGAGGTTGATCTATAACTTGCCGAACAAATTATCTAAATCGGTTGAGAATTAGGAAAAATATCGGATTTCGAATTTGGTTAAATTTTCGAGTGTTCCGCTAATTTTGCCTCCGAGTGTATATTTATTCTTCAATTTTTTTCGAGATGTGAAACAATTAAGACGTCGAAAGGAGGTTGACCAAATTAAATTTGAAATGTTTGTTAAAAATTCATGTGACAAATAGAAGCTTTTGCACTTTCACTTGACACTCACTTTATGATATTGAGAAATTGAAGACCTAGCGATATCTGCAACAAATTGACACACAATACTCGTCCGTTGAAAATTTCTATTTAAGATCTACATTCTGTCAAAAAATATTTATTTTTCATCCAAATATATTATCACCTTCAGAGTAGGCCCTTTAGGAAATAATAAATTTACGATAACGTATAATCAAATATTCAAAACCATTTTTCAGAGCTCCGGAATCGACTTGTCTTCTATATCTTCTATCGATTCAAAATGGGTATCTTATAACAAAATTTACTTTTCTACTCTGGTTAGGCCCAGAGAAAAATGAGTAATGAGACTCTAATTCAATATTCGTCACTGAAATCTTGGAAGAAAAGTCAAGAAAGTTTTGCTTAGATATTTAATCAATTACATAAATTATGATAATGATACATAGTGTCACGAATTCTTCTTATATGTTAATACAGGCAATAAAACTCATCTTGGTGGTTCTTGGTGTTACTGCTGCCTTTGGGGAAAACCTCTATTTCAGCTGTTGAACTCCACATACAAGTCTCTACCTAGGAATTTCAGTCTAGGACTCTCTATCTACGAATTTCTGTCTAGGGCCCTCACCTAGGACTTTCTATCTAGAGCACCTCACCTGAGAATGTCTGTCTAGAACTTTCTAGCTACGGACCTATATTTTGATATAGGTCACTACACAGTCTACAAGATAGAGATATGAATTTCAATATAATCTAATTATTTTAACTGCAATTTAGGAGGATTTTCAAGTTCAACTAATTCGCTCGAAGGTCTGCAAAGAAAAGAACGCCTAAAATGAAGAATGCTCGTATCACATGTACTTATCATATGCGGATTATGCGCATCAGATTGTTAACCAGTGGCGTGACACAGATAGAGGGTTCACTAGAATCAGGTGTTTTAACTCAAATTGTTGTGACGTGATTTTAGCACGTTACAACATCGAAGTGGTAACTTGAGTTTCGAAAAAGAAAAAAGTTTGCCGAAGCCATATCATTTATTTATTTAGTTATCACATAAAGGGGCTACATGCTTTATACAGGGTGTTACATAATAGTATCTAACAACTTGAGGGAGTAAATCTACGTGCAATTTTTAGAAAAAAATTCATATAAACATAGGATCGCAAAAGCTTCATTACGGAGCTACAGGGTGTTGAAATTTCCGGAAAAAAATGGTCTTTTTCTTCAAAACTCCTGCAATTTTGAGATTTGCAGCCCAAATTTGAAATGCAAGCTATTTTTTACAATCTCCATCATTACATGTAAATTTCAACTAGAATCTATAAGGTGTTTTCTTTTCCGCAGCCCTGTCTTCTTTTGCCCTTTCAAACTTTTTTGCAGTACGCCATTGATCAGGGTACAATCAATTTTCGGCATCTTCGTTCAATTTAAAAACTTTTTTGACACTTATTTTTTCGTATCTCTAACCGTTTTTGAGTGGAAAATTATTGAATTGTATTATTCGCTAAATAAAAAAATAATAGAAGTACTCGATAGGTATGCCAAAAATTCACTTTTATTTTGATAGCTCTTCTTCTGAGACTCAACTTATACTTATTAAATATCAAAATAAAAAAAAGAACAATTAGAAACTAAATAAATTGCAGGAAGTGTCCTCCACCTGCAAGAATACAGGCCTCTGTCCTTCTTCGCATATTATCACGCATTCTTTGAAATATTCTTGGGGTATTTCTTATCGTGTCACAAGAGGTTATTATTCGATTTATTAATTCTTCTACAGTGTTCACTGGAGTGGTATAAACTAAACTTTTCAGATATCTCCATAAGAAAAAGTCTAAAGTATTTGAGTTTGGGGATCTAGGAGGCCATGGTTCCCACCCCGACCTATCCATCGGTTGTTGAATTTATTATTCAAGAATTCTCTAGCTTCTCCACTGAAACGTGCTAGTGCCCCGTCATGCATGAACCACATTATGTTTCTCACCAAAAGTGGCACATCCTCGAGCAATAAAGGTAACCCCTACTCAAGAAATTGCCGATAAGCGGGACCGTTTAGTCTGTTAGGCAAAAAAAATGATGAGATTCTTCAATCAAATGAGGGTTTTCATCAGCCCAATAATGATTATTGTGAAAATTTATGATAGCAGTTCTTGAAAAGTTAGCTTCGTCTGTGAACATTATTTCACTATCAAAATGAGCATTTTCTCTAATTTTATCTAAGAACCATCGGCAGAAATTCAGTCTCGATGGAAAATTTCGAGGAAGTAGAGTTTGGACGCGTTGAATATAATATAAATATTTTCTTGTACTCACAAGAGAGGATTCAAATCAATACAATTCAAAACTGCTTCCTCAATATCTGGAGTTTTCATAGTTTGCGTTACACCTTTTAAATGATTATTTGCAGTAAAAGTACCAGTTTCCCTCAACCTTCTGTGGATATTTGAAAATGTTCGCCTGTCTGGTGTTACTCGATTTGGAAAGCGCACTTGATATAATCGCCTAGCTTCTGTTGTGTTTCCGTCAGCCTGACCGTACATGTAATGGATATCAGCCAATTCGGCGTTAGTAAAATTAGCTAATTTTCTTACAGCAATAACTTCAAAAGTCTTAAAACTAATCGTTAATTTAATAAACAATTCGAGCAGAAACTGGTTCAACTCTAGCAACTGTCAAATAAATAAATAAATGAAAAAATCAGAGCCTACTAGTCTTTTTTTCAATTAGAAGTGCTTTCAATTCAGCGAATGCATACAATCGTTTAATAATTTTTTGCTCGAGAACGGTCGGAGATACGGAAAAATTACAAGTGTCAAAAGAGTTTCTAAATTGAACGTTGAAATGTTTTTTTTTATTCGTTGTATTGTACAGTACATAAATTGCAGAGTAGTTTCGGCTGTTAAAAATCTGAATTTCGACGACATAGTACTTCCACTGCCAGTTTTATAGGCTGAAATACGAGTTCTAAATCTGATAAAGAACGATATTCTTCGTCTGAGAAACTATGATTTGTATTCGATCCAAGATTGCAATCGATCAAGGCTTTGCTTACACATTGCTTCACCTTATTGAATGTGGAAATCATATCTGCAAGACTAGACCAGCGTGTTTTGCAGTCCAGCACAAGCTGCAATTTTTGCTGAATTCGTCCTTCATATATTTCTGAAGAATGTCATTCTTCGTTGGTGATTTTTTAAAAAGTTTGACCACTTGCCTTACTTTTTTGATAAGGTCATCAAATTCTGGCACTAAGTCAACTTCATCTACAGTGGGTAATCTGCAGTCAAATCCTTCATTATCAATGTTATTAAATTCTTCATCGTCAGACTCCTCCACATCTGACTGAGCTACACTGCATCTTTTGTACTTTCTTTTTGCGTTTCGTTTCCACGTTTTGATTTGTAAATCACATCTATAACTCCCAATTGAATGCCGTGAGCGCAGCATAGCTGGTGAAGAGGATTGATGAGTCGCCCAACCTTCACCATTACACTGGCACCATCTGTAGTAACACCTACTATATCTTCATCTAATGAAAAGCCATATTCTGATAATTTCTTCTTCAAAATGGTTATGCAACTCTCTGCAGGCATGCTTCCTACTATGCGCACAAGACCCAAATTCCAGAACATATTTTTATTCTCTGAAAATGTATGAACATTCACATTCTTGAAGTGACTGTTTTTGCATGAAGTCCATTGATCGAAAGTAAGGCTGAATCTATGGTTATTCTTTCTTAGATTCATAAGATCCTGCGAAACTTTCATTTTCGAACTCATGCCATAATCCATAACAATCTGTTTTATGGAGTTAGGCGATGCAGGTAGTTTGTAGTCACTAGTCGCAAATAATTCTCTCAAGTATTTCGACGTGCAAAAAGATCTAAAAGTCATGCTATCTTCAGAAATCATCCTTGAAATTCTTTCCTCCAAAGAAACTTTTTGTAGGGACGGAAAGTAATCAAATATTTTCTGCCTCTTCGTACCGATTGGAGGAGGTAGCTTTACTGACGCGGAAGCAATGATCAGCATTGAAGAATTTGATGGAACCAGAGTCATGTTTTCTGTCACTTTTTTATGAGAAGTATCAATTTTGTGCTTGGACAGTAAATGTTGTAAGTCTTTGGGAGATCGTGCCGTTTGTTTTCAAAATAGACTTACACAGTCTAGGCAATGTGTCCATCCTCTGCCTTCAAAAAGTATTTTCATAATTCTAATCTACTTTGAAACTCTTTATAAACTACCTTTTTTGTCAATTTAACACAAAACGAATAGACCGAGAGAACTTAAACACACGTCCAGGCTCGCAACACAATGACAACCGGAAAACGTCTCGCCTTACTCATCCCTATCGCCCTGTTGCCCTAGCGCCACGTGTTGCCGCTGGGAATAGGTACATTGTTTACATAAGTCAACAACTACATGTGAAAGCACTGAAAGCTAACCAAGATTGACATAATACCAATCTTGCATGATCGCGCATGATTTTGGGTGCGAGATTGATCTTGCAGAATAGGTGCAAGATCTCGGCATTGCAAGATCGTGGTATACCGAGATTGCATTCCCTAGTCAGATCTCCATCTTCATCATCAACATCGCTAAGTTCATATTCATTATCCTCTTTCAACCACTGTAATATCTGATCATCGTGACTCACAAAATTTCCAGCCGGTGTTCTTTTACGAGTAGAAGACGTATTTGTGTTGTTATTTGAATCAGCCATCTAAAAAATAAGGTTTCCTAGTAAACTATGTGAAAATATATCGATCTATCGATTGTTATATTTATAAATAAAATCAAAAATAAGATAAAATACACTTCTATACTGATGTGTTAGTTTAGGAGACACTATGAAAATATAACTATATTACTGAGGTGGTAGTATAATAGACACTTACCGTAACATTGACGTGGTAGTCTCGTAGACACCTTCCTTCCGTTACGGATACGTGCACTCAGTACGACCGCTTCCGCGCACTAGCAGACGCACAAGGTCACTGCAGGAAGGTACTGAGAGCGGTGGCGCTGAAATTCGAAAATAAACGGAAATAAACAATTTTATATCTCACTGTGTCTGTTGGACTACCACGTCAGTTGCAGGTGGATCAGTATTATATGAAGTAACTGTCGATTGTGTGTATTAGAAATAAGCATTGTGGAAACCACATACGTCAACACCAATTTGAAAAATTCGAGATAACTTCTCATTATTATTTATTTTCAGGTACATAATCGCTAGGAATGATACACCAGCATCAAGAACTTTTATAAAACAATCAGAAACACGAAACCATTTAGAGGTCTGTCCTGATGGTTTAGTTATTGTTCAGACTCTGGCTAGTAGATTGGAATCTTTCGGCGGCCTGGCTTTGATAGCAGACTATGGTCATTTAGGAGAAGGAACAGATACATTTCGAGCTTTCAAAAAACACAAGTTACATGACCCATTGGTGCAGCCAGGCACTGCCGATTTGACTGCAGATGTGGATTTTGCAAATCTCAAACAGGTACACGAAATTAAAGTTTTTTGCTTGTTCGAACACGAAGCCAAACCTATACGGGGTGTAAACGTACAAGTGCGAAAGATTTCGCGAGGTTATTCCTCGAGCCATTTCATGACTAAAACTTTCCATGAACATATGTCCGCAAACGCCTCGTAACCTAAACACAGGCTGTTGAAATATTCAGATGTTTTCAGCTTTTTCTCATAATTACTACAGTTTTGCAGACGCTCAGTTCAAATTCGTCATATAGGTTAGGTTAGGTTTTGAAATCAACATAATCACATCACAGAAACAATTACTGTGTGACGAAATAGTATCCGGAAATTCTCATTTAAATTGCCCGCGTTGGGTATTTTTAAGTATTTTTATTTTCTGTATGTTGGTAGGACTATCCTTAATTACTATGCCAAACATGAGCGCGATCTGCCAACTAGTTTGTTTACGACAGCTGTTGAAACCAGTCGACCTCAGTGGTACTCTGCGAACTTTACAATGGAAAAAAATGTTGAACACAGAATTTGTCTCAAATTTCTTGTTTTGGACGAAATTCCTTGTGCTGAATCGTTGCGAATGCTGGAAAAGGCTTATGGAGACTGTTTTATCGAAACCCCAAGTGTACGAGTGGCATAAAGCCTTTAGAGCTGAATTTTCTTCGGACGCAGATAGCTGCAGGCATACTGGATCGTCCGAATTCTGATCTCACGGATCATAAAAGTGACGAGACATAGGTCTATGAATACGAGCCAACAGTCATCGGAATTGGTGGGAAAAAAAGAGTTAAAACCAAAAAAACCTCGCCAAAGTCGGTCGAAAATCAAAACGATGCTGATTGTTTTCTTCGATATTCGTGGTGTGGTTTATCATAATTTCGTTTAGCACGCTCAAACGGTCAATGAGGACTAAAATCGCTAAATATCAAATATCTTGAGTTGCAGGGAATTATTAACGACCGTCCGTATGGTTTTCGCAAGCGAAGATCGACAGGAGATCTGCTCTCCTACGTCACTGTTTGTACATCAACTATAGAAAAGCATGGGGAATCTACAACAATAGTCCTCGACATCTCTGAAGCCTTCGATAGGGTTTGGCATGCATCCTTGTTGAAGAAACTTACTGCATATGGGCTTCCCGAAAAATTGCGGGGTTTGATGAGTAGCTTTCTTTTAAATAGACCAATACAAGTTGTGGTCGACGGTATAACATCTGATTGTTTCCAGTTGCACCTCTGGAATCCATTGTTTCGTCAACCTCGTTCCTGTTGCAGATAAACGATCCTGTTATCTACAGATAACAAGATCTTCGGTATCGCAGACGATTTTACCCTGGTTTCGTCTTTCAGTAGTCTGCGGCCGATTACAGCTGCGGAATCTCAGTGTCAGAGATGTCAACAAATCAATAACTTAAACTCTGACCTACAGAGGATATCTGAGTGGGGTCAGTTGAACCTGGTGAGCTTCAACGCGGGCAAGACGCAAGCAACTACGTTTTCTAGAAAGGTCCTCCTCACACGATGCAAGGCTAACAAATTGCATCCAAAGATTCGATGCACCTATTCGGAATAACCGGCAACCCCGGGTTTTGCTGGCATGAACATGTATCAGCAATAGCTAAGTCTGCATCAGCTAAACTTAGTTTTCTTTTCAGAACCAAGCGATACTTCACGTCATCTCAGCTGTTGTCTCTATATAAGGCGCAGATTCATCTGCTTTGGAGTATTGTTCCCATGTATGGGGATCAGCGCCCAAACATTCGTTGCGAATGTTTGATAATGTGCAAAAACGGGCTGTTCGCCTCATCGACCACTCGGAGATCATCCGCGATGTCAAACCGCTGGCTCTCAGAAGACAAGTAGCTGACCTTTCTCTGTTTTACAGATACTTCCACAGAATATGCTCCAAAGAGCTGAAAGACCTTGTTCCGGGGAAACTCATGTTTTGCCGCAACACTAGGCTGGCAAGGAGTTCTCATCATATGGCGGTACATTTAACGACCCCTCGAATCTCTCTCTATAAGAATTCTTTCCTTTACAGGGTCCGTGGGCTGTGGAACTCGCTTCCGTCCAACATCCTACAATTGGGCCCTCTTCAAGAAGCGAGTAAATAGACACCTCAATTCTTCCCAGGCGCTCACTCATGTGGCAAAACAATTCGTGGATTTTGCATGACCATAACATCTCATCGAGCCACGGTTATTAACGACTTTAAGACCAAAAACTCGATAAATACCATAGAGCAGCCGCCTTATCTGCCTGATCCACTTCCGTGTGACTTCTTTCTTTTCTTCAGACTGAAACATACTAAGATGTCGTCAACATATCTATACCAATAAAGAAATTTGGAACCAGTCGTATCTTACGTTACAGCCCCAGCCGTGAAATTGTCGCACTACCTTATAGATATCATTAAAAATTATTGTTCATTCAAATCAAAATTTTCTATAAAAAATTCTTTCGAATTGATAAATAACATAAAAAACGTTAACCTACCACCTAACGCAAAACTTATTTCGTTTGATGTTGAGAATTTATACCCAAGTGTTCCTCCAGGTGATGTCAAAATATTAATCGAAAACATGTTGAATTCGAATCATGTTAACCACATAATTAAATCAGAAATATTGAATCTGTTGGACGTTTGCATTGAACAAAATTATTTTCTTTCAACAACATCTATTACAGTAGTGAAAATGGTTTGATCATGGAAATCCTTTGAGTCCACTTTTAGCAGAGATTTTTATGAATAATATTGAACAGAAAATTCATACACATCCACTCATTTCCAAATTTCTTTATTGGTATAGATATGTTGACGACATCTTAGTTTGTTTCATTGAACTACTCGTCAATTAGACTTATTTCTTAATTTCATTAATTCCATCCATTTGAACATTAAATTCACGATAGAAATTGAACAGAACGATTCCATTACTTTTTGGACTTAAAAATCACTAAACAAAATAATAATCATGTTTTTCGGTCTTTCGTAAACCAACACATACTGATACAATTATACATAACTACTCATTACATCCAATTCAACACAAAGTTGCAGCTTTAAACAGCATGGTACATCAGTTACTCAATTTACCTTTATCAGTAGAAGATTATAATAAAGAGTTAAACATCATCAAACAGATAGCCATTAATAATTCATATAATCCGGATATGATAGATCTAATTATTCGTAAAAACTGTATCAGAAAGCAATAAATGAAGTATATCCTATTCATAAAGACTATAAAATATTCAACAGTTTAACATTCTGCGGTTCTGCAAGTACAAATATTAAATCATTTCTCGTCAAACAAAATCTTAATATAACTTTCAAAACTTCTAATAACTTAGGTAAACATATTAAAATAATAAATCTCGTGTTGAAAATCAAGTAAATCAGAGTCTATAAACTCAATTGCGGTTCTTGTGATAAAATTTATATCGGTAGGACCTATAGGAGTTTTGGCATAAGAACATCTGAACATAAACGTAGCTTCGATAAAAATAAATCTGATTCAAATTATTCAAACCACTTGATAAAAGAAAACCATTCATTCAATAAAAACTTTGACATATTACATATAAAATCAAAAAGTTCAAAATTAGATCTCCTAGAAGCATTAGAAATAAATAGATACAAACATTCGGACAAGCTTTTGAATGAATAGGTAGATGTGAATTATTCACCCTACTTAACTTGTTTAATTTTTTTTTTATTACCTTTCATACTAACTGTACAATGGCTCGGTGTGGATTTTTCTGTTATTCATCCAACTTGTTCTACGATTTGTTTATAATACCATACTCTTCATTCTATTTTTCATTCTTGATAAACCTGCTGTGTCAGCGAAACGTCGTCGAATTTTTTCAAATAAAGTGTAGATTAAAGTTAAACCTTGTGTTTTTTATCTCAAGTTGAACGTTTTGGATTCTTGGGCGTCATGATAACTAACGATGGTAGAAGATCAACTGAGGTCAAAGACAAGATAATTGGAGTCAACAGAGCGTACCATGCCAATAAAAAAAATTCTGAAAATCAGAATACTTTCAAGAAACACCAAGCTAAACATTTACAAAATATTGATTAGACGAAGCGTGATGTATGCCGCGGAAACTATAATTATGACGAGAAAGGATGAAGAAGAAATAAGAAATGCCAAAAGAAAAATATTGCGCTCAATTCTGCGGCCGGTGAGATTGGGCAGCAACGAATACAGAATACATACAAACGAAGAAATGAACCAAAGTATGAACAACGAAGATGCTGTAAAAAAATCAAAGAGCGGAGAGTAAAATGGTTAGGGTATGTATGGAGGGCAGGCGAATGAGCAACAATATTTGCAGTGCTGCAATGGGACCCAGGACCAAGGAGAAAACGAGGTCGACCAAGACCAAAATGCCCGCAGGAAGTTGAAAAGGCCTTACCAGGGCAGGAGTCACAAGACGGAAGGAAAAAACAGCGGACAGGAAATTATGGAGACAGATAAGTGAACTGATGTCACTAGAGGAAGAGGGGAGTGATCCGCCCCTATGAAGAATGGATCTACAGAGCTAGCGGTAGAATTAGTTATTAGTTATTATCCCGATTCGGGAAGAATTCGAATATGGAGGGAACCTGGAAAGCAAAACCGTCTCCAGCATGCTCCAGAAGTTGTTAGACAGGCAGGCGGATCAGTGATGTTTTGGGGAGGTTTACGCCTTGGTGGAAGAACTGACCTCGTTTTCATACAGAACAACCTCACGGGAAATTCTTACGCAAATGAGATAGTTTTACCTGTAGTGGTACCGTATCTCCAAACAATGGGTCAAAATCCACTCTTCCAACAAGATAATGCCCCTCCTCATCGTGCAAGAGTTGTCTTGAACATTCTTGAAGAATTATATCGATCTTCTACCGTGGCCATCCTGCTCCCCAGATCTGAATCCCATCGAGCATGTGTGGGACACCCTAAAAAGAAATCTCCTGCGTCAAAACGTCTTCCATCATGAACAGGAGCTTCGATTAGCAGTTCAGGGGGCTTGGAATGACTTAGGCCAAAATGTAAAAGACAATTTAATATTGAGCATGCCGCGACGATGCCAAAGTGTCATTAATAACAGAGGTGGACCTTCTGGGTACTGAAAAATATTAGTGCATCCATATCGTTTCGAAAATATTAGTTCAGGATTTTTTTTTTTGTGTTTTTACCAAATTTTTTTATGATAGATGCTTTGGAGAAGTCAAATATTATTTTGTTTTCTTGGGAATACATTATATACAATACATCCTAATAAAAACCGAAAGATTTCCATAAATATAATAAAGTCTAGGAACACTAACCAATATCTTCAAAATATGAATTTGATGATTCGAATTTATAGAAATCTTTCGGTTTTGTTATGTATGTATTCTCAAGAAAACAAAATAATATTTGACTTCTCCAAAGCACCTATTATAAAAAAAATTTGAAATTTGAAAATGACGAAATTTGGTAAAACACAAAAAAATCCTGAACTAATATTTTCGAAACGATATGGAAGACTTATATTTTCAGTACCCAGAAGGTCCACCTTTGTTATTAATGACACTTTGGCATCGTCGCGGCATGCTCAATATTAAATTGTCTATTACATTTTGGCCTAAGTCATTCCAAGCTCCCTGAACTGCTAATCGAAGCTCCTGTTCATGATGGAAGACGTTTTGACGCAGGAGATTTATTTTAGGGTGTCCCACATGCTCGATGGGATTCAGATCTGGGGAGCAGGATGGCCACGGTAGAAGATCGATATCATTCTCTTCAAGAACGTTCAAGACAACTCTTACACGATGAGGAGGGGCATTATCTTGTTGGAAGAGTGGATTTTGACCCATTGTTTGGAGATACGGTACCACTACAGCTAAAACTATCTCATTTGCGTAAGAATTTCCCGTGAGGTTGTTCTGTATGAAAACGAGGTCAGTTCTTACACCAAGGCGTATACCTCCCCAAAACATCACTGATCCGCCTCCCTGTCTAACAACTTCTCGAGCATGCTGGAGGCGGTTTTGCTTTCCAGGTTCCCTCCATATTCGAATTCTTCCCGAATCGGGATAATAACTAAATCTAGATTCATCACTGAACAGAACTGTGGCCCACCTCTCTTGATCCCAGTTTAATGATTCTTGGCACCAAGCTAAACGAGCAGCGCGATTTCCATGGGTCAGTTGTGGAACTCTTAAAGGACGTCTGGAGTGGAGTTGACCTTCGTGCAGTCGATTTCTCACAATTTGTACATTATGAACTCGTGATAGCTCTTGAGCTAATTGAGATGCTGTGGTAGTACGATCTCTTCTGGCTTGTAAAACCAAAAATCGGTCTTGGGCGCCTGTAGTAATCCTGAAACGACCTGTATGGCGTTCTTCTACACTACCTGTTTCATTGAAACGCGACCATAAATGGTTTATGACACTTGGGCTACTTCCCAGAATCCTGGATACTTCCCGTTGTGAGCTCCCAGCTTGGAGCATGCCAACGGCTCGTAACATCTCTTCTCTAGTCAAATGTCGTCTTTCCATGGTCGAATCACAAAACTTGAATCTTTTATTTGTGCTTACAACAGAAACAAAGTGCCAACTAACTGATTTCAAACACTGAATACATAAAATGATGATAAAGCAGCGTCGCATCTGCTGCATTGAAATCTGTTGCGGCACTCTACATAATTTGGTGAGAAATTGATGCAGGTGTTCATTTATTCAAAAAATCATCCATTCTTCATAGGGGCGGATCCCTCCCCTCTTCCTCTAGTGACATCAGTTCACTTATCTGTGCCGAATTTGAACTGAATATCTGAGAAACTGTAATAATCATAAAAACAAAACACTTATTCATTTCTGTATTTTGTTAAACAGTTTAGAAATAGGTTTTTGCATAAATTTTCTACGATGATGGCTTAGAATTTATGAAAGCATTGTTGCAGGTTGCTTTGGAAGGCGATAAAGTACTCGCCTTCGGTCCAGTGTTACAGAGAGATTTCTTAATGAAAATGGGAATAGAACACAGGTTCAAATCTCTTGAGAAAAATGCTTCAAAAACTCAGTTAGAAGCTTTAAAGTTCGGTTATGAGATGATGCTGGATGAGAAACAGATGGGTAAGCGGTTCAAGTTTCTCAGTCTGCTGCCTGCAGTTCTTAAGAAGATTCTAGATAAATATCCAGTGGCTGGTTTCAGTTGATAAAGTTCAGTCTTTGGCTTCATGGGATGATTGATGAGCGTTTTGATTCACTACTTATTATTCCAAACCAGCCACTCTGTATATTCTTATCCCGTAGTGATTTAAAAAACTTGTCACAACACGTCGAATGATTTTGTATGGGAACCAGAAAGGTGCTTAAGATTCATGTTGGACCTGAAAAGCGCTGAAAGCTGTAAGGATCATTTCATCAAAAACAACATACTCACATTATCTGCCTTATTCATCTTTGAGAAATAACTCTTATCTATTCCGCAAAAATGAATATGATTGTATGATCTTAATAAAGATAACTTAATATTGAAAGTATTGTTGATTGATTTATTTCGTGAAAATCCATCTTGAATGGGTGAATGAAACACTATATTTTATTAAATTTTCACTTATCATTCTACACGACTAGTTTCATTTTTAACCCTTAAATGCATACAGTTGCCAATTGGCAACAAATTATTTTTTGATTAAAAAAAACGTTTCGACAGATTTACGATTTTGAACGCATCATAATATGTGGGAATAGATTATAGACTATCAAAAAAAACAATCTTGAAATTTGGTGGTAGTTTATCTGTCATGCGTGTTTCACGCATTTCAAGAAAATATAAGTTTCATCCGCTTAAGATACGATTGGTTCAAAAATTGAATGAGGATGATTTTGATCGCTGAGTCATGTTCTGTGAGGTGGCCAGTGAAATTATTAACAATCCAAACTACATGTACATTTTATTTAGAAAGTAAAAATCTACTTCAGCAATTTATTTTGCAGTAAACAGGGTGTCCCAATTTTCTATAAAAAAATCTTGGGAGTTTTTCAGATTGGAAGACCACTTTTCTGTTCAAGATTTAAGTAATAAATTTTTATGGTGAGTAGTTTCGTCACAATATTTTTTTTCCGTAAAAGTTCATGGAAATAGGCTCTCTCATCATCGCGTGCTCCTTCGGCCAGAGAGGAAGAATACTTTTTTTCTTTCGTTTTCTTATTGCCCAAGGATAGCTTCATTGATGAATTGAAATAGATTATCCTCATCTTATACAGGAGTGACTCAACAAAATTATTGAATATTGTAATTTTAAAAATATCATCTTGATTTTTTCAAATGGAACACCCTGTATTTTATTATTCATATCAACGCATAAAATATTGTGCTATTTTTTCGCAGAAGCAACCTTATCTTTATCTTCGATCATTTTCGAAATATTCGATTATTTGTAAGAAAATTTGATGAAAATTCTACAAACCGTATCAAACTCATCAACATGCATCATTATTCGCAAATTTTTTTTCTGTAATGATTCAAGTAGTAAAAATGAAACCTAAACAAGATAATTTTTTTAACGAATGATAAAATCAAGATGATTAAAACGTAAATCGACGTATGTGTTGATATTTTTTTATTTGTGCCTTCTATGGGGTGTCCGGACATATCATATTCTGCATTTTACATGGTGAACTTATCAGTGTTTCGTTATTAAACATTGTTAATGTGAACCCCAATTTTCTCAATTGACTGCCATGAAGTTCTCCAAAGAAAAAATGGTTGATATGATTTTTATTCTGGTTGAGTGTGAAAGAAATTCTTTGTTGGCAACTAGAATTTATGCACAAAGGTTTCCTAATAAGAGGCATCCTGATGCAAGATGCTTTTGAAAAACTTCTAATTAGATTCATCGAAACGGGTAATATCGTTACAAAAAACATGAAAAACCAAAAACTGCTACAACTGATGACAACCAGCTATCAGTTTTGTTGACAGCGACAGAAGACCCATATGAAAGTCAAAGAGAAATTTCTCAGTTAACAGATGTAGTAAGTCAAACTTCCGTCCAGAGAATCTTGAAAG
The DNA here is from genome assembly GCA_013387265.2 of Cryptolaemus montrouzieri. NCBI lineage: Eukaryota > Metazoa > Arthropoda > Insecta > Coleoptera > Coccinellidae > Cryptolaemus > Cryptolaemus montrouzieri. Next base: position 47,088,929 of record JABFTP020000042.1, read on the forward strand.
TGAATAAATTTCATGCATATCATGTACAGCTGCACCAGGAACTGAACAATCAAGACTATGAAAATCGAATCAATTTTTGCAATTGGGCAGGTGACAAAGTAGCGGAAAATCCAAATATGTTTAGCAGAGTTCTTTTCTCTGACGAGGCAACTTTCCACAAGAATGGGGTTGTTAACTGGCACAACTCTCATTATTACGCCACACCTCATGAGACAAATATATCACCAGCATTGTTGGTCCTTGAATGTATGGGCCGCTATAGTAGATGGATATCTAATTGGGCCGCACTTTTTCGACTGGCACCTCAATATTGAAATGTATTTAGATTTTCTGCAAAATCATCTATCAAGGTTACTTACTGATGTACCAGAGCATATAAGACAAAATTTGTGGTTTCAACAGCATGGTGCACCGGCACATTACTCACATCAGGTTAGGGAGCATTTGAATCATGTATTTCCAAATAAATGGATAGGACGTGGTGGTCCTGTTAGATGGCCAACTAGGTCTCCGGACCTTACAAGTCAAGATTTTTTCTTGTGGGATTATATTAAGGGCATCGTTTACCAGATTCCTTCTACAACACAGTTGGATATGAGACAGAGAATAGTCGACGCCTTTCAGTCAGTTAATCCGCAAATGTTGTCGAGAGTTCAACGGTCTTTCCTCAGAAGGATTGAGTTGTGTCTACAAAGAAACAGGCAACATTTCGAACACTTATTTAAATCGTTCAACACCTTGTAGATCATGTCACCAAAAACCAATCTATTACGTATTTCATACACGACTACCTTGAAATATCTCTATTTCTCTGATCAAGTATAATGATATGTACTAATGAACTCTGCTTTCGCAACCTCTGATTTAATTATTTTAGTTTATTTTTTTTTATTTCGAAAACGGTCAAAGATAAAGATCAGGTTACTTCTGCAAAAATATGGCACAATATTTTATGCGTTGACATGAATAATAAAATACAGGGTGTTCCATTTGAAAAAATCAAGATATGATATTTGTAAAATTACAATATTCAATAATTTTTTTGAGTCACATCTGTATAAAATGAGGATAATCTATTTCAATTCGTCAATAAAGCTATCCTTGGGCAATAAGAAAACGAAAGGAAAAAAGTATTCATCCTCTCTGGCCGAAGGAGCATGCGATAATGTGAGAGCCTATTTTCATTAATTCTTACGGAAAAAAAAATATTGTGACGAAACTACTCACCAAAAAAACTTATTACTTAAAGACATTATAGCAGAGTTTAGGACGCTCTTGAATCTTCAACAAAAAAGTGGGTCTTCCAATCTGAAAAAACTTCCAAGATTATTTTTATAGAAAATTGGGACACCCTGTGTACTTCAAAATAAATTGCTGAAGTAGAGTTTTACTTTCTAAATACAGTACAGTTCGAACAAAAGTGAAATCTTCAAGACTGTACGAGCTACACCGCGCCACTGGTGAATCATCCAGTGTATTAAAAACAGTAACCCTAAAATTCATAAATTAAAAGAATCAAGTGTTGATAAACTCCCTTGTGGAAGTTGTGATAAAATTTATATCGGTAGAAGGTTCAGGCATTTCAAAATTAGAATATCGGAGCATAAACACAGTTCAGACCACTAAATATCAAATTCTCCAAATTTGATATTTTGCATAATGAAAATAATTGAAACTCAACCTAAGGGAAGCATTGGAAATCAATAGACAGAAGAATCGCGTAACTTATTAATAATCAATTAGACCTGAATTTGTCACCATTGTTTAATCTTTTCAGTTATTAAAAGGAGCAAACCTGTTTGAATTTTCCTCCTTTTTAGCCAAGTACCTGATTTTACCAATGTTATACAGGGTGTTTCTTGAGGAAACGGAACCTTTCTAGGTAATTATAGAGAATTAAGTGATGAACTCGAAACGCACTATTATTTCTGAATTTGCCCTCTCTTTTACGATATACAGGCTAGTTATGTGTTATGAGATTTGGACGAAATTTCAATGATCCATATCTCCTGAACTATCGATCCTATCTCGTTAAAATTTTGTAGCCTTATCACATGGGTTGACCTATTGAAAATTTTAACGTGTCGAAGAAGAAATTGGACCATACTCGAAACAATTGAGTTCTTTCGGACTTGTATTCATAAGCTCACCCTCAATTCATATGTTCGGAGCCCAGTTTTAACAAATTCGAAAGTTAAGTTTGTTTGAAAAGCGTAAAGCCTTTCAATGAACTTTTCTCGAACCTATTTCGAAATGTTTGTATCACCCAAAAGCATTTCTAGTCAACTTTAGCCGGCGATATGCATCTGGGATGAAGTGAATGTTATAATCCTCACTTTGATGCTTGAAATAAATATAAATTGACAAAGAACCACCCAAAATTTTCATGTTTGCCTAATTATAGAAGTACCATCAAAAGTCACTGCTTATATCCTTCACTAGACAAAACAAGAGCAGTTATATTAACTCATTAGTGCATGTGGAAAAAATTTTGATTTGATTATCAATTTTTCTTGAAATGAATATAATTTTACTGTTGAAACGTGGTTCTGTCGCTATTTTTGAATTTTTTTCAGTTTAGAAAAAAAGGTGATCCGTTTAAAGAACTATATGCATAGAAGCATATTTGGTTCAAAAATTCATTTATTTTTTCTACGAATGAAATATTGAAGATGTAACACATTTGAATGAACTAAATACGATAACATTAACATCATATTTTCTGGAATTATTCCTTATGAAAATCGAAAAAATAGTTTTTAGGGTGTTTAGGAACATTCTGTTTGGATTTAGCTTTTTTGCACCAACGTCTAGAGGTCATCAGAGATTGATCCTCGAAGTTGGTGGCCATCGTTACCACCTTGTTGTCTTTCCATTGAGCCATCAGAATTTTCTCGTTCGACAAAAACTGAAAAGATTCGCTTTTTCTCTATTCCATACATTCTTCTCTGTAAAAGGACATCCTTCTAAACGGTTCTGGCGTATGGTACCACTGGCACAAATATTGTGGTCCGTTACATGGGACATTGAATCAATACCAGTAAAGTAGCTATCGAAATAAAGTTTATAACTCTCATTCTCTTTCAGTCCTGCTAATCGAATTAGAGATAAAACAACATCGCCACCCAAACCAAATTGTTTTTTATTATCAGATTTATCAGTGTATATTTCGAATGCTAACATACACCCTCCACTTTGACAAAGGGCCCAATTTTTAAAACCAAACCTGATTGGCTTTCCTTTGATATATTGCTTCGCATAATGCTCTCCATAGTATGGAAAGCATTATGCATTTGCTCTCGTCAATCAATAGATGCTCATCTATATCGCCGTGCTCTCGAAAATGTTTCAATCCGTCAATAAGTGCTCTCAATTTGTGAAGTTTGTTTGTCGAAACATTGTTGTTATCATTGAAGTGTGAAGATGACGTAAGAGAAGCTGAAAACGGTTGAGTGTCTTCGAGTCCCAAAGTATTGAAGAGGTATCAATAGTGCCACTCCAACACATACGTTCATTAGGGTACTTGGCATATCCACCTAGCAATAGAGCTCCAAAGATTACATACAGTTCATCCATAGAAAAATTTAAAGAAATATTTTTTTTGTGACCCATACAAATTAGTCTGGTGTATGATATTTTTCATGATCGCCTCCGTGAAAAAAAGTTTGAAGAAATCGGCTGGAGATTCGGCTGAATGTGCATCGCGAGATAGAGGCACGGGATCACAAGTGGTGTTCATACCATATTTGGGTGTTCCCCCGTCCACTTATGAATTTTTCTTTTTTTTTTTTTTCTATGAACAATTTTATCTTTCTTCTTCCTGGAAAGCTGTTGTATAACAGAAAGTGGTATATTTTCTTCATAATCACACTCCCATTAATGGGAAAGTGTGGTGGCTTGAGGTTGAAGTCCACTTGTTCTAGCAGAAAGTTGTTCTTAAGTTTCCTCATCTTCACTATTCTCAAAAGAAATTTCGCATCCTTGACCCAGAATACCTTTGGGTAGGTGGTTTATATCGCCAGCTTCTTGGTCTGAAACATCGCTGTCTTCTTCAGATTCTGCTGTATTTTGATTGGGAGGTTCAATATATATTTTCGTATTACTTTCATAGAAATCATCGCCTTCTACGATGACCACAGAAATGACTTCTGTGCATATAGTCCTTTTAAGCGGATCGCCGAGAAAAACTTGGTATGAAAATGTGAAAATAACATCGAAGTTGTAAACAAGAGACCATAATGCGTTGGAATTTTTCAATATAGTTCCAGAAATATTTTTGTTAAATAGTAATTGAATATTACTTACCCGCCATTTTTAGTAGAATATAAACTGGGATCCATGGTCGCCAATGAATTCAACACTATCGTATTTCACGTCGTGCCAAAGATATAAATGCTTCTGAGAAAGGTCTAATGAGAAGATGTACGTGTTGCCGGCTCCCCTCCTATTAAAAGGACTGTATGCACTCATGAGTTAAGCACTGCCTGAGCTTGAACATCCAATTTATTTAGGCACACATATTCTACCACCCAGATCCATTTACCGTTTAAACTCACTAACACTTCAGTAGCTGGAGTTCCTAGCTGTAGCTCATTTCCATAGTTACAATATCCTATGAAATTCATTGCTGTTGGATCCCGAATTACTTGTTTTCGAATAGCCATACCATTAGAGAAGAAAAAACTTCAGTGAAGTAGCCTGGTTGGGTTTCGACCGAAAATGTATAATTCCGAATGACAAATGGACGCATGAAAATGTTTATTTATTTATTTATTTAGTTATCAATTTTAACATTGCCATGATTCATTACCTGCAATAATTATAAGCTTTGAGGAGTAATAATTAATAGTTACAACAAATTTCTTCAGTTTATTTGAATAGAACAGTAGAATGGATTTATTTTTCACTTAATTTTGTATGATTTCAAGACTGAAACCATTGAAAATTTGCTTCGGAAAACTCTCTTTTCCATCACTCAGTAAGTTCTCGTCTCTTATTTTTTTACCATATCCCTCATGCTTTCAACTTTCTCTTCCTCCGGCGAATTGTTTGATTTAAAATTTTAATTTTGCCTCAAGTTTCGTTTCAAAGAGCTTTGTGGTCTAGCCTCAGTTTGAATTGAAACTGATAATTTTTATTGGAACAGTGGAATCAACAGCAAAACTTCTGTTTCAGAAGTTAAGGCTAAAGAATTTTAATCTCTCGGATAAATCTTTTGATTCATCAACTTAGGATTTTTTAAATGCTCTAGAAAATTTGGAAATACAAAAGGTACAAACTCTGTTTCAATCTCTTAATGCATGTTCCAGGTCTTTTCAAATAATCAGAATCGATGAATATGACACACTTTCGAAGACGTCGATAGAACAAAAGTCTTTGTTATGATGGCACAGACCCATAATTTGAACTATGGCTCATTTTTCAATGAAAATATTCGGTATATGAAAATGGATTTTTAAAATGAACAGTCACTAATGAAATTTGGAAACTCACTGAAAAAAAGGGCGAGGAATGTTTTTATCATATTTTTCTAATTTCTAGGGGCTTATCGTTTCACAAACTGTCCGAAAAACTGCTCGGTGTTAACACTCGAAAAGTCAGATAGGTAGATAGATAATTTTATTGCCATCAAAATCCTACATGGCGTGTCCAATAAGCGAAGTTACAAAATACTTACGAGCTAATAAAACAGCAAATATACACAAAGAACATATAAAACATTTCAAAAAGTTGACCAATATTTCACATCACTGGCTAAAATATATGATAATGGCAAAACATTAAAAGAACATTTATATACAAATAGATGTCTGTTTAATTTAATTTTTCATATTTTGATGAATTCTCAACTGAATAAAAGGCCCCCCTCCCGCAGTAGATCTTGAATTCTTCTTCTACACACAGTTCCAGGCAAACACTTCACTTCAGCAGCCAAGTTGTTATATAGCTGCATCCCCCAGTATTTTCATGAATTTTGAGTGTTCCTTTCAACATGAAGTAAACACTTGTTTATATCTTGTTTCAAATGGGTGATAGTCGCAGTTTCTTGGAAAGGAATACTCGTTCCTGTGCATAAATAAAAGGTACTCTTATATACAAAGATGGAAAGGTAAGTATTTTGTGATTTACAAAAATTGGTTCACAAGACTCTCGACTACCAATCCCATGCATTATTCTGATCGCCTTATTTTGCAGGATGAAGACCCTTGATGCTTCTGGTGCCATACCCCATATAGAAAAATGCTCTGGAAGTGAGCGAAATATGCTGTCTTCATTATCTGGTGAGTGCCATTCTGTTTCAGTCTTCTAAGCATGTACAAAATTTTGGACAGTTTCTTACATGTATAATCTATGTGTGGCGTCCAGTTCAACCTACTGTCAATAATTACTCCCAGGAACTTGGTACTTTAGTCCTGGTTGCCTTTTAAATTCAAGGGTTTCATTTTGTCTACATTCAGTTTCAGCGAATTCTTTGTGAATCAAGTCTTAACTTCATTCAAAGCGGCTTCTTTTTTATTCATTAAGTCTTCCCTATTTTTCGAGCTGATAATGATCGAGGTATCATCGTAATATGCGCCCACAATTCTGAATGTCGATGTCGTTTATATAAATTATAAATAGGATAGGTCCCAGCTCTGATCCCTGTGGTACACCATGAACACACCCCAATTTGGATGATGTTTCCATGTTCCAGTGAATTATTCGTTCTCTGTCAGTCAAATATGACTTTATTAATCTGAACACCGTTCCTCTGAATCCTAGGTAGTGCAACTTTTGCAATAGCAGTGAATACAGCACTGTATCAAATACTTTGCTCAAATTAAAATTAAGCATTTCCATGATTTCGTTATCATCCAGATTTTCAATTATCAATGCTATTGCTTCCATGAGTGCAGTGGTTGTGATTTTGCCTCTCCTATATCCATGTTGATTTTTGTTTGTCAACTTCTGCTTCTCCATCCAATCTAGATTTCTTGTCTTTACAACCGTCTCGAAGATTTTTGAGATGCATGGCAATATGGCAATTGGACTGTAGTTTTCGCAATTATCTTTATCTCCCTTGCCTTTATAAATGGGAATTATTCTTGCAGATTTGAGTTCTTGTGGAAAATGACCTTCTTGAAAGCACTTATTGATTGGATTGGCAATCTTCTTACTTACACTTTTCAATATTTCGCTTGAGACATTATATATATATATATCGACTGTAGATTTGGACAAGCAAGACCCAACACTACTAGGGCTTATGATTCTCGCCTTGGTACTCACATCTGAAGATGAAGTTGCCAGTTCATCATAGATCTTTTTACCGACATCTGCAAAGTAGGCATTCATTACATTTGCAGTCAGTTTGGTATTCCGTTTAGTATAGCTTTTTATTACCTTCCACTATGCCTTCTGTTAGTTTTCAGCCGTATTTATATATTCCTCATTTGTTTCTAATTGTACTATCAATTGCCTCGCTGAACTGATATTGTGTAAAGTGCATCTAATATCGTTTTCATCTCCCTGATTTATTGTGTGTTCCATGCTATTTTTTTTCGCGTTTCTGTTAATTATTTTCTTCTTCACCAGAGGCATTCTCATATCCAGAACTTTCAGAGAGAGATTATGGAAGTTGTGAAAGATTCAGCAGCGTTCTTCGATTTAAGGAGATTTTCCTATTTAATCAGTGCTAGGTCTTCCTGCAGTAGGTGAGTATTATGTCGTGTTATATCTCTACACATAATAGTTTCTCTTCTTTTGTCAGGTTTAATTGCAGCTATGAAGAAATTCAATATTTGTGCTAGTTGATCGGACGTAAGAAGCTCTGTTGTTGTTGCCATTTACAATGTTAATATTAGTAAATATATTATCGATACAAGTAGCTGTGTTTTGTCCTATCCTAGATGATAGGTTTGCATCTTTAAAACAGTATATAAGTAAAACAAACAGTAAACACTGGGTAGATAGAGATGTGAAGCATCTTCAGGGGATAAGAGATAGATACTTCAGAACCTTTCGCTATACTGGACGTCTGATTCATTATGAACTATATAAGAAAAAAAGAAATGAAGTGGTCACTCTGCTGCGGCTTAAAGAGAAAAATTACTATGAAAAAAAGATTGATCAATGCAAAAACGATGGCAAAAAAATGTGGAAAACGTTAAAACAGTTAGTAGGATCTTGTAATCGGAGTTTTGACCCGGACTCTTTGTCTGGGATGGATTCTGGCTTGTCTGTCGAGGATGAACTAAATCAATATTTTGTTGACAGTATCGAAGATATTGCTGGCACAATAGCTGTTCCGAGGGATTTTCATGAAAAGGATTTTGTTGAAACTAAGTGTGGCCTATCTACTTTCAGAAAGATATCCCTTAATGGACTCCATAGCATTGTTAAGGGGTTAAGAAATTCTAAATCAGGGGATGACGTCATTGATGCATTTCTGGTAAAGAGTTTGTTTGAGGTGGTTGGATACTCCCTGCTTGATATTGTTAATACTTCACTTGAAACTGGTACTTTGCCTTCTGACTGGAAGTGCAGTACTGTTGTCCCCATTCCAAAGGTGTCTAATCCAACGGTACCTGATGATTTGAGGCCAATTAATTTGCTTCCATAGTCGACAAAATTGTTGAAATTGTGGTTCGTGAGCAGATTAGTAATTTTCTTGAAGAAAATGGGTTGATATACGTCAATCAGTCTGGATTTAGAGGTGGCCACTCATGTGAGTCAGCGTGCCAACTGGTGTTCAGTCAATGGAAAAAAGATATCGATAGCGGAAAAATCATTATTAGTGTTTTTGTGGACATTAAAAGAGCTTTTGAAACAATTGACAGAGTATTGCTCATTAGAAAGTGTGAAAAATCGGTATTAGAGGAATTGTGTTGAAATGGTTAGCATGTTTTTTGGAGGGTAGGTGTCAGAGGACTCTGATTGATGGTAATTTCTCTCAGCAGAGGGAGGTAAAATATGGAGTTGCCCAGGGCAGTGTACTCGGTCCTCTTCTCTTTATTATTTACATGAACGATTTAAATAGGTACTTGGAACACTCTTTTGTGAATTTGTTCGCTGATGACACATTGATATCGGTCTCTGGGGATGACTTCGGGGAAGTAGTTGGTGTTATTAATGCGGAACTGGAAATCATGAATAACTGGATGATGTTCAATAAACTGAAACTGAATAGTAACAAAACTAAATGAATGGTACTTGGTTCTAAAGCTAATTGTAGTAAGTTTAAGAGTGAAGTTTATGTATTGAAAATTCGCGACATGGCTCTCAATTTTGTATCTGAAATTAAATATCTGGGAGTGACTATTGATCCCCAATTGAATCTGTCTCAACATGTGTCTGTCTTATGCAAAAAATTGGGAAAAAATCGGTTATTTTTATAGAGTGTGTAATAAACTTTCACTCTGGAGCAGAAGAATTGTATATAATTGTATGATATATCCTAGTTTCAATTATTGTGCTTCTCTTTTGAGTGTTTGTGATAAGAAAGATATTCAACAGTTACAGTTCCTTCAGAATAAGTGTATGAGATTTTGTTAACATGTAATAGGCGCACCTCTATAAATTTTATGCTTAAAGAACTGAATTTCCTGAGCGTTCGGCAGCTTGTGACTCAATCTTGTCTGGTTCTTATTTACAAAACAGTAAACAAAAAACACCTTTGTATTTGCAAAAGTTTCTAAAACGAAGATTAGAGTCAGTGTGTTACGGGTTGCGCGGCGCTCAGGATTTTCAAATTGAGAGATATGCCTCAACTGCCATGGAAAGGTCACTTTTTATTGAGGGTCTGAAAGCTTATAATACGTTGCCACTTTTTGTTAAGTCATCTAGCACTGTAAGGATCTTCAAAGTTAGATTGAAGAAAATGTTTTTTTGTTCTTAGAATTATCTTTTCGAAATCTTTGCTGATTTTTCATGTAATATATGTGATTAAGTAGCAGATTGCTAAATAAATAGATAAATAAATAAATAAATAAAATAAAAGATGAAATGAAAGAGGGGAAAGACTAATTCAGTATTGCGAAGAGAACAATCTTGTGATTACAAATACATGGTTCACGCTACCACCAAGACGTTTATACACCTGGAAATCTCAGCAAGACAGTAAACACCACATTGTCAGAAACCAAATAGACTTTATTATCATTAATCAAAGGTTTAGAAATCTCATCACTAAAGTTACAACAATGCCAGGTGCCGATATTGAATCTGACCACATTCCGCTGCGTGCCGACATAATATTGCGTCTGTCCAGACACAAAGAAAAAACCGTTAGAAAGACATTAGAACCAAAAGTACTTAAAGACGAGGAAAGAAGATCACTATACGAAGAACATCTTAATAAAGAATTGGAAAGTATACGCAGTATAAATGATACGAACGAACACTGGCTCAAACTCAAAGAAGCTTTTACGGAAACAAATGAAATCTTCCTTACAAACACCGGAAGGCGAACGAGGAACAAATGGATGACCGAAAACATTCTAGATTTAATGGAGAAACGAAGGCAATGTAAAGTCAACAGAAAATACACAGAATATAAAAGTCTCCAAAGAAAAATTCGAAATGAAATAAGAGCAGCAAAGGAAAGTTGGCTGACTGAAAGATGTCTGGAAGCAGAAAATCTGAGCAAGCTGGGAGACAGTTTCCATCTCCATAAAAAAGTCAAAGAAATCGCTGGAATATATAACAATAAGAGTGTAAGTTTCATCAGGGATGAAGACAATAAAATAATATTGGACACCGAAAAACTACTACTAACATGGAGGGAATACACCACTGGTCTTTTCCTAGATGACAGACCAGGAAACCCCGAAAACGAAATAACAACGCTATCAGGACCAAGTATACTAAAGAGTGAAATCAAACATGCTGGCCCGTTCTCTTGTACGGAGTCGAGGCATGGACGTTGAAAACAGCAATTATAAATAAAATTGAGGCTTTCGAGATGTGGACCCTACGACGGATGCTGAGGGTATCGTGGGTTGAACATGTAACGAATGAGGATATACTGAGAAGAACTGGTTTGATAGACCGTGAACTTTTCGAAAACATCAAAAGAAGAAAAATTGGCTACCTTGGACATGACAGACCAGGAAACCCCGAAAACGAAATAACAACGCTATCAGGACCAAGTATACTAAAGAGTGAAATCAAACATGCTATAACTCTGATGAAAAGCAACAAAGCTCCGGGCCCTGATGATATGTACTCGGAAACATTTCATTTAGTTAGCGAACAAAACCTCGATATCATAGTCCGACTCTTTAACAATATTTACGACACTGGACAAATTCCCGAGGACTGGCTCCGTTCTACATTTGTCGCACTTCCGAAAACAAACAACGCAACAGCGTGTAAAGATTACCGCCTCATTAGTCTAATGAGTCATTTCCTCAAACTCTTCCTTCGAGTTCTACACACGAGACTATACAGGAGGTGCGAGGAAGTGAGTGGTGCCAGTCAGTTTGGATTTAAGAACGGTTTTGGAACAAGAGAAGCCATATTTAGTCTCCAAACATTAGTGCAGAATTGCCAAGACCAAAGAAAGAACGTTTTTCTGTGCTTTATCGACTACGAGAAGGCATTTGATAATGTAAAGCACGACCTCCTCATATCATATCTTAGAGACTTGGGGCTGGATGGAAAGGATATCAGACTTATAGGTAATCTATACTGGAACCAAAAAGCAGAAATCCGAATTCAAAATGCAGGAACAACTGAGGATTTTGAAATAAAAAAAGGCGTCCGCCAGGGGTGTATCTTATCTCCGATGTTGTTCAACTTATATGTGGAAAGAGCTTTCATCGAGTCAATCTCCGACAGTCCCATGGGTATTAAAGTAAACGGAATTCCCATCAACAATATTCGATACGCGGATGATACCGTGATACTGGCAGATAGTGCAAATGACCTGCAAGCTCTACTAGATAAGATCAATCAAGAAAGCCAGAGATTGGGTTTGAAAATTAACATCCGTAAAACCAAATGTATGGCCATTAGCAGAAACGATGCCCCAAATGCCATAATATCCATAAATGGAGAAAACATTGAACAAGTCACTCAATTTAAATACTTGGGATGCATGATCAACCAAAAATGGGACCCAGATCAAGAAATGAAATGCAGAATCGAGCATGCTCGAACAACGTTTATAAAACTTAAGAAATTCTTGACAGACAAGAACCTAAATCTCAATCTCAGATATAGAATGGTAAAATGTTACGTCTGGCCTGTTCTCTTGTACGGAGTCGAAGCATGGACGTTGAAAACAGCAATTATAAATAAAATTGAGGCCTTCGAGATGTGGACCCTACGACGGATGCTGAGGGTATCGTGGGTTGAACATGTAACGAATGAGGATATACTGAGAAGAACTGGTTTGATAGACCGTGAACTTTTCGAAAACATCAAAAGAAAAATTGGCTACCTTGGACATGTACTGCGCGGAGAACGCTATCACTTCCAGCGTCTTATCCTCCAGGGTAAAATAGAAGGAGGAAAAAGAGGAGTAGGTAGGAGAAAACTATCCTGGCTACGAAACATACGACAGTGGACAGGAATACAGGACTTCCAGACACTACAAAATGCTGCAATCAATAAAATCATATGATGAGTGAAAGGATGGACGCCTACGCAGGAATCTGCATGGCACTAGAAGAAGAAGAAGATGGTTCTTTGAAAGTATTTCTGCAACCAATCGCGTGCATCAAATTCATTATTGATCTTCGTTCTTTACTATCTATAAGGAAATTTATGTTGAAATCTCCCGATATCATTATAATTTTGTCCTTAAAATTCTCTGCTAGGAACAGCAAAACTTCTGAGATTTTTTGTAAGAATACGTCTACTGAACCCGTTGGTGATCTATATACTCCCACTATGACAGTGTTAATATTGGTGAAATATGCACCCGCAAACTCAGCATCTCTCTCAGACAATAATTCTTTTAACTTTTGTATTGGGATCTCCCGCCAATTTTTTCTTGCAGCAATAAGAACTCCTCCATGCTTAAAAGTCTGCCTGCAGAAATAATCACTAATGCTATGGTTTTTTGAGTGAATGAACTTTAATTGATCCTCTGCCAGCCAAGTCTCAAACGAATTAAATCTATATTTACTTCGTTTACAAAGGATTGTATATTATAGTTGAGCATTGTGTATGTCCTATTTCTGGATTTTTATACTATCCCACTTTTTCGGAAGATGTTCTATCCTTCAAGTGATGTGTACCATCATACCCAGCTTTTACTGTTGAATTAAATGGTCACTGTATTTTTGTATTTAAGAAGACTTCTTTGGAGAACTCCTCTGCTCCTCGGAACTGGATGGAGTCCCCCTTTTTGATAAAAAATTGCTAACACTGTCTCATCCGGCCATTTATTCTGCTTCCACGCATCCCCATATAACGTGTGGCGTATGGTGTTCTTCATTGATGTATAGTTTAAAATAGTTCACAAACAGTAGTAAATATTCGACAATGCCTAAACTGCAAATGGCTGCCCCCTTCCACCACTTACTTCACTTTTCCATAAAAGTTAGCAGTTCAGCGTGTATAGATATAACATCCTTGGTAGGCAAGAGATGTAGGTACCCTGTGTGCATGCGCAGAACGCAGATCGCAGCGCCGTGTTTCATTACAGATGAATTTATAAGGTACTGGTACTACTTATAATAATATTAATAATAATGAAAACAAGAGTTTATTCGAAAAAAAAACAGCGTTTCTCCTAAAATCTAAAGGAACCTTGTGTTAAATATACAATAAGAAATAAATGAAAATCAAAAAGACTATAATTACTAAATGAAAAATGGTTAAGCAAATAGAGAAAACATTAATTAAAAATTAAAAAATGGCCCTGTAAATTCATATTTATGTACTTCAAATACATGATGTATTTCAAAAATGTAACTTAAAATAAACAAATATTCAAGTAGTATAATTTTTTTGTGTGTGAATTAAAGCAACGTTACAAAAAACTGAATAAATAACTAAAAATTAAATAATAATTAAGACTTAATACGAAAATACTGAAAAAAATCACATAGATTCTAAAGCGTTTAAACAACAAGTAAAAAGTGAGATATTTGGAAAACAAAAATTTAAAAATATATAATTATAACAATTAAAGTTTCTTGAGGATGTTATACAAAATAATAAACATTAGTTGATGGAAATAACGGTATAAATGTGATGTAGCTAAAATTCAGAATATAACTGACCTCGTTTTTGAATGGAACTGATATACTGTTTTTTCGAGCTTATCGAAAAATTTTTGAAATAAATACTTGAAACTGCAGATTTTATCTAAGTAATGTTTTGAAAATCAAAGAAAACTAAACTAGAATACAAATATTACTTATTTCACAGCTCCAATAATTTTAATCTAGCGAAAATATTTCAAAATTTTTTTAGTTCATCCTTAACCTTTCACTGCTGACGTAGGAGTCGCCCAGGCCTAGTAAAACTAATAATATCTTATCGCCCTTCTCCCCCTTCACGCGATGCATACGTTGTTTCTAGTAGCTTCAAGTATAGTCGGCGAGAGGGCGTTAAAGGCGGTGTAAGTGTTGGCGCGCGCAATTTTGGTGAGTAAAGAACCCACATCAGTGTTTATGTGAGTATTTAAAAAGTGGTTTAGATTAATGTAACGATATCCAATCGTCCCTGAAGCCGACCCTGTCACCGCCTGGCGGAATGCCAAATTGCACTTTCGAGAAAGATCTAAAAACTACCAACGCGCCGAAATACTGAGAAACCAGGTTACTGTTAGAGAAGGCTCTTGAACGAAGATCTGGAACACGCTCACGGACACGATTTAGATTTCTTTACTGACTCAGAGCCTGAAGAAGATGATGATGAAGAGGTATTATCCGAAGACAAGGTTCCACTGTTATCATTTCAATTTTATTAAGGTAAAAATCGTTACAAGTTGGCCCAACAACCTCCAACAAGAGCAGTAAGAACTCGACGACATAACAGTATAACATGGACTCATTATTCTAATCTAACAGTAAATGAACTAAAATACCGATATGACACTAAGAATCGAAGGAGAATCGTCCAGAACTTTAGGATTTAGACATGATCGAACTCGATGCCTTTATTGGTCTATTTTACATGTTTCTGACTGATGGTACCGGAAGGGTGTGTGATGTCGAAAAATAAATTTTCATTTAAAGTATAATCGGTTCGATTTTATAACTGTTCTGATAGTGAGATACGAAGACAATGACAAAACAGCAGCAATTTCATGTCTGTTCACAAAGTTTGTTCAAAGCAATCAGACAGCTTATAACGTTAGCAAGTGGACGAAATGCTGGTACTTTTTGAAGGACGCACACATCTCATGATCATCAACATCATTTTAAGATGCAGACCTCTGATGCCCCTACCTTAGTGCTTTTGTAGATGAAAACCACATCAGTAGCTAAAGGTTAAGGAAAGTATTCATTCTGTTGAACTAAATTAGTAATGACACATTTTCAATTTTTGTAACTTAAGAAAACGTTCTGACTTTAATCAAAAAAATGCTAGAAATAGAAATGAACGTAAATTCTAAAACTGATCAAATATCAGATCATTTAAACATTACTGCAATGTGATGATGTTAAAGAATCGATTTCCTACTTGTTAATATAAAAGATAACTTTTTGTTTATAGTTTTACCGGTGCCACTTTTGTTGATGCATGTTCGTCTTGATAACATTGTCCAAATTTATTTCGAAAATAGTTCACTACAAATCTCAGGTTGGAGATATCTCCTGTTGTTTTGGGAATATTCAATTTTCGTTTCCCCAATTAGTAGACTATGTAAGATACCTACAAGAAATAAATAAATAATTATTCTATCCAATTAGAAAGAGTACAGTATAAGCTCTTTATTCGAGAGGTGTCGTATACTGGGTGATTCACCAGTGGCGCGGTGCTCTGTAGCTCGTACACTCTTGAAGATTTAATTTTTGTTCGAACGGTATTGTATTTAGAAAGTAAAATTCTACTTCAGCAATTTTCCCAATTTTCTATAAAAAAATCTTGGGGGGATTTATCAGATTGGAAGACCACTTTTTTGTTGAAGATTCAAGAGCGTCCTAAACTCTGCTATAATGTCTTTAAGTAATAAGTTTTTTTGGTGACTAGTTTCGTCACAATTTTTCTCCGTGAAAATTCATTTAAATAGGCTCTCACATCATCGCATGCTCCTTCGGCCAGAGAGGATGAATCCTTTTTTCCTTTCGTTTTCTTATTGCCCAAGGATAGCTTTATTGATGAATTGAAATAGATTATCCTCATTTCATACAGGAGTGACTCAAAAAAATTATTGAATATTGGAATTTTTAAAATATCATGTCTTGATTTTCTCAAATGGAACATCCTGTATTTTATTATTCATGTCAACGCATAAAATATTGTGCCATATTTTTGCAGAAGTAACCTTATCTTTATCTTCGACCATTTTCGAAATAAAAAATAAACTAAAATAATAAAATCAGAGGTTACGAAAGAAGAGTTTATTAGTACATATCATTATACTTGATCAGAGAAATGGAGATATTTTAAGGTAGTCGTGTATGAAACACGTAATACATTGGTTTTTGGTGAGATGATCTACAAGGTGTTGAACTATTTAAATAAGTGTTCGAAATGTTGCCCGTTTCTTTGTAGACACAACTCAATCCTTCTGAGGAAAGACCGTTGAACTCTCGACAACATTTGCGAATTTAACTGACTGAAAGGCGTCGACTATTCTCTGTCTCATATCCAACTGTGTTGTAGAAGGAATCTGGTAAACGATACCCTTAATATAACCCCCCCAGAAAAAATCTAGACTTGTTAGGTCCGGAGACCTAGCTGGCCATCTAACAGGGCCACCACGTCCTATCCATTTGTTTGGAAATACATGATTCAAATGATCCCTAACATGATGTGAGTAATGTGCCGGTGCTCCATCCTGTTGAAACCACAAATCTTGTCTTATATGCTCTGGTACATCGGCAAGTAACATTGGTAGATGATTCTGCAGGAAATCTAAATACATTTCACTATTGAGGTGCCCGTCGTAAAAGTGCGGCCCAATTAGTTATCCATTAGCGGCCCATACATTCCAGGACCAACGATGCTGGTGATCTATTTGTCTCATCAGGTTTTTCGTGGATTTCCCGTGGCGTAATAATGAAAGTTGTGCTTGTTAACAAGCCCATTCTTGTGGAAAGTTGCCTCGTCCGAGAAAAGAATTCTGCTAAACAAATTTGGATTTTCCGCTACTTTGTCACTTGCCCAATTGCAAGAATTGATTCGATTTTCATAGTCTTGATTGTTCAGTTCCTGGTGCAGCTGTACATGATATGAATGAAATTTATTCACTTTCAAGAATCTCTGAACGGAAGTTTGACTTACATCTGTTAACTGAGAAATTTCTCTTTGACTTTTATATGGGTCTTCTGTCATTGTCAACAAAGCTGATAACTGGTTGTCTTCAGCTGTTGCAGTTTTTTGGTTTTCATGTTTTTTGTAAGCGATATTACCCGTTTCGATAAATCTAATTAGAAGTTTTTCAAAGCATCTTGCATCAGAATGCCTCTTATCAGGAAACCTTCGTGCATAAACTCTACTTGCCAACAAAGAATTTCTATCACACTCACCCAGAATAAAAATCATATCAACTATTTCTTCTTTGGAGAACTTCATGGCAGTCAATTGAGAAAATTGGGTTCAAACCTCACTTTAACAATGTTTAATAACAAAACACTAATAAGTTCACCATGTAAAATGCAGAATATGATGTGTCCGGACACCTGACAGAAGGCACAAATAAAAAAAAATGTCAACACATAAACACCTCAAAAAAGTCTAGGAACACTTACCAATATCTTTAAAATATGAATTTGATGATTCGAATTTATAGAAATCTTTCGGTTTTTGTTAGGATGTATTGTATATAATGTATTCTCAAGAAAACAAAATAATATTTGACTTCTCCAAAGCACCTATTATAAAAAAAATTGAAATTTGAAAATGACGAAATTTGGTAAAACAAAAAAAAATCCTGAACTAATATTTTCGAAACGATATGGATGCACTTATATTTTTCAGTACCCAGAAGGTCCACCTCTGTTATTAATGACACTTTGGCATCATCGCGGCATGCTCAATATTAAATTGTCTATCACATTTTGGCCTAAGTCATTCCAAGCCCCCTGAACTGCTAATCGAAGCTTCTGTTCATGATGGAAGACGTTTTGACGCAGGAGATTTCTTTTTAGGGTGTCCCACACATGCTCGATGGGATTCAGATCTGGGGAGCAGGATGGCCACGGTAGAAAGTCGATATCATTCTCTTCAAGAACGTTCAAAACAACTCTTGCATGATGTGGAGGGGCATTATCTTGTTGGAAGAGTGGATTTTGACCCATTGTTTGGAGATACGGTACCACTACAGGTAAAACTATCTCATTTGCGTAAGAATTTCCCGTGAGGTTGTTCTGTATGAAAACGAGGTCAGTTCTTCCACCAAGGCGTATACCTCCCCAAAACATCACTGATCCGCCTCCCTGTCTAACAACTTCTCGAGCATGCTGGAGACGGTTTTGCTTTCCTGGTTCCCTCCATATTCGAATTCTTCCCGAATCGGTATAATAACTAAATCTAGATTCATCACTGAAGAGAACTGTGGCCCACCTCTCTTGATCCCAGTTTACGTGTTCTTGGCACCAAGCTAAACGAGCAGCGCGATTTCCATGGGTCAGTTGTGGAACTCTTAAAGGACGTCTGGAGTGGAGTTGACCTTCGTGCAGTCGATTTCTCAGAGTTTGGTAGGAAATTTGTACATTATGAACTCGTGATAGCTCTTAAGCTAATTGAGATGACGTGGTAGTACGATCTCTTCTGGCTTGTAAAACCAAAAATCGGTCTTGGGCGACTGTAGTAATCCTGAAACGACCTGTATGGCGTTTTTCTACGCTACCTGTTTCATTGAAACGCAACCATAAACGGTTTATGATACTTGGGCTACTTCCCAGAACCCTGGATACTTCCCGTTGTAAGCTCCCAGCTTGGATCATGCCAACGGCTCGTAACATCTGTTCTAGTCAAATGTCGTCTTTCCATGGTCGAATCACAAAACTTGAATCTTTTATTTGTGCTTACAACAGAAACAAAGTGCCAACTAACTGATTTCAAACACTGAATACATGAAATGATATTGATTTAAAAAAGAAAAAAAAATCTGTTGCGGCACTCTACATAATTTGGTGAGAAATTGATGCAGGTGTTCATTTCTTGAAAAAATCATCCATATTGATCGTTCTGGATACGATATATCGATATTCAGAAGTGTTCCCTAGACTTTTTTGAGGTGTTTACCTCGACTTACGTTTTAATTCTTGATTTTATCATTCGTTAAAAGAATTATCTCGTTTAGGTTTCATTTTTTACTTCTTGAATCATTATCTATCTGTGCGAATAATGATGCACGTTGATGAGTTTGATACGGTTTGGTTAGATTCTCATAAAATTTTTTACAAATAATCGAATATTTCGAAAATGATCGAAGATAAAGATGAGGTTACTTCTGCAAAAATAAAGCACAATATTTTATGCGTTGACAGGAATAATAAAATACAGGGTGTTCCACTTGAAAAAAATCAATATATGATATTTTTAAAATTACAATATTCAATAATTTTTTGAGTAACTCCTGTATAAAATGAGGATAATCTATTCCAATTCATCAATAAAGTTATCCTTGGGCAATAAGAAAACGAAAGGAAAAAAGTGTTCTTCCTCTCTGGCCAAAGGAGCATGCGATGATGTGTGAACCTATTTACGGAGAAAAAAATATTGTGACGAAACTACTATCCGAAAAACTTACTTAAAGACATTATAGCAGAGTTTAAGCCGCTCCTGAATCTTGAGGAAAAAAGTGGTCTTTCAATCTGTAAAACCATCCAAGATTTTTTCTATAAAAAATTGGGACACCGTTTACTGCAAAATAAATTGCTGAAGTAGATTTTTACTTTCTAAATACAATAAGGTTCAAAAAAATGAAATCTTCACGAGTGTACGAGCTACAGAGCACTGGTGAATCACCCAGTATATGCCGCGAATACAGAAACCGTGAATATGGAATTGTACATTCTTAGCTGACAAAATAAAAATAAATATTCAATTCATATAAACATAGGTCCACAAATATTTCGTTACCGATTTACAGGGTGTTAAAGTTTATTTGAAAGATGCAGTTAAGTTTGAATTTTTCGTAAACCGCTTGTGATATTCATTGCAAATATTTTCTTGTTACAAATATTTGTTTCTGTTTGCTTATTTTGAATTGTATTTCACATTCTATATAAAATCATAATGTTATCGAAAATTTAATTTAATTAAGAATTGGTATTAATTTCTGAAGCAACACTTCATGAATAAAAATGACATAAAAACAATATACTGAGGAAATTGAAAAATCTCACACTTATGCTGCGTGGTTAGAAGTAGCGAGAAAAAAAGGCGTACCGCGATACAAACGAAAAATAAACAGACCAAAGCCCCTTCAAGGACAAAATGAGGAAATTAAAACACTCAAAACAGCAAAATGAGTTGCGTCCCTATTTATATCAGGACTCGCCCCAGAGGTCAAAGAAGCATAAATCTTCACAAGGACTGTACATGTACGAAGATGAACACAAAAAAGATGAAATTTAGAAGTTATTTCAAGCTAACTGTTCCACATAGCAGACGTGATGAATATCTTTCTCCGAGTATATGGCCAAAAGGTGTGGTGTTGAACCATTTTCTGAACTTACTAACAATATTGATCTGTTGTCAAGTATACTTAATCAAGACGAGTATGTTCTAGCAGCTATTACGGAACATTGGGTGAAAGGAGACCTGGATATGGGTAGGATAGTAATTACTGAATAAGAAGTTGCTTCTTGTTTTGTAAGAAAAGAAACAGAACATGGTGGAAGCTTAATACTAATAAGGGAGGATATTCCATACTATCCCCTTGAAAATGTGATGAACCTGTCTAGTGAAGGTCACATTGAGATTGCAGCAATATTTGCAAAAAAGTTGTCCACGGTATGTGTATGTGTACATAGAACCCCTAGTGGCAACACTGGAATGTTTCGGACACAACTTGAGTTAGCCTTGGAAAAAATCTTCGAGAGTTATCAATGCGATATCATAATTTCCGGAGACATAAATATCAATTTTCTAGGACCAGAGACAGAAAATAAAGTACTGGAGCTTATGAGATCACATGGCTTGCGGAATGTATTCAATGAACCGTCTAGAATAATTACAACTTCTACTACTTGCATAGACAATATGTTTATCCCAGAACACTTTGAGGAATATGAAGCAAAGACCGTTGATCTCCATGAAGCAAAGATCTTTGACCTCCATGTAGCAGATCATTGTGCCCAAATTCTGAGTATAAAACATTGACCAGGGATGTTGGTTATTATTATAAGAGAATATATAGTGAGAAAAACAAAATTTCCTTAAGGAAAGCCTTCAGGAAACAAATTGGACATTTATGGAGTCAAATGAGATAAAAAGTGTTGTATGATCGGTTTCATGACACAATAATGAACACATTTGAAGCTAACTTCCCCCTAAAGAAGTTTAAAATAAAAAAGCAAAACAGAAAATAGACCGCAGTGATCCTGAACTCTTGAGACTAAAGAATCAATTAAAGGCAGTACACACCATAAAAAGAGTCACGAAAAGTGAAGATTCACAAAACCTTTATAATTCATTGAAGAGAGCCTATAAAAGCAGGGTTGGAGCTTTGGTCAGAGAGTCAACACACTGGAAGAAATCATCACACAACTAACGACGAAGACAACCGACCAGATGGAAAACCACTAAAACAAGGATATCAACCAAATAATGGAACTACAACCGAGGGCAACAGGAAAGAGGACATCCCTAGTACAATGGAAGAGAAAACAACAGGCCAGCATAGATGCTCCAGAACATAAAAGAAGGAGGAACCCCAGGACAAACCAAGGAGATGTAAAACAAGCGAGATCAAGAGGAAAAAGGATAGAAATTCAACCCTCACCAAAATTCAAGGATCTTCGCGGTTGGTCAGAGCGAGAGAGCGATGAAGAATTTATAAACAAGGTAGAAAACAGTAATAAAGTTATATGGCAGGTTATAAATTCAAAGATCAAAATGATGAAGAGGCTTTCAGCTGATGAGGGTCTGAATGCAGATGGGTTCAACAAGTTTGTCACCATAGGGAATAAACTGGTGAAATCAGATAAAATAGAACAAAATTCAGAAAGGCATAAAGAACTGCTGAAGAATCGAAATTCAAAGATATCTGGCTCAATGTTTCTGGCTCCGACAACTGCAACGGAAATCATACACGAGGTAAAAAATAAGAATTCACTCGACACCTATGGTTTCTGGGTGCCACTATTGCAAACGTCAATTGAAGGTATAGCACATCCACTAGAATATTTAATAAATGGGTGTTTTAAGGAGAGATATTTTCTTGGTCAGCTGAAGATAGCCAGAGTGGTTCCTGTGTACAAGAAGGAAAAAGAAATGTGTATAGTGACTATAGGCCTATAGAAGCATTTATTAAAAAAGATTAGTCAGCTATATTGAGGCAAACAACATAATGGATGAAAGCTAACATGGTTTTCGAAAAAACAGGTCCACTACAACTGCGATGATTCAGCTGATTGATTTTGTATTTTAGGCCTTGGAAGATGGCGAGGAGGCACTGCTCTTGTGTCTAGATCTGAGTAAAGCTTTCGATCTGGTGGAACATAGAAAGCCACTAGATAAGTTGGAACATCAAGGTATTAGATAGTCGATTGGATGGGAAAGTTGTCTACCGGGGAAAAGATAACGAGGGGGGGTCCCACAAGGCTCTGTTTCGGGGCCCATCCTTTTCATCCTATATACGGATGACCTGTTCGGGAAACTCAGTGCACGTGAAAAGATGGCCTTTGCCGATGACACCACCTTATTCGAGAGAGCCGACAGTCGGGAACCACTGAGTGACAGAGCCCATGATTTACAAGCCGAGGCAAGGAATTGATTGGAAGCAAATGATCTCATATTGCATAGTGAGAAAACCCAAGAGTTACTTCTTCTTCTTTACGTGCCGTCTCCTTTAGGAAGTTTGGCTATCATCATGGCGATTTTTATCTTTGAAGTTGCGGATCTGAACAAATCAACAGAGCTACTGTTGTATCACTGTCTTAGGTTGTTCAACCAGGAGATGCGTCTTCTTCCTATACTCCTTTTACCCTGTATTTTCCCTGTATAATAGTTTGCAACAGTGTGTATCTTTCCCCTCTCATCACGTGACCCAGATATTGCCACTTTCTGAGTTTAATTGTGTTGATTATTTCTTTCTCCTTTCCCATTCTTCTCAATACCTCCTTGATCGTTGTTCTGCTCACCCAGTTCATTCTGAGGATTCTTCAATATACCCACATCTCGAATGCTTCCAGCCGGTCAGTGTAATCTTTTTCGGCAGTGTAATAAATGTTGATTTGAGCCATTCTCAGGGGATGATTCCGGTGTTATATACAGTCTTGTACAGATCTACCAGTACTCCAATTTGATCTTATGCAATTAATTTGATAATTTTTGTTGGTGTTTCATCAGGTCCTGGAGCTTTATTGTTTTTAGCTGTTTTAACGGCATTCATAATTTCTTCTTCTGTTATATTTGGACCCTGTTCCTTATCTGTGTCTCCATCTATTGTTTCCTGTTGTCTCTCATCTTCGAACAATTGCTCAATGTAATCTTTCCATCTTTCTAATTCCCCTTTGGTGTCTGGAATTATGTTACCCTTGTTATCTAGTAGAATATTGCTTTTGGTTGTTCCCGCCAGTTCTTTAATATTTTTATGGAGATTGAAGTCATTATGTATTGCTTGGAGTTCTTCTATTTCTACGCATTTTCCTTCGTACCATTTTTCTTTGGTGTGTCGTATTTTCTTTCTGTATGGTCTTGCAAGCACTTTCGTCTCTATTCTTATACGACCTTCTGATCTCCATTAACTGTAATATGTCATCAGTCGTCCATGATTTTTTCTTGTTTGTATTCTTGATTGTTGCTAATAGGTCTGTTGTTGGGGCCATCATTGTAGTTTTAAGAGTTTCCCATTTTATGTTTACATCGGAGCTCGGGGTTAAGTCAATTATGCTTAGTTCTTCATTTATTTTTTCTGTAAGTTGTTGTTTTACCATTGAGTTTTTCAGATGTGAAGCTGGGAGCTGCTTGTTTCTTGAGACGGATTTTCATTTTAACTATCACTGGATTGTGGTCTGACCCGATGTCCGTACCCGGGAAGGTTTTTTCCGATTTGATGGTATTCCGATAGTCTATTTGATTTCTTCTAATCTTATTATTTTCATCAGCTGGCGATTTCCATGTATATAATCTTCTTTCATGCAGCTTGTAAAAGGTGTTTGTGATTGCCATATCACGTTCTTGGCAGAACTCTGTCAATCTATCTCCTCTTTCGTTCCTTATTCCCAGTCCAAAATCCCCAATAATATCATCCATTTTACCTTTCCCTATCTTTGCATTAATGTCTCCCATAATGATTGTAATATCTGTTTTTCGTGATATCTAGAGCTTGTTGGGCGTCATCATATAATTGATCAATTTCTTCTTCGACTTTATCAGCCGTTGGAGCATATACTTGAATTATGAGTGTTCTTTGCGCTGTTTTTATTTTTATCATAATTACTCTATCTGATATGGGTGTGAAGCTGGTTACTAAATGTTTGAGTTTTTTGTGTACCACTATTGCTACTCCATTTCTATGTTGCTGTTCGTTGTTACCCGAATAGTATATTTTTGATTGTTCAAATAGCATTTCACCTTGGTCTGGCCATCTGGTTTCGCTCAGTCCCATTATGTTAACTTCAAGTCGTTGCATTTCTTGGAGCACATTGTGAATTTTTCCTCCTTCATACAAGGATCTAACCTTCCATGTACCGATCCTCATTCCTTTCTTTTTTCAGAACCGTCTCCCCTGGAGATCCGATTGGGGAACTTGAAACTCCGGAATATTTTGTTTTGAAATCAGCCATTTTGATTTTACTAGGGATATCCATTGGGATCTTTAATGCAGTGGTTTCTCGTTGCCTTCTGCATCTCTATGCCGTTGGTCATTTACTGACTCATCCGCCTTTAGAGAAGATTTCTCTTTCCATGGACAAAAGAGTGCCCAAACTCTTGCTAGCTCATCCACCCGGAGCTGTTGGCCAGCAAGATGGGTCTGCTTATACCGGCAGATACTCGGTCGACAGAGCCTCGTTGCTTCTCTAGCAAGGTGCACCACGAGCAGGCTACGTTGAGCCATCACCCCTTACACAACAAGAGTTACTAATAACCACTAAAAGAAAAGAACTGGAAAGTCTTCAACTACTCGGTTTCTATGTTGATGATGCACTTACATTGACCCCTCATATAGACAACATCTGCAAAAAACTTTCGACAGCAAATTTTATGATCAGAAAAGTCACCTTTATCGTAGGGTGTAAAGCTGCGTTACGAACTTACTTCGCATTTTTCCATAGCATTGCAACATATGGTGGTATCATGTTATGGGGCAGTTCAGCTGATGCAGAGTGGGTATTTCTACTACATAAGAAAGCTGTAAGAATAATTATGGTCAAACGAGTTGCAGAGGATTTCTCTAATCATTGGCTATTCTACACATTCCAAGTTATTTCATTCTCTCCTGTCTGTTGCTTTTTCATGAAGAGAAAACCAGTAAGAAGCGTCATCTGGATATACACCAATATGAAACAAGATCAAGGGAGGGATATCTACTTCCAAAAGTTCGACTTTCAAAGACCCAGAAGTAATTCAGATATTTAGGCGTTAAGTTATATAACCTTCTGCCTGAGGACATGCGTTTTTTGAGGGGGAAGCATTTCAAGAAGGCTGTAAGGTCGGTTTTACTTAAAAATGTATTCTATGACATATTCGAATACACACAGTACTTCAATGATCTGAAGTGATTTTAAATCGTGAAATGTTTTTATTTTAATGTGTGATAACATGATATTTCTACATACTATTTTATATATTCTGTATTTTATGTTGACATGGCATGTACTTTTTTGGTGCTAAACATACATCTATCTATCTATAAATGAAAAAAAGAAATCGGTTGTCTGTAAAGTCGGTTTACTGACGATAGTTGAACGTGACAACGTCGTAAGAAAATACTGATGGAATGGTTCACGGCCATCTCTATACAAGGCCGGTGCTGCTGAGAATTGGCAACAATGCTAGCAGGGCTATTGGCGGCCCGTAACCAGTGAAAATCAACCTTCAGCGCATCATGCGGGTCATTGTTTACAGTTGGTTGAAATGAAGATATTTCGTATTTAATTCGTTTTCGGAAGTTTTAAGCATTGTTTAAACAATCTACAGTTCTCATTGCGAACTGTATTCATTTGAGTGTAACATCACTTCAAGTTTTGAATAATCAGGTGCTTATTCATCTGTATATGGTGCCTGCCTAGTTCTGTTTATTTTTCGTTTAGAGACTTTTAACATGCCGAATACTTGTGTAGTGCCAGCTTGTAAGTTTAATTTTCCAAAGGTTGCTGAGGAATACTTGGATGAAAAACATTCCCAGAAAAAAACTGGATTTCTGGTAAAAACTCTGTTGTTTGTGACAAACATTTTGGACCTCATTTTATTTTAAAAGGAGAGAAGTATGTGGATTAGACATGCCAGGAAAGAGTTATTTCTACATAGATGTATGCACTGGTAACTGGGGCAGTTCCCATATTTCCCAATTTACCTTCTTATATAAGCAAGAAATTGCCAGAAGATCTTCTATCCGAAAGGAAAGGTTCCTACAAAGAGAAGAACAGGAAATCAAACAATGGATGTGTGGAGACATTATTAACGAGTTTACAGTGTTCTTAGACAATTTTAGGCAAAAACTGGATTTACAACAGTGGAAGTGTGAAGTTTAAGTAATAAAGTTTGTTTTTATCAGGTTGATTTGGAAAATATTCCAACAGTACCTGTCTGTATTAAAGTGCAAGATAGTTTGAGTATAGAGGTATGTACAAACAACTTTTGTATATCTAAAGAAGATTTGGATTGGGTTATTAATGGAGCTGGCAAAATTAATAGATGGTCGCAATTAGAAAATATATTAATTAGATACAAGTATGTTAAGGGATGTGATGAAATATTAATGATCTTTTGAATGCAAAATTTACTTAAACACGATGAAAGCAGGGAGCATGTTTTTCACAAGATAAATATTTTCAATTTGAGCTTTGAAGGAAAAAGTTTATGAGTTATTATTCTCTAGAAATGATTTTGCATTCTTTTTAATATACGCCCAGTGCATGCTATTCTATGTTGAGAAAAATTTCATTTCAACATTGCCTCACCCGAAAACAATTAAAAAATTACAATTTTTTGAAAATTTCAGTTAATAAGCCAGAAGAAAATGAACATTAGTTAGCCAGCTAAATAGCAGGGAGAAATATGTTATTTTGCAAATAGATGATATATATTTTAAACAAATATATGATTAAAAATGGGGACATTTTGGGACATGCAGAAAATAATAATTCTTGTGCAGCTAAAACAGTGGTGACATATTTAATTTCTTCAGCGTTTGGTAAATTCAAGGATGTTGTCGCTCATTTTTCAGTCCATAACGTCACAGGGAAAGAGTTGGCAGAAACGACTCAAAAAGTTTGTATGTCACTGAAAAATTGCAGTTTCCAAGTTGTAGCTATCATCTCTGATAATAATCCGGTTGATCGAGTAATGTTTGAAAATCTCTCAAAAAATTCCACCTCGATGTTTAGGTACCCACTTTCAGATCAACATAAAACTTTTTTAACTCATGATACTGTTCATATTTTTAAGAACATCAGAAATAACTGAATAAATCAAAAGATAACGAAAAGAGTTTTGTTTTCCAGAGTTTTATCAAGATGAAAAATCTGATGAAACAGTTGTTGCAAAGTTTAGTGATTTGAGAAACTTATATTGAAAACAGCTTCTAAATTAAATTAGAAATCAAAAAGAAGGAAACATCTTACTGTAATTTAAATCATTTACCTATTGTTGTTTTCAGATGCCTATTTCTACTAAGATCATTAATATTTTTCTTACACATTTCTCTGTCATTGTAAGTGCATGTTTCCAAGTGTTTTCATATTATATCATTTAAATGCATACGAATTCAACTCAAAATACCTGCGCCATATAAACTCTGTGCTGGTTCAATGTCAAGTAACCCTGTTAGTGTGATGTCACGCGCTGTTGCCACATGAGTAGATCCGGCCTTGTAAAGAAGGCCGTGAATGGTTGCATTTTTCAAAAGAAAATTTTTATTTAATTTTTTGATAGATATTTTGTATGAATTGATGAAGTTACATTTATTTGTACGCATAAATACAATGTCAATTTTTTTTTTTTTTTACAATTTACATAATTTTTACAAGTATGAATGTGCTTTGACCAATTGTTTTACAACTTTTAAACATGTGTGATATTCAACTTCTTACAATTTGTGTTATTCTGTTGAGAACAGGACGATGACATTTATGTTTTAATTTTTGAAATCATAACTACGCTCGATAGTTATTTCGATCGAATAGTAAACCAATTGATTTTAAACGCATCGTGAAATAGTGCTGTTAACTTATTGTCATAGTTTTGTCAATTTTAGCATAGCCACAATCTGCAATAGCGGATCGATGTTATTTATTTTAATGATGAAAGCACGAATATTCGACAATATATCACTGAACATATTTAATATCGAAAGAATCATTACCTTTATTGTCGCTATAAACAATTGACACGAATTCACTTTTAACTGTATTATTGTAAAGCATGTAAATGCTGTAGCAGCTACGCGGACGCATCGCTCACTCAAGTAAGAGAGAGACAGATGTTGAAT
This sequence comes from Cryptolaemus montrouzieri, assembly GCA_013387265.2. NCBI lineage: Eukaryota > Metazoa > Arthropoda > Insecta > Coleoptera > Coccinellidae > Cryptolaemus > Cryptolaemus montrouzieri. The sequence continues at coordinate 47,117,865 of JABFTP020000042.1, forward strand.
GCTGCCGAACGCGGAGGCCGATTGTGCCTCTTTGTCGCTCATTCCGCGCTCTCGCTTGCACTTCAAGCCTTAAATGGAACGCCTCAGATCGAGGTAACGCCGCATGAGTCATGCTTTTTCGTGCGTGTAGCCGACTCCATCGAATTATAGACGTTGTCACGTCAAAAAAGGATATCGAGTTGTCCAATAAGAGAGTTACTCACCATATATCACATTCTGCTTGTCTTCCTCCTAATAACACAACCTTAAAGTAACTTGGAATGGTTGACGAAGTCATCCCTTCCAACAGAAGCATAGGACAATTTTTTACAACAATTTCTTTGGTAAATAACGTAAGCTAAAACGCTCAGCGCTATCAAAATAAAGGAAACTCCTGTAATTATTGCATAAACTGATGAAGAAGATTTTCTAGCAACCATATCGCATATTTCTTGAGAATAATAGTCGAAGCTCACTTTGCAGGTATCTTCTTCTAAAAGTGAGCCAAAGTGTGATGATTCATTGCATTTGAGTAAGATTTGAATGAGGAAGCTATGTGGGTCTGTTAATAGTTTTTGGTTTCCTGGAAAAAAAAAACGATAGACATATCATATATCATATATGTGTAGAAAAGTTAAGAGGCTAAAGATTTTCTTTTTTTTTACCTGACAAATACAGGGTATTACATAATAGTATACCACAACTCGAGGGGGTAAATCTATGTGCAATTTTAAGAAGAAAAGTTCATATAAACATAGGTCAGCGAAAGCTTTGTTACGGAGTTAGAGGGTGTTGAAATTTCCCGAAAAAATTGGTTTTTTCTTCAATACTCCTGCAGTTTTTGAGATATTCAGCCCAAATTTGGAATGCAAGCAATTTTTTATAGCCTCCATCATTACACGTCCTAGATTTTAACTGAAATTCACAAGGTGTTTTCTTTTCCGAAGCCATGCCTCATTTTACCCTTTCAAACTTTTTCGCTGTACGCCACTGATCAACGTACAATCAATTTTCGTCATTTTCGTTCAATTTAGAAACTTTTTTGACAATTGTAATTTTTTCGTATCCAGCCGTTTTCGAGTGAAAAATTTGAATTGTATGTTATTCGCTAAATAAAAAAAAATTATAGAAATACTCGATAGGTATTCCCAAAATTTGCTTTTATTTATATAGCTCGTCTTCTGAGACTCAATAATTATTCAATATCAAATTGAAAAAAACAATTAAAAACTAAATAAATTGCTGGAAGTGTCCTCCACCTGCAAGAATACAGGCCTCTGTCCTTCGCATATTATCACGCACTTTGAAATATTCCTGGGGTATTTCTTATCGTGTCACAAGAGGTTATTATTCGATTCCTCAATTCTTCTACAGTGTTCACTGGAGTAGTATAAACTAAACTTTTGAGATATCTCCATAAGAAAAAGTCTCAACTATTTAAGTCTGGGGACCTAGGAGGCCATGGTTCTGGCCCACCCCGACCTATCCATCGGTTGTTGAATGTATTATTCAAGAATCCCACAGCTTCTCCACTGAAATGTGCTGGTGCCCCGTCATGAAAGAACCACATTATGTTTCTCACCAAAAGTGGCACATCCCCAAGTAATAAAGGTAACTCCTCCTCAAGAAATTGCCGATAAGCGGAACAGTTTACTCTGTTAGGCAAAAAGATGGCCCATACAGATAATTTCCAATTATTCCGACACCGACTTTTAGTGAGAATTGTTCTTGATGATGAGATTCTTCAATCAAATGGGGGTTTTCCTCAGCCCAATGATGATTACTGTGAAATTTGTGATAGCAGTTCTCGAAAAGTTAGCTTCGTCTGTGAACATTATTTCACTAACAAAATGAGCATTTTCTCTAATTTTATCTAAGAACCATCGGCAGAAATTTAGTCTTGAAGGAAAATCTCGAGGAAGTATAGTTTGGACGCGTTGAATATGAAACGGGTACAAGAAAAGTCATGTAGAATCCTCCAAACTAGAACATGTGAAATATTCAACTGATTTCTAATTTTTCTTGTACTCACATGAGGATTCAAATCAATACAATTCAAAACTGCTTCCTCAATAACTGGAGTTCTCATAGTTTGAAATGCACCTTTTAAATGATTATTTGCAGTATAAGTACCAGTTTCCTTCAACCTTCTGTGGATATTTGAAAATGTTCGCCTGTCTGGTGTTACTCGATTTGGAAAGCGCACCTGATATAATCGCCTAGCTTCTGTTCGGCCAGACCGTACATGTAATGAATATCAGCCAATTCAGCATTAATAAAATTAGTAATTTTTTTCTTACAGCAATAACTTCAAAAGTCTTAAAATTAATCGTTAATTTAATAAACATTCGAGCAGACACTGGTTCAACTTTAACAACTGGCAGAATAAATAAATGAATGAAAAAAATCAAAGCCTACTAGTCATCGTTTAATAATTTTTTGCTCGAGAACGGTCGGAGATACGAAAAAATTACAAGTGCCAAAAAAGTTTCCAAATTGAACGAAAATAACGTAAATTGCTTGTACGCTGATCAGTGGCGTACTGCAAAAAAGTTGGAAAGGGCAAAAGGAGACATGGCCTCGGAAAAGAAAACACCTTGTGAATTTCAGTTAAAATCTAGGAAGTGTAATGATGGAGGCTGTGAAAAATAACTTGCATTCGAAATTTGGGCTGAATATCTCAAAAACTGCAGGAGTTTTGAAGAAAAAAATCATTTTTTTCCGGAAATTTCAACACCCTGTAGCTCCGTAACGAAGCTTTTGCGGACCTATGTTTATATGAACTTTTTTCCTTAAAATTGCACGTAGATTTACCCCCTCAAGTTGTGACATACTATTATATAACAACCTGTATTCATATATAAACGGCAATTACTATATTGAGTTCTTGGATTAATTAAAGAACCAAATCGAAGGCAGAAACGGCCTTTTTGAAAAAAAGAAACACGCTGCCACAAATCAGTCAAATCAATGTCAAAATTGTATGAATTAAGTTTCGAATTACTTCCTCATCCACCTTATTCACCAGATATTGCCCTAGAGACTTTTTTCTGTTTTCAGACTTGAAAAGAATTCTCATTGGAAAAAATTGAAGACTAACGAACAGGTAATCACCGAAACTAAAGCCTATTTTGAAGTAAAAAGAAATCTTATTATACAAATGACATGGAAAAATTCTTGATCGCTTTATCTCCCTCGAAGGTGACTATATTGAATAAAAAAAATTGAATTTTACCAAAAAAATGTATCTTACTATGTAAGCTTGAAAACTTTTCAACCCAGTTGGAATTTGGGGTCAATGAGGAGGGTCGCAACTCATAGTATAACTAGTGATAATGAGCCAAGATTTGACTTTTGCAGGTGGAATTATGCAGGTCTCAATAACTATTTTGCACCTTGTGATTGGTTTTTTCAAAAAGAGATAATTGATCTTTCGTTGTCACATTTTTATGATAATATTTACAGGGGCCTATATCTGTTTGTCCCTGTGAGGTCGAAGAGAAGTTCTACACATCCTGTGTGGTTCAATAATCAACTTACCAAACTAATTTCCAAAAAACGAACAGCTCACATTGAATATAAAAAAGATAGATGCGCTTCAAATTACTGTTCTTTTCGGGATTTGCGATCCAATGTAAAATCATGTCTATTCTCTTTATAGGGAATACACAAGTAGAACTGAAAACTATATAACATCTGATCTACATAGCTTTTGGCGTCACATCAATGCAAAGATGAAAAATTATGACCTTCCAAATTGTATGGCTTTTAATGGTGTTGAGAGTTCTGATGGCAAGGTTATAGTTGATCTGTTTGCAGCTTTCTTTCCTGAAGTATATAATTCAGAGGCTATAGTTCCTCCTGAGTTTGAGTACCACGAAATAATTGTCAATTTTCTCCTTCAGAGATTTACGACTGTATATCTAACATAAAATCTACTATGTGCACTGGTGTGGATGGAATTTCTACTTTTATTCTCAAATGGTGTGGTAGTACCCTGACATTGCCGATCTGTTCGATATTCAACTTATCTTTGGCATCAGGCAGGTTTCCAAATTCGTGGAAGCGAATTTTTAAAACTGGCCAAAACTGACGTGTCATTTTTTATCTTGGCACTGTTACTCTCTTATAATCAAGGAGCAACATGGTTTCATAAGGGGTCGCTCCACTATGTCAAATCTGGTACTTTATGTAAAGAATATCATCGAATGCTTTGAGTCAGTCTCCCAGTTGAATGCTGTGTATACAGATTTTTCAAAAGCATTCGATATGGTAAACCATAATTTATCGGTGGTAAAATTGGAGTCACTGGGTATGTCTGGTCCACTTCTGTCCTGGTTTCGGGGCTTCTTGAGTGACAGATCCAATCAGTCAGGTACAAATCTTTCCAGAGATATACTTGTCACTTCGGGAGTTCCACAGGGTTCACACTTGGGCCTAATTCTTTTCAACCTGTTCATTAATGATGTGAAGGAAGTTAGGAAGTGTAAATTTTTGGTGTTTGCAGATGATATGAAATTGTTCCAGAAAATTCAAGATGTTAAGGATGTACATTTTCTGCAGAAGCAGATCGATGCACTGATAAACTGGTCAACTTCAAATTCGTTAAAACTGAATATCGATAAATGTTGTGTGATCACATTTCATATAACCTACAGCCCAATCGAACACGGTTATGCAATGGGCGATGAACTGTTGGACAGGATTAATGATATAAAGGACCTTGGAGTGATCCTCGACAGTCATTTAAATTTCAAGGAACATATTAGCAAGACAACAGCTAGAGCATATCGGATGCTGGGTTTCATTATTCGCAATTCAAGGGACTTTGGTCCGAGTACAGTCAAAATTCTTTACTGTTGGTTGCATCTGGTCTCCTCATTGACTTTCTGGAAAGAGTTCAACGAAAATTTCTGTCATCTGGCATTCTAGATGAATCTCAATGATCAGGACATAGATTCAGTAAGGGCTAGGTTTGACATGGATTCTCTACAAAGGCGTAGATTTATATTTGATTTAAGTTTCTTTTTCAAACTAATTAATGGTATGATGGATTGCCCAACACGTTTCGGTTTAATTAATTTCAATCTTCCTCAAAGACGAGATACACTTCACTGTTTAGGGCTAAAAGTTGTATTACTAACTAAAGTCAACATTTTCTTATTAGTCGCCGTGTATCTCTATCGGGAGAACTAGGGAGAAGTTTAGACTTGTTTGGTAAATCATTGGCCAGGTTTAGGATGGAGGTAAGGTAGACATGCTTGTATGTACACCATACTTATTATAGTCTAAGATCCGGCTGCAAAATTAATACATGAAAAATGTAGATAGTCAAAAGCTAATTTTTAAGTATTCTGATAGATTGGGGAATTCATTTTCATAAGGTGCCAATTAAAATTACCCGCCAATGTTATTAATTAATCCATTAATGATCAATTTTAGTTAAAAATTTCGTTAATATCTTATGGAAATAAAACCTACACCACTTCTTAACAGTGTAATTGTAAAATGTGTAACGTCACAGTTGCAGCTGATTGCTTACCCGTAACCTCTTCGCAGCCAGGTGTAAACAGGTATGATTTTAATACAACTTTTCGTTCATGATGTATATTAATTTCGTTCGTGCCACGTTGAAGCTGATTTTTTTCTGTATTTAATGCTATATAGCTGCTTGTAAAGAAAAACCCGCAAATTGAAGTTTCCTGCCCTTAAAGATGCTAGGTACTGAAAATAAAGTGACAGAGAGTGAGTGCGTGACGTTACTTGTTAGACGAGGATGCTAAATGTCAGCTGTACTCGTTTTTCGAGCCATTGCGCATGCCTCAACAGATAGGGTTCTCAGTCAAGCAGTCAACTTTAAGCAAACAATTGACCTCTAAAATTGTTTCAGAAAATCCCGGTGAAATCGACGTAGAAATAATTGATGGATTTTATTACATGTATCAAATAGGTTCAACTCTGCCACAAACGTTCGGAAAATTAGCCGAATCAATATTGATAAAGCTGTGTGCCAAAAGGCTCAAGAAGTACATATCGTATTCGATAGATATTTGAAGCCATCCATAAAAGACTGTGAAAGACAAAATCGAGAAGGCATTGACATACCTTACACGATTAATGGTCCTTTACAAACAAGGCCCAATGATTTTTAAAATCTTTAAAAAATTTTTGTTTTAAAGAAGCTCTGGTTAAATTCTTAGCTCATCATTGGGATAATGACTCATTCACTTCAATATTGAAAGATAAAAAAATTTTTATTACTGTTGGAGAGAAATGTTTTTCATATCGTTGTATAGAAAATAGAGTTGTAAAAATTGAAGAAGATGATTTAGCTTGTGAACATGAGGAAGCTGACACAAGGATTGTGTATCATATAAGCAAGGTCGAGGAGAATTCAAACATTTTAATTAAAGCTTCTGATACTGATATTCTCATAATATTATTAGGTAACACACACAAATTTCCTACTTTAAATATATGGTTAGCAAATAGTGCATCGAAAAAAGGAAGTAAAGACGAAATTTGTATAAATTGTACAAAATTATGGAAACAATTAGGCCCTACATTGTGTAATGCGCTTCCGGCATTTCATGCATTTACGGGAAGTGATTATACTGCTGCTTTCTTCAACAAAGGGAAAATTCGTCCCTTGAAAATATTCATAAAGCATGAAAAAATTCAAAAAATTTTTACATCACTAATTGACCCACTTGACATTTTTGATAAGGATAAAATTACAGCGGTTCAAGAATTCACGTGCCTTATGTACGGGATACCCGATTGTAAAAGTGTGAATGAGGCAAGATACTTTTTGTTTAATAAAATGTACGGCTCGAAACATAAAAAAAATGAGAAATTTATAAAAAATATCAAAGGTTTTGACTCTACTCATATTATGCCATGTTGGAAATCTCTACATCAAAAATGTTGAGGACTATTTATGTGAATTCTATGTGGTTGAGTGCTACTGATCCAGATTGCATCAAGTTTAGTGCAGAGAATAACGGCTGGTTAGTGTTGGATGGTTTTCTTAAGCCAACATGGTTTGAAGGAGATTCAACACCTGTAGAGGTAGAGAGTGTCATAGTAGGTAATTCTCAGGACAGATCTGCTGACAACGAAGAAGACTCTGATATTAGTAGCGACGAAATTGATAGCAGCGATGAAAGTGACAGTAGCGAGGAATCTGATTTTTAATAAGTGACAGGAAACGAAATTTTATAATTTTTAATAATTTGGCTATTTTTCTATCTGACACTCCTATTTGTTTTGTATAAAACGTTCATTATTCTGTAACTTATTATTATAACTCAATAATTATCGTCCGTTAATTTACTGTAATTTATAAGTGACTGTATTGAAATTATTAATAAAGTCAACGTTTGCTCAAACACTACCTACATAATAACATTTTCTTTGTCATAATTAATCAATGTATTATTTTTGATAAGTATAGTCTTTCAATTTTATTTAAAAATAAATTAGATTTTTTACTTTAAAATCAAAGTTTTGTCATCATGTGTGGTTTTGAAAACAACTAAACTAAAATTCATGAAATCCAATTTTTACAAAGTACGTATCTAAGTTTGTTTTATTATTATTATTATTATTATTTTAATTTTATTATTATCGTTTGATATGTTAAAGTTTTTGGAGCATTTAAATAGAATCGTAGTTATTACTACTTAGACAGTTGGTTGAGAACCCTATCTGTTGAGGCATGCGCAATGGCTCGAAAAACGAGTACAGCTGACATTTAGCATCCTCGTCTAACAAGTAACGTCACGCACTCACTCTCTGTCACTTTATTTTCAGTACCTAGCATCTTTAAGGGCAGGAAACTTCAATTTGCGGGTTTTTCTTTACAAGCAGCTATATAGCATTAAATACAGAAAAAAATCAGCTTCAACGTGGCACGAACGAAATTAATATACATCATGAACGAAAAGTTGTATTAAAATCATACCTGTTTACACCTGGCTGCGAAGAGGTTACGGGTAAGCAATCAGCTGCAACTGTGACGTTACACATTTTACAATTACACTGTTAAGAAGTGGTGTAGGTTTTATTTCCATAAGATATTAACGAAATTTTTAACTAAAATTGATCATTAATGGATTAATTAATAACATTGGCGGGTAATTTTAATTGGCACCTTATGAAAAATGAATTCCCCAATCTATCAGAATACTTAAAATTAGCTTTTGACTATCTACATTTTTCATGTATTAATTTTGCAGCCGGATCTCATACTATTATAGAGTTAATCTTATTGGGAGTTTCCGTTTACTGTATCGCCTAATAGAGAGGAGTAGCAAGTTTGTGATAAATAAATAAATAAAATTATAACGTCATATCTTGAGAGAAAATGAAAAAAATTTACCTGTAAATGGACACATTCCTTCCTCTGAGAAGCTCAACTTTATGTAAGTATCTTCGTAGGAAACGACAGGGCACTTTTTAACAAATGGCAGAATCACTATGCCATTTTTGCAAACACTTCCACCGCATTCAGGTGAGCTGCCATGAAAATTAATTAAATAACTACTTTTAGATCGAATAGAAAAAGGCTCAATGTTCTTCAAACTGAATTTGCCATTTTCAGATTCTATACTATCACATTTTTGGTATTCAACTTCTTTGTATTTATTTTGTACATTTTCCTTGCTTTTTTCTTTGGCTATCTGTGATTCTTTACTCGTCGTTTTCACTGTTTCATATACGTTTTTATTTTGTTCACTTGCATTCGAATTTTTGTTGCCTTCAATTGATTGTATTATCGTTTCTTTATCTTCGTTAATAGTGGGTTGTTTACTTCCATCCTCTTGTTTATTGAGCTTGTTGTTGATATCTGAATGATGATGTTCATCCATTTGTAATACCGTTTCATTATTTTCAATTGAATGATTGTTTTTGCCTGCTTCATCATATGAATCTTTATCGATGGATCCATTTGTGATTTTGAGATTTTCATCGATTGTTCGAATTGTTTTAACTAAAATTAGAGAAAGAGGGTTATTAGAAAATGATTTCAAGGCATGAAATACTCACACTATATATATATATATATATATATATATATATATATATATATATATATATATATATATATATATATATATATATATATATATATATATATAGGCGGTTTCACCCCGACGAGTTGCCCATATATCTGTTCATGCAATCAAACTGATTTCATGAAAAATATAAATCCACCACCCGGTAATTAATACCACTGCCAGGCAATGATTATAATCAAAACATATCTTGGTATAATTATATATTAGGATAACGTTAAATGTTATGAGAATATATCAATCTACCAGAATATATACATACTATAGCATAATCAGACAATGATATCAATGTACCAACGAGTAGTGTCAGAGGCTTTCTCCCCGGAAAAATCGTGAATTTAATGTTCAAATGGATAGAATTAATGAAATTAAGAAATAAGTCTAATTGACGAGTAGTTCAATGAAACATACTAAGATATCGAACAGAAAATTCATATACATCCACTCATTTTCAAATTATTGGTATAGATATGTTGACGACATCTTAGTATGTTTCATTGAACTACTCGTCAATTAGACTTATTTCTTAATTTCATTAATTCTATCCATTTGAACATTAAATATTCACGATAGAAATTGAACAGAACGATTCCATTAATTTTTGGACTTAAAATCACTAAACGAAATAATAATCATGTTTTTCGGTCTTTCGTAAACCAACACATACTGATACAATTATACATAACTACTCATTACATCCAATTCAACACAAAGTTGCAGCTTTAAACAGCATGGTACATCGGTTACTCAATTTACCTTTATCAGCAGAAGATTATAATAGAGGGTTAAACATCATCAAACAGATAGCCAATAATAATTCATATAATCCGGATATGATAGATCTAATCATTCGTAAAAAACTGTATCAGAAAGCAATAAATGAAGTATATCCTATTCATAAAGACTATAAAATATTCAACAGTTTAACATTCTGCGGTTCTGCAAGTACAAATATTAAATTCTTTCTCGTCAAACAAAATCTTAATATAACTTTCAAAACTTCTAATAACTTAGGTAAACATATTAAAATAATAAATCTCGTGTTGAAAAATCAAGTAAATCAGGAATCTATAATCTCAATTGCGGTTCTTGTGATGAAATTTATATCGGTAGGACCTATAGGAGTTTTGGCATAAGAACATCTGAACATAAACGTAGCTTCGATAAAAATGAATCTGACTCAAATTATTCAAACCACTTAATGAAAGAAAACCATTCATTCAATAAAAACTTTGACATATTACATATAAAATCAAAAAGTTTAAAATTAGATCTCCTAGAAGCATTAGAAATAAATAGATACAAACATTCGGACAAGCTTTTGAATGAGCAGGTAGATGTGAATTATTCACCCCTACTTAACTTGTTTAATTAGTTTTTAATTACCTTTCATACTAACTGTACAATGGCTCGGTGTGGATTTTCCTGTTATTCATCCAACTTGTTCTACGATTTGTTTATAATACCATACTCTTCATTCTGTTTTTCATTCTTGATAAAGCTGCTGTGTCAGCGAAACGTCGTCGAAGTTTTTCAAATAAAGTGTAGATTAAAGTTAAACCTTGTGTTTTTTATCTCATTTATAAGTAGTATTAACTTACATTGAATCAGAAAATCTGAAATTCCTACCTCAATTCGTGTCCATCGTTATCCGTTCAAATTTATATTTGAAAATCTTAATGGGGATTGTACTTTGACGATCTTCAGGCCATGCGTCATTTCTACCTCCCTTATTACGAATAATTTCTCTGTTTGTAGTTGGGCATACTTGTGGGACTGTATTAAGTTTGCAAATTCTTCCGGATATATTTCTGCTGCAGCAGAGTCTGCAGATGTATTTAAACGCTATGCACCTTGAATTTATTAAACCTACCTTCCGATGCTTGAAATCCTCCACTACCATAACTACCACAAGGTTCTTTAAAATATGCGTTAATACGCTTTCCTTCTCCTTCAATTGAACTACTCAGGGGGCACTCTTCTTTGGTTCCGGTCTTCGAACCATACTGACAACGCCACCTCCATTTTTTGTATTGCTGGATGACGAACAATTTTCGCTGACGATGAAGATTAACCTTATTTTATCGTTGGATTTTTTATCGATCGTACAGTAAATTGAATGAGCGTGATATGAATGCAAACGATTCTCCAAGTCTTAAAAGATCAAGCATTTCTATATCCACTTTTTTTTTATAAATTAGAAGGGCAAAGAGACTTTTACCACAGGACGGAGAGTCTAAAAAGTGGCATTTGATAATACCACATGTAACTGAAACTAGGGCCACCCCTGTAACTTCTTTTCTATTTGGAATATTTTGATGAAATTGGGGAATCAGATAGAAGACAACATTTTGAATTTGATAACATTATTATGTTTGACATTTCGTTTTTGGTTATGCCGTTCTAGAAGGCCATGAACAGTGACAATTGGCTTAGCTCAACATCGTCTATCACGAAAACACAAGATTGTATCTAAAAATTTAATTGCTCATTTTTTACGGGGTGTCATAGTTTTAAATTTCAGTTTTTTCTTAAAGAGTAGGTTTTCTTCTGAGGCAACCATATCAGGCCTGCCGGTATTACAGAAGCAGTTTTTGTTAATCTTTTTTTTGTACCACTCACGCCACTTGGTATGCCAATTTTCTGTTAACTCATTAGTGCATACAGTCCTTTTAGAAGGATCACAATATGAATGCATGTCGTAAATGCTCAGAGAGTGGTGGGGAGCCGGCAACACGTGCATCTTCTCATTATACCTTTCTCAGAAGCATTTATCCCTTTGGCACGACGTGAAATACGATAGTGTTGAATTCATTGACGACCATGGATCCCAGTTTATATTCTAGTAAACATGGCGTGTAAGTAATATTCAATTACTATTTAACAAAAATATTTTTGGAACTCTATTGAAAAATTCAGACGCATTATGGTCTCTTGTTTACAACTTCGATGTTATTTTCACATTTTCATACCAAGTTTTTTTCTAATACAAGTTTTTCTCGGCGATCCGCTTAAAAGAACTATATACAGAAGTCATTTCTGTTTACATTTCCGATTTTCTCTGCATCAACTTTTGGACATCGTAGAGGGCGATGATTTCTATGAAAGTAATACGAAAATATATATTGAACCTCCCAATGCAGCAGAATCTGAAGAAGACAGAGATGTTTTAGACCAAGAAGCTGGCGATATAAACGACCTACCCAGAGGTATTCTGGGTCAAGGATGCGAAATTTCTTTTGATGAGGAAACTCATGAACAACTTTATGCTAGAACAAGTGGACTTTAACCTCAAGCCAACACATTTTCCCATTCATCGGAGAATGATGATGAAGAAAATATACCAAAATCATTTAGAAGGATGTCCTGTTCCAGAGAAGAATGTATGGAATTGATAAAAAAGAGGATCTTTTCAGTTTTTATCGAACGAGAAAATTCTGATGGCTCAATGGAAAGACAACAAGGTGGTAACGATGGCCACTAACTTCGAAGATGAATCTATGATGACCGCTAGACGTTGGTGCAAAGAAGCCAAATTCAAACAGAATGTTCCCCAACCAAAAGTGGTATCAAATTACAATAAATACATGGGAGGGGTTGATAAGATGGATAGATTAGTAGCTGCGTACCGATCGAGAATGCGGCAAAGAAAATGCTACTGTCCCATTTTTCAGTATTTGTTCGATTTTAGTGTGGTAAATGGCTGGATTTTGATGAAGAAACTGAGACCAAACTGTGAAAATCTTCAAATATTCAGACGTCGCATTTTCTGGAAAAATATGGGACCAGATCAGTCAGAAACTACCGACAGTTTGTCAACAATAACGATGTTAGATTTGATAATGTGGGACATTTAGTCAAATACTCTGAAAGTGACAGGAAATGTAAAATGTGCCATAAAAATTCGAAGTTCATATGTGATAAGTGCAATATTGGCTTACACCCTAAAAACTGTTTTTTCGATTTTCATAAGAAATAATGCCAAAAATATAATGTTAATGTTATCGTATTTAGTTTATTCAAATGTGTTAGATCTTCAATATTTCATTCGAAGAAAAAATAAACGAATTTTTGAACCAAATATGCTCTTATGCATATAGTTCTTTTAAACGGATCACCTTTTTTTTTAAACTGAGAGAGAAAATGCAAAAATAGCGACAGAACCAGAAACCAGAAGAAAAAATTATAATCAAATAAATTTTTTTTTCCACATGCACTAATGGGTTAATCACAGAAACAGAACACATTAGTTATCAATAGAACCCGTACACAGGCGATTTCTTAGTTGCGGCAACTAAATAATTCCAACAGGCTCGATTCACAAAGCAACTCAATAGTTGTCGGGAAAAATGACACTTGTTCATTCCTGTCTCCGCACATTAGCGATTTTAAAATTGCTCAGTTCTTCAGTTGCACTAGTTGTTGTCTCGTCCTCCCCGAACCATGCCTCTTGATATTGATTTTTTTATAGAAGAAATTAAAGCGCGCCCGGCGTGGATGGATAGGTACCATAAGATGACCCGCTAGATCGCCAGATTTGAGTCCACTAGATTTATTTCTGTGGGTCCATTTGAAGAATGAAGGTTATTTCAGGCATTACAGTAAAACAGTTAAATAATGTTGTGAGGGGAACCAACAATCTTGTGCGATGTTGTGTTCGTGAGAATGGTGATATTTTTGAACATTTATTATAATTATTCAATTTTCGCTGTTCGCTCTTTCTTATTAACATAGACACCCCGTAAAAATGAGCAATTAAATTTTTAGATACAATCTTGTGTTTTCGTGATAGGCGATGTTGAGCTGAACCAATTGTCACCGTCATGGCCTTCTAGAATGAAAGATGAAAATTGAAAAAACAAGATTGTGTTTTGTTTTTCTTTCGACAATATGTCAAAAGGTCGTAGGATGAGATGAACGATTGAAATAAGCGAAAAATACAGGGTTTACCTTTTGAAAACCGAAAGTTTCTAAATGTCAACCATATTAATATTAACAAATTTAAAATGTTGTCTTCTAGTCCAGTCAAAATAGACATTTGACCTAGCCAAAATTCGCATAGAGCTGAAAATTTGCAGAGACGTTAAATACATCATTATAAATGAAATGTCAAAAATCCCCTTCGATCCTAATTCTGCAAAAAATTTTATTGAAGGTCAAACATGCAAAATTTAGGTTTTTTCCATTTTTCTCCAAAACGGTAAGTTTTATCGTAAGAATAAATCAGACAAAAATTGTAGATCATATTATTCTCTACAAAAATGGTTCAGTCACTTTTTCTCTTACAACTCACCATTCGTGAGATATCGCGGTTTTAACTATTAGAAAATTCATATTTTACATAATATGCACACGTTTCCGCACCACCTATGAGGTAATGTACTTGGCGCATTTTTTTAACGTGCTTTCCCCAGTAGGTATACTCCACGATCTATTGTAATAAAAAAAGCTCGATCAGATCATATCCTATTGATTGAAAGAATGGTAATATTGCTATAATTAAAGTGGAATAGTTTTTTTTCTAAATATTATTATATTAGATAACTGTCTAATTCTACGTCGACAAATATTTCTTCTTGTAGAATTTCTATTCGCTGTTCTAAGAAAAGGGATGCTTGAACTGTCTCTTCATTAATATCATAAATATTTTCATCTGTCATATTTTCTTCAATATTGGAGCAAGTCTGACCCTGACAGTTGATGCATACTGGCGAACAAAATAATCCCACTTTTCGACAGCCACAATTCTTACTACAATCCGTCTTGCAGTTACAAAAAATAGTATTAAGCAGTTTTTCTGGAGCAGGCGGGAGTAGAGTTTAAATTGGCTCCAAATAATTGTCTGTTAATTTCCAACCCCATTCTTCTGGGTCCAGCTCATTGCCTAGCCACACTTGAACTTGATGATACACACGATACAAGTGTTGAAAGGCAGAAGCAGATGTTGGAGGCAGACAAGACAACTGTACTGTTTTATTGTTCCAAGCAGATTTTACAAACCTCAAATATCTATATTTGTCTATGGAATCAATTTTTTTGGAGCACATACATTGCAAGAAGGAAACGAATTCCATTTGTAACGATGTCGTGTGGAGAAGAACCAATTTTATAAATACTTCTGCTCAATCAATTAAATCATTACGTTTTTCAAACATTTTAAATACTGCTAATAAAAAACAAGTACAGTGTTTTAAGGAATTTTACTTAATAATTGCGATTCGTAACGCGTTTCACTACACCGTAGCTTCTTCAGACGAATGATTATGCAGAAAATGTAAATGAGAATATAACTATAAATGTTCTTGAGTAATTAAAAGCTTATTGGTCACCTCCTCCTAAGTGGTTATTTATGACAGGTATATCCAATAAAATTAAGGAATAGATTGCTCCCCGAAAAGATTCAATAGAGGTGAAGGGCTTAAATCGACTTGTTCATTAATGGGTCTACCTGAGTGTTTGTATTTATTGATTTCTAAAGTTTCCCAAAGATCTACCTTCCAATATTTATTATCTGTATGCAAAATTTCAAACTGTGGGTCGAAAGAATGATTATTTTCTAAGAGATGATTCGCGTAATTTGAATCTGATTTTTTATTTGAAAAACTGCGTTTATGTTCCGATATTCTAATATTAAAATTTCTATGTGTTCTACCAATGTAGAAATTATCACAGTCATTGCAATTCAATCTATAAACACCTGATTTATTGTTTTTACCTGGTTTGGTTTTATTATTTTTATATATTTGCCTAAATTATTATTAGTTTGGAAAGCTATGTTGAAATTATTGCTACTTAAGAATGATTTCAGTTTCTCACTTGTAATGCCAACGTAGGTTAAGGTGTTGAATTTTGTTTCAATTTATCGACAGGGTAAACTTCATTCAATGCGATTCTACTTTGTTTTTATTTAAAATATTATTTATTAGTTTGGGATTGTAACCATTATTTTTGGCTATTTGTTTAATCAAATTTAGTTCTTTGTTGAAATTTTCTGGTGATAGCGGGATGTTAATCAATCTATGAATAAAACTATTGAATGCTGACATTTTATGTTGATATGGATGACACGACGAGTTATGTATTATAATATCTGTATGTGACGGCTTATGGTAAATTGCGAAAACATGTTTTCCATTTTCATTCGAAATTGTTACGTCTAAGAAATTTATCGAATTATTGCTTTCTATTTCGGTTGTGAATGCAATTTTTGGATGTAATGAATTTATATGATTTTCGAAAATTTTCAACTGTCTATCTGTTCCTGTGAAGCAAATAATGATATCGTCTACATAGCGATACCAGTATAAACAATATTTACTGAGTGGATGATTATGAATTACTTTCTCTAAGTTATTCATGAAAATTTCTGCTAACAAAGGACTCAACGGATTGCCCATAATCAAGCCGTCTTCAATAGTATAATATTTGTAATTGAAATGGAAATAATTTTGATCTAAACAAATTTTTAATAATGAAAGAATATCTGATTTAATGATAGTATTGACATGATTCCTTTCTAATAATTCTTCAACTAAGTAATACGTATCTTTTGGAGGAATGTTGGGAAATAGATTCTTAACATCGAAAGAAATAAGTTTGGAATTAGGTGGTATAGTGGTATCTTTGATATTGGCAATAAGTTCGTATGAATTTTGACCGAAAATTCAGATTTAAAATTGCAATGTTTTATTAGCAAGTCGTTGAGGAATTTTGAAAGTTTGAACGAAGGTGCCGTTACATAAGAAACAACAGGTCTAATAGGGTAATTAGGTTTATGAAGTTTTATCAACGAATATAATTCGGGGGATTGTGGATTGGAGTTAATGAATTTATATTTTTCTTGGTCTGTAATTAATGATTTTGCTGTCGAAATTATGTTTTTAACAACTTTCTGAAATTTTGCGGTAGGATCCTTAGTTGATGTTATATAGTTTCCGGCTGTTAAGAATTCTTCAGTTTTAGAAATATAATCGGTTTTACTAATCGCAATGACGGTGTTACCTTTATCTGCTTTAGTGAATACTAAATCGTTCTTGGTACTATTTTCACGAATTGTTCTTATTATCTTATAATCGGAATTGCAATGAGGTGATAATTTCGAAAAGTCTTCTTTGATGATTTTTGCTGTTTGATGTTTGGCTAAAATATTATCTTTGGAGTTTTTGAGAATAATTTCGGAGTCTATGCCTAACTGTTCAAAATTAGTTTTATTATGTTTTGGATGTAAATTATGTTTGAATCCTTTTCTAATAGATCTTTTTGTGGTTGTGTAAAATCGGTATCAGTTAAATTAGTGAATCTTTCAAAAAATTTATGGTCTGAAAATTTATCAGTTGAAGGTTTGGGTGGAGAAATTTTGAATTTAAGTGAATTCAACTTTTTCTGTTGTTGCTAAAACTTTTTATGAATTAAAATTTTGACATCGTATCTGGATTCAGAGTCTAAAATATCAAACTCAACAGGGTGCAATCTAAACAATAATTCCGTATGGATTACCTTCAAATATATGTTTGCAACGTCCCTTCTGTTGTACTGGATCTTCATATCCTCTTTGAGCCATATGCGTTGGCCTTTCTCAATTGCTCTTCTTGCTGGTCCACTGTTGTTATGTGTCTTCAACCGTATGTAATTGGGAATCAACTGGTTTTTCAAGCACATTGAGTAGAACCATATATTCTGCGTGTGAACTGCACATCTTAGTAGTATTTTGAAATACCACAAAGCCAAAAAGCCGGTATCAGCTTTCTTTAACATTTGAATTTGGGAGGCTTTTACTTGGTAAAATTCCATTATCAATAATAAAAAACAAGTACTGTGTTTTAAGGAATTTTACTTAATAATTGCGATTCGTAACGCGTTTCACTACACCGTAGCTTCTTCAGACGAATGATTATGCAGAAAAATGTAAATGAGAATATAACTATAAATGTTCTTGAGTAATTAAAAGCTTATTGGTCACCTCCTCCTAAGTGGTTATTTATGACAGGTGAACATAAACGCAGTTTTCAAATAAAAATCAGATTCAAATTACGCGAATCATCTCTTAGAAAATAATCATTCTTTCGACCCACAGTTTGAAATTTTGCATACAGATAATAAATATTGGAAGGTAGATCTTTGGGAAACTTTAGAAATAAATAAATACAAACACTCAGGTAGACTCATCAATGAACAAGTCGATTTAAGCCCTTCACCTCTATTGAATCTTTTCGGGAAGCAATCTATTCCTTAATTTTATTGGATATACCTGTCATAAATAACCACTTAGGAGGAGGTGACCAATAAGCTTTTAATTACTCAAGAACATTTATAGTTATATTCTCATTTACATTTTTCTGCATAATCATTCGTCTGAAGAAGCTACGGTGTAGTGAAACGCGTTACGAATCGCAATTATTAAGTAAAATTCCTTAAAACACAGTACTTGTTTTTTATTATTGATAATGGATTTTTACCAAGTAAAAGCCTCCCAAATTCAAATGTTAAATACTGCTATTTTACCTCTCTTAAAAATTGCTGATGTAGTATCGCAACCAGTTATTGCATGTAAAAATAAAATATGAGCTTGACATTTCGGATATGCAGTCAGACTTTGTGATGAATATATTGTTGATTGTACTTGAGCTTTCCCAGGTTTCAGAAAGTAAATAATTTTATCATTTGGAATCCGTGCAGTCAGTAATATCAACAAATCAACATCTTCTCCAACAACGACTGTTGTATTTGAACTTTTCCATTGTTCTATTGCTGTTTCAATTATAAGGACATCAGCATCATTATCAGCTTGTTTTATTGGAATACCAGCATATGTAAATTCTTCACATAACATTGAAATGAAGCGAGACTTATTGTGAGTATTTGCAAGAAATTGTTGTTGGTTTGTTGGAACTTTCATAGATCGATCAAAAACGATATCAACAGATGATGATGTTTTTGTAGTCCGACGACGAAGGGAATTAGGGACTAACAGTATAGTCTCTTATATTAAAATACTCATTCAATTTATACAAGTTTTATTGTGTAAGTAACACAAACCAATTTCTTATTTTCATTTGTATTGAACGTCCGGTGACGTGTACAAGCTGCATTGAAGTGCATATTATGTAAAATATGAATTTTCTAATAGTTAAAACCGCGATATCTCACGAATGGTGAGTTGTAAGAGAAAAAGTGACTGAACCATTTTTGTAGAGAATAATATGATCTACAATTTTTGTCTGATTTATTTTTACGATAAAACTTACCGTTTTGGAGAAAAATGGAAAAAACCTAAATTTTGCATGTTTGACCTTCAATAAAATTTTTTGCAGAAGTAGGATCGAAGGGGATTTTTGACATTTCATTTATAATGATGTATTTAACGTCTCTGCAAATTTTCAGCTCTATGCGAATTTTGGCTAACTTATGACTTTTTTTTGTCTATTTTGACTGGACTATTTTATCCGATTTCCAAATTTCATCCAAATATTCCTAATTGAAAGAAAGTAACAGGGGTGGTTCTAGTTTCATTTGCACCCGATATACTTTATACATATTGCTTGTTTAAATTCTCAAAAACACCGACCGCGGCTTGTACTTGTACTTGAAGGGTCTTCTTTTACTTGATTTGTAGTCCATTTGATGACGCGTTTATGAAGGATACTGAATCGTATGGTATTTATCAATACACACAACCAAATTTATATGGAATCACCTGATACTTTGAATATTACCTCAGGGATTTTGACAATTTCGAAAGATTATTAACATTTATTACGTTAATATTTTATTAACGTTTATTTCAAGAAACAAATAAGAGAAAATAAAACTCTTTCCGCATGCAGTGAAAAAATTGAAGATTGTTTTCTCACGGAGGTGTTTTTCTCCCAATCTCAGTAGCTTGTATTACCTCCTCTTGGCCTGAAACAAGCCTGAATTCGTCTAGGCATGCTTTGGATTAGGTTTTCGACTTCCTCTGGGATGATATTCTGCCACTCTTCTGTGGCGGCTTGGATGAGCTGTTGTGGGGTTCTTGGATTATCCAGGCGCGATTTAATTTTCCTTTTGAGATTATCCCATAAATTTCAACAGAATTTAGGTCTGGAGAGTAAGCTGGCCAGTCCGAAATAGCGATTCCTTCTGTTTCAAGATCATGTCGCGCGAGGTTGCTGATATGCAGAAAAGTGAAATTCTCTCCGTG
Source organism: Cryptolaemus montrouzieri (assembly GCA_013387265.2). Taxonomy (NCBI): domain Eukaryota; kingdom Metazoa; phylum Arthropoda; class Insecta; order Coleoptera; family Coccinellidae; genus Cryptolaemus; species Cryptolaemus montrouzieri. Next base: position 47,138,103 of record JABFTP020000042.1, read on the forward strand.
GGTACCTCCTCAGAGTCTCACTATGGGTTCCAGCACTAGGTCCACGTGATTTCTAGCCGTTACACTAGCAGGAAACGAAATCAAATCTGTTTTTCCTCCCAGCATAATGCCACCCCAAAACATCACACTGCCCCCTTGGCTTTTCGGAATTTGTCTTGCTGCTCTGAATCTAGCTTATCTTTCACGGCCCCTTAAAACCCGAATCCGGCGATCATCGATCGAACACCAATTCTGGTTCCATCCGAAAAAAAGAACATTTCGTCAATTCTCTATAATTCAATGTTGGTGCTCGATACACCAATTAAGTCTGTTAATTTTTTGTTGTCTGGTTAGCTCAGGAACTCTTAAAGGTTTTCTGCTGTATAAACCCCTCGAACGACGAAATTGCTTTTGGATTATGGGGTGCGACGTACTAGGGTCTCTTCTTGCAATTTAGCACAAAAAGCGGTCTTGTTCTTCAGAAGTGATTTTCCTACTACTTCTTCTAGGCCTATTTTGCAGAGATTCTAGCTCCACGTATCGGGCGTAGGTTTTTGAAATCACCCCCTGTGATACCACCATTGTAGCCGCTATATCCTTCTGTGTCACCCCTTCTTCAACGAGAACAATTATTCGACCCCTCTGCTCTTCGGACAATCCAAGGTAAGGCATTTTCAATTATGATCATAGGCCTTTTTAAGTTTTGAAATTCATAGTTTCAAAACTCAGTGACGACTGAGTACAATATCCCGAACATGTGGTGATAATTCAACATTTCTTTTCATACTATCCAGTTTTTTTACAACAAGAAACATCGTTCTTCACAAGTAGTCAAAGATCGATGGTTAAAAACAATCAATAATGTGAAATACCGAGTGATTCCATGTAAATTTGGTTGTGTGTATATGTATGTATTGATATCTACGAATAAAGAAATCTTCAGCCGCGAATAGTGAAAACGCGAACGTAGAAAGTGCGAGTGAGGAGCTTTTACTATATCGAACTTTTGTGTTAATTTCTGGCGTAGTATATATGGAATCATCCCATTTCCAATGTACAAGATATTTAAGGATATTCTGTAAACTACGGTCGATGTTTAGTTGACTTATTTACATCAGAAACAAATTTTAACTGATTCAAAAATGTGATGAAATGGCGTTCCACCCCATCGCCTTGAAACTTATCCCGTAAGCAAAATTTCAACTTGTTAGTATAATGGAAACTGCAAAGAGTCTAATGACTAAAGGTGCATCACCATGTATATTAAAAAACTTGACCTTGTGAAAAAGGAAAGCAGGACGGGAAATATATACAAGAATGAAACTAAAAATCTACTATTAATCACAAAACTGAAAGAGGAATTAAAGACAACACAAAACAAAAAGCATGATTCGAAACTCACATACCATTTTTACAAGCAATTTTTGTTCTAACAACAAGGTTCCTCTGGCAGTTCGAACCGCTCAAGTTGGATACTGTGGCATCTTGTTGTCTCGGATCGCATTCAAGAGATACATTGATTTCCCGCAATACCGAATCATTCTTGCATTCGGTAGGATCGTTTAATTTTAATCGAATGTGGGATTTTCCACCGTGTTGTTGTACTTGGCGAAGAAAATTGTTGTTTATGCAGGAATCATTTATGCACAATTTGTAATTGTCTGCGCATAAACTGAATGAATAACTGGCATTTTGACGGTTCATTTCAATCGTAATATCTCGTGATGGGACTAACAGAGTGTCATTACCTAAAAATGAGAAATAAGTTCAATAACAGTTAGATAGCCTCTCAGAATCGATCGTGAGTACAGTACAACCTCCCTTATCCGAACACACTCTAATTCGCACATTCAGTAATCCAAACAACGAAACTTTTAAATCACCCACCTCTATAATTCGTACAATTTATTTTTCACCTCTATAATCCGAACGGCGTCAATAATTTCATCGATTCAAAGTGTGCGAACTTGCAATATCTTGTCTGAATACTCGCTTCACTTGCGCAGATTTGATTCTCTTCACACATTCAGCGCCTTATATCCGTACTAATCATGTCGCGTCGATATAATAATAATAATAATAATAATACTTTAATAGGCTTTCAAGATACGTCAAGTGTACTGAAAGGAAACACCAAAACCAAAGGTTCCTCCAAAACGCTGCCAATTTTCATAAGGAAATAACAAAACTGCGACCAACAATAACAGAGAAGTACCTGACGCACAGTGCTTGACCGACTATTGGTCATCAATATGGTCGAACCCCAAAGAACACAATAGAGATGCGGAATGGATCGCGAATGAAAGAGAACGCCTCGATATCAGACATATGGACTTCGATGGAATAACGGAGGAAGAAATTACAACAGTAATTGGAGCGACCAACAATTGGAAGGCCACAGGTATAGATAATATACACAACTACTGGTACAAGAAGTTTGATAAGCTCCATGGAGCCCTAGCGAAACAGCTCACGTATGTTCTTCAACATCCCAAGAAAACACCCACTTTCCTAACGCAAGGCTTAACATATATGCTACCTAAGAGCGATAGAACACAGGATCCGTCTCAATATAGGCCAATCACTTGCCTGCCAGGATGGACTAAGACGGAGCTAGATGATATTCAAAGGCAGACCGAACGATGCTGACAAAGTGCAACAATCATCATCCAAAATCGTCTGTGATACGAACAACTTTGAAGCGGAAAGAAGGAGGACGCGGATTAATAGATGTTGTCAATTTACACACCGAACAGATAAGAAATCTCAGAGAATTCTTCTCAGCAAAAGCTCTCACTTCTGAACTACATAGAGTGGTATCGTTGGCTGATAAGGGATATACACCTCTAAATCTTGCTACCAGAGATGACCTGCTGAATCTACCATTCCTATCAGATACTGAAAAACAAGAGCAATGGTCAAGAAAGGAATTGCATGGACGACATCACCATGAGATTAATCAACCACACATCGACAAAGAAGCCTCCAACAAATGGTTGATGAAAGGAGAATTATTCGCGGAAACAGAGGATTCCTTATGGCCATCCAAGACCAAGTGATCGCTACAAACAACTACAAAAATTTATTATGAAGGACGGAACATTACAAACAGATAGGTGCAGAAAATGCCATATAAGATCGGAGACGATACAGCATATTACGTCCGGATGCGAACAACTGGCCAATACAGACTATCTTCACAGGCATAATCAAGTGTGCAACATTATCCATCAGAAACTTGCACACAAGTACGGACTTCTGAAAACATTCCAGCCATATTACAAGTATCAACCGGCGCCCGTATTGGAAAATGACTCTATCAGATTATACTACGATAGGCCTATTATCACTGACAGAATGGTGACGAATAATAGGCCGGGCATAGTGATGTATGATAAGAGAGCCAGATTAGTAATGCTGGTGGATGTCGCCATACCGAATAATAACAACGTGCTGAACAAGTTCCAGGAGAAAAAGTCCAAACACAGACCTTGCTATTGAGATCAAGCAGATGTGGCACCTCGACAAAATAGATATCGTTCCTGTCATCGTATCCTCGACTGGTTTAATACCCAAAACTTTGCATGATAGCCTTAAGAAATTAGAATTGCATAAGAATACCTATATAGAAATGCAAAAAGCTGTAATTCTTAATACATGTAGGATAGTTAGGAAATTTATGTCAAGTATATTGTAATCGAGCCTATTCCCTTTGATTGCTAAATCTGGGAAAGGTAAATTATATCCAGCTACTAGCTGAGATAGTGCATAAGTCCACGATAATAAATAATACTTTAATAAATCAAAACCATACAGGTGTAGATTCAGTCAAAATACAAATAAACATGTAGAAAATACACCAAATTCAGATCACAATAATTTCTTGAAATCATTTTCTTGTAGGAACTCTCCTATATTATAGTAACTTTTATCAATAAGAAAATATTTGAGTTTTGTTTTTGCACTTTAATTGATAATGACTTAAATTTTTCTGGAAACTTATTCCACACTGACAGTAAACTATAAGTTACATTTTTTGTAAATATGAATAGTTGGGCTTATCCTCTTGAAGAATATTTTTCCTCTTGTATTATAGGAATGTTGGAGTTGAAGATCTTTGAAATCATTATAGTTATTTAAAATGAACATCACTGATTCATAGATATATAGACCATACAGTGTTAAGATGTTGAAATTCTTGAATATGTTCCTGCACGTTTCATATTGATTCATGCCAAAGATGATTCTTAGGCATCTTTTTGTAAAAGAAAAATTCGCTCCGCTTTTGTAGATCTTCCCCAGAAGATGATTCCATATCTTATCCTAGAATGAACGTAGGCGCGATAGGCAGTCAGAGCAGCATCCAGCCCTATCATCCGTATAGTCCGCAATGCATAGCCATAGCGTGCTATCATTGGTGAAATCTTCTCAACGTGACTACACCAGTTGAGATTACGATCAATATTCACTCCTAGAAAAGACAGGTCTTCAACTGACTCAACTTCACAGTCTTGGAATCTTAAATTAAGTTGTTCTTTCTTTCCCTGAATAACAAAAGTTTTGTTTTTCCAGATTTAGCATCAAGTTGTTATTAAGGAACCATTCATTCATATTTTTCATGTCAGTCTCAAGACTTTTCATACATTCATTTTGATTTTCAGCTTTACATATTACTGATGCATCATCTGCAAACATTATGACATCGTTGTTGGTAGTCTGAACTAGATCATTTGTATATATTATGTAGAGCAAAGGTCCCAATATAGAACCCTGCGGTACACCGTTTAATACTTGTTTGGAATCAGATCGTATTATATTTCCGTTTTTCCTCTACTTATTGTCTTTTGGGTTCTTTTGGATAGATATGATCCAATGAGCTGTAATGCTACCCTCTTATACCATATTTCTCCAGCTTATTCAGTAACTTCTCATGGTTGACTCTGTCAAAAGCTTTTGACAGGTCCAGACAGAGGGCCGCTGTAGTATTATTTTGATTTAGTGACCTGATGATAGAAGTAAGTGCTTGATATATTGCATTCAATGTTGACCTTCCTGTCTAAATCCAAACTGTTGTTTCACAAGTATGTTGTTTGCTTCAAAAACTGCATTAATTTGTCAAAATTACACGCTCAAATATTTTATTCACATTGGAAAGCAATGATATTGGCCTATAATTATCAATATTTTCTTTGCTACCTTTTTTATAGATGGGTTTCACCATTGCTTCTTTTAATCTTTGTGGATACTTTCCTGTTTGTAGAATCTGGTTTATAATGTGAGTAAGTGGAGTTTTTATAATTGATGCACAATTCTTGAGCACTTTTACTGGTATGTTATCACTTCCAACTGAACTTTTATTTTTAATTGTAAAATATATTGGTACGTTTCTTGCTCTATAAGTGGACTTAAAAATATGCTATTGTTGCAGGATTTGATGTTATTGTTGTCCGCATCAATACCACTATTGCTTGTATTTGAACTGATAAAATGGGAATTGAATTGGTTGAGTACAGTTTCTTCATTTTGGTGGGGAAATGAATTGAAAATTATGTCATTATTATTATTCTTTTTGTTTGTGATAGTGTTGACTAACTTCCATGTGGCTTTTGTTTTGTTTTCAGACTGTGTTATATAGTTCCTATGACTTATCATTTTAGCCTGTTTCACAACCTGCTTCAGTATACTGCAATATCTTTTGTAATAGTCCTGTGATATTATTCCTTCTTGTACTTCTTCCCACATTGATCTTTTCGGTTACTTGAAATTTTTATCCCTGTTGTTATCCATGTATGTATTGTTCTAGTCATTGAGCACTTCTTCTCTGGAAATATCAGATTCATATACATTTGCATTATCTCTGAGAAACAGTTGTATGCTTCGTCTGGATCCGATCGCCCCAATACACCCTGCCAAGATACATCCTCCAGACTGCTGAAAAACTGCTGCATTTTAGAATCAGTGAAAATCTTTTTCTAATCCATTTTCTTCCATTGGCAACATTATTACACTCCATTGTTATGAATTGAGCCATATGATCCGACAAAAGTGAGTTTATATTATAGTTATTTCTATATGTTGGAGTGTTGGTAAAGATATTATCAATTAATGTTTTTGTTGTTTGTGTAATTCTTGTTGTTTCGTTTATTGTTTGCTGTAGATCATATGTGCAAAGTATATCTACAAAATTATTTTTAACGTGGCTATCTTCCAATAAGTTGATGTTGAAATCTCCACAGAGTATCACATCATATTTATTAAATTTCATACTTATTTCATAGAGTATTTGATCAATTTTATGAAGAAATACCTGTGCATCGCCCAAACAGGTCCTGTAGACTGTCAAAATTATCATTTTTCTGGTATTACTGATTGCACATGATACCTCTATTTCCTTATCCACACTCAGGTTAGTGATCCATTGGACGTTCTCAAAGTCGGTAATATTATCACGGATTAAAATAGCTGTTCCTCCATGTATAAATTTCTCTCTTGCGTAACTTGATATTAACCTGTAGTTGGGAATCTTCAAAAATGGAATTTCATCTTTATTCATCCAGTGTTCACTGAAACAAATTACATCTGGGATCTTTGTGAGTGAGTTGATGAAGAGTTCGATTTCCGGAAGTTTGTTTTGATACATTGAATATTCTGATGTAAGATATTCAAGCAGTTACCGGATTCACTTCTCTGTTGAAGTTTCGTCTGATGTGTAGAAAATGGTTGATTACTATCCCTTTCCCACATATTTTCATTCAGAACTTGTTGTTTCGAATCAGTCGGTACATATACCTTGAAGGAGCTTTTGAATCTGTCTTTCTTAGTTTTCATTTTCTCACATTTGCTGCTTATTTTAAATGTTGTGTCTATATATTCCTTAACTTCTTCAGGCTCGATATCTGGATCTAGACCTGATAAAAATAGGCAAGATTGTTGCTCAGCTATTGTTAGACTGAATTTTTCCATTGCTCCTTTAATTGGGACTGGCCTTGTTTGTTTAGGATTTCGTTTCTTGACAACTTCTCTCCAGTTTTCTCGTTCCTGTTGAATCTTCACTTTAGGTGACTGTTGTTCCTCTTTGGATTCACTTATTTCATCTTCAATGTAAAGCAGTGTTGTTTCCCTTTTTTGTTTACTCGTGGTTTGATTGTGTTGTTGGTTACCTTGTATTTTCTTCACTTCTTGGTTTGTTATTGTTTTAGTGGGCGTCAATTTTTGGTTTGATTGTAATTCAATTTTGAGGTTTTATTTATTATTTGTTGTTGTTTGTGTATTTCTGCTCGATGGTCCACTTTCTGTAACATTTTGACCATAGAACTGTAAGCAGGTTTCAAAGTTGATGGCAGAGACAGTGGAATGTCAACTTTGTTTTGATTGCTTTTTCTGGTTTTGTTTCCACGATTTTTCTATAGGTCTATTTTGTAACTGCGTAATTCTTTCAGCCAAAAGTTTGTTATTTTCCTCAGAATAATGTTGTTATCACTCATTTCATTGAAAAGAAGTTCTTTATTTTTTTGGGATTCCACTAGAACATATTTTAAATGCTCAATTTCCTTCTGCAGTAATAGATTTTCATACCTCATTTTTATATTTTCCTCCTTCAGTTGTATATTTATATTTTGACTTAATTCATTATCCATTTCACTTGCTGGTTTTTCACAGCACTTAACATAGACTTCATCCATGAATGATAGGCCTTTTTTTTCTATTAATCTTCTTGCACAAGAATCGTGGAACGGAGCTCCGCAATTTTTGCAGATAAACGACGTATACGCCTTTTTAGCACAACATTTGTAATATTTTTGTTTTTTTTGAGAATTTTTCACCTCAGAATCGGTACCCTCTTGAGAGCACTGATCTAACGTGTCATTTACACTTTCCGCCATTTTGCCATATGTAATATATATAAAACGTTAACATTGAACCAAAAATGCGACATTTTGAAAGAATTAGATAATTTGAATTTGGGAGGCTTTTACTTGGTAAAATTCCATTATCAATAATGAAAAACAAACAATTACTTTGTTTCAAGGAATTTTACTTAATAATTGCGTTTCGAAACGCGTTTCACTACATCGTAGCTTCTTCAGACGAATGAATGTGCAGACAATAAATGAGAATATAAATATAAATGTTCTCGAGTAATTACTTATTGGGTTGCTTCTTCTTAAGTGGTTATTTATTACAGGTATATCCAATAAAATTAAGGAATAGATTGCTCCCGAAAAGATTCAATAGAGGTGAAGGGCTTAAATCGACTTGTTCATTGATGAGTTTACCTGAGTGTTTGTATTTATTTATTTCTAAAGTTTCCCAAAGATCTACCTTCCAATATTTATTATCTGTATGCAAAATTTCAAACTGTGGGTCGAAAGAGTGATTATTTTCTAAGAGATGATTCGCGTAATTTGAATCTGATTTTTTATTTGAAAAACTGCGTTTATGTTCCGATATTCTAATATTAAAATTTCTATGTGTTCTACCAATGTAGAAATTATCACAGTCATTGCAATTCAATCTATAAACACCTGATTTATTGTTTTTACCTGATTTGGTTTTATTATTTTTTATATATTTGCCTAAATTATTATTAGTTTGGAAAGCTATGTTGAAATTATTCTTGAGTAGCATAAAACGTTAACATTGCAGCAAAAATGCGAAATTTTGAAAGAAATAGATGATGAAAAAAGTGTTTCTGAATTAGCCAGAATACACTCAATTGGAAAATCCACAGTATGCGATATAAAGAAAAAAAGAAAATCAATTGAGAATTTTATATCTTCTTCTGATTCTGGTTCTAGGAAACGGCGTACGCTCAGAACTAGTGAAAATCCGAATGTTGAAAAAGCTCTATACACTTGGTTCTTACAAGAACGATCACGATATACACTTTTATCGGGTGATCTCATATGTGAGAAAGCAATATTTTTTTACACCATTATAACAGGTAGAGTTGATTTCATGGCAAGTCAAGGATGGTTGGAAAAATTCGAAAAAGACATGGAATTCGACAACTTACCATATCAGGCAGGGCCCCCGTGAAGGCTACTGGCGTTTGTGTGCAAAAAAGGATCTTGGCTCCCCTTAAGGCATTTTGGATTGAAGTAAAGCAAAAAACTGAACTTTAGAAGTCATATTTATTTGTAGACTAAAATATCAAAATGAAACAAACAGAACAAAATAAATTCTTGTTCACACCCATTTTAAAACATTTACTTAAGTAATGGGATACAGACACGTTGCCTCGTTGTTTATAAATACAAGAAAATAACCTAAACTGAAAATCACATTCTTTTAGGAACAAATAAATAAGTACTACTCTACTACTTATACTTAGATATTTCTAAAAATATACCAGAACTATGTTTTAAAATTAACAAATAGCTAGGTCTAGGTGCAATAGAAAAATAAAAGATAGCTATTATAGTAGCGATATTTTCCGAGATTTTGCTTATGCAAATTCATTAATTACATTAAATTTATGTTCAAAATTGCTAATAATGTTAGCCCAGACAATCTTTCTTGAATAATTGTCGATCTTAAATAATTTTTAATGATTTTAACTTTGAAAAAGATCGCTCGCCAGAAGCTACAGATACAGGCAATGTCAAAAGAATTCTTAGTGAAATGCTTACGTTTGGAAAGGTGGAGATTAAATTGTTTTCAAATATATATATTGTAAAATACTTAAAGGGTCAGTATCATCAGGTAATGAAAACAACTTTAACGCTTTAATTTCGTTAAACAGATCATTGGAGTCTATATCCTTATTATCCTGATCTGTCAGTCGCTCTTCAAGAATAGAACAATGTTTTAAAAGATCGCTGTCACTTAATTTGAATATGTCGCTAAAAAATCCGAAATTATTATCATACTCATTTAATATGTCAAATCGGTTTTTTTAGAGAGCTTATAGTTTGATCTATAATTTTTAAGAAAAAACTAATTTTAAAGGCGGTTTTTGGATCATGAGGTGTCTCATCTCGGTGTTCATAGTCAAACAGTTTTGGTTTAAATTTCCTTCTAACCGTTGGTAGTGGTGGAAAGTCTTCTTCAATTTCGAGAGAGGATGCTACTTCTTTCGCTTGCACAAGAATTTCTTGAAATGATTGGTCAGATCTATATTGCTGAAAGTGAGTAACTAAATTTTTAGGTAGGTTTGGCATACTTTAATATTAATTGTAGCACTTTGCATTTGTTTGCTGACAATATTTATATGAAATAAAACGTCATGCAAATAATAATTCCACAAATAAATTGAAAATTTTGTACAGACGTTAAGAGGGAACTCGCTTTATGTCTTGCATCAATGTGAAAGGAATTATCTTCAGCCACTTCTAGAAGACTTTCGCAAACCTTAATTGAATAAACTTTAAGGGGCTTTATTGCGTCAATTCTGCTGGACCATCTTGTCTCACTTAGAGGCTTTAAACTTAACTCAGGGACATTTTTTCTCAAAACATACCACCTTTTTGTGGACGACGAAAAAAATTATATAACTCTTGCACAAGATTAAAAAAGTTTATTGTAGCACCTGACACCTTAGAAGCGTCATTTACTATTAAGTTCAAAGTATGAGCCGCACAAGGTACAAAAAGGGCTTTCGTATTCGCATCAAGAATGCGTTTTTGAAGCCCAACATGTTTTCCCTTCATATTTGTCCCATTATCATAACCTTGTCCCCTTATGTGTTTTAATTCTAAATTTAATTTTTTCAAATTTTCTATCACAAATGTATTTATCCCTTCTCCAATAGAGTCCAGTATTGGATTAAACGCAATAAAACTTTCCTCAACTTCAACCTTTTTTGAAGTGGTGTTAAGGACAACATACTCAGAACAAGACTAATTTGCTCAGTATGACTAGTGTCTGGTGTACAATCTAATATTATTGAAAAATATTTTGAACTGCGAACCATTTCTAAAACATTATTTCTTACTTTGGACGACAATAATTCAATTATTTCATTCTGTATTTGCACGCCTAAATAATGAGTCATTTTAACAGATTTTTTTGGGAGTTTTACACTCGGCTAACGTGCTGTCTCATCACTGAATCAAAACAGGCAATCATCTCAACAGCGTTTAGAAAATTTCCATTATCATGTTCGAAAAGCAATTGAGAAGAACTTTGAAATGCCAAGCATTGTGTAGACAAATACTTAACAATCGCAATAATTCTTTCCAACACGTCTCTCCAATATTTTCTTTCCGTTTCTAAAATCCGCAGATGATGAGCATTAAAAGTCATAGATGTCTCCAACATTTTCTTAAAATTTACCCAAGTATCACAAAAAGCGTTAGGAGTTTTACATTTACAAAACAACTTACAACAAAAATAAAATACAGAATCTTTAGAAATAGAGTAAATAAGCCAAGCCCTTTCGACTTTTTCTCCATTTGCTAGATTTCTTTCAAAGCATTTGCACGAAAACAATCTCTTATCTTTATTATTAGGAAAGCTAAAAGTCTATCAAGGGCGGACCACGTTTGACCAATATTCAAGCCATCTCATTGGTGATTCTTTCTTGCCACAAACTGGGGTCGGAAGGAATTATATCGATACTAGCCTCATTACAGCCTTCATCGAAAGTGTCACTTGCAGCAGGTATTTCGGTAGCTGACATTATCAAACTTTTCACACAAGCTGAATTACCTGAAGTGGATTGTTCAAGTGCTGTAGACGAGGATGGTGTCATCGCTTCATCGGACTCTGCATCAGTAGAAGCTGTTTTGCTGCTTCAACCGCTGCCACTTGTTGCAAGACCTGATGTTACTGTTGAAATTTCAAATGGTCCACTCACGGTTATTGATATTACGGATTTAGAATCTTTAGATTCGGACGATTCGGTCGCACCAACATCGATAGTCTCCGTGGAATCTCGATTGTTTTGCAAGAAATGCTTTAAAGTAACCACAATAATAGGCACCATGTGGATAGTGTAGGAAATATTCTTAAAAAGTTAACCAAGTAGCCAATAGTTTTCAACCCTTTATAGGGCAGATTATTATTAAGTAAGATATGGCCGATTAAAGTTTGTATATTTGAGTAAAAAGCAATTTGTTCGAGCCCTTTCAGCTTAAATCCTTTCAAAAGTAAAGGCAAAAAGATATTAAACTAATTTGATCTTATAGCCTTAAAAACCCTACAAAATGGGTTTTAAAAAGATCAATAGCATAAAAACTAAGCGAGTAAAGGATAAAACCAGTTACTTTTTAAACTTGTACATGATATTTCAATTAATAAAAAGATATTTGGCTAAAATAAATTAATTATAACCAGTATCCTATGAAGGGTTAATGTTGATAGTATAAAGTAGGGAACACTTACCATTTCATAAAAAATCAAACCGTTAAATTGCAGTCAGCAGGTATTCGGCACTTAATTAAAAAAAAGTATTAAACAAAATATTACACAACACAACACCACACTTGAGGAAATAAAAATAACTTTATATATAAAAATTAATAGGATTACTTGTTTTTATTCACTTGTTGCACGGTCCAGTGAACTAACTGATTTAAAAACGCCTGTGGCGATGCATCACTTTCATAGCGCTCCAGGCGTTTCATGTCTGAACAAGAAAAATCAAGAAACTGCCGCCTGACATATTCTCGCAACATAGGAATCGGCAGTAACTGGATGATATACTAATAAAATTTCGTGTGTATTTATACCTAATCCTATTTAATTTCTCAACTTTTATTGTAATATTTTTTTTTGGACCCAGGGTTTTGGCGCTCGTGTGCATTGCACACTTTGCACATGCGGTTGCAGGGGCACTGATATCAGGAGAGAAATTGTTCTCAGACGTTAGTGCGGTAGAACCATTTCAAAATAAATTTCTTCAAAGAATACGGGAGATGGATCTAGTGCCAGATCAAGTTTACAACGCAGATGAAAGTGGGTTATTTTGGCGAATTCTTCCAAACAAAACACTAGCCCGTGTTGATGAAAATTCAGCTACAGGTCGGAAGATGAGCAAGGACCGTATTACATTCATGCCAGGCTCTAGTGCATCAGTATCTTATAAAATGAAATTGTTGGTCATCGGAAAAGCCAATAAACCCCTGAGCATTCAAGAACTGCTCCAATTTGCCTGTTTATTATAAAGGGCAAAGAAAAGCGTGGGTAACTAGAGAACTTTTTTATGAATGGTTCCACAAACAAATTATTCCTGATGTTAAAAATAAAATGAACGAGTTGAAATTGCCACAAAAAGCTCTGCTCTTAATAATAAAATAAATTTTATTTTTATTGCGCACTGCGCAAATGGCCATCGACCTTGGGTCCTTCAGCCTAGTTTTACAACAAAATTATTCTAAGTAATCATCCAACAAAAAAAAAAAAAATATATATATATATATAACACTTTATATTAAAATCTAAAAATTTATCTCTGCCTCTTCAGTTCCTCTCTTGTTCTTCCAATGTCAGTATTAATGACTTAGGTGGGTATTTTCTTGCTGCTTGTGCGATATGTTCATGGTGGAAGAGATCCAGAATGTCCTGCGAGTCTTTAAGAAGTGCGTAAAAATTCTTGTTCAACTTTTTAAGTCTTTCTTCTATCGGTTGTATATTCGTTATCTGGTACAATAATTCATTTGGTGGGTTATGTATTCTGTTTTCCGGTGTCTAATCTTTGTTATTGTACGAAGAGATGTAGTTTCGGCGGTTTTAGATTGTTCAAGGCTGGGCGTCTACAGTTAGCAAAGATGGGATGTGCATATTCCAGGACAGGTCTGCATATTGTCTTGTATATTTTAACTGCATTATTTGTGTTTATTCCTCTGTTCCTGACGGTTAGTTTAGTGAAAGTTTTAGCTCTTGATATGGTTCTCTTCTTAATCGCTTTGGTATATTTGTTGAAATTCATTTTGTTGTCGACTTCAACCCCTAGGTATTTTATTTCCGCTGTAGGTTTTTTGGCGATTCCTTTAATTGTTATACTAGGCGAATTTTGACTAATTTTATGATGGAAAATTATATATTGTGATTTCCTTGGATTGGGTTTCAGGCGCCATTTACTCAGCCACATTTCAAGTTTGTTCATCATACTTTGCAATCCATTCAAGCAGGTTGTCAGTGAGCTATCGTGGGAAATTATAAAAGTGTCATCTGCATACTGAAGAGAATATTGCTGGTTGTTTCTTTCTTTTGGGATGTCATAGCAGTAAATTATGTAGAGAAACGGTGACAGGCTAGAACCTTGCGGTGTTCCTTGTTTGGGGAAGAATGGTTCCGACACTGTATTTCTAATTTTCACTGTCAGCTTTCTATCGTTCAAAAATTTATGATTATGTGTATAAGAAATCTCGGTAGGTTAATTTTGTATAATTTGAAGATTAGACCCTGTGCCATATGCTATCGAAAGCCTTTTCAATATCGAGACTTATGGCCGCTGTTTTAAAGTTTTTTAGTTTTACATTTTGTGTGTTCGATACCAAAACGGCCAGTGGATGCGTGGTAGACCTCTTGTTCCTAAATCCAAATTGAGAAGTGGGCAAAATGTTGGTGATATGCTTTTCCATCTTCAGTTTTATTATTTTCTCGAAAAGCTTTCCTAGTACCAGTAGAAGTGTAATAGGTCTGTAGTTTTAACTGACTTGTGGTTTGAGTTAGGTTTAGGAATTGTTATTATACATCCTGTCTTCCATATGAGCGGAAATTGTTGCTTTCTGAGGCAGTTTTCGAAAATTTGTATTATATGTGAGTGTATCTCCGGGTCAAACTGTTTAACTATTCTCCACGAAATGCCATCCACGCCTGGAGCACTATTTCTGGTTGAATGCAGTAGTTGGTAATAATCGCTTTCTTCTATTTTAACAACCTCCTCTGAATATGTAAATTCTTCTTCCACAAATTCGTTGTACCATCTGTCTATATATCTTTCTGTTGTTTTGCTGAATTCTTGGTCATCATCATATGTGTATACAGATTCATAGTAATTTTAAATACCTCAACCTTATCTTTTTCTGTTACATACCACTTTCCATTCTCTTCAAGATCAGGTACTGAGAATGTCTGTTTATATCTGGAAAGTTTTTGATCTCCTGATAGAAGTTTTTACCCTTGGTTTGATTAATGTTGTTGCATGCTTCAACCCATGTGTGTTCTGTATACTGTTGCACCATTTTTTGTATATTTTATTGTAGATGTTAATTTGATTTTTAATTAGAGGATCTCGATTCTGGCAGTATTCCTATACATTTTTCTCTTTGTTTTAATCAACTTTATCACGTAGGGTGGAAGTTCGTGTCTAAAGTTATTTGGTTTTTGATTGGACAGTTGGCTTTAATGCTTGTAGAGACTGTCTTATTGAAGGACTCTATATATTCTTCATTAATTTCTTTTCCCATGTTTTGTTGTATGAAGCTTTTAATGTCCAAATTCACTTTTTAACATTGCATTTGTTGTAATTATATATAGGCGTTATAGACTCTTTCACCACATCACCTCCCATATCAACTGTCAACAACACGCCCAAATGATCTGATCCTATGTCTGGGGTTAAAGTTATTCTTCTGATGTTATTCTGTAGATTTTTTGAGTAAAATATTAAATCGGGTGTACTATCAGGGTTATGGTCCATCAAGAAAGTAGGGGCTGTCTCTGCTTTGGTGAAAAGTCCACACTGTAGAAATCTATTTATTTGTTTTTTCTTACTAGGGTTTGGGTTGAAATCTCCTATAATTATTACATGCTGATAAAGCAAAGCCTTGGTAAAAATATTTTCTTCTATTCTGCAATGTGGATGTATATAAACCAAAAAAATGTGGAGCTTGTCGTCTTTGAAGGGAATAGTGAAGTGAAGTACTTCATTTTGCCTGTTATTCACTGATGGTGGATTGGCTTTACCCATTTTTATTTTTGGATGACACATAGCGATACTGCCCCCCCTAACGTTTAGTTGATAATCACCAACTTTCTTCAATATTTTCCAGTCTTTATAAGAAATTACATGTTCTTCTTTGATCTTTGCTTCTACAAACATGCTCTGCTCTTATTAGATAATGCTCCTGGACATCCAAGAGAAGAGGAATTAATCAGTGAGGAACGAAATATTCAGGTCATGTTTCTACCTCCTAATTGTACTCCATTATGACAACCAATGGATCAACATACAGAATGTAAAATTGCATTATTGAATGAATATTGTGGGACAAGAAGACAATAACGTTTCGCAGTTACTGAAGCAATTGGACCTCAAACATGTGGTGTTTTCTCTTGAAAGGGCCTGGTCATCTGTGTCCAAGAGTTAATATAGAAATCATGGAAGAATTTATGGCCCACACAAGTTGATGATTATGACGCAGATGACCTGTTGCCTCTTTCACGGTTGAGAGAAAAAATTTTGCTAGAGAAAGAATAGATGAATCGCGATCTAAGCATGATGACAGATGTGCTAACAAATGTATCTGGTCGAGAATTAACAACTAAAGACATTGAAGAATGGGTTGTAGGAGATAATGAGAATTATCTCTCTGAAGCTGAAATAATTATCAACATAGAAAGTAACGAAGATACAGAAGAACGTGAAGAAGGCGATGTCATCATGAATTCAGTGAAACATAAAGAAGCTCTCCTGTGTTTCAACAAATGTTTGAAATGGTGCACAGAAAATGATATCCTTAAGCACCAAATATTATTATTGAATAAATTGAGAGAGGAAGCTGCAAATTCTCATCTTCGTTCGTTAAAACAGAAAACAATCCAAGACTTCTTCAGAAGCCAAAAAATGATCTGTGAAATGTATCACTTTCTTAAGAATATGTAGTTATATTTTCACGTTTTTATGTGAATCACAATAATTTAGAGTTTTTCAATGAATATTTCACGTTTTTCAGCCCTGTCTTTTCTTCACTATTTCATTTCAATTACCTCGATAATCCGAATATTTCTGTAATCCGAACAAACCGTGGTCCCATATGATTCGAATTAGAGAGGTTCTACTGTAGTATAAAAATATTGGGGTAGATCGCCAGCAGTTCAAGTTTGAGCACCCCTGCAGTACACTAACTGCAAGCAATTGTGTTAAATCCTGATTTTTTGAATTCATCTGTTTTTGTTAAGCATTGTATAATAATTTGCTAAAGTTCAGAGAAAGAGGGGGTCAGAATATACTTCATTTTATTTTTACTCACCTGAAGGTATGGAACAAGCGAATTTGGTCTTAGGGCAAGCAGATTTGGTTCTCCAAATGAATTCGTAGGAAGGTCCATTTACCCTTAAAAGTGTCGGCTTCTGTTCATCCTGCGAACACTGGAAGATGATTTTTGAGGTATAATCCAAGCCCAATTCATAATTATGACCGAAAATTGAATTTATAACCAATCTTCCATCTTCAAAAGTTGGACTGGCTACTTTACCCAATGAAATGAATCTGAAAAAGAATAACTTCTGCAATATTTGTTCAGACAATTAGGAAGTTATGACGCGTATCCTCCCAGAGGCAGAATTAACCACTCAAATTCTAACTTTTTGCCGTATCGTGGATGTAAAGCACGGTATCACGAATGAAATATGACGCATCATAACAAGAAAAAGGAATAAAACGTTGCAAAAAACTGAATCATTTCTTTTCAGAAGAAAACAACTTATTAATATTTACAAATACAAGTAAACGATGATTTCTACTAAGATATATTATTAAATGCTCGACGCGTTTCGATACTCAGTATCTTTGTCAAGAGCGAATGAATACTACAAATATATCTTACTAACAAATTTTTATATATACTAAAGAGGCAATCCACTCAGAGCTATCCGTACTTGAACTATTGTTTAGGAAATAAATTTAATAATCTAACCTAACCTACCTGATCATTAAGAATTTCCGGTGAATACCTAAATCTGTTAATTTCAAGTACTACCAGAAGGTTGAGTTTTATACCTCAAGAGAGAGAACATCGAAGGTTAGCCAAAAAATAAAATCAAAATTAGAGAAGCGGAAATCTAACGAAATGAAAATTTTTGAAATTCACTGGCCAATTTCACGCTCTGGGAGAACTCGAAGTACACTGGAAAAATCGTTGATTTTGCACATTTATTTTTGAATTTTTTTGTGTGACACTCTATAATAATTATCATTCCTGCCCAAAATTGAGAGTAGGTGTGTATCCTGGCGATACACTCGTGAAATGAAATGAACATGTTGAGAAAAATGTTCATGATGACCCACAAAAAAAAACATTTGATTTTAGTAGCGAGTATGACCCCCCGAGCTCTTATTACAGCGCGCATACGATTTCGCATACTCCCAATGATGTTGTCTATCATCTGTTGAGGTATGTTGTCCCACTCTTCCACCAAAGCCAATGTCAGCTCTTCAACGTTGCCTGGATTCCGTTGTCGAACCCTTCTTCCAAGAATGTCCCAAACGTGTTCGATCGGGTTTACATCCGGTGACCGCGACGGCCAGTCCATTCGTGTGATCCCAACTTCATTGAGATATTCTATCACTATGCGCGCAGTATGAGGGCGCGCGTTATCGTGCATAAAAAGGAAATTTTCCCCTATGTAAGGAGCAAAAGGTACAACATGGGGCTCCAAGATTTCTGTTATATACCGATGGGCATTAAGTGATCCATTGCCAATAATCTCCAGTTCTGTTCGTACTCCCAAGCATATGCCACTCCATATCATAACTGACCCTCCACCGTATTGCTCAGTTCCTGCGAAGTTCGCTTGATTGTACCGTTCCCTCGATGCATCCATATTCTATCTCTACCATCTACGAAATTCACACAATATCGGCTCTCATCACTAAATAAAACTCGTCTCCACTGATTGATTGTCCATGCTACATGCCCCTAGCAAACGCCAAATCTTGCACCTGATGGGCTCTATCGAGTCTTGGTGCTCTTTGCTTGCGCATATGATCTCAGACCTACTTCATTTAATCATCTTCTGACTGTCCTCATACTGACGTTAATGTTATCCACTGCTTGTAAAGGTTACGTGCCTGAACAGCAGTAAGACGAGGATTTCTTATGGTTTGATTGACGATGAAACGGTCATGTATAGCGCGGGTTGCCCGATTTCTTCCTTGTCCTCGCCTCCTCACGTACAATCCAGTTTCCTGTAACGTCGGTAGATTCGATGGATAACCGACGTCGAGACACCCAACATGGTACCGACTGAGCGGTAGGTGCGCCCTTCCTCGATCAATGTAACTGCCCTTGCTACTGAGGTTGGAGGTAAATCTCTCATTCTGAATGAAAAATACCGTTTCGAATCGTAAACAGTAAAAGAATCACAAAACACCGCAACCGATCGAATTTGTATCAAATCAAAGAATGGAAAACTCTCATTCTTTAAACAAGTGCAAATGTGGTCATATACAAAAAAACGTGTGTTGTATTTCATATTTGATAAAAAAAGGTGTGCACATGTGTAAATGAAAAGTTTTATCAATGGTCCCAGAATTCGGTTGTGTATTTTAATACCTACCGACTGTTATCTCCTATGAATTCCTAATTTTCACCAAATTAACCAAATTGTCATCAATAATAATGCAATTCGAACATAAAAATCGCAAACGACAATTTCGACACGCCTGAGTGATAATAAGAAAATTCCAAATTGATAGACGAATTTTAATTACAATTTCTTGATTCAATGGAATTTCTCCAAAATGGTGATTTTCCACTTGAAATTAAATATATTTTGCAAAAACGAAGAGATAAACGCATGAAACAAGAAGGGCGTTACTGTAGGAAGATGTGTCTTGACAGACCATGATATTGTACGTTTCAACTCGGACCACGAAATTCCACAGGGTGTTACGAATTTTTGACAAAAAAAACACTTTTAGTTTTGCCCCCGTATGAAATTTTTTCAAATTTTTTTGTTTTCTCTTATAATTTCTACAAAGCAGAAGAGTTGATCTATAACTTGCCGAAAAAATCATCTAAATCGGTTGAGAATTAGGAAAAATATCGAACTTCGAATTTGGTTAAATTTTCGAGTGTTCCGCTAATTTTGCCTCCGAGTGTATTAAAGTGGAAGGCGGAGTATATACTAACTTTCCGGTTTTTTGCCATTTCGTCAATCTTATATTTTTGAATGATTCTTTATGTAAATTTACAATTGATAATTCTTTTTTACCATATTTTCCCAAAGTTTTTATCCGTCAGCCATCTGATGATGTCTGCTTTACAACATGAAGATGTTGACGTTAATTCAATCTGTCGGAAATGGTAACTTGTGTTACCCAATACCATAACAAATCCTAGTGATTTAAGCGTTCAAAAGAACAAAAATGTTCAAATGAGTAAAAAGTCTGATCTAATTGAAAGACTGTCAAAGTGATTAAAACGTGATTTAAGTAAATGGAAAACTTATAAACATGTTAACAAATGATTATTGTAGGAAATAAATGAAACACTTATAAATATTATATTCCATAAACCTTTAAAAGCCTCCCTTTCATAAGAAAAAAAAATAATAAGCGTTGTCCTGAGCTTCTGTACGAGCACAGCGTGCATTTTTTTCACAGTGGGAATTTCTCTTCGAAAATAAAAATAATGCACGGTTTTTCGAATACTTTTCCTAAAGTCTTTATCAATAACCATTCGGGAGAGTTTTTTCTGAAATGTTTCTTTCTTTTGTTGATTTTATTACTTAATTTTTTTTTTTTTTTTAATAACTGTTCTTTATTGATAATAATATCAAGAGGCCATCGACCAAAGTCCTTCAGCCCAAATGGGTTTGAAATACATTTCTAAAATATTAATAATTACAAAAAAAAAATCTCTAATAATTAGTACTTTAGGAATTTTGGTAACTTTTTAGCTTCTGAAGTAATGTACAGGTTGGAAATTTTCTGAGTGGGTTTTCTGCTGGTTCGTCGTGCAGGAGATCTCTTATGTCATCCAATTCACTCAGTCTCTGTATAAATTTGGTATTCAGTTTCTTGATGCGCTCTCTTATGGGTTCTATCTTGGTTCTCTGGTACAAAAGGTGATTTGGGGATTGTGTAATGGGTTGTTTGGATGCCTCATTTTGGTTATTGCTCTCAGGGATGTTGTTTCAGCAACCTCCAGAATTTTGATCACTGACTCTCTACAATTCGCATATAGGGATGTCCATACTCTATTATTGGTCGACATATGGATTTGTAAATGACCGTTGCTGTTTTCATGTCAATTCCTTGATTATTGTATGTCAAACATCTAAAGTGTTTAGCTCTAGCGATCATTTTCTTTTTATGGTGTTTGCATGAAGTTTCAGGCTGGCTTTGCTGTCAATTTGAATTCCTAGGTATTTTATTGATGGTGTTGGTTTCACTGTTTTCTTGTTTATTGAAATAACTGGGGAATGGTGATTTATGTTGTGATTGAATATAATGAGCTGTGATTTTTCTGGGTTGGCCTTCAATCTCCACTTTGCGAACCATGATGTGATGTTGTTAATGTGCTTTTGAAGTTTTTCCATACATTCTTTTAATGTTTTCCGTGTGAGATTGCTATAGTGTCATCTGCGTATTGTAGTATATATTGATCTTTATTATGAATTGTGGGCATGTCACTGCAATATATGTTGTATAGAAGAGGAGAGAGTGGTGATCCCTGAGGTGTACCTTGCATGGAAGTGAAGAAGTCAGATTCTGAGTCGCCAATTTTGTTTTCAATCTTCTATTCTCAAGATATGATCTTATTATCTGGATAAGATATGATGGAGTGTCTCTTTTGAACATTTTGTAAAGTAAACCTTTTATCCACATACTATCAAATGCTTTATTAGTGTCCATACATACTGCTGCTGTTTTCCTTTTGTTCAATTGTGCATTTTGAAGGTTAGAGATGAAAATTGTGAGAGGGTGAACTGTAGCTTTTTTCTGCGGAAACCAAATTGGTATTTGGAAATAGAATAATGGAAGTGTTCCTCAAGTTTTACTTTAATTATTTTTCTAGTAGCTTTCCTAGTACTGGCAAGAGTGTTATAGGCCTATAGTTTTCAACTTTTTGTGATCTTTATTAGTTTTTGCTATTAGAATGATGGTACCAGTTTTCCATATTTTTGGGAAGGTTTGATTATTCAGACACCATTCGTACATCTTCATTATGTGTTCGTGAATTTGTTGGTTCAATTGTTTGACTATACTCCATGGAACGTTATCTGTCCCTGGAGCACTGTTTTTAGTATTATGCAGAATCTCATAATACGTGTCTTCCTCAATTTGCACTGATTCTTTTTCCTCTGGACATCGGTGAAGCAATCAGTATACCAAGATTCTACCGTTGTTTCTGTTTCAGTATCATAGTTTCTGTCCTTGTCATATTGGTATCCCTGTTTGAAGTGTTCTGCAAATATGTTCGCCTTTTCTTCATCAGATTTGTATTCTCTATTATTGGCTAGAATAGTGGGTATCTTGTGAAATTTTTTGTACTTGGAGAGTTTGTTTATTTGCCGATAGAAATTTCTCCCTTTGGCTTCTCTGATTGCTTCACACGCTTCCGTCCATCTATGAAGTCTGTACTGCCTGATCATATTGTGAATACTAGTATTGTATTCATTTAGTTTGGTTTTAAAATTAGGATTTGGGCAGCGCCTGTATTCTCTGTACATTTTTCGTTTTTGCTTGATCATATTAACAATGAAAGGTGGTAAATCGTGGAGAAATGGATGGTGTTTTGCTGTGGGTGTATATTTTAGAATGGATTTGGAGAGTTTGTTATTGAATAATGTGATGTAATCTTCGTTCATATTTGTATGTTTGTGGGAATTTATAAAGTTAGTGATCTCTTCATTTATTTTATTAATCTTGCATTTATTAAATTGTAAGGTTTTTCTCAATACGGTCTCTTCAGTTTGAGTATCCAAGTCCAATGTGATCAGCATCGCCAAGTGATCCGAACCCAGATCTGGCACAAGTTGTAAATCTTTGATGTTATTTTTAGATTTGTGGAGTAGAGTAATAAATCTGGGGTACTGTCCGGGTTGTTGTCCATTAAAAACGTTGGTGGTGTAATGTATTTTTGAAGGTACCATTTTGGAGAAACTTATTTATTTGTTTATTTTTCATTTGGTTGGGGTTGAAGTCTCCAATTATTATAGAGTATTTGTACAGAGCTGCTTTAGTGAATATAGTTTCCTCAATTTTTGAATATGGATGAATATATATTAAAAATATGTGCAGTTTATCTTCTTTAAATGGAATTGTGAAATGTAATGTTTCATTGAGATTGTTATTCAATGTAGGAGAATTGTTCTTACCCATTCTTAAACTTGGATGACACTGTACTATACTACCTCCACGTGTATTATTAACTGTGTGCCCCACTCGATGTATGACGTCCCAATCTCTGTATGCGATGTTATGATCTTCTTTTATTTTGGCTTCTACAAACATTGCACATTGAATCTTGTTATCTTCTATGAAGTTATTGATCAGGTATTTTTTGGGTCCATAACTGTTAATGTTGTTGTTTATTACTTAATTTTTAATATTTTCATGTTTTTTCAAGTCTTTGATTTTTCTAGTTCATAAGATAAGCATTCAAATAAACCAAAAATGTTCAAATTTTAATGTACAATTAAAATTGTTTGCCGTACCGAAAGCATCATCAATCAAAGCCGCGGACCGCCAAACGCATGCACTAAAATCAGAGAATCAAAGTGCGTTTTGATGTAACAACCACTATTCGCTAGATTCAGCTGTTACGATTTTCTTCAAACGAAGAGGTAATACGAAATGGAAGAGAAAAATTACATACCTGTCCAAAATATGAGGTTTCGATTTATCCACCTTATAGACCATCGAATTGGCAGAAATCAATGATCCGCGTTGATTTAGGAGCGGCCAACAAACATTCAACAAGTAAGTTATGTTTCTATTCCCATTATCTTGGATTACATAATTTTTTTCTTTCGCAATTAGCGGTCTCAAATCGTATACCGAATCGCCGTCCTCGAATCTACAATCTCTATAGTCTTTCGAGAAACATGCTGCAGCACTGTATATGCTCTTAACAAAGGTGCAGGAATTACTTTGTGTCACACTTGTTTCTCTATCAACATAACTGCAGAAGAGATTGATGGTTAGAGAAGATATTCCTTTTCCTTGAGGACACTGATCTCCAAAATATTTCAATTGAAGGTCACCGTTTGTAAGATAATTCTGGTGAATTCCAGCCGATCACATCCTCCTTACCACCGTTTTTATTGACATAACAAGCTGTGACGTTACTGTATAAAGAACAATTGGAAAAGAGATTTCCACAAAGGTTGTATTTAAATGTAGCAGAAGGAAAGTTCTGGTTTCTATCTTCGCCATGAAGACTTTTGAGATTTACTCCTCCAAAACTTGTCGATAATTCGCAGCTATCACTTTGTTTTTCAAACTTTGGACATGCTTTTGGTGTTTCCCACATTATTTTAACCACACAATTTTGTTCAAGTATAAATTTAGGGCCTTTTTCTATGTAGGAACATACTACTTCAATTTCTGTCGAATATGTTTGGTTCACATTACACCTACTTCCCTCACTGATGATTACTTTAATCGCTTTATTCTTTACTTCGAATGATGGTATGCTACCTGTAATGAAAAAATCCTGTAAAGTCGATATCAAAAAAGACAAAAATGATTTTCTTGAAATGACAAATAGTTAATTGATTCCACCGTTACTACGTGATAGTTAATCATGATGATAAGAAATTGAACTATGTATTAAACCAGGGGTGCTAAAACTGCTGGCGATCTACCTCAATATTTTTAGACTACTTACGATCGACTCTGAGAGGCTGCAAATATTTGTGATGCACTGTTGCCGTACATACACGATACACCCTACCTACCTACATACCTAGGTAGGGTGTATCTAACCTAACTCTACCTACCTACATACCTAGGTAGGGTGTACCATAGCATATACAGTGTGTTCCAACGAAAATTTGACCCCCCCTATAACTCCGAAATGAGTAACATTAGCGAAAAACACCAAGACACGTCGATTTTTGTTTCGAGGGGGAGCATTTTTCGAAATAATTCGAAACTTCTCAGATCAACCCCTACCCCAGCAACCCTAACTTTGAAATTCATCATAGGGAATAAGGGTCGAGTGGCACCTTACTGAAAAGGTCTGACAATTCTCCACCTTGATTTGTCATTTTAGAATTTTAAATTAACATACAGGGTGTCCCAACCAAGGGTGAAGTTGAATTCCTGGAAATCCCAAATACTAAATGAAATCGATTTATTTTGGCATAATGCAAGCGCAGGTTTATGCTCGGTCTAGAAAAACGACCTACACTTGTGAATTTGGAGTTGGTGCAATCAACCCCCTATTTCCAGCATCCCCAACTCAAAAATCATTCGATCGATAATAGGTCAAGTGGCACCTCGTTGAAAAGGTACTGCAATTTTCTCTTCGAATTTGGTATTTTCGAAATTCAGAATCATCATACAGGGTGTCCCGAAGCAGGAACATTGAAAATCCAAATAACTTTTTGAAACTGGTTCATTTCGGTATACGAGAACATGTTTGATCCGAGAATAGGACTTTCTTGTGTGGTTATAGAATTTTTGCAATCAACCCTTCCATTCAGCATCCCCAACTTGAAAATCATACAAATAATTCAAGTGGCATATCTTCAGAAAGGTTTTTGAATTCCAGAATGATTAAAGCATTTCATTCAGTTCGGCTCTCCATACAGGATGTCGCTTTCGAAAAATTCAATATCGTCATTTGAAATTATCAACTAAAATTAATTCGAAACTGTTAAAAGTATTGGGGTACGATGTGTTGAGCATCAATTACGAAGAAATAAAGTTGATTTCTGCATTGAAAATGTTCACATTTTTTCATTTCCATCTGGCGTGCAGTCATCTGTTATTTCTCATTTTGCAATGAAATATTATTATTATTCAGATCAGTTCCTCATTATTGTTGTTGTTCGTCAGTTGAAATTAATCTGAAAATGGTTTATTCCACTGAGGAAAGGGTCGAAATTGTATCGACGTATTTTCGAAATAACAGTTGTGCCAAAGAAACGGCAAGGATATTCGATAGGAACCATCCTGAAAGAGAAAGGGAGTCAGTCACCAGT
Organism: Cryptolaemus montrouzieri; assembly: GCA_013387265.2. NCBI lineage: Eukaryota > Metazoa > Arthropoda > Insecta > Coleoptera > Coccinellidae > Cryptolaemus > Cryptolaemus montrouzieri. Next base: position 47,164,134 of record JABFTP020000042.1, read on the forward strand.
ACGTTAAATATTTGGTTGACAAATTCCTAGCTACGGGTTCGGTGGCAAACAAAAACATGAAGTGGCATGTCCTGTCAGAAATGAGGCAACGGAAGTGGCAGTAGTGGGTCATCTACAAATGGAGAATACTACTTCGATCAGAAAACTATCTCGTCTGACTGGTGTATCAGCTACAACTGTCCATAGAATCGTGAAACATCACAAATTTCACCCTACAAGGTAAAATTAGTGCATGAAACAAACGAAGATGATCCAGATCGTCGTTTACAGTTTTGTGAAAATCTAAGTGAAAACCTAAACGCTAATCCAAATTTTCTGAATAACATCTGTTTTTCTGATGAAAGCACCTTTATGCTCAGTGGTGAAGTGAATAGACATAATTGTCGATATTGGGACACACAGAATCCTCATTGGTTTAGAGAGGCCCACACGCAAAGGCCTCAGAAGTTGAACGTTTGGGCAGGAATTTTGGCAATCATCTAGTTGGGCCTTTCTTTATTGAGGGTAATCTGAATGGAAATGGCTACCTACAGTTGTTAGAGGAACACATACATCCTAGATTGACAGAAATTTTACAGAACGATCCAACTCTTTCTGAGGACGAAATGCGTTTTCAACAAGACGGTGCTCCTCCGCATTATGATGCTCGGGTGCGCCAATATTTAGACGAAAATTTCCCAGGAAGGTGGATTGGTAGAAGAGGACCTGTTGAGTGGCCAGCCAGGTCACCAGATTTAAATCCCTAGATTTTTTTTTGTGGGGCCATCTAAAATCTAAAGTTTATGCCACAAGACCAGAAAACCTGGAGGAGCTGCGGATGAGGATTATCACAGAATGCCGACTTTTGACTCCTGAAGTTTTCGCTAATGTGAGAAGAGAGTTCGAAAATCGTCTGTATAACTGTATGGAGGTGGGCGGAGGTCATTTTGAACAATTGTTGTAATAATCAAGTTAGTTTTTTGTTTTCAATTGAATACAAGTTCAATAAATCTCGTTTTCCTGTTTAGATGAGCATCCAATCAGTTTCTCCATCATCCCCTCATCCTGATCCTCACGCCAGAAAACCTCGATTGCCAAACTGAAACCAATGCCTCAGTGATTCAGAAAATAGAAAAATCTTTCTGGAACTTTGCCACTCAACCTGTAATCACTTGTATGATTTTTGAGTTGGGGATGCTGAATGGAAGAGATTGATTGCAAAAATTCCATATTCACGCAAGAGAGTCTTATTCTCGAATCAAACATAAACATGTTCTCGTATTATACCGAAATGAACCAGTTTCAAAAAGTTATTTGGGTTTTCAGTGTTCCTGCTCCGGGACACCCTGTATGCTGATTCTGAATTTCGAAAATACCAAATTCGAAGAGAAAATTGAAATACCTTTCCAACGAGGTGCCACTTGACCTATTTTCGATCGAATGATTTTTGAGTTGGGGATGCTGGAAATAGGGGTTGATTGCACCAACTCCAAATTCACAAGTGTAGGTCGTTTTTCTAGACCGAGCATAAACCTGCGCTTGCATTATGCCAAAATAAATCGATTTCATTTAGTATTTGGGATTTGCAGGAATTCAACTTTACCCTCGGTTGGGACACCCTGTATGTTAATTTAAAATTCTAAAATGACAAATCAGAATGGAGAATTGACAGACCTTTACAGTAAGGTGCCACTCGACCCTTATTCCTATGATGAATTTCGAAATTAGGGTTGCTGGGGTAGGGGGTTGATCTGACAAGTTTCGAATTATTTCGAAAAATGCTCCCCCTCGAAACAAAAATCGACGTGTCTTGGTGTTTTTCGCTAATGTTACTCATTTCGGAGTTATAGGGGGGGTCAAATTTTCGTTGGAACACACTGTATAGGTATTAGCTTTATGCACAATATACATTATTTTAGTCAAGGCTTTGGTTAAGTTTAATTATGTTTTTCTCTATAATATCAATGAAAAAACTCATAGTTATTCAAAATTGCGACTTTATTGGTTGTTACAAAACAAAAGAGTTACATATGGTTGATAGTATTGATGATTCATTTATTTTGTGGAAATTCATTTTTAAAGTAAAACTAAGTGGGACACTTTTGTCACTTACAGTTTTCCACAATTTATTCAATAATCACGACCGGTTTCAACCGGTCATTTTCAAGTGAATTCACTAGGGTAGGGTCGAAACCGATCGTGATTATTGAATAAATTGTGCGGTGACAAAAGTGTCTCATTTCGTTTTACTTATATGGTGTTAAACTTAACTAGGAACAGTGGCACTGCATATCCTCAGCATACTTTTCATAAGATGGTACGTAACCACTGAGTGCTAATCGCAAGCATGATGACATACGATCGTCAGTTAGTCGATTGCGATATTTTCACTTAATTATCTTCATTGCAAAAAATGCAGACTCGCACAAGTAAGTTGACCCAAACATTGTCGTCAGTTGAAGGGTGATTTGTCTTAGATTCGGATATTTATCTTCAGATATAAAACATCAGAAACTTTTATCAGATGCTGTAGCTTTGAGATGTATATCTGATATAATCTGCACCAACTCTATTTGCTATTTCAGTAGCTAATTCCTCAACACTTTTACATTGAAAAGGATAACTCACCGCCGTTTGTACTACATCGAAGAAAAAACTCGTTGTCAACATTTTAGTAGTTTATAAACGGTTACATATTCAACAATTTAATCTAAAAGTATTTGTGGTTATATCAAAAGATATGGTTTTCTTTGTGCTCTATTAGTTCCAGAATAATTAACAATCATTTCTTAAAAAACTCTTCATTTCAACAGTTTTGAAGTCCCGTGCCTTCTTGCCTATACAGCAAATGGCCGCCATAACGTCAGCCTGCTTCACAACTTTCAGTAACATTAAAATGGAAGTAATTCACCAGTGGCGCGATGCTCTGTAAGTCGTACACTCTTGAAGATTTCATTTTTGTTCGAACGATATTGTATTCAGAAAGTAAGAATCTACTCCAGCAATTTATTTTGCAGTAAACATGGTATTCCAGTTTTCTATAAAAAAATCTTGGGTGGCTTTTTCAGATTGGAAGACCACTTTTTTGTTCAAGATTCAGGAGCGGCCTAAACTCTGCTATAATGTCTTTAACTGATAAATTTTTTTGGTGAGTAGTTTCGTCAGAATTTTTTTCCGTAAAAATTCATGAAAATAAGCCTTCACATCATCGCATGCTCCTTCGGCCAGAGAGGATGAATACTTTTTTCCTTTCGTTTTCTTATTGCCCAAGGATAGCTTTATTGATGAATTGAAATAGATTATCCTCATTTTATACAGGAGTGACTCAAAAAATATTGAATATTGTAATTTTAAATATATCATATCTTGATTTTTCAAATGGAACACCCTGTATTTTATTATTCATGTCAACGCATAAAATATTTTGCTATATTTTTGCAGAAGTAACCTTATCTTTATCTTCGATAATTTTCGAAATATTCGATTATTTTAATTTATTCTACAAACCATATCAAACTCATCAGCATCATTATTCGCACAGAAGTTTTTTATCTGTAATGATTCAAGCAGTAAAAATGAAACCCAAACAAGATAATTCATTTAAGGAATGATAAAATCAAGATGATTAAAACGGTAATCGAGGTATGTGTTGACATTTTTTTTTATTTGTGCTTTCTGCCAGGTGTCCGGACATATCATATTCTGCATTTTTAAATGGTTTTATTTAGCTCACCCCGTTTGTTTTATTTATTCTTGGGTCAAATTTAGTAATTCAAATTTCACCCTCTTCCTGTCAACCGATTAATCTGAAATTTTGTATACACTTTGGATTTTGGTGACAATACAATTATATTTATTCATTATCATTATAAATACAAGATGGCCGCCGCTACAAAATGGCGGATAATTTATGTTTCATTAATCCCATCAATATGGGTATCAAATGAAAGGGCTCAACAAGCAGAATACAATATACTATAAAAAATTGAAATCCAAGATGGCGGCCGCTACAAAATGGCGGATAACGTAGGTTTTATCAATCCTATCAATATGGGTATCAAATGAAAGTGCTCAACCAGTAGAATACAATGTAGCCAGCTGATATCAACAAAACTGGGGGTTTACCAGCGGAACTGGAAATATTTGTGGGGGCAAAAGTCATGCTACGGTCCAATATTGACGTTTCAAAGGGATTAGTAAATGGCGCTATAGGCTACATCACCGAAATCGTTTGGCCTCAATTTCGTCGAACTCAGATGTATGCAACAGATGTACCTTCCATCCGAATTGATTTCGCAAGAGACGGAGTACATCTTATACACCGAAAGCCATACAGTTTCCAGCTAAGTACAATTATGGGACAGCTGAAAGAAGAATGTTGCCTTTAATACTATCATGGGCTTCTACAATACATAAAATGCAGGGCAGCACTGTGGATCACGCAGTCGTATACTTAGGTGCGAAACTGTTTGAAGAAGGTCAAGCCTACGTGGCTCTTAGTAGAGTAAGATCTTTGCAGGGACTACGTATAGAGGAGTTGGATTGCAATAAACTAACGGGCAAGAAACCTTGCAATAATGAAGCACTAAATGAATTAAAAAAATGCGAAATAAAAACTAAAACTAGAAAATAAAAATAGGTAAAAAACTTTTTAAGTTAAACGGTTTTATGTTAAATATACATTGCACTGTTTAAGATAAATGTACTAAAACAAAAAATAATAAAATAGATACAGTCGTGGGAATTATAAACATATGCATAGACTAGACTAAAATAAAACCGTGGGGCACGTCAATTGTCTACAATCGTTGATTAAAATGTTTGTTTTGTAATGTTACACTATAATTATTAGGCAGTTGTGCAACCGACAACGATGGACGTGTGATAAGTAGGGCTAGAATGTGGAAACAAGCTAGCAAGCTCGATTATAAGCGAGTTTAGGGTTTCATAGTGGTGAGCGAGTAGTACTTTTGTCATATGTTTTGTCGATTAAAGACAAACAACAAGCAGTGAAACGATTCCTCGCCAGCCAGCAGTGTGAATGTCCAACGATAAACTAGTTAAAACATCTCTTTTATTTACATGGAGTGTATAACTATTAGAATTTCCATGAGCAAGAAAATAGTAAATAATTTCCTCACCGTCTGCGGGCCAACTGCCTAACGACGAATTAAACGATTCTTCTATCGCACATTAAGTCGATAATTTGTAGACAATTGACGTGCCCCACGGTTTTATTTTAGTCTAGTCTATGCATATGTTTATAATTCCCACGACTGTATCTATTTTATTATTTTTGGTTTTAGTACATTTATCTTAAACAGTGCAATGTATGTTTAACATAAAACCGTTTAACTTAAAAAGTTTTTTACCTATTTTTATACATGGTGAACTTATCAGTGTTTCGTTATTAAATATTGTTAAAGTGAGGTTCGAACCCAATTTTCTCAATTGACTGCCATGAAGTTCTCTAAAGAAGAAATGGTTTATATGATTTTTATTCTGGGTGAGTGTGATAGAAATTCTTTGTTGGCAAGTAGAGTTTATGCACAAAGGTTTCCTGATAAGAGGCATCCTCATGCAATATGCTTTGAAAAACTTCTAATTAGATTAATCGAAACGGGTAATATCGCTTACAAAAAACATGAAAACCAGAAACTGCTACAGCTGAAGACAACCAGTTATCAGTTTTGTTGACAGTGACAGAGGACCCATATAAAAGCCAAAGAGAAATTTCTCAGTTAACAGATATAAGTCAAACTTCCAGAGAATCTTGAAAGTGAATAAATTTCATTTATATCATGTAAACCTGCACCATTAACTGAACAATGAAGACTATGAAAATCGAATCAATTTTGCAATTCGACAAGTGACAAAGTAGCGGAAAATCCAAATATGTTTAGCAGAGTTCTTTTCTCGGACGAGGCAACTTTCCACAAGAATGGGCTTGTTGACAAGCACAACTTTCATTATTACGCCTCGGAAAATCCACACCTCATGAGACAAATAGATCAGCAGCATCGTTGGTCCTGAAGGTATGGGCTGCTATAGTAGATGGATATCTAATTGGGCCGCACTTTTTCGACGGGCACCTCAATAGTGAAATGTATTTAGATTTTCTGTAAAATCATCTACCAATGTTACTTGCCGATGTACCAGAGCATATAAGACAAGATTTGTGGTTTCAACAGGATGGAGCACCGGCACATTACTCACATCAGGTTAGGGAGCATTTGAATCATGTATTTCCAAACAAATGGATAGGACGTGGTGATCCTGTCAAATGGCCAGCTAGGTTTCCGGGCCTTACAAGTTTAGATTTCTTCTTGTGGAGTTATATTAAGGGCATCGTTTACCAGATTCCTTCTACTACACAGTTGGATATGAGACAGAGAATAGTCGCCGCCTTTCAGTCAGTTATACCGCAAATGTTGTCGAGAGTTCAACGGTCTTTCCTCAGAAGGTTGAGTTGTGTCTACAAAAAACGGGCAACATTTCGACACTTATTGAAATAGTTCAACACCTTGTAGGTCATCTCACCAAAAACCAATCTATTACGTATTTCATACACGACTACCTTAAAATATCTCCATTTCTTTGATCAAGTATAATGGTATGTACTAATAAACTTCTTCTTTCGCAACCTCTGATTTTATTATTTTAGTTTTTTTTTATTTCGAAAATGGTCGAAGATAAAGATGAGGTTACTTCTGCAAAAATATGGCACAATATTTTATGCGTTGACATGAATAATAGAATACAGGATGTTCCATTTGAAAAAATTAAGATATGATATTTTTGAAATTACAATATTCAATGATTTTTTTGAGTTACTCCTGTATAAAATGAGGATACTCTATTTCAATTCATCAATAAAGCTATCCTTGGGCAATAAGAAAACGAAAAGAAAAAAGTATTCATCCTCTCTGGCCGAAGGAGCATGCCTATTTTCATGAACTTTACGGAAAAAGAATATTGTGACAAAACTACTCACCAAAAAAACTTATAACTTAAAGACTTTATAGCAGAGTTTAGGCCGCTCCTGAATCTTGAACGAAAAAGTGGTTTTCCAATCTGGAAAAACCACCCAAGATTTTTTTATAGAAAATTGGGACACCCTGTTTAGTGCAAAATAAATTGGTGAAGTAGATTCTTACTTTCTAAATACAATACCGTTCGAACAAAAATGAAATCTTCAAGAGTGTACGAGCTACAGAGCACCGCTCCACTGGTGAATACCCCAGTATATATAAAATCCTTGGTTGTAGGAATCTAACTTTTATCCTTTAGGTATTCTGTGAATAATTTGAAGTTGATTTATGGAAGGAAAACGATGGCCATTTGCGATACAATGTGAATCGAAAGTAAATTCGTCGGTTCTCTGGTTATTGTAATCTAATTGATGCTCTTTGTATCTAGTTTTGAATGAACGAACAGTTTGACCAATATAGGACAACTTGTCAACTCTAGTATTGTCAAATTTATCAGTTTTATCTTTACTATTGAAAAATTCTTGGAAGAGTTTAATGCGAGTTTTGAAAGGCTACTTTGTTATACTGTTTTGAAATGACATTTGCAATCTTTTCGCTGAAAGGGCCAAAACATGTTAATGAACTGTATTTATCTGTATTAGTTGATTCTATACGTGGGTGAATATTATACGCTGTTTATTTCTTTCTGTTCATTTCGTTTATTATATTTGAAGGATAACCATTGTTATTAGCTTTATCTTTAATAGTTGCCTGGATATATTTTCTTCAGATTATGGCGAAGAGAAAGCTCCATGAAGAATTGAAGCAAACGCAGCGTATTTATGAGATTCTGGATGAGTTGAGTCATGAGGGATGCAAATGTAAGTAAAGGTGGGTTTTCAATATATATCAAAACTTAGTGTGTTATTTTCAAAGTGATTGTTAAGTCTAACAAGTGATTCTATCGACTTATCTCTATTGTGGAAAGACGGAAATTGCATTCTTAAATTTTACTGAACTATTGTGATAGTATAATACATAATTTAATTTCTCATTATCATCATGATTAACAGAGGCTCAATTCAAATTCAATACAAAAAGAACTCGAAGAAGGTGTAATCAAAAGAAGACGAAGTAGAAATTGTACAGTTGTTCGAAAAGAACTGCAAGAATATTGAACACAAATCATTCAGAGAAACGAAAACCAATCTGATAGTTACCTTTATTAATGTACGAGGTCCCATCTACTTGACATGCTTGCGAGTGTTCTAAATCGCATTCGTTTTTTTGTGGTCCCCTGGTCACCAAACTACCGCATATATTCAACAGAAAATATTTCGATCCGACAGCTTTAACTCTATGGCCATACTTGTTGGAGAGACCTTCCAAATTATATGTCATGTCGTTCTTTGCATCGTGTATTATACAATTTGTGGGCAACTTGACGCATCCAAACGAAGATTCCACTTCAAACTTGTATGTTCTACCTTGTTGCGCTGGTTCCATATACTTCGGATTGGCAAAATATGGAACAAGCCAATTGCAGTGTACTTTAACTTCCATTTTTAGCTGGAAAAATATGTATTTTTTTAAATTAACATTGATATAAAATAAAGGCCATTGTTAATTAGTGATATTGTATATACACGGTGTTACATAATAGTATGTCACAACTTAAGGGAGTAAATCTGCGTGCAATTTTAAGAAGAAAGTTCATATAAACATAGGTCCGTAAAAGCTTCGTGACGGAGCTACAAGGTGTTGAAATTTTCGGAAAAAAATGATTTTTTCTTCAAAATTCCTGTAGTTTATGAGATATTTAGCCCAAATTTGGAATGCAAGCTATTTTTTACAGCTTTCATCATAACACGTCCTAGATTTTAACTGAATTTCACAAGATGTTTTCTTTTCCGAAGCCATGTCTCCTTTTGCCCTTTCAAACTTTTTTGCAGTACGCCACTGATCAGCGTACAATCAATTTTCGTCATCTTCGTTCAATTTAGAATTTTTTGACACTTGTAATTTTTTCTTATCTCCGACCGTTCTCGAGCAAAAAATTGAAAGCAATTTTAATTAAAAAAATGACTAGTAGGCTTTGATTCTTTTCATTTATTTATTCGTTTTGACAGTTGCAAAGGTTGAACCAGTGTCTGCTCGGATTGTTTATTAAATTAACCTTTAGTTTTAAGACTTTCAAAGTCATTGCTGTGAGAAAAAATGGCTAATTTTACTAACGCCGAATTGGCTGATATCCATTACATGTACGGTCTGGCTGACGGAAACACAAGAGAAACTGAGCGATTATATCAGGTGCGCTTTCCAAATCGAGTAACACCAGACAGGCGAACATTTTCAAATATCCACAGAAGGTTGAGGGAAACTGGTACTTACTGCAAATAATCATTTTAAAGGTGCAACTCAAACTATGAGAACTCCAGATATTGAGGAAGCAGTTTTGAATTGTATTGATTTGCATCCTCATGTGAGTACAAGGAAAATTGGAAATCAGTTGAATATTTCACATGTTCTGGTTTGGAGGATTCTCCACGACTTTTTATTGTACCCGTTTCATATTCAACGCTTCCAAACTCTACTTCCTCGAGATTTTCCTTCAAGACTGAATTTGTACCGATGGTTCTTAAATGAAATTAGGGAAAATGATCATTTTGATAGTGAAATAATGTTCACAGACGAAGCTAACTTTTCGAGAACTGCTATCATAAATTTTCACAATAATCATTATTGGGCTGAGGAAAACCCCCATTTGATTGAAGAATCTCATCATCAAGAACAATTCTCACTAACTGTCACTTTTGGTGAGAAACATAAAGTGGTTCATGCATGACGGGGCACCAGCACACTTCAGTGGAGAAGCTAGGGAATTCTTGAATTCAACAACCGATGGATAGGTCGGTGTGGGCCAGCACCATGGCCTCCTAGGTCCCCAGACTTAAATAGTTTAGACTCTTTTTTATGGGGATATCTCAAAAGTTTAGTTTATTCCACTCTGGTGAACACTGTAGAAGAATTGAGAAATCGAATAATAACCTCTTGTCACACGATAAGAAATACCCCAGGAATATTTCAAAGAGTGCATGATAATAAGCGAACAAGGACAAAGGCCTGTATCCTGCAGGTGGAGGACACTTCCAGCAATTTATTCAGTTTTTAATTGTTGTTTTTTTAGATTGATATTGAATAAGTATAAGTTGAGTCTCAGAAGAAGAGCTATCAGAATAATGGCAAATTTTGGACATACCTATCGAGTATTTCTATTATTTTTTTTTATTTATCGAATAACATACAATTCAAATAATTCAAATTCAATAATTTTTCACTCGAAAACGGTTGGATACGAAAAAATTGTCGAAAAAGTTTATAAATTGAACGAAGATGACGAAAATTGTTTGTACGCTGATCAGTGGCGTACTGCAAAAAAGTTTGAAAGGGCAAAAGAAGACATGGCGCTCCATAAAAGAAAACACCTTGTAGATTCTAGTTAAAATCTAGGACGTGTAATGATGGAGGCTGTGAAAAATAGCTTGCATTCCAAATTTGGGCTGAATATCTCAAAAACTGCAGGAATTTTGAAGAAAAAAACAATTTTTTCCGGAAATTTTAACACCTGTAGCTCCGTAACGAAGCTTTTGCGAACCTATGTTTATATGAACTTTTTTCTTAAAATGGCACGTAGATTTAGCCCCTTAAGTTGTGACATACTATTATGTAACACCCTGTATAGCAAGTAGTAATTTCTGAAATTGTACTGTATGCCTTGATGACAACCAGATATAAATTAGGAGCGTGAGTCTTTCGACAGATCGCTTCCATGCTGACACGGTGTGCAGCGTTGCGTTAATAGTCGAACTAGTGTGACTTCTTGAGGTTTTCTGTTTATCTACCCTTTATTTTTATGGTTTCCCGGTGGCGATGGTGAGTGACCTCTGTCTCGGTTCGTTGAAGGGTGCAATAACATTTACATGTTTCGTTACGCTGCAACGAGTTGAGATGAGTAGGTGGCAGTCTGGCCTGATGTTGTTATAGGTATGAAATACTGACGAAGTCTAATGAGACTGAAACTGCATACTATTGCACCTATTCATGACATCCGACGGAGCTGTACCATTAATGTGTGGCCCTGGTTGACGGTGATAATAAATGGTGGGTCGGAAAACCAGCTCCTTCAGGGAAGGTTGAAAATTGTTCCTTGATTGGAAATTCTTAAATGTGTCTAATTGAATTTTACCAAAAAAAATGTGTCTTACTACGTTAGGTCACTAACTTTACAGCCCACTTGGTAAAGGACTTCTAAGATAAATATCAAGCTAAATTGTGTGTTTATACAATAGAAATCCTCATTTAATTTTTCAAAAACAGGGAAATTGGGATTCCCAACTGTTTTTTTTGATTTTATTATGTTGCCTGTGCTTATTGTTAATTTATTTTTTTCGATTCTAAATATTTCCTCAGGTATGTAGTACAATACTTTATGTAAATAATTAGAAATTACTTTCAATTTTTATGTTTTACTCGTATTTTGCTTTTTGTTTGAGGACATTGGGTTTTTGTGGGGTCATACTATAATTCGAATTCAACTTATTGTACTTGACACAGCAGTTTAAGATATTAGTGTCACAATTATCATAATTGTCATAATACCTCCTGAAGTAGATAAACCAACAGATGAAGAGGATATAGATGAAAATGAATGCCATCCTGACGAATTTCAAGACAGCAACGTAGAAGACAATCTGCCCTTTTCAGAATGGATAAAACTAAACAAAATCTTCGAATCTAATCCATTAAAAAAAGGATAACTCCGAAAGTTCAATCAGTCTGGACTGAGGATACAATCGACCTTAGTATGAATGAAACGCATGGTTATATTAACCGACTAGATATTCTGAAAGCAACTGAAAAACGAAATTTCGGTAAAAATCTTTGAAGAGCTGATGGATTAGGATATTTTGAAGCTTATAGCAGGACATCATAATTAAACACCTCAAAATAGTCTAGGGAACACTTCTGAATATCGATATATCGTATCCAGAACGATCAATATGGATTTTTTTAAAGAAATGAACAGCTGCATCAATTTCTCACCAAATTATGTAGAGTGCCGCAACAGATTTGAGTTTTTTTTTATAAAAAACTAAAAATGCAGCAGATGCGACGCTGCTTTATAATCATTTCATGTATTCAGTGTTTGAAATCAGTTAGTTGGCACTTTGTTTCTGTTGTAAGCACAAATAAAAGATTCAAGTTTTGTGATTCGACCATGAACGACATTTGACTAGAGAAGAGATGTTACGAGCCGTTGGCATGCTCCAAGCTGGGAGCTCACAACGGGAAGTATCCAGGGTTCTGGGAAGTAGCCCAAGACCGATTTCTGGTTTTACAAGCCAGAAGAGATCGTACTACCACAGCATCTCAATTAGCTCAAGAGCTATCACGAGTTCATAATGTACAAATTTCCGACCAAACTGTGAGAAATCGACTCCACGAAGGTCAACTCCACTCCAGACGTCCTTTAAGAGTTCCACAACTGACCCATGGAAATCGCGCTGCTCGTTTAGCTTGGTGCCAAGAACACGTACACTGGGATCTAGACGGGTGGGCCACAGTTCTCTTCAGTGATGAATCTAGATTTAGTTATTATCCCGATTCGGGAAGAATTCGAATATGGAGGGAACCTGGAAAGCTAAACCGTCTCCAGCATGCTCGAGAAGTTGTTAAGACAGGGAGGCGGATCAGTGATGTTTTGGGGAGGTATACGCCTTGGTGGAAGAACTGACCTCGTTTTCATACAGAACAACCTCACGGGAAATTCTTACGCAAATGAGATAGTTTGACCTGTAGTGGTACCGTATCTCCAAACAATGGGTCAAAATCCACTCTTCCAACAAGATAATGCCCCTCCTCATCGTGCAAGAGTTGTCTTGAACGTTCTTGAAGAGAATGATATCGATCTTCTACCGTGGCCATCCTGATCCCCAGATCTGAATCCCATCGAGCATGTGTGGGACACCGTAAAAAGAAATCTCCTGCGTCAAAACGTCATGAACAGGAGCTTCGATTAGCAGTTCAGGAGGCTTGGAATGACTTAGGCCAAAATGTAATAGACAATTTAATATTGAGCATGCCGCGACGATGCCAAAAAAGTGTCATTAATAACAGAGGTGGACCTTCTGGGTACTGAAAAATAGAAGTGCTTTCATATTCGTTTCGAAATATATAAGACTAAGCTAAACAATATGATCGTAAACAAGCGCGCACTTGACATAAAGTAATATATCCCAATCACCGAGTCATTTTCCAAGCGTCGAATCTACTTTTGAACTGATTGACTTTGCTTGCACTCACCACCGAACTAGGTAGACGATTCCACAAGTCGAAAATTCTGTTCGAAAAGAAATTCTGCCGTAGATTTGTCTTAAAATTTTCAACATTTGAATTGTGGAGGCCGTTACTTGATGTAGATCCATGATATAAATGAGATAAAAAACACAAGGTTTAACTTTAATCTACACTTTATTTGAAAAAATTCGACGACGTTTCGCTGACACAGCAGCTTTATCAAGAATGACAAACAGATTGAAGAGTATGGTATTATAAACAAATCGTAGAACAAGTTGGATGAATAACAGGAAAATCCACACCGAGCCATTGTACAGTTAGTATGAAAGGTAATAAAACTAATTAAACAAGTTAAGTAGGGGTGAATAATTCACATCTACCTGCTCATTCAAAAGCTTGTCCGAATGTTTGTATCTATTTATTTCTAATGCTTCTAGGAGATCTAATTTTAAACTTTTGATTTTATATGTAATATGTCAAAGTTTTTATTGAATGAATGGTTTTCTTTTATTAAGTAGTTTGAATAATTTGAATCAGATTTATTTTTATCGAAGCTACGTTTATGTTCAGATGTTCTTATGCCAAAATCCTTGTATTCCTACCGATATTACACCGACTCCAAAACGAGGCTTTTTAATATGTTCCGAAGTTAATATAATTTCCAAACTTCTAATGACTTAGGTAAACATATTGTAATAAAGCTCGTGTCAAAACTCAGAATCTATAAATGATTGGATAAAATTTATACATAGGATCTGATATAGCAAGTCTGCCTGTCTTCACATCACAGCCACCAAAACTTTTCTGCAACATATATGTAATTCTTCGGGCTTTCGAGGTGACAATTGCAACATGTTCCGACCAGCTAAGGTTATTTGTGACTGTTATTCTAGATCGACATGACTTGAAACAGTTTTTAGAGTGTGGCCCTCAATGGTGTAGGTGAAGTTTGGATTAGTCCTACCTATGTGTAGAACGACACACCTCTCCAAATTCAGTGGAAGTAACCATGTCACGCAGATCGAAGGTATATAGAAGAAAAAGTATGGGCCCAAGGACAGAACCTTGGGGAACACCACTAACAACAGACCACTCCTTGGAGGAATACATACCACCGACCTTGACACGGAAGGATCTATTTGACAAAAACGAGCTAATCCATGAGTAAATCACCCCTGATCCCCCGATGCTCGAGTGTATGCAGCAAACAGCGATGTGGTACACGATCAAACGCTTTTACAAAGACAAGGTATATCACATCTATAGGATTTCCAGCATCCCAAGCTTTCGTCCAGTCGTTGATTGATATAATTAAGTTTGTGAGGGTCGATCGACCAGGAAGAAAACCGTTCTGTTGATCAGGGATAATATTGTTGGATAGAGTGAATGTGATGATCTGGTCGCATATAATTATCTCCAGAACCTTGCCAACCGCAGATACGAGGCTTATAGAGCGATAATTAGTGGCACAAAGTTTATCACCTTTCTTGCAAATCGGTGTGATTGAAGCAGTACGCCAGTGGCGGGAAAGTGAGAAGTGCTAAGTGACTGTGAGAAGATCATGAAGACAGTTGTAAGAAATATTGTGAAACGTTATCAGGTCCAGGAGTAGTGTTGGTTTTGAGCTTGGTTAGATATTCTCTGACTGTTTCCTCCGTTATTTTGATACAATCGAGCGTTATCAACCCATGCAGTGTTTGAGGTACAGGAATGGGGCCAACAGGTTCTGTAGTGAAAGACAAAGAGAATGCTTGAGCAAGAATGTCTGCGGATTCAGTTGCGTTGTTACAGATTTGGCCTGAGTTATCCCTAATCAAAGGGACAATAACTTTACTATTCAAAGTCGAATACTTGAGGTCAATAGGTTCGAGTGAGTACGATGATTTTGGAAATCAGTGGCGGATCTACTTTTAAAATAACGTAGCCACAGTGATTTCTTGATTTTCGAGATGTTAAGAATGGGATCAGTTATCCCGGGGTTTGACTGGATTCTCAGTGACTGTCTTCTCATAGGTATTGGTGGAAATGATATCTTCGATAGTGTGTAGCATTTTCGTCCAATTAGTTTCAATATCATCTTCTTGTCGAATTATCGAATTCCAGTTTCATGAGCGCAGATTTTCATCTAACCTAACCTTGTCGTAGTTTACTCTCAAAACTTTTCTATTTTGTCTTTTACTAGGGGCACTATAGTGAAGTTGAAGTTAGAAGAACTAAGTGATCGGACTTGCCGAAAGGAGGAAAATGTTGAATGTCTCAGAGCAACTACGAGTCGTTCGTTATAAATAAATCAAGTGTAGATTGCTTCTGTCCCTGTCGAAATCTCGTTGGCTTCTCTATCAGCTGACATAAACTAGAATTGAAAAATAATTCGGCATATGGACAAGACGGTGAGTTCGTTGAAGGTAGGGCGGTCAAGGGCCATTTAATATCGGTGTAATTGAAATCGCCAGTAATGAGTATGTTTTTATGGGTTAGAGGAGATCCGACAAGAAACGTACTACTGCGTTGTCAGCTATACAGGGGCGTGGTCGATGAATACAGCCGATAAATATGGAAAAATCTGTATTAGAGATATTCAGAAAAATATTGTCTATGTCAGTCCAGTCATTCTGAAAAACTTCCACTTTGAAATAATCCGTAATCATTGAATTTACAAATATACATACGCCTCGATGACCATGATAAGGATGATGGAGTTGCACAAATGTCAGTAGTTCAGAATGTTTGGAAGAAAGAGACTGAATATTTGTATAAAGTATCGGCCATATTGAAAGGGAATCTAGTTCATTGAACTTTGCACGTACGATGTCACATTTGTTATGGTAGAAACACCCTTTATACAGGGGTATCCACCGGGACCGTCCGTTAAAAACTTTTTAAGTTACAATTACAATATCAAGCTGAAATTTTATACGCGGCCATAACTAGCGATTTCCAATTGAAGTGAAATATTTTCGAAGTGATACCCGGTTATACCAGAAGTGGGTCATCACTTTGTTATTTCAAATGGCAATCTACCTTTTTTATTATACATCTAGAACCGACATTTGAGGAAGGCATAAAATACCCAAGTAGCTCGTAGATCTTTTGCACTATAGAGACAATTTTTGCTTGGGTGGATAGAAGAAGGATCAAGGAATTTTTTAAGCAGTCTACACATGTCAAATGTTTATTGCGTTGTTTTGTAAAAATTTTTCAATTTGGCATTTTTCAAACGGTAATAACTCAATTTTTTCAAATGGCACATGCCAATTTTTATATCGCCATCAGATGAAGCGTCAAATTTCAGATGGAATTGTATCAGCATGTACTATACCCATCTCTTATAGTTTTTTTTGCAAGAACTAACAGAGAATGCTTTGAAGTATTTGAATTAAGTAGCTGAACTGGCTACGCTCACCTGATAGGTGCCTAAAATTAATGTACTTGTCACTTCGTTCATTCGAATTTGATATTTCAACAAAAATTGTCGTTACTTCAGATTGAAAATATCCAAAAAATACAACACATTTGAAATAAAACCACTGGTTATTCAAACGAAAATATAGTTAATCTTTTTTTAATTCATTTTAGAATGTCAAAAAGTAGTGGGTAGAAATTGCAGCCAATTCAATAACCAATTTTCAAATTTACCGTTTTTGAGTAAAATAAAATTTCGAAGCATTAGAAGCAATTTTCTACAATTCGGATGAATAAAAATTGTAGGAACTAAGCGAAAACCAATCATCGAAGATAATTACATTAATACGAATAAATGATAGCAAACATCATAGGAGAAAACTAATTTACCATCTGAATAAATGTTCAATATGGCCCCATTTCGCTCGATACACTTGACAGCTCGTATACGAACATGATGAGTTGCTCTCCTAGTTTCCTCAGGATCAATATTACGAAAAGCATTATGAATGCGCTTTAGTAACTCTTCTTTACTTCTTTCATGAATAAAATACAATTCACTCTTGATTTTGCCCCATGAATAAAAATCAAGTGGCGTCAGGTCCGGAGAACGCGGAGGTCATAAATTTGGTCCTTGATTACCCCAACATCTATCCTCGAACATTTCTGTTAGCTGCCGATCTACAGATCAAGTTTTATGTGCTGGTGCACCATCCATTTCTTAATAGCAATCCCTCAGAATGTTAAGGGGTAATCCACCAAAAAAATTTGCTAATATTCCTCTCAAAATTTCCAGGTTTCTTTGTCCATTAAGATTTTCCTCATAAATGTGATGAGCCAACAAATCATTCATTAAAATTGCAAAAACGTTCACGCTGAATTTATTTTGGAAATCAATAACCTCAATGAAATGTGGATTTTCTGTGGCCCAAAAATGTCGATTTCTCCTTTCATTGAACTTGGCTTCACCAGACCATATAATTTTTTGCAGAATTGTCTCATTTTCTTGAAGCCGAATTAATAAATTTTCACAGAAATTTAGCCGCTTGGGAAGGTCAGTTGGTTTCAATTTTTGTAGTCTGATAAAAGAATACCGGTGCATGTTTTGTTCTTTAAGGATCCTTTGAATGGAAGTATAACTCAATCCAATATCCATTGATGCTGACTTAATGGACGCATGTGGATTGGCACGAAAATACGCTAATGTATTAATTTGATTGTCGTCGTCCTCGAGAATTGGTTTTCTTCTAGTTTCTATGTATTTTGTTCCTCCAAATTGCAGAAAATTGCTTCGAATCCTTCGAGATTTTGTTTTACTCATAGGCGCCAAATTTGGAAATTGGTTATTGAATTGCCTGCAAGTTCTATCCACCACTTTTTGACATTCGACATTTTATTATCAATCTAGTGTTTTTCTAAAATTTTCACTTCAAATTACGAACAATTCTTGTTGAAATATCAAATTCGACTGAACGAAGTGACAAGTACATTAATTTTAGGCACCTGTCAGGTGAGCGTAGCCAGTTCAGCTACTTTATTCAAATATTTCAAAGCATTCTCTGTGAGTTCTTGCAAAATCATCAAAATTCAATATATTCCCAAATTATTTCGGAACTATAAGAGATGGTACATGCTGATACAATTCCATCCGAAATTTGACGCTGCATCTGATGGCGATATAAAAATTGGCACGTGCCATTTGAAAAAATTGAGTTATTGCTGTTTGAAAAAGGCCAAATTGAAAAATTTTTACAAAACAACGCAATAAACATTCGACATGTGTAGACTGCTTAAAAAATTCCTTGATCCTTCTTCTATCCACCCAAGCAAAAATTGTCTCTATAGTGCAAAAGATCTACGAGCTACTTGGGTATTTTATGCCTTCCTCAAATGTCGGTTCTAGATGTATAATAAAAAAGGTAGATTGCCATTTGAAATAACAAAGTGATGACCCACTTCCGGTATAACCGGAAATGGTATCACTTCGAAAATATTTCACTCCAATTGGAAATCGCTAGTTATGGCCGCGTATAAAATTTCAGCTTGATATTGTAATTTTAACGGACGGTCCCGGTGGATATCTCTGTATAAGTATATCAACTGAATAGAAAGTGTGGTTATAGGTTAACAAGTAATACCCTTCACTTCATTGGGCCTGTAAAGAAGACTTACACAGAGTTTGGAGGGCCACGGATGCAGAGAGGATATCAGGAAAGGAAAGAAACTCAAGGATTTTCCGTAACTCTTATGATTTACAATTCAGGTAATTATTTCACTTTCTTCAGGAGAACTCAAACTGGAGCAAACTAGCCCCAGTTTACAGTAACCTTAAGAATTTTTGCAGTAATTTGCATTATTTTGAACTGCCAACATTTTCAGTGTATAATGTTTTTTCAAATCCTTATACTAACCTTTTTCCCAACAGATGCTACCACTTTAAGATGATTGTTGATATTATCGTATCTCACTTGTTGAGTTTTAATTTCCCCAAAAACCAGAGTATCATTTCCCACTTTACAACCAGCTACTTCTAAACCACATTCTCGAACTGATCCACATAAAGCTATTTTAAATGTTTCGCCTTTCCAAGGCACTGATATAATTCTCCTATTTAGTGCACGAAAATCTATTAATTCTTTGGTATCTAGCAGGAACGTGCACGGTGGTTGGTAATCAGGTTTCAGCATTTCTATTTCAAGCTGGCATTGGGTATCCATAATGTTCAGTCGAGGTTTCTGTAAAGTAAAATGATATTTGTGAATTGGCAAAGTGAACGATTCTAGAGAAAACTTTGTCTATGATTTGTTATGAGAAACAACATATTTTAAAATGTGGCACGCCACTGATCTGGACTTATACGTCTGCGGGGAGTGTGAGTCTCTCACACACTAATCTTAACCTCTAAAAAATATGTAAAAATTTTTACAAGCTAGAGAGCAGTTATGAATAAAATCGAATGGAGAAGAACGTGTAATTAAGCCATGGGCCTACTTGGCCTGTAGAGCTGTAGATATATATATATATATATATATATATATATATATATATATATATATATATATAGGAGTTTTACCCCGACGAGTTGCCCATATATCTGTTCATGCAATCAAACTGATTTAATGAAAAAATATAAATCCACCACCCGGTAATTAATACCATTGCCAGGCAATGATTATAATCGAAACATATCCTGGAATAATTATATATTAGGATAACGTTAAATGTTATGAGAATATATCAATCTACCAGAATATATACATACTATAGCATCATCAGACAATTATATCAATGTACCAACGAGTAGTGTCAGAGGCTTTCTCCCCGGAAAAATCCAGTGTACGGACCTTACTCAAGTAACACTGAATGTTACTCATTAATAGTTTCCTAACGAACGATCGAATAGAATACTGCTCTGAATATAAATATGACAAAATTGTCAGTTAATTATATTACATTTATATAAACAAATAAATAAAATATGAAATGAGATTCTGAGCAGTATAAACTAAAGAGAAAACCTATGACTCTACCTCATTATTTTTTTCGGAAAGAAACCTACGAAGAATATTACAAGATTTGATGACTGTTATCTTTTGTAACTGTTCAAACAAATTTTTCTTCATACCCAAAATCTCAATACTTTTGTGAAGATTTCTAGGAATAACACCTGTTGTGGAAATAATAATCGGTAGAATAAATATTTTCTTCATTTTCCACATTTTTTAATCTCGTCGCCAAGCATCATATATTTAGAAATTTTTTCATTGTATTTATTTTGTATATTATGTGTGTCGGGTATAGCAATATCAATTATATATGTTATTTGATTCTGTTTATCATTAAGAATGATATCTGGTCTATTGTGTTTTACAGCTCTGTTGCAAAGAATTGTTTTATCAAAATAAAGTTTATATTTGTCATTTTCACAAATAATCTCAGGTTCATATTTGTGAAATTTTTTTCTTTGGGAATTAGGTCATGTTTAATTCCTAGGTTAAAATGAATAATATTAGCGACGGCATTATGTCTTTCTAAATAATTTGTTGAAGCAAGCACTGAGCACGATGATAATATATGAAAAACTGTTTCTGAAGAACAGAAACATCTACGGCAAGAATCATCTATATTTTGTTTGATGATGTGTTTTCTATAATTCCTCGTGAAAACAACCTGATCCTGGATCGCAATTGCCAAGCCTTCTGTTTCAGCAAACAATTCTCCAGATACTAACCATTTATTCGATGCGATTTCATCAATATAATCATTTTTCAATTCTTTAGGGTGCTTTCCGTGTAATTCCTTCTGCATCCAACTTTCTCTTTTAGAATTATCAGCAAATATATCAAAATCTACCTTTTGCATTGTCAAGTTCAGAGGTGTAAGATTATAATCTGAAGCAACAACAATATCATGTAATTTAGACGTTCTCTGTTTATCATGAAAATGGGAACGTAGATGAAAAATCTGTTTACTATGAACATTATTCAAATCAGTTAATCCACGACCTCCAAGATGTCTAGGTAGTGTAACTCTCTGAACAGCTGACTTTGGGTGGTGCTTATGATATTTACAAAGCATTTTCCTCGTTTGACATTGTAATTCATTTAGATCAGTTTTAGACCATTTAATAATTCCAAAAGAAGATGTAAGAATAGGAACTGCATAGGAGTTGATAGCTCTGAAAAGGTTTTTACTAGTTAAATGACTCTTGATGATAATTTTAAGTCTTTTGTAATATGAACTTCTAATATTTTCTTTAGTGCTGCTATGGTTAATTGTCTTCTCCTGACAAAATCCAAGATATTTATATGTATCTCCTTGATGCATTGGCTCGATTTCGATATTGGAAATCTTTATATAATCAGAGGTGATCTTTCCTTTTCAATAGAAAGATTTTTACATTTTGGAAGCCCAAATTTCATATGAATATCATTGGAATAGTTGAAAGTAATCTCAAGTAGACTTTTTAAATGTGATCTGGTTCCGGCATATAATTTAGTATCATCTAAATAAATTAAGTGACTTAATTTGAATTCAGTTGATAGACTCTTTATTTTGAAGCCGAAACTAGTAGCATTTAATTCATGAGATAATGGATTAAGGCAAAGACAAAACCAAAGAGCACTTAAAGAATCACCTTGAAAAATGCCTCTTTTGATTGGAATTACTTCGGATTTTAACGATTGTTTTGAAATATTTAAATGAAGATTGGTTCTCCAATTTTTCATTACAAATTCAAGAAAAAGACGAAGTGTCTTATCAATTTTATAAATTTCCAAAATTTCTTGAAGCCATGAATGGGAAGAACTATCAACAGCCTTTTGGTAATCAATGAAGGCTGTATGAATATTTCTTCTTAGTTTGAGCTTGATTCAAAGCAACAGAATCAATTACAAGTTGCTCTTTAGTACCAAGGTGTTTTTTCTACATCCTTTTGATGTTTGGAAAGAATATTATAATTCTCCAAATGTGCATAAATTTTTGGGTAATACATGCAGTTAGAATTTTATATATTGTTGGAAGGCAAGTAATTGGTCTATATTGAGACGGATCAATAGTATTATCACTTTTCGGTTTTAAATAAGTAATTCCTTGTGTGAAAAATAAAGGAGTAGCTGAGGGTTCTTTATTATAAATGAAAAATATTCAGCCAATTTTTCATGAACGCAAGAGAATTTCTTGAACCAAAAGTTATGAATACCATCAACACCTGGAGATTTCCAATTTTTGTGTGTTTAATAACTGATGTTATATCTTCGTTTGAAAATTTTCAAATTGCATGCATTCTATTTTAGAAAATCGAGACCTTTCATTTAAAATCCAACTTGCATTGGAATTGTGTTGCCTTGGCACTGCCCAAATTGAAGACCAATAATCAGTTAAAATATCAATTTTGGGAACTCCATTTCCAGAAATATTTTCATTTGAACCTGAAATAAATTTGTAAAAATGTTTTCCATTATTTTTGAATAGTTTGTTTTGGAATTTTCTATCTGAATTTATTTTATATTCACGTAGTCTAATGGAGTATACTGAAAGTTTTTGTTTTAAAGTATCGATGTATTCTATCAATTGTCCATTACTTATCTCATTATTTTTATGGGTTTTATATTTGAGGAATATTTTTCCAATATGTGCCATAAGTTTTTTGACCGATTACCTCTGGAATATTGAGTCAATCTTCCTAAATCACATCTGATAGAAGAAATTTTACCTTCTAACCTTTTTGCCATGAAGGTTTTTCTTGATATTATAATTAGATCCAAAATTTTCTAATTTGTATCCAGAATGTTTAACTACTGTAATAGCGGCACAATATATAATCAGATGAAGTGTATAGATATTCATTACTTTAACAAGTTGCTTTGGAAGAATATTCTCATTAAGCTCGTTTATACAATCAAAATTTTCTTTGAATAATGAATTTTAGGTCTTAAAGTTGGGTCAATATTTTCAAATAAATTCATTTGATTGAGAAATAAATTTTCTATATCTTTGTTATCATTATTTTAGATGAATTTTCTGATTTATTTTCGATGCTTTTCATGAATGGGACTAGGTTTTCATCTGAAACTTCAAAATTTAAATGTTCTTCTTGTTGAATGTTGTTTTTAATTGATTTTAATTCTGATTCAGATATAAAGTTTCTATTTTCAATATACCGTCTTTGATTCGCAATATATATATATATATATATATATATATATATATATATATATATATATATATATATATATATATATATATATATATATAATAATTGACTCTTTTCAAGGAACATTAAAGGTAAAATTGGTAGTTATATATATATATATATATATATATATATATATATATATATATATATATATATATATATATATAACTACCAATTTTACCCTTTAATGTTCCCTTGAAAAGAGTCAATTTTGTTCACCTACACAATTCACAGATAACACAACCAAATTTATATGGAATCACTCGGTATTTCACATTATTGATTGGTTTTAACCATCGATCTTTGACTACTTGTGAAGAATGAAGTTTTTTGTTGTAAAAAAACTGGATAGTATGATACAAAATGTTGAATTATCACCACATGTTCGGGTTATTGTACTCAGTCGTCACTGACATTTGAAACTGTGAATTTCAAAATTTAAAAAAGCCTGTAATCATAATTGAAAATGCCTTACGTTGGATTGTCTGATGTGCAGGGGGATCGAATAACTGCTCTCGTTGAAGAAGGGGTGACACAGAGGGGTATAGCGGCCACATTGGGGGTATCACAGGGGGTGCAAAATAGGCCTAGAAGAAGTCGTAGGAAGATCACTTCTGAAGAATAAGACCGCTTTTCGTGCCAAATAGACCATAGTGCGTCGCACCCCATACACCAAAGGCAATTTCTGGAAACAACAGGCATCAGTGTATCAGTCGAAACGATACGTCAAAGACTTCGTTCAAGGGGTTTATACAGCAGAAGGCCCTTAAGAGTTCCAGAGCTAACCACACAACAGAAAATTAACAGACTTAATTGGTGTATCGAGCACTATAATTGGAATATTGAGAATTGATGAAATGTCCTTTTTTTGGATGAGACCAGAATTGGTGTTCGATCAGATGACCGCCGAATTCGGGTTTCAAGGGGTCGTGGAAGACAAGCTAGACTTCGAGCAGCAAGACAAATTCCGAAAAGCCAAGGGGGCAGTCTGATGTTTTGGGGTGGCATTATGCTAGGAGGAAAACAGATTTTATTTCGTTTCCTGCGAGTGTAACGGTTAGAAATTACGTAGACCTAGTGCTGGAGCCCGAAGTGAGACTCTGGTGAGGTGCCCACGGTGAGAATTTCACTTTTATGCAAAATAATGCTCCTCCGCATACCAGAAACCCCGCGCGACATTATCTTGAAACAAAGGGAATCGCTATTTTGGACTGGCCAGCTTGCTCTCCAGACCTAAATCCTATTGAACATTTATGGGATAATCTGAAAAGGAAAATTAGATCGCGCCAGGATAATCCAAGAACCCCACAACAGCTTATCCAAGCCGCCACAGAAGATTGGCAGAATATCACCTCAGAGGAGGTCGAAAACTTAATCCAAAGCATGCCTAGACGGATTCAGGCTTGTATCAGGGCAAGATGAGGTAAAACAAGCTGCTGAGGTCGAGAAAAAACACCTAGTCTGTGAGAAAACAATTCTCAATTTTTTTTAATACATGCGTGAAGTCTCTTATTTTGTTTCGTTTGTTTCTTTCTTAAAATAAACCATAATTTATTTTATCTTTCAATTGAAATATCTCAAAAAGGATCAATTCTGACAATCCTTCGAAATTTCCAAAATCCCTGAGGTAATATTCAAAATATCGGGTGATTCCATATAAATTTGATTGTGTGTATTTCCTTCATATGATATTTACAAGCATACCTGTAGTGCATTTCGCATAATATTTACGAGTCGATTTATTGTCACTTCTAAGACATATGATGCAACGTCCAACATAATGTTGTGACCTGAGAGGGGGAGGGGGAACGACCTCACTAATGCCTAATTATCATAATCATAACAAAGTCAGAAATGATAAATTTGATCAAAAATTAAATGAAGGCATAATGGTTGGTTATCAATCAAATGGTTATAATATACTAGATAGACGTCATTTTTGACGAAATAAATTTTGAAACATCTAGACCCAAACTTGATGAAGTGGTTGAAACATTAAGACCACAACTTAATGACGGCTTCCAGCCAGAAAACTGCATAAAACGTAGTAAAATGCCTAAAACTACTTTAAAAGTAGTTAAAGATGGATGATGATTGTTGTACTTAGTCAGCATCGTTTGGGTCTGCCTTTGAATATCATCCAGTTCTGTTTTAGACCATCTGATTCCTCCAAATGAGTAAAGCAACACTGGAATGGCGTAGGTGTTAATTGCTTAGAATACATTCCCCGAGTTCAGCATTGACTTCAGCACAGTCTTCAGACGCTGACTGTACTCTGAACGAATCTTCTCCTTTGACTGTTTTTGGTCTAGCAATCTGGCTTGTTGGTATCTCAGATATTTGTAAGTGTCGCCTTCCCTCATACACTGTATAATATCACCATTAGGAAGTTGTGTTTCACCATTTATGACTTTCCCTCTTAATTTTTCAATTCCGAATTTCATATGAACATATGCCGAGAACTTACTGACAGTTTTCAGCAAATCATACAATTGCTTCTTGTTCGAAGCATATAATTTGATGTCATCCATACACAGTAGGTGGGAGATTTTGTGATCGTTCCTATCTGATCTTATCCTAAAATGTTCCATTGAGCATTGAAGACAATGGGTTCATAGCCAAACAGAACCATAGTAGACTCAAAGAGTCTCCTTGAAAAATTCCTCGACGTATGGGTATATATATTATATTATTAATCGAGGATACGATGACAGGAACAATATGTATTTTATCCAGGTGCCACATTTGCTTGATCTCAATAGCAAGGTCTGTGTATTTGGACTTTTTCTCCTGAAACTTGTTCAGCACATTGTTATTATTCGGTATGGCGACATCCACCAGCATTGCTGTTCTGGCTCTCTTATCATACACCACTATGTCCGGCCTATTATTCGTCACCATTCTGTCAGTGATAACAGGCCTATAGTAGTATAATTTGATTGAGTCATTTTACAATACTGGCGTCGGTTGATACTTGTAATATGGCTGAAAGGCATTCGAAGTCCGTACTTGTGTGCAAGTTTCTGATGGATACTGTTGCACACTTGATTATGCCTGTGAAGATAGTCCGTATTGGCCAATTGTTCGCAGCCGGACGTAATATGCTGTATAGTCTCCGATCTTATATGGCATTTTCTGCACTTATCTGTTTGTAATGTTCCGTCCTTCATAATAAATTTTTGTAGTTGTTCGTAGCGATTACTTGGTCTTGAATGGCCATAAGGAATCCTTCTGTTTCCGCGAATAATTCTCCTTTCATCAACCATTTGTTGGAGGCTTCTTTGTCGATGTGTGGTTGATTAATCTCATGGTGATGTCGTCCATGCAATTCCTTTCTTGACCATAGCTCTTGTTTTTCAGTATCTGATAGGAACGGTAGATTCAGCAGATCATCTCTGGAAGAAAGATTTAAAGGTGTATAACCCTTATCAGCCAACGATACCACTCTATGGAGGTCAGAAGTGAGAGTTTTTCAGAGAAGAATTCTCTGAGATTTTTATCTGTTCGGTGTGTAAATTGACGATATCTATTAATCCGCGTCCTCCTTTTTCCGCTTCAAAGTTGTTCGTATCGCAGACGATTTTCGATGATAATTGTTGTACTTTGTCAGCATCGTTCGGGTCTGCCTTTGAAAAAGCAACACTGGAATGGCGTAGGTGTTGATTGCCTTGACTAGATTCTCCGAGTTCAACATTGATTTCAGGACATTTTCAGACGCTGACAATCTGAACGAATCTTCTCCTTTGACTGTTTTTGGTCTAGCAATCTGGCTTGTTGGTATCTTAGATACTTGTATGTATCGCCATCCCTCATACACTGTATAATATCATCGTTTGGAAGTTGTGTTTCACCATCTATGACTTTCCCTCTTTGAATGTTCAGGGTCTTACATTTTTCAATCCCGAATTTCATATGAACATCTGCCGAGAACTTACTGACAGTTTTCAGCAGACCATCCAATTGCTTCTTCTTCGAAGCATATAATTTGATGTCATCCATATACAACAATTAAGAGATTATATGATAGTTTCTATCTGTTTTCATCCTAAATCCGTATCCTGTTCTATTGAGCATTGAGGACAATGGGTTCATAGCTAAACAGAACCATAATGGACTCAAAGAGTAGTCTCGAAAAATTCCACGACGTATGGGTATCTCGTCGGTTTCAATTGACTGAAATTGAATTGTTGTCTTCAAGAATTCTACCAGGGCTGAGTGAATTTTGTATATCTGTAATACTTCGACAAGCCAAGAATGGCGGTACTATCGAATGCCTTCAGATAATCGAGAAAAGCTGAAAGAACATTCCGATGCCCTACGTGTGCTTGTTTTATTATCACAGAATCGATGATGAGTTGTTCCTTGCACCCGTGGTGTTTCTTTGTGCATCCTTTCTGCTCCTCTGCTAATATATTGTTGTCGTCAAGGTGTTGGTATATTCGATTGGATATGCATGAGGTGAGTATTTTGTAGAGTGTTGGCAGGCAAGTAATTGGCCTATATTGAAACGGATCATGTGTTCTATCGCTTTTAGGTAGCATATGTGTTAAGCCTTGTGTTAGGAAAGTGGGTGTTTTCCTGGGATGTTGAAGAACATACGTGAGCTGTTTCGCTATGGCTCCATGGAGCTTATCAAACTTCTTGTATCAGAAGCTGTGGATATTATCTATACATGTGGCCTTCCAATTGTTGATCGCTGTAACTACTGTTGTGATTTCTTGTGACTTTCATTGACGGTAGGTATACCGTTATGAGTATCATCTTCACTTCTGAGTTCCATTATGACCTCTTCTCGTATGCTTTGCAGCGTTTCTGAAGAAAGTAGCCTGTTTTTAACGATTGTTCTTCGTTTATCCGAAATTCTCTGCTCGGATATGTGCTGTAATTCCGGATATTTTTCTACGAACGCAAGGTGTAACGCGTATCTGTATGCTGTCATTTCCGATTCCAAGTTTGTAATCCTGTAATAGGAACGCATAATGAAGGAATTCATTTCTGGGGACCACTTCATGCGTTTCCTAGGGAGTCCGGCTCTCGTGGTCGTAGGCATAATGGCTTGCGCCACCGTTGAAACATCAAGAGTCGGTTGGGAGGTATTGATGTTGTTTCCCACTTGGTTTTGTGTTGCAGTATCCCTACTCGATATTGAACGCGACAAGAGGTTATGGTGGTACAATTTCGATTCACCCTTTTATTCCGTAGATTGTACATCATTGAATAGTTTGCATTTTATACCTACTGCCAGGTTAAGCTAGGGTATCTCGGGTTCGCTAAGCCCGTACTCAGAAATAATGTTCCTGAGCCCCTGCGGCCTATTATTGTTACCTTAACCGAGGTATTTGCTTTTAGGACACCTGTATACGCATTATTACTCGCAAAAGTATTCATCATTGACTCGATACTATTTTTTCTTATTGTTGACTCATCAAGCTTATTCATAACAGTTTCAATACTTTAAGTAGTCCAAACAATGAATATAAAACGCACGATTACAAAATCAGTTGTTCCTGGTCGAAAACATTCTGCGAATCGTGAGTTCTGAATTTCGTGTGCTTGTGAACGTCCCTTATGCGGATTGAATCACGAAAACTTGTCTGAAATCCTCACAAACTATTTTAATAAAAATTAAAAAGTTAAATTCAATAGTGACAAGGTTTATGAAACGGTACGTATTCAAATTTATACCAATATCGGGTGATCCACTTCTAAGGACCAATGTTTATGAGAATAAAATCTAATCTAACTGCTACGTTCTCATGTTTCTTATAAACAGAGATAATGAGAATTTCATAGAATATTGACATCAGCAGAAATCCTATATAATATTAGAGAAGCATATTTAGGTTTATTTGTGTGAAAAGAAATTCATAATTTTTTCCACTCAGTTTTCGGGTAAAATCAGATCAATTTTTATATTCAGCTAAAATATTTTGATCAAGCACACAATGTTTCCAAGATTTCATCATCATAAATAATTTTTTAAGTAAGAACCCAAAAGACAAAGAAAGAAGCAACGAATCTTACACAGTAGCATCTACATTCAACCATACAGGGTATCCCAAGTTAATGGAATTTTATCTTCCCTATTTTTCATTTCATTATAGGATTGGGGAATTGTACAAATAAGTGATAGCGCACATGTAAGATAAATATTATCATTTGCATATTGTTCTTTGTTATATGAAATAGGCGAGATATTTTTAATTCTCTCACTTCTCCTGCAATTATTCTCGTGTTCGTTATCTGTTTTGGTGATAGATTTACTTGTTTTTGGCTGTACAAGTTCTATGGGGTCTTCAACTACTTTTAAGGTAGTTTTAGGCATTTTACTAGGTTTTATCGAGTTTTCTGGCTGAAAGCCTCATTAAGTTTTAGTCTTAATGTTTCAACCCCTTCATCAAGTTTGGGTCTTGATGTTTTAAAATTTATTTCGTCAAAAATGACTATTTTTACAGCCTCCATCATTACACGTCCTAAATTTTAACTAGAATCTACAAGGTGTTTTCTTTTGCGGGGCCATGTCTTCTTTTGCCCTTTCAAACTTTTCTGCAATACGCCACTGAACAGTGTATAATCAATTTTCGTCATCGTCGTTCAATTTAGAAACTTTTTTGACACTTGTAATTTTTTCGTATCTCCAACAGTTTTCGAGTGAAAAATTATTGAATTTGAATTGTAGTTTATTTTTGGGACACGAACAGGAAACTCCAGCAAAGTGTCCACGTTTTACAAACACAAATTACATTAATTGCTTATACTATAACTAAATCTTTATATCGAAAAAAAACAAACAAGAAAACTAATAATGATTATTCCTTAGTGTTTTTCAGAAATCTTTTCGAGGAGTACAATGATACCACAAAGAAGTCAATATTCTCACAATAATTATTACTCGATCTGAACATTCTAGGAGAGTTCGAGGAGCTATTTGTGTTGGAAAAGGGTGTATTGAATGGGTTGAAATGTTTCAAACTCCTCTGCAGAACACTGAAAGCTACTAGAGACAGTAAATCAGGAGAATCTACTCTTGCATTTACAATTTTATATAAGGTAACAATATCTGTAGCGACTCTACGATGTTCGAGCGAAAGGACGTTAAAATGTGAGCGCAAGAAGTTATACTCTCTATCAAACAACATATTATTCATGAAAGCCAAACATTTCAAAAACTCATTTTGAACTGAGTCAAGGCGAGTCTTAAATTGTACTGCGGGTTCCATACTGAAGTGGCAAAGTTCAAACGACCGAATACATAAGTATAGTATAAAGAGAGCAATGTATTATTATTCTAGAAATTTTTACCTTTCCTGTTCACAAACCCCAACATTCGAAATGCTGAACCGACGATACTCTCGATATGACACTAATAAAAAAAATTATTTTGATAGCTCGTCTTCTGAGACTTATACTTATTCAATATCAAACAAAAAAAAAGAACAGTTCAAAATTAAATGAATTGTTGGAAGTGTCCTCCACCTGCAAGAATACAGGCCTCTGATTATTATTCGATTTCTCAATTCTTCTACAGTGTTCACTGGAGTGGTATAAACTAAACTTTTCAGATATCCATATAAGAAAAAGTCTGAACTATTTAAGTCTGGGGACCTAGGAGGCCATGGTTCTGGCCCACTCCGACCTATCCATCGGTTGTTGAATGTATTATTCAAGAATTCCCTAGCTTCTCCACTAAAATGTACTGGTGCCCCGTCATGCATGAACCACATTATGTTTCTCACCAAAAGTGGCACATCCTCGAGCAATAAAGGTAACTCCTGTCTGTTAGGCAAAAAAATGGTCCAATCAAATAATTTCCAATTATTCCGACCTAGACAATTAGTGAGAATTGTTCTTGATGATGAGATTCTGCAATCAAATGGGGTTTTCGTCAGCCCAATAATGATTATTGAGAAAATTTGTGAAAGCACTTCTCGAAAAGTTAGCTTCATCTGTGAACATTATTTCACTATCAAAATGATCATTTTCTCTAATTTTATCTTAGAGCCATCGGCAGAAATTCAGTCTTGAAGGAAAATCTCGAAGAAGTAGAGTTTGGACGCGGTGAATATGAAACGGGTACAATAAGTCGTGGAAAATTCTTCAAATTAGAACATGTGAAATATTCAACTGATCTCCAATTTTCTTGTACTCACATGAGAATTCAGATCAATACAATTCAAAACTGCTTCCTCAATATCTGGAGTTCTCATAGTTTGAGTTGCACTTTTAAATGATTATTTGGAGTAAAAGTACCAGTTTCCGTCAACCTTCTGTGGATACTTGAAAATGTTCGCCTGTCTGGTGTTACTCGATTTGGAAAGCACACCTGATATAATCGCCTAGCGTCTGTCATGTTTTCGCGTTAGTGAAATTAGCCATTTTTTCTTACAGCAATAACTTCAAAAGTCTTAAAACTAATCTTTAATTTAATAAACAATTCGAGCAGACACTGGTTCAACTTTAGCAACTTTCAAAATAAATAAATAAATGAGAAAAATCAAAGCCTACTAGTTATTTTTTTAAGTAACTCTCAGTCAAAGATGATCAGCTTCAGATCTGGGTTGGGAGGTATTGATTGGACAGCTTTGTATCAGATGTCTGATCCTGATTTGGCATGACAGATTCCTAAGTGTCTTCCAGGAATTAAGTCATCGCATTTTTACTTTAAAGGCAGTAAGCTCAACAAAGACAAGCAAATCATTGATCACAAATGGCATAAAAGTGCAAACGTACTTGGCTGGAGTCACGGGCGAATATTATGACAGATACTGTAAGATTTTGAGACGAATTATTCAAATGGCAAAGAAGATGGATAACAGTAGGTATATCTCTAATTCCAATAACAAACAGAGAGCTACCTGGAAACTGATTGAGACGTACACAGGAAACAAGCCTAAGAATGTTTCCGTCTTGAATAAGATCTCGACTAAAGACAAAACTAGTGAGGACATCTTAAATGAGCTAAATGCATATTTTGTTAGTAGTGGTAGGTGTGGACACAGTAACGTTGACAGGGTTGGTGTTGGCTGTGAAAGTCCTACAAGTAGTAGTAGTAGTACTGGAGAACACAGATCCAGCCGAAGTCTTCAACATTATAATGACTCTTAAGAATACTGGGTCCTGCGGCTTTGACGACATTCCTGTAGCGCTGATCAAGATAGTGGCCCAGGAGATATCTCCGGTATTGGCACATCGCTAATATGATGTTCGAGAGGGGCAAATATCCTGACATGCCTGAAGTAGCTAAGATAAAGGCAATTTTCAAGAAGGGCAACAAAGAGGAAATGACGAACTACAGACCGATTTCGCTCTTAAGTAATATTAGCAAAATATTTGAAAAATTAATACACAGCAGAATTGTCAGCTTTTTCGAGACGTATAAAGTGTTGACTGAAAGTCAGAATGGATTTAGAAAGGTTAGATCAACTACAAGAGCTATATATGTCGCTACTACAAATATATTGAAGAACTTAAATAGAGGTAGAGTCACTGTTTTGGCATGCGTAGACCTGAGTAAGGCATTTGATAGTGTCAATCATGAAAAACTTGTTGATAGATTGTACGCAGTCGGTGTGAGGGGCACGCCACTAGAGCTTAAAAAGAGCTATGTAACAGATAGAACTCAATATGCTGCTGAACAAAATCCAGAAACAGGTGACGAGGTAAAGTCGAAAACACTCTTCAATGAAACTGGAGTGCCTCAGGGCTCTGTCTTGGTGCCATTTCTGTACATTGTGTATACCAATGATTTGCCTGCTGCGGTACCTCTACCATGATTCAGTATACGGATGACATCACCCTGATGCTTTCAGATAAAACTTCGATTGATGCACGAGTGGGCGGGGCTCTGCATGACCCGAAGGAGTGGTTTTCGTGCCGTGATTTACGAATGAATAAGGATGAGACACGGTTGCTTCAAGAGTGAAACATTTCAGTATAGGGACCCTACGGTTACAACCTCTGGAAGTCTGAGGATGCTGGGAGTGACTGTGGATTATCGACTGAGCTGGGTTGAACATATCGATCTTGTTGCCAGAAATATGTCTAGGTACATATACGACCCAGAACCGGGGTCTATTCTTTTTTTGGTTAATTTGCTAAAACTATCCATACATTTCTTGGTTTTTATCTAATTGAATTTTATTATCAATTGTGATAACTGTATTTTGTAGATCTACCTTCATAACATTTCATATTGTTCATCTGAATTCACAATTACAGTGAAAAGACGGTCATTTGCCAGAATGATTCAATACCCCACCCAAAAGCGTAAATATCGAGGCGAAGGAATTTATCTAAATTCAGAGAAGAAATCCAGCAAAAACAATATTCGACTTCAAAATCGAAGGCCGCTAAGCACCCTTTCGTATTCACGATTCCACACATCTGGTATTTTCTAAAACAGCAATTCCCACGTCGCGACGAAGGAACGCGTTTGTAAAAGACTATGTAACAGGTACTTGAGTGCCAAGGGCAGAGGGAAGTGAGGGTGTAAGGGCTGCTGGGTCACGCATATATAAGGATCACGATCGCGACGTTAAGGGATCATTATGATTGAGTTATTTTTCTTCAGATGTGCAGTTACTTTTATAATTCAGTTATTTAGTTGTCGAAGCTCAGTGAATTTACTCACTCGTATGAATCGGAATTAAATTTAAAATTAATTAATCGTGCGTAACAGAAGTCCAGAAGAATGGAAGACGCAGATTGTTCCTTTCCGAGAAGCCGGACAGGTAAAGAAGAAGCACCGTTCACGCTGTGTCCCACAGGTGATTACTTTCTGAATTTCCTTCAATATTTCTGCTCACTATTTAATTTTCACGCATTTCTTGAAGTATATGCTACGTACTTTCTAAACGCACTGAGAACGAGTTGAAATAATCACTTCTCAAATTCCAAATTATTTTCACATATATTTTTTTCTTGGCAAATGATTTATTAGAACTGCACTGACATTTTTTAATATTTATTTTGAAAAGTTATTTTCATAGGCTTATTTAAACCATTTGCTTTCGTAACTTGGTAAAATTTGAAGTGTACCGAAATTATTTTATATTGATTTCCACTTGTTTTAACTTGACCCATTATTTGAAGTATACTCGAATTTTTTAGGATTGATTTCAACATTTGTTCACCTAACTCACAATATTATTGAAACGTAATTAAACTCTTGTATACTGATTCCAATAACTGGGTAACTATTTGAATTTGAAATGTTATGAAGTCTAATATTGATGTGAAACTTTACGTTTATAACTCAGAAAATTGATCTCATTGAAATGTTACTAAACCATTTTGCCAATCGAAATCTTTTGTTATAATCTGATGAACGATACATTCGAATGTGAGAAAATTTAATATAGATTCTTATCTTTGCTTCTATAAATGGGCCAATTATCTATTTGGAATATTACAATCCTTTTATTCAGTATTTCTATTTATCTCATTTTATAACTTAGCAGAACATATTTAAACTGTAACGAAGATGTATATTTCATTGTATACAACTATGGGGAGATCTTACTTTCAAATGATTGTTTTGATGTCCGATACTCTTAAGCTCAATAAGGGAACTTTTCCTGCCTTCAGGTGTAATGATCACCTACTAATAATATCATTACTCATTAGTATAAATAAATGGATTTAGGGACGATACGCATGTATGAACCCACAGACATTGATGTTTGTGGTACATACAGGTGTATGATCAGAGGACATGATTCCCTGGTTGGCAAATCCGCGATATGGGAATAGAATATGATCCGGAGTCAGTGGCACAATATAATTAATATTGCGCAAACAAAACAAAACAATAATAATAATAAAACTGCCCGTTGGCGCTCAGTTGAGCAAAAAGAATCACGTATGGCTTTACGGGCTCTAGTTCCATATATAACGTTTTAATACTATACGAATTACTGAATCCGATTAAAAATACGCGAGCGAATTAACGCTTGCAAGTTGTCAGCTGTGGACGTGTTCCTTAGAATTTTAAAAGCAAATATTCCAGAGTTTTGAGTATCAGGGCAACGACCTCTTCAGAAAACATGATATCATATTACCAAAACCCTTAGATCGGGTCAGTTACCACTCATAATATGGGTGAGGGCCGGTTAGGCCTGTCTATAATAATCTCATATCCGAATTCCATCCAGAATATTGGTGAGGGCCGAGTAAGCTTGTTTATAATAATTAAATATTCCAACTTCCACTCGTAATATGGGTGAGGACCAATTAGGTCTGTATATGTTTCATTAAATTCATTTAAAGACGCCAAAGAATGCAAGTATAAGAATTTAATACAAATGCTGCAAAGATCAAATAGACATTGTTACCAAATCTGTTTTGATTTTCTTATTTCGTTAACTATGGTTTAAGCGACGAAGAATTGGTCATATCACATCAAACCTCACATAAAAGAACTTGTTGAGTAGGTTACTACAAATACACAACACAACAAAGAAAAGGGTCCTATTTTATAAAAAGAACTTCAAGGCAAGTTCAGGTACTAGACGATCACATGGCTTTGATTTGACCGATTTCAGTCGGTCTCAGGTGTAATTAATATGAGGAAGAAAATAAGATAATTTAAGTATTGCAATTTACATAAAAGCGATGCATTTTGCATCGTGTTTCATAGACCGGCGTTGGGGGTGTTTCACCATTTGCTGGAGGCTTCTTTGTCGATGTGTGGTTGCAGAGCTTTTGCAGTATATCCTTATCAGAAGAATTTTCTGAAAGATTTTTATCTGTTCGTGTGTAAATTGACAACATCTATTAATCCGCGTCCTCCTTCCGCTTGAAAGTTGTTCGTATCACAGACCATTTTGCGATGATGATTGTTGTACTTTGTCAGCATTGTTCGGGTCTGCCTTTGAATATCATCTAGTTCCTTCCAGTTATTATTATTATTATATTAAGTGTCAAAAAAAGTTTCTAAATTGAACGAAGATGACGAAAACTGATTGTACGCTGATCAGTAGCGTACTGCAAAAAAGTTTGAAAGGGCAAAACAAGACATGGAAAAGAAAACACCTTGTAGATTCTAGCTAAAATTTATGACGTGTAATGATGGAGACTGTAAAAAATAGCTTGCATTCCAAACTTGTACTGAATATCTCAAAAACTGCAGGAGTTTTGAAGAAAAAAACAATTTTTTCCGGAAATTTCAACACCCTGTCACTCCGTAACGAAGCTTTTGCGGACCTATGTTTATATAAACTTTTTTTCTTAAGATTGCGCGTAGATTTACCCCCTCAAATTGTGACATACTATTATGTAACACCCTGTATACTTTACTTTCTCTGCCCCTGAAAATCAATTTATTGAGTCAGAGCTTCCCTGTAAACGATATTTGATATTAATTCATTTTGTGGCAGCAAAATAAATTGATATTTAGGACCTCCGATCGAAATAGACCAGCATACAGTTGGCCATGAGTAGAACATTCTTTTCATGGGTCAATGCCTACTAATTCGAAAGTTTGAAAAAACACTTACTGTGACATAACTATAATAGTTAAACATATGCTGTCGCGATATTTTTTGTAGATAATTATATGTTCTGCAAAGTAGTAGTATAATATTTTTTCTATAATGAATAGTGTAATGTATCTGTACTGTTATATACCACCTATCACTTTTTCAATTCTATGTTATGCTTATGATTTGCTATAGAAATTAAACATTACCTTATCACTTCGAAATAGGTCCACCAATCTACTATGTAATGAAAAGGAATCTCTCTATCATTGAATTTGTCCGGTTATCGATTACGTGGCATAACATGTGAAATCAAGCCACTCACAATATTCTAATGGTCACTTCTTAGAATAAGGGAAACAAAATCGAAAACTAGAGAATTTTTGTCAACTAAATCATGAATTATGTAGCGCCCGTTGACCCGACACTTTGCGAGAACCATCTGTATTTCAAAAGATATTTTGTCCAGGTCAATTCAGACAATGGTATATATAGGCCACAGTTACATTCATCATATAAATTA
Organism: Cryptolaemus montrouzieri; assembly: GCA_013387265.2. Classification (NCBI taxonomy): domain Eukaryota; kingdom Metazoa; phylum Arthropoda; class Insecta; order Coleoptera; family Coccinellidae; genus Cryptolaemus; species Cryptolaemus montrouzieri. The sequence goes on from JABFTP020000042.1 coordinate 47,201,541, forward strand.
CAAATTTAGATTGTTGCAAACAAGAAAAAAACAACTCTCACCTTCAAACTAGGATTTGATACCATTTTCACCATAATCTCATAATTTTCATCCTTCGTACACTTCAATACATTTTCAAGTCTTAATGTTATCTCCAAATTAGATGCATCTTCCACAATATAAGGCACTGCAAAGCTAGAAGCTGAGGTAACCAAAGATTTTGACCGTTTATTATAAACACATGAATTTCTACATGTACCATCGTTAGGAAAAACTCGTGGAATTTGTCCACATAAAGAAACCATCACATTCAATTCCGGATTTTCAGCAATTATATAGCTCGGTACCTTCATCTTCTTGAATTTTTTTCCATCTGGTATAGATATTTCGCATACCTGAAGATCTTGTAAGATGTGTGGGCTTTGTTGGGTGATGATATAACAATCAACAAAAAAGAGAAAAAATAAAATCTTCATCATTTTGAGTAATAGTAGGTATCAAGTTAGGTATCTACTGGAATTCGGAAATAATATAAAAACTAATTCATTCAATATGACTAAATAATCTCAAAACGGAATACGGCATTCGTTATAAAATGGGAGTTACACATCAAATCCAATTGAATCGCTGATTCAATGATTCTTAGAAATGCCGCCTTAGCGAAGTAAAAGTAAATATCATTCTTAAATTCTTATTGCCTGATGCATAACGCACACACATGAAAATTTTTGTACATAACCCCACTCCTATACTATTTCTCCCACAGAGAATCGCAGATTAAATTCTTTTCTTTTCTGTCCCAAGCCTAGTACTTACTAAAACCCCCTAATTATATGGTCATTGATCATAGACAAAGATGATTTATATACTCTATACTATACTTGGTCTATGTCATAGACAACAATTTCTTTGTGAAATCACACAGAGTAGTTACTTCTACTTCTTCTTGTTTCTTTTTGCAATGTGCTGAGGAACTCAGCCCATCTACACAAGCGTCTTGATTAGTATAGTCGGGCTAGTCGTCTACGAATCTTGGCTGTACTAATACCCAACCATTTCTCTCATATAACCGTAATTACCATAATTTCAGTTTTTGTTCAATATAATTGGTTAGCCATATTGCAGAGGTTTCAGGTTGTAGGGGAATATGAATGTTAAGATTAACAACACAAAACTTTATTTCAGGAGCAGAGATTGAGGAATACATTTACGATTTCACAAACATCAACCCAGGGGATGCAAATTACAGTTATGACCATCTTTTCACCACGCTTCTTATAGCTCGATACCTGACGAGGAAAGAAAATTGACAATTAGTTTTAATATTTCCAGGTCTTCATGGAATATAACAGCATAAATAGTTATAAGAGATATTTTTTAAAATTGTTTCATTAAATCTGAATATAATTTATCGCAGATTTCTTTATTAATTTATGAAATCATATTCTTGAATGAAATAATTTGCCTAGTTCGTGATGATGATGATGAAATTTAGTCAATTAAATTATATTAAAATTTGTTGAAAATTATTTTCTAGATAGAAACAAAATCAAATTCCAATAAATGAGATTGTCGGAAAAAGACTGAACAAATTATCGTAATTTTAATAACTTTGAAATGAGTATATCATCCTAGACGTCAAGCTCATTATACAGGAAGGAACAACAAAATATCTCGTTTTTCTATGATTTGAATGACATCTCTAGTTTAGGTTAGGTTACGAAAGTTTATCACTTTTCCAATAATATCTTTGCATTAACTTTTATATTTAAACTCACAATAGTACCATGTAAATTCGGATCATTATAAGAAAAAATTGAAATTTAATATTAATAATCTATTTAAACCTACAACACGTGCTCCTTCTAATTTAATTATGAATAATTGTGAAAGTAGTGAAGGGGATCTTGATTGAAATTTCACTTCTAATCTTATCGGAGCAAAATTGCTTATCTCCGTTGGGATGTCTAGATAAATTGATCATTTTGAAAATTGAGAAATTCACAATCATTTAAGTCAGCCATGGATTTTGCCAAAAAACTCCCAAAAGCTTACCAAACCAGAAGGATGACATTTTCAGCTTGCCACAGATTACACAGGTATTTTTATCGTGATTTTTAGGTTTATTAAAAAAACCTATTTCTATATTTGGTCACATTCAATAGTTGTAAGCATTCTATATAATGAAACAAATAGTTTAGAATTGAATCTTGAAGCTTATGATTCTGGCAGGTGGATTTTTTAAAATCTTTGGGTTGCAACACATTTAAGATGTATTTTTTCCATATAATTGATCATTGAAACATTAATGTCATGTGAACATTTTGATCCTTTTTTCAGTCCTCTCTTGACTGATGAAGAAAATAAGGAAACTTATGGAAAATGCAATCACATCAATGGTCACGGCCACAATTATATAGGTAAAACATTATTTTCTCACAATTCAATTCATAGAATGTAAAAACAAGCCCTGTTTTAATTTTCTGTAAGAAAGATTGGGGCCGATTATGTCTCCTCTAATTATATCCGCTCATTTATCTAATTTTTGGGATATTGATAGATAGATATATAATTTATTCATGCATTATACAAAATATTAAAAGTATGTGTATATGTCAATTGGAAAATAGTTAAACAGAAATTTAACAGCAAAGAAAAAAATCACAGTGGATGAATATAATACAAAAAAACACATCAGGTGGTGACTTACAGACGTTTAAAATTCATATTAAAATAATCTTCAATGTCAAACAGGGTATTTTCTAATAAAAATGTTTTTATCACAGATTTAAATTTTTGTTTGACACTGATCTAATAGATAATGGTAGTTTATTATATAATTTATGTGAAATAAAAAATGGACCATTCTGCGAACTGCTTGGTCTGGTAAAAGGTGTATATACATTCTCTTTGTTACGTGTATTGTAATCATGAATATCACTGCGTAATTTCATTAAATCGAAATTGTTATGAATATAACAGAGGCATTCGAGTATGAAAAGACTGGGCAATGTTAAAATTCCTAACTGTTTAAACTTTTCTCTGCAGCATTTCCTATATCCTATTCTCAGTGCACGTCTGTGGAGACTAAAAATTCTATGAAGTTCACTACCAACGCCCCAGGCCAAGAGCCCATATTTTAAGTTGGATTCACAAAGTGCGTAGTAAGCTGTTTCAAGGACATTCAAGGATACAGTGTTCTTCAAACTCCTCAGCACAAAAATATTCTTACTTAATTTCTTAGCAAGATAATTGATATGGACCCTCGAGGTGAGCCTCGTATCCAAATAGATGCCAGAAACTTTGCGCTGGAAGATTCTGCATGTCTCAAACTAATTATCACCTTCTCAGTTTTCCCAGCATTCATACCTAACCTATTTCCCGAGAACCATTCCAAGGCCCTCAACTGCGCCCTCTCAGCCAGCCCCACCCGAGATCACCACAGTCCACGGAGATTGTGGAATCATCCGCGAACAATACGCTCAGGCAGTCAGTCAGTAATCAGGGAAATCATTAAAAAAAGTAGAGGACCCATAATTGAGCCCTGCGGCACGCCAATAGAGACTTTCTCTGTCAGAGTAACTCCCATTCGTAAACAAACTGATACCTTAAAATACCTTAAAATATGGATCAAATCAGAATGCAAGATTTTGTTCCACAAACGAGACATCTACAATATTTATCTCAAGGTAATTCATACCGAGTTATTGTACAGACTTCATCCACTTGAATTCGATTCATTAGATTACAATAATAGATTCAAAATTAGATCAATAATACATAATAAATATACCATCCAATACCGCAAATTAAAGTTTCTCGTGTCACGAAAACCGAAACCTACTCCACGTAAAACTAAATTTTCTGACCATCAATTTTTTGATAGATTCGTTAACCTTTCTGATACTAATTTCACAACTGATGAAACAAATCTCTTGGAGAAAGGTTTCAAACACAATATTAAATCAAATAAGATAAAATCTGATTTAGAGGAACTTGGCACAGATACTGAAATTTCTCTGAAAAATATTCCTAATAACACTCACCTTTAATATTTAGCATCTAACATTATAAAAATGAATCATTAGCTGACTTTAAACCGAGTAAAGAACAAAATATTTTAAAGGCCATCAAACAAAAATCTCAACTAAATGAAGTTATTTTTACAAAAGCAGATAAGGGTAATACTGTTATTGCGTTAAATAAAATGACTACCTATTTAAAACTCTAAATTTCATTTCGTCCGAAACTATACAATTTTAAACAAAGATCCAACTATTAAATTCCAGAAAAATATTAAAATTGCAATAAATGACGCAAAATCTTTAATTAAAGCAATAGATAAATACAAATTAATTTTACCAAACCCTCAACCACCTCAACTCTATTCACTCATTAAATTGCATAAAGTAAATAACCCCGTTAGACCAGTCGTATCTTACGTTACAGCCCCAGCCGTGAAATTGTCGCACTACCTTATAGATATCATTAAAAATTATTGTTCATTCAAATCAAAATTTTCTATAAAAAATTCTTTCGAATTGATAAATAACATAAAAAACGTTAACCTACCACCTAACGCAAAACTTATTTCGTTTGATGTTGAGAATTTATACCCAAGTGTTCCTCCAGGTGATGTCAAAATATTAATCGAAAACATGTTGAATTCGAATCATGTTAACCACATAATTAAATCAGAAATATTGAATCTGTTGGACGTTTGCATTGAACAAAATTATTTTTCTTTCAACAACATCTATTACAGTAGTGAAAATGGTTTGATCATGGGAAATCCTTTGAGTCCACTTTTAGCAGAGATTTTTATGAATAATATTGAACAGAAAATTCATACACATCCACTCATTTCCAAATTTCTTTATTGGTATAGATATGTTGACGACATCTTAGTATGTTTCATTGGAACTACTCGTCAGTTAGACTTATTTCTTAATTTCATTAATTCCATCCATTTGAACATTAAATTCACGATAGAAATTGAACAGAACGATTCCATTAATTTTTTGGACTTGAAAATCACTAAACGAAATAATAATCATGCTTTTTCGGTCTTTCGTAAACCAACACATACTGATACAATTATACATAACTACTCATTACATCCAATTCAACACAAAGATGCAGCTTTAAACAGCATGGTACATCGGTTACTCAATTTACCTTCATCAGTAGAAGATTATAATAAAGAGTTAAACATCATCAAACAGATAGCCATTAATAATTCATATAATCCGGATATGATAGATCTAATCATTCGTAAAAACTGTATCAGAAAGCAATAAATGAAGCGTATCCTATTCATAAAGACTATAAAATATTCAACAGTTTAACATTCTGCGGTTCTGCAAGTACAAATATTAAATCATTTCTCGTCAAACAAAATCTTAATATAACTTTCAAAACTTCTAATAACTTAGGTAAACATATTAAAAATAATAAATCTCGTGTTGAAAAATCAAGTAAATCAGGAATCTATAAACTCAATTGCGGTTCTTGTGATAAAATTTATATCGGTAGGACCTATAGGAGTTTTGGCATAAGAACATCTGAACATAAACGTAGCTTCGATGAAAATAAATCTGATTCAAATTATTCAAACCACTTAATAAAAGAAAACCATTCATTCAATAAAAACTTTGACATATTACATATAAAATCAAAGAGTTCAAAATTAGATCTCCTAGAAGCATTAGAAATAAATAGATACAAACATTCGGACAAGCTTTTGAATGAGCAGGTAGATGTGAATTATTCACCCCTACTTAACTTGTTTAATTAGTTTTTATTACCTTTCATACTAACTGTACAATGGCTCGGTGTGGATTTTTTTATTACCTTTCATACTAACTGTACAATGGTTCGGTGTGGATTTTCCTGTTTGATAAGAATGATTTGATGAGGTTCACACTCCTTCATCAAAACTTAGCGCCCAAGCTTGTCCACCAAAGAAAGACGCAGTCGAACGCCTTAGTCAAGTCTAGAAACAGAGACAGTGAGTACAATCCTTGTTCGAAACACCTGATAGTGTTTGTTATAAAAGCAATAATGGCATCGATGGTACTTACGTCTAAAACCAAACTGAGCACCCGAAAAAATCCCATTTTCCTCAAAGAATGCAACCATCTGATCGCTCATAATCTTCTCAAGTACTTTAGAGAAGACTGGTATCGAGGAGATAGGTCTGTAGTTGGCAACATCGCCTGCATCAACCTTCTTAAACAAAGGGATAACCTTTGATAATTTAAGACAATCGGGAAAAATTAAATTTTTCAAGCATAGAATTATTAAACAGGTGAGCGGGCAAATGATTCCGCCAACATTTCTCTTCAGCAGCCCCATTGAGAGACCATAATAGTCTTTCGACTTGCTGTTTTTAATTGAACAAATAGCATCTCTCACTGTTATAGGACTACATTCCTTGAAACTAAAATTTAAGCCACATTCACTGTTGGAATGGAATCTACAACCCCACCAGCAAAAGCAATAAACTGATCTACATTAATATTTGAAACCAAATTTCTCTTTGGAGTTTTACGCTTTGCATTTATTATACGCCACATGGTACTCTGCCGATTGGTCGCAGACAAAATTTCGCGCCCCTAAAGCGACAGTTCCAACAGACCAGTTTTTAAATGTAGAATTTATTAGAAAATACAATATTATCAACAAAGCTTTCGTTAATATTATTAACATTCATCTTCTGATAAACCTGCCTTTTAAATGTAACCTAACCTAAAATATTAACCCCACCAGTTTCTTATTGGATATCCCATGTAGTATTCATTGATTTTGTTTTTTTTGTAGTAAAAGTTACTCTGTTCGGAGAGATCGACGCGAAAACAGGAATGATAATGAACATGACTGACTTGAAAAAGAATATGGCAGAAGCTATAATGAAACCTATGGATCATAAAAATTTGGATGCGGATGTGGAATTTTTCAAGACTAGAGCTAGCACAACTGAAAACTTAACTGTTTTCATATGGAATCAAATGAAGACGGTTATGGAAAAGCCAGATCTACTTTATGAAGTTGAAGTTTATGAAACCGAAAATAATATTGTATCCTATAAAGGAGAGTGATATACATTTTTAAGTATGTGTTGAATAATGAAATGTATGATTCTGAGATCAGTTGTGGGTGAAATAAGAATTGCGATATTTGTGCTTGCTTGCTTGTCCCTCTTATGTCTCCACTCCTCTGGCACAATGTTCCTTCATTTTTGAAGCACATGACGTAATATACAATGAATTCCTTCAAAGAAACTGGCAATGAATTTGAGCAATTTGAATTGGGGATATATATCCTGAATAGTTGATTTTATATTGTTCCACTGAAAAATGTCATCAAATCAATTTTCTGTTTCAACAACGCCCGAACAGGCTACCCTTTGGCGTATATTTTTCGGTGCATAACTGACGTTTTCGTATCCCTTATTTTATGTTTATAACAAAATGAGGCAAAAATTCCTGACAGTATACAGGTGTTATTTTTCACGTGCATTTTCCTTTTGCCCCTGAACTTTTTTGTGGTGCGCTACTGGTATATTCTGAAACAGAATCAAACAGATTATTCAATGCGAAAACTTTTCTGTTCCTTGTATTTTCCGTATCTGCCACCATTTTCGAAAAATTAATCAACAACGCCCGAACAGGCTACCCCTTTGGCGTATATTTTTCGGTGCATAACTGACGTTTTTCGTAATCAGAAACGGATTTTTCATTCAATTCGGATAATTTTGTGCTCATCTTGATCCTCATGTCTTTCACCGTTTTGAATTGAAAATCATCAGAATTTATCGTGTCTTCCTCATATCAGAACACGTTGGTGATTTCAAAAGGCTTAGTAGGCTCTGATACAATTTCGCAAATGAAATCATAGAAAAAACTTGACACTTCAATGATTGTAAGTTTTGTCATTCAGTTTGTTGTGCCTACATTTGAAACAGCTGTAAGTAGTAACCAATAATCTTTTGAAATGGTTTTCACTAATGCAGAAATGGCCGATATACATTTCATGTACGGTGTGGCTGAAGGAAACGCAGTGCACGCAAGGCGTTTGTATCAAGAACGCTTCCCTAATCGAATCATTCCTGATAGGCGTACGTTTTCTGACATCCACAGAAGAATGAGAGAACAGGGTACATTCAAACCGAATCATGACTTGAAAGGGGCAAATCGGACAATAAGGACCCCGGAAATCGAAGAGGCAGTCCTAAATTGTATAGATGAGGATCCTCAGCTGAGTACAAGAAAAATTGGAAGAGAGTTGAATATCTCATTTGTATTGGTCTGGAAAATTCTCCATGATTTCTTGCTTTACCCATACCATATTCAACGCGTCCAAGCTCTACTACCCGCGATTTTCCTCTGCGACTCAATTTCTGCCGATGGTTCCTTCATAACATTGCTCATAATCCCTTTTCGATAGCGAAATCATCTTCACAGATGAGGCGTCCTTCTCGAGAAATGCAATCAGGAACTTTCATAACAATCACTATTGGACTGAAGAAAATCCCATATGATTGAGGAATGTCACCATCAAGAACAATTTTCGGTTAATGTCTGGGTTGGAATAATTGGGGATTTCCTGATCGGGCCATTTTGTTGCCAGACAGGCTGAATGGAGCCTTATATCGCAACTTTCTAGAAGAGATTTTACCTGTGTTGCTAGAAGATGTGCCGCTGCAAACTAGAAATAGAATGTGGTTTATGCATGACGGAGCACCACCGCACTTCAGCATGGAAGCTAGAGAATATCTGAATATGACATTCAATAACCACTGGATAGGGCGTGGTGGACCAGAAACTTGGCCTCCAAGGTCGCCAGATTTAAACAGTTTGATTTTTTTCTTTGGGGACATCTGAAAACTTTGGTTTATAGCTCTCCGTGAATACACTTGAAGAATTGAGGAATAGAATTACAGCATCATGTGACGTCATCAGAAATACCCAGGAATATTTCAGAGGGTGCGCACTAATATGCGGAGACGAGCAGAAGCATGTATTCTTTCAGGTGGAGGACATTTTCAACATCTTCTTTGATTTGTTCTGTTTGTTCAATTTTTGTTTTCATCATTATGAGTTTTTGTTATTGAAATCATTCGCGATTATTTATGTTGTTTATTCATTTACTTTCGATTTATACACTCAATAAAACACATTTTTGAATTCGAATTCAATGATCAGGGAAATGATATCACCCTTTATACTTTCTCATAAATCCTACCAATCTAGTGGTGCAGATCTTAAAATGTGAACTTCGTTTGAAATTCGAGCTCAAGGTCTTCACAAATTGCCGAAATAACATGAAAAATATCTTCAAGCTTTCAATACGATTACTTTTCTTGATTAATATCTCGAAAATGAAATATACAAAATCTCTGTCTACTTAATATAAATATCTGGAGCAACTTGTATACAGTGTGCCGCAAAAGTCCGCGCACTGGGTCGATATCTTTCAAACTAAGAATAGAAACTCATTTCTGTCAATGGAGTTGTGATTTGTAAGGAGGGGCTACCTATTTGAGTTATGTTTGAAATTTTCAGCTAACTTGGGGTGGGGGTAGGTAACCCCAAAATTTCAAATGGCAACCCCTATCGTGTGATACATCAATAGAAAGTTATTTGAAATACGTTTTCAAAACAGTCCCCAAAATTGAAATCGGATAATTAGTTCAGAAATTACAGTCAAATATTTGGTTTTTCCCGGTTCTCTTAGCTTTATTCAAAATATTTTCTACGTTACTTTAGCTTCGAGTTGCTGAGGCTCAATCCCAGCATTCAAGATTTCCAAATTTTCAATACATATTCTGGAAAAATTTTGTAATTTTAAACCGTCTTTTTCTATTCGTAATTCAAATGATTTGATAAGAAAAATAGAAAATATTGTCAATCCAAGTAATACAAAGTTAGTCCTTTTGATGTCAAGAATTTGTTTCCAAGTATTCCACCGAAAAATCCGTATAAAATAATCAATAATTTGTTAACACAAAATATGACGAATCCACGAATTAAATACGACATTATGGCTTTATTAGATGTTTGCATATCTCAAAATTAATTTTCATTTAACGATTGTTTTTATAAAAGTGATGAGGGACTTATATCGGGAAACCCCTTAAGCCCTCTTTTAGCAGAAATCTTCATGGATAACATAGAAAAAACTATTCATAAACACCCGCTTAGTAAACATTTCCTATATTGGTATCGATATGTCGATGACATTATTGTGTGTTTCACAGGAAGGAACAGACAATTCACTGTATTCGAAAATTTCATCAACAACCTTCACCCAAAAATAAAATTCACTTCTGAAATTGAACAGATCAATTCGATCAATTTCCTAGACCTAACAATAACAAGATAAAATTATAAACACCAGTTTTCAATTAATCATAAGCCTTCTCGTACAGATATCACAATTCATTATACATCAGCACATCTTTAACAACATAGAGTTGCAGCATTTAATAGCTATATACATAGACCCTTGAGCACACCGATATCTAATGATAATTATTTCAAAGAATTGAATTTGATAAAACAGATCGCAATAAATAATGGTTATGATGCAAATTTAGTTAGAAGCATATTATATAAGAAAAACAAAAATTAGCTTTACAACATATTTATCCAATCGGTGAACACCAAAACAAGAAATTCAATAGTTTAACATATATAGGCAATATTAGCAATAATGTAAAATCCTTCTTAAAATTCAAATTTAAATATACCTTTCAAAACATCAACAAATTTGGGTTCATTTATCAGGAATTATAAATCTCCAATTAATAAAGAAAATAAATCAGGTGTTTATAGATTGGATTGTGCAGATTGCAATTGTTCTATATAGGTAGAACAGGAAGAAATTTTAATGTTAGAATCTCTGAAAATAAACGCAGTTTCATCAATGGAAAAACCGATTCAAATTATTCAAATCATCTTAAGGAAAATGGTCACTCTTTCAATTCAGAATTTAAAATCCTACATTCTGAGAGGATAGGTATAAAACTCAACCTTCTTGAAGTACTTGAAATTAACAGATTTAGGTATTCACCGGAAATTCTTAATGATCAGGTAGACATAAATAACTCACTCTTATTAAATCTATTTCCTAAACATTAGTTCAAATACGGATAACTCTGAGTGGATTGCCTCTTTAGTATATATAAAAATTTGTTAGTAAGATATAATTGTAGTATTCATTCGATCTTGACAAATATACTGTGTATCGAAACGCGTCGAGCATTTAATAATATATTTTAGTATAAATCATCGTTTACTTGTATTTGTCTCAATTATACAAAGTGTTTCGAAAGAAGCCGCCAAATCGATGTATATTCAAAGACTCAGAAGTCCGAATTTTTAAATGGAAATACTCCTATTTTTACACATCGTAGGATCCTTATTTTCAATACGCTTGTTCTGGAAATTGACAGTCAAAAAGATCTCTGATATCTTGTTTCGGACAAATCAGTGAAAATGAAATTCAATATCCAATTCAGAAAGCACAGCAGAAAATCGGAAATTCAAGAAATTCACTAATTCCCGCTGTAGGTCACAAATACATAACTTAGTTTTGAGTATGATATGGACGTCATCCCAATAGCATTACCAGAAATATGGAGAGGAAAAGAAGAGAAATTAGATTATGTTAGTATGCTTTTAGTTATTTATTTTGATAACTATCGAATAGAGTAGGTAAAGAATTCCAAAATTGTTCAAAATGACCGCCATTTTGTTGAACACATTGTTCCAATTTTCTTCTCCAAGCTTCATTTACATGTCGTAGTACGTCTGGAGCAATATTTCTGCAGTTTTCGATGATTTTCCCTCTCAATGTTTTGATATTATCGCAGGAATAAACCTGACCCCACAGGAAAAAATCACATGGAATTAGGTCGGGGGATCTCGCCGGCCAGTGGATGGGACCATTCGCTCCAATCCAATTATCACCGAATTTCTGGGTGATCCATTCTGTCACCATCTGAGAGGTGTGTGCCGGAGCACCATCCACCATCCGTTTGCATCTAATGAAGGCTCTAAAACAGGCCAGACTTGATCATTGAATAGATCCCTACATGACGCACCTGTTAGATTTGCTTCAATGAAAAACGGCCCTATCAAAATATTGTCCCAGATACCGCACCATACATTCAGTTTTTCAATCACTTGCGTATGGGCTGGTAGCACTTCATGGGGATTTTCTCGACTCCAATGGTATGTCCAATGACGACTACTTGTCCATGCCTTATGAATGTGGATTCATCAGTAACAATTATCCTTCTACCGAAATGTGGATTTTTCTCGAATTGTTGTAGAGCCCTTTGACAAAACTCCAAACGTTGTGCTGGATCGCGATCAAACAGTTGGTCCACAAATTTTGTTTTGTAGGGTCTCACGTTTTCAGCCTTGAAAATTCTTTGTACCCATCTATCACTCATTCCAGCTCTGTTTCGCACAGATAATTTCGGAGACACTGGCTAGAACGTTAATGGTTTGGTCAGGAGAAGTGGTATTTTTAGGTCTTCCAGTGTGTTTTTTTTCTTTGCACAGTTTTCTGGACGGTATGAGCACTTCGCACTGGTTTATCGATATGATTTTCCGTAAATAATCGTTCGGAAACATTTCTCGTCGACTCGGTACACGATTCGCGTGCGGTCTGCGTTCAATGCAGGATTACCCAGCATAATCCAAATTACTGAATGAATGCATCATTTTTCACAAGAAGAAAAAAATTAATTGAATACACTAACTAGAGAAGGTCTCTGAATCACTGAGTGGATAGAAAAGAATCAAACTTTTCGCCCCTAACTACCTAATGACTAGTTTAATCCCTCTCAAATTTGACTTTACTCCATCCTTAGTGTAACTCATTTACACTTAGGTATACCTAAATACAAAAATGAAAACATAGAGATTCAGGATTATACCTACCAAAGATGATTTATATACTTGGTCTATGTACCTACCTAGCGAAATTCGTAGGTTAACTTACAGTAGACGAGCATTTCAGTTTATGCATCATAATAAGTAGTTCCTGATATTAATTTCTTTGACAATCTCAAGAAAACTCTGTGAGAACACTTCACTTAACAGAATTATTCTATGAACAATCTCTCAGGATCTCAATCCAGTGGCAAGAAAAATGTTCTGAGGCCTTATTTTGTGTGTACTTGTTTCTCGACTACCTTATAATTTGTACAGTACGCCTGGTACAAGAAAAGGTCAAGAATACGTTTTTACTCTGAAACTTCTGGACAAAGTGAAAGCGTATACAACTATCGCATATATTCTGTGGCATAGATAATTTTGCACCGAAAACTGGTAATAGAACTGCGATTTACCCTGAATGTTAAGGTCCCTGAATGTTTGTTCACCAAACAATATTGCGTAAAATGTTCCTTATAATCGTATCAAAGTTCAAAATCGAGGATCAAGGCGTTCAAGGGCTATGATAACAGATATTTTGTTTAGAACATCAAATTCTGTATCGTGTATCTCGAAACCAAAACATCCCAGATATTCACTAATTATTTCACTTGAAACCATATGGTCTATTCTAAATCAAACAGAAATATTTGATATATTCAGTGGCGTATATATATATATATATACACTCGGAGGCAAAATTAGCGGAACACTCGAAAATTAAACCAAATTCGAAGTCCGATATTTTTCCTAATTCTCAACCGATTTAGATGATTTTTTCGGCAAGTTATAGATAAACTCTTCTGCTTTGTAGAAATTATAAGAGAAAACAAACAATAATTTATACGGGGCAAAACTAAAAGTGTTTTTTTTGTCAAAATTCGTAACACCCTGTGGAATTTTGTGGTCCGAGTTGAAACGTACAATATCATGGTCTGTCAATACACATCTTCCTACAGTAACGCCCTTCTTGTTTTAAAATGTTCATGATGACCCACAAAAAAAACAGCGCGCATACGATTTCGCATACTCCCAATGATGTTGTCTATCATCTGTTGAGGTATGTTGTCCACTCTTCCACCAAAGCCAATGTCAGCTCTCAACGTTGCCTGGATTCCGTTGTCGAACCTTTTTCCAAGAATGTCCCAAACGTGTTCGATAGGGTTTAAATCCGGTGCCGCGACGGCCAGTCCATTCGTGTGATCCCAACTTCATTGAGATATTCTATCACTATGCGCGCAATATGAGGGCGCGCGTTATCGTGCATAAAAGGAAATTTTCCTATGTAAGGAGCAAAAGGCACAACATGGGGCTCCAAGATTTCTGTTATATACCGATGGGCATTAGTGATCCATTGCCAATAATCTCCAGTTCTGTTCGTACTTCCAAGCATATGTCACCCCATTTCATAACTGACCCTCCACCGTATTGCTCAGTTCCTGCGAAGTTCGCTTGATTGTACCGTTTCCCTCGATGTCTCCATATTCTATCTCTACCATCCATGAAATTCACACAATATCGGCTCTCATCACTTAAATGAAACTCGTCTCCACTGATTGATTGTCCATGCTACATGCTCCCTAGCAAACTCCAATCTTGCTACCCGATGGGCTTTATCGAGTCTTGGTGCTTTGCTTGCGCGTATGATCTCAGACCAACTTCGTTTAATCGTCTTCTGACTGTCCTCACACTGACGTTAATGTTATCCACTGCTTGTAAAAGGTTACGTGCCTGAACAGCAGTAAGACGAGGATTTCTTATGGTTTGATTGACGATGAAACGGTCATGTATAGCGCGGGTTGCCCGATTTCTTCCTTGTCCTCGCCTCCTCACGTACAATCCAGTTTTCCTGTAACGTCGGTAGATTCGATGGATAACCGACGTCGAGACACCCAACATGGTACCGACTGAGCGGTAGGTGCGCCCTTCCTCGATCAATGTAACTGCCCTTGCTACTGAGGTTGGTGGTAAATCTCTCATTCTATTATTTGAGAATTAGGAAAATATCGAACTTCGAATTTGGTTAAATTTTCGAGTGTTCCGCTAATTTTGCCTACAAAGCAGAAGAGTTGATCTATAACTTGTATATATATATATATATATATATATATATATATATATATATATATATATATAAAATCTAACCTAACCTACAGCGGGAATTAATGAATTTCTTGAATTTCCGATTTCAAGCGTATTGAAAATAAGAAACCAACGAGGTGTAAAAATAGGAGTATTTCCCTTTGAAAATCCGGACTTTTGAGTCTTTGAATGCACTTCTATTTGGCGGTTTCTTTCGAAACACTTTGTATAATTGAAAGCCCTAGCGAGTATTCAATCTTGTAGAATGAACTTTCTACTGGGATTCAGCCTCAGCACCTCGAAGCTAAAGTTATGTAGAAAATATTTTGAATAAAGCTAAGAGAACCGGAAAAAACCAAACATTTGACTGTAACTTGATATGTCACACGATAGGGATTGCTATTTGAAATTTTGGGGTTACCTACTCCCACCCCACCCCCAAGTTAGCTGAAAATTTCAAACTCAAATAGGTAGCCCCTCTTGACAAATCACAACTCCGTTGACAGAAATGAGTTTCTATTCTTAGTTTCAAAGATATCGACCCAGTGCGCGGACTTTTGTTGCACGCTGTATAATTTAATCCTATATTTACATACGAACATATAAAAGATGAATACTCATCACTATTCTGTGGAAAATTCGTTAGTATAGTAGATTAAAGAAAAAGAGTACAGTAGTTCCCCTCTGTACTGTCTTGTAGTTCATACTTGCAAGATTGGTTGTCTGTGTTTCCTAGCTTTGACATCTGCAATTGTATTGTATTTGTTATCTTTTCTGCATGTATAAATTTAGGGTAAGAATTAATTTTATATAAAAATTTGATGAAATAAGTGAGACTTAACGAAAATATAACTTCTTGTTTCTAGTAATTACAATATTGTGAGGTGTTAACCACACTTCAAGGATACAAAGCTGAATTCTTTGAAACCGTTATTTTTACTGAATATTATTATAATTACTTATTACTTGAATAAAATGAATCGAGAGTTTGCACAGGAAGCAGCTGAGCTCTTTCGTGGTGAGTACTTTATTTATATGATCAACATTTTTCCTGTTATATTTATATTCTCAATATGTTACTCTGGAGATAAGTTATTAGATGTTCAGTTATCAATTATTCCTAGATTCTTCCTGGTTTCGACTTGATATGTATACATCACAGTGATAGTAACTTTTTATTTCGTGGCAGAGATTTTTGTTAACTAATATATGTATATATGAGCTCAGTTGTATTGAAAGTTTCAGTAGTACCATATATTTTAAACATAAAGTAATTTCAAGTGTAGTTCAAATTGAACAATTTTTGGTACTCTTTAAATGTATTTGAAGAACACTTCCAGATTGATGTTATAGTTCTCTGGTTGTCAACATAGGAAATAATCTTTTGGGCAATTACAGCAAACTCTGGTGTTCCTCAGGGAAACCATTTGGGTCATTGCTCTTTCTTTCTGTCAATGCTATTCAGTCTTGTTTTAAGTTTTGCAAATTTTTGTTGTATGTAGATGACTCAAGGTTTTTGGGTATATTAATGTTTACAGGACATCTTCGATGTTCAAGCTGATCTGAAGAGTTTGCAGGAGTGACGCAGATCAAAAAAGTTGATGAATATGCAAGACTTCAGAAATATGATTGAATTTAATTCTGCATACTTTGGGATACTTATTTGAAGAAGTTTGGTATATTTAGTGATCTTGGTGTACTGTATGTCAAGAATTTGAATTTTCGCTCCCCATGCAGCCAATTTCTGGGAGGGGATCGGAATGTTGAGATTTGTAAACAGACTCTCTGGAGTATTTCAACATTGATAGTCTCTCATAAACTGGGGATTGAGTTTCCAAACTTTTCAGTAACCTTAATTCAGAAAAAAATAATATACCTTCTTTGTTAACTCACACAAAACAGGTTGATCTGTTAGGTTTGATTTAGTTGTGAATTCATCGGTTGCCCTGTACTGCTTTGACAGTTTGCTTATAATATTCTATCATGAAGAAGTAGAAATGAGACTTTCAGACGTATTCCTTCTTACAGGCAAATATGCCAAGGCTTTTCCTGTTCCCAGAATAATTGATAATATCAATATTGCTTGGTTTGCTGGCATTGACTTCTTTAGTCTACCATATAGAGATATTAGGATATTGATTGTGGTAATTTTTTTTCATCTCATTCTGTGTTTTTCATTTCAAAACTGAGTATCATGAAGCAAGCTATGTTTGTTTTAGTGTATTATTAATTTAATTTATTTGAGAGTTGTACGCGATCTGTCATTTAGTTTGTTCACAGTGCTCGATTTTTTCAGTTTTCACAAGCGTGTTTTGCGATTTTTACAATGGATAAAAATTTGAGACAAACAATTTGTCTCAGATTTTGTATTGCAAATGGAATGTTCATGTGTCGAATCGCTGAAAATGTTACAGAAAGCTTACGGTCAATCGCCTTTATGAAAAACTCTTGCATATGACTAGTACAGTGCATGTAACAGCGGCGGAGATGTACTGGAAGATTTGCCTCGCTCTGGTCGGCCATTAACATCTTTAACTGAAGTTAACATCGATAAAGTGAAGGAAATAGTAATTGAAAATCGTCATGTAAGTTTGCGAGAGATAGGCAATGAACTTTCTGTGCCTCGCGAATCAGTTTATACAATTTCAAATAATTGTTTGGGCATGAAACGCGTTGCCGCTCGACAAGTTCCAAAATACCAGAATTTTCTTCAAAAATTGAATCCAAAGAGTGAATTCCGACACCACATTCACAAAACGCATTGCAACTGGTGATGAGACCCGTCAACAAGCTTCGGAGTGGCGCCTTCCAATTGAACCGAAACCGAAAAGACCACGTCAAAGTCGATCATAAGTTGAGGTAAACTTGAGTGTTTCTTTGAGTATCGCGTTGTTGTGCACTCGGAATTCTGAGCGTTATGAGTAATTTTTTTATATATTTCTATTCATTTATTTAGTTCAAACACAAAATTGTATACATCAAATTGTATAAGAGTGTACGGGAAACCCCCTCTAAACGAAATTACAAGAAATATATCGATAAGCATTGACTGCAGACAACGATGTTGGCTATTGATAGAGGGGTGCCGCAGGGGTCGGTTTTGGGTCCCCTCCTTTACCTGATTTATACCAATGACTACCTGGTTGTACAACTGAATTCATGGTCTAATTTGCAGACGACACTTCTCTGGTGCTCGCCGATCCGGTTTCTCTGGATTCGGTAGTGGACGATATGCTTGTCGATCTTGATGCCTGGTTTTCTCGAAATGAGTTGAAAATGAACAGTCAAAAGACCAAACTTGTCAGGTTTGCATATGGAAGAAAACACATACCCATATCTCATGGATATAAGACTGCCATGGTTTCATCTAATAGCCTTAAATTTCTGGGTGTTTCGGTTGACTGTCGACTGGATTGGAGTGATCATGTGGACCAACTTGCAAATGATATGGCCAGATATGTGTATGCACTAAGAACACTGTCCCAACTTGTGAATTAGTCTACAGCATTTACAGCATACAATGCATATATTGATAGTAGGCTGAGATATGGGATAGTTATATGGGGGAATTCATTGGATATCTTTAGGCTCCTTTTGTTGCAGAAGAGATGTATTCGAGGGTTCCTAAGCTGAGCAAAACACAATCGTGCAGGGCTCACTTTGTGGAAAGATCAGTGCTAACTGTTGTGAGTCTGTATGTTTATGAAGCAATTATGTTCATAGTTAATAATAGAGACCTGTTTGTGGAGACTAAGCGTGAACATGAGCATAACACGAGAGCTAAGAACGATATGAGGCTACTCAGATTTAAGCATACTTACCTTCAGAACAACTCTGTTTGGTGAAAATTTATAATCACATTCCACAGGAGGCACGAGGGTGGCCACAAGATAAATTGAGAAGAAGATTAAATACTTACCTTATGAGAACACCATACTACACTCTCCAGGAGTATTTTGAGGACAATATTTGTCTCGGCTGATTTCGTTCTTATTGTTAGGTCTTTATTCTGTTTACACTATTTCTATGCATTTTATGTTTATGATGACGTGTTCTACAACAATTCATGTTTATATGGAATAAATAAATAAATTAATTGATTGATTGAAGCAAGATAGTAACAATAAAATAAAAACTAATACGAAACGAATACATATTCAAAATTGCCTTATTAAGAAACCTACTTTTGCCTTAAATTTATCAAAACAGACTAAAAATAAGTCGAGATCTCTACCAATTCTCCTCATGAGATCGAAACAACGATTGAGGAAAAAATTTGAGATGTAATTATATTTGCACATTCTAGATTGAAGCAGGAGTCTATCGAGTGAGTCTACCAGGTAAATTAAAATCGAGCATTCTCAATAAATCGGATTAGTCTATATGCTCGTTCAGAACCTTAAAAAAGAAATATAAATCCAAAACCCGTCGTCTAGTCATCAAGGTATCCAATTTTAGCTGTTGTTGCAGAACATCAATACCAATGGTAGTATTATTAAAATGGGTCCTATGTGATAGCAAGCGTAAAAACTTTCTTTGGACCTTTTCTAGACTATTTAGATGACAAGAGTAATAGGGTTGCAGCGGAAAAACCTGTTGAGTTACGATAAATGAAGCCAAGCATTTGGTACGCCTTAGCCGTTATGCTAATATGTTCTTTGAAATCGAGCCCAGAGACAAGGTTGATACCGAAATCGCGCACCGTAGACTCGCTGTTCAACATTCGATCATTCAATCTGTAATTCCCTATGAGTGGAGAACTCAATCTATGAAAGGTGACCATTCGACACTTCTCCACGTTCAGACCCAAAGAATTAGAACTAGCCCACTGGGAGAAGCACTCGATCTGGCCCTGTAAATATACTTTATCTGAATCATCCCGAATGACTGAATATATCTTCATGTCGTCGGAAAAGAGTAAAAATTTCGTAGTCAGTACGCTACTGACATTGATGAACAGATTGAATAGAAGTGGCCCCAAGTGCGAACCTTGGGGAACACCAGACGGTACGGTGAACTGTATAGATAGGAACTCCTTATATCCCACCATTTGGGAACGGCCATAAAAAAAACTTCTCATCCATGATAAAAGGTCCCGAAATACCCAATGCAAAGGATGATATTAACTCTGTCGAAGACCTTTGAAAAATCAGTATAAACTGAATCCATCTGGTAGCCTCGTTCAATGCAATCTAATATATCCTTGGCATACAGAACCAAATTGGTGATGGTAGATCGTCCTTTCCTGAATCCATGCTGTTCATTTATTAATATTCCACTACAATTCCAGGACAGAAAGCTGCAAACCAAGGTGTCCAGCATTTTGGGTATAGCAGACCCTCTATAGTTCCTAACATTGGATTTCTGACCCGATTTAAATATCGGAATGATGAAACTCCGTTTCCAGAATGATGGGAATCGACCACGACTGAGACATATTGATAAAGGAACTAATTGGATCAGACAAAACACTCATACACTTTTTTAATAGGAAACTGGGTATACCATCAGGCCCACTACTCAACTTAAGCTTCATGGCAGAGATTACCTCAAATATTTCGGGTGGAGAAAATCTAACAGACGATACATTAATAGTTTCAACGTACTCGAACTTCTGTGGAACCAACAATTCATCGCTGTATACTTCCGCAAAGAACTGTGCAAATAGATCCACAACAACCCCTCCCTCAAAACCAATTACCCCATTCAAATGCATTTGGCTTGGCAAATCGTAATCATTTTTCCTTGAGCGAACATAACTCCAGAAGTTCCGTGGATCGAGATGGATATTGCAGTCAACATTCCCAAGATGATTCGCGTACAGAGAATTGCATAAAACCTTGCAACCAGGCCGTTTCGCGCTAAAATCCTCATAATCTACAGCACTTCCTGAAAACTTGAATTCCTTATGGGCCTTCTTTTTAGCATTAATTAATTTTATAAGGTCACGATTAAACCAAATGGGATATCTTGACACTTTAATAGGCTTTCTAGGAACATAAAGACTAAGACCCCTATAAATATTACTATTAAATTTTTACACCGATACATCGATACTGTCGACATCAAAGTTCCAATCACAACAAGATAAAAACTCAGCAAGTCCTGTGTAGTCTCCCCTTTAGAAGTCGAAACGATCCTCCCGCCAAAGTAATCCTGAAATCTCTGCAGTAGACAGAGAAATTCCAAACTGGACCGCATTATGATTAATACTATCGAGAGTACTATCATGAATCAATCAATCAAATAGTTTATTTCCTGCTATTATGGCTAGCATAAGAATGTACAAATAAAATAATATAAAACATTACAAAAATAGTGGTATTTACCGACAAAAAAACTTTCAAAAACATCAAAAAATAATTTTCAGAATATACAATAAATTAAAAAAAAATTCCTAAAGGGAATCACTGCAAAAATTCTGTCAATGAATAATAAGACTTCTTCAGGAGAAGGTCACTCAAGACAGATTTCATTTTCATAGGGGGCAAGTTTCTTCTCAGCTCTGGTAAATGGTTGTGAACTTTCAGAACAGAGAAATGAACATTTTTTTGGATGTACGTGTAGTTATATCTCTCGCATAGTAGATCATTTTTCTTTCGGGTATTGTATTGATGATCTCGAGTGAGCTTTCCAAACAGATCCCTATTTCTACAGATAAACAATGCAGCCTCGTAAATGAACAGATTTGGCGGGGTCAGAACTGACACCTGAGCAAAGTGGGGCTTACAACTGGCATTCCTTCTGATGTTGAGTATTGCCCTTATCATCCTTTTCTGAAAGATGAAGACTCTATTGAAATCTGCGGAGTTCGCCCAGAAAATAATTTCATAGCGAAGACGGGACTCGACAAAAGAATGGTAGGCGGTGATGGCAGTCTCCTTACAGACCTCCATGCTCAAGATCCTCAGAGCATAACTACCTACTCAGCTGTCCCATTAGATTATCTATACGGATCCTCCAGTCCATTTTGTGGTCAATCTCCATGCCAAGGAACTTAATGTGGCTCCGTGACTCCAGATTATACCCATCGAAGTTCAGTTGTAGTTTCTCTTGATGTCGCCTGTATGAATATTTCTTCCATGTCGTCAAGTTTTCGACAAACTGCATCTTTCAACTCTTGATCGCTGTTCCCCGACATGTGACAGGACGTATCATCAGCAAATTGAACTGCTCCATCGCCCAGAACGTCCGGCAGGTCATTTGTATACAAAGATAGAGCAGGGGCCCCAGTATACAACCCTGAGGTACTCCTCGCTCTATAACATATGAATCGGACACTACCAACTCTCCGCTTCTGTTCATCTCGGAAACAAACTGTCTTCGATCTTTGAGATATGATGACACAAGTTCTGAGGCTTTACCCCGTATACCATATCGTTCTAACTTTTTGAAAAATAGTTCAAAATTTACGCAGTCAAATGCTTTAGAGAGATCGACAAGATAGGTTTTCCATCATTAAGCGACTTCATTATGTCATATAGTGCTTTGTATACTGCTCTAATTGCGGAACGACCTCGACGGAACCAATTTTGTGCTTCGTGCAGTATGGAATGCTTCTCCAAAAACGCCATGAATCTCTCATAAATAATGTTTTCAAAAATTTTGCTTAGTACATTCAATACCGCAATGGGCCTGTAATTTTCAACCTTCGCTTGGTCTCCCTTTTTGTAAACTGCCTTTATTCTAGCGTTCTTTGATAAATTTGGGAATATTCCACAATGCATCGACATATTAACTATGAATGAAAGAGGCTGTGCGATGTACTTGGCCACATGCTTCAAGACTATAGTGGGAATTCCGTCCGGGTCCACAGATTTTGTGTTCTTCAGAGATAAAATCGTCGAAAGTATCTCCGGGTCCGTTGGGTACAAAAATAGGATTTCATTGTTATTTCGTATTGAGGTGGGCTCGAATTTTGTATTGGTAGTTTTCGTTTTGCAAGCATTAATATAATGGATGTTTACATTAGTTAAAATCTGCTCGCTTTCACCCTTCCTACGAGGAATATTATTTACCACTGTGATATTCCTTGCTCTTCTATTTGTACCCTGTGTTTCTCTAATGATATTCCATACTGCCCTACTCTTCTGACTGGAGTTCTCGATGTAGGACATATTTGCCGCTTTCTTTGCCCGAGTTATCTGCCTGTGAAGGAGTTTGACAAACCTGCTGTATGTTTCAGCATCAATTACTCCTCTTCGTTTCTGAAAGTACATCCGGCGCTTGATTCGACATTTTTGACGAAATTTGTCGTTATCGTTTTGAAACTTCTCTTCATTTTTTTGTATTTAAAAACTTTGCCCATCTCGGTCTCAATGGTCTTCAAGAATTGCCTCATTCACATCTGTCTGTTTGTATACAGAATTCCAAGTCATACTAGAGACAATATTCGCAAAGTGATACAATTTGGCAGTAGAGTATACTTTTACAAATCTCTCCTCGTCCTTTTTATCACCACCTGTGATTTCCGAAATCTTCAGATACTGCGCTGAGTGCAGCGATAAGGCAGTATCCGCTACAAGCGCATCATCATTAGACTCAAAGTTGACGAAAATATTATCAATCAAAGAAGATGATCTGGACGTCACTCTTGTAGGGGAGAAAATTGTCTGCTCAATTTACTATCTTGTTCTAGACGAATATTAAAGTCCCCACATATTGCAATTTTATAGTCCTTGTAATATTCAACTCAGTGATCCAACATTTCGCTGAGATAATCGAGAAACACCTCAGTGGAGCCCTTTGGGGTCTATAGATGCACATCACTATGAGTTTATTTGTTTTACTAACAATACTTGAGCATTCTATATGTGTCTCCTGGCTCTTTAGTTTCAAGTCTAGGACTTCTTCGAATTCTAGATCTGGCTCATTTCGTACATAGAGACAGCTCCACCATTTCTCTTGACACCCCTAGAGTATGCGGAAACCAGATGATAGCCCCCAACAGCCGCCAAGTCACCTTCTCCTGCTCTAAACTAGTGTTCAGTCAGGCCTATTATCTGCGGTTTCTCCTTTAACGTCTCAAGAAATTCCTCAATTCGTCCTATCTTGTATTGCAGGGATTCAACATTTTGATGTAACAAGTAGACATTAATTGTGGTCCATTTTTGATGTTTCTTATTTATGGCTTTTGAGTATTCAATATCCTCTGCAGAAGACGTGGTAAGACCACTGTCCCGCATTTCTTTGCTTCCTACTTGGATTGGGGTACTAGACTCCTCAGGTTTAAAAAACTATTCACTGTCGTCACTGTTGGCCAAAATTCTGCATCCAATATGATATTTTTTTCTCCCCTTGGCACACCAAGGCGAAAGCAGCTTTAGTTCCTTTCCTTCCTTGTTTTAATTTTTTCACAAGTGCAACCATCCTTTCCACTGTCTTGAACAAATTTTATTATATCATTGGGAGTTGTATCAGTGGACAGGCCAGATACAAATAGCCAGTCGTACTGCTCTGCCATTTTGAGACCCGTACACTTGCCTTGTTTCCTCTTATTGGTACTGGACGACTGTTTTGGTTCTGTGTTCCCTTGCTTGTTGTTGAGTACCGCCATTTTCCAGTTTTTCCAGCATTGACCCTCACATTTGGCGAAGTGAAATCCTTAGGTATTCCGTCGTCCACTACATCGTCATTTTGCCCATCATTGTTCCTTTCATTGCCCATGATACCATCATGATGTTCCATCCTTTCATTACCAATGTTTAACATTGGCCTTGACTTTCTTTTTCCTTCTTGTGACAGTCTTCCAATTGGGTGTACACAAGATCCAATAGAACATTGCGAGAATTCGTGATCCTACTTACTTGTGAAAGATTAACAAAATTCATTGTAATTAAAAATAGAAGCTGGTTCACCAACACTACACAACACAAACTCACTGTTCCACCATCCGGCGTAAGGCACATTATAGTCACCCGAAATATATATATCGTCACATCAGTATACTCCAAAGAGAACTCAATAACCATGCTGTGAGATTCATACTTTTCTTCGTTAGATTTCGGCGGTAGGTATACACCACCAACTATGAACCGGCTACACCAATTCGACACCAATACAAATAAATGTTCAACGTCCTAACGTGTGTGCTCAATGACGTCCACTCGTCCGCCTCTTCTTAGTCTACTTGTATTTGATTGATAAATTCCCTTTACTATTTGACAGAATATATGTTGTGAATTTTCTATTGTGAACAAATATCAACTTGTGTTTTGATTTTCAATTATCAAATATACATTTGAATTGTGGAGGCCGTTACTTGATGTAGATCCATGATATAAATGAGATAAAAAACACAAGGTTTAACTTTAATCTACACTTTATTTGAAAAAATTCGACGACGTTTCGCTGACACAGCAGCTTTATCAAGAATGAAAAACAGAATGAAGAGTATGGTATTATAAACAAATCGTAGAACAAGTTGGATGAATAACAGGCAAATCCATATCTTCAAATCCATCTTTCAACAACATCTATTACAGTAGTGAAAATGGTTTGATCATGGGAAATCCTTTGAGTCCACTTTTAGCAGAGATTTTTATGAATAATATTGAACAGAAAATTCATACACATCCACTCATTTCCAAATTTCTTTATTGGTATAGATATGTTGACGACATCTTAGTATGTTTCATTGGAACTACTCGTCAATTAGACTTATTTCTTAATTTCATTAATTCCATCCATTTGAACATTAAATTCACGATAGAAATAGAACAGAACGATTCCATTAATTTTGTGGACTTAAAATCACTAAACAAAATAATAATCATGTTTTTTCGGTCTTTCGTAAACCAACACATACTGATACAATTATACATAACTACTCATTACATCCAATTCAACACAAAGTTGCAGCTTTAAACAGCATGGTATATCGGTTACTCAATTTACCTTTATCAGTAGAATATTATAATAAAGAGTTAAACATCATCAAACAGATAGCCATTAATAATTCATATAATCCGGATATGATAGATTTAATCATTCGTAAAAACTGTATCAGAAAGCAATAAATGAAGTATATCCTATTCATAAAGACTATAAAATATTCAACAGTTTAACATTCTGCGGTTCTGCAAGTACCAATATTAAATCCTTTCTCGTCAAACAAAATCTTAATATAACTTTCAAAACTTCTAATAACTTAGGTAAACATATTAAAAATAATAAATCTCGTGTTGAAAAATCTAGTAAATCAGGAATCTATAAACTCAATTGCGGTTCTTGTGATAAAATTTATATCGGTAGGACCTATAGGAGTTTTGGCATAAGAACATCTGAACATAAACGTAGCTTCGATAAAAATAAATCTGATTCAAATTATTCAAACCACCTAATAAAAGAAAACCATTCATTCAATAAAAACTTTGACATATTACATATAAAATCAAAAAGTTCAAAATTAGATCTCCTAGAAGCATTAGAAATAAATAGATACAAACATTCGGACAAGCTTTTGAATGAACAGGTAGATGTGAATTATTCACCCTACTTAACTTGTTTAATTAGTTTTATTACCTTTCATACTAACTGTACAATGGCTCGATGTGGATTTTGCTGTTATTCATCCAACTTGTTCTACGATTTGTTTATAATACCATACTCTTCATTCTGTTTTTCATTCTTGATAAAGCTGCTGTGTCAGCGAAACGTCGTCGAATTTTTTCAATTAAAGTGTAGATTAAAGTTAAACCTTGTGTTTTTTATCTCATTTTTATCAAATATACATTTCAATGTTTTAATTCTTTAATGTTTTAAGGAAAGCTCACAAGAAAAGACCAAAAGGCACGAAGATGGGAAGAGTTGGCCGAAGCTAAACTAGAGTTCCTACAGAGAAAAACAAAATTCTTGAGAAAAGTTCATGAAGTCAAAATGCAACAGATGAGGGAAGAACACAGTTTGAAAATGAAACTCTTACATTTAGAAATTGAACTAAGAACGAAACAACTCAATAATTTACTAAACGAGAATAGCCTTGAAAATAGAGTTGCTGATCTGTTAAATGATGATTGATTTTATTTATATACTTTATAAGTTTAAGTTTGCTATTTGTTTTGATAATATATTTAAGATTTTTTATATATTTGTGTTTCTTTTGATTTGTTGTGTGTTTGGTTTGTAGTGTAAATGATGAGGTAACAATATATTCTTTTTCCAATGTCTTACTCTTGAAGTAGACAGAGTGGAATCACCTGGCACTGCTGAATACAGAGCCGCCATCGATCATCTACCAGTTTTGCAAGCTTTATAACTGGAAATCCACGTAAAGCACAATAAGCCTTAAAGCCTGAGTGCTGCCCCCACACTGTACTAGGAATGATATTTATTATGTGATTTAGACTATATTTTTGTTATAATTTATATACATAAAAATGCGGAAAACTGAAGAACGGTTAGACCTATTTGTTTAAGGAGTTAGTTTAGGAGTTGGGCTATGTGATCATTTTGCGAAGATCATGGATCTAAAGATTCCGAGGGAGTTGCGTGATGAAAAGAAAACAATCAAAAATAGAATTTTTAACCTTGAAGTTCTTGCTTATTTTGCATCGGATCTACGTCACAGATTGGTCCTTTGTACAGGAGAATGATGTTGAGGAAGCGACAGAAAATATGTTGACAGTTTTCTGTGAGAGTATCAATAGGAATTTTCCATTGAGAAAGTTTACCTCTGCTTCAAATCTATTCACGTGGTTCACACAGGAACTTCATCAACTAAGAGATAGAATGGATACTCTGAGATTGATTTCTAACCTAACTGGTGGTTCTGAGAGCAGAGCGAATCTCATTGAACATAGAAAATACTATAGGCAACGGTTAAGAAAGACGAAATCTGATGACAGAAATTTTTTCTCCACAACACGGAAAATTATCCAGATATTCTTGGAGACTTATTAACAATGAATGAAACAAGGAACAGATGCCAGTACCGATGACGGATGGGCTCTCCCCAGATACATTGAATGAGAATGGAGGTATTAGTGAAGAATTACTGGAAAAGATGAAATCTGTGAAATCATCATTGTTTCTGGAACCTGTTATAGATCCAGAACTGGAAGAGGTAGTTCAGAAACTATCAAATTTTTCATATTTGGACGCATATGAAATGAACAGTAGAATCATAAAATGCAATATCGAGATAGTTAAAGCTCCTCTTCGTGTTCTATATAATAAATGTTTGGAGCAAGTAATTTTCCTAAAAGCTTCCAAAATGACAAAGGTAATACCAATCTATAAAAAGCGAGATATAGGTGACTCCAGTAACTACAGACACATCTTAATTATTCCTATTTTGGCCAAAATATTTGAACACCTACTGAATGATCGAATTTATCCCTTCTTGGAAAGTAACAGCTTCATCATAGAAGCTCAACATGGATTTAGAACTGGGAGATCCACAATCAGTGCAGTCATGAGAGTTGTGGAGGGCATTGTTCAGGGAATGGAGGAAAAATTCTATACATCAATGAAATTGTGCGATTTATCCTAGCTTTTGATTTGGTGTCACATGTTATAACGTTGGCAAAAGCTGGGTGCTGTGGTTTCCGAGGTTTATTGTATGACTTTCTGAAGTCATATCTGTCAGGAAGATGTCAGTGTGTCTGTGTTGCAGGTATAACATCTAAATACCTGCCAGTGAATTATGGCGTCCTCCAAGGGTCAGTTTTGGGGCCGCTGTTGTTTTCTATTCATGTTAACGTTCTCCCTGGCTTCATGAAACCAACAACTACTACACTTTATGCAGACGATACAACATTGAGCTGCACATGCACCGATAGGGAGCCCACCATCTCAAACAGTGAGTTGGCTTTGGCTAGAGCTGAGACTTGACGTTAGAAATATGCTCTGATGATTGGATTATTCGTTGGGGTAAATGTATTATTTCGGATATGGCCTTCTTTTGAGGCGATACAACAAATTTGGATGCAAAATAAGTATTTTGAATTTCATTGACCGAATTTTTCGTTACATATAATCCGAGCTCTATTGATAACTGAGGTTAATATAAAATAAATGTGCAACGAATTTTATTCTCATTCGAAATCATCACCAACTATTCAAACAAATTTGTTTCTCTGACGAATATAAATACAAATAAAAATGTTGCTACATATAATCGGATAATAATTGTCAAATGATTTTTGTTTTAATGAAGCTAATGAAATGGTGATTGATTTTGTTTGCCACAACTTGTTATATGTGTTGATTTTCATTGTTAAGCTACTTACTGGGGTATGAAATCTCATGTCCCATTCTGTGTTAAAAATGAATGAATGAATGAGAATTTTGTAGTTCAAATTACTTGACACAAAGTATTTGCTTAATTTTTTGAAATTTTATACCGATCGCCCTGTACAACATTGCAACGTATATTTCTTGTAATTTTGAGATTGCACTGCCATAGTTGAATCTATAAGTAAATATTTTCGAGACAGGTTGATATTAATATTATGAATTAATTCCATTAGTTGTACAGGGTGGGCAAATTTCGATGTATTTGTACAGCAGCTATGTGAAATACTGCAGATAGAGAAAAATGAAACCCCCTCTCCCGATCTTATTTTCAGGGACTAGTTTCGTGGTGGTAAAATTTTGCTGATATCTCTTTCCTTTCTGGACTTATTCAAAATTTCTCGAATTTTGCGAAAATCGTTCTTCGCGGTTATCTCAATCATCATCAAAGTTATATAAAAATGAGTTTAACAATCTAGAGGCACTTTTTCAAGTATGAGAAAAAATTTTCAGCTCAGTGGTTCTCGAGTTTTAATGCAACATGCTTTTTTTTAAACAAACCATAGGAAATTTTACCTCTATTGGATACAGCAATTTTTTTCCATTTCAGAAATATATAACACTTCTAGACAATTGCATTCAATATCTTTTTCAGAGAAAAACCTGAAATTGCCATAATTCCATTCATTACATGCGTGCCCATCGACGATTCATATTATTCTATGACTGAAAACCACAGATTTTAAAGATTCTATGATCATTGTTATTTCTATGGTTTGATTCGATTTAGATTAAGTTAAATAGTTTAGACTTTTTCTTATGGGGATATCTGAAAAGTTTAGTTTATACCACTCCAGTGAACACTGTAGAAGAATTGAGAAATCGAATAATAACCTCTTGTGACACGATAAGAAATACCCCAGGAATATTTCAAAGAGTGCGTTATAATATGCGAAGAAATACAGAGGCCTGTATTCTTGCAGGTGGAAGACACTTCCAGCAATTTATTTAGTTTTTAATTGTTATTTTCTTAGTTTGATATTGAATAAGTATGAGTTGAGTCTCAGAAGACGAGCTATCGAAATAAAAGGCAATATTGGGCATACCTATCGAGTATTTCTATAATTTTCTTTTATTTAGCGAATAACATATAATTCGAATAATTCAAATTCAATAACTTTTCACTCGAAAACGGTTGGAGCTACGAAAAAGTTACAAGTATCAAAAAAGTTTCTAAATTGAACGAAAATGACGAAAATTGATTTTACGCTGATCAGTGGCGTACTGCAAAAAAGTGTGAAAGGGTAAAAGGAGACATCTCCTCGGAAAAGAAAACACTTTGTGAATTTCAGTTAAAATCTAGGACGTGTAATGATGAAGGCTGTAAAAATAGCTTGCATTCCAAATTTGGGCTGAATATCTCAAAAACTGCAGGAGTTTTGAAGAAAAAAACAATTTTTTCTGGAAATTTCAACACCCTGTATCTTCGTTACGAAGCTTTTGCGAACCTATGTTTATATAACCTTTTTTTCTTAAAATTGCACGTAGATTTACCCCCTCAAGTTGTGACATACTTTTATGTAACACCCTGTATATTTTACTTTTCTGCTCCTGAAAATCAATTTATTGAATCAGATAGATAGATAGATAGATGTTTATTATTGCTCCAAAATACAATTATAAATCACATTATTAGGATTGTCAGAGAAAATGGTGAACACTACAAAATACAATATTTCATAAAGATACATTATCAATTTCTAAATTCGAAAACTCGTTAAGCGAACAAAAAGCATGTAAAAAAAGAAACTCAAAGACGACATGTTTGAAAACAGAAAAGCTAACATTGACATCCAAAATATCACAAAGTTTGTTAAAACACTTGATACTCGTGAACGATATTTGATGTTAATTCATTTTCAATTCATTCATTCAAATAAACCAACATACAGTCTTGTAATTTTGAGATTGCACTGCTATAATTGAATCTATGAGCAAACATTTTCAAAACAGGTTGAGATTGATATTATTCCATTAGTTGTACTTGCTGGATAACTAGTCTAATTTCATTATTTTGATTATTTTAATTTAAATATTCCATTGAAATATGCGAATTAACAATATTGAATATTTATTATTTCTGTCAACATTGATGAATGCTCTATGTTCTAAAAGATGTACTTTACATTTCTGAACATAGAATTGAATGTATGTGATGTTTTACGCACATAGATCATACGCGCTCCTTACATAGAATTCATTATTTCTGTGATGTCGCAAGTTGACACATAATTTTCTATATAATGTACTTTTTTAGATTTATTTCGAAAACTATTTGCCGTTCATATTTGAAAAAATACAAATTAGTCTCATAATGTTCGACAAAAAGTTTCGAAAACATCCCCGCGTTCTATTTCGTAAAAGTGCGCGTACAGGCATATACTAAATCATGGATGTGTTGCTTGAAAGCCATATAAACATCATAGGTACGACAGTGTGTAGTAAAATAACGCTAGAAACTTGTTGCCATAGTAGTAACCTAAATAATAGCCATTCCGAGATCAATTTCAATCCATTCCATTCCATTCTCTCACTCCCATTCCAATGCAACGTGGTATCGAAGCAGGCCGTGTTTCGCGTTCGCGATTTAATTCTGTTTAGTTGTGGTACGACGACGAGTTGTAGGAACATGTGACAGATATGGTCAATTTTTTACGCGCTTAATAGACGAGTTTTTCGTTTATATTTAGTGAAGTGATTGGTGGAGTGACAGTTCTCATTTTTTGGATATGGATTAAAAACGAAATGTAAGTTTATAATTTTACTTTGACGACTTTTCATGTTATTATACAATTGAGAATCATTACTTATTGAAAATTTTGAAATTGATGATATGCTCTGTGCAAAACTGAATTATCAAGGCGACGATGATTTAGTTTAGAAGTTTTCATGATTCGTATGGTTTTTAACTTGATAATTAAATCAAAGTTTTTCTATACACTTTGGATTAAGCTATAGTCTATTTGGTAAAGACGTCCTAGACTGTTCAAGATGCTGCCGGCTTCTCAGAGAAACATAAGATTTAAGCCGAAAGGCTATAGCGGGATAAGATGGTCAAAATTGCCTAAGAACGAATCGTTACAGCAGGTATCACATTCGATAGAGGATGTGAAAAGATGCCTACAGAAAAAAATTCAGCCCTCTAGTGGCTCTACAGTCGATATTATACAGGGACATCCACCGGGACCGTCCGTTAAAAACTTTTTAAGTTCCAATTACAATATCAAGCTGAAATTTTATACGCGGCCATAACTAGCGATTTCCAATTGGAGTGAATATTTTCGAAGTGATACCATTTCCGGTTATACCGGAAGTGGGTCATCACTTTGTTATTTCAAATGGCAATCTACCTTTTT
Source organism: Cryptolaemus montrouzieri (assembly GCA_013387265.2). Taxonomy (NCBI): domain Eukaryota; kingdom Metazoa; phylum Arthropoda; class Insecta; order Coleoptera; family Coccinellidae; genus Cryptolaemus; species Cryptolaemus montrouzieri. The sequence goes on from JABFTP020000042.1 coordinate 47,234,203, forward strand.
TATTATACATCTAGAACCGACATTTGAGCAAGGCATAAAACACCCAAGTTGTTGGCACTTATCTGTCAAAACTTTTGACAGATTTAATTATTTTTGTTATAAACTCGATTTTTGAAGAACATTTAAAAAAATTGTAGCTCGTAGATCTTTTGCACTACAGACACAATTTTTGCTTAGGTGGATAGAAGAAGGACCAAGGAATTTTTTAAGCAATCTACACATGTCAAATGTTTATTGCGTTGTTCTGTATGATTTTTTTCAATTTGGCTTTTTGCAAACAGCAATAACTCAATTTTTTCAAATGCCATCAGATGAAGCGTCAAATTTCAGATGGAATTGTATAAGCATGTACTATACCCATCTCTTATAGTTCCGAAATAATTTGGGAATATATTGAATTTTGATGATTTTGCAAGAACTAACAGAGAATGCTTTGAAATATTTGAATCAAGTAGCTGAACTGGCTACGCTCACCTGACAGGTGCCTAAAATTAATGTACTTGTCACTTCGTTCATTCGAATTTGATATTTCAACAAGAATTGTCGTTGTTTCAGATTGAAAATATCCAAAAATACAACACATTTGGAATAAAACCACTGGTTATTCAAACGAAAATATATTTAATCTTTTTTCAATTCATTTTAGAATGTCAAAAAAGTAGGAACTAAGCGAAAACCAATCATCGATAATTACATTAATACGAATAAATGATAGCAAACATCATAGGAGAAAACTAATTTACGATCTGAATAAATGTTCAATATGGGCCCCATTTTGCTCGATACACTTGACAGCTCGTAAACGAACATGATGAGTTGCCCTCCTAGTTTCCTCAGGATCAATATTACGAAAAGCATTATGAATGCGCTCAAGTAACTCTTCTTCACTTCTTACAGGAATAAGATACACTTCACTCTTGATTTTGCCCCATAAATAAAAATTAAGGGGCGTCAGGTCTGGAGAACGCGGAGGCCATAAATTTGGTCCTTGATTACCCCACCATCTATCCTCGAACATTTCTGTTAGCTGCCGATCTACAGCTCGTGTTTTATGTGCTGGTGCACCATCCATTTGGTAATAGCAATCGCTCAGAATAATAAGGGGTAATCCATCTAAAAAATTTGCTAATGTTCCTCCCAAAATTTCCAGGTATCTTTGTCCATTTAGATTTTCCTCATAAATGTGATAAGCCAACAAATCATTCATTAAAATTGTAAAAACGTTCACGCTGAATTCATTTTGGAAATCAATAACTTCAATGAAATGTGGATTTTCTGTGGCCCAAAAATGTCGATTTCTCCTGTTGGTTATTCCAGTTTCATTGAACTTGACTTCATCAGACCATATAATTTTTTGCAGAATTGTTTCATCTTCTTGAAGCCGAATTGATAAATTTTTACAGAAATTTAGTCGCTTGGGAAGGTCAGTTGGTTTCAATTTTTGTAGTCTGATAAAAGAATACGGGGGCATGTTATGTTTCTTAAAGATCCAATATCTATTGATGCTGACTTAATGGACGCATGTGGATTGGCACGAAAATACGCTAGCGTATTAATTTGATTGTCGTCGTCCTCGAGAATTGGTTTTCTTCTAGTTTCTATGTATTTTGTTCCTCCAAATTGCAGAAAATTGCTTCTAATCCTTCGAAATTTTGTTTTACTCATAGGCGCCAAATTTGGAAATTGGTTATTGAATTGCCTGCAAGTTCTATCCACCACTTTTTGACATTGACCATGAATTGAAAAGAAATTAAACATATCCTCGTTTGAATAATCGGTCATTTTATTATCAATCTGGTGTTTTTAAAAAATTTTCACTTCAAATTACCAACAATTCTTGTTGAAATATTAAATTCGAATGAACGAAGTGACAAGTACATTAATTTTAGGCACCTGTCAGGTGAGCGTAGCCAGTTCAGCTACTTGATTCAAATATTTCAAAGCATTTTCTGTTAGTTCTTGCAAAATCATCAAAATTCAATATATTCCCAAATCATTTCCGAGCTATAAGAGATGGGTATATTACTTACTTATACAATTCCATCTGAAATTCGACGCTTCATCTGATGGCGATATAAAAATTGGCACGTGCCATTTGAAAAAATTGAGCTATTGCTGTTTGAAAAAGGCTAAATTAAAAAAATCATACAAAACAACGCAATAAACGTTTGACATGTGTAGATTGCTTAAAGAATTGCTTAAACCTTCTTCTATCCACCCAAAAAAAAATTGTGTCTGTAGTGCAAAAGATCTACGAGCTACAATTTTTTCAAATGTTCCTCAAAAAACGAGTTTATAAAAAAAATAATTAAATCTATCAAAAGTTTTGACAGTTAAGTGCCATCAACTTGGGTATTTTATGCCTTGCTCAAATGTCGGTTCTAGATGTATAATAAAAAAGTTAGATTGCCATTTGAAATAACAAAGTGATGAAATGGTATCACTTCGAAAATATTTCACTCCAATTGGAAATCGCTAGTTATGGCCGCGTATAAAATTTCAGCTTGATATTGTAATTGGAACTCAAAAAGTTTTTAACGGACGGTCCTGGTGGATATCCCTGTATATAATCACTTTTTGCACGTTTTTATTATCCTTAAGTAAGATAATGCAAAAACAAGATAAGAAAATATAACGTGCAGTGTTTCTCACAGCGTAACCGTTATACAAGTGTATAAAAAGGTGTGAGAGAGAAAGGCAAATGAAGTTAGTAAAGAATTATTTATATCAATGATGCCAACGGAATTTTAGCGTCAAATTTGATAAAAATTATTGAAACCCTTAACAAAACAATGATGGGTTTAGATACACTAAATATGAAAATGGGTGTTTACTCGTGATGTTAATTGTATTCAGTGATCTCGAAAATGACCGAGTAACAAGTTTGTTGGGTCAATTTCTTTGACAAGTTGTCGTAATACTCCAGAGGAAGACGTAATGTTACCGTGTTCACTGTTTTTTTTAAATTAGCACTATGTACCATTGATTGGGCCTTTTCTGTAATTGACCTGTTCATACGTTCCGCCACTGAATTTTTTTGCGGTGTATGTGGTACAGTTAAATGGTAGCTAATACCCTTTTGAACACAATAATCTTTAAATTCGTTAGAAAGACATCCTCACCCATTATCACAATATAAATTAGTTATTTTAAATTAAAGTGTGGTTCACTTTTTGTGCAAAACTCATGAAACATTCTAAAAACTTGAGATTTATTCTCTAATAAATAGGTAAGTGTATAATGCGTAAATTGATCAATAAATGTAACAAAATAATTTTTATCGTCCATTGTGGGTGGACTGATAGGGCCACACACATCGGAATGAACAATAAATAATGGTCTTATAATGTTAGTTTTGTTTTCAGCTTTAGCAAATGGCAGACGTTTTTGTTTTCCATAAATACAAGCTTCACAAATGTCATGTGTAGGTTGGATATTTTTTAAATATCTATTGTCAGCCAATAAATCAATATTTTTAATTGTAAAATTTTTCGGGCGTGCCAGAGTGTATAATTATCTAACACCCTTTCAGACACATTTGGTTTTATTTTTAAGGGTTTAATAATTTTTACTGTCACAGTTATTAAATTATTTTTGAGACTTACCCTTTATTATTGTTGTATTCCTCTTTTTGATACTCACTGAACCGTTTTATTTAAAAATTATTGTCATACCAGCTTGCTGAATTCGGTGTACAGAAAGTAAGTTGTACGGGGGATGTCCGAAGCATACAGAACGTCCTCCAGAACTCCGGTCACTCCTTGGTCAGTAGATACGCTGATTTTTTCTTTTAATGTTGCTGTAATTGAAACACCAACTGTTGCTATTGGATAATCCAAGTGTCGGCATGATGTGAAAACATTCTTTTGATTCACCATATGATCCGTAGCACCAGAGTCTAATACAAAAGTTATACTTTTTCTGAAGAAGTGGGTTGTTGGAAAACCGTAGTTCCCACCATAAAAGCAAAACCCTGATTACTATTTGAGTCAGTACGAACTGTTTGTACAGTACATTCTCGAGTTTCTTCTCTTTTTCGATGATTTTTCTTGTAAAAATAACAGGTAAACCTTCAGTTCACATACTTATCTCTTGCGCAGATACGAGACGATCAGCTGTTAACCCGATCGTGTTTGAATCTGGGCCCAGATTGCCAGATTGCTAGACCGATACTGCATGAGAGTTATTGATTTCTGATAGGGAATTAATTCCATGAAGAAAGTATACCAAGATTTTTCTGTTTTTGCAGAGTTTCATGATCCAGACAATGGTGAAGTACTCGCGATCTCCCGTCATAACAGAGGAAAATTCAAATGGAAATCTCTTCAAACCAAACCTAACTAACCTAACCGAACCTGAAACTTAATTTAAATTTTGAATTGAATAGGTTAGTAGGATAGGTTTTGGGTAAAATTAGGTTAGGAAAGATTCCCATTTGAATTTCGGTCTCAGTTATGCAATCTGGCAACCCGGGCCCAGATTCGAACACGACCGGATTGACAGCTGATCGTCTGGTATCCGAGTGCGCAAGAGATAGGTGTGAGAACTGCAGGTTTACCAAATAACAGTCTTTTATTGTATGATTATTGCGCCCACGATTCTTGCACTTCATTTTTGAATTAAACTGTTCTGATGATTTTCCTTGTTTGAAAAAATGTCTTCTAGTGGTTTGTTTGGAAAATTTGGCTCCGTGATATTTATTTCTGTTGTAAAAATGTGCGTTTTTGGTTTGATGTCTTTCTACATTTAGCACTTTGGAACTGGTGTCACTACTCTCGTTTCATAGTCAAGCAATTTAGTTTTCACAAATGCAAAACTCAAACTATTATCTGTTAATGTATGAATTGCTGTTTCTATACCGTCATAGGCTGATGGCAGGGTGAGAAGTAGATGTGCTATTTTAGACATTTCTGTTAAAGTTCCACCAGCAGTCAGAAGCTCAATCATTAATTCATCGAATATATGCAAATGCTTTGATTTTAAGCTCAATAAATTCATTTGAACAGCTAACTGTGTTGCTAGGCTTTTTCTTTCATAGATTTAATCTAGTTTTTCAATGATTTGACGGAATTTTGCTTCTTCTATTACACCTATTATCGTGTCACTAAGGCATTCTATAATAATTCCTTTGGTCAACCGTTTCAGCTTGTGTCATAATGCATCATCTTCCGCAAGTAAGGCTCTTAAAGGAAATTTCCAAATGCTGTACCGTTCACCATCAAATTGTCTTATATTACGTCGAGATTTATTTGCTTCCATAATCACTTAAGTTTATTAACCGACACGGTACACAACGTATTTATTATTCTGGGCCCATAACCTATTGGATTTATAGGAAATGGGTGTTTAATAAAACACGATATAAGCTTAATACTAGCGCCAGCGCAATTTTTATATTTCGAATTGAATTGAACAGAGTCGGTCAAAAGACTAACTGAAAACCTAAACTATACAGGAATATCCACCGTGACCGTCCGTTAAAAACTTTTTGAGTTCCAATTACAATATCAAGCTGAAATTTTATACGCGGCCATAACTAGCGATTTCCAATTGAAGTGAAATATTTTCGAAGTGATACCATTTCCGGTTATACCTTTTTATTATACATCTAGAACCGACATTTGAGCAAGGCATAAAATACAAAAGTTGTTGGCACTTATCTTATGTTGTTATAAACTCGATTTTTGAGGAACATTTAAAAAAATTGTAGCTCGTAGATCTTTTGCACTACAGACACAATTTTTGCTTGGGTGGATAGAAGAAGAATCAAGGAATTTTTTAAGCAGTCTACACATGCCAAATGTCTATTGCTTTGTTTTGTATGATTTTTCAATTTGGCCTTTTTCGAACAGCAATAAATCAATTTCTTCAAATGGCACGTGCCAATTTTTATATCGCCATAAGATGATGCGTCAAATTTCAGATGGAATTGTATCAGCATGTACCATCTCTTATAGTTCCGGAATAATTTGGGAATATATTGAATTTTGATGATTTTCAAGAACTAACAGAGAATGCTTTGAAATATTTGAATCAAGTAGCTGAACTGGCTACGCTCACCTGACAGGTGCCTAAAATTAATGTACTTGTCACTTCGTTCATTCGAATTTGATATTTCAACAAGAATTGTTGATAATTTGAAGTGAAAATTTTTGAAAAACACCAGATTGATAATAAAATGGCTGATTATTCAAACGAGGATATGTTTAATTTCTTTTTAATTCATGGCGAATGTCAAAAAGTGGTGGATAGAACTTGCAGGCAATTCAATAACCAATTTCCAAATTTGGCACCTATGAGTAGAACAAAATTTCGAAGGATTAGAAGTAATTTTCTGCAATTTGGAGGAACAAAATACATAGAAACTAGAAGAAAACCAATTCTCGAGGACGACGACAATCAAATTAATACGCTAGCATATTTTCGTGCCAATCCACATGCGTCCATTAAGTCAGCATCAATGGATATTGGATTGAGTTATACTTCCATTCAAAGGATCCTTAAGAAACATAACATGCACCCGTATTCTTTTATCAGACTACAAAAATTGAAACTAACTGAGCTTCCCAAGCGGCTAAATTTCTGTGTAAATTTATTAATTCGGCTTCAAGAAGATGAGATAATTCTGCAAAAATTTATATGGTCTGATGAAGCCAAGTTCAATGAAAGTGGAATAACCAACAGAAGAAATCGACATTTTTGGGCCACAGAAAATCCACATTTCATTGAGGTTATTGATTTCCAAAATAAATTCAGCGTGAACGTTTTTGCAATTTTAATGAATGATTTGTTGGCTTATCACATTTATGAGGAAAATCCTAATGGACAAAGATACCTGGAAATTTTGAGAGGAACATTAGCAAATTTTTAAATGGATTACCCCTTAACATTCTGAGGGATTGCTATTACCAAATGGATGGTGCACCAGCACATAAAACACGAGGACATACCTCAAATGTGCGTTGATTGTCGCCTGGTAGACTGCATACAACTATATTATGTTTGTGGAAGAAATAAGCAGGAAAGGAGAGAAAAAGGAGTATGAGGTAATATCTTTGTACACAAAGCTAAAGTCCACCTTATATCAACACACAAAGAAAGTAATCCGGAAATCCCTAGGTAATTGTGGTTCGCTGCTTAAATAACGTAAAACTGGTAAAAAATAACACTCCAGAACTCATCCCAAAATCAAACAGGTTGTCCACTTACGTGACATAGGGGGAGAATACTTTGAATTATTATTGAATTATAAAATGAAAATTTGAAATAATTGAAAATGAAGTGATTTGGCGCATCCACTCTGTCTCATATCCAATTGTGTGTAGAAGGAATCTGGTAAAGGGTGCCATTAATATAACCCCACAAGAAAAAATCTAGACTTGTAAGGTCCGGAGACCTAGAGGGCCATCTAACAGAACCACCATGTCCTATCCATTTGTTTGGAAATACATGATTCAAATGCTCCCTAACCTGATGTGAGTAATGTGCCGGTGCTCCATCCTGTTGAAAGCACGAATCTTGTCTTATATGCTCTGGTACATCGGCAAGTAACATTGGTAGATGATTTTGCAGGAAATCTAAATACATTTCACTATTGAGGTGCCCGTCGAAAAAGTGCGGCCCAATTAGATATCCATCTATTATAGCGGCCTATACATTCAAGGACCAACGATTCTAGTGATCTATTTGTCTCATGAGGTGTGGATTTTCCGTGGCATAATAATGAAAGTTGTGCCTGTTAACAAGTCCATTCTTGTGAAAAGTTGCCTCGTCCGAGAAAAGAACTCTGCTAAACAAATTTGTATTTTCCGCTACTTTGTCACTTGTCCAATTGCAAAAATTGATTCGATTTTCATAGTCTTGATTGTTTAGTTCCTGGTGCAGCTGTACATGATATGCATGAAATTTATTCACTTTTAAGGTTCTCTGGACGGAAGTTTGACTTATATCTGTTAACTGAGAAATCTCTCTTTGGCTTTTATATGGGTCTGTCACTGTCAACAAAACTGATAACTGGTAGTCTTCAGCTGTAGCAGTTTTTGGTTTTTCATGTTTTTTGTAAGCGACATTACCCGTTTCGATAAATCTAATTAGAAGTTTTTCAAAGCATCTTGCATCAGGATGCCTCTTATCAGGAAACCTTTGTGCATAAACTCTACTTGCCAACAAAGAATTTCTATCACACTCACCCAGAATAAAAATCATATCAACCATTTCTTCTTCGGAGAACTTTATGGCAGTCATTTGAGAAAATTGGGTTCAAACCTCACGTAACCATTTTTAATAACGAAAGACTGATAAGTTCACCATGTAAAATGCAGAATATGATATGTCCGGATACTTGACAGAAGGCACAAATAAAAAAAAAATGTCAACACATACCTTGATTTACGTTTTAATCGCCGGCTCGGTGGCGTATGGGATTTGATGCTCGTCTCCTACGCAGAGTTACCTGGGTTCAATCCCCACAAAGTCGGTGCAATTTTTCGGATTCTGGGAATCGCTTGAGTGTCCATCTTTTGGAGGAGATGTAAAGCTGTCGGTCCTGTCTAACAGAGATGTGTTGGACATTAAAGATCTCTTCCCTCGACACGAGAGGGGTTCGGCAAAATTCCCGGGTTAGTGAGGTGACAGAATTCCCCGGCGTGTCATTAGCCGAAAGGCAGAAATAGAGCACGTTAAAGGAAAAACAAACAAACAAACAAACGTTTTAATCATCTTGATTTTATCATTCGTTGAAAGAATTATCTTGTTTGAGTTTTAGTTTTTACTACTTGAATCATCACAAAAAAATTCTGTGCCAATAATGATGCATGTTGATACGATTTGTAGAATTTTCATCAAAAATTTTCACAAATAATCGAATATTTCGAAAATGATCGAAGATATAGATAATGGTACTTTTGTAAAAATATAGCACAATATTTTATGCGTTGACATGAATAATAAAAAATCAAGATATGATATTTTCAAAATTACAATATTCAATAATTTTTTGAGTCACTCTTGTATAAAATGAGGTTAATCTATTTCAATTCATCAATAGAGCTATCATTGGCAATAAGGAAACGAAAGGAAAAAGTATTCATCCTTTCTGGCCGAAGTGTGGCATGCGATGATGTAAGAGCCTATTTTCATGAATTTTACAGAAAAAAAATATTGTGACGAAACTACTCACCAAAAAAACTTATTACTTAAAGACATTATAGCAGAGTTTAGGTTAGTATTGAATCTTGAACAAAAAAGTGGTATTCCAATCTGAAAAAACCACCCAAGATTTTTTTATAGAAAATTGGAAATTGGGACACCCTGTTTACTGCAAAATAAATTGCTGAAGTAGATTCTTACTTTCTAAATACAATACCGTTCGAACAAAAATGAAATCATCAAGAGTGTACGACCTACAGAGCATCGCGCCATAGGTGAATCACCCAGTATATGCCGGATATGGTATATGCTTGATCTTATTTCGTTGTTGTTTCCTGCTTTTTTTTTTCTCAAAGTATATCGGTGCTAAGCTGCCTGTTTTAATACATCACACCTGGCACAGTTGGATCGAATTAACAGTCTAATTGTTCAATGAACACGTTTTTAGTCAGAAATTCACTCATTAAGGATATGTGTTGGTTTCCTTATTTCAGCAAAAATTATTTTTGAATATAATGATCAATCAAGCGTTTTAATTAACTTTCACTTTAATATGTTCTGAAAAGATATATGCTGTAGCTAGTTCCAAGATTTTGATAAATGGTTTCTTAACAAAAAATCTAAATGTAGAGTGCTCTGTACGACAAGGTTGTCCACTATCAATGTGTATTTTCGGTCTAGCCTCGAACCCTTGTTACGTTGTATATGTAAATTCAATAAAGGCTTTCAGTTCAACAATTCACAACGAATTATTTCTCATATGCAGATGACGTAGCTGTATTCCTCGGTAATGACGATCAAGTAGACAATATCCAGAACATTTTGAAAATTTTTGAAAGAGCTTCTAACCTAAAAACTAACTTTCAAAAGTCTGCCCTTCTTGCTCTGGGTGAGTCATCTGACCATCACAGTGAAAATTTTAAAATTGTTAAAGATATAAAATACTTGGGAATGAGAGTAACGAAAAATTTCAACGAAATGATCAATTTGAATTGGCATGCGGTAATGCAAAACATTCAAATAACCCTGATTAACAATAGCATAAGGAATCTTGACATAATAAGAAAAATATGGTTTATCAATACATACTTATTATCAAAGGTATGGTATCTTGCTCAAGTGTTACCGCTTCCCCATGTTTGCTCGCAAAAAATGGTTCAGATGTTAGGTAAATATATCTGGCACGGTAATTTATATCGGGTGGCTCGCCCGCAACTATGTTTGAAATATAATCAAGGAGGGTTAGGTCTCATTGATCTCGAAATTAAAGCCGGTGCATTGTTTTTAAAAACCCAATATGCTTCTGCGGATATTACTTGTGACAAAATTTCCTTAGGTCTTATATTCTGAAATTTTTGAAGGAACGAAAAATTTCACGAAAGATCGTATATTCAAGAAGGTTATCGAATTTTGGAATCTGTTAAACTTAGATAACAATCATGAGTTGTCAACAAAAAAAATCTATAAAAATATTCTTGAAAAAAAATCCGGAATTCCAAATATAGTATCGAAATATCCGCACCTCAAATGGAATAAAATATGGCCCTTGATGAATAATAGTCTGATTCCTACCACCTGGAGATCAACAGTATATAGAATTTTAAACGAAGTAATTCCTGTGGCAACAAAATTGAATAGACACGGCATGTGTGACAATACCCTATGTTCATTGTGCCAAAGCGAAGACACTATTCTACATAGGATCCGTTCTTGTGGTCTTTCAAAGGAGAGCTGGAAATGGTGTAAAACAAAATTGATTGATAAATTTGGTATTAATATAGATAATTTCGACGAACACGGTATATTCCAGCTCTCTTTTGAAACCAAAAAAGATGGGAATGTTTGGCAATGGTTTGTTTGTGCGTTGTTTCACTTTAACATTGACAGCCCAAGTAAGACAAATTTAAATCAGTATATCACTCTGCTGAGATCAGATAGATATGAAAAATGTAAATCGGGTGCATTAAGTAAATTCTCGAAAAAATCTTTTGCTTCTTTGTAAGTATCTCGTGATATTAAATTTAAATTTAATGTATTTATTTTGCATTTACAGTAGGATAAGAGAAATTTATGAAACTTTTAACTGAATAAATTTTAAAAAAAAAAGGATATGTAAGTTGGTTTCTTATTTCAGCTTTAATATGTTTTAATTAACTTTCACTTTAATTATGCGTTTTGTTCAAACGTGAGTAAATTTCTCTGAGAAAGTGAGGGATATACTTTGAATATTATGCGGAATTTTTTCAAATACAAAGTGTCCGGGATTTTTTGTCTATAGGAGTTCACGGTATGTTTTCTCTAACTAGGAGAATATAAGTGTTGTTTTTATCTAAGGTTAATCTTTCACGAAAATTCATCTTGTGTGGTGACTTCAATGTTCATTTTATGTTCCTGATAAAAATAGTGAATCATGGTTCGACCTTCTTAGGACTTCTGGCTTTCACCTAACAGTTTTTGAGCCTACCAGGGGCTCAAATTATCTTGGTAATATTTTTCTTAATTTCCAACCTGTGAATGAAACTGGTGAGATGATGGATTTTTTGTTTTCTGACCGCAAGGCTTAGCAGGTGAGTATTGATGTCTTGGGCGAGTTTCGTACATATGCTTATATAGAGAGTGTTATATAATAATATGTAACAACTTGAGGGGGTAAATCTATGTGCAATTTTGAGAAAAAAAGTTCATATAAACATAGGTCCGCAAAAGCTCCGTTCCAAATTTGGAATGTAAGCTTTTTTTTACAGCCTCCATCATTACACCTCCTAAATTTTAACTAGAATTTACAAGGTATTTTCTTTTCCGGAGCCATATCTTCTTTTGCCCTTCCAAACTTTTTTGCAGTACGCCACTGATCAGCGTACAATTAATTTTGGGCATCTTCGTTCAGTTTAGAAACTTTTTTGACACTTATAATTTTTTCGTATCTTCAACCGTTTTAGAATGAAAAATTATTGTATTTGAATTGTATGTTATTCGCTAAATAAAAAAAATAGAAATACTCGATAGGTATAGCCCAAATTTGCTTTTATTTTGATAGCTCGTCTTCTGAGACTCAACTTATACTTATTCAATATCAAACTAAAAAAAAGGACAATTAAAAACTGAATAAATTGCTGGAATTGTCCTCCACCTGCAAGAATAAGGCCTCTGTCCTTCTTCTCATATTATCAAGCACTCTTTGAAATATTCCTGGGGTATTTCTTATCGTGTCGCAAGAGGTTATTATTCGATTTCTTAATTCTTCTACAGTGTTCACTGGAGTGGTATAAACTAAACTTTTGAGATATCCCAATAAGGAAAAGTCTCAACCATTTAAGTCTGGGGACCTATCAGGCCATGGTTCTGGCCCATCCCGACCTATCTATCGGTTGTTGAATGTATTATTCAAGAATTCCCTAGCTTCTCCACTAAAATGTGCTGGTGCCCCGTCATGCATGAACCACATTATGTTTCTCACCAAAAATGGCACATCCTCGAGTAATAAAGGTAACTCCTCCTCAAGAAATTGCCGATAAGCGGGACCGTTTAGTCTGTTAGGCAAAAAAAATGGCCTAAGCTGTAGGAAAATTTTTTGAATTTCGAGCCATACCTTGTCCTTTTCGTTAGTTCATATTGTCACTGCAAGGAGAACCATAAAATTAGTGCTGTTAAGTTCTGTCAAATGTCATTGAGTGTTCTGGTTTCCGGTGGTTGCCAATGACGATTATCTTTTTGCCGCCTTTATTGAATATATTTCTATTATTCATTTTTCATTTCTTCAGCATTGTATTATTGCTTTTGGTTGTATTGTGAACCATTCATTATTGATTGAACATTATTGAATATATTGTCGGTTTAGTGCAGTCAAGTGTTATTATTATCAAAATATCCCGTTATTCCGACCAGACACAACTGAGAAATGAAGAAGCTCCAATCAAATCACAAAATGATTATTGTGAAAATTTGTGATAGCAGTTCTCGAAAAGTTAGCTTCGTCTGTGAACATTATTTTACTAGCAAAATGAGCACTTTCTCTAATTTTATCTAAGAACCATCGGCAGAAATTCAGTCTTGAAGGAAAATCTCGAGGAAGTAAAGTTTGGACGCGTTGAATATGAAACGGGTACAATAAAAAGTCGTGGAGAATCCTCCAAACTAGAACATGTGAAATATTCAACTGATTTCCAATTTTTCTTGTACTCACAATTCAAAACTGGTTCCTCAATATCAGGAGTGCTCATAGAGTTGCACCTTTTAAATGACTATTTGCAGTAGAAGTACCAGTTTCCCTTAACCTTCTGTGGATATTTGAGAATGTTCGCCTATCTGGTGTTACTCGATTTGAAAAGCGCACCTGATATAATCGTCTAGCTTCTGTTGTGTTTCCGTCAGCCAGACCATACCTGTAATGGATATCAGCCAATTCGGCGTTAGTAAAATTAGCCTTTTTTTCTTACAACAATAACTTCAAAAGTCTTAAAACTAATCGTTAATTTAATAAACAATTCTAGCAGACACTGGTTCAACTTCAGCAACTGTCAAAATATATAAATAAATGAAAAAATCAAAGCCTACTAGTTATTTTTTTAATTAGAAGTGCTTTCAATTCAGCGAATGTATACAATCGTTTAATAATTTTTTGCTCGAGAACTGTTGGAGATAGGAAAAAATTACTAGTGTAAAAAAAGTTTCCAAATTGAACGAAGATGACGAAAATTGATTGTACGCTGATCAGTGGCGTACTGCAACAAAATTTGAAAGGGCAAAAGAAGACATGGCTCCGGAAAAGAAAACACCTTGTAGATTCTAGTTGAAATTTAGGACGTGTAATGATGGAGGTTCTAAAAGCTTGCATTCCAAATTTGTGCTGAATATTTCAAAAACTGCAGGAGTTCTGAAGTAAAAACAATTTTTCCGGTAATTTCAATACCCTGTAGCTCCGCAACGAAGCTTTCGCAGACCTATGTTTATATGAACAATTTTTCTTAAAATTGCACGTAGATTTAACCGCTCAAGTTGTGGCATACTATTATGTAACGCCCTGTATAACTTCCTTATGGAATACCCTATATAGCTTAAAATATTTTAAGTTTGTAGTCACTACAGCACTATATATTACTGTGCAAAAAAAATCGGCCGTGAAATATGCCTAATCGCGAATGTAGTAAGCCACCCGGTATAGTATTAAGTGGAGATTCAAAATTTAATGAAGAGAATTGTGTTCTATCTTCCGAAGAACCGAAAGTGGTGATGATTAATCTCTCGTAGTTAAATTATCGTAAAGCTCATTCCATGCTTTCCTTAAATGTACTTAATAGTTGGAAAAAACCGTAGAACAAATATGTTTCAACATTAAACTATGTTAATATATGAGTGTTTATTATCGAATAAACTCAGATAAATGTTTGTAGAAAACTCCAACGCCTTGTTTATTTTATTTCGCGAAGCGATCTTTATCTACAGATTTTATTATTCATATCTTTTCACACCTCAAAGCTCGATAGTAGCGGAATATATTGGCAATTACGCATGGCCTATTTATCTACTCTCCATGTTTATCGAGACAACTAAGAGACAGAAATTACCTTGGTAATTCAACTTAGTCAATTGTCGAAGACAATCGAATCTGTGCATTCATTAAGTCATTAATCAGGGCACAGTGGGACGGTTCACTAGTTTGAATATATAGGGTGCACCAGAGAAATCCGGACAATTTTTTTTTGAACCTTTCACATCATTTTGAGAGGTCGAACTCGAATATTGATTCAAAATTGTGCCAATTGTCGTCAATAATGTTTCTCTTCTTCGCCATCACATGCAACTTCCGTTGTAAAACCTCTGAACGTAGACTGCATGCATTAACTCTATGATGAACAAGAAATAATGAAATGTCATCGAGTTTTAGACGAAATCTAGTTCGAACTCGAATTTTATCTTGGTGTTACTTGTTTTTGACGTTTGAAATTGCTAATAATGGTTTTAACAAATGAGGATTGTGCGTGGCTATACTTCTAGGCAAATATTACGCCAATTTCCAGTCCCTAATTACAGAAAGCGTACAATCTATGATCTTGTGGAAAAATTTCGGACAACAGGGTCATTAGGAAGAAGACCATGTACTGGTGTAGCTACAACTGTTAGATTACACGTACTCGCCTTTTTCAGAATCTGTTTCAAGCATCAACTCCCAACTCTCAACTACATTTTTTGTATTACAAACTCAATTAACATGTAATTTGTGAAACAGAATCATGTCGTATTATTATTCTCGCAGATGTTTTTAGCAGTTGTCATCTCTGAGATATTTGGGAAACAGTCATCCTGATCTTCTTCCTAATGACCCTGTTGTCCGAAGTTTTTTCTCAAGATCATAGATTGTACTTTTTTCGTAATTAGGGACTATAAATTGGCTATACTGCTAGGCAAATATTACGCCAATTTCCAGCCCCTAATTCGTCGATCAAGTGCATTTTTAGTAGATCTTGAGAAAAAACAAATTTTCAATAAGTAAGTAACTAAACTACAAAAATTTATTACGTAATGAAATAACATTCTGCTAGCGTCAAAGGCGGCTTTATCAAAGGAACGCCCGGTACTTGTCAAAGAGAAGCCGTGTTTTTATTCTTACCGCTTTTCTAGAAATTTCGGGCGACACGTTTGACGGGAACATTTGGGACTTTCTTTCACGCCGATATAACTGTTACGCCTGCAGGAATTGGCGTTATTCTGAATTGTAACTTGAAGGTAATACTACGTCGATACAAAATCTATTATTAAATAGTATAAAATGAGTGCAGCGAAGAAATCTAAAACGTATCATTTTAATAACGGTTGGGAGGAAGAATTTTTCTTTTGTATGGTAAAGGATAAGTACATTTGTCTTATTTGTCGTGCGTCAGTTGCAATACCTAAGCGTGGTAACTTAGAGAGGCATCATAAAACGGTTCATAAAAACTACGAAAAGGATTACCGCCACAGAGTGAATTAAGAAAACGAAAAGTACGTGATTTGATATCTTGTTTAGAAAAGAACAAACCATGTTCGCAAGACCAGTCAAACAATCAAAAGCTGCTACGATCGCCTCATTTAAAATATCTCATATATTGGCGAAACACAAGAAACCATTCGAAGATGGATCGGTTGTGAAAGAAGCATTTATTGAAGTCGGTGAGACTTTATTTGGAGATTTTAAAAATAAAACAGAAATCATGTCTGCTATTAGAGAACTTCAGTTATCTCGTCCGACTGTCACAAGGCGTATTGAACTCATGAGTCAGGACATGGCAGATAAATTAGAACATGATATCATGAAATGTACATACTTTTCTTTACAGTTCGTCGAATCCACCGATATGACAGATACTGCCCAGCTGTGTATTTTAATTCGGATGGTATTCAATGACATGTTGGCTAAGGAAGAATTGTTGACAATCATTCATTTGAAGTGGAAGACCCGTGGCGAAGATATATATTACGTTTTCTTTAATTTTATAAAAAACTACAAGCTACTAATATATAAATTAGTGTGCATTACAACCGATCGACCACCAGCAATGACTGGAAACAAAAACGGTTTCGCGGTATTGTGTCGAGCTAATGAAGATTTACTTCTTTTTTTCAATTCCATTACATTATGCATCAACAAGTTTTGTGTTCAAAAGTTTCAAACACGAAAAAAATTATGGGTATTACAACAAAAATTGTGAATTCCATACGCGCACATAGTTTACAACTTTGTAGTTGGAAGATAGGGAGTCAGCTGAACATACTGATTTAGTTCCTTACACCGACGTCAGGTGGTTGAGTCGCGGAAAATTCCTAGAAAGGTTTCAAGAATTATTGCCCGAAATAACAGCTTTTCTAGACGAAAGAGGTGATGACACTCAGATGTTGAAAAACGACAAATAGCTGACTGATTTGGCATTTTTGACTGATATCACAATGCACTTAACACCATTAACTTGGAGCTTCAAGGCAAAGGAAAAACTATTATTGAGATGATTAGCGCAGTAAAAGTAAATTGCAACTTATGATAGATCAACTGAAAAGAAAAGATCTGAAACATTTTCCGTCTTTGAAAGCAAGGATTCCTCAGTTGAATTATTATACGTATGAGGTTGAATTATCAAATATTTTGGGACAATTCTAAATGCGTTTTTATGATTGCAGTCAATTGGCAAATATAGCATCATTTATAAGTTATCCTTTTTCATGTTGAAACATTGAGGGATGAGCTACTGAAATAGCAAGTCAGTTGAATATGAACTCATGTTCTTTTGAAAATGAGATGATGCAGATTATATCAGATGTACATCTCCAAGCTACAGAATCTGATACAAAGTTCTGGTGTTTTATATCTGAAGATAAATATCCAAATCTAAGGCAAATCGCCCTTCAACTGACGGCAATGTTTGGGTCAACTTACTTGTGCGTGTCTGCATTTTCTCAAATGAAGATAATTAAGTCAAAATGTCGCAATCGACTAGCTGACGATCACATGCCATCATGCTTGCGATTAGCTCTCAGTGGTTACGTACCATCTAATGAAAAGTATATGCAGTGCCACGCTTCAACATCCAAAGTCACTCCTTAGTTAAGTTTAACACCATATGTAACTCGCAATTTTGAATAACTTTGAGTTTATTCATTGATATTATAGAAAAGAATCGAACTAAACCTAACCCAAACTCGGACTAAAATAATGTATATTGTGTGGAAAGCTAATATCTATATATGCTACGGTACACTCTACCTAGGTAGGTAGGTAGGTAGGGTGTATCGTGTATGTACGACAACCCTGCATCACACATACTTGCAACCTCTCAGAGTCGATCGTAAGAAGTCTAAAAATATTGAGGTAGATCTCCAGCAGTTCAAGTTTGAGTACCCTTGCTATACAGGGATACCTAACGGGACCATCCGTTAAAAACTTTTTAAGTTCCAATTACAATATCAAGCTGAAAGTTTATACGCGGCCATAACCAGCGATTTCCAATTGGAGTGAAATATTTTCGAAGTGATACCATTTCCGGTTATACCGGAAGTGGGTCATCACTTTGTTATTTCAAATGGCAATCTACCTTTTTTATTATACATCTAGAACCGACATTTGAGCAAGGCATAAAATACCCGAGTTGTTGGCACTTATCTGTCAGAAATTTTGACTGATTTAATTATTTTTGTTATAAAAACTCGATTTTTGAGGAACATTTAAAAGAATTGTAGCTCGTAGATCTTTTGCACTACAGACACAATTTTTGCTTGGGTGGATAGAAGAAGAATCAAGGAATTTTTTAAGCAATCTACACATGTCAAATGTTTATTGCGTTGTTTTGTATGATTTTTTCAATTTGGCCTTTTTCAAACAGCAATAACTCAATTTTTTCAAATTGCACGTGCCAATTTTTATATCGCCATCAGATGAAGCGTCAAATTTCAGATGGAATTGTATCAGCATGTACTATACCCATCTCTTATAGTTCCGAAATAATTTGGGAATATATTGAATTTTGATGATTTTGCAAGAACTAACAGAGAATGCTTTGAAATATTTGAATCAAGTAGCTGAACTGGCTACGCTCACCTGACAGGTGCCTAAAATTAATGTACTTGTCACTTCGTTCATTCGAATTTGATATTTCAACAAGAATTGTCGTTATTTCAGATTGAAAATATCCAAAAATACAACACATTTGGAATAAACCGCTGGTTATTCAAACGAAAATATATTCTTTTTAATTCATTTTAGAATGTCAAAAAGTAGTGGGTAGAAATTGCAGGCAATTCAATAACCAATTTCCAAATATACCGTCTTTGAGTAAAATGAAATTTCGAAGCATTAGAAGCAAGTTTCTACAATTCGGAAGAATAAAAATAGTAGGAACTAAGCGAAAACCAATCATCGAAGATAATTACATGAATACGAATAAATGATAGCAAACATCATGGGAGAAAACTGATTTACGATCTTAATAAATGTTCATATGGGCCCCATTTTGCTCGATACACTTGACACCTCGTATACGAACATGAAGAGTTGCCCTCCTAGTTTCCTCAGGATCAATAATACGAAAAGCATTATGAATGCGCTCTAGTAACTCTTCTTTACTTCTTACAGGAATAAGATACACTTTACTCTTGATTTCACCCCATAAATAATAATCGAGGGGAGTCAGGTCTGGAGAACGTGAAGGCCATAAATTTGGTCCTTGATTACCCCACCATTTATCCTCGAACATTTCTGTTAGCTGCCGATCAACAGCTCGTGTTTTATGTGCTGGTGCACCATCCATTTGGTAATAGCAATCCCTCAGAATGTTAAGGGGTAATCCATTTAAAAAATTTGCTAATGTTCCTCTCAAAATTTCCAGGTATCTTTGTCCATTAAGATTTTCCTCATGAATGTGATAAGCCAACAAATTATTCATTGAAATTGCAAAAACGTTCACGTTGAATTTATTTGGGGAATCAATAACCTCAATGAAATGTGGATTTTCTGTGGCCTAAAAATGTCGATTTATCCTGTTGGTTATTCCACTTTCATTGAACTTGGCTTCATCAGACCATATAATGTTTTGCAGAATTGTCTCATCTTCTTGAAGCCGAATTAATAAATTTTCACAGAAATTTAGCCGCTTGGGAAGCTCAGTTAGTTTCAATTTTTGTAGTCTGATAAAAGAATACGGGTGCATGTTATGTTTCTTAAGGATCCTTTGAATGGAAGTATAACTCAATCCAATATCCATTGATGCTGACTTAATGGACGCATGTGGATTGGCACGAAAATACGCTAGCGTATTAATTTGATTGTCGTCGTCCTCGAGAATTGGTTTTCTTCTAGTTTCTATGTATTTTGTTCCTCCAAATTGCAGAAAATTGCTTCTAATCCTTCGAAATTTTGTTTTACTCAAAGGCGCCAAATTTGGAAATTGGTTATTGAATTGCCTGAAAGTCCACCACTTTTTGACATTCGCCATGAATTAAAAAGAGATTAAACATATCCTCGTTTGAATAATCAGCCATTTTATTATCAATCTGGTGTTTTTCAAAAATTTTCACTTCAAATTACCAACAATTCTTGTTGAAATATCAAATTCGAATGAACGAAGTGACAAGTACCTTAATTTTAGGCACCTGTCAGGTGAGCGTAGCCAGTTCAGCTACTTGATTCGAATATTTCAAAGCATTCTCTGTTAGTTCTTGCAAAATCATCAAAATTCAATATATTCCCAAATTATTTCGGAACTATAAGAGATGGGTATAGTACATGCTGATACAATTCCATCTGAAATTTGACGCTTCATCTGATGGCGATATAAAAATTGGCACGTGCCATTTGAAAAAATTGAGTTATTGCTGTTTGGAAAAGCCAAATTGAAAAAATCATACAAAACAACGCAATAAACATTTGACATGTGTAGACTGCTTAAAAAATTCCTTGATCCTTCTTCTATCCACCAAAGCAAAACTTGTGTCTGTAGTGCAAAAGATCTACGAGCTACAATTTTTTTAAATGTTCCTCAAAAATCGAGTTTATAACAAAAATAATTAAATCTGTCAAAAGTTTTGACAGATAAGTGCCAACAACTTGGGTATTTTATGCCT
Source organism: Cryptolaemus montrouzieri (assembly GCA_013387265.2). Classification (NCBI taxonomy): domain Eukaryota; kingdom Metazoa; phylum Arthropoda; class Insecta; order Coleoptera; family Coccinellidae; genus Cryptolaemus; species Cryptolaemus montrouzieri. The sequence continues at coordinate 47,254,933 of JABFTP020000042.1, forward strand.
TGCTCAAATGTCGGTTCTAGATGTATAATAAAAGTGTAGATTTCCATTTGAAATAACACTTCCGGTATAACGGAAATGGTATCATTTCGAAAATATTTCACTTCAATTGGAAATCGCTAGTTATGGCCGCGTATAAAATTTCAGCTTGATATTATAATTGGAACTCAAAAGTTTTTAACGGACGGTCTCGGTGGATATCCCTGTATACATATGTACATTTCCGACACTGTTAATAATATCAAGACAATTGATGCCGCAATTTTTATTATCTTCAAAATTAATGTTTTTGGACTATAACTTCTAAAATATTAAGAAAAAGGACAAATACATTCGTTTTGAAAAAACCTTTCCAATAAGTTTCAACGTGGAGATTGTTTCCACTCCTTTTTGCCACCTAAAAGAATAAAATTACATGCAAAACATAATGGATTCAAAATAAAAATCGACGTGCCTTGTGAAATGTCAAAAATAGTATTGTCTGCCATTTCATTGAATGTATCAATTTAAATTCCACAATCTGTATTGTAAATGATTGGAGATCTTCAGAAAGAATGCTAAATTACTTAGTTTCAAACCAGATTCCATAGAGATAATATTATTTCTAACCGATATCTATATATCTCCGAGCGTTTTGAATTAATGAGTTTAGAAAACCGCTGTTAAATTAGTGACTTACTGTTTATCTATAGGCTCGTGGAATAATCATTTGAATTCATTAAATAATTTTAGGTTCTTTCCTTTTCGTTATGATTGGAAAATTTAGATCGGAAGATCTAAATCGCTGAATGTAATCATTCTGAAATCATTTTAAGTAATAGAATTTGAACATTCTCGCTCTGAGTTTGAATATTTATTCCAAAACACTTGACTCATGTGTTTTTCATGTATTTTTATTCTATAACTAGATACGGAATGACTATTCCGTAATTGAACAAAACAATATCGATTGCCATGAATTTTAAAACACTGTCGGTGTCACATGTAAGTGTCAACGGCATAATAATTATCTTCGAAAGAATTATTGTTTAAATAATGTATACTAAATGACTACTCGCGTACAAACTCCGGGTCAGTGAAGAAAATAGTTGCGCCAACTTAACAACAACAAATATTTTGTCAATGACAATCGTTTAAGTAGTTTTTTAAAATACTCAATTTCTAGTACTTTATTGACAGAGTGTACACACAACCAAAATTATATGGAATCATCCTCTATTTTGAATATTACCTAAGGGATTTTGAAAATTTTGAAGGATTGTTAGAATTGATCCTTTTGAGATATTTTAATTGAAAAATAAATAAATTCAGGTTTTTGAATTGTGGAGGCCGTTACTTGATGTAGATCCATTATATAAATGAGATAAAAACACAAGGTTTAACTTTAATCTACACTTTATTTGAAAAAATTCGACGACGTTTCGCTGACACAGCAGCTTTATCAAGAATGACAAACAGAATGAAGAGTATGGTATTATAAACAAATCGTAGAACAAGTTGGATGAATAACAGGAAAATCCACACCGAGCCATTGTACAGTTAGTATGAAAGGTAATAAAACTAATTGAACAAGTTAAGTAGGGTGAGTAATTCACATCTACCTGTTCATTCAAAAGCTTGTCCGAATGTTTGTATCTATTTATTTCTAATGCTTCTAGGAGATCTAATTTTGAACTTTTGATTTTATATGTAATATGTCAAAGTTTTATTGAATTAATGGTTTTCTTTTATTAGGTGGTTTGAATAATTTGAATCAGATTTATTTTTATCGAAGCTACGTTTATGTTCAGATGTTCTTATGCCAAAACTCCTATAGGTCCTACCGATATAAATTTTATCACAAGAACCGCAATTGAGTTTATAGATTTCTGATTTACTTGATTTTTCAACACGAGATTTATTATTTTTAATATGTTTACCCAAGTTATTAGAAGTTTTGAAAGTTATATTAAGATTTTGTTTGACGAGAAAGGATTTAATATTTGTACTTGCAGAACCGCAGAATGTTAAACTGTTGAATATTTTATAGTCTTTATGAATAGGATATACTTCATTTATTGCTTTCTGATACAGTTTTTACGAATGATTAGATCTATCATATCCGGATTATATGAATTATTAATGGCTATCTGTTTGATGATGTTTAACTCTTTATTATAATCTTCTACTGATAGAGGTAAATTGAGTAACCGATGTACCATGCTGTTTAAAGCTGCAACTTTGTGTTGAATTGGATGTAATGAGTAGTTATGTATAATTGTATCAGTATGTGTTGGTTTACGAAAGACTTCTAATAACTTGGGTAAACATATTAAAAATAATAAATCTCGTGTTGAAAAATCAAGTAAATCAGGAATCTATAAACTCAATTGCGGTTCTTGTGATAAAATTTATATCGGTAGGACCTATAGGAGTTTTGCATAAGAACATCTGAACATAAACGTAGCTTCGATAAAATAAATCTTATTCAAATTATTCAAACCACCTAATAAAAGAAAACCATTAATTCAATAAAACTTTGACATATTACATATAAAATCAAAAGTTCAAAATTAGATCTCCTAAAAGCATTAGAAATAAATAGATACAAACATTCGACAAGCTTTTGAATGAACAGGTAGATGTGAATTACTCACCCTACTTAACTTGTTTAATTAGTTTTATTACCTTTCATACTAACTGTACAATGGCTCGGTGTGGATTTTCGTGTTATTCATCCAACTTGTTCTACGATTTGTTTATAATACCATACTCTTCATTCTGTTTTTCATTCTTGATAAAGCTGCTGTGTCAGCGAAACGTCGTCGAATTTTTTCAAATAAAGTGTAGATTAAAGTTAAACCTTGTGTTTTTTATCTCATTTAAATTCAGGTTTATTTTAAGAAAGATGTGTGGGGTTCGTGGATTATCCTGGCGTGTTATAATTCTCTTTTTGAGATTCTCCCATAAATGTACAACAGGATTTAGATCTGGAGAGCAAGCTGGCCAGTCCAAAATAGCAATTCCCTCTGTTTCAAGATAATGTCGCGCAAGGTTGCTGGTATGCAGCACTAGGTCCACGTAGATTCTAGCAATTACACTCGCAGGAAACGAAATCAAATCTGTTTTGTCTGCCAGCATAATGTCATCTGATCGAGCACCAATTCTGGTCTCATGCTAAAAAGGAATATTTCGCCAATTTTTAGCTCTGGAACTCTTAAGGGCCTTCTGCTGTATAAAACCCTTGAACAAACTCTTTGATGTATCAACTGATACACTGATGCCTGTTGCTTTCAGAAATTGCCTTTGGAGCACAAGTGTCTCTTCTTCCAATTTGGCACAATAAGCGGTCTTGTTCTTCAGAAGTGATCTTCCTACGACTTCTTCTAGGCCTATTTTGCAGAGATTGTAGCTCCACGTATCAGGGTAGGTTTTTGAAATCACCTCCTGTGATACCCCCATTATCTGATAATTAAAAAAATTTTTTTTTATTATTCACATAACTAAATGTAATAAAAACAATTACGTCTATTTTCGTCACTGGATTCTTCTTCTCTGTTTCTCCACTTGGTTAATTTCCTCGTCATCTTGTGTTCCTGTAAGTACGAATGGTTATGATACTTCACAATATTCAATTTATTTTTCGATATTATAGTATAAAAGAGAAAACGTACCTATATCTACAGTATGCGCTACAAAAGTGGAATTAAATTGGCATCGCCTCGAGCATTATGACGCGCAGTTCAGGGTTCTCAATTTTCTACCCTTGTAGTGTAATATACTGTTTTTTGAAAGCAGTAAAAATTGTGATCTATAATAAATGATCTATTACATGAATACTCACTCGTCGCTTGTTGTTTCAGCAGCGTGAGTTGTGGTGGAAGTACTAGGAATAGATAATTCGGGAGTCTCGTCAACGAGTTCTGGTGTATCATGATCTTTTTGTATACTTTCCTGTGCAATGTCATGTTTTATCAGAAAATCTATTGGTATTTTGATAGCCGTAAAGAGTTTATAACATTGGGCGTGAACCCATTGCTTTGAGAAGTTTCATTCAAAATTTCTACTGTAGAATAAATGTTGCAAGATTTTCTTCAAACTGGCTTCACTTTGCGATACTCCAAAAAAATTTTTTAATGTTTCTGGAGTAAATTTTTCAATTTTTTCACAAGTTTCTTCTCCACAAAATACACATCCTAAATTTAAATCACTCATTATTTTAATCCATATGAAAGTTATTGCATTGAACTCACTAAATTCTTTCAAAACACAACAAACAAATCAAAGCGCCATGACATGTGCTATAACAAACACGTTGTGATCAGCTGATCATTGGTATTTTGGAATTTGTCTTGCTTCTCGGAGTCTAGCTCGTCTTCCACGACCCCTTAAAACCCGAATTCGGCGATCATCTGATCGAACACCAATTCTGGTCTCATCCGTAAAAAGAACATTTCTCCAATTCTCAATATTCCAATTTTGGTGCTCAATACAACAACTAAGTCTGTTAATTTTTTGTTGTCTGGTTAGCTCTGGAACTCTTAAGGGCCTTCTGCTGTATAAACCCCTTGAATGAAGTCTTTGACGTATCGTTTCGACTGATACACTGATGTCTGTTGCTTCCAGAGGTTGCACACAAGCACGAACTTCTGAATACCTTCCAGCCATATTACAAGTATCAACCGGCGCCCGTATTGGAAAATGACTGTATGAGATTATACTACCTGGCCTGTTATCACTGACAGAATGGTGACGAATAGTAGACCGGACATAGTGGTGTATGATAAGAGAGCCAGAACAGCAATGCTGGTGGATGTCGCCATACCGAATAATAACAACGTGCTGAACAAGTTCCAGGAGAAAAAGTCAAATACACTATTGACATCAAGCAGATGTGGCACCTCGATAAAATAGATATTGTTCCTGTCGTATCCTCGACTGGGTTAATACCGAAAACTTTGCATGATAGCCTTAAGAAATTAGAATTGCATAAGAATACCTATATAGAAATACAAAAGCTGCTGGCACCGCCCTAGTTACGACACTGCATGTAGAATAGTTAAGAAATTTATGTGTGTATATTGTAAATGAGATAAAAAGCACAAGGTTTAACTTTAATCTACACTTTATTTGAAAAAATTCGACGACGTTTCGCTGACACAGCAGCTTTATCAAGAATGACAAACAGAATGAAGAGTATGGTATTATAAACAAATCGTAGAACAAGTTGGATGAATAACAGGAAAATCCACACCGAGCCATTGTATAGTTAGTATGAAAGGTAATAAAAACTAATTAAACAAGTTAAGTAGGGGTGAATAATTCACATCTACCTGCTCATTCAAAAGCTTGTCCGAATGTTTGTATCTATTTATTTCTAATGCTTCTAGGAGATCTAATTTTAAACTTTTGATTTTATATGGGATATGTCAAAGTTTTTATTGAACGAATGGTTTTCTTTTATTAGGTGGTTTGAATAATTTGAATCAGATTTATTTTTATCGAAGCTACGTTTATGTTCAGATGTTCTTATGCCAAAACTCCTATAGGTCCTACCGATATGAATTTCATCACAAGAACCGCAATTGAGTTTATAGATTCCTGATTTACTTGATTTTCAACACGAGATTTATTATTTTTAATATGTTTACCTAAGTTATTAGAAGTTTTGAAAGTTATATTAAGATTTTGTTTGACGAGAAAGAATTTAATATTTGTACTTGCAGAACCGCAGAATGTTAAACTGTTGAATATTTTATAGTCTTTATGAATAGGATATACTTCATTTATTGCTTTCTGATACAGTTTTTACGAATGATTAGATCTATCATATCCGGATTATATGAATTATTAATGGCTATCTGTTTGATGATGTTTAACTCTTTATTATAATCTTCTACTGATAAAGGTAAATTGAGTAACCGATGTACCATGCTGTTTAAAACTGCAACTTTGTGTTGAATTGGATGTAATGAGTAGTTATGTATAATTGTATCAGTATGTGTTGGTTTACGAAAGACCGAAAAACATGGTTATTATTTCGTTTAGTGATTTTCAAATCCAAAAATTAATGGAATCGTTCTGTTCAATTTCTATCGTGAATTTAATGTTCAAATGGATGGAATTAATGAAATTAAGAAATAAATCTAATTGACGAGTAGTTCCAATGAAACATACTAAGATGTCGTCAACATATCTATACCAATAAAGAAATTTGGAAATGAGTGGATGTGTACGAATTTTTGTTCAATATTATTCATAAAATCTCTGCTAAAAGTGGACTCAAAGGATTTCCCATGATCCTATTCATAAAGACTATAAAATATTCAACAGTTTAACATTCTGCGGTTCTGCAAGTACAAATATTAAATCCTTTCTCGTCAAACAAAATCTTAATATAACTTTCAAAACTTCTAATAACTTAGGTAAACATATTAAAAATAATAAATCTCGTGTTGAAAAATCAAGTAAATCAGGAATCTATAAACTCAATTGCGGTTCTTGTGATAAAATTTATATCGGTAGGACCTATAGGAGTTTTGGCATAAGAACATCTGAACATAAACGTAGCTTCGATAAAAATAAATCTGATTCAAATTATTCAAACCACTTAATAAAAGAAAACCATTCGTTCAATAAAAACTTTGACATATTACATATAAAATCAAAAAGTTTAAAATTAGATCTCCTAGAAGCATTAGAAATAAATAGATACAAACATTCGGACAAGCTTTTGAATGAGTAGGTAGATGTGAATTATTCACCCCTACTTAACTTGTTTAATTCGTTTTTATTACCTTTCATACTAACTGTACAATGGCTCGGTGTGGATTTTCCTGTTATTCATCCAACTTGTTCTACGATTTGTTTATATTACCATACTCTTCATTCTGTTTATCATTCTTGATAAAGCTGCTGTGTCAGCGAAACGTCGTCGAATTTTTTCAAATAAAGTGTAGATTAAAGTTAAACCTTGTGTTTTTTATCTCATTTATATCATGGATCTACATCAATTAACGGCCTCCACAATTCAAATGTGTATATTGTAATCGAGCCTATTCCCTTTGATTGCTGAATCTGGGAAAGGTAAATTATATCCAGCTAAAAGCTGAGATAGTGCATGAGTCCACGATAATTAATAATAATTTCTTTATTTCCTACAGGTAGGACCCAATTACAGGAAAAATTTCAATATTTATACAACAAATCAACAACTTAAAGCGTAATCATAAATAATTAGTTAATATTAGTGAAAAAACATGCAGCTATTCGAAACTTACTCGGTACAGGAAATTACAAAATAAAACGGAACAAATCAAGAAAAAAATAGAATAAAATGCTATGGCGTGAAATGAAATAGAAAGGAAATAGTCATGGAGTGAGTTAAACTGAAAATTTGAAAAATAGAAAAGTATGCAATACCTCAGATGTGCTTCACTACGAAATTAATATCACACAATCTCGAGATGGAATTATAAGTTGTATAAACGGCTAATAGGTCACTCAATTTGGGAAACCCTTTTCTTTCAATTTTCTTCGAAATATTCTACCTGTCCTCATGGAGAATATTGCGGATAAGGGAGTTCATTTTCAGCTGGATGGCGCTACACCTTACTATGGCTTACCAGTGAGGAATTTCCAGGTGCACAACACCGCCATAATCAAAGAAAACAGTTAATATTACCTTGACATTTGATCGACTTTGACGGGGTTTTTTCTGTTTCGGTCCAGTTGGGAACTAGTCGAGTGGTAATGCGGTTCATGCTCAAACAATCGTTGAAAATGATACGAATTGATTCGTGAGATACAGAAAGTTCATTGCCTATCTCTCTCAAACTTGAATGTCGATTTTTATTTATCATTTTTTTCACTTTATCGATTTTCATCTCCGTTGAAGATGTTGCTGGTCGTCCAGAGCGAGGTAAATCTTCCATCTCATCACGGCCGCTGTTGAATGCATTGTCGCACGTGATTTTGATGAAGTCGATTCACCATAAGCCTAACATAACATTTTCAGCAATTCGGCACACGAAATTTCATGTGCAATACAAAATTTGAGACAAATACTTTGTTCGATCTCTTTATCCATTGTGAGAATCGCAAAACACACTTGCTGGACCTGAGAAAATCGGGCAACGTGAACAAACTAAATATACAGAAAACAGTTGTACAAACTGCAACAACAAACATGTTGACAATCGTTTCAAGCAGATATTTCAGAAAATCCCTCTGTACGAAAAAGCGATTGCATCTCAACGATAGTATTCTGATATTCCATTTCCTTTGTAATGCGAGATGCAAATACACAAATCGAGAATACGAAACAATTAAAACATTAATCAAACTAACGAACGGTTGGTCGAGGAGAATTGTAAACAATCGATTCCTGTTGATATTTCAATTAGCTATTGGGAAATGCGTCTTGTAACTACTCACGAAATAGCGTATGATCGATCTAGAACAATGGCCGTAATATTTCGGATTATTTGACTGGAACGAGAGTGAAAGTACAGATCGCTAAACTATCAGTTACTGTTCTCGGATGTGCTCAATTGGTATCTGATGTAAGATCGATGAAAATTCATGGCATTTTATGTAATCTACAGATCGAGGAAATATTGATTTATGCCTAGTTTCGTGGGAACCAGATCACTTGAAGAATTCGTAATTTCGATTCAAGATCGTGATTTACAGTAATTTGTATTGTTTCATGAAAATCATTATTTTCCTTCAAGTGACACATACACGGGACAGTAAAAGAAAATAACACAGATATGAGTGTGAAGAATGAAGAAAAACTTTCCTTGAAAATACAGGGTGTTGAAATTTCCGGAAAAAATTGTTTTTCTTCGAAAGTCCTGCACTTTTTGAGCTATTCAGCCCAAATTTGGAATGCGAGCTATTTTTTACAGCCTCCATCATTACACGCTCGAGATTTTAACTGAAATTCACAGGGTGTTTTCTTTCTCGTAGACATGTCTCCTTTTACCTTTTCACACTTTTTGTAGTACGCCACTGATCAGCGTACAATCAATTTTCGTCATCTTCGTTCAATTTAGAAACTCTTTCCGTTTTCGAGTGAAAAATTATTGTATTTGAATTATTTGAATTGTATGTTATTCGCTAAATAGAAAAAAATAATAGAAATACTCGATAGGTATGCCCAAAATTCGCTTTTATTTTGATAGCTCGTCTTCTGAGACTCAACTTATACTTATTCAATATCAAACTAAAAAAACGAACAATTAAAAATTGAATGAACTGCAAGAATACAGGCCTCTGTCCTTTTCCGCCTATTCTCACGCACTCTTTGAAATATTCCTGGGGTATTTCTTATCGTGTCACAAGGGGTTATTATTCTATTTCTCAATTGTTCTACATTGTTCACTGGAGTGGTATAATCTAAACTTTTGAGATACCCCCATAAGAAAAAGTCGAAACTCTTTAAGTCTGGGGACCTAGGAGGCCATGGGTCTGGCCCACCCCGACCTATCCATCGGTTGTTGAATGTATTATTCAAGAATTCTCTAGCTTCTCCACTAAAATGTGCTGGTGCCCCGTCGTGCATGAACCACATTATGTTTCCCACCAAAAGTGGCACATCCCCGAGCAATAAAGGTAACTCTTCCTCAAGAGATTTCCGATAAGCGGGACCGTTTAGTCTGTTGGGCAAAAAAAATGGCCCAATCAAATAATTTCCAATTATTCCAACCCAGACATTCAGTGAGAATTGTTCATGATGATAAGATTCTTCAATCAAATGGGGGTTTTCCTCAGCCCAATAATGATTATTGTGAAAGTTTGTGATAGCAGTTCTCGAAAAGTTAGCTTCGTCTGTGAACATTATTTCACTATCAAAGTGAGCATTTTATCTTCAAATATTCAACTGATTTCCAATTTTTCTTGTACTCACATGAGGATTCAAATCAATACAATTCAAAACTGCTTCCTCAATATCTGAAGTTCTCATAGTTTGAGTTGCACCTTTTAAATAATTATTTGCAGTAAAAGTACCAGTTTCCCTCAACCTGTTCGAAAATATATTTACCGACTGTCTAAAAATTGCTAAAGTTGTTCCTCTGTTCAAGAGGCGTGATAAAAATATTTCTTCTAGTTTCAGACCCATTTCACTGTTGCCTGCTCTCTCCAAAGACTTGGAAAAGGTTATGAGTCAACAAATTGTGGATTTTTTCGAGGACAACAATCTATTCGACTGTCGACAAGATAGTTTCCGGCGTAAAAAGAGTACGATTGATGAGGTGACGCGCTTTATCAGGCATACACTTTCATGTTTTGAGGATGGGTCGTTCTCCCTGCTAGTTTTCCTAGACCTCACAAAAACATTCGATTGTGTTGTGCATTCGTTGCTGTTGGAGAAGCTGGGAAGGTACCATTTCGATAGTAACAGTGCAAAACTCATCAAATCATATTTGTCAAATCTTTTTTGAAGAGATTTCCCAAAAGAGTTTAATCAAATGTGGAGTACCTCAGGGGTCTATTTTGGGACTGATTCTTTTTTTGATAGTTATAAATGATTTCCCTAGTTTCTTGGATCCCGCGGAATCGATTCTATTTGCTAATGATGGCACTGTCACTGTCGGGGGTTCTGAACTGGCTGATCTGGTTCCGTCGTGTGATTCGTCACGATTGTTTGCAATGCGATGGTTCTCCTCAAATAAATTATGCATGAATGATGAAAAGACTCAATCAGTGATCTTCTCCTTTAAGGGAGACGGTGGAATAGGCTTCGCCGAATCTGTCAAGTTCTAGGGTCTCTATCTAGATCCTAAGCTTCAATGGGGCGTTCATGTGGACCAGCTGGCTTAAAAATTGAGCAGGAACATATTTTTATTAGGATGCTTTTCAAATAACCTTGCTCCGAGAGTGTTTATCTCTGTTTATTATACTCTTTTTCACAGTCACCTTAAATATGGTATTATTTTTGTGGGTTAACAGTGCGGTACGCGAAACTAAAAGGATATTTCGATTGCAAAGAAAGGCAATTAGAATTATCACTGGTTCATCATACAGGGTGCTTCAACGAACCCAAACAGTGCCTATATTTACCAAGATATTCATTTCTGATCAAAACGCAAAAATAGGCCATCCTGTACAGAATCATTTCCTTGGGAGATCCTGGAGTGGCATCTTGTATCTTCAAATTCCAAAAAAGATGTGTAAGAGCGATGTTGGACCTAAAAAGCACTGAAAGCTGTAAGGATAATTTCATCAAAACATACTCACACTACCTACCTTATACATCTATGAAGCAATCCTGTTTGTAAGTAATAACTAATCTATTCGACGAAAAAGTAAGCGAGGTTAGGGTAGATTTTAGTTGACATATTGGTGACGTTTTTTTGGAGATAAACATACTTTATAGGAGGCAGCTCGACATCCCTGGTCCTTCTTGTGATAAAGCCGTTGATATTTCCTCTTTTATGAATAATTTTTTATTGTTGATGATAAACCTTATACACTCATACATATACAGTCCAACTATTGTTAGGTTAGAGGTTTACTAAAGTGTGCTTTGCATGCAAGTGTCTAAGAAGTTTCTAAATTGAACGAAAATTGATTGTACGCTGATCAGTGGCGTACTGCAAGAAAGTTTGAAAGGTCCTGCTTATTGGTAATTTCTTGAGGAGGAGGTACCTTTATTGTTCGAGGATGTGCCACTTTTGGTGAGAAACATAATGTGGTTCATGCATGAAGGGCACCAGCACAATTTGGAGAAGTGGAATTCGTGAATAATATATTCAACAAAGGTCTAGAATAATTTAGAATTCTTGGAGATATCTCAAAATAATACATTCAACAACCGATGGATAGGTCGGTGTGAGCCAGAACCATGGCCTCCTAGGTCCCCAGACTTAAATAGTTTCGACTTTTTCTTATGGGGATATCTCAGAAGTTTAGTTTATACCACTCCTGTGTATACTGTAGAAGGATTGAGAAATCGAATAATAACCTCTTGTTACACGATAAGAAATATCCCAGGAATATTTCAAAGAGTGCGTGATAATATGCGAAGAAGGACAAAGGCCTGTATTCCTTCAGCTGGAGGACACTTCCAGCAATTTATTTAGTTTTTAATTGTTCGTTTTTTTTTTGGTTTGATATTGAGTAAGTATAAGTTGAGTCTCAGAAGACGAGCTATCAAAATAAAAGCAAATTTTGGGCATACCTTTCGAGTATTTCCATTTTTTTTATTCAGCGAATAACATACAATTCGAATAATTCAAATTCAATAATTTTTCACTCGAAAACGGTTGGAGATACGAAAAAATTATAGATGTCAAAAAAGTTTCTGAATTAAACGAAGATGACGAAAATTTGGCTGAAAATCTCAGAAACTGCAAGAGTTTTGGAGAAAAAACCAATTTTTTGCGGAAATTTCAACACCCTGTAGCTCCGTAACGAAACTTGTGCGGACCTATGTTTATATGAACTTTTTTTCTTAAAATTGCACGTAGATTAACCCCTTAAAGTTGTGACATACTATTATGTAACACCCTGTATACTGGATGCGTCATTTAGAACACATTCTTCTTCTTCCATATTGAGACAACGCACAGCAAAACAATCGTAAGAAGAAACGGGCTCCTTTGATCCTTATAAATTTTTCTTTGGCATTCCTTTACACTCTCAATTCCAAAAGTAACCGATCTTTATGAAGATAGAAACAATCATTAACACTTTTGATACAATTCTTTTTTATTAATCAATGTATTCGCCTTCTGCATTGATACTCATATTTTGACGACAGGTTGTCAAACGACTTTGCCGGAATTGAACCAGCAACCTGTCGTGTCAAAGCGGGGACCTCTCTCCACTGCGCCACGAAGGCGACCGTAACTTGAATTGTTTACATACAAGTGTCATGCAATGAAAGTACCAAACTGCCTACAGATACAATATTACAACAGATGGCATTAGTAGCATTGTTTTTTATAAACAGTTCGGTTACTTTTACAATGAGGGGTGTTTGTCTCTTCAAATACTACCTTCACAACAAACCGTGGACACCCTTTACCGTTCCAATGAAAACCAACCACCCTGTATGTTTGATTGGAAGGGGGCCTTTTTTGTTACATGTTTCGTTCTCCTTCTATCAATCCCCTAGCCTAGTAGCTTGCATCCCAAATATTTGGAAGGTAAAAGGGTCGTGTGATACCCTTCTGAAATAAAATTAAAAAAAAATATTGAGGGCACAAATTTTTTTTTAAAAGTCCTCAAATTTCAGAAAATGTCAAATAAACATTAGAATAGGTATGGAGAATTTTGAATACACTCACCTCTTTCCTTACAAAGTCAAAAATGAAACAAAATTTAAGGTGTCCCATTTAAAAAATCATAACTTTGTTATGTAATAGCCTGTATACAGGGTGCTTCAACGAAAACTAAACAGAGACTATATCTACCAAGATATTCATTTCTGATCAAAACGCAAAAACATGTCAATTTTTGTTTTAAGGGGACATCTTTTGGGGTACAATACTTGCCTGAAATATCAACCCCCTAAGCGGGGGTTGCAATCCTTGAACATTTTGAAGAAGGAAGATGGGTCGAGTGATGGCTCAAAAGAAAGGTGGCATCTTTGTCTACATCGCTTTGAACGAATTTCTATTTTTAATTGAAAACAGTAAAAGATACAGGGTGAGCAACTGAAAGATAGGGAAGACTATTTCCCTGAGACTATTCAAGTTTCAGTGAAGTAAAATGGAACAGATCCATGCTGATCAATGGCACTCATCATCAAGTACCATCCTCATCTCGAATTTCAACCCCTAGAGCAGACTATCGCCCCAAGACTATTGGAGTATTAGTGCGAAAAACTGGAATAGATTCATTCAGATCAAAGATGACAGCCTTTGATCTGGAATGAATCTGTTCCATTTTTTTGCACTAATACTTGAGTAGCTCAGGGCGATGGATAGTTTCCTCTATTTTTCAGTAGCTCACTCTGTAGCTTCTACAGTTTTCAATCAAAAATGAAAATTCGTTCACGGGGACGTAGACAAAGATAATACCTTTCTTTCGAGGTATCACTCGACCCATCTAACCTCTTCCAAATTTTCAAGGGTTGTCACTCCTGCTCTAGGGGTTGAAATTCGAGATGAGGATGGTACTTGATGATGACTGCCATTTATCAGCATGGATCTGTTCCATTTTACCTCACTGAAACTTGAATAGTCTCAGGGAAATAGTCTTCCTATCTTTCAGTTGCTCACCCTGTATCTTTTACAGTTTTCAATTAAAAATGGAAATTCGTTCAAGGCGATGTAGACAAAAATACCACTTTTCTTTTGAGTCATCACTCGACCCATCTTCCCTATTCAAAATGTTTAAGGATTGCAACCCCCGCATAGGGGGTTGATATTCCAGGAAAGTTTTGTACCCAAAAAGATGTCCCCCTCGAAACAATATTGACCTGTTTTTGCGTTTTGATCAGAAATGAATATCTTGGTAGATATAGCCCCTGTTCAGTTTTCGTTAAAGCACCCTGTATATTGAGAGCCCAAAAATTCTTTTTTAAATGTCCTCAAATTTCAGAAAATGTCATATAGACATTGAAATAGTTATGGGTAATTTTGAATTCACTCATCTTTCCTTACAATGTCAAAAAATTTAAGGGGTCCCATTTAAAAATCATAACTTTGTTATATAACAGCCAGTATAGTCTAAGATATTCTTAGTTTGTAGTCACTGCAGCACTACATATTTCTGCGCAAAAAAATTCAAAATCTGCCGTAAAATACGTCTTAAATTCGTTTGCGAATGTGGCGATCCACCCGGTATACAAATTCCTCCACCTTCGCAGGCCCCAACAGTCCGAAAAAGTATTTCAAGGTTTTGTTTCACAGGAACCACGAATGTTCGTGTCTATTTCTTGGCGTAGTCATCGATCTACATTTATATTTACTATTTCGGCATCGCCAAGGTAACTATGATTGTTTCATGTCAATAATAAAGGAAGTGAAATTCCAATCGGTTCAACCTGTAGCTGACCAGATATTTCGAAGCGATGTGAAATCCGCATGATTCGAACGATGTATCTAAATTAGAATGGAGTTTCAAGATTCTCTATTAACCAATCCTTTGTACTATTTGTTCGTTTTTGAAGAGAACATTTTAAACGAACAGTTTGGGTCTTATGTTTTTCGCTGCGAAAATTCTTTCCTTGTATTAACTGCAGCAAGAAATGAATCATTATCATTTGTACGGGATGATTCAACGAATATTTCATCCCCTGATCTAACTCAAAAGAAGGTAGTGTCAATAGAAAACTCTGAAACATGTCAATTTTTGTTTCGGGAGGAGCATTGTGTATGACAACTTCGAGTATATCAGATCAACCTCCAACCCCCTATTTGAATCGATAATTTTTTGATTTAAATTTTCGTCACAGGCTGTTCCAAGTACAGAAAGTTGTTATATATTAATAATGATAATAGTAATAACCGTCAACCAAGGAGATGTAAAAGAAGCGAGATGAAGAGGAAAACGGATAGAAATTCGACCCTCACCAAAATTCAAGGATCTACGTAATAACCGTTGAAAAACATACGAGAAGAGGTCATAATGGAACTAGTAGCGAAGATGATACTCGTAACGGTACATCTGCCGGAGTAAATGAAAGTGTTACAGATAGTATCAAAGCCACAGAAACGAAAATTAATATGGAACATCCTCCTGAGTCAAATCAGCAGAACGAATTTATGTATTTAGAAAGATCAGAACTCAACAGAGCAATAACATAATTCAGTGGTAGTAATCAAAATAAACGACCTAAACTGCCCAAACTCAAGACGAACGAGAACACAAATATCATCTTAGCAAGCATAAACTCAGTGTTTGGAGCGGTAGCTGTTCTTCGACTACACAAACAACAAGTCTACACAACTCTGATTCGATCTGAGCCAAAAAGCGTCAGAAAACCACCATGGCAAAAACGACTGGAGAAAGATATTGACAATATTAGAGCTGAGATCGATTGCCTCACAGAATTCCTGAAAAACAAAAACCTTCAAGACGCTTGAAATCACATATACGCAAAATTCATAGAAAAATTGGTACGAACACAAAACACCCTGATCACAAACAACACAACGACGTCTATATGGACACTTTTTGAAGCAGAAACTCCAAGCAAAAACAAAGAGGTTCTCAAGATACATCAACTGCACTGAAAGGAAACACCAAAACCGAAGGTTTTTCTAAAGCGAGGCCAATTTTCATGAGGGAAATAACAAAACTGCGAACAACAATAACAGAGTAGTCGCACAGTGTTTGACCAATTATTGGTCATCGTTATGGTCGAACCCCAAAGAACACAATAAAGATGCTGAATGGATCACGAATAGAAAACAACGCCTTGATATCAATCATATGAATTTCGAAGAAATAACGGAGGAAGAAATCGCAACAATAGTTTGAGCGACCAATAATAGGAAGGCCACAGGTATAAATAATATCCACAACTTCTGGTACAAGAAGTTTAATAAGCTCCATGGAGCCCTAGTGCAACAGCTCACCCATTTTCTTCAATATCTCATAAAAACTCCCCCTTCCTAACCCAAGACAATAAAGACACACTGGCGCACGTCTATGCAGGTAAACATGAACAATAAGTCAATTTAAATTGACGAGATACCCATACGTCGTGGAAATAATCAAGGAGACTCTTTGAGTCCACTGTGGTTCTGTTTGGCTATGAACCCATTGTCTTCAATGCTCAATAGAACAGGATACGGATTAAGGATAAAAGCAGATAGAACTTATCACACAATCTCCCACCTGCTGTATATGGATGACATTGAATTATATGCTTCGACCAAGAAGCAATTGGATGATCTGCTGAAAACTGTCAGTAAGTTCTCGGCAGATGCTCATCTGAAATTCGGGATTGAAAAATGTAAGACTCTGTACTTTCAGAGAGGGAGAGTCATAGATGGGGAAACACAACTTCCAGATGGTGATATCATACAGAGTATGAGGGATGGCGAAACGTACAAGTATCTGGGATACCAAGAAGTCAGATTGCTAGAGCAAAAACTGTCAAAGGAGAAGATTCGTTCAGTCAGCGTCTGAAGACTTTGCTGAAGTCAATGTTGAACTCGGGAATACTTATATTGAAAATCCAAAAAGCTGTAATTCTTAATACATGTAGGATAGGTAGAAAATTTATGTCAAGTATATTGTAATCGAGTCTTCCCTTTGGTTGCTTAATCTGGGAAAGGTAAATTATATTCAGCCACGAATAATAATAATGAATAATTGATTGATTGAAGCACTTGGCAAGGTTTCACACAAATACATTGAAATATTCGATTTATGTTTCGGGTTATCAGCCCATTATCGAGAGTGACACTATACTGAGAAGCAAAATGAGTATATACTATAAGAGGTACATCGAAGTATGTTCGCTCATTACAAATTGGCTGGTTTTTCATACGAGTGGACGTGATTTTCATCATCTCTAAAATGTCCATCTTCATCTTCAGCACCTGGATGTATAAATTCATTTCTCTCGAAATCTATGAAATGATTTTTATCCACAGAGTAGTCAGGAAAACCAGTAGACTTTTCGTTTTGAATAATGGATTTTTATGTTCTTTAATTCTCTTCCCGATAGATCTTAGCTAAAATGAAAAGTCTTTTATCTTCATTTTTATCATTAACTAAATCTAACCAACACAATCAGTACTAATGAAAAACTTGGGTTTATTGTTAGTTGATAATAAAGATAAAATGAAATTATCGGATGAAGTACTCTTCAAAAAAAAGCGGTATACCTGTGCTTCCACCTCTTTCTACTGGGGGCACTTTCGTGTCTTCAGATTCTATTCGGTTTCATGCTATCATGAAAAATACATTGTAAGAGAATAATCAATATTCCAATATGTTAAGCATGAGCCAGAATATTCCTTGTTGGTTTCCTTTTTCAGAGTTAATTTTCATATATATCGACACATAAAACGTATAAAATCATCTATCAATAAGGGTTCATTGATCTTCAACCCACAACACGTTAGTACAATGTTAAACTTTCTTATATTAAGAAAATTTCCTGAACAAAAATTAGCTCGACCCACTAAAACCTACTTATAAGGTGTTAAAAACGTAGGTGGTCATTAAATTGAATTATTGTCGTCCCATCTCGCAACAAGCAATTTACACAACGCCCACTCGAATCAAAGAGTCAATATTTGTTTCCGCTTCCGTTCTACACTCTAATTCATCGATCGTGAGATTTTTACAGAGATTTTTTATATTCTCTTTGAAGTATGAAGTCGAAGTTAGTGCCTACACTTGCGTACAGGGTGTTTACGTTAAAGGCTCCACTAGAAGTATTTTTTTTGCATTAGAGTAAGTGGATCTACAATTCGCAATTGTTTTTATAGCGGTACCACTTTCGGTTATACCAGACATCGATTACAACTTTGATATTTCAAATAGCATGGTGTACTTTTCAATTTTTATTATTTAAGGGTATCATGCATCTCCTGTTAAGATATTTTCTATCTAAAATAAACCATCATTGAGGTTTCAACTGTCAGGTCATTTTCAAGTGGTCAACTACAAGAAACTTTGGCCGGCTCGGTGCTTATGGGATATGATGCTCGTCTCCTGCGCAGAGTTACCTGGGTTCAATCCCCACAAAGTCGGTGCGATTTTTCGGATTCTGGGAATCGCTTGAGTATCTATCTTTCGGAGGAGATGTAAAGCTATCGGTCCTGTCTAACAGAGATGTGTTGGACCTTAAAGATCCCTTCCCTCGACACGAGAGGGTTCGGCAAAATTCCCGGGTTAGTGAGGTGACAGAATTTTTGGCGTGTCATTGGCCGAAAGGCGGAAATAGAGCACGTTAAAGGAATAACAAACAAACAAACTACAAGAAACTTTCTTATACAGGTATCTCAAGTTGAGTGGCCTATAAGACGTTTATGGAGAACTAATAATGCTATCGTTTTGATTGGTGTTGATTCAACTGGTACAAAATTCTATTTCCAAAATATTTTCATCTCAATGGAACCTTCGGTTATATCGCAAGTGCATCCTAACTTCGTTATTTAATATAGAATACTCTGTATATTGATAACGGTTCGATAACACTTGTTATTCCAATTACAAAAACACCTAACACATAAGTCAAGCTTATTTCGTTCATGAATTATCCCAGTTTGGCTTGCAAATTATCGATTTGTTGTTTTTTGGAAAAATTGATATACGTCGAGAACGGCGCGAGCTACCAAAATAATGAAAGGTGTTTTGCAAACAAGAAACCATGCGAGACATAACTTATATCCGACTGAATCTCAGTTAGTATACAGAGTACTCTTTTTTCAGCCTCACATTTCGAAAAGAAAAACAACGAAAACTACGTTTTTTCAAATTGTAACCCATAACTTTTTTCAATTCATTAGATTCGCTGTAAAAACCTAATAAAGTTCCCCACACATGCCATGTACCTGAGATTTCAAGTTTCAAGTTATGGCGAAAACACGAATTTTACGTACCTACTTGAAGTTGTCAAATGAGGCTTAGATTTCTGCACGTGCATAGACATATCCCAGAGCATAGATATGCTCCTGAGCATAGATAACAAACTTTTATTGTTTTAAATGTCAGTCGAATTAATTCGACCAGAATGGCTAGCTACACAAATGAGCAAATACTTAATTTATTTTTCATTCATGGAGTTGTGAGTAGAACTTGTAGGAGATTCAACGAATTATATCCAAATACGTCTATGACAGCTAAAAAATTCGAGAGATACGTTACAATTTTTATTTCGATTGGAACGTTTCAGAATAAGACATCATTTTCATTGCCTGTAGTCAACAATGAAGACACTGAAATTGCCGTTCTAAATTTTGATGTTGATTCACGTGCATCATTTGCAATAGCGGAGCTTGATTTGAATTTACCTCATAGTAGTAATCACAAAACCAATATAGTATAATGAACAGTTTTTTCGAGTTACCACCACGAAGATTATATACATGGAAGTCACCAGCAGATGGAGTAGACGGACGCATCACAAGAAACCAAATTGATTACATAATTGTTAACAGAAGGTACAAAAATGCAGTAAAATAAGAAGAAATAAGAAAGCAACTATTATTAACACCGATAAACTGAAAGAGGAATCTACGTACAATAAAATAAAGGAAGAAATACATAGATATATAAACTTCTGCAAAGAAGACTAGCAAAAGATTAAAACAACACTAAAAATGTTACAGAGAAGCACCTTAAGCAGGAGACCAGGAAAAGAATCAATCTTGGATGACAGAAGAAATCTTGGACATGATGGAAGAGAGAAGAAAATTCAGAAATAAAAACGAAACAAGATATAAACAAATACATAAAAATAACAAAATAAAAATCAGAGAAGCTAAGGTTACCTGGCTGAACGAAAGATGTGAAGAAATTGAGAAACTAGAACAAAAACATGATACTTTCAACTTACACAAAAAATAAAAGAGAATGGAATGTGGAAGCAATCCTCTTCATCTTTCGTCGAAGATAAACATGGGAAACCCTACTGAATATAAAAGATCAAATAAACAGGTGGAAAGAATACATAGAAGACATGTTTCAAGACCAGGAGAGACAAAGCATAGATGTACAGAAAGTAGCGTCTGGACCCTACATCACAAAGGAGGAAATTATTGAAGCAACAAAACAACTAAAAAACAAAAAAGCTGTTGGAGAAGATAATATCCCAATTGAAATTATAAGGATAATTTCAGACGAACACATCGATGTTATGGAGAACTTATTTAATAAAATATACGAAACTGGAATAATACCAAAAGACTGGCTGACATCGGTGTTTATACCACTACCAAAGAAGAAGAACTCCAGGAAATGTGAAGAATATAGGATCATTAGTCTAATGAATCATATACTGAAATTGTTCCTCCGAATAATACACAATAGAATTTATAACAAATTGGACGAACACACGGGACGAACACAATTTGGCTTCAAGAATGGCTTTGGAACAAGAGAGGCACTTTTTTCAATACGTGTGCTTGTTGAAAGATGTAGGGATGTAGACTCTGATATATATCTGTGTTTCATAGACTTTCAAAAGGCTTTCGACCTGGTGAAACACGATAAACTAATAGAAATTCTCAGATCTTGTAACATAGACGACAAAGACTTGAGAATCATATCAAACCTTTACCAAGACCAAAAGGCTAAAATTAGAATCAATGGAGAGACATCTGAAGACATTAGCAACGAGAAAGGAGTAAGGCAAGGATGTGTTCTTTCCCCGTTGTTGTTTAACGTTTTTTCGGAACTTGCGATACGCAGATGACACGGTTATTCTAGCAGATAGCGCTGAAGCACTACAACGCCTAATGAACCGAGTGATGATAACATGTAAAGAATTTGGAATGAAACTAAATACAAAGAAAACAAAAACGATGGCTATCAGCAAACACCAAAACAGAAAGGTCGGAATTAGGGTCAACGGAACAGAATTAGAACAAGTAACAAAAATAACATACCTAGGAAGTAGCCTTGATGAAACTTGGGATCACTCACTAGAGATAAAAACACGCCTGGAAAAAGCACGAGCTATATTTTAATGCAACTGCCAACTAAATATCTCATTAAGAGTTCGAATACTGAAATGCTACGTTTTCTCCACCGTGCTATATGGCGTTGAAGCATGGACAATGACGGAAACAACACAAAAAAGAATTGAATCGTTCGAACTTTGGTGCTACTGTAGAATGCTCAGAATATCTTACATGAGTCATACGACAAACGTAGAAGTTATGCAGAGGATGAGAAAGGATCGAGAACTTGTGCAGATAATAAAAGAAAGAAAAGTACAACAAAAGTACGAACTGCTTCAACTTATCATCGAAGGAAAAATCAATGGCAAAAGGGGACCGGGAAGAAGACGCAACTCCTGGCTTAAGAACTTACGTCAATGGACTAATATGAGCTCTATAGAATTGTTCAGAGCTGCAACAAATAAAATAAGATGGGCAAATGTAATCGCCAACGTCCTTAAGGATAAGGCACCGTAAGAAGAAGAAGTAATCACAGAATTCTGAAAAAACATAAACTGCACCCTTATAAATTTTCATTGGTCCAAATTCTACAAGCTGGCGATTCAGAGCTTCGAATAGAACCGTGTGAGATCCTTCTTCTCAGAACACAAGAGCATCCCGATTTTCTCAAAAGGATTATCTGGACGGATGGGGCCGAATTTTCTAATGAGGGTGTTTTCAAGCGGAATAACTCACACTTTTGGGCCAATCAAAATCTTTATATTATGAGGGAAACAAATCCTCAAAATGAATTTAGTTTAATGTGTTTGCAGTTTTGAAGGAAAACAGATTTTCGTACTTTCTGTATGATGAAAACTTAAATGGTGAACTTTATATAGAGATTTTGAGGACGGGGTAAGTGACGTTGGAACCAACTCGATGGAGCGCTAGCTTATCACACAAATGAAAATTGTCGAATTTCAACTGATTTGTTTGAATATAGATGGATTGGAACGAATGGTTCGTCTTTGTGGTCTCCAAGGTCACCTGACCTAACGCCTATGAATTTTAATTTTTGGGGAACGCTGAAAGATTTAATCTGAACCTGTGACTTCAAGATATGATTTGCATAATAGACTACAGAATGCTTTCATGCAGTTGGATGTGAAGGAAAAAGTCGAGCCACATCACAGGGTGTTATGCGTTGAGTAGAACTATGTCTAGAAATGAATGGTCATTACTTTGAACAATTATTATGAAATTTAGAAAAATACAGTTTAATTCGTTTCGATATTTTTTGATTTGACTTTAGAAATTCGAGAACAACTGCAGTTTCGCATTTTTTTTCTCTTAATTTATCAATTATCCAATGAAGAAAGTACAGTTATATGTTAATTCTCTGGTAACTTTCTATGCATGTGCAGGAACCCAAGCCGCCTATGTCAACTTTAGGTAGGTTCATAAAATTCGTTTTTCGCCATAATTTGAAAAATTGAAATCTCAGCTACAGTGTATGCATGGGGAACTTCATCTAGTTTTTTACGGCGAATCTAATGAATTGAGAAAAATATGGGTTACAATTTGAAAAAACGTAGTTTTCTATGTTTCTTCGTTTCCAAATATGAGACGGAAAAAAGAGCACTTTGCATACTGACTGAGATTCAGTCAGATGACAGTTACATCCCCCATGGTTTCTTCTTTGCAAAACACCTTTCATTATTTTGGTAGTTCACTCCTTTCTTGAGATATAGTATCGGATCAGCTGAATCAATTTTCAAAATTTCAGAACGATAGCATTATTTGTTCTTCGCAAACGTCTAATAGGCCACTTAACCTGGGATACCCTGTATAGATACTAACCTAATTACAAATTAAGTAGTGGAGAGCTGGCTATTGATTTTACAAATTTACAAAGTTTATAGATTTCAACAGATTCATTTTCTTTCCTTTGTCGCAATTAGGAAGAATATGGACAAAATGGATTTAATTCCGATGCCAGTTTCTATGTTCCACAATGTGCTATGGATGGTTTTCCCAAAATTTTATTGAATTGAAATGCATGAAATACATTTTTCTTATGCACAAATGCAATTTGGGATTTCTTGATGATTAGATTAGTTAATAAAGTTTCTAGAGAAATCCGTCTTACTGCGCTAAAAATCGATAGTTCATTCATTTGTTTGTTTTTCCTTTAACTCAACTTTTTCAAATTGCACGTGCCAATTTTTATATCGCCATCAGATGAAGCGTCAAATTTCAGATGGATTTGTATAAGCATGTACTATACCCATCTCTTATAGTTCCGAAATAATTTGGGAATATATTGAATTTTGATGATTTTGCAAGAACTAACAGAGAATGCTTTGAAATATTTGAATCAAGTAGCTGAACTGGCTACGCTCACCTGACAGATGCCTAAAATTAATGTACTTGTCACTTCGTTCATTCGAATTTGATATTTCAACAAGAATGGTCGTTATTTCAGATTGAAAATATCCAAAAAATACAACACATTTGGAATAAAACTACTGGTTATTCAAACGATATTTAATCTTTTTTAATTCATTTTAGAATGTCAAAAAGTAGTGGGTAGAAATTGCAGGCAATTCAATAACCAATTTCCAAATTTACAATTTTCTACAATTCGGATGAATAAAATTGTAGGAACTAAGCGAAACCAATCATCGAAGATAATTACATCAATACGAATAAATGATAACAAACATCATAGGAGAAAACTAATTCACGATCTGAATAAATGTTCAGTATGGGCCCCATTTTGCTCGATACACTTGAATGCTCGTATACGAACCTGATGAGTTGCCCTCCTAGTTTCCTCAGGATCAATATTACGAAAAGCATTATGAATGCGCTCTAGTAACTCTTCTTTATTTCTTACAGAAATAAGATACAATTATCTCTTGGTTTTGCCCCATAAATAAAAATCAAGGGGCGTCAGGTCCGGAGAACGCGGAGGCCATAAATTTGGTCCTTGATTATCCCACTATCTATCCTCAAACATTTCTGTTAGCTGCCGATCTACAGCTCGTGTTTTATGTGCTGGCGCACCATTCATTTGGTAATAGCAATTCCTCAGAATAACAAGGGGTAATCCATCTAAAAAATTTGCTAATGTTCCTCTCAAAATTTCCAGGTATCTTTATCCATTAAGATTTTCCTCATAAATGTGATAAGCCAACAAATCATTCATTAATATTGCAAAAACGTTCACGCTGAATTTATTTTGGAAATCAATAACCTCAATGAAATGTGGATTTTCTGTGGCCCAAAAATGTCGATTTCTCCTGTTGGTTATTCCACTTTCATTGAAGTTGGCTTTATCAGACCATATAATTTTTTGCAGAATTGTCTCATTTTCTTGAAGCCGAATTAATAAATTTTCACAGAAATTTAGCCGCTTGGGAAGGTCAGTTAGTTTCAATTTTGTAGTCTGATGAAAGAATACGAGTGCAAGTTATGTTTCTTAAGGAATATTTGAATGGAAGTATAACTCAATCCAATATCCATTGATGCTGACTTAATGGACGCATGTGGATTGGCACGAAAATACGCTAGCGTATTAATTTGATTGTCGTCGTCCTCGAGAATTGGTTTTCTTCTAGTTTCTATGTATTTTGTTCCTCCAAATTGCAGAAAATTGCTTCTAATCCTTCGAAATTTCGTTTTACTCATAGGCGCCAAATTTGGAATTTTGGATTGGATTTGGATTTTATTGAATTGCCTGCAAGTTCTATCCACCACTTTTTGACATTCGCCATCATGAATTGAAAAGAGATTAAATATATCCTCGTTTGAATAATCAGCCATTTTATTATCAATCTGGTGTTTTTCAAAAATTTTCACTTCAAATTACCAACAATTCTTGTTGAAATATCAAATTCGAATGAACAAAGTGAGAAGTACATTAATTTTAGGCACCTGTCAGGTGAGCGTAGCCAGTTCAGCTACTTGATTCAAATATTTCAAAGCATTCTCTGTTAGTTCTTGCAAAATCATCAAAATTCAATATATTCCCAAATTATTTCGGAACTATAAGAGATGGGTATAGTACATGCTGATACAATTCCATCAGAAATTTGACGCTTCATCTGATGGCGATATAAAAATTGGCACGTGCCATTTGAAAAAATTGAGTTATGGCTGTTTGAAAAAGGCCAAATTGAAAAAATCATACAAAACAACGCAATAAACATTTGACTTGTGTAGACTGCTTGAAAAATTCCTTGATCCTTCTTCTATCCACCCAAGCAAAAATTGTGTCTGTAGTGCAAAAGATCTACGAGCTACAATTTTTTTAAATGTCCCTCAAAAATCGAGTTCATACAAAAAATAATTAAATGTGTCAAAAGTTTGAACAGATAAGTGCCAACAATTTGGGTATTTTATGCCTTGCTTAAATGTCGGTTCTAGATGCAAAATAAAAAAGGTAGATTGCCATTTGAAATAACAAAGTGATGACCGGAACTGCAATTAGAAATCGCTACTTATGGCCGCGTATAAAATTTCAGCTTGATATTATAATTTTAGCGGACGGTCCCGGTGGATATCCCTGTAGATAAAACTAAGCATCAATTTACTCAATAAAGTTCATTGATTATCAGTTTTTAGCAAATACGCTCGCACAGGGCGATTTCCGATTTTTAATACCCAACTTCTCATGAAAAATTTTAGAGTTTACCCCCAACTTCTAGCCATCCTTACATTCTATTTTTAAATGTCAACCCTCATCTTGTGATCGCTCCTTTCGAAACTATAAAACTTTTAGATAAATATGCAAAAAATTCCAGAAAAAAAAATGATTACTCTCTTAAATACAGGGTGTTGAAAAAACCATTTCCACACCGCCTCATTATTTCCTTCAAAAATTGGCTTTGGGTTGGGGGGTTGGAAACTCAGTTCATGATTATTTCGAAACACAATTGCGAACGGTCAAATACAGTGTGTTCCAACGAAAATTTGACCCCCCCTCTAACTCCGAAATGAGTAACATTAGCGAAAAACACCAAGACACGTCGATTTTTGTTTCGAGGGGGAGCATTTTTCGAAATAATTCGAAACTTCTCAGATCAACCCCCTACCCCCAGCAACCCTAACTTTGAAATTCATCATAGGGAATAAGGGTCGAGTGGCACCTTACTGAAAAGGTCTGTCAATTCTCCACCTTGATTTGTCATTTTTCGAATTTTAAATTAACATACAGGGTGTCCCAACCAAGGGTGAAGTTGAATTCCTGGAAATCCCAAATACTAAATGAAATAGATTTATTTTGGCATAATGCAAGCGCAGGTTTATGCTCGGTCTAGAAAAACGACCTACACTTGTGAATTTGGAGTTGGTGCAATCAACCCCTATTTCCAGCATCCCCAACTCAAAAATCATTCGATCGATAATAGGTCAAGTGGCACCTCGTTGGAAAGGTACTGCAATTTTCTCTTCGAATTTGGTATTTTCGAAATTCAGAATCATCATACAGGGTGTCCCGAAGCAGGAACATTGAAAATCCAAATAACTTTTGAAACTGGTTCATTTCGGTATACGAGAACATGTTTGATCCGAGAATAGGACTTTCTTGTGTGGTTATAGAATTTTGCAATCAACCCTTCCATTCAGCAGCCCCAACTTGAAAATCATACAAATAATTCAAGTGGCATATCTTCAGAAAGGTTTTTGAATTCCAGAATGATTAAAGCATTTCATTCAGTTCGGCTCTCCATACAGGATGTCGCTTTCGAAAAATTCAATATCGTCATTTGAAATTATCAACTAAAATTAATTCGAAACTGTTAAAAGTATTGGGGTACGATGTGTTGAGCATCAATTACGAAGAAATAAAGCTGATTTCTGCATTGAAAATGTTCACATTTTTTCATTTCCATCTGGCGTGCAGTCATCTGTTATTTCTCATTTTGCAATGAAATATTATTATTATTCAGATCAGTTCCTCATTATTGTTGTTGTTCGTCAGTTGAAATTAATCTGAAAATGGTTTATTCCACTGAGGAAAGGGTCGAAATTGTATAGACGTATTTTCGAAATAACAGTTGTGCCAAAGAAACGGCAAGGATATTCGATAGGAACCATCCTGAAAGAGAAAGGAGTCAGTCACCAGTACGTTAAATATTTGGTTGACAAATTCCTAGCTACGGGTTCGGTGGCAAACAAAAACATGAAGTGGCATGTCCTGTCAGAAATGAGGCAACGGAAGTGGCAGTAGTGGGTCATCTACAAATGGAGAATACTACTTCGATCAGAAAACTATCTCGTCTGACTGGTGTATCAGCTACAACTGTCCATAGAATCGTGAAACATCACAAATTTCACCCCTACAAGGTAAAATTAGTGCATGAAATAAACGAAGATGATCCAGATCGTCGTTTACAGTTTTGTGAAAATCTAAGTGAAAACCTAAACGCTAATCCAAATTTTCTGAATAACATCTGTTTTTCTGATGAAAGCACCTTTATGCTCAGTGGTGAAGTGAATAGACATAATTGTCGATATTGGGACACACAGAATCCTCATTGGTTTAGAGAGGCCCACACGCAAAGGCCTCAGAAGTTGAACGTTTGGGCAGGAATTTTTGGCAATCATCTAGTTGGGCCTTTCTTTATTGAGGGTAATCTGAATGGAAATGGCTACCTACAGTTGTTAGAGGAACACATACATCCTAGATTGACAGAAATTTTACAGAACGATCCAACTCTTTCTGAGGACGAAATGCGTTTTCAACAAGACGGTGCTCCTCCGCATTATGATGCTCGGGTGCGCCAATATTTAGACGAAAATTTCCCAGGAAGGTGGATTGGTAGAAGAGGACCTGTTGAGTGGCCAGCCAGGTCACCAGATTTAAATCCCTAGATTTTTTTTTTGTGGGGCCATCTGAAATCTAAAGTTTATGCCACAAGACCAGAAAACCTGGAGGAGCTGCGGATGAGGATTATCACAGAATGCCGACTTTTGACTTCTGAAGTTTTCGCTTATGTGAGAAGAGAGTTCGAAAATCGTCTGTATAACTGTATGGAGGTGGGCGGAGGTCATTTTGAACAATTGTTGTAATAATCAAGTTAGTTTTTGTTTTCAATTGAATACAAGTTCAATAAATCTCGTTTTCCTGTTTAGATGAGCATCCAATCAGTTTCTACATCATCCCTCATCCTGATCCTCACGCCAGAAAACCTCGATTGCCAAACTGAAACCAATGCCTCAGTGATTCAGAAAATAGAAAAATCTTTCTGGAACTTTGCCACTCAACCTGTAATCACTTGTATGATTTTTTGAGTTGGGGATGCTGAATGGAAGAGATTGATTGCAAAAATTCCATATTCACGCAAGAGAGTCTTATTCTCGAATCAAACATAAACATGTTCTCGTATTATACCGAAATGAACCAGTTTCAAAAAGTTATTTGGATTTTCAGTGTTCCTGCTCCGGGTTACCCTGTATGCTGATTCTGAATTTCGAAAATACCAAATTCGAAGAGAAAATTGAAATACCTTTCCAACGAGGTGCCACTTGACCTATTTTCGATCGAATGATTTTTGAGTTGGGGATGCTGGAAATAGGGGTTGATTGCACCAACTCCAAATTCACAAGTGTAGGTCGTTTTTCTAGACCGAGCATAAACCTGCGCTTGCATTATGCCAAAATAAATCGATTTCATTTAGTATTTGGGATTTGCAGGAATTCAACTTACCCTCGGTTGGGACACCCTGTATGTTAATTTAAAATTCTAAAATGACAAATCAGAATGGAGAATTGACAGACCTTTACAGTAAGGTGCCACTCGACCCTTATTCCCTATGATGAATTTCGAAATTAGGGTTGCTGGGGGTAGGGGTTGATCTGACAAGTTTCGAATTATTTCGAAAATGCTCCCCTCGAAACAAAAATCGACGTGTCTTGGTGTTTTTCGCTAATGTTACTCATTTCGGAGTTATAGGGGGGGTCAAATTTTCGTTGGAACACACTGTATGTGCTCGAGATCTTTTTCGCAATAATATTCTCATCAATATTATGCGTGATGAGTAATCGCAATATGGGAGTCGCACTTTGAAAATAAAAGGTGGGGGTGTCTGGGGAATAAAGGGGTTCGGGGTAAACTTCTCAATTTATTATAAAAAGTTTGTTATTGAAAATCAATAATCGATCTGTGCGGTCGTATTTGCTAAAAACCGACAATAAATGAAGTATGAATTTTATTAAGGACTTAAGGATTGAGTTCTTTCTTGCATAAACAAATTAATCATGAAAACCTTTCTAAATAAAACATTGGGAAACAACAAGGGATTTCCATTTTTGGAAGTTATGATTTAACGTACTTACATCGGTCTATTGGAAATCAACGACCCACATCAACCGTTATCTGAATAGTTCATCGCATAGCCATCCGTTCGCGTTCCATCTGACTTTATTCATGAAAATAATGATTTGTAAAATAAATCCGGTAGAAATTTACTGTCACAAATTGAGAGCTATGTTGAATTGAAAAACCTACTCGACTTTGTACAAAATGATCACAAAAGAAAGAAGGAAATCTGGTCTGAAAGACCTGATCGATTTATAACTTCTTGCTTTCTGCAAATGTCTTTTTGATATTCTTGTTATTGTTTCGTTTCAAGTCTTATACTCTTAATAGAAATGGAGGACGAAAATCAAGTGACAACAGACATGATACAAGTTCATTTTCAATCTAACAGTACCGGGATTTTTTTCTAGTAGAAGTTCCTGGGATTTGTTGAGGAAATTAGTCAATGCTGATCCCGTTTCAAAAACTCCGTCTAAAATGAATCCGAATTCTGTAGCATCTAGGCTTGTTAATGCTTCTAAAAGTGTGATGATTAATAGATATGACAGGAATAGAATGAAACGAATCTTACGTAAAAAGAGGAGGGATGCTATCACAGTAGAGGATTTATGAACCATTTCGAGGAAGAAGAGCTCAAATCTGCAATAAAATCTACTAAAGTTCGTAAAGCTCCAGGATTTGATGGTATTTTCCCTGAATTTTTTAAACATCTAGGAAATAACGCTAAAAAGTGGTTACTATCCTTTTACAATGATATACTCAGCTCAGGTAGTATTCCTGTTGAATTAAGAAAGGCTAAAGTTATTGCCATTCTCAAACCTGGGAAAATCCAGAACTTCCTAGTAGTTATCGACCTATCAGCTTACTTTCTGTTCTATTCAAAATTTTAGAAAGACTTCTTTATCAGAGGTTAGAACCAATCATGTCTCTGTCCACTTCTCTGGGAGGTTTTCGAAAAAACTGGAATTGTTCTGATCAGGTTTTAGGTTTATCCACTTTCATTGAGAGACGATTTCAGGGTAAACTTAAAATAGGCGCTGTATTTGTAGATCTCTCTTCGGCATATGACACAGTTTGGAAGGATAGTTTTGTTTATAAACTCTTTGAAGTAGTTCAGTGTGGAAAAATTGTGGAGTTGATTGAAAATATGTTAGCTGATAGAAGACTTCGAGTTTTTATCGGTGAAAAAAGCAGTAGATTTTACACTCTAAATGATGGCCTACCTCAGGGATCTGTTCTTGCACCTCTTCTCTTCAATTTATATATGTCTGACATCCCTGAAACTTCCTCTATAAAGTTTATTTATGCTGATGATATTGCTTTGGTTTTTCGACACTATGACTTCGAAACAATTGAGCAACAGTGACTTCTGATTTAGAAATTCTGAACATTCTTATCAAAAAATGGCGTTTATGTCCAAATCCTTCGAAAACTGAGGTTTCTTGTATTCATCTGAATAATCATGAGGATAGGCAACTAAGAGTATTCTTCAATCAATCACTATTAACTCATAATTTCACTCCAACATATCTTGGTGTAAGGCTAAATCGTTCTTTGACTTTCAAATTTCATATTGATAAATTATGTCAGAAGTTGAAACCAAGAAACAATATACTACATGAACTAGCTGGATGTAATTGGGGCGCCAGAGTTTCTACTTTGCGAACAACTGCTTAAGCTTTAGTATATTCAGCAGTAGAATATTGCTGTCAGGTGTGGTCGAATAGTGCTCATGTCAATAAGATTGATTCTCAGTTGAACTGTTCTATAAGAGTTATAAGTGGATGTATCAGTTCAACTGCTACCCCATGGCTTCCGGTTATTTGTAATATAGTTCCTTCCCATATTCGCAGGAAATTAGCGCTTAAATCATCTTGGGATAAGTATCACTCATTTCCAGAAGTTTTTCCGATAATACACGATCTTCAAAATCCACCTAACCTGAGATTGAAATCTAGGAAACCTATTTGGTCGATTGACTTTTTGCGTACAAGGGTTAAGGCTGTTGATCTTTGGAAAACTGAATGGCAGGAAGTTGATTATTTCAATAAAGTTCTCATAGAGGATCCTTCCAAAAGGGTTGCAGGTTTCGATATAAGTAGGAAAAATTGGTGTACATTAAATCGTATGTTGTTCAAATCGAATACTGTAGAAAGTCCGGCATATGAATGTGGCGCAGCTGAAGAAACAATGAGACATTTAGTCCTCGATTGTCCTATTTACCATTTTGCGGGTGGTTTTCATGAAATTCATTCCGTTTCAGATAATTTCATTAACTGGGTAGAGAACTTCAAGTCTATTCAGGAGATTAGTTTTGAATCTTGAGATTATTATGGGCTACACACCCGAATAGTGTATGAGATGTTCCCTGTTGAAAAACAGCGGAGCATTAGTTAAGTTCTTAGATGAGATTGGGACTGGTCCCCCTTAGGGCTTTATTCCCATGGTGTATGTTGATAAGGCAAGGGCTACACCCCCGTAGGTCTTCATTCCCAAAAGGTGTATGAGATGTTCCCACTTAGATTCAAGTTAGTTTAAACATATGAGAGTTACGTATGTTTGATGATATATTTTTCTGCTGGTTTTCTTTTTCCATTGTTACAGATTTTTCTTGTCCCAAACCTTCTTTTTCACCCTTGTCTTCGTAAAGAAGTCTTGGAAATCATGGAGTGCAAGATGAGAGTGAGTGAATGAAGCTGCTGAGCAGAAAAATTTTCGGTACTCTTTTTGTTCACACGACACTAACACAACATAAACAGACAAGCTATTGCTAGTACAATAGCGACAGGGAAACGAGTTTTTTCACAGGTTTTTCACTCGTTTAATGAATCATACGCAAGATAGTATGGTTCCCTTGTTGCTTTTCCTGTGCTCACACTTTAGGGGCAATCGTAGGAGACATGATGCAAGTTTAGATGCCTGATTAAGGAACAGGAACGCTGGTATTCTATTTTTTCGCTTGTTTTTTACGATTGTATTTTTCTGACACACACCAAAGTTATAGATATAAGCAATTATTATAAATACAATTATTCGAATTTATGTAAATCCTCTCTTTTCAAAAGAATATATATATATATATATATATATATATATATATATATATATATATATATATATATATATATATATATATTTTTTAAACAATTGTCAACATTTTTGTTGTTGTTAACTTGGCACAACTGTTTTCTATACTGTCGCGGAGTTTGTACGCGATCTGTCATTTAGTTTGTTTGAACTGTTTGATTTTGTCAGTTCTCACAAGTCTGTCTTACAATTTCTACAATAGATAAAAATATGGGACAAAAAATCTGTCTCAAACTTTGTATAATGAATGGATATTAGTGTGCCGAATCACGGAAAATGTTATAGAAGGTGAATCGGTTTTATCAAAAACAAGTGCATGTGAGTGGTACAGTGCATTCAACATCGGCTAAGATGTGGTGGGAGATTTGCCTCGCTCTGGACGTCCAACAACATCTTCAACTGAAATTAACACCGATAAAATGTCATTGAAAATCGTCATTTAATTTTGAGAGATAGGCAATGAACTTTCTGTGTTTCGTGAATCAATTCATACTATTTCAAAGGATTGTTTGGGTATGAAACGCGTTGCCGCACGATTTGTTCCAAAAGACTTGAATTCTCTTCAGAAACTGAATCACGTAAAGGTTGCTGAACAAGTGAATTCCGATCCCACATGCCTAAAAAGCATTGTAATTGGTGATGAGATATGGGTTAATGAGTTTGACATGCAACAAGCTTCGAAATTGCGCCTTCCATTTGAACTGAAACCTAAAAACCACGTCAAAGTCGATCAAAAGAAGATATTCACTGTTTTCTTTGATTATCGTGGTGTTGTGTACTCAGAATTCTTGCTAGAAGGTCATATGGTGAATAAAGAATATTTGTGCATTATGCGACGTTTGAGAAAGCAAATTTGTCGAAAGAGGCAAAGATTTGATGATAGAAAACTCATGGATTTTGTATCAAGATAATGCACAATCTTCCAAGGCTATCAATGGGATTGAATTTTCGACCAAAATGTTAACAAAACCGTCGAATAACCAAATGTTGCAAAATTCTGTTTTTTACATTTTTCAGCTAAACGGCAAGCTTTATCATAAAATAGCTGAAATAAAAATTATTTGTCATGCGATTATCTATGAAAACTGTCTCCACACTTTTTTCCTAAGACTCACGATTTCGGAGATATAGCAATGCAAAAAGTTGAAAATATTGTGTTTCTATAATGAGTACACGTTTCCGCGCCACCCGTAAGGTTAGAGCACTTGGCGCCTTTTTTTTAACGTGGTTTCCCCAGTATTGGTTTTTGCACGATCTATTGTTGTCCTATTGAGTTAAAAATATTGTATTTAATTTAAAATAGTACTATTGGAAATGATGAAAGTGGTATAAGTTATAATTAATTTGGAAAATTATTCATCTGATTGATAATCATCTAATGGAACATCAACCATGCCGTCTTCTTCTTCTTTCTGCTGGGTACAAGTAAATTGTTCGAAGAGCGATGCATCAGATGTTTCCTCGCATATATCTTAACAATCCTCTTCTACTGAAATACACTGTAGATGAGTGAGTATTAATTCATTGAAAAGCATGTCAACTGCATCTATATCATAAAGAATTCTTGCCTTGTGATAATCTAAATATTAATAAACAAACAGCGTAAACGATACTAATAATTTCTGGTATTCTGGTGAGAAACAGATTAGTGACGCACCCATAGGAATCATGGGAAGAAAACAATTTCTCTATCCATATTCCAACTGTATCTTCGACATTTTTAAAAATTCCCGAAGTGCACCATATGCAACGCGGGATTAGAATGAGAAAGTGAAACGTACGCATCTACCACTAATAATATCGTTCTCATTTCAATTAGCCAGAAATGATACAACTTTTAATTATGAAACTCTTGACTAAGTATCCGTTTTAATTCCTTGAAGCGTGCAAGGTAATGAAAAATAATATTTTAGGTGAACAAGTTGCCGTCGAGAATGGAAATATTATGAAAGTTGCAGAAATAAAGTATGAGTTGGAAAGTTGTTTTTATGGTACTTGCTGTTGTGGTTTTTGTGTAGAACTTTTATTCTCTTTCAATTGTTGCGAAATTTATAACAGGTTTGAAAAAATCTTAACAATTTTTAGAGGGTAGTCAGATGTCAATGTTTTATTTAGTACGCAATTCATACTACAGGGCAGGGGTGCTCAAACTGTTTGATCGCGAGTGCTTTTTGAGTAGACCTAGGGAAGAAAAAATTTTTCAATAAGTAGGTAAATAAACTACAAAAGTTTATTACATAATAAAATAAATAATAAAAAACAAACAAGTACTATGTTTTAAGGAATTTTACTTAATAATTCCTTAAAACACAGTACTTGTTTGTTTTTTATTATTGATAATGGAATTTACCAAGTGAAAGCCTACCAAATTCAAATAATAAAATAACACTCTGAAGGCAAAAGGCGGCTTCATCAAAGGAACGCGCAGTACTTGTCAAAGAAAAGCCGCGTTTTTTATTCTTGGCCCTTTTCTAGAAATTTGGGGCGGCGCGTTTGACGGAAACATTCGAGACTTTCGTTCACGCCGATATAAATATTGCTCCTGCAGGAATTGTCATTCCGAATTGTTACTTGAAGGTAATACTACGTCGATACAAAATTTATTATCAAATACACTCGGAGGCAAAATTAGCGGAACACTCGAAAATTTAACCAAATTCGAAGTCCGATATTTTTCCTAATTCTCAACCGGTTTAGATGAGATTTTCGACAAGTTATAGATCAACTCTTCTGCTTTGTAGAAATTATAAGAGAAAACAAAAAAAATTCGAAAAAAATTTTATACGGGGGCAAAACTAAAAGTGTTTTTTTTGTCCAAAATTCGTAACACCCTGTGGAATTTCGTGGTTCGAGTTGAAACGTACAATATCATGGTCTGTCAAGACACATCTTCCTACAGTAACGACCTTCTTGTTTTATGCGTTTATCTCTATTTTTACAAGAGATATCCAATTTGAAGCGAAAAGTCACAAATTTCAAGAATTTATTTTTAATCTTGCGTAGGTGCATAACATCGGAGGTAAGTCAAGAAATAAAATCGAAATTAGAGAAGCGGAAATCTAACGAAATGAAAATTTTTGAAATTCACTGGCCAATTTCACGCTCCGGGAGAACTCGAAGTACACTGGAAAAATCGTTGATTTTGCACATATATTTTTGAATTTTTTGTGTGACACTCTATAATAATTATCATTCCTGTCCAAAATTGAGAGCAGGTGTGTATCCTGGCGATACACTCGTGAAATGAAATGAACATGTTGAGAAAAATGTTCATGATGACCCACAAAAAAACATTTGATTTTAGTAGCGAGTATGACCCCCCGAGCTCTTATTACAGCGCGCATACGATTTCGCATACTCCCAATGATGTTGTCTATCATCTGTTGAGGTATGTTGTCCCACTCTTCCACCAAAGCCAAAGTCAGCTCTTCAACGTTGCCTGGATTCCGTTGTCGAACCCTTCTTCCAAGAATGTCCCAAACGTGTTCGATCGGGTTTAAATCCGGTGACCGCGACGGCCAGTCCATTCGTGTGATCCCAACTTCATTGAGATATTCTATCACTATGCGCGCAGTATGAGGGCGCGCGTAATCGTGCATAAAAAGGAAATTTTTCCCTATGTAAGGAGCAAAAGGCACAACATGGGGCTCCAAGATTTCTGTTATATACCGATGGGCATTAAGTGATCCATTGCCAATAATCTCCAGTTCTGTTCGTACTCCCAAGCATATGCCACCCCATATCATAACTGACCCTCCACCGTATTGCTCAGTTCCTGCGAAGTTCGCTTGATTGTACCGTTCCCCTCGATGCCTCCATATTCTATCTCTACCATCCACGAAATTCACACAATATCGGCTCTCATCACTAAATAAAACTCGTCTCCACTGATTGATTGTCCATGCTACATGCTCCCTAGCAAACGCCAATCTTGCTACCCGATGGGCTCTATCGAGTCTTGGTGCTCTTGCTTGCGCGTATGATCTCAGACCAACTTCATTTAATCGTCTTCTGACTGTCCTCACACTGACGTTAATGTTATCCACTGCTTGTAAAAGGTTACGTGCCTGAACAGCAGTAAGACGAGGATTTCTGATGGTTTGATTGACGATGAAACGGTCATGTATAGCGCGGGTTGCTCGATTTCTTCCTTGTCCTGGCCTCCTCACGTACAATCCATATTCCCTGTAACGTCGGTAGATTCGATGGATAACCGACGTCGAGACACCCAACATGGTACCGACTGAGCGGTAGGTGCGCCCTTCCTCGATCAATGTAACTGCCCTTGCTACTGAGGTTGGTGGTGAATCTCTCATTCTGAATGAAAAATACCGTTTCGAATCGTAAACAGTAAAAGAATCACAAAACACCGCAACCGATCGAATTTGTATCAAATCAAAGAATGGAAAACTCTCATTCTTTAAGCAAGTGTAAATGTGGTCATATACAAAAAAAACGTGTGTTGTATTTCATATTTGATAAAAAAAGGTGTGCACATGTGTAAATGAAGAGTTTTATCAATGGTGCCAGAATTCGGTTGTGTATTTTAATACCTACCGACTGTTATCTCCTAAGAATTCCTAATTTTCACCAAATTAACCAAATTGTCATCAGTAACTAATGCAATTCGAACATAAAAATCGCAAACGACAATTTCGACACGCCTGAGTGATAATAACAAAATTCCAAATTGATAGACGAATTTTAATGACAATTTCTTGATTCAATGGAATTTCTCCAAAATGGTGATTTTTCACTTGAAATTAAATATATTTTGCAAAAATAGAGATAAACGCATGAAACAAGAAGGGCGTTACTGTAGGAAGATGTGTCTCGACAGACCATGATATTGTACGTTTCAACTCGGACCACGAAATTCCACAGGGTGTTACGAATTTTTGACAAAAAAAACACTTTTAGTTTTGCCCCCGTATAAAATTTTTTTCAAATTTTTTTTGTTTTCTCTTATAATTTCTACAAAGCAGAAGAGTTGATCTATAACTTGCCGAAGAAATCATCTAAATCGGTTGAGAATTAGGAAAAATATCGGACTTCGAATTTGGTTAAATTTTCGAGTGTTCCACTAATTTTGCCTCTGAGCGTATATATAAGAGAAGCTAGACGAAAACTGTACCCATTTGAAGTGAAATACTTGACTTACGACTTCTTCATGAATTATGATGTCAAAGCAGAGCTACGTTACTCATCTAAACTTAAATGCATAAAATATTCACCTGCTGTTTACTATAAACTTGACTTTGAAGATGAAAATTTTACACCGCTGCCTAAAAGACTAATATAAAATTTAATGAACGACTATTATCCCATACTAGAATTCCGATCACTCAAAGAAAATATCAAGATCTGCAAGAACTAACCCAAGTTTTACCAGCAGAAGTGAAGGAATTTTACGATAATTTACCATTTCAATAAATTATTATTTTGATATTATGTTTTAACTAAATAAAAATTTTCTTCAAATGAAACAAAATCAATGCATTTTCGTCGTATATTTATATAATTGAGCAATATGTCGTAACCCCCAAAATTTAAAGAAGAAAAGAACAACTAGAAATTAGTTGGTCCTACTCCGAAATTAATAACTTGAAATAGGAATCAATAAAAAAGGTTTCAATCAGTAACTAAGTAGTTACTCAGTTTTTTGGCCCTCCTGTAAAATTTACTGATTGGGGGGGATACGACGTTTTGCACTCAAGCCATCGATATGTAACTCTTTTGTTTTGTAACAACTAATAAAGTCGCAACTTTGAATAACTAAGAGTTTTTTTCATTGATATTATAGAGAAGAACCTAACTAAACCTAATCTTAACCTTGACTAAAATAATGTATATTGTGCGGATAGATCTTATTTCTATATATGCTACGGTACACCCTACCTAGGTAGGTAGGGTGTATTGTGTATGTACGACAACCCTGCATCACACATACTTGCAGCCTCTCATAGTCGATCGTAAGTAGTCTAAAACTATTGAGGTAGATCGCCAACAGTTCAAGTTTGAACACCCCTGATATAAGGTGTTCCGAGATGCCATTCATATCGGCAATATACCATTAATTTATTTCCATTCTTATCAGGAACTCTTTGTATATCTCGCGAATAAAGACCTTATACTGTAGTTGACATTTTACGAAAACGGTAAACGAAATAATAATAACCTTGATTTGAAACTACAAAGTATGCCACAAGACCGATTATTCATGCATTTAAGTCACCCCAACGTTAGTAGAACCAAATAAGTTGTTGCATTGTATGCAGATATTGAAAGATTATTTTGTTATGACAACAAAATATGCTGCGTATGCCGCACCTAATAATCATACCCAATAAGAAAGACAACACGAAAAAATACCTCTATCGAGTATGCAGCGTGCTTGAATGAATAATACATGTATCTCTCATGTTAAAATTCATTTGAAAGAATTTGTTTTAAGATGACTCACGTTGGCACATTTAAGTTTTCTCAAGTAATTTCTCTTCATTTCATTTAAACATTTGATATACATTCTAACAAGAAACTACTGGGAATTGTTTATTTAAAAAATCTTGTTAAAAGGATTCATAAAAGTTTTTTGTTAAGTTGGCACAACTGTTTTCTATACTGACACGGAGTTTGAACGCGATCTGTCGTCTGGTTTGTTTTCAGTGTTCGATTGTGTGAGCTCTCACCAGTGCGTTCTGCAACTGTTTGCGTTTAACTGCACTAAAAGTTCGGCACTGTACGGCTAGAATGCTACAAAATGAACTTGCACTTTCCAGAAATGTGCATATTTCATTTCAAACTGTTAGGAACAGGCTCAGAGCAGAC
The DNA here is from genome assembly GCA_013387265.2 of Cryptolaemus montrouzieri. Lineage (NCBI taxonomy): Eukaryota > Metazoa > Arthropoda > Insecta > Coleoptera > Coccinellidae > Cryptolaemus > Cryptolaemus montrouzieri. The sequence continues at coordinate 47,294,674 of JABFTP020000042.1, forward strand.
GATATCAGACCAAGGGTGGCTTCTACCAGCCCGCGTCTCACCAAAGAGCATCGAGTTGCAAGACTTCACTTTGCGAGGGAACATGCAAATTGGGGTATTCCAGAATGGTCGAATGTTCGCTTTTCCGACGAGTCCAGGTTCTGTCTAGTATCAAATAATAGACGCATGCCTGTATACAGACGACCTGGGGAACTGTATCACCAATGCAATATCCGGCAAACAGAAAACTTCGGAGGGGACTCAGTAATGGTAAGGGGAGGCATTCATTTCCATGTTCGAACTGAATTAGTCCTAGTGAATAATGGAAGAGTGACAGCGGCCAGATACATCGCAGAGATTCTTGAACCTCATGTTGTACCCTTTAAAATATCAATTTCTGCAAAATGCCGACATTCAGCAACGTTGGGTGCCTTGTAGAACACTCCAACAACTAGAAAATCTGCTTCCTGAAATTTGGAACTCAGTGACTCGAGAGTACATCTGAAATTTGTTTGAGGGGCTTCCGAGACGTATCTTCTTCTTCTTCTGAGCGTGCCTATCCGTTCCGGATGTTGGCGATAAGCAAAGCAATTTGTACTTTGTTGACTGCTGTTCTAAACAGCCCTCTTGTAGACATAGAAAACCAAGTTCTGAGGTTTTTCATCCAGGAGATTCTGCGCCTTCCAGGCCCTCTCTTGCCTAAAACCTTTCCCTGCAGTATTAACTGGAGCAGACCATATCTTTTTTGATTCCTCATTATGTGTCCGAAATATTCTAATTTGCGTTGTTTAACGATGTTCATTATTTCGGTTTCTTTTTGTAGTGTTTCTAAGACTCTTTTGTTGGAAACACGATCCACCCAGGAAATTCTAAGAATTCGTCTGTATAGCCACATCTCAAAGGCTTCAAGTTTTTTTGTAGATGCTTCCGTCAGGGTCCAGGACTCGGCACCGTATAGAAGCACAGACCAGACATAACATTTGAGTAGTCTTAGTTTGGTATGTACATTAAGATCTCTACTCTTAAATAGGTTTCCCATTTTAACGAAAGTGGCTCTTGCTTTTTCTATGCGGCATTTTATTTCCACAAAGTGATCCCATTGCTCATTAATCGTAGTGCCCAAATATGTGTAATTAGTTACTCTTTCAATTTGTTGATTATTAATTACAAGTTGGTCAGGAGGTGTTTTTTGTTTGCTAATTACCATGAATTTGGTCTTCTTGATGTTAAGAGACAATCCGTACTCAGAGCTAGCTTTAAAGACACGATTCATCAATTCTTGAAGACCTTCGAGAGAATCAGCGAACACAACAGTATCGTCCGCGTAACGTATATTGTTCAATCTCTGTCCATTAACCAACACTCCAGCATCCACATTTTCCAGTGCTGTGTTAAATATGTGTTCTGAGTACAGGTTGAACAAAGTGGGGGATAAGACACAGCCCTGTCTAACACCGCGTCTTATATTTACATCTTCTGAGTAATCACCATCGACTCTAATATTTGCTGTTTGATGCCAATACAGATTTATTATAAGACGCAAATCTTTCTCGTCGATACCGATTCTTCTTAAAACCTCTATCATTTTATTGTGCTGGACCCTATCGAAGGCTTTTAGGTAGTCTAAAAGACAGACGTATACATCACAACCAACATCCCTGCATCGCTGGAATAGGACCTGAATAGCAAATAAAGCCTCTCTAGTTCCTATTGCATTTCTAAATCCGAATTTTGTGTCTGATATATGTTCCTCGCATTTATTATATATACGTTTGTGAATTATCTTCAGAAATAATTTGAGTAGGTGGCTCATGAGGCTGATTAGTCTATAGTCTTGGCATTGTTTTGCACTGGCTTTTTTAGGTATTGGAATAAATGTGGACTTTAGCCAGTCTCGAGGAATATCTCCGGTGTCGTAAATATGGTTAAATATATTTGTCAGCCATTTTATTCCGTCTCCGTCCAGCAATTTCAGGAACTCGGCATGAAGGTCATCCGGTCCTGGAGCCTTTCCATCCTTCATCTGTTCAATGGACTTGTGCACTTCGTCAGAGGTGATGGGTGGACCCGCGTCAGCGTTGATTACTGGTTCGTTATTTCTCTCATCTTGGAACAGAGTGTTGATATATTTCTTCCAGGTATTAATTCTCTCGTCTCTATCTATGATGGTGTTGTTGTCTTCATCCAGCAGACGGCCAACCATAGGTGTTTTGTATAGGCCACTTAATTCTTTGACTTTACGATGCATGTTGAAACTATCATGTCTTTTTTCCAGATCTTCTATTTCTAAACATTTTTCTCGAGCCCATATTTCCTTAGCTTCTCTTATCTCTTTCCGGATCCTTTTTTGAATATCTTTGTATTTATCCTGATCTTTGTCTTTTACTTTCCGGCGTTCTTCCATCAGACTTAGGATTCCATCAGTCATCCATCGTTTCTTTTTCTTGTTTTTATCAGGCTTAAGAATAGTGTCACTTGCAGACTTCACAACTAATTTCAGTGTATCAACTTCAACATCGACGTCCACAGTAGTGTCTTTGACTTTTAATTTTCCAGACATGTGTTGTTTCACTTGTTCCTTTATGGCTGGGTTCTTTAGTTTTATTTTGTCGATTTGGGGATGTTGTTTTTCTTTATGATCTTTTTCAGCTTTAATTTAGCTGTGCCGACCAGCGGAACGTGATCTGACTGAATATCAGCGCCGGGGTAAGTCTTCACTGCAGTGAAAATGTTTCTGTACCGCTTATTGACCAGCATAAAATCTATCTGATTTCTTATTATGTGGTCGGTCTATCCGCAGGTGATTTCCAGGTGTATAAACGGCGGGCCGGTAGTTTAAAAATGTATTGAGTATCACCATTTGTTCTTCCATTGCAAACGTATTCAACATTTCACCTCTCTCGTTTCGTATGCCAAGCCCGTGTGATTCAACAAATTCGTTACCGCTTCCCTTTCCCAGTTTGGCGTTGAAGTCGCCCATGATTATTGTGATGTCTTTCTTGTTTAGTTTCTGATTGTCTGTCGGAGGTCATGGTAAAACTTTCTGCTTCATCATCGCATTTATCTGCCGTAGGTGCATATACCTGCATGATATTAATTTGTACCGGCTTGGTGTTTAGTTGTAGCAGAAGTATTTTCTCCGAAATGGGAACAAAATTATCCACTGATTGATGAAACCTACTATTAATTATGAGACCTACTCCATTTTGATGTTGTCCGCTGCTATTTCCAGAGAAATATACTTGGTGTTCACTAATTGTGTAATGTCCGGAACCAGGCCATCTCATCTCGCTTATTCCCATTATGTCGATGTTTAACCTATTCATCTCCTGTATCGCGTTGTCTATTTTACCGCTCGATACATTGTTCTGGTATTCCACGTACAGATTCGCATAGCTAACCCGGGGATTCTTAGCAGCCTTGACCATCTAAGGCCTGCCGGGGACTAAGGCCCATTTGTTGATTTGTAACTGCCATGCTTATTGTACTAGGGAGTTATAATGGAGTGGTTTCCCGTTGCCTTCTCCATCGCAGAATGAAGACCATCTGGTACTGCTACAGTCGAGCCCTTCATTATCCTTGCTTGAACCAGTCCAAGACGAGTCCGAGAGGTATACTGGCAGTAATTAGGGCCCGGGGAGGAAACACTCGATTTTGAAAATGATTAGTAACCATTTGACGCTAGTAGATTTGTCTCTTCGCGAATGTTTGAAGATGGTAGAATTTTTAAATTTTTCATTAACTCGAAAATTGTTGATATTTTACATCATAAACTCATCTCTTTTGAGTGATATGTTCTTATTTTACACTTCTGAAAATTATCAAGCGACTCTTGAATGACCAACCTTAAAGTTTACATAGTATTGTCGTAAAAGAAGGGTGATGCGACAATTTTTGTGGGGAGTGTATTTAGCTTTTTCATTAGTCCATTTGTCGACGCGTTTACATAGAATACCGAATCCTATTTATCGGGTCGCATTTTTTCTATCTGCAATTAGTGGAAAATAGTGTAGGAAGCACGAATAAGTAGCTTTTACCTTATTTCAAAATCCCAAAGTATCGAAGAACCAGAACAACCCAAGAACAAAAAGATACGAGGGCGGTTTGATAAGTCAGTGACTTTTCGAATTTACCGCGTAGTTACTTCAAATGCAACAGTTCTGCCGTCAACTGTAATCTATCAGCGGGAAATTTTCTAATTTTGAGCAAGCTACCTCGTGCAGTTGGTGTTTGATAAGCGTTCGAAGCGAACAACCTCTTGAATTTTTATGAAAATAGAGAAAAGCGATTTTCGCGTGCTGATTGAGCATTACTTCTTTCGTGAAAAATCTGTCAAATACTACGGAGACTCGACACCATTCAATGGTTAAAAAGTGGTTTACAGATTTTCGTTGTGGTCGTACCAGCACTAGTGACGCCCAACGTTCAGGTTACCTAACAGAAGTGATCACGCCGGATAATCGTCGATAAAATCCATGAAATGATATTGGACGATCGGAGAATGAAAGTGCGTGTGTTGGCTCATATTGTAGATATCTCAGCTGAATGGGTACATCACATTTAATATGGATATTTGGACATGAAAAACTCTCCGCGATATGAGTGCCGCGATTGTTCACACTCGATCATGTGCACAATATTGTGACCACTTTATAAGAGTGTTTAGTCGTAATCCGAACGAGTTTTTGCGCTGTTTTGCTACTGTGGTCGGCACATGGATCAATCACAATGCGCCAAAGATCAAGGAACAATGAAAACAGTACCAAAGAAGCCAAACAGAGTCTGTCAACCAACAAGGTCATGGCCACAGTTTTTTGGGATGCACGCGGTGTCATTCACATCGACTACCTCGAGAAAGATGAAACGATCACCGGCGAATATTATTCAAAGCTTTTGAACAGATTCGACGTTGATTTGAGCAAATGCAGCCGCATTTTCGAAGAAGAAAGTGCTGTTCCATAAAGACAATGCATGTGAGAAGACTTGTCTAGTCACGATGGCCAAAATCCACTAATTGGGATGCGAACTGCTACCTCATCCACCATATTATCCAGATTTAGCCTCCTGCTAAGTTTCCAAAGCTAAAGAAATGGTTGGGTGGTAAGAGATTTGGGTCGAAGGAAAAAGTCATTACCGAAGAAAAGTTTGCGCATACGAGGTCGAGAGCCTTGGAATGATTTTCGGGTAATTTATTGGGCATGAACAACAACAAGACTGTTAGAGCTCTTGAGGCTAAAAGTGTTCTTTTTTTTGTTCATTTGGATTCGCGTCTCACTTGGGGGGTTCATCGTGATGTGCTTGCTAAAAAAATTTGCAAGAATGCATTTCTCTTGCATTTAGAAAGTGAGAGTCTATTTCAGCAATTTATTTTGCAGTAAACAGGCTGTCCTAATTTTTCATACAAAAATCTTAGGTGGTTTTTTCAGATTGGAAGACCACTTTTTTGTTCAAGATTCAGGAGCAGCCTAAACTCTGCTAGAATGTCTTAGAGTAATAAGTTTTTTTGGTGAGTAGTTTTGTCACGATAGTTTTCTTCCGTAAAAATTCATGAAGATAGGCTCTCACATCATCGCATGCTCCTTCGGCTAGAGAGGATGTATACTTTTTTTCTTCCGTTTTCTTATTGCCCAAGGATAGCTTCATTGATGAATTGAAATAGATTATCCTCATTTTATACAGGTGTGACTCAAAAAAATTATTGAATATTGTAGTTTTAAAAATAACATATCTTGATGTTTCAAATTGAACACCCTGTATTTCATTCATTCATAATTCTTCTACCGAAGGATAAAATCAAGATGATTAAAACGTACATCGTTGACATTTTTTTTTATTTGTGCCTTCTGTCAGTTGTCCGGACATATCATATTCTGCATTTTACATGGTGAACTTATCAGTGTTTCGTTATTAAATATTGTTCAAGTGAGGTTTGAACCCAATTTTCTCAATAGACTGCCATGAATTTCTCCAAAGAAGAAATGGTTGATATAATTTTTATTCTGGGTGAGTGTGATAGAAATTCTTTGTTGGCAAGTAGAGTTTATGCACAAAGGTTTCTTGATAAAAGGCATCTTGATGCAAGATGCTTTGAAAATTTTCTAATTAGATTTATCGCTGAAGACAATCAGTTATCAGTTTTGTTGACAGTGACAGAGGACCCATATAAAAGCCAAAGAGAGATTTCTCACTTAACATATATAAGTCAAATTTCCGTCCAGAGAACTTTGAAAGTGAATAAACTTCATGCATATCATGTATAGCTGCACAAGGAACTGAACAATCAAGACTTTGAAAATCGAATCAATTTTTGCAATTGGGCAAGTGACAAATTAGCGGAAAATCCAAATATGTTTAGCAGAGTTCTTTTCTCTGACGAGGCAACTTTGTTTCAACAGGATGGAGCACTGGCACATTATTCACATCAGGTTAGGGAGCACTTGAATCATGTATTTCTAAACAAATGTAGTGATCCTGTTAGATGGCCAGCTATGTCTCCGGGCCTTACAAGTCTAGATTTTCTCTTATGAGGTTAATTAAGGGCATCGTTTACCAGATTTCTTCTACAACACAGTTGTATATGAGACAGAGAATAGTCGACGCCTTTCAGTCAGTTAATCCGCAAATGTTGTCGAGAGTTCAACGGTCTTTCCTCAGAAGGATTGAGTTGAGTCTACAAAGAAACGGGCAACATTTCGAACACTTATTGAAATCGTTCAACACCTTGTAGATCATCTCACCAAAAACCAATCTATTACGTATTTCATACACGACTATCTTAAAATATCTCCCTTTCTCTGACCAAGTATAATGATATGTACCAATAAACTCTTCTTTCGCAACCTCTGTTTTTATTATTTTACTTTATTTTTTTATTTCGAAAATGGTCGAAGATAAGGTTACTTCTGCAAAAATATGGAACAATATTTTATGCGTTGACATGAATAATAATATACAGGATGTTTCATTTGAAAAAATTAGAATATGATATTTTTGAAGTTACAATATTCAATAATTTTTTTGAGTCACACCTGTATAAAATGAGGATAATCTATTTCAATTCATCAATAGAGCTTTCCTTGGGCAATAAGAAAACGAAAGGAAAAAAGTATTCATCCTCTCTGTCTGAAGGAGCATGCGATGATGTGAGAGCCTATTTTCATGAATTTTTACGGAAGAAAACTATTGTGACGAAAGTACTCACCAAAAAAACTTATTACTCTAAGACATTATAGCAGAGTTTAGGCCGCTCCTGAATCTTGAACAAAAAAGTGGTCTTCCAATCTGAAAAACCAACCTAAGATTTTTTATAGAAAATTAGGATACCCTGTTTACTGCAAAATAAATTTCTGAAGTGGATTCTTGCTTTCTAAATACACTACCGTTCGAACAGAAATGAAATCTTCAAGAGTGTACGAGCTACAGAGCACCACGCCACTGGTGAATCACCCACTATAATGTTTTACCTGTTTGTATGTATAGACTTTCTGTGACATCATTTAAAAATAAAATCAATTTTTCAGAATTGACAATTTGAACTCTATTCGCTGTGCTTGTTTTTGAAGCGGTATCAGGGTCGTTTGTAATTTTTTAGTGATAATTTTCTGCGCTATGACGTGTAAATATTTATGTATATTAGCGCCAATAAATACTGAATACGCTGGATTAAATATATAGAGCTAAAAGGTGATTATGTAGAAAAATGAAATGTTTATTCGCCGAAAAAAATTTGTTTTATTCATTAGTCACTAAATTTTCATACCGCCCTCGTAGCTATGATTTGTAAACTAATTAATATTCCTCGAAAATCGAGGAACGGCGATGAGGGGACAATTTTTCTATATGCAGTATTTCACATATCTCCCGTATAACAAAGTAAATGGGACACACTGTACTTAACGTGTACTAATGATGATATTCTGTCGTTTGAATACCTGGCAAACCATGTATAAATCCTGCTAGGGTTACAAGAACTGATTATAAAATGTGTTAGAGAAATTACGACGCGCAATTGTTATTCCTTTGTTAAGTTTCAAAAGAATGATTCATTTCAAATGGATCTATCGTGTTGCACTTGTACAGGATGTAGAAATCGAAGGAATGAAACATCATCCTGATTATTTAGTTATTTATCACTGAAAGAAATACGACTATTTATGTTTTACTATTGATGAATGCTAGTTTGTAAATTTAACACATACTCCGTGACCAAAAAGTGAGGTGAGGTTTGAATTCAAACTTCGCGCGTAAGTAGATTTTTTTCAGGTTGGTAGGAGTGTCTTTGATATCTGTGCCTAAGTTCACATCAGAATATACTTTAGTGTTTGAAATGCGCTTGGAAGCTCTTAGAAGTGATTTTTTTCGATTTTTATGATGCCTGCAACGAATTTGCATTAAATTTTGTTTGCGAAATGAATCTGCTGATTCGTGTATGTGTAAAAAGTCTTTGGTGATGAGGTTATGTCGAAAAGAAATGTTTACAAATGGTATAAAGAGTTACAAAAGGGTCGAGAACGTCAAGAAGACGAAGACTTTTCCAGTCGACCTTTAACCACGTCCGACGAAGCCCCTTCCAAAAAATCAAAAATTTGGTGCTTGTAAATCGTCGTTACCTGTAGCATGATAATGCACCATCTTATTGATTCTTCGCGACCATTTCGCCGAAATCTCGATCCATATTGTTCCACAACCGCCGTATTTACCTGATTTGGCACCATGTGACTTCTGGTTATTCAGCAAACTCAAAAGACTGCTCCGGTGACACCGTATTGAGTTAATAGAAGATATACAGGGTGCTTCAACGAAAACTAAACAGAGGCTATATCTACCAAGATATTCATTTCTGATCAAAACGCAAAAACAGGTCAATTTTGTTTCAAGGAGAACATCTTTTGGGGTACAAAACTTGCCTGAAATATCAACCCCTAAGCGGGGGTTGCAATCCTCAAACATTTTGAATAGGAAGATGGGTCAGTGATGACTCAAAAGAATGGTGGTATCTTTGTGTACATTGCCTTGAACGAATTTCCATTCTTAATTGATAACTGTAAAAGATACAGGGTGAGCAACTGAAAGATAGGAAAGACTATTTCCTTGAGACCTTTCAAGTTTCAGTGAGGTAAAATGGAACAGATCCATGCTGATCAATGGCAGTCATCATCCAGTATTATGCTCATCTTGAATTTGAACCCCTGGAGCTTTTGATCTGGAATGAATCTGTTCCATTTTTTTGCACTAATACTTGAATAGCTCAGTGCGATATATAGTCTCCTCTATTTTTCAGTAGCTCAATAAGTATCTTCTTTAGTTTTCAATCAAAAATGAAAATTCGTTCACGGGGATGCACACAAAGACAATACCTTGCTTTCGAGGTATCAATCCACCCATCTACCCTCTTCCAAATTTTCAAGGGTGGTCACCCCTGTTCTAGGGGTTGAAATTCGAGATGAGGATGGTACTTAATGTAGACTGCCATTAGTCAGCATGGATCTGTTCCATTTTACTTCACTGAAACTTGAATAGTCTCAGGGAAATTGTCTTCCCTATCTTTCAGTTGCTCACCCTGTATCTTTTACAGTTTTCAATTAAAAATGGAAATTCGTTCAAGGCAATGTAGACAAAGATACCACATTTCTTTTGAGTCATCACTCGACTCATCTTCCCTATTCAAAATGTTCAAGGATTGCAACCTCCGCTTAGGGGGTTGATATTTCAGGCAAGTTTTGTACCCCAAAAGATGTCCTCCTTGAAACAAAAATTGTTGGCATAAGTGCTTCGGACCTTCTGTCAAAAAAATATTGGGAATCGATCAATTAAACATGAGATATTTATGTATCAGTTAAATTTATTGTATCGCTTTCAAAGTAGTCGCTTTCCGAAATAATACATTTACGCCAACCAATATTCCAATCATCAAAACATTCTCAAACGCTTTTTCCGTAATTGACTTCAGTTTTCGCGCCGAATTCTCTTCAATGTCTTCTATGTATTCCAAGTGGGTACCTCGAAATGATAATTTGAGTTTTGGATAAAGAAAAAGTCTGCCGGAGTCATATCAGGTGAACACGGTGGTTATTCGATGGTATTTGTTGAGTTTTTGGTCAGAAATTCATTCATAATGATATCCTTGTGACATGGTGCATTATTATCATTATCCTTTAACAAATCTGGTCTTTCAACGAAGTTGCTCTCTCAAAGGCTCATAACGCTCTTTATTTACCGTCTGACCTTCTAACAGAAATTCCGAGTGCACAAAAAAGTGGTAATCAAAGAAAACAGTCAACATTAACTTGACTTTTAATCGACTTTGACGTGGTTCTTTTGGTTTCGATTTAGTTGGAAGGCACCATGTCGAAGCTTGTTAACTAGTTTGCATGTCAAACTCATGAGTCCAAGTCCCATCACCAGTTACAATGCGTTTTATGAATGTGAATAAAATTGATAGTTTTCCAGAACCAATCGAGCGGCAACGCCTTAAATGCCAAAACAATAGTTTAAAATGGTACGAATTGTTTCATGGGACACAAAGTTAATTGCTCGTGTCTGTCAAACTTAAATGACGAATGTCAGTTGTCATTTGCTTCATTTTATCGAAGTTGAAGATGTTGATGGGCGACCAGAGCAAGGCAATTCTTCCAGCACATCTCGGCCGCTGTTGAATGCACTGTAACACTCATATGCATGTGTTTTCATAGACTCGAATCACCAAAAGCCTTCTGTAATATCTTCAGCGATTTGGAACACAAAATTCCTTTTACATTACAAAATTTGAGACAAATTCTGTGGTCGATATTTTATCCATTGTAGAAACCGCAAAACACACTTGTGAAAACTGAGAAAATCAAGCACTGTATTGACAGATAGCGTTTGTAACCTCCCCAATAACTAATAGGATGTAAACTAATAATGACTTTAATTAGAAAAGGTTCAAACTTTGTGGTTTACCCTGCGCAGTCGTTTTAGATGGGTCGTGGATTTAAGTTCCCTTCAAGCATCCAATGTTGACAGTTCCTTCCCAATAAAATGAACACAATTCATTTAAAATTATCTATTTAATGAATATCTAGGCTTCACATAATTTAAGAAATGGACTTATCTTTATGGTGATGTGCTAGCACATATAATGGAGTATATCTCAGTAGGTTGGTGGCTATCCAAGGAAAAAATTGATCTCCTCTAAAAATGGCAGAGTTTGGTGGCTATCCAAGAGAAAGATTGATCTCCTCTAAAATGACAGAGGTTGGTGGCTATCCAAGAAAAAGATTGATCTCCTCTAAGAATAATGGACGTTAGTGGCTATCCAAGAAAAATATTGATCTCCTCTAAAAATGACGGAGGTTGGTGGCTATCTTAGAGGAAGATTGATCTCCTCTAAAAATGACGGAGGTTGGTGGCTATCCAAGAAAAAGATTGATCTCCTCTAAAACTGACAGAGATTGGTGGCTATGCAAGAAAAGATTGATCTCGTCTAAAAATGACGGATGTTGGTGGCTATCTAAGGAAAAGATTGATCTCTAAGAATAATGGAGGTTGTGGGCTATCCAAGAAAGATATTGATCTCCTCTAAAAATGTCAGAGGTTGGTGGCTATCCAAGAAAAAGATTGATCTCCTCTAAGAATAATGGACGTTGGTGGCTATCCAAGAAAAATATTGATTTCCTCTAAAAATGACGGAGGTTGGCGGCTATCCAAGAAAAAAATTGATCTCCTCTAAAATGACGGAGGTTGGTGGCTATCCAAGAAAAAGATTGATCTCCTCTAAAAATGACAGAGATTGGTGGCTATGCAAGAAAAGATTGATCTCGTCTAAAAATGACGGATGTTGGTGGCTATCTAAGGAAAAGATTGATCTCTAAGAATAATGGAGGTTGTGGGCTATCCAAGAAAGATATTGATCTCCTCTAAAAATGACGGAGGTTGGTGGCTATCCAAGAAAATGATTGATCTCTTCTAAGAATAATGGACGTTGTTGGATACCCAAGAAAAAGATTTATGTCTAAAAATGACGAACGTTGGTGGCTATCCAAGAGACAGATTGAACTCCTTTGTCCTGTCGAAAATAGAGGTGTTGAATTCGTCCCCTAAAAAAAAAAATATGGCCGGTATTTTGTCCTCTCCAAAAAAAAATATAGGAATGTTTTGTCCTCTCAGTAAAACTGTAAAAGTTTTCATATATCACCATGTGCTCGTGATAAGTACAAGTGACCTCTCCTCTGCATTTATTCGAATTTTAAATGATTTTAACAAATTGAAAATGAAAAATAACCTATTTAAATATATAGATATACATATAATAAGAAAATAAAATGGTAATTGAATACACCAGACTTGCAAATCAATTATAAAAAGAAAATCTAGATATCATGAAAAAAAATTATCACTTATTTTCTAGGCCATTCAAATAAAGCAGGAAAGAGGTCAGCAAGTAATGAATGATGTTAATAAGCAAAAGAAATATAAGATGAATATGAAAGGAATAAAATAAAAAAGCGATGTTGGTCCATTCTGAAGGAAATTAATAAATCAGTAAAATATTCCTATATGAAAATTGAGAATTAAGAAAGTAGAATGCATAAATCCAAGCTGTGAGTAAATGTGACCTAAAGAGAATATAAGATTATTGATGTTGGATATTCAATAATCTATGCACATGTTGAGAATATATTACTTCAAAGATGGAAATTGAAAATAATTACTTAGTTGTGCGAGATATCTAGGTATTAATTCAATGTTTGGTCAATATTAAAAGAAAATGAGGAAATAAAGCGGATTACAATGGATTATTACTTACCTCTTTTATTTTAAAGGGTTATTAAACATTTCAAAAATTATTATGATTAATTAATTTCGAGTGGCTTCAACGAAGTCTTCAAAGGAAATGAATGAACTCCGATGTTCTCTCAGTTGTCATTCTTCTATGATAGAGGGGATTTTTCACGGAACCAATGGTCATAGAATCAAAGTGATTTGCACTGTGTTAAACTTGCACCATGCTAATCCAAAGGTTATTGAGTTAAAGCAGTATCGGCCACCAAACACACTACACGTTCGAACTTCACGGCTGTATAGAAAACAGTTGTGGCAATTTAGCAACAACAAAAATTTTGATGATCATTTGCAGCATATTGTTTAAATGATCAATTGTGGGTACTTTTTTGACAGAATGTAGAAGTCTTTTTCAAGTTTTTATTCTGTCGTCTTCGCAGTTGGTCATAGAAGAACCATTGGCATTATCACAATGTTTTTGTAGTTCTTCTCCTGCCATTATCAAGGGGTGAGATCCAACACATTCTGAAATAAAACAAGAAGAATATACCGAGCTCTACGAGCGCGCGAATGCTGTATCCCGCTTGATTATGGCCACTGCTGAAATATTGCGAGAATGCAACTATGTTTTCTGAGAATATACACAAAAATGACGAACGAAAAGTTGGTAGATATTCTATAATGCTTTATACAAATGAATAATAGTTTATGCAGAAGTCAAACTGTTAACTTGGTCCTATTTTAAGAATACAAAATGAAATATGATAAAATATAACATTTGAAAACATTGACAATCTAATTATCAACAACAGAGTGTATCTGGAGGGGATAACTTTGAAGGCGATGAAATTGATTTGGAAGAAAATTAAAGATTCTTCAAAATAAACGCCGAGTCACCATACTTTTTGGATAGAGTAGTATGTTTTTGCGATAGATCTCGAAGATCGAAAATTTCAGAATAACTTGAAGATGATAATGGTATTGGTGTTCACCACCAGGGGGGTTATTTCTTCTATCTGCAATGTTTTACATAGCCACCTCACGAATCAATCGAAATTGAACACCCTGTAGAACTTTTCAATATTTTCTGCGAATCATGGCATTCACTTGATTTTTTAAATCTTAGAGAAAGTGAAGGAATATTAAACTTTGTTTTAAAAAAGATTTGTTGTAATTATCAACAGCAAATAAATTTGTTGATTATATTCCAGGATATGCATCAGAGAATCGTGCGGGTAAATGCGTGAATTAACAACCTTTCGCTTTGAACATAATAAGATATTTAATAACTTTGATCTTTAATGATTTATCTTATTCAACGAAGTGTTCATAACATAATCTTAGAAATTATTTATACATCATATCCACAGTTTTCACGCATACCTATTTTTAATTGTATCAAATTACAATTGTTAACGTTATTGTAAATTTTCACTTATATCGTTGTCCTGCATATTATGTATTCAATATGAGCTGGAGGCACAGAATAATCGAACAATCATGTAAAATGGGTATAAAGGGTAATATTCTCCATTTCATTAACAACTTTCTTCATGGCAGATCTATCAACGTGAGGGTCGATTGTAGTTTTTTCTAGCAATTCAGCATAACGGTGGTCCTCAAGTCTCCGTACTATGTATCACTCTCTTTATAATCACTATGAATGAGATATTAGAAAAAATTGAGAAACTATTATTTGCCACTATGTTTGCGGATGATCTAACCATAGGCATTTCGTTCACTTCAGAGTTCATACTTCAAGTTGTCAAACTGATATAGTTAACAAATACAAGTAAACTATGATTTCTACTAAAATATATTATTAAATGCTCGACGCGTTTCGATACACAGTATCTTTGTCAAGAGCGAATGAATATCACAAATATATCTCACTAACAAATTTATATATATACTAAAGAGACAATCCACTCAGAGCTATCCGTACTTGAACTAATGTTCAGGAAATAAATTTAATAAGGGTGAGTTATTTATGTCTACCTGATCATTAAGAATTTTCGGTGAATACCTAAATCTGTTAATTTCAAGTACTTCTAGAAGGTTGAGTTTTATACCTCTATTCTCAGAATGTAGGTTTCTAAATTCTGAATTGGAAGAGTGACTATTTTCCTTAAGATGATTTGAATAATTTGAATAGGTTTTTCCATTGATGAAACTGCGTTTATGTTCAGAGATTCTAACATTAATATTTCTTCTTGTTCTACCTATATACAAACAATTGCAATATGCAAAATCCAATCTATAATTACCTGATTTATTTTCTTTATTAATTGGAGATTTATAATTCCTGATAAATGAACCTAAATTTGTTGATGTTTTGAACGCTATATTTAAATTTGAATTTTGAGAAGAGATTTCACATTATTGCTAATATTGTCTATATATGTTAAACTATCGAATTTCTTGTCTTGGTGTTCACCGATTGGATATATATGTTGTAAAGCTAATTTTTTTTTCTTATATAATATGCTGCTAATTAGTTTTGCATCATAAGCATTATTTATTGCGATCTGTTTTATCAAATTCAATTCTTTGAAATAATTATCATTAGACATCGGTATGCTCAAGAGTCTATGTATATAGCTATTAAATGCTGCAACTTTATGTTGGTAAGGATGTGCCGATGTATAATGAATTGTGATATCTGTATGAGAAGGCTTATGATAAATTGAAAACTGGTGTTTATTATTTGATCTTGTTATTGTTAGGTCTAGGAAATTGATCGAATTGTTCTGTTCTATTTCAGAAGTGAATTTTACTTTTTTGGATGTAGGTTGTTGATGAAATCTTCGAATTCAGTGAACAGTCTGTTTGTTCCGGTGAAACACACAATAATGTCATCGACATATCGATACCAGTATAGGAAATGTTTACTAAGCGGGTATTTATGAATAGTTTTTTCTATGTTATCCATGAAGATTTCTGCTAAAAGAGGGTTTAAGGGGTTTCCCATTATAAGTCCCTCATCACTTATATAAAAACAATCGTTAAATAAAAATAATTTTGAGATATGCAAACATCTGATAAAACCATAATGTCGTATTTAATTCGTGGATTCGTCATATTTTGTGTTAACAAATTATTGATTATATTATACGGATCTTTCGGTGGAGAACTTGGAAACAAATTCTTGACATCAACAGAGACTAACTTTGCATTACTTTGAATGACAATATTTTCTTTTTCTAATCAAATCATTTGAATTACGAATAGAAAAAGACGGTCTAAAATTACAACATTTTCCCAGAATATGTATTGAAAATTTGGAAATCTTGAATGCTGAGCCAAGTGTAAATGATACCATTGGTCTTATTGGATAACCATTTTTGTGCACTTTAACTAAAGAATAAAGTTGAGGTGGTAAAGGATTCGGTAATATGAGTTTGAATTTTTCGCTATCTGTAATGATGGATTGTGCATTCTCAATGACTGTCTTCACTTCCTTATTGAATTTATTAGTTGGATCTCGGGGTATAACTGAATAATTAGAATCATTAATTAAATCTAATCGATTATATTTCCAAAGAATTAGATCGGCACATCCTTACCACATAAAGTTGCAGCATTTAATAGCTATATACATAGACTCTTGAGCACACCGATGTCTAATGATAATTATTTCAAAAATTGAATTTGATAAAACAGATCGCATTAAATAATGGTTATGATGCAAATTTAGTTAGCAACATATTATATAAGAAAAAACAAAAATTAGCTTTACAACATATATATCCAATCGGTGAACACCAAGACAAGAAATTCAATAGTTTAACATATATAGGCAATATTAGCAATAATGTGAAATCCTTCTTAAAATTCAAATTTAAATATAGCGTTCAAAACATCAACAAATTTAGGTTCATTTATCAGGAATTATAAATCTCCAATTAATAAAGAAAATAAATCAGGTGTTTATAGATTGGATTGTGACACGTCGATTTTTGTTTCGAGGGGGAGCATTTTCGAAATAATTCGAAACTTGTCAGATCAACCCCTACCCCAGCAACCCTAATTTCGAAATTCATCATAGGGAATAAGGGTCGAGTGGCACCTTACTGTAAAGGTCTGTCAATTCTCCATTCTGATTTGTCATTTTTAGAATTTTAAATTAACATACAGGGTGTCCCAACCGAGGGTAAAGTTGAATTCTGCAAATCCCAAATACTAAATGAAATCGATTTATTTTGGCATAATGCAAGCGCAGGTTTATGCTCGGTCTAGAAAACGACCTACACTTGTGAAATTGTTTTTTATTACAACAATTGTTCAAAATGACCTCCGCCTACCTCCATACAGTTATACAGACGATTTTCGAACTCTCTTCTCACATTAGCGAAAACTTCAGGAGTCAAAAGTCGGCATTCTGTGATAATCCTCATCCGCAGCTCCTCCAGGTTTTCTGGTCTTGTGGCATAAACTTTAGATTTTAGATGGCCCCCAAAAAAAATCTAGGGATTTAAATATGGTGACCTGGCTGGCCACTCAACAGGTCCTCTTCTACCAATCCACCTTCCTGGGAAATTTTCGTCTAAATATTGGCGCACCCGAGCATCATAATGCGGAGGAGCACCGTCTTGTTGAAAACGCATTTCGTCCTCAGAAAGAGTTGATCGTTCTGTAAAATTTCTGTCAATCTAGGATGTATGTGTTCCTCTAACAACTGTAGGTAGCCATTTCCATTCAGATTACCTCAATAAAGAAAGGCCCAACTAGATGATTGCCAAAATTCCTGCCCAAACGTTCAACTTCTGAGGCCTTGCGTGTGGGCCTCTCTAAATCAATGAGGATTCTGTGTGTCCCAATATCGACAATTATGTCTATTCACTTCACCACTGAGCATAAAGGTGCTTTCATCAGAAAAACAGATGTTATTCAGAAAATTTAGATTAGCGTTTAGGTTTTCACTTAGATTTTCACAAAACTGTAAACGACGATCTGGATCATCTTCGTTTATTTCATGCACTAATTTTACCTTGTAGGGTGAAATTTGGGATGTTTCACGATTCTATGGACAGTTGTAGCTGATACACCAGTCAGACGAGATAGTTTTCTGATCGAAGTAGTATTCTCCATTTGTAGATGACCCACTACTGCCACTTCCGTTGCCTCATTTCTGATAGGACATGCCACTTCATGTTTTTTGTTTGCCACCGAACCCGTAGCTAGGAATTTGTCAACCAAATATTTAACGTACTGGTGACTGACTCCCCTTTCTCTTTCAGGATGGTTCCTATCGAATATCCTTGCCGTTTCTTTTGCACAACTGTTATTTCGAAAATACGTCGATACAATTTCGACCCTTTCCTCAGTGGAATAAACCATTTTCAGATTAATTTCAACTGACGAACAACAACAATAATGAGGAACTGATCTGAATAATAATAATACTTCATTGCAAAATGAGAAATAACAGATGACTGCACGCCAGATGGAAATGAAAAAATGTGAACATTTTCAATGCAGAAATCAGCTTTATTTCTTCGTAATTGATGCTCAACACATCGTGTTACTTTTAACAGTTTCGAATTAATTTTAGTTGATAATTTCAAATGACGATATTGAATTTTTCGAAAGCGACATCCTGTATGGAGAGCCGAACTGAATGAAATGCTTTAATCATTCTGGAATTCAAAAACCTTTCTGAAGATATGCCACTTGAATTATTTGTATGATTTTCAAGTTGGGGATGCTGAATGGAAGGGTTGATTGCAAAATTCTATAACCACACAAAAAGTCCTATTCTCGGATCAAACATGTTCTCGTATACCGAAATGAACCAGTTTCAAAAAGTTATTTGGATTTTCAATGTTCCTGCTTCGGGACACCCTGTATGATGATTCTGAATTTCGAAAATACCAAATTCGAAGAGAAAATTGCAGTACCTTTCCAACGAGGTGCCACTTGACCTATTATCGATCGAATGATTTTTGAGTTGGGGATGCTGGAAATAGGGGTTGATTGCACCAACTCCAAATTCACAAGTGTAGGTCGTTTTCTAGACCGAGCATAAACCTGCGCTTGCATTATGCCAAAATAAATCTATTTCATTTAGTATTTGGGATTTCCAGGAATTCAACTTCTCGCTTGGTTGGGACACCCTGTATGTTAATTTAAAATTCTAAAAATGACAAATCAAGGTGGAGAATTGACAGACCTTTTCAGTAAGGTGCCACTCGACCCTTATTCCTATGATGAATTTCAAAGTTAGGGTTGCTGGGGGTAGGGGTTGATCTGAGAAGTTTCGAATTATTTCGATATAGGTAGAACAGGAAGAAATTTTAATGTTAGAATCTCTGAACATAAACGCTGTTCCATCAATGGAAAAACCGATTCAAATTATTCAAATCATCTTAGGGAAAATGGTCACTCTTTCAATTCAGAACGCAAAATCCTACATTCTGAGAATACTGGTATAAAACTCAACCTTCTGGAAGTACTTGAAATTAACAGATTCAGGTATTCACCGGAAATTCCTAATGATCTGGTAGACATAAATAACCCACCCTCATTAAATTTATTTCCTAAACAATAGTTCAAGTACGGATAGCTCTGAGTGGATTGCCTCATTAGTATATATAAAAATTTGTTAGTAAGATATATTTGTAGTATTCATTCGCTCTTGATAAAGATACTGTGTATTGAAACGCGTCGAGCATTAAATAATATATTTTAGTAGAAATCATCGTTTACTTGTATTTGTGAAAATGGATTTCTATCACGTAAAAGCCTCGTCAAGAATGATATTGCTATCGGGATGGGGTCACACACACGATGGAGACACTGATGGTTAACACAAACACTCTTTGTAAATGAAATAAAAACACGTGGTTCGTAGGTAAACAACGGCGGTTTGGCAATATGGTCGGAGCGTGGGTACGGAAAGCCAGCTCGTGGTAACGCGTGTTGCAGCCGGTTTTCTAAGACAGTGTGAATTCGCAAAGGTCGTTAAAGAGAAAGAGAGGGAGTCTCCGAAATGCACGGATATTTAAATCCTCGGTCCAGGTAGGCCCAGAGTACGTTCTGTGCCCAGCCTGGTCAAAGGGCCTACTAGGCGATCTGTGATTAAGGAAGCGTGGTTAACACGGTAACACGCTTATTCGGAGGGGCCTAGAGCGATCTATGGTGAGATACCGTAGTGGACACGGTAACAATATAGTTAATTTTGAAAACCGAAATGGTATGAAAATATTTGAAAGTAAATACACCATTACAGTTTTTGAACGTCGCTGCAGTTTCCTTTCGCCGCGCCTGTACATCAACAATTCGCAAATTCGAAAATTGAAACATGATTGCACCAAAAGTGAGAACGTTTTGAAAATTCTGAATAATAGAAACTGGGGAGCTGACCCAGATATTTTTAGGAAACCCATATTGCATTTGTGGGAAGTGAACTGGACTATGGTAGCTTTGTTTATGGGACAAGTTGTGATTCTAATCTAAAAACACTGATAGTCATCAATAAGAATTCATTCATGAGTATGATTCAAAATTGCAGCTCAATTGTTAGTAACTTCAAAAGAATATTCAACACTTTACAACACAATCTCAGTGATACCACCCTGGACCGATTTTTAACAAGAGTTGATCTACACTTTGTTGGTCGTAAAGCTGTGCTTCAGGTTAATATTCGTTTGTAAATCAATGAATACATCGCAAACCACTATAGTAACCCGATCACAATCTAAACACCTCAAAAAGTCTAGGGAACACTTCTGAACATCGATATATCGTATCCAGAACGATCAATATGGATGATTTTTTTTAAGAAATGAACACCTGCATCAATTTCTCACCAAATTATGTAGAGTGCCGCAACAGATTCCAGTTTTTTTTTATAAAAAACTAAAAATGCAGCAGATGCGACGCTGCTTTATAATCATTTCATATATTCAGTGTTTGAAATCAGTTAGTTGGCACTTTGTTTCTGTTGTAAGCACAAATAAAAGATTCAAGTTTTGTGATTCGACCATGGAAAGACGACATTTGACTAGAGGAGAGATGTTACGAGCCGTTGGCATGCTCCAAGTTGGGAGCTCACAACGGGAAGTATCCAGGGTTCTGGGAAGTAGCCCAAGTGTCATAAACTGTTTATGGTCGCGTTTCAATGAAACAGGTAGCGTAGAAGAACGCCATACAGGTCGTTTCAGGATTACTACAGTCGCCCAAGACCGATTTTTGGTTTTACAAGCCAGAAGAGATCGTACTACCACAGCATCTCAATTAGCTCAAGAGCTATCACGAGTTCATAATGTACAAATTTCCGACCAAACTGTGAGAAATCGACTGCACGAAGGTCAACTCCACTCCAGACGTCCTTCCAGAGTTCCACAACTGACCCATGGAAATCGCGCTGCTCGTTTAGCTTGGTGCCAAGAACACGTAAACTGGGATCAAGAGAGGTGGGCCACAGTTCTCTTCAGTGATGAATCTAGATTTAGTTATTACCCCGATTCGAGAAGAATTCGAATATGGAGGGAACCTGGAAAGCAAAACCGTCTCCAGCATGCTCGAGAAGTTGTTAGACAGGGAGGCGGATCAGTGATGTTTTGGGGAGGTATACGCCTTGGTGGAAGAACTGACCTCGTTTTCATACAGAACAATCTCACGGGAAATTCTTACGCAAATGAGATAGTTTTACCTGTAGTGGTACCGTATCTCCAAACAATAGGTCAAAATCCACTCTTCCAACAAGATAATGTCCCACCTCATCGTGCAAGAGTTGTCTTGAACGCTCTTCACCGCCATCCTGCTCCCCAGATCTGAATCCCATCGAGCATGTGTGGGACACCCTAAAAAGAAATCTCCTGCGTCAAAACGTCTCCCATCATGAACAGGAGCTTCGATTAGCAGCTCAGGGGGCTTGGAATGACTTAGGCCAAAATGTAATAGACAATTTAATATTGAGCATGCCGCGACGATGCCAAAGTGGCATTAATAACAGAGGTGGAACTTCTGTGTACTGAAAAATATAAGTGCTTCCATATCGTTTCGAAAATATTAGTTCAGGATTTTTTTTGTGTTTTACCAAATTTCATCAATTTCAAATTTCAAGTTTTTTTTATAATAGGTGCTTTGGAGAAGTCAAATATTATTTTGTTTTCTTGAGAATACATTACATACATCCTAACAAAACCGAAAAGAAAGATTTCTATAAAGTGTTTCCTAGACTTTTTTTGAGGTGTTTATACTGATGGTTCAGTATAGGGTAAGTCGGGTTGTGCCATAAGAATTCCTGAACTGAATTACACCCAAAGTTTGAGATTACCGGATGATTACTGTGTTATGTCTGTCAAAGTTTATGCTATCCAATCTCCATTAAAACTTGTTGAAAAACGAGACTTTCATAGCACACAGGCTCTCTTCCTTGCCTTAAGGCCATACGTACTGGCAACAGTAAAAATAATCTCAATAACGTCATAAGAGACAAATTGTTCAGACAGATTACCTTTCTGTATACTCGAGCTCACTGCGGGATTCAGGGTAATGAAGAGGGTGATGCCGTAGCCAAAGACGCAGCAAAATGAATGATCTCGATGGCTAATACTTACTCAAGAAAAATAAGATGTTGTTTCAGCGATAAGGATCCCGCTAAACAGTTTACTTAATCTAACCTGACCCCAGAAGATACCGAATCGTTATCAACATGCTAAGAAACGTCCAAACTAATTTGACTCATGTTTATCTGATCACCAAAGAAGAAAAGCCTGTGTGTGAATTTTGCCAGCTAAATTTGGAGGCCAGTCACATATTGATAGAATATCACAGGTTTGAGAACGAACGCAGGCTCTTGGTGATGACAAGAGATCTGCAATCCTTGCTAGGCACCCACTCTGGGTGTTCCAAGGTTATAATGCAATTTGATATCTTACAGACAATCTATACCGTGTAGGGCAATTAAAACGAAAAATACTCAATAAGTGCTAAACTATTTGTTTCTGGACAAAAAGCAAAAACATGTCCATTTTTGTCTGAAGGGGGACATCTTTTAACACACGGTGATTTTATTTCACATCAACCCCCTAAGCAGGGGTGCATAAACCTCAATTTTTTGAATAGAGAAGATAGATCGAGTGATACCTCATTGGAAAGCTTTTTGATTCTCAACACAAACGTGTAATAATTTTTGAGTTTTGACATATTCGGAAGAAAATACAGGCTAGTTCGTCGAGTTATTTTCAGTGATTACAAAACCTGTCGATTTCGAATGAACAGTCAACGAAATATGTGTTTGGGGAAAAATATCTTCAAGCAGTGGTGGATCCACTACACCCCCTCAGACACCCCCTGAGATGAGGGTGTCAACCCCTCAAATATTCGAATCGCTCAGTTAGTTCAAGTTATAGCTCATTGGATAGGTATTTAAAATTATCTGATTACAGTAAAGGATTTTTCAAATCCGATTACATTTCAATGAGGATACAGGGTGGATCATGGAGAAATTCATACACAGTATAAGAGCCTCTTCACAAAAAAGCGATGATCGCTCGGTGTCATCGGTTAAATCGAATGCGGCAGTTTATGTTTTTTTTTGCTTGTATCTGATGAATGAAATTTGTTTGTTTATCTAGTTGTTTTTCACACTCACGGGTTGCATCCATACCAGTATAATGGTTTATTCAATAGCTGAAAGAGTAGAAATTATTGAAATAATATGAAATGATAATACAATAAAACTTGTGCAAATGGGACAATGCTATTTTCAATGAACGCTATGACGACAAACATGTAGATGCCAAGTACATTCCGGAGTTGGTGGAAAAATTTAGAGAAACTAGCTCTGTTCAGAATAGGAAAAGAGACCATGTCCAAAGACCCATACGAAATGCGGAAATGGAAACTGTGTTGCTTGGGCAAGTAGTATTTGATCCCACTCTGAGTGCAAGAAAATTGGAAAGTGAAATTGGTGTGAGTCAGAGAACTATTGGACGAATTTTCAAACAATGCAAATTCCATCCGTATAAAATGAAGATGGTCCAGGAATTGAATGAGGAGGACTTCGACCGCAGAGTGCAATTCTGTGAAATAATAAGTGAGCGAATCGCAAATTATCCCCACTTCCTCTACAATATTTGCTTCTCGGATGAAGGTTCTTGTCGGACTCAAATCGCAGAATTTTCCGTGGAGTACATATCCAATATCCTGAAAATTTGAATGTTTGTGTTGGCATCTATGGGAATCGTCTGATTGGGCCAGGAAATTTGACGGGAGAAATGTATCTCCTACTACTTGAAGAACTAATAAATTCGGCTATAACTGAAATTTTGGAAAATTTTCCTAGCTATTTAGAAGAGGATATTGTGTTTCAGCAAGAGGTCCTACAGAACGGCCCCCACATTCTCCCGACTTGTCACCATTGGATTCTTTATGGGACCACTTAAAGAGTCAAATTTATAAAAATGATCCAACAGATTTGGTGAATTTACGATAACGTATTGTAATCGAGTGTAATCGTATAACCCCTGAAATGCCGAGTAATCTCCGGGAACGTTTCGAGCAAAATCTGTATTTGTGTTTGAAAGTTGGTGGCGAACACTTTGAACATTTATTCGATTGATACCGAGTTGACCTATAAAATATATCAGGTTTAATAAATTCAATTGTTTTTTCAATTATTCCCTACTCACCAACATGTAGGTAATTCTATGAATAAGTTCTATTATTTGAAAACCAAACAAACGTGTTCTGAATCCCCTTCAACATCAGCACACCTCGCAAAAACTTTATCGCTCTGTACTAATTCACCCTGTATCTTCATCACAATGTAGATAAAGCAAAAATTTTGTCTACAATATTCTAGAAATTTTAAAACATTTCTAATGAGTTACTACTCAAACTAACTGATCAATTCAAAGATTTGAGGGGTTCACACCCTCATCTGAGGGGGTGTAGTGAGACCACCACTGCTTAAAGATATTTTCCCCCAAAATACAACAGTTGCTGATCATTATAGCGCTCATTCCAGATTGAAGCTGATATTATATCTGACCCCGAATCTTCTTGGAGATATATCAAAAGTATGATGATATCAACAGCTTAAAGCCTAGTAATTCTTATGGCCCTGATGGTATTCCATCTGATCAGTTGAGGAACTGCGTGTATTCGTTGGCGGGACCCTTAGCTAATATCTTCAACTCATCTGTGTGTTCAGGTTGGTTTCCTCTAATCTCCTCCTCCATAAATCTGGAGATAAAGACGATGTATCAATTTACAGAGGTATCAATATTCCATCTGTTATTCCCAAGTTGTTCGATAAGCTGGTTTTTGACTGGGAGATGTTCAGCATACAGAAGCAGCATGGTTTTTCGAAAAACAAGTCAATGGTTACAAATCTTCTACTTTTCCTAGATGAGATTACAAATTCCTCAGAGAGCCGGTGCAGTGTTGAAGCGGTGTACACAGATTTCCGCAGGGCTTTCCACCTAGTTAACATAAACTTGTTGGTGACCAAACTCTCGCTATGGGTATTAGAGGAAATTTGCATCAATGGTTGGAAAGCTTTCTGCGTCATAGATATTTTTTCGCGCGTTATAACGGTTGTTTGTCATCTTCATGTTACATACCATCTGGTGTTCCACAGGGCTCGCACTTGGCCCGTTTACTTTTCTTCTGTTCATTAACGACATATCTGACGTTCTTCATTTCAGTCGATTTCTTCTTTTCGCTGAGGATCTTAATGTCTTCAGATCAATCTCTTGTCTAACCGATGCTATAAGTTTTCAGTCTGATTTGGATAGGCTCAGTGACTGGTGTTCAATCAATGGGTTGGAACTGAATTTGGAGAAATATATATACTATA
This sequence comes from Cryptolaemus montrouzieri, assembly GCA_013387265.2. Classification (NCBI taxonomy): domain Eukaryota; kingdom Metazoa; phylum Arthropoda; class Insecta; order Coleoptera; family Coccinellidae; genus Cryptolaemus; species Cryptolaemus montrouzieri. The sequence continues at coordinate 47,320,229 of JABFTP020000042.1, forward strand.
ACTTTCTCTCGAGGGGATCCTGATATATTCAATTATTGTCTGTTTGAACATCGCTCGAAAAGAGTGAGTGTTGTTAACGATTAGGGAGTAAAGCTTGATTCTCAGTAATTGTTTCGCGATGAAATCTGGGATATTAGGAAGAGGGCTCTTAGAATTCTTGGGTTCGTAAAGAGGAATTGCTCATCGTTCTCTATAGACAGTTTCAGACTTGTTTACTGTACCCTAGTCAGGAGTATCCTGGATTATGCTTCTGTGGTTTGGTGCCCTACATATAACTTTCATATTAACTATCTTGAGAGTGTACAGAATAAATTTATAAGACTTGTTGCCTTTAAGATGCATATTCCTGGGAATGAGATCGACTACCTGTTTATGAGAGGTATTTTGGCTCTACCTTGTCTTCGAACAAGGCGTTCTTGTGCGGATATTATATTTTTATTCAAAATTTTGAACAATGAAGTGAATAGTCCAGAGTTACTTAGTTGCATAAATATCTCAGTACCGAAATGCCTTGTTATTCTATCCAGTGAGTGCTCGTACGAATTACCGAGATCACTTTCTTCTAAATAGAGTAATGTTTCTCGCAAATAATGTTTGCTCCAAAGTAGAGCTTTTTGCTACCCCAAGTCGTTCATTCAAGGGGTTAGTTCTCGTTTATTGAATTAAGTTGTTTGCTTTCTTCTTTTTCTTTGGGTTGTAATACTTATTTTGATGGTGTAGGTGGTATTCTTGAGTGCAGTCTAGGATTTCATGTTAATGTAGGTCAATTTTAAATTATATTACTCAATATTTCATCTTTATAATTTCAATGTGGATAAATTGTTTTTGTTATGAACTTTTACTAAGCTCTGTTTGCCTTAAGTTTTCAAATGGATTGTACCGTATATTACAGTGTGCACAATGCAAAACATATGTACGCATATAATTAAATAAATAAATAAATGTTCATTCAAAATCGATAGATTTTGCAATCACTGACAATAACTCGTCTTTTGACGAACCAGCCTGTATTATTACACATTTGTGTTGAGAATCAAAAGAGCTTTCCAATGAGGTATCACTTGACCTATCTTCCCTATTCAAAAAATTGAGTTTTGTGCATCTAAAATATGTAAATGTATGTAAAATAACTTCACCCCTTCAGACAAAAATTGACCTGTTTCTGCTTCTTGTCCAGAAACGAATAGTTTAGCAGTTATTGAGTCTTTTTCGTTTTAGTTGCCTTCTTCTAGAAGAGGGGCGAAGCCAACGTTACGTGGCTAATTTGTTGAATGTTAACCAAAGCACTATTTCGAGAGCAATTAATCGGTATCACGAAACAGGGGAATATGGAAGAAGGGCCGGACAGGGAAGAAATCGGATAACAACACCAGTTAATGATCATTGGCTTCGTTTAACTGCACTAAGAGTTCGAAACTGTACGGCAAAAATGCTTCAAAATGAACTTGCACTTTCCATAAATGTGTATTTTCTGTGTATTCCAGAATGTCCAGGTTCTGTCTAGTATCAAATGATAGACGCATGCCTGTATACAGACGACCTGGGGAACGGTATCACCAATGCAATAACCAGCAAACCGAAAACTTCGGAGGGGGCTCAGTAATGGGGGAGAGGCATTTCTTTCCATGGTCGAACTAAGTTAGTCCTAGTGAATAATGGAAGAATGGCAGCAGCCAGATACATCGCAGATATCCTTGAACCCCATGTTGCATTCTTTGGCCCATTGAGTGGCGAAAACTTCATTTATGTGCATGATAATGCTCGGCGACATACAGCTAGAGTAGTTACAGAATTTCTGCAAAATGCCGAAATTGATATTTTAAGATGGCCAGCCAGAAGTCCCGACTTGAATCCCATAAAACATGTTTGGGACAACATGGGGTGGCAAATTTAGCAACGTAGGATGCTTTGTAGAACACTCGAACAACTAGAAAATCTGCTTCCTGAAATTTGGAACTGAGTGACTCAAGAGTACATCCAAAATTTGTTTGAGAGCTTCCGAGACGTATACTGTTTTTGATTGGTCTCTTCGCGAACCTTTGAAGATGGTAGAATTTTTAGATTTTCCATTAACTCAAAAATTGTTGATATTTTCCTTTATAACTAATCTCTTTTGAATGATATCTTCTTATTTTACACTTCTGAAAGTTACCAAGCGACTCTTGAATGACCAGCCTGAAAGTTTATATAGTATTGTCTCAAAAGTAAGGTGATGCGACAATCTTTGTGGGGAATGCATTTTGTGTTTTATTGATCAATTCCCAGTACTTTTTTGACAGAATGTAATACCTACTATAAGCTAACTATTTAGTTATCGCATCTTACGGCCCATTTAACAAGCAGCAGAATCATTCGTTTAATTTTTTTTTTTGATATTACAATTATATCAAACAAAATCATCTTCGATGCAGATGTAGAAAAACCTCATCTTTATATCATAAGCCATTTTTTAATTGACGTCAATTACGTAGTTTATAATTGGATGAATACAAATCAGAAATAGTATCACACAATCTCTCAGCATAATAAATGATTCCATATATTGGATTAATTCTAGCGCGAAACGAGATTATGCAAACGAAGTTAATATATTCGAAAGTTGATATAATAAGTTCAATACTTTTCATGGTAATATATCTCTTTATATATTGAAACGATCGCTATTGTCAATTTCTCCTAATTTCGTCTGAATCTTCTAATGGTAATCAAAACTGTGGGATTTCTTATATTTTTCATTCGAATGCATTTGAATCTAATTTACGAAAGGAGTGGAATTACTTTCACGGAATTGTTCATTAGAAATCTACGAAGGCTAAAACATATGGCAAAACATGTTGAGATATGTGGTATTACTTGGTTCATTATTGAATTATTGGGTGATGAAAAAACTAGCGTAAACTATAAATCGACGTAACCTAAGAAATTTATCGCTGTAAGTGTAAACACAATATTCATTGGACGATTAGTCAGATAAGACCGTAAAAGATTCAAAGCAGGTCGTCTAACTCCACATTTTTCAAGCTTCTCCAGCAGCATATGATGTTGTACCCTATCGAAAGCCTTGAACAAGTCTAGGCCCACTGCTGCAGTTGCTTTCCTGTTGTCGAGAGACTCAAGTATTGAACTGTCTCCTAAACTGCCCTAATTTTTGTTCTTCGTTTTCTAAATTCATTCTGAGCATCCGACAGTACAAGGCACTCCTCTAACAAGGATATGAGTCTATTAAAAATTACTTTTTCAATTATTTTCTCAATGTTCGGTTAAAGAGAAATTGATCTATAATTATTGAGGGAAGTTTTATCACCTGATTTGAAGATTGGTTTCATTAATGCAGTTTTGAATTTGTCAGGATATATGCCTTTTATCATAATCTTATATACAATGTGGCTGACCGGAATTGAAATCAGACTTGACAATTTTTTTAGAAGAGAAACCGGCACCTGATCATCACCAACTGACTTAACATTCTTCAGAGTTTTTATGCATGAATGAATCTCCAATTAATCTGTTGGAAACAAGAAAAGGGTATTGTCATTGCGTTCAACCAAGGACAACTCCACTTGACTTTTGCTATTGACATTTGGACACATACTTGCAAAATAGTCATTTATTTGAAACCTCTTTCGGACTCATTCCTTGATCCATGAAATCACTAGTTATTCTATGAATACTGATCCAGGGAAAATACTAGCTACAAAAGTACAGAAGAGAGTGGGATCTATCACCAGTTGGGAGAGAGGCAAACATACAGTGTGTTCCAACGAAAATTTGACCCCCCCTCTAACTCCGAAATGAGTAACATTAGCGAAAAACACCAAGACACGTCGATTTTTGTTTCGAGGGGGAGCATTTTTCGAAATAATTCGAAACTTGTCAGATCAACCCCCTACCCCCAGCAACCCTAACTTTGAAATTCATCATAGGGAATAAGGGTCGAGTGGCACCTTACTGAAAAGGTCTGTCAATTCTCCACCTTGATTTGTCATTTTCAGAATTTTAAATTAACATACAGGATGTCCCAACCAAGGGTGAAGTTGAATTCCTGGAAATCCCAAATACTAAATGAAATCGATTTATTTTGGCATAATGCAAGCGCAGGTTTATGCTCGGTCTAGAAAAACGACCTACACTTGTGAATTTGGAGTTGGTGCAATCAACCCCCTATTTCCAGCATCCCCAACTCAAAAATCATTCGATCGATAATAGGTCAAGTGGCACCTCGTTGGAAAGGTACTGCAATTTTCTCTTCGAATTTGGTATTTTCGAAATTCAGAATCATCATACAGGGTGTCCCGAAGCAGGAACATTGAAAATCCAAATAACTTTTTGAAACTGGTTCATTTCGGTATACGAGAACATGTTTGATCCGAGAATAGGACTTTCTTGTGTGGTTATAGAATTTTTGCAATCAACCCCTTCCATTCAGCATCCCCAACTTGAAAATCATACAAATAATTCAAGTGGCATATCTTCAGAAAGGTTTTTGAATTCCAGAATGATTAAAGCATTTCATTCAGTTCGGCTCTCCATACAGGATGTCGCTTTCGAAAAATTCAATATCGTCATTTGAAATTATCAACTAAAATTAATTCGAAACTGTTAAAAGTATTGGGGTACGATGTGTTGAGCATCAATTACGAAGAAATAAAGCTGATTTCTGCATTGAAAATGTTCACATTTTTTCATTTCCATCTGGCGTGCAGTCATCTGTTATTTCTCATTTTGCAATGAAATATTATTATTATTCAGATCAGTTCCTCATTATTGTTGTTGTTCGTCAGTTGAAATTAATCTGAAAATGGTTTATTCCACTGAGGAAAGGGTCGAAATTGTATCGACGTATTTTCGAAATAACAGTTGTGCCAAAGAAACGGCAAGGATATTCGATAGGAACCATCCTGAAAGAGAAAGGGAGTCAGTCACCAGTACGTTAAATATTTGGTTGACAAATTCCTAGCTACGGGTTCGGTGGCAAACAAAAACATGAAGTGGCATGTCCTGTCAGAAATGAGGCAACGGAAGTGGCAGTAGTGGGTCATCTACAAATGGAGAATACTACTTCGATCAGAAAACTATCTCGTCTGACTGGTGTATCAGCTACAACTGTCCATAGAATCGTGAAACATCACAAATTTCACCCTACAAGGTAAAATTAGTGCATGAAATAAACGAAGATGATCCAGATCGTCGTTTACAGTTTTGTGAAAATCTAAGTGAAAACCTAAACGCTAATCCAAATTTTCTGAATAACATCTGTTTTTCTGATGAAAGCACCTTTATGCTCAGTGGTGAAGTGAATAGACATAATTGTCGATATTGGGACACACAGAATCCTCATTGGTTTAGAGAGGCCCACACGCAAAGGCCTCAGAAGTTGAACGTTTGGGCAGGAATTTTTGGCAATCATCTAGTTGGGCCTTTCTTTATTGAGGGTAATCTGAATGGAAATGGCTACCTACAGTTGTTAGAGGAACACATACATCCTAGATTGATAGAAATTTTACAGAACGATCCAACTCTTTCTGAGGACGAAATGCGTTTTCAACAAGACGGTGCTCCTCCGCATTATGATGCTCGGGTGCGCCAATATTTAGACGAAAATTTCCCAGGAAGGTGGATTGGTAGAAGAGGACCTGTTGAGTGGCCAGCCAGGTCACCAGATTTAAATCCCCTAGATTTTTTTTTGTGGGGCCATCTAAAATCTAAAGTTTATGCCACAAGACCAGAAAACCTGGAGGAGCTGCGGATGAGGATTATCACAGAATGCCGACTTTTGACTCCTGAAGTTTTCGCTAATGTGAGAAGAGAGTTCGAAAATCGTCTGTATAACTGTATGGAGGTGGGCGGAGGTCATTTTGAACAATTGTTGTAATAATCAAGTTAGTTTTTGTTTTCAATTGAATACAAGTTCAATAAATCTCGTTTTCCTGTTTAGATGAGCATCCAATCAGTTTCTCCATCATCCCTCATCCTGATCCTCACGCCAGAAAACCTCGATTGCCAAACTGAAACCAATGCCTCAGTGATTCAGAAAATAGAAAAATCTTTCTGGAACTTTGCCACTCAACCTGTAATCACTTGTATGATTTTTGAGTTGGGGATGCTGAATGGAAGAGATTGATTGCAAAAATTCCATATTCACGCAAGAGAGTCTTATTCTCGAATCAAACATAAACATGTTCTCGTATTATACCGAAATGAACCAGTTTCAAAAAGTTATTTGGGTTTTCAGTGTTCCTGCTCCGGGACACCCTGTATGCTGATTCTGAATTTCGAAAATACCAAATTCGAAGAGAAAATTGAAATACCTTTCCAACGAGGTGCCACTTGACCTATTTTCGATCGAATGATTTTGAGTTGGGGATGCTGGAAATAGGGGTTGATTGCACCAACTCCAAATTCACAAGTGTAGGTCGTTTTTCTAGACCGAGCATAAACCTGCGCTTGCATTATGCCAAAATAAATCGATTTCATTTAGTATTTGGGATTTGCAGGAATTCAACTTTACCCTCGGTTGGGACACCCTGTATGTTAATTTAAAATTCTAAAATGACAAATCAGAATGGAGAATTGACAGACCTTTACAGTAAGGTGCCACTCGACCCTTATTCCCTATGATGAATTTCGAAATTAGGGTTGCTGGGGTAGGGGGTTGATCTGAGAAGTTTCGAATTATTTCGAAAAATGCTCCCCCTTGAAACAAAAATCGACGTGTCTTGGTGTTTTTCGCTAATGTTACTCATTTCGGAGTTATAGGGGGGGTCAAATTTTCGTTGGAACACACTGTATAAATCGACGTAACCTGAGAAATTTATCGCTGTAAGTGTAAACACATTGATGACTTTTATTTAGGGAACAATATTCATTGGACGATTAGTCAGATAAGACCGTAAAAGATTCAAAGCAGGTCGTCTAACTCCACATTTTTCAAGCTTCTCCAGCAGCATATGATGTTGTACCCTATCGAAAGCCTTGAACAAGTCTAGGCCCACTGCTGCAGTTGCTTTCCTGTTGTCGAGAGACTCAAATATTCAACTATCTGATAAACTGCCCTAATTGTTGTTCTTCCTTTTTTAAATTCATTCTGAGCATCCGACAATAGGTACAAGGCACTCCTCTAACAAGGATATGAGTCTATTAAAAATTACTTTTTCAATTATTTTCTCAATGTTTGGTTTGAGAGAAATTGATTTATAATTATTGAGGGAAGTTTTATCACCTGATTTGAAGATTGGTTTGATTAATGCAGTTTTGAATTTTTCAGGATATATGCCTTTTATCATAATCTTATTCACAATGTGGCTGACCGGAACTGAAATCAGACTTGACAATTTTATTAGAACAGAAACCGGCACCTGATCATCACCAACTGACTTGACATTCTTCAGAGTTTTTATGCATGAAGTAATCTCCAATGGATCTGTTGGAAACAAGAAAAGGGTCTTGTCATTGGGTTCAACCAAGGACGAATCCACTTGACTTTTGCTATTGACATCTGGACACATACTTGCAAAATAGTCATTGAAATTATTTGAAACCTCTTTCGGACTCATTCCTTGATCCATGAAATCACTAGTTATTCTATGAATACTGATCCAGGGAAAATACTAGCTACAAAAGTACAGAAGAGAGTGGGATCTATCACCAGTTGGGAGAGAGGCAAACATATAACTTTGATGTTTGCGATGAGCGCTGCGGGTGGCTTCATCCCACCTATGTTTATTTATCCCTGCAAGAGAATTACTACTCAACTTGAGAAGGATGGTCCATCAGGAGAACTTTATAAATGCTCCGACAATGGTTGGATAAATGAAAGTCTCTTTCTTGAGTGGCTCGCACATTTTAAAAAATATGCTAAACCTTTTATGGACGAACCTGTTCTCTTGATTTTAGACAATCATTCTAGTCATTCTTCCCTACCTATCTACGAATTTTGCAAAAGCAACTATATTCATATGTTATCCTTGTCACCACACACATCCCACAGAATGCAGCCTTTGGACTTGTCATTCTTTGGACTTTTTAAAACCGCATACAAAAAGGAATTTGATTTATATATGAAAAGTAATCGCCTGGAACACATAACTCCTTATGGTGTAGCATCATTCGTAAGGAAAGCATATATTACCGTTGCGTCTATTAACAAAGCGGAATCAGGATTTAGGGCAACAGATATTTCTCCAATAAATCCCCAAGTATTTTCTGAAGAAGATTTTATGGTGGCTGAGATTCTCCAATCTGACTCTATAGTCGTTTGCAATGAATCTATTACCATTTCTACTTGTGACATAGAACAAGATTCAAATGTCATTCCCAGCACATCAAAACAATTAGATTTATCAGCTGTAAGTGAATCAGAGCAAATAGTTATCTCATCCCCGACATCAAAGGCCAAAGAGTCGTCTGATCCTCCGTCAAATGTTCAACTATCTGATTTTATAAAATTACCAAAGAAAATACCTGTGGCTAAAGAGAAACAGCGCCGAAAGAAGCAGCATGCTACTGTATTAACCTCAACTCCACTGAAGAAAAATTTGATAGAAAAGGAAAATAAAAAGATAAAAAAAGTACAGAAATAGCAAGAGAAAGAAAAAAGAAATGGAAAGGTAAGGGTCAGGGGAAGAAGACTAAGATGCAGAGCGGTGATGGTCCCAAAAGGGCAAAGAGACAGGTTCTTCAGGATTCAAACGATACGTCAGTCTCTAGTACTAACACTAACAATTTACGCCAGGATGATGAGAATGATGATGCAGAAGACGCAGGAAATAGATGTTTAATATGCAGTGAATTTGGACGAAACAACGAGATGTGGTACCGCTGTACCACATGTGGATTGTGGGCACACGCAGAATGTACTGGATGGGATTCTGCCGAAGGGTACGTCTGGGATATGTGTTAGGTTTGCTTGATCCTCATTTCCCATAGGCAATGGGAGTCAAACCTACTTTTTTTTAAACTTAATTTTTTCCCAAAGTTGATGTACAAGATGATTAAAATTGATCTCAATTATTAGACAAATAAGTGTTTTTTGTTACAAAACATTAGCAATAAATATTTAATCTTGGAATAAACTTTTATTTGAAAATTTGCTTAAGTGACTCTTATTACCCTTTTCTACCCTAAACACTGTGTATCGTTCAAAATGGGGGTCATTTTGAAAATCTTATGAGAAAAATTATATGGAAAGTGTTTCTACTATGCGGCTCTGATTGACTATGATAAATCAAAGTATAATATAAATCAATCAGCATAAATTACAAAAAAGGATGTCCCTTATCCAGATAATTCAATCTGATAATTAATCAGAAACACCATCATTCCTAAAAATGCTTTTTTTCTTGTTTCAGATCTCCAGCTGAAAATGCTCCAATATTCCTACGAACAACTGGCAATCATCGTCTCGATACCCATGGTTACAATATTTCTCGTATGGACCACTGCAGTATTCTTCAAAAATCGCAAAAAATGGGCACCCTACGACATCCCCATAGTTTCCCTGTTCATTCTGAGCATCATAAGAAATTTAACAATACTCTCGTACGTTCTCGTGTTAACCTTGAACAAACACATATTCAACATAGAATATTGCAGCATTTTAGTGTGGATATTCAATTCAACTCATACTTTTCAAGCTAGCAATTTATCAACTCTGGCTGTGATCGGTTTACTTTCAACTAAGTTGAAGAGGAAACACCAAACTCTAAAGCACTTCTTGAATAATACGCATGTGCTGTACCATCTGTTCTGTCTGATAACTCTATGCGCATGTGTGGGAGTCGCTGCCATCTTAGCCAGACACAGCGTGGCCTCCGAATCAGAAAATATAACTCCGTTCACGATAAATCCCTGCAAACTTATGCCTTTCGATCTAGATTTAAAATACAACGCTTTCATCATAGTTCTTCACGCCTTTCTGGCTTCAGTTTCCCTATTCTGTTCAATCTTGATTTGTGTTAATTTGGTCCGATTGAAACGTAGAAATTTCAATTACGTTAAGAAGTCCAACTCTGACTTAAGCGATTCGAGTAATAACAATACGATAGAAGACGATAAGAATTACTACGACACGTATACGATTCATAGAGAAAGCCACTGTCATCCTAATTTTTTCATTGGTGGTGTTCAGAATCAGAACGGGTATTGTCAGGGACGAGATCCTGGTTGGAACAGCGATATGTCGAATCTATCGACGACTGTGAGCTCGACGAATTCTAGGAGACCCTGTATATCGAAGAGTTTGAATAAGGGCAAGGATTGTAGGACTGGTTTGGAAACTTTGACTCCCATTTTGATAGTGTGCTACTTGATGTACCATATACCTATTCTGGTGAGTGATAAATGTTATCCTAGGCAGATTAAGTATAAACATCTCAAAACAAAAAGTTACCATATGCGAGATTTCGCAATGTATAGACACATCGAAGAAAATTATTATTCAAGGAACAATATTCAACCTTTCGTAGAATGTTAAATATCCTCCCTTGAAAGAGCTAGTCTTCCGATCCACTCTTCATAATCACCGTCAACCGGAGTCACAGAGCAGTGGTACAGCACGTTCAGATGTCACGAATAGGAACAATGGACTGCAGTTTCGGTCTCGTTTGACCTCGTCAGCATTGTCTACCCATTTGTAACACCAGACTATGAGATGAGTAGGTAACGGCATAGCCTGGTGTTACGAATGGGTATACAATGCTGAAGAGGTCAAACGAGACCCAAACTGCAGTCCATTGTTCCTATTCGTGACATCTGCTCTGTGGCCCCGGAAGACGGTGATTATGAAGAGTGGATCGAAAGACTAGCTCCTTCAAGGGAGGATATTTAACATTCTGCGGAACGTTGAATATTGTTCCTTGAATAATAATTTTCTTCGAGATTAAGTATAGTATAAGCACTTTATTCACGGGGTATATGTTTTGTAAGTATTTGAATGAATAATAAAATAAAACAAGTTACTATGTTTTACCTATCACTAATTTATTGATGTAAAGAATGACAACATTTTTTTACATTGGTTGGACCGGTTTCGGACAAACGTCAATTATCAACAACAAGCTAATGAAAACTGAATACTCATGTACAATTCAGGAATTACCATCAATAAAATGCTAGTAGAGGTCACAGTAACTTGAATAATTATGATTGGTAGGTAATTAAGTCTACCTGGTCGTTAAGGAGCTTAACCCTTTCTACCCTAGATGCCTTGAAAATTTCCATCGATTCAAAGAAATTGAGTTTATAAGATTTATCACAGGAATGAAGAATTTTTAGCTGTTGAAGTTCTGGAAAAGGATGACATTCATTCAGACAATGTGCAGCTAAAGCTGAAACATATTTCTGATGTAGGAATGAGCGGAAATGTTCTTTGTATCTAGCCTTGAAAGAGCATCCTGTTTGACCTATATAAAAGGAATTGCACTCAGAACAAGTTAATTGGTATACTCCTGATTTTTCGAATTTATCTGTCTCATCTTTCGTGTTGAAAAGCAGGCCTGACAATTTGCTAAATCTGATTGATGCTCTTTTTATCTAATTTTGAATGAAATACCAGTCTGACCTTCACAGGGTGTTACATAATGGTATGTCACAACTTGAGGGAGTAAATCTATATGCAATTTTAAGAAAAAACGTTCATATAATTATAGGTCAGCAAAAGTTTCGTTACGGAGCTACAGGGTGTTGAAATTTCCGGAAAAATTGTTTTTTTTCTTCGAAACTCCTACAGTTTTTGAGATGTTCAGCCCAAATTTGGAATGCAAGCTATTTTCTACAGCCTCCATCATAACACGTCCTAAATTTTAACTGAAATTTACAACGTGTTTTCTTTTCCGAGGCCATGTCTCCATTTGCCCTCTCAAAACTTTTTTGCAGTACGCCACTGATCAGCGTACGTTCAATTTTCGTCATCTTCGTTCAATTTAGAAACTTTTTTGACGATTGATATTTTTTCGTATCTCCAACCGTTTTCGAGTGAAAAATTATTGAATTTGAATTATTCGAATGGTATGTTATTCGCTAAATGAAAAAAATAATAGCAATACTCGATAGGTATACCCAAAATTTGCTTTTATTTTGATAGCTCGTCTTCTGAGACTCAACTTGTACTTATTCGATATCAAACTGAAAAAAAACAATTAAAAACTAAATAAATTGCTGGAAGTTTCCTCCACCTGCAAGAATACAGGCCTCTGTCCGTATTCGCATATTATCACGCACTCTTTGAAATATTCCTGGAGTATTTCTTATCGTGTCACAAGAGGTTATTATTCGATTTTTTCAATTCTTCTTCAGTGTTCACTGAAGTGGTATAAACTAAACTTTTGAGATATCTCCATGAGAAAAAGTCTAAATTATTCAAGTCTGGGGACCTAGGAGGCTATGGTTCTGGCCCACCCCGACCTATCAATCGGTTGTTGAATGTATTATTCAAGAATTTCCTATCTTCTCCACTAAAATGTGCTGGTGCCCCTTTAAGCATGAACCACATTATGTTTCTCACCAAAAGTGGCACAACCTCGAGCAATAAAGGTACTCAAGACATTGGCAATAAGCGGGACCGTTTAGTGTGTTAGGAAAAAAAGGCCCAATCAAATAATTTCCAATTATTCTGACCCAGACATTGAGTGAGAATTCTTCTTGATGATAAGATTCTTCAATCAAATGAGGGTTTTCCTCAGCCGAATAATGATAATTGTAAAAATTTGTGATAGCAGTTCTCGAAAAGTTAGCTTCATTTGTGAACATTATTTCACTATCAAAATAAGCATTTTCTGTAATTTTATCTAAGAACTATCGGCAGAAATTCAGTCTCGAAGGAAAATCTCGAGGTAGTAGAGTTTGGACGCGTTGAATATGAAACGGGTACAATAAAAAGTCGTGGAGAATCCTCTAAACTAGAACATGTGAAATATTCAACTGATTTCCAATTTTTCTTGTACCCACATGAGGATTCAAATCAATACAATTCAAATCTGCTTCCTCAATATCTGTAGTTCTTATAGTATGAGTTGCACCTTTTAAATGATTATTTGCAGTAAAAAAACCAGTTTCCCTCAACCTTCTGTGGATATTTGAAAATGTAAATGTCTGGTGTTACTCGATTTGGATAGCGCACCTGATAAAATCGCCTAGCGTCTGTTGTAATGGATACCAGCCAATTTGGCGTTAGTAAAATTAGTCATTTTTTCTTACAACAATAACTTCAAAAGTCTTAAAACTAATCGTTAATTTAATGAACAATTTGAGCAGACACTGGTTTAACTTAAGCAAATCAAAGCCTACTAGTCATTTTTTCAATTGAAATGCTTTCAATTCAGCGAATGCATACAATCGTTTAATAATTTTTTGTTCGAGAACGGCTGGAGATACGAAAAAATTACAGGTGTCAAAAAAGTTTCTAATTTGAACGAAGATAACGAAAATTGTATGCTGAACAGTGACGTACTGCAAAAAAGCTTGAAAGGGCAAAAGAAGACATGGCTCCGGAAAAGAAAACACCTTGTAGATTCTAGTTAAAAAATGTGTATTGATGGATACTATAAAAAAATAGCTTGCACTCAAAATTTTGGCTGGATATCTCAAAAACTGCAGGAGTTTGCAGAAAAAAACAATTTTTCCCGGAAATTTCAACACCCTGTAGCTGTAACTTTTTTTTTTAAAATTGCACGTAGATTTACCCCCTCAAGTTGTAACATACTATTATGTAAAACCCTGCATAAACGCTTTCACCATCAATACAGGACAACTGGTAAACTCTAGTATAGTCAAACCTATCGGTTTTGTTTTTACTCTTCTAAATGTACTCTTTTTCTATTTCTAAATTCTTTGGAGAGTTTCATTTGGGTTCTGAAAGTTACTTTTTCATGCTGTTTCGAGGTGACGTTTGCAATATTTTCGCTTATAGGGCCAAATGTTAATGAAAATGTTTTAGTTGATTTTATACGTAGGTAAATATTATGATATGCTATTTATGTTTGTTTCTATCTGACCATTACGTTTATTATATTTAATGGATAACCATTGTTCTTAGCCATTTCTTTATTAGTTGACACTTCCCTGTATCATTGAATTTTATTAAATTGAACACAGCATATTTATGAGATTTTGGGTGTGTTGAGTCATAAGGAATGCAAATATCAGTAAAGGTGAGTTTTCGATATATATCAAAACTCTTTTTTATTATTTTTGTATTAATTTGAATTGAGTTTTCATTGAATATTCAGGTTCGAAGTATTAATAACAAACAACAGTAACAATGAAAACTCAATTCAATTCACACAAAAATTGAGACAGCTTCAAACATGTTATCATATCATACTTAATCAGTTTGGATGTAGATAACATGTCTTTCAGCATCCCAAGAGACGAATTCCTTACATTGGTTTCAGATATAACAAACAAATATCACACGTTAATCCGGTTGTACAAAATGATTCCATGTTTGTGCCTATAACAGAATTATTTCAAAATCATCAACAAATTTTATGAACTACCTCACGTTCTACCGATGGGATCTTAATTAAGCTCTTTACTAGTTGACATTTGCATGGCGTTTATTGAAGATATCATATTCAATGCCACAAAAACATAATTAGTACATTTTTGGTACAGATCTGTAGACGATATACTTGCATGTTTTATAGGAACCGCTTGACAACTAGATCAATTTTCAACTTTAATAGCATTCATCCCAAAATTAACAAAATTGAATTCAAAATAGAAAGAGAAATCGATAAGCAGATTCACTTTTTAGACCTATCAATCACTCATAAAAATAACACACTAAGTTTTGATATACAGTCAAAACCGGATCTACCGACATTGAAGGGACCGTATAGTTTCCGATGTTATATCCGATAGTTGTTATAAGCAATACATAGCATAAGTATGTAGTTAAATTATCATAAGTACATATATATCTAAATAGAATAAAATACTGTTTCCAAATAGAATATCAAAAAAGAAATAAAAGTGTTTATTAAGGAATAATTGGAGATACAAGTTGTACTTAGCTGCACTATATGACTTACATTAGTTTTTAAAGTAAGCAGTAATTTTAGTCTGTTTGTCTTAAGCCCACTGTCAAATATGTTCTGCATTTTACCTTTCATACTCCTCAAGTTATGAGTATCATCAGTATTAAACTGGTCGTTAAAGGTAACAAATTTTTGCAAAACTGTTATAGCGCTAAGAGCCTCGGAAATTTTGATTATCCTAAACTGTTCTTCAGGCTCTTGCTGGTCTTCGTTTTTTTCGTCAGTGTTACGATTGTTACTTTTAGCTTCTGCAAGAATTTTTTCATCAGTGGCTAAGGCGCACGTAGCAGCACTCTCATCTATTTCAATAAATTCCTCTATCTCAATTCTTTGCTCTGTACCAGCAGATCTTTGCAACTGAGTAACCAATTGAGCGAGTGGTACGTTGTCGTCTTCATCTGTCAGAGATCGTATCATTCTCGCTAGCGGAATATCATTGTCGTCCTCCACTTGTGATGGAGAGAGATCTTTGAAACCTGTATGGCGAAAGCAGTTGGCTATAGTGGTCTGTGCGACTTCTTCCCAAGCTTCCGATATCAGTAGAATTGCATCCAACACACAAAGACTTTTTGTATCTTTCTCGTTTTCAATATTCTGTATCTTTTGTGCACTTGAAGTTTTCTGTATTGTGTTTTTAAAGCTTTTATCATACCTTGGTCCATGGGCTGTAAAAAAGAGGTGACATTGGGCGGTAAAAACACAAGCTTTATGCTACGCAGATATTTTTCAAAAATTCGCAATGTCATCCAGGACCTAGTGTTATATTCATAAGTTACAAGAAAAAAGTGACTGTTTTTAAATCAACGCGGTTTTTTAGCTTTTCCTGTCACCAAAAGTGACTGTACTGTAATTCTTATGTTGGACAACTTTCCGCCCTTGCATTCCTCGCCTTTGAATTTTGTTTTGTCAGGAGTTAAATTGTAAAACAATCCGGTTTCATCAGCATTGAAGATTTCCTCTGGTGTGCATCCTTCGCACAGCACAGGCCACTTATGAGAGAGTCACTCTTCACTCACTCCTTCAGGAACGCCAGCCGCTTCACCGCAAAATTTTTTTGCCACAATATTATAACGAGCACGAAAACGTTGTACTCAACGCTCAAAATATTCCTTACCCATAATACGAGCAAAGTCGTTGGGTTTTTGTTGCAGAATTGGACCACTTATTGGGATGTAGGCGTAGGTAATAATACGCCTAAATATTGCTTCAATGCTCAGTAATAAGATCTAAGATCGTTCGTATTTTTTTGTTTAGGTGGGACTAAATGCGGTTGGTCGTTATAGTTGATGTTTTTATAAGCGATATGTCGCTATATCCGATGTTGTTATAGGCGGTATGTTTACTGAATAGTTTACTAAAGATTCGGCCGGGACCTTACAATCTGGTCGTAATAACCGATCGGTCGTTGTAAACGATGTCGTTATAATCGGTTTTGACTGTATATCGGAAACCCTTCTTCATTGCGTTTAATTCGATGGTTGATATGGCTCTCTGCCATTATCCGGAGAAAATATATTCAGGGAAGCGTCAACTATCAAAGAAATAGCTAAAAACAATGGTTATCCCTCAAAAATAATAAATGGCATAGTCAGAAAGAAATAAACACAAATGTTTATTCACGTATGGAATCAACTAATACAGATAAATACATTTCATTAACATATTTTGGTTAGATCATCATTTCAAAACAGAATAAAAAAGTCGCTGTCAAAACCCATATTAAACTCTTCCAAAAATTTTTCAATAGTAAAGACAAAACTGATAGATTTAACAGTACTGGAGTTCAGAAGTTGTCCCGTATGGATTGTGAAGGCGTCTTTATAGGTCAGACTGGTCCTTCATTCAAAATAAGATACAAAGAGTATCAATCAGATTACAAGAACCAGAGAACCGACGAATCTACTCTTGCTTCACATTGTAAACAAAAGGCCATAATTTTCCACCAATAGATCAACTTCAAATCATTCACAGAATACCTAAAGGTCGAAAATTAGATTTCTTAGAATCCATCGAAAGTTTCAAACTCCAACAAACTTTCCATAGATATAATCTTCTGACCGACGAGAATGGGCCCGGCTTATTCGTCCATATTTGATATCTTTAGATAATATCTGCTTTTTACATAATTATTTTATTACGTATTGTCTGCACCCTTATTAATTTTGCATCCACCTGTTTATGTATTCATGTATTTTCAACCTAAGTTCATAACTTTTTGCCAGCAAGATGGTCGAGGGATCGAAATTGAAAATTTGATTCTCAATCAATCTCCTGTGATAGTTTAATACATATTTTAATTTTCTTATTATCATCATGATTGATTATGTAACATCAGCGGATTCAATGAACTATTTAATACCCTGGAAGTCACAAATATATTATTTTTTTTGTGGATTTCACATTGTCTGATATCACATCATCAATCTGAAAACATTGAAAAAATAAAGTCAAGTTCAAGATCAACTCGTCGATTTCATGTTATCTTTATTTCGACAATCGTGAATATTTATTAAAATGCGTATTCATCCACGGAGATATATATCGAGGGAAACCTCATTTTTCCCGCGGTTATATTCACTTTCTTCGGCGCCGTTTTTATGGTGAAAGTCGACTGAAAAATGAGAAACGGATGAGTTGAATATTTGATCATTTAAAAGTCAGATTAGGTCGGAATACTCGTGTACGATTGTCTGTTATTATTGTTGGATGATTACATACATTAATCGAATATTAATGACTGATGAGTTGTTTTGATGTTTGGATGATTGATCGTGATCTGATCATCAATAGGAAGAAGTTTCTGGTTTGATTATACTTTCGTTAGATTGTACGTTCTGTCAATGAAACACAAATATTCATTTTTCATCCAAATTCATTGTAGCGCCTTTAAGTAAGCTCCTTTCGAAATAATATAAACACCTCAAAAAGTCTAGAGAACACTTACCGATATCTTTAAAATATGAATTTGATGATTCGAATTTATAGAAATCTTTCGGTTTTTGTTAGGATGTATTGTATATAATGTATTCTCAAGAAAACAAAATAATATTTGACTTCTCCAAAGCACCTATTATAAAAAAATTTGAAATTTGAAAATGACGAAATTTGGTAAAACACAAAAAAATCCTGAACTAATATTTTCGAAACGATATGGAAGCACTTATATTTTTCAGTACCCAGAAGGTCCACCTCTGTTATTAATGACACTTTGGCATCGTCGCGGCATGCTTAATATTAAATTGTCTATTATATTTTGGCCTAAGTCATTCCAAGCCCCCTGAACTGCTAATCGAAGCTCCTGTTCATGATGGAAGCCATTTTGACGCAGCAGATTTCTTTTTAGGGTGTCCCACACATGCTCGATGGGATTCAGATCTGGGGAGCAGGATGGCCACGGTAGAAGATCGATATCATTCTCTTCAAGAACGTTCAAGACAACTCTTGCACGATAAGGAGGGGCATTATCTTGTTGGAAGAGTGGATTTTGACCCATTGTTTGGAGATACGGTACCACTACAAGTAAAACTATCTCATTTGCGTAAGAATTTCCGGTGAGGTTGTTCTGTATGAAAACGAGGTCAGTTCTTCCACCAAGGCGTATACCTCCCCAAAACATCACTGATCCGCCACCCTGTCTAACAACTTCTCGAGCATGCTGGAGACGGTTTTGCTTTCCAGGTTCCCTCCATATTCGAATTCTTCCCGAATCGGGATAATAACTAAATCTAGATTCATTCACTGAAGAGAACTGTGGCCCACCTCTCTTGGTCCCAGTTTACGTGTTATTGGCACCAAGCTAAACGAGCAGCGCGATTTCCATGGGTCTGTTGTGGAACTCTTAAAGGACGTCTGGAGTGAAGTTGACCTTCGTGCAATCAATTTCTCACAGTTTGGTCGGAAATTTGTACATTATGAACTCGTGATAGCTCTTGAGCTAATTGAGATGCTGTGGTAGTACGATCTCTTCTGGCTTGTAACACCAAAAATCGGTCTTGGGCGACTGTAGTAATCCTGAAACGACCTGTATGGCGTTCTTCTACGCTACCTGTTTCATTGAAACGCGACCATAAACGGTTTATGACACTTTGGCTACTTCCCAGAACCCTGGATACTTCCCGTTGTGAGCTCCCAGCTTGGAGCATGCCAACGGCTCGTAACATCTCTTCTCTAGTCAAATGTCGTCTTTCCATGGTCGAATCACAAAACTTGAATCTTTTATTTGTGCTTACAACAGAAACAAAGTGCCAACTAACTGATTTCAAACACTGAATACATGAAACGATTATAAAGCAGCGTCGCATCTGCTGCATTTTTAGTTTTTTATAAAAAAAACTGAAATCTGTTGCGGCACTCAACATAATTTGGTGAGAAATTGATGCAGGTGTTTATTCCTTGAAAAAAATCATCCATATTGATCGTTCTGGATACGATAAATCGATACTCAGAAGTATTCCCTAGACTTTTTTGAGGTGTTTATATCGCATTTTCTCAATATCAAAATGAAACCTCTTATTGGAAAGCCCTGTGCAATCACCCATCCAATCATTTTCAAACGCTCTTTCCGGAATCGATTCTAAAGCGGTGATTTGAGTAAAGAAGAAGAAAGTCGGCTGGTGCCATATCAGATGAAAACGGTGGTTGTTCGATAGTATTTATTGAGGTTTTGTTCAGAAATTCATAATTTGGTGAGAAATTGATGTAGGTGTTCATTTCTTAAAAAAATCATCCATATTGATCGTTGTGGATACGATATATCGATATTCAAAAGTGTTCCCTAGACTTTTTTGAGGTGTTTATCAACGCCCACAAATAATCCAAACGTCCAAACGCTTTTTTCAGAATCGACTTTAATTCTCGTCGCGAAATCTCTTCTATAACGTCTATCGATTCAAAACGGTTACCTCGAAGTGGTAATTTGAGTTTTGAAAAAAGAAAAAATCGGCCGGAAACATCTCAGGTAAATACGGTGATGAAATGATATTTTCGAGTTTTTGGTCAGAAATTCATTCATTTTTAACAGTGACAGTGGATTGTCAGTTGTCGTACCTACAAGGCTCATTGAATGTAAATTTTGATAATGAGATTGTATCGAGGGATACATGTATCACAAGTTCTAAAGAAATTGTCCAAAATGTTCTTATAGGTTGTGAAACTTTCTGATTCTCCCAAACTCCTCACCATTATTTCCGAAAGCCTAACACAATCCACTTTTTCATATTGAACAATCGTCAGCGATTTATAGTTTAAACCAAAACATTCAGAGATAAGTCGAATCAAAAAGAGAAGCGATCCGATCCAAGTGTATCTACGTCAACACACTAGTTAATTTGACTAGATAGTGAGTTCCTCAATAATTGTTAAGTCGACAGCTAACTTTCTTTGTCCATGATAGGATACTCTAGTGAGAGATCTTTCATTCATTATAAAAAACTATTTCTTTTTCGCAAGATTGCTGCAGGTTTCCTTCCCAAGGACTATCATCTGGAGATCTCCACGCATATTTGATTTTCCATCAATATAACTATCGCTATCGTTCTGAAATATTGGTACTTGATTCAGCTGGTCCAAAACTCCATTTCTGAAATATTTTCAACCTTTCGGTTATATCGCAATTGCATACCAACTTGTTATTTAATATAAAACACCCTGTATATTGATGACTGGTTCGATAACACTTGTTATTCCAATTAAAAAAACACCGTTTTTGTTTCCAGTCATTGTTGGTGCTCCATCGGTTTTAATGCACACTTATTTATATATTGGTAACTTGTAGTTTTTTACAAAATTGAATAAAACGTCATATATATCTTCTCCACTGGTCTTCTCCTTCAGAGGAATGATTGTCAAAAATTCTTCCTTAGCCAACATGTCAATGAATACCATCCGAATAAAAATACATAGCTGGGCAGTTGAACTGTAGAGAAAAGTATGTGCATTTCATGATATAATGTTGTAGTTTATTTGCCATGTCCTGACTGATGACTTCAATACGCCTTGTGACAGTCGGACAAGATAACTGAAGTTCTCTAATAGCAGACATGATTTCTGTTTCATTTTTAAAATCTCCAAATTAAGTCTCTCCCGCTTCAATAAATGCTTCCTTCACAACCGATCCATCTTCGAATGGTTTCTTGTTTTTCGCCAATACATGAGATATTTTAAGTGACGCGATCGTAGCAGCTTTTGATTGTTTGGCTGGTCGTGTAAACATGGTTGGTCCTTTTTCTAACAAGATATCAAATCACGTACTTTTCGTTTTCTTAATTCACCCTGTGGCGGAAAATCGGGTTCATAGTTTTTAATATCTGCGTGAACGAAAGTCTCGAATGTTCCCGTCAAACGCGCCGCCCGAAATTTTTGAAAAAGCGGCAAGAATGAAAAACGCGGCTCTCCTTTGACGAGTACCGCGCGTTCCTTTGATAAAGCCGCTTTTTGCCGCTAGTAGAGTGTTATTTCATTACGTAATAAATTTTTGTAGTTTAGTTACCTACTTATTAAAAATATTTTCCTTCTCGAGATGTACTCAAAAAGCACTCACGATCGACCGTTTGAGCTCCCCTGCTCAAGAGACAACATTGTCATCTCCTACTTTAACAGTGATCGAAATACCTTCAATAACGTTAACAGAGAAATCAATAATAATGAATGAAATGGTGTTTTCCAGTAGAATAGCTACCCCTCCCTCTTCGTTCACCCTTTATTTTCGAAAAATATGATATCCTGGTATTTTGAAGTGATGTTGAGATTTGAGCCAAGCTTCGTTAATAAGACAAACGTTGGTGTCGTTGATAGAAACAAACATCCTGTCGAAAAGGTAGCAGGAATTGGTCAATACAACAAAAAATATCTATTTTTCATCCGATTGTATTATATTGTCTTCAAGATATGCCGCTTCCGAAATATTACTTTACGCCAATGAATATTCTAATCACCAAAATATTTTTTTTCAAAACCTTTTTTCGGTATCAACTTCAGTTCTCACCGTGAATTCTCTTAAATGTCTTCTATAGATTCAAACCGGGTACCTCGAAATAGTAATTTGAGTTTTGGAGGAAGGAAAAGTTCGGCCGGAGCCATATCAGGTGAATACGGTGGCTGTTCGATGGTATTTGTTGAGTTTTAAGTCAGAAGTTCATTCACGATGATAACAGTAATAGTGGTCTAAAATCCATAGGGTTTCTTTCCATAACTCTAGTCTTTTACGACGAATAAGGTCCCTTAAGCGTCGCATAACGCTCAGGTAAAATTTTTCATTTACCGTCTGACCAAGCATTCTGAGTGCCCAGGTTTTTTCGTTTTCCGTTCAGTTGGAAGGCACCATTTCGAAGCTTCTTAACTGGGTTGTATGTAGTACTAATGAACCCAAGTCTCATCACCAGTTACAATGCGTTGTTATTGATATGGGTTCGGAATTGACTCGTTGTAGCATGTTTTCAGCGACCTTTAAGCGTTGCGGCAACGCGTTTCATGCCTTAACAATTGATTCGTGAAACACAGCAAGTTCATTGCGCATCTCTCTCAAACTTAAATGACGATTTTTGATTACCATTTCCTTCACTTTATCGATGTTAACTTCAGTTAAAGACGTTGAGGGACGACCAGAGCGAGGCAGATCTTCTACCACCTCTCGGCCTCAGTTGAAAGTACTGTACCACTCATATACACGTATTTTTGATGAATCAATTCACCGTAAGCTTCTGTAACATTTACAGCGATTCGGCAAACAAATTCCATCTGCAATACAAAATTTGAGACAAATTTTCTGTTTGATATTTTTATCCATTGTGGAAATCGCAAAATACACTTGTGAAAACTGACAAAATCGAACACTGCGAACAAACTGAATGGTTACGTTCGAACTATAGACTAGTATAGAAAACAGTTGTGCCATCTTAGCTATAACAAAAATTTTGATAATTATTTCAAGCAGATTTTTTTATTAATGAATTCCCGGTACTTCCTTGACAGAATGTTTATCTGAAAGTGATTCTTCGGCTTGAAATTACGAAAACTGCAGTTTTCATGAAGAAAACAACGAGAAATTTTTAAAACTTCAGCAGTGTGTATCTTAGAAACGAAGCATTTGTCGATCCATGGAATCACCTTCTCCATTCACGTCATGTTTTTATGAAACATCCTGTATACACTAACTTCCTTGGACTAATGAATGTGACCGAAGTGCAGTGGCTTGGAATTTTTGCGAATTATCTGGAAAATTTTCAGGCGAAAATAAGGTGTTCTCGCCTACAGGTTATGATTTTCTTGCCAATGCCAAAATATGCAGCAGGATGCAAACGTATTTCCGGTTACGTTGACTTGACAGACACACGATCATAGAAATTATCCTATAAATGTTCTGATTTTAATTTTGGCGCTATAAAACATTCAATTATGGTCAAGTTATAATAATTATTAGAGGAATGAAAATATCAAATTTTGATGCAGTCTAATGTTGATTAGACAACAATTCATGACGAAGTTGTTGAATATGTGGTCTCCTAGGCACTAACTAAAACAATTGACTTGGTTTTAGGTTTCATAACTTAATTAGACTGTGCTGCGAGTCATAATTTTCTTTTCTTTGATGTTCCTGATGAAACAAATTGACATACTTTTACACCAAAAAAATAATTCATGGGTGTTAAATCGCATGAATTTGATGGCCAATCAACATCACCATTTTTGCTATTTTTCTATCAGGAAATTGTTCTCACATTGACGTCTTAGTAAAAAGTATTGGAGGAACCATTTTCAAACGAAAACTATATAATTAACTGTACAATATAGAAACTTCAGGCGGAGTTGATTGAATAATATTTCACACAGCAATCATTTTAGCTCCAAGGTTAGAATTATGTGGAAAATGCTATGTGTGAAAGCTGTTTTTGTTAAACAACTCAGTTGTTTAGTTTCTGTGATACGCAATTGAAGTTTTTACACTGCTTATATGATGGAAAAACTTTTCTGGTCTAATTATAATTAGTCAATTATTTGTTTGCACTTGTTAAGTGATGTCAAGGTTTTTATCCCATTACCTCATTAGTATGTATTATGACGCGTGAACATTGGCGGCTCGTGCTAAAATTTGTCAGAAAAGATGAGGATTCAGCAATTAAAGATAAAATTATATTGGGTACTTCATAGGTGACTGAAAATTTCAGGGGTTAATTTACCTGTTAATTTTGTGAAAAATAATCTATGAATACATAATAGTATGTCACAACTTGAGGGGGTAAATCTACGTGTAATTTTGAGAAAAAAGGTTCATATAAATATAGTCTCGCAGAAGCTTTTAGGGAGCTCAGGGTGTTGAAATTTCCGGAAAAAAAATTGTTTTTTTCTTCAAAGCTCCTGCAGTTTTTGAGATATTCATCCCAAATTTGGAATGCGATCTATTTTCTACAGCCACCAACAATACATCCTAAATTGTAACTAGAATCATCAAGATGTTTTCTTTTTCGGAGCCATGTCTTCTTTTGCCCTTTCAATCTTTTCTACAGTACGCCACTGATCAGCGTACAATCAATTTTCGTCATCTTCGTTCAATTTTGAAGTTTTTGGACGCTTGAAATTTTTTCGTATCTCCCACCGTTCTCGAGCAAAAAATTATTAAACGTTTGTATGCATTCGCTCAATTGAAAGCAGTTCTAATTAAAAAATTACTAGTAGGCTTTGATTTTTTCATTCATTTATTTATTTTGACAGTTGCTAAAGTTGAACCAGTGTCTGCTCGAATTGTTTATTAAATTTACGATTAGTTTTAAGACTTAAGTTATTGCTGTAAGAAAAAAAAGCTAATTTTACTAATGCCGAATTATTTGATATCCATTACATGTACGGTCTGGCTGACACACAGAAGGTAGGCGATCATATCAGGTGCGCTTTCCAAATCGAGTAACACCAGACAAAAACATTTTCAAATATCCACAGAAGGTTGAGGAAGTTGGTATTTTTACTGCAAATAATCATTTAAAAGGTGCAACTCAAATATATATATTGAGGAAGCAGTTTTGAATTGTATTGATTCGAATCCTCATGTGAGTACAAGAAAAATTGGAAAGCAGTTGAATATTTCACATATTCTAGTTTGGAGGATTCTCAACGACTTTTTATTGTACCCGTTTCGTATTCAACGCGTCCAAACTCTACTTTCTCGAGATTTTCCTTCGAGACTGAATTTCTGCCGATGGTTCTTAGATAAAATTACAGAAAATGCTCATTTTGATAGTGATATAATGTTCACAGACGAAGCTAACTTTTCGAGAACTGCTATCACAAATTTTTACAATAATCATTATTCGGCTGAGGAAAACCCTCATTTGATTGAAGAATCTTATCATCAAGAACAATTCTCACTCAATGTCTGGGTCAGAATAATTGGAAATTATTTGATTGGGCCTTTTTTTTTCCTAACAGACTAAATGGTTTCGCTTATCGGCAATATCATGAGGAGGAGTTACCTTTATTGCTAGAGGATGTGCCACTTTTGGTGAGAAACATAATGTGGTTCATGCATAAAGGGGCACCAGCACATTTTAGTGGAGAAGCTAGGGAATTCTTGAATAATACATTCAAGAACCGATGGATAGGTCGGGGTGGGCCAGAACCATGGCCTACTTGGTCCTCAGACTTAAATAGTTTAGACTTTTTCTTATGGGGATATCTCAAAAGTTTAGTTTATACCACTCCAGTGAACACTGTAGAAGAATTGAGAAATCGAATAATAACCTTTTGTGACACGATAAGAAATACCCTGGAATGTTTCAAAGGGTGCGTGATAATATGTGAAGGAGGACAGAGGCCTGTATTCTTGCAGCTGGAGGATACTTCCAGCAGTAACGAAGCTTTTGCGGATCTATGTTTTTATGAACTTTTTCTCTTAAAATTGCACGTAGGTTTACCCCCTCAAGTTGTGACATACTACTATGTAACACCTTGTATAATCTCTACTAAAAGTAACTTATTTGAATCTTGCACTATAAAATTCAAATTATTGCTAAGGATTCTTGAGATTTTCTCTAATATTTTGATAGCACTGTGTTTTTTTCACATTGGAACCATGATTACCAGAAACTGAATATAATTTGCTATTCATCAATTTTAACGATTTTTAACGAAGCTTAACGACAATGTAAGCGATTGCGATATTATTTTACAGCCTTCAATTCTCTGAATTCAGGTCGGAGTACCTCGTATATTGCCCAGGGCAATAGGTCGAAAGTTGAGTTTGCTATTAACGAACAAATTATACTAGTCGATCTTCGTTTCTATTCCTTGTTGTGGAGGCGTTTTTTTAATATATTTTTTCTTAGTTCAGTCGTCGGTTTTCATGATTACCTGATTCAATCGAGTCGTGATTTAATCATTGGTGTTATGGAATTTTAATTGGGATTATGTTGAAATCGCTCGAGATCGAAAAATTGGACGCTCTTCGAAGAAAATTTCAGTTGAAAATTATCAGTGCCAATTCATATGATCTTTAAAGTAGATCCAACACGATAACCATGATGGTTGATGTCTGATACGTCAGGCGACGTGTCAACTCTTGTATTCTTTGAATCCGTTTCAATTTTACTCGTTCAGTTACGTTTTGACTGAAGCATGAAAGATTAATTTTTCATCCAAATCTTTTGTATCGCCTGCAAAGTTGGTCTTTTTCGAAATAATACATTTATCCAATCATCACAACGACGATTTTTCTCTGGAAATCGGTGAGAGATGAGAAAGAAATGCAGGAGACTAAATGGTTTTCAAATTGAATGAATAATCAGATTTGGTTTATAGAATATGTCAGTAGTATTTTAAATTCGGTATGACCACCCTGTATACTTTCACATAAGTCTTATATAATGCTGTAATGTGCGTAGGTGACCCATGTATCGAAATCTTGACAGTCAAAAGAATCATCGACAAAATATTTGAATTTCGATATGAGTATTATTTTCAATAATTCACATTATTGAACGGTGACATACACACCACCAAATTAAATGGAATCACTCGGTATTTCACATTATTGGTTGTTTTTAACCATGGATCTTTGAATACTTGTGAAGAATGAAGTTTTTTGTTGTAAAAAAACTGGATAGTTTGATAATAAATGTTGAATTATCACTACATGTTCGGGATATTGTACTCAGTCGTCATTGTGATGTGAAACTGTGAATTTCAAAATGAAAAAAAAGCTTATAATCACAATTTAAAATGCCTTACGTTGGATGTGCAGAGGGGTCGAATAATGGCTCTCGTTGAAGAAGGGGTCTCAAAGAGACATATAGCGGCCACAATGGGGGTATCACAGGGGGTGATTTCAAAAACTTACACTCAATACGTGGAGCTACAATCTCAGCAAAATAGGCGTAGAAGAAGTCGTAGGAAGATCACTTCTGAAGATCAATACCGATTTTTGTACCAAATTGTAAGAAGAGACCTTAGTGCATCCCACCCTTTATTTCAAAGGCAACTTCTTAAAGCAACCGGCATCAGTTTGTAAGTCGAAACGACTTCGTCGGATTTAGGTTTTAAGGGGTCGTGGAAGACAAGCTAGACTCGCTAGCAAGACAAATTACGAAATCCCAAGGGGACAGTATGATGTTTTGGGGTGGCATCATACTGGGAGGGAAAACAACGGTTAGAAATTACGTGGATCTAGTGCTGGAGCCCATAGTGAGACTGGTGAGGTGCCCAAGATGAGAATTTCACTTTTATGCAAGATAATGCTCCTCCGCATACCAGCAACCTCGCGCGACATTATCTTGAAATAGAGGGAATCCCTATTTTGGACTGGCAAGCTTGCTCTCCAGACCTAAATCCTATTGAACATTTATGGGATAATCCCAAAATAAAAATTAGATTGCGCCAGTATAATCCAAGAACCTGCTACCGGGATGGGGTCACACACACGACGAAGAAAACACTGATGGTTAACACAAACAAACATAATTTTAAATGAAATAAAAGCACGTGGTTCGTAGGTAGACAACGACGGTTTGGCAATATGGCCGGTGGCGTGGGTACGTAAAGCCGGCTTTTGGCAACGCGTGCTGCAGCCAGTTTACTAAGACAGTGTGAACTCGATGAGGTCGGCGAAGAGAAAACGACGAGTTTCAGAAATGCACGAATATTTAAACTCTCGGTAGGCATAGAGTACGTTCTGTGCTTAGCCTAGTCGAAGGGCCTACTAGGCGATATGTGATTGAAAAAGCGTGGTTGACACGGTAACACGCTTGGTCGGAAGGGCCTAAAGCGATCTATGGTTAGATACCGTAGTGAACACGGTAGCAAACCCCACAACAGCTCATCCAAGCCGCGCGACATTGTCTTGAAACAGCGGGAATCGCTATTTTGGACTGGCCTTATTGCTCTCCAGACCTATATCCTATGGAATATTTATGGGATAATCTCAAAAGGAAAATTAGATCGCGCAAAGATAATCCAAGAACCCCAAAACAGCTCATTCAAGCCGCCATACAAGAGTGGCAGAATATCACCCCAGAGGAGGTCGAAAACCTTGTATCAGGGCAAGAGGAGGTAATACAAGCTACTGAGGTCGAGAAAAAAACACCTACTCCGTGAGAAAACAATTTTCAATTTCTTTACTATAGTTTGTTCACGTTAAGTTTAAAGTGATGTCATCAACCAGTTTTCTGGGATGTTGCCAATGTTTCCCAAAATTCCTATTTAGTGCGACTGTAAAGTATGGAATAAAATTCATAATTTCTTTATTTTTGACTTTCGTGCAAAAAGCTCAGACACATCGATTTTTATATTTAACTCGAAATTCTTCGGAAGAAAAAAAAATTTATTTTCTGTAATTCGCAAGATATGACGTTATCGACCATTTAAAAAAATTACAACCCATATTTTTTCATCATTATTCTACAGAGATTATTTTTATACCCATAGTAGGGGTCTGTGATGCGTAATATCTGAAATACAGGCTGTTTCATTCAAGAGGTAGTGGTATGAATTTTCCTCAGAATAAATTCGATTGTTACTTCGACTATTTTCTTGAGAAAACTTTGTCTGATGTCAATTACTCATTTGAGACACCTAGTGTGTGGTATCAAAACATTCAGACAAATAATTTCTGTACCTTTCAAAGAACGTAAGAAAAAACACGGCCAAATAATTTCGAGTTGAAAATAAAAATCGACCTGATAATCATGATGGATCTTCAGAAAACTAGTACTTACCTGCAACACATGAGGCATAATTTAATTCAATTGTGTTCACCTTTCTTTAATATAAAAACAGGAAGAATAAGAAATTTTCATCATGCACTTTGTTCAATAAAGGTTTTGATTGAGCTCATTGAATTTGAAATACAATGAAAATGAATAGGATTTTAAAGAAAATCAGGTTTTGAATGATTCCAAAATTTAAATCAAAACGTTAATTTTTAACTGTTAAGAAATAATTTTACTAGGCCATGAAATAATAATTACTTAGAAATATTTCAATCTTTCAACAGAAACTAGAATTTAGTCTACTCGGCACTTGCAGATTCAAATCGGGAGCACAGGTAAAACTATCTAATAACAGAAATCAATAAAATCCTTTATTTAATGATAATTTTACAAAGGAAAGGTTGAAAAGTTAAAATTAATTGAAAAAAAAACTTTATTTTATTCTGAAAGTTCGTCTAAAAATGTTTCACTGTCACTTTGATTCTCGTCCATATTTATTATCAAAGGGGGAACATCTCCAACATCAAAATGAAGTTCGTGTTCCCACCAATATTGAATTTCTTTTTCTGTATGTTCAATAGTTTTACTCCATACCTCTGAAGTAATTTTCTGAAAAGCTTCTTTCCATACAGAAAGAGATCGTTCAGCGGAACTCCCTTCCTTCCCTACATGGTCCCGATAATAGTTAATGGTTATACCCCAAATATTTTCAATTGGGTTGAAAATGCAGTGGTGGGGAGGAAGTCGTAATATTTCGTGTCCATATTCTTCAGCTCTCATATATTGGTTTTGGCTTATTCCTGTGAAACATAATCAAATTGAAAACACTCCTTCTCCTTGAAATACAATCCTATTTGAATTCAGTACTTACATTTTAACTAGACTCAATAATTGTGGTTTTAAATCACTTTCTTTATAAGCAATATTATTGCTTCTTAACCCATTCTTGAATCTCAACCATTTTAGTTGCTATCGTATTATAACTTGCATTGAAGGCTTTTCCAAGTTCAACAATAGTAGGTGTACAAACCACTGCTTGAAGTTTTTTTGATTCATTTCCACAGGGTAATCACTGTCCAAAGTTTTCTAGGAAAAACAAGTTCTGCACCATGTCTGTTGCTTGCATGGAGTACAATGAATCTGAAACGAGTATCAAATATAGAATATCTTGAAATAGTACAAACAATAGTTGATAACCTCACCTGGTTCCACCTACTTTAGTTTTATTCACACTTTCGATATTGTCATCTTGCCACGAACGATCGATAGTACCATCCTTGAAAATCCATCAAACCTCTTCTTGGATTATTTTTGGAATACATAAATCCAATGTTTTGTACAATTTTCCACAGAGATGTCTTACACCCATTGAAAATATCTCTTTCGTAGAACTTCTCTGTTAATGCAGACAATGTATTATGTTCCTCTACAAAGAATATAATAAAACTTGATTCAGATAAAGGTTTTCGGAACTATAAGAGATGGGTATAGTACATGCTTATACAATTCCATCTGAAATTTGACGCTTCATCTGAAGGCGATATAAAAATTGGCACGTGCCATTAAAAATTTGAGTTATTGCTGTTTGAAAAAGGCCAAATTGAAAAAATCATACAGAACAACGCAATAAACATTTGACATGTGTAGATTGCTTAAAAAATTCCTTGATCCTTCTTCTATCCACCCAAGAAAAAATTGTGTCTGCAGTGCAAAAGATCTACGAGCTAAAATTTTTTTAAATGTTCCTCAAGAATCGAGTTTATAACAAAAATAATTAAATCTGTCAAAAGTTTGACAGATAAGTGCCAACAACTTGGGTATTTTATGACTTGCTCAAATGTCGGTTCTAGATGTATAATAAAAAATGTAGATTGCCATTTGAAATAACAAAGTGATGACCCACCTCCGGTATAACCGGAAATGGTATCACTTCGAAAATATTTCACTCCAATTGGAAATCGCTAGTTTTGGCCACGTATAAAATTTCAGTTTGATATTGTTATTGAAACTCAGAAAGTTTTTAACGGATGGTCCCGGTAGATATTCCTGTATACATTGGAGGAATTCTTTGAAGACTAATAGACGTATAAGATGTATATAAATTTTTAATGTGTTTTCGGCTTTATTCCCAATTCACTCTTTATATTTTTGTTGTTTGTTGATGCAAATGATCTCATTTACCCTTATTGTTCATTAATTCATCAATTTCATTTTTACTACTAAGTATCACTGATTATTAAAATTAGAATTATATTGACATGTTAAATAATCTACTGCGGTCAATAATGAACTAACAAAGAATATTATTATTATAATTTAAAAAATCTCAGGAAAGGTTTGAGAATGGAAATGAGCTTCGTGATTTCTCTAAGAAAATTGATGTGTCTTTGCAACGTAGTCTTATTTTTAAAGGCAAATTGCTGATCCACTGCTGAATATTAGTCTGAATTCAAGGAGCTTTTGAAAGCTGCCAAGCAAGAAAAAATTACAAAACTCCTGAAACCATTGACTTAGCCTGAAGACAATAATTAATCAATATGGTCAAAAACTTCAATCAAATTGATTTTCTTATATTTCATATTCACAGTTTCTATACTCGCGCGCATAGCGACCTTATTGTTATTTGTTATAAAAGAGACTAGTAACTAAAATCGGAAGTAACAGAGAAAGCATAGCGACTATCATTCCCAGCTCACTTGACCTCTACGCTGATAGAAGCATTGATGATAAAGTGGACAATTCATATAAATCACTTGTTACCGCAACTTATAATGTCGGTAATTTTATCTACCTACATATTATCTTGTTAGTCTACTTCTTCAGTGATGCTTCGTGAAAGTGTATAATATTCAGGTGGTAAAAATATCGACAATTTGTGTTTCTAGGCATATTGAATGACAATGAAGATACCAGAGTGCTTCGAAAAGTTTTAGGTGTGATGTGGAAAATACTCTTTTGGATAGTATTGATGATTTATTTATTTTATGGAAATTCATTTTTAAAGTGAACGAAATGAGACACTTTTGTCACTTTTCCACAATTTATTCAATAATCACGACCGGTTTCGACCCTATGGTCATTTTCAAGTGAATAACAATATAATACATGAATAGACAAGTACAAGTACAGAATGAAATTTATCCTAAATATTGAGTAGTGGGGATTCATTATGCTCTAGTTGACTATTGACGGTTATAAATTGTGGGTGTTTACATCATTTACATCTCCAATCTTTCCAACTAATTCATCTTTCTCCCTTTGTTACATTTATGAAGGATTTTAAGATTGTTCAATGATATCGAGTGGTTAGTTGATTTTATGTGTTCAAATATTGGTGAATTTTCATCTGAGGAAATATGTTCCTTGAATCTAGCTTCAAAACTTCTCCCTGTTTGTCCGACATAGGCTACCTAACCTAACCTAACCTTTTGTTTGGCATTGAATAATAATCTGCTTGAGTTAAAAAGGTGGTATAAGGTACGTGATAATATAAAACTTCACATCAAATCAGTTCTGGACGAATTATTTTATATTTTACATAATATTGAATTTGAGTGCCTTGAATATAAAATTAATATGAAAATAAGTGAGATTTCAAAAGAAAATTACGAAAACCTGCATAAAAAACTTTCAACCTTAGGAAACAAAAAAGAAGAACAGAAGCCTCAGCAACCTATGATCCAAACAGATGTTATCGAACGATCAGATATCACTTTTTATCCTAGATTCATAAATCTATCGAACAAATTCTTTGATGAAGTTCAAACGCATCTGCTGAACAAAGGACCAAAATCAAGATCACTTCGTTCGCAGCGATCAACGAACTTGTCCAAACCGAACAGATGGAGTCTATCCTCGTAGGAAAGTCTAACAGAACAAGTGAATCGGTGTTGGACGGATTCCAAGAGGTACTTGTCTCCTGAAGGGTAGGGAACCAAACAGGGCCCGCATGCTCGAGAATAGGCCGTACATCAGAGGTGTATAAAAATTTGCATGCATTATGAAGCACTTAGGAAAAGCTTTTCGTATCGTATAAGACACACTATAAGCACTCGACACAAACCTTCGCACATGAGCCGACCAGCATAGATCATCGGTGACGCTAAGATCATTGTGGAACTTGGTGGATTCTAAACTCACACCACCGCGTCCTCTTCCGGATGCGGTTGACGTCAGCCTGTAATTGATTCGGAGCAGTGGAGGCGTCCGCGAAGATCTCAAGGTCGTCAACATATGATGAAAGAGAAGAGGAAATCACCACAGGAAGGTCCGCCACGTATACCAGGAACAGGACGGTTCCCAGAAGAAGAGCACTCTCCGACTCTGACCATAAAACGTCGATTACTCAAGAATGCTGCTATCCAATGAAGGAGGTCCTCTCTGATATCAAAATGATCTAATTTATGGAGTAATCGACGGTGAGGAACACAGTCGGACGCTCGAGCGAAATCAAGGTAAATGATGTCGAAAGGTATGATAGAATCGATGGATCTCGTCCACTTATCAAGGCAGCTGAGGAGACAATTTTTCTGCAATCTTTGAGACAATCGGTAGAAGACTAATAGGTCGATGATTGGAGGCCGAGAGGCGGTCACCGTTCTTGACTATTGGTGTTATTTTAGCAGATTTCCAATCAGTTGGAAGCCCACCAGTACGGAATGAAAGTTTTAGTATCTTTGCAAGAGGTGATCATAGCGTGTCAGCACAGCTCTTCAGTACCCTAGCTGAGATGCCATCGATACCTGGGGAAGTGGAGGGATCAAAAGAGGAGAGTAGAATGAAAATTCGACGTGCTCAAGAGAAAGATTCACGCGGGGAACTTGAACCCCCGGGACACGTCCAGCAGGCTCCTCTGAAGATGAATCCGCAAAAGAGTTAGCGAAAACAGTAGCACACTCGGTGTTATCAGCAGAAAGAGTGTCCAAGCTATTCCGAACAAGCGGTACAGAGACTGCGATTCTTAGAAGTAGCCAGGTTTTCCTTGAATCCATTCCTCGCATTTGCTGTAGATGCAGAGAGCCGATTTGAAGTACTGACGATGATTCTCGTAGTTGAGTGCTGATTTCTGACGTAAGTATCGCTGTCAGAGACTTTTTTGCGACTTACCATTGAGAAAATGTATTCAGATAACTAAGGCTTACTGGGAACTGCTTTGATTTGTCGGTGCCTGGAGTGATCCGGGACGGCAGCTGTCAAAGTAGAGATGAAAGACTTTCATGCTGTTTCAACATCATCTGGGGCAAGAACTATATCCCAGTCAATGCCGTGCAAGTAGGAGTTTAGAGAATTTAAGTCTATGAAGCTGCGCATCTTTGAAGCTAGTTCTGTGTGGTGTATCTTGGAAAACTGAAGGTTGGCTGTGACGACAGAATGATCAGAATGATCCAAGGGAGCAGAAAGTTGTATGTTGCATAAGAGAGCAGGATGGTTTGTTAGAAATAAATCTAAAGTTGAAATCTGGTGGGTTCAGTGATAAGCTGGAAGAGACCACTCTGATCTAGGGTATCAAGAAATTGAGAAGCTGCTGAATTCTGAGGTGGAAGAGTACCGTCTGACCATTGAATGTCTCGATAATTGAAGTCACCAGTGTTGAGGACGTTAGACTTGGTTTGAGGAATAGCAGCCGAGTGATTCAGAAGTAGGGCGTCACATGGAGAAGGGCGAGGGCGGTAAATGCACCCAATGTAAACATGAAAATCTGGATACGATAAATCAAGAAATAAGTTGTCGATGCCAGTCGTTGGTGGACACAGATAATTTGTATCCGTTTGCGATATTATTATCCACGTAAATGCAAACTCCATCAACATCATTATCGCAACGATACAACTGAAAGCCGTGAATGTCACTCTATAATATACCTCAAAAAAGTCTAGGGAACACTTACCAATATCTTTAAAATATGAATTTGATGATTCGAATTTATAGAAATCTTTCGGTTTTTGTTAGGATGTTGTGTATAATGTATTCTCAAGAAAACAAAATAATAATTGGCTTCTCCAAAGCACCTATTAAAAAAAAATTTGAAATTTGAAAATGACGAAATTTGGTAAAACACAAAAAAAATCCTGAAGTAATATTTTTAAACGATATGGAAGCACTTATATTTTTCAGTACCCAGAAGGTCCATATCTGTTATTAATGACTTTTTGGCATCGTCGCGGCATGCTCAATATTAAATTGTCTATAACATTTTGGCCTAAGTCATTCCAAGCCCCCTGAACTGCTAATCGAAGCTCCTGTTCATGATGGAAGACGTTTTCACGCAAGAGATTTCTTTTAAGGGTGTCCCACACATGCTCGATGGGATTCAGATCAGGGGTGCAGGATGGCCATGGTAGAAGATCGATATAATTCTCTTCAAGAACGTTCAAGACAACTCTTGCACGATGGGGAGGGGCATTATCTTGTTGGAAGAGTGGATTTTGACCTATTGTTTGGAGAAACGGTATCACTACAGGTAAAACTATCTCATTTGCGTAAAAATTTCCCGTGGGGTTGTTCTGTATGAAAACGAGGTCAGTTCTTTCACCAAGGCGTATACCTCCCCAAATCATCACTGATCCGCCTCCCTGTCTAACAACTTCTCGAGCATGCTGAAGACGGTTTTGCTTTCCAGGTTCCTCCATATTCGAATTCTTCCCGAATAGGGATAATAACTAAATCTAGATTCATCACTTAAGAGAACTGTGGCCCACCTCTCTTGATTCCAGTTTACGTGTTCTTGGCACCAAGCTAAACGAGCAGCGCGATTCCCATGGGTCAGTTGTGGAACTCTTAAAGGACGTCTGGAGTGGAGTTGATCTTCGTTTGATCGGAAATTTGTGCATTATGAACTCGTGATAGCTCTTGAGCGAAATGAGATGCTGTGGTAGTACGGTCTCTTCTGGCTTGTAAAACGAAAAATCGGTCTTGGGCGACTGTAGTAATCTGAAACGACCTGTATGGCGTTCTTTTACGCTACCTGTTTCATTAAAACGCGACCATAAACGGTTTATGACACTAGGGCTACTTCCCAGAACCCTGGGGACTTCTCATTGTGAGCTCCCAGCTTGGAGCATGCCAACGGCTCGTAACAGTTCTTCTCTAGTCAAATGTCGTCTTTCCAGGGTTGAATCACGAAACTTGAAGCTTTTATTTGTGCTTACAACAGAAACAAAGTGCCAACTAACTGATTTCAAACACTGAATACATGAAATGATTATAAAGCAGCGTCGCATCTTCTGCATTTTTAGTTTTTTATAAAAAAAACTGAAATCTGTTGCGACACTCTACATAATTTGGTGAGAAATTGATGCAGGTGTTCATTTCTTAAAAAAAATCCATATTGATCGTTGTGGATACGATATATCGATATTCAGAAGTGTTCCCTAGACTTTTTTGAGGTGTTTATTTGTTTTTAATTGAACGGGCATTGGTGTATAAAATTGTCCAGGTATAAGCTGCCGAATCTAGTTTTTGAAGAAGCAACGTTGTTGATGCTTATGACGGTAGGAACACTCTTCAGATATTTGATGGTTGAATTCTGTTCGCCTTGAGAATGGCGGAGTTTCAGGTCTTCGCTTGCCTTTTTCAGCCATTCAGTTTGTTTCGGAGACACATCGTCTGTTATTGTGACTTGCTTGAAAATCTCAGAGGTAGACAGAAGCTTTTTGTTTCTAACAATGTCTCGGGCGGTGATGGGGTTTGACAGCGAGACCAGAATTGGGCGTGGTCCTCTTCTGTTTCCTGAGCCAATTATTGATGAAGATATCAGATACTTAGAACTGGAAGAGACTACCAGCTGAAGGATTCTTGTGACTGTATTGAAGTCTGAAGCGGGATAGCTATCCTCGGCGACGCGACGTACAATAACATTGTAACCTGCGAACTCTGTCCAAGATTTCCGATGAATCAGTTGTTGGTTTTGATGAAGTCGATTCACCTTAAGCCTTCTGTAACATTTTCAGTGACTTGTCACACGAAATTCCATTTGCAATACGAAAATTGAGAAAATGCACTAGCGAGCACTGTGAACAAACTAAATGACAGATCGCGTTCAAACTCCGCGTCTGTATAGTAAACAGTTGTGCCAACTTTGCAACAACAAAAATTTTGACAATCATTCTAAGCAGATTTTTTAAATTATCAATTTCCGGTACTTTGTTGACATAATATATGATAGACTATTGAAGGTATGAAAGACTAAAATGACAAAGGAGCTAATAATCCTAACAGTGGATGCTGACAAACCACCAAAAAAAAACAAAATTTCAAGGGTTCGAAAATACCGTAGATTGCGTCGAGAAATGAATACTACGACTGTGATTCCAAATTGGACATAAAAAAGAAATTTCATCAATTAATTAACTCTACTTTGGCGATTTATTGCCTGAAATAACATATGCCTGTATGTTCCAACATGGGGTGGCAAATTCAGCAACGAAGGACGCCTTGTAGATCACTCCAACCACTAGAAAATCTGCTTCCTGAAATTTGAAACTCAGTGACTCAAGAGTACATCCAAAATTTGTTTGAGGGGCTACCAAGACGTAACTGGCAGTAATTAGGGCCCGTGGGGAAAACACTCGATTTTGAAAATGATTAGTAACTATTCGATGCTAGTTGATTGGTCTCTTCGCGAATGTTTGAAGATGGTAGAGTTTTTTAATTTTTCATTAACTCGAAAATTGTTGATATTTTCCATCCTAAACTCATCTCTTTTGAATGATATATTCTTATTTTACACTTCTGAAAGTTACCAAGGACTCTTGAATGACCAACCTAAAAAATTATATATTATTGTGGTAAAAGTAGGGTGATGCCACGATTTTTGTGGGGAGTGTATCTTCAATTTCAGTTGGAATAAAAGTAATATTACTTTCAAGTAATATCAAAGGTTCAAGATAAATTGCTTCACTTTATCATTTCAATAAATCAGCAGCATTATATTAGTAATATCTAATTAACGAAAAGTATTGTAACCATCTCCGTGAGGGCTACTGGCGCTTGTGTGCAAAAGAGGATTTTGGCGCCCTTTGAGGCATTTTGGATCATGTTTTTTTATTTTTTTAAGGTAGGAGGTAGGTAGGTAGGTTCTTGAAGTAAAGCAAAAAACTGAACTTTAGAAGTCATATTTATTTGTAGACTAAAATATCAAAATGAAACAAACAGAACAAAAACATAACAAATTGAATTCTTGTTCACACTCATTTTAAAACATTTACTTAAGTAATGGAATACAGACACGTTGACTCGTTGTTTATAAATACTAGAAAATAACCTAAAACTAGAAATCACATTTACTACTTTCTACTTATACTCAGATATTCTAAAAAATATGCAGATATTTCTAATAACAAATACCTAGAAAACTTCGTTTTGAAATCAAAAATGATAGCTAGGTCTAGGTGCAATAGAAAAATAAAAATAGCTATTGTAGTAGCGATATTTTCCGAGATTTTGCTGTTGCAAATTCATTAATTACATCGCTGAAATTTATATCGTCAAAAATTTCTTGTTTAATTGCTGATATTGTTAGCCCAGACAATCTTTCTTGAATCATTGTCGATCTAAATAATTTTTAATGATTTTTAACTTTGAAAAAGATCGCTCGCCAGAAGCTATAGATACAGGCAATGTCAAAAGAATTCTTAGTGAAATGCTTACGTTTGGAAAGGTGGAGATTAAATTGTTTTCAAATATATATTGTAAAATACTTAAAGGGTCAGTATCATCAGGTAATGAAAACAACTTTAACGCTTTAATTTCGTTAAACAGATCATTGGAGTCTATATCCTTATTATCCTGATCTGTCAGTCGCTCTTCAAGAATAGAACAATGTTTTAAAAGATCGCTATCACTTAATTTGAATATGTCGCTAAAAAATCCGAAAATATTATCATATTCATTTAATAAGTCAAATTGGTTTTTTAGAGGGCTTATTGTTTGATCTATGATTTTTAAGAAAAAACTAATTTTAAAGGCGGTTTTTGGATCATGGGTGGTCTCATCTCGGTGTTCATAGTCCAACAGTTCTGGTTTAAATTTCCTCCTAACCGTTGGTAATGGTGGAAAGTCTTCTTCAATTTCGAGAGATGATGCACTTCTTTCGCTTGCACAAGAATTTCTTGAAATGATTGGTCAGATCTATATTGCTCGAAGTGATCAACTAAATTTTTTAAGGTAAGTTTGGCATACTTTAATATTAATTGTAGCACTTTGCATTTGTTTGCTGACAATATTTATATGAAATAAAACGTCATGCAAAATAATAATTCCACAAATTGAAAATTTTGTACAGACGTTAAGAGGGAACTCGCTTTATGTCTTGCATCAATGTGAAAGAAATTATCTTCAGCCCCTTCTAGAAGACTTTCGCAAACCTTAATTGAATAAACTTTAAGGGGCTTTATTGCGTCAATTCTGCTGGACCATCTTGTCTCCCTTAGAGGCTTTAAACTTAACCCAGGGACATTTTTCTCAAAACATACCACCTTTTTGTGGATGACGAAAAAAATTTATATAACTCTTGCACAAGATTAAAAAAGTTTATTGTAGCACCTGACACTCTAGAAGCATCATTTACTGTTAAGTTCAAAGTATGTGCCGCACAAGGTACAAAAAGGGCTTTCGGATTCGCATCAAGAATGCGTTTTTTAAAGCCTAAAATATTTTCCCTTCATATTTGTCCCATTATCATAACCTTATCATCAATGTGTTTTAATTTTAAATTTAAATTTTTCAAATTTTCTATCACAAATGTATTTATCCCTTCTCCAATAGAGTCCAGTATTGGATTAAACGCAATAAAACTTTCCTTAACTTCAACCTTTTTTGAAGTGGTGTTAAGGACAACATACCTCAGAACAAGACTGATTTGCTCAGTATGACTAGTGTCTGGTGTACAATCTAATATTATTGAAAAATATTTTGAACTGCGAACCATTTCTAAAATATGATTTCTTACTTTGGACGACAATAATTCAATTATTTCATTCTGTATTTGCACGCCTAAATAATGAGTCATTTTAACATATTTTTTTGGGAGTTATACACTCGACTAACGTGCTGTCTCATCACTGAATCAAAAAGGCAATCATCTCAACAGCTTTTAGAAATTTTCCATTATCATGTTCGAAAAGCAATTGAGAAGAACCTTGAAATGCCAAGCATTGTGTAGATAAATACTTAACAATCGCAATAATTCTTTCCAACACGTCTCGCCAATATTTTTTTCCTTTTCTAAAATCCGCAGATGATGAGCATTAACAGCCATAGATGTCTCCAACATTTTCTTTAAATTTACCCAAGTGTTTATATAACTGTTGTGTAAAATTGACGTTTCGTGTCTCTTAATTAGCAAAGACAAGTGTTGCCAATCAGATACTCCATTTGTATCACAAAAAGCGTTAGGAGTTTTACATTTACAAAACAATTTACAACAAAAACAAAATACAGAATCTTTAGAAATAGAGTAAATAAGCCAAGCCCTTTCGACTATTTCTCCATTTGCTAGATTTCTTTCAAAGTATTTGCACGAAAACTTTCTCTTATCTTTATTACTAGAAAAGCTAAAACTGATGTCTATCAAGGGCGGACCACGTTTAACCAATATTCTAGCCATCTCATTGGTGATTCTTTCTGGCCACAAACTGGGGTCGGAAGGAATTATATCAATACTAGCCTCATTACAGCCTTCATCGAAAGGGTCACTTGTAGCAGGTATTTCGGTAGCTGACATTACCGAACTTTTTACATAAGCTGAATTACCTGAAGTGGATAGTTCAAGTGCTGTAGACGAGGATGGTGTCATCGCTTCATCGGGCTCTGCATCAGTAGAAGCTGTTTTGCTGCTACAACCGCTGCCACTTGTTGCAGGACCTGATGTTACTGTTGAAATTTTAGATGGTCCACTCACGGTTATT
This sequence comes from Cryptolaemus montrouzieri, assembly GCA_013387265.2. Lineage (NCBI taxonomy): Eukaryota > Metazoa > Arthropoda > Insecta > Coleoptera > Coccinellidae > Cryptolaemus > Cryptolaemus montrouzieri. The sequence goes on from JABFTP020000042.1 coordinate 47,361,359, forward strand.
GATATTACGGATTTAGAATCTTGAGATTCGGACGATTCGGTCGCACCAACATCGATAGTCTCCTTGGAATATCGATTGTTTGGCAAGAAATGCTTTAAAGATCCAACCATTTATCCCCTATCTTGTAGTCTCAGTTTCTTTTGCTCGCGAAATTTCGCACCTGAAGGTCTCTTTCTTTCATACTGAAAAAACAAATGAATAATTAGTACTCATGGGAATTAGGAATTAACGTCTAAAGTAACCACAATAATAAGCACCATGTGGGTAGGGTTAGATTCTTAAAAAGTTAACTAAGTAGCCAATAGTTGTCAACCCGTTATAGGGCAGATTATTATTGAGTAAGATATGTCCGATTAAAGTTTGCATATTTGAGTAAAAAGCAATTTGTTCGAGCACTTTCAGCTTGAATTCTTTCAAAAATAAAGGCAAAAAACATTTTAAACTAATTTGATGTTAAAGCCCAAAAAAATCCTACAAAATGCTTTTTTAAAAAGATCAATAAAAAAACCAAGCGAGTTATGGATAAAACCAGTTACTCTTTTAAACTCGTACATGCCATTTCAATTCATAAAAAGATATTTGGCTGAAAAAAAATGATTATAACCAGTATCCTATAAAGGGTTAATGTTGATAGTATAAAGTAGGGTATACTTACCGTTTTATGAAAAATGAAGCCATTGAAATTGCAGTCAGCAGCTATTCGGCACTTAATTTAAAAAAAAAAGTAGTAAACAAAATATTACACAACACAAAACCACTCTTGACAGAATAAAAATAACTTTATATGTAAAAATTAATAGGATTACTTGTTTTTATTGACTTGTTGCACGGTCCAGTAAACTAACTGATTTAAAAACGCTTTTATAGCGCTCTAGGCGATATTCATATCTGAACAAGAAAAATCAAGAAACTGCCGCCTGACATGTTCTCGCAACATATATATATATATATATATATATATATATATATATATATATATATATATATATATATATATATATATATATATATATATATATATATATATAATTTCGTGTGTGTATTTACACCTAATCCTATTTAATTTCTCAATTATTATTTTGATATTTTTTGGATCCTGGGTTTTGGCGCTGGTGTGCATTGCACACTTTGCACATACGGTTGCGGGGGCCCCGCATACAGGGTGAGATGCAAAAACGAAATGAACTCAATTGCACAACTAATCGTAAAAACGCAAAAATAGATTCCGAAAAGGCGCAAAGGATACAGGATTTCAGGAAATCCTGAAGAATTAATATTATCATAAAACCAGGGTTAGTTGGCAATAGACCAGCATATTAATAGATGTATGAAACAAGAAGCTTGAAAGTTTTTTCGACAGCCACATTAAGATGACTAGTTTATATTCCCCATTTCAGTTTTGGTAAATTTTCAGATATGCTTTTTCAAAAGTAATTCGTACAACTTCATACACATTAAAAGAAGAACTGAATATCTTCAACTATTCTCGATTACCAACGATTTCACTTTTATCTATTTGGAGTAGAGAAATGATTGAGATTTATGGAAATTCCAAGCAGCTTGTTCATCATCTTGAGAAATAAAAAATCAATCAACATAAGTGGAAGTTGCGAAATCGTATGTTCTATCGAACACATCATCATTCCGATCTCATCTGATCGACACACTGCCATAGAAGCCGATATATAAATTGTTGTTGATAGAAACTGGATGGATGACATAGTTCACAAGTAAAGTAATACAATGGGAATCTCGTTTTCTTCCATTTAATCAGTATTCAGCACGAGAATGAAAGTTATAAAAGTATCTTTACTCGTATGGCATTATTATCGTTCAATCAATTGAATTTGAACGAGCATAATTTGGGAAAACTAAGTACACTTGTAATTAGCGATTGAATATGGCATCGGTGAAGATGCGATGGGATCAAATAGTGGGTACCAAGGGCGTACCCAGCTAGGGGCAGAGTGGGGCAAAGTCGGCAATCCACGAAAATTTACTGAACTTGTGTTATCATCATGGGTTTCTTCAACGTCTTGTACATACTTCACTTCATTTTGTAAAAATATCAATATTTTAAATGTTTCTCTTTTTCTCGAATGGGAGTTGGATGTAGAAAGCCCTAATTGAATTTCAACGGCAACACAGTTTTTATAATATATAAGGCTTTCACTTGTACTAGTTACATGCATATTTTTGTTTGTCTTCATCTGGTTTTCTTGAATATTTCGATAGTGAACCCTATGAAACGAAAGAGAAATGGAAATGATAGAGATAATGACCAAATCGATGAAATTGTACTACCGAATTCATCACAGACGGATGATCAGAGTTCAGCACGACTAAAGATACAAGAAAACTCTTTTGAAAGTGACATTGGCTTTTATGTTGAAAGAGCTTTTGAGCTAACGACAGAAATGAGAAAAAAGTTGTTGCAAAACCCTTGGACTCCACCGAAATATTATGCTTTTGCTAGTTATGCGACTAGTTTGAAAAAAAAATTCAACTATTCCTGGTTATATCAATATGCACCTTGGCTAGGTTATTCAAGTCGCCTGAAGGGTGCTCTCTACTAACACTGTGTGTTGTTTCCTCCAGTTAGGGAAACTGTAAAGGGAGTCTTGGGATCCTTCATAGTAAAACTGCATTTGAGGTTCAAAGATATTCATGAAGACTGTCGAAAACATCTTTATGATTACTACCACAAAATTTTAACCGCTTCAGCAAAGGCTTTCCTTGAAAACGTTCCTGTTGATATTTGAATGCAAAATTCCTACCAGAAAATACACTCGGAGGCAAAATTAGCGGAACACTCGAAAATTTAACCAAATTCGAAGTCCGATATTTTTCCTAATTCTCAACGGATTTAGATGATTTTTTCGGCAAGTTATAGATCAACTCTTCTGCTTTGTACAAATTATAAGAGAAACAAAAAAATTTGAAAAAAATTTATACGGGGGCAAAACTAAAAGTGTTTTTTTTGTCAAAAATTCGTAACACCCTGTGGAATTTCGTGGTCCGAGTTGAAACGTACAATATCATGGTCTGTCAAGACACATCTTCCTACAGTAACGCCCTTCTTGTTTTATGCATTTATCCCTATTTTTACAAGAGATATCAATTTGAAGCGAAAAGTCACAAATTTCAAGAATTTATTTTTAATCTTGCGTAGGTGCATAACATCGGAGGTTAGCCAAAAAATAAAATCAAAATTAGAGAAGCGGAAATCTAACGAAATGAAAATTTTGAAATTCACTGGCCAATTTCACGCTCCGGGAGAACTCGAAGTACACTGGAAAAATCGTTGATTTTGCACATTTATTTTGAATTTTTTTGTGTGACACTCTATAATAATTATCATTCCTGTCCAAAATTGAGAGCAGGTGTGTATCCTGGCGATACACTCGTGAAATGAAATGAACATGTTGAGAAAAATGTTCATGATGACCCACAAAAAAACATTTGATTTTAGTAGCGAGTATGACCCCCCGAGCTCTTATTACAGCGCGCATACGATTTCGCATACTCCCAATGATGTTGTCTATCATCTGTTGAGGTATGTTGTCCCACTCTTCCACCAAAGCCAATGTCAGCTCTTCAACGTTGCCTGGATTCTGTTGTCGAACCCTTCTTCCAAGAATGTCCCAAACGTGTTCGATCGGGTTTAAATCCGGTGACCGCGACGGCCAGTCCATTCGTGTGATCCCAACTTCATTGAGATATTCTATCACTATGCGCGCAGTATGAGGGCGCGCGTTATCGTGCATAAAAAGGAAATTTTCCCTATGTAAGGAGCAAAAGGCACAACATGGGGCTCCAAGATTTCTGTTATATACCGATGGGCATTAAGTGATCCATTGCCAATAATCTCCAGTTCTGTTCGTACTCCCAAGCATATGCCACCCCATATCATAACTGACCCTCCACCGTATTGCTCAGTTCCTGCGAAGTTCGTTTGATTGTACCGTTCCCCTCGATGCCTCCATATTCTATCTCTACCATCCACGAAATTCACACAATATCGGCTCTCATCACTAAATAAAACTCGTCTCCACTGATTGATTGTCCATGCTACATGCTCCCTAGCAAACGCCAATCTTGCTACCCGATGGGCTCTATCGAGTCTTGGTGCTCTGGCTTGCGCGTATGATCTCAGACCAACTTCATTTAATCGTCTTCTGACTGTCCTCACACTGACGTTAATGTTATCCACTGCTTGTAAAAGGTTACGTGCCTGAACAGCAGTAAGACGAGGATTTCTTATGGTTTGATTGACGATGATGCCCGATTTCTTCCTTGTCCTCGCCTCCTCACGTACAATCCAGTTTCCCTGTAACGTCGGTAGATTCGATGGATAACCGACGTCGAGACACCCAACATGGTACCGACTGAGCGGTAGGTGCGCCCTTCCTCGATCAATGTAACTGCCCTTGCTACTGAGGTTGGTGGTAAATCTCTCATTCTGAATGAAAAATACCGTTTCGAATCGTAAACAGTAAAAGAATCACAAAACACCGCAACCGATCGAATTTGTATCAAATCAAAGAATGGAAAACTCTCATTCTTTAAACAAGTGCAAATGTGGTCATATACAAAAAAACGTGTGTTGTATTTCATATTTGATAAAAAAAGGTGTGCACATGTGTAAATGAAAAGTTTTATCAATGGTCCCAGAATTCGGTTGTGTATTTTAATATCTACCGACTGTTATCTCCTATGAATTCCTAATTTTCACCAAATTAACCAAATTGTCATCAATAACTAATGCAATTCGAACATAAAAATCGCAAACGACAATTTCGACACGCCTGAGTGATAATAAGAAAATTCCAAATTGATAGACGAATTTTAATGACAATTTCTTGATTCAATGGAATTTCTCCAAAATGGTGATTTTCCACTTGAAATTAAATATATTTTGCAAAAATAGAGATAAACGCATGAAACAAGAAGGGCGTTACTGTAGGAAGATGTGTCTTAACAGACCATGATATTGTACGTTTCAACTCGGACCATGAAATTCCACAGGGTGTTACGAATATTTGATAAAAAAAACACTTTTAGTTTTGCCCCCGTATGAAATTTTTTTCAAATTTTTTTTGTTTTCTCTTAGAATTTCTACAAAGCAGAAGGGTTGATCTATAACTTGCCGAACAAATCATCTAAATCGGTTGAGAATTAGGAAAAATATCGAACTTCGAATTTGGTTAAATTTTGGAGTGTTCCGCTAATTTTGCCTCCGAGTGTAGTTGAAGAAAATAGAAAAATGTTGTCGTCAATTATTTATTGCATACTATTTTTCGGTATCCACGATACACCTCTTAGATGCAAAGAAGAGGATGAAGGAGTTTTCTTCGATCTTCTATATTTAACAATTGATAGTGGCGACGAGACATTGGAACATAATTTAAAGAAATGTCACAAAGGCTCGGCACCTAATCTATCGAGACTGTGTGAGACAAGATGGTCTGAGAAATATAAGAGCATAAGAAAATTCTCTTAACATTTCCCAGAAGTGGTTAAATCTTTGGAAAAAAATAGCTGTAGTTGGAAACTGTAGGACAAGAAAATCTGCTAACACTGCATGAGGCTTTAACAAAGTCGTCATGTGTTGTAGCATTTGTAATAATTGCGAAATATTCTGCCCTTTTGACCTTTCAAACTTTTTTGCAGTACGCCACTGATCAGCGTACAATCAATTTTCGTCATCTTCGTTCAATTTAGAAACTTTTTTGACACTTGTAATTTTTTCGTATCTCCAACCGTTTTCGAGTGAAATCTTGTTGAATTTGAATTATTTGAATTGTATGTTATTCGCTAAATAAAAAAAAATAATGGAAATACTCGATAGATATGCCCAAAATTTGCTTTTATTTTGATAGCTCGTCTTCTGAGACTCAACTTATACTTATTCAATATCAAACTAAAAAAGAACAATTAAAAACTAAATAAATTGCTGAAAGTGTCCTCCACCTGCAAGAATACAGGCCTCTGTCCTTCTTCGCATATTATCACGCACTCTTTGAAATATTCCTGGGGTATTTCTTATCGTGTCACAAGAGGTTATTATTCGATTTCTCAATTCCTCTACAGTGTTCACTGGAGTGGTATAAACTAAACTTTTGAGATATCTCCATAAGAAAAAGTCTAAACTATTTAAGTCTGGGGACCTAGGAGACCATGGTTCTGGCCCACCCTGGCCTATTCATCGGTTGTTGAATTTATTATTCAAGAATTTCCAAGCTTCTCCATTAAAATGTGCTGGTGCCCCGTCATGCATGAACCACTTTATGTTTCTCACCAAAAGTGGCACATCCTCGAGCAATAAAGGTAACTCCTCCTCAATAAATTGCCGATAAGCGGGACCGTTTAGTCTGTTAGGCAAAATAATGGTCCAATCAAATAATTGCCAATTGTTCCGACCCAGACATTCAGTGAGAATTGTTCTTGATGATGAGAATCTTCAATCAAATGGGGGTTTTCCTCAGCCCCATAATGAAAATTGTAAAAAATGGTGCATCTGTGAACATTATTTCACTATTAAAATGAGCATTTTCTCTAATTTTATCTAAGAACCATCGGCAGAAATTTGGTCTTGAAGGAAAATCTCGAGGAAGTAGAATTTTGGCGTGTTGAATATGAAACGGGTATAATAAAAAATCGTGGAGAATTTTTCAAAGTAGAACATGTGAAATATTGAACTGAGTTACAATTTTTCTTGTACTCACATAAGGATTCAAATCAATACAATTCAAAACTGCTTCCTCAATATATGGAGTTCTCATAGTTTGAGTTGCACCTTTTAAATAATATTTGCAGTAAAAGTACCAGTTTACCTCAACCTTCTGTGGATATTTAAAAATGTTCGCCTGTCTGGTGTTACTCGATTTTGGAAGCGTACCTGATATAATCACCTAGCTGCTGTTGTGTTTCCGTCAGCCAGACCGTACATGTAATGGATATCAGCCAATTCGGGGTTAATTAAATTAGCCATTTTTTCTTATAGCAATAACTTCAAAAGTTTTGAAACTAATCGTTAATTTAAGAAACAATTCGAGCAGACACTGTTTCAACTTCAGCAACTGTCAGAATAAATAAATAAATGAAAAAAATCAAAGCCTACCAGTCATTTTCTTAATTAGAAGTGTTTTCAATTCAGCATACAAGCGTTTAATAATTGTTTGCTCGTTGACGGTCTGATATACGAAAAAATTACAATCGTCCATAAAGTTTCTGAGGTAAAAGAAGACATGGCTTCGGAAAAGAAAACACCTTGTAGATTCTAGTTGAAATTTAGCACGTGTAATGATGGAGGCTGTAAAAAATAGCTTGCATTCTGAATTTGGTCTGAATATCTCGAAAACTGCAGGAGTTTTGAAGAAAAAAACAATTTTTTCCGGAAATTTCCATACCCTTTATCTCCGTAACGAAGCTTTTGCGGACCTATGTTTATATGAACTTTTATTCTTGAAATTGTACGTAGATTTAGCCCCTCAAGTTGTGACGTACTATTATGTAACACCCTGTATTCATGGATAACGTGGGGAGAAAAGTAAAATTAAATAGCCATTTGGCGAAAAAACATGAAGTGTTCAAATCAGTGTGTCGTGCCAACCTTCGTCGAATGCTTTTTCAATGTCCAAAAATGCTTCTCTCTTGATATCCTCCGTGATTCTTGCAAGTTGTGTCGAATGACGTCCTCTAAATACAAATTCTAACGTCGCGATCGCTGTCTTTATACCGAGTGAAAATATTTCGCGAGGTAATTTCTCGATCCATTTATGACCAAAAGTTCCCATCAACATATGTTTGGAAACGCTTCGTCAGATATTTCAGTTTAATTTTTATGGTTAACACAGTTTTTCAGATACGCAAAATATACATAATCAGATCACAGAAATAATTATGAAAATCTACGGTACGGTACCTTTTCAGAGGTCATGTGTGCTTTCTACCCTACAACATTTTTTCCTGGACGATTTATGAAAATAAACTTTCTAGTTTTTGATTTTTTCAGTATTTGCTACAGTTTTTGTGAAAGAAATTGATCAATTTTATGTGTTCGATGAAAACATAATGTAAAGGAAGCGATCATAGTAGGTGCTGAAAATGGCCTCCTTCAGCTATTACACAGCAGTCTAGATGTCGACACATAAATCTTCGTATTTGATTGAAGAAGCTAAGAGTATCTTAATGACTACAGGAAATGATAATGTGGTTTCTTAGGTCTTCTTCATCTTGTACAATAATCCTGTATAGCAACGTTGTCAAATGTCCCCAAGTAGAAAAGTCAAATGGTTCAGATCAGGTGAACGAGCTGGCCAAAATTGGGCCTATACAGCGATCTGGATATGTTTCGTTCAAATGTTGAAGTGCTCCTATACTAAAATGAACAGAGGCGCATGTAGCGTTTTAAATAAATGAAATTTAAAAAAATCAAAGAGAAAAATTTTCCTCCAAAGCCCATCTACAAGATTGGTGTGAGTTAATTTTTTTGTAAAATGTATAAAAAGAAAAAGTTATTGAGCAAAAAAGAAAATTTTCATAGAAATTTTTTCACTATTTCGCTTATTACTTTTTTAATTTTAAATTTAGGCCAAAAAGTTATGATGTGAGCATATTTGTAGGCAAAGCGATTTGCTACAACGTATGTCTGTACAAATTTTTTGTAGGGCGTATAGTTTCCGATATATCGCGAAAAGGTATTTGCACCCATTTTTCCAATATGGCTGCTGGGGTACAAATAGTACAGGTATCATAGTTGTATAATTATTGATTTCAGATATATGCGTTCCTAAATTTTGTGTGATCGAAAGTTTGCGTTAATTTTTCCTTAAAAGTAGAATTTTTATCGGTAATCAAGGACGTGATATCAATAATTAGTCACATATCCCAAAAACATTCTCATTTGTACCCCAGAACCAATTGGTGTCGCTTTGCACCTTCTCCATTCGAAAGACTTTCTCAAGGTTAGTAGTCTTCACGGATGAATATGCATCCATTGGCGAAACCAATATCTAAATGCCATAAAATAGCATTAAAGTTTCAACAATGATTATCTTTTATGGAGGTTACCGAAGAAGGATATTACTTAGGAAATCATTAATTACCTCGGAATCATTATGGTGTCGAAATTGAATACCAACATCATTAATCCTATTTCGTTTAAGTTCACTTATATATTCGAAGGAACGGAAAGCTTATTGTTTCATATATTACCATACCAAATTATACAGTATGATTTATTAAAAACTGCACATTCAAGATATCTCAATAACTATTGCAGTTCCAAAAAAATATGTTTTCCAATTCAGTCTTCGTTTTGATCTAATTTTTGTGATCAAAAAGTTATGCTTAATAGTCGACCATAATGTAATAATAGAAACAAGCCAAACCATGCGTGAATTCATAGAGATATGACATAATAGAATTCCAAATGAGATAACTGACGATTTAACAGATTCCTTGTTTTCTCTCAACTGGATTCTTGAAAATAACTGTTTCATCGTAAAATCCGAATTTGTAGGAAGATAATAAATATAACAGAACTTCACCTACTTTGTCGCCTCATTTACAAATATGGAAATATGGGACTGGAGTTTTCAGACAGAACACAATTATTGTGATGAAAAGAAGTTCTTGTTACACCTCTCATTTCTAATCAAAATATTCAAACACATCATAACAATTAAGTGAAGATTCGTACCGAATCGCTGAAAATGTTACAGAAGGCTTGCGGTGAATCGACACTATCAAAAACACGTGCATATGAGCTCCGCCGTTTTAAACTTTTGGAAAGTAAAAAAAGCAAATTATACCAACAATTTTTACCAAGTATGACCATTTATTATAGGTGATCACATTAAATACATAATGTGAAATATATCATTATTGATATAAGGATGCTGCTGGTTTTTTGATTACGATTACGATAACGGTTTCTTCTAGGATTTCTGTTCAGCAAAATCTTCTATTATATCCCTAAAGTCAATTTGTTGAAGGATATCACTTTCTATGCACATAATTGACAATTATTCAGTCGTAGATTGTTGTTCGCAATTCATTCTTTATTCTCTTAAGCTGCAAAAATGACCGCTCTTCACTACAATTGGTAACCATTAGACAAAGGCAGGGTCTCCGCGAGGGCTACTGGCGCTTGTGTACAAAAAAGGGTTTTGGCGCCCTCAAGGCATTTTGGATCATGTACTTTTATTTTTTTTTTGAAGGTGGGAGGTAGGTAGGTAAGTGCTTGAAGTAAAGCAAAAACTGAATTTGAGAAGTCATTTATTTGTAGACTAAAATATCAAAATGAAACAAACCGAACAAAATCATAACAAAATAAATTCTTGTTCACACTCATTTCGAAACATTTACTTAAGTAATGGGATACAAACACGTTGCCTCGTTGTTTATAAATACAAGAAAATAACCTAAAACTAAAAATCACATTCTTTCAGGAACAAATAAATAAGTAATACTCTCTACTTATACTTAGATATTTTAAAAATATGCAGATATTTCTGATAACAAATACCTAGGAACTTCGTTTTAAAATAAAAAATGATAGCTAGGTCTAGGGCAATAGAAAAATGAAAGATAGCTATTGTAGTAGCGATATTTTCCGAGATTTTGCTGTTGCAAATTCATTAATTACATCGCTAAAATTTATACCGTCAAAAATTTCTTGTTCAATTGCTAATATTGTTAGCCCAGACAATCTTTCTTGAATCATTGTCGATCTTAAACAATTTTTAATGATTTTTAACTTTGAAAAAGATCGCTCGCCAGAAGATACAGATACAGGCAATGTCAAAAGAATTCTTAGTGAAGTGCTTGCGTTTGGAAAGGTGGAGATTAAATTGTTTTCAAATATATATTGTAAAATACTTTAGGAGTCAGTATCATCAGGTAATGAAAACAACTTTAACGCTTCAATTTCGTTAAACAGATCATTGAAGTCTATATCATTATTATCCTGATCTGTCAGTCGCTCCTCAAGAATAGAACAATGTTTTAAAAGATCGCTGTCACTAAATTTGAATATATCGCTAAGAATCCGAAAATATTATCATACTTAATAATAAAAAACAAGTACTGTGTTTTAAGGAATTTTACTTAATAATTGCGATTCGTAACGCGTTTCACTACACCGTAGCTTCTTCAGACGAATGAATATACAGAAAAATATAAATGAGAATATAACTATAAATGTTCTTGAGTAATTAAAAGCTTATTGGGTTGCTTCTTCTTAAGTGGTTATTTATGACAGGTATATCCAATAAAATTAAGGAATAGATTGCTTCCCGAAAAGATTCAATAGAGGTGAAGGGCTTAAATCGACTTGTTCATTGATGAGTCTACCTGAGTGTTTGTATTTATTTATTTCTAAAGTTTCCCAAAGATCTACCTTCCAATATTTATTATCTGTATGCAAAATTTCAAACTGTGGGTCGAAAGAATGATTATTTTCTAAGAGATGATTCGCGTAATTTGAATCTGATTTTTTATTTGAAAAACTGCGTTTATGTTCCGATGGGAACATAAACGCTCTATTGAATCTTTTCGGGAAGCAATCTATTCCTTAATTTTATTGGATATACCTGTCATAAATAACCACTTAAGAAGAAGCAACCCAATAAGCTTTTAATTACTCAAGAACATTTATAGTTATATTCTCATTTATATTTTTCTGTATATTCATTAATCTGAAGAAGCTACGGTGTAGTGAAACGCGTTACGAATCGCAATTATTAAGTAAAATTCCTTAAAACACAGTACTTGTTTTTTATTATTGATAATGGAATTTTACCAAGTAAAAGCCTCCCAAATTCAAATGTTATCATACTTACTCATTTAATAAGTCAAATCGGTTTTTTAGAGTGCTTATAATTTGATCTATAATTTTTAAGGAAAAACTAATTTCAAAATCATGAAGGGTCTCATCTCGGTTTTCATGGTCAAACTAATTTGGTTTAAATTTCCTCCTAACCGTTGGTAATGGTGGAAAGTCTTCTTCAATTTCGAGAGAGGATGCTACTTCTTTCGCTTGCACAAGAATTTCTTGAAATGATTGGTCAGATCTATATCTAAATTTTTTAGGTAGGTTTGGCATACTTTAATATTAATTGTAGCACTTTGCATTGGTTTGCTGACAATATTTATATAAAATAAAACGTCATGCCAAATAATAATTCCACAAATAGATTGAAAATTTTGTACAGACGTTAAGAGGGAACTCGCCTTATGTCTTGCGTCAATGTGAAAGGAATTATCTTCAGCCACTTCTAGAAGACTTTCGCAAACCTTAATCAAATAAACTCAAAGAGGCTTCATTGCGTCAAATTCTGCTGGACCAAATTGTCTCACTTAGAGGCATTCTGTATTTACACGCCTAAATAATGAGTCATTTTAAGAGATTTTTTTGGAGTTAACGTTCTGTCTCATCACTGAATCAAAAGAGGCATTAACAGTCATAGATGTCTCCAACATTTTTTAAATTTACACAAGTGTTTATATAAGTGTTGTGTAAAATTGACGTTTCGTGTCTCTTAATTAGCAAAAACAAGTGTTGCCAATCAGATACTCCATTTGTATCACAAAAAGCGTTAGGAGTTTTACATTTACAAAACAACTTACAACGAAAACAAAATACAGAATCTTTAGAAATAGAGTAAATAAGCCAAGCCCTTTTGACTTTCTCTTCATTTGCTAGATTCTTTTCAAAGTATTTGCATGATTCTCTTATCTTTTTACTAGGAAAGCTAAAACTGATGTCTATCAAGGGCGGACCACGTTTAACCATTATTCTAGCCATCTCATTGGTAATTCTTTCGGGCCACAAACCGGGGTCGGAAGATATTATATCGTTACTAGCCTCATTACAGCCTTCATCGAAAATGTCACTTGCAGCAGGTATTTCGGTAGCTGACATTACCGAACTTTTACACAAGCTGAATTACCTGAAGTGGATTGTTCAAGTGCTGTAGACGAGGATGGCGTCATCGCTTCATCGGACTCTGCATCAGTAGAAGCTGTTTTGCTGCTACAACCGCTTCCACTCGTTGCAGGACCTGATGTTACTGTTGAAATTTCAGATGGTCCACTCACAGTTATTGATATTACGGATTTAGAATCTTGAGATTCGGACGATTCGGTCGCATCAACATCGATAGTCTCCGTGGAATCTCGATTGTTTTGCAAGAAATGCTTTAAAGTAACCACAATGATAGGCACCACTAGGTAAAGGATAGTGTAGGAAATATTCTTAAAAAGTTAACCAAGTAGCCAATAGTTTTCAACCCTTTATAGGGCAGATTATTATTAAGTAAGATATGGCCAATTAAAGTTTGTATATTTGAGTAAAATGCAATTTGTTCGAGCTCTTTCAGCTTAAATCCTTTCGAAAATAAAGCAAAAAGATATTTTACTAATTTGTTAAATAGCCCTTAAAAACCCTACAAAATGGTTTTTAAAAAGATCAATAGCATAAAAACTGAGCGAGTTATGGATAAAACCAGTTACGTTTTCAAACTCGTACATGACATTTCAATTAATGAAAAGATATTTGTCTAAAAAAATTAATTATAACCAGTATCCTATAAAGGGTTAATGTTGATAGTATAAAGTAGGAACACTTATCATTTTATAAAAATCAAGCCGTTGAAATTGCAGTCAGCAGGTATTCGGCACTTCATTTAAAAAAAGTAGTAAACAAAATATTACACAACACAACACCACACTTGACAAAATAAAAATAACTTTATATGTAAAAATTAATAGGATTACTTGTTTTTATTCCCTTGTTGCACGGTCCAGTGAATAACTGATTTTATATCTACTCCTATTTAATTTTTCAACTTTTATTTTAATATTTTTTGGACCCTGGGTTTTTCGACCCTGAAGGATGGCGCCCGTGTGCATTACACATTTTGCACATATGGTTGCGGGGCTCTGGACAAATGAATATTTATGTAGATTTCATAAGGTTATATTGAGATATTCAAATCCGCTGATTACTTTGCTATGTTTTTCAAATACTGGCTTAAATGAAAACATTCTATTTTGAGCTCATCTTCATTAATGTCTTTATTATGAAATTCTGCAAATTCCTTCCATTTTTGGTCAACTCACCAGATTCGATTGTTGTTAACTGACAAAGAAAACTGAAGCGACTATCAGTATATACACGAAACTTTTCCTTACCTCTCAACTGTGCAGCCTCTGTTGATCCTTCAAAACAGTGATGCTTGTGCTGCAAAATCTTTTTCTTTCAAATGTATCTTTGAAGTCAGCAAATGGATTATTTTCTTTAGCAGCCGTTTCGTATTGATCTAAATTGCGTGCGTTATTGACATAATTGATCAGAGGTTCGTAATTTTTTCCCATATTTTTATTAAGCTTTCGGCTTCATTTCTAGTGTTTCCTGATTGATTGATGTGACTTGTGATTGAAGACAATGCTTCAGACATACTTAAATAACCATATCGCAAAGCATTTATATCATTGGCACGCGCAGACCATCTAGTTTCGGAATGAGACTTCTGTACTCTATTTGCACTTAAATACTCTGGTAGAAATTTTCCATCGTTTTTTCGAAGCCGGGAAACAATTGAAGAATTTGAAAGAATATTACTGCTTCAGTAACACATTCAACAGCCTGAGCACCTACTAAATTTAGCGAATGTACTGCACATGGAACGTGAATCGCAAACTTTTTCATTCTTGAGTGAACACCAGAGTACTTTCCAGACATGTTTGATGCATTGTTGTAGGTCTGTAAAGGCGTTCAAAAAGTTTAAAATGGTATCTGCTATATATTGCCCATTATGTTCATCCATAGGCAAAAGTTGCAAAAATCTCTTAATATGCTGCCCGTTTTTACGTATCTAACTATGGAAGTCAGTTGGTCAACGTGGGAAAGATCTGGTGTACAATCTACCCCAGGGGTGCTCAAACGGCCGAATGCTTTTTGAGTAGATCTCGAGAAGAAGAATTTCTAATAAGTAGGAAACTAAACTACAAAAATTTGTTACGTAATAAAATAACACTCTGTTAGCGGCAAAAGGCGGCTTTTTCAAAACAGCGCGCGGTACTTGTCAAAGAAAAGCTGCGTTTTAAATTCTTGCCGCTTTTCTTGAAATTATGTTTGACGGAAACATTCGAGACTTTCGTTCACGCCGATATAAATGTTGCGCCAGCAGGAATTGGAGTCATTATGAATTGTAACTTACTACGCCGATACAAAGTCTATTATTAAATAGTACAAAATGAGTGCAGCGAAGAAATCTAACGTATCATTTTAATAACGATTGGGACGAAGAATTTTTCTTTTGTATGGTGAAGGATAAGTGCATTTGTCTTATTTGTCGTGAGTTAGTTGCAATACCTAAGCGTGGTAACTTAGAGAGGCTTCCTAAAACGGTTCATAAAAAGTATATTCCGTCACATAGTGAATTAAAAACACGAAAATTACGTCATTTGATATCTTGTTTGAAAAAAGAACAAACCATATTCACAAGACCAGCCAAACAATCGAAAGCTGCTACGATCGCGTCATTTATGATATCTCATATATTGGCGAAACACAAGAAACCATTCGAAGATGGATCGGTTGTGAAGAAAGCATTTATTGAAGCGGGTGAGACTTTATTCGGAGATTTTAGAAAATAGAAATCATGTCTGCTATTAAAGAACTTCGGTTATCTCGTCCGACTATCACTAGGCGTATTGAAGTCATGAGTCAGAACATGATATGAAATGTAGATACTTTTCTTTACAGTTCGACGAATCCACCGATATGAGAGACACTGCCAAGCTGTGTATTTGTATTCGAATGGTATTCAATGACATGCTGGCTAAGGAAGATTTTTGACAATCATTCCTCTGAACCGAAGATCCGTGGCGAAAATATATATGACGATTTATTCAATTTTGTAAAAACTACAAGCTACCTATATATAAATTCGTGTGCATTACAACCAATGGAGCACCACCAATGACTGGAAACAAAAACGGTTTCATGGTATTGGGTCGAGCTAATGAGATTCATCTCCTTAATTTTTTCGTTTCATTGCATTATACATCAACAAGTTTTGTGTTCAAAAGTTCTAAACACGGATGAAATTATGGGCATGAAACAAAATTGTGAATTCCATGCGTGCACGTAGCTTGCAACGGCGGCTCTTTAAGTTGTAGTTGGAAGATAGGGAGTCAGCTGAACACACTGATTTAGTTCTTCACACGGACGTCAGGTGGTTGAGTCGCGGAAAATTCCTAGAAAGGTTTCAAGAATTATTTCCCGAAATAACAGCTTTTCTAGACGAAAGAGGTGATGCCACTCAGATGTTGAAGAAGGAAAAATTGCTGACTGATTTGGCATTTTTGACTGACATCACAATGCACATTAACACCTTTAACTTGGAGCTTCAAAGTTAAGGAAAAACTTTTATTGAGATGATTTTGTTGTTTTGTCTGCCGTTCGGGGAAATATGATCATGTTTCTGCCAAAATTCAAGAATTGAAATGGTTCAAGATTCATCACTTATTTCATTCTGCATTACTACATTGATACCACGCTTTTTACGTTCGGGTGAACCTTCGTAAGAAATTAATATATAGAAGTGGTATGCGCACTATTCAAAATGCTGACTGATTTGGCATTTTTGACTGACATCACAATGCACTTAAACACCTATTTGTGATTTTGGAACCTTTAGCGTATGAACAATGAAGACATTATATCACTACACAAAACTTCAACCTTAACTCTTGACGCGCGTTTCGCTAACTAAGTTAGCATCATCAGGAGATGATATTATATATATTATTATCTTCTGGTGATGCTAACTTAGTTAGCGAAAGTCGCGTCGAGAATTAAGGTTATAGTTTTGGTGTAGTGGTGATATAGTGTCTTCATTGTTCATGCGCCAAAGGTTCCAAAACATAGTTGAGATGGCTTCACGGTCAACGGAACAAAATAGGTACAGTATATTATCATCTCCTGATGATGCTAACTTAGTTAGCGAAACTCGCGTCGAGAGTTAAGGTTAAAGTTTTGGTGTAGTGGTAGTATAGTGTCTTCATCACTTAAACACCATTATTATCTTGGAGCTTCAAGGTAAAGAAAAATTGAGATGATAAGAGCAATTAACGCATTCAAAAGTAAATTGCAACTTATAATAGATTAAATGAAAAGAAAGGATCTGAAACATTTTCCTACTTTGAAAGCAAAGATTCCTCAGTTGAATTATGATACGTATGAGCCTGAATTATCAAATATTTTGGAACAATTCGAAATGCGTTTTTATGATTGCAGTAAATTGGCAAATATAGCATCCTTTATGAGTTATCCTTTTTCATGTGGAAACATTGAGGAATTAGCTACTGAAATAGCAAGTCAGTTTAATATGAACTCATTTTCTGTTGAAAATGAGTTGGTGCAGATTATATCAGATATACATCTCAAACCAACAGCATCTGATACAAATTTCTGATGTTTTATATCTGAAGATAAATATCCGAATCTAAGGCAAATCGCCCTTCAACTGACGGCAATGTTTGGGTCAATTTGTGCGAGTCTGTATTTTCTGAAATGAAGATAATTAAGTGAAAATATCGCAATCGACTAACTGACGATCGTATGTCATCAATCTTGCGATTAGCACTCACCATTTGTAACTCTATTATTTTGTAACAACCAATAAGGTCGCAATTTTGAATAACTATGAGTCTTTTCATTGATATTATAGAAAAGAAAGTTACTAATCCTAACTCAAACCTTGACTAAAATAATGTATATTGTGCGGAAAGCTAATATTCATATATGCTATGGTACACCCTACCTAGGTAGATATGTAGGGTGTATCTTGTATGTAGGACAACCCTGCATTACACATACTTGAAGTCTCTCCGAGTCGATCCCAAGTAGTCTAAAAATATTGAGATAGAACTCCAGCCGTTCAAGTTTGAGTACCTGCTTTACATGCATTGAATTCTGCTGATCCTCTTTACTTACAACGAGCTAGAAATAATCGATATTGAATGATCTTCAGTATTTCTATGATGCCAAACAAAATCGCGAAAGTCCGATTGAAAAATTCATATCTTTCTTTCGTTTGATTTTAGGTGACAATTATATTGATATTCTACAATAAAAAAATAATGAAAACAAGTACTGTGTTTTAAGAATTTCACTTAATAATTGCGATTCGTAACGCGTTTCACTACACCGTAGCTTCTTCAGACGAATGAATGTACAGAAAATAAGAATGAGAATATAAATATAAATGTTCTTGAGTAATTAAAGCTTATTGGGTTGCTTCTTCTTAAGTGGTTATTTATGACAGGTATATATAATAAAATTAAGGAATAGATTGCTCCCCGAAGAGATTCAATAGAGGTGAAGGGCTTTAATCGACTTGTTCATGAATGGGTCTACCTGAGTGTTTGTATTTATTGATTTCTAAAGTTTCCCAAAGATCTACCTTCAATATTTATTATCTGTATGCAAATTTCAAACTGTGGGTCGAAAGGGTGAAAGATGATTCGCGTAATTTGAATCTGATTTTTATTTGAAAAACTGCGTTTATGTTCCGATATTCTAATATTAAAATTTCTATGTGTTCTACAAATTGAAATTATCACAGTCATTACAATTCAATCTATAAACACCTAAAATATTGTTTTTACCTGATTTGGTTTTATTATTTTCATATATTTGCCTAAATTATTATTAGTTCGAAAGCTATGTTGAAATTATTGCTACTCAAGAATGATTTCAGTTTCTCACTTGTAATGCCAACGTAGGTTAAGGTGTTGAATTTTGTTTCAATTTATCGACAGGGTAAACTTCTTTCAATGCGATTCTACTCTGTTTTTATTTAAAATATTAGTTATTAGTTTGGGATTGTAACCATTATTTTTGGCTATTTGTTCAATCAAATTAACGGTAACACCGTCACCGCGATTAGTAAAACGGATTATATTTTCAAAACTGAAGAATTCTTAACAGCCGAAAACTATATAACATCAACTAAGGATCCTACCGCAAAATTAAACAAATAGCCAAAATAATGCTTACAATCCCAAACTAATAAATAATATTTTAAATAAAAACAAAGTCGAATCGCATTGAATGAAGTTTACCCTAGCGATAATTTGAAAAAAATTCAGCACCCTAGCCTACGTTGGCATTACAAGTGAGAAACTGAAATCATTCTTGAGTAGCAATAATTTCAACATAGCTTTCCAAACTAATAATAATTTAGGAAAATATATAAAAATAATAGAACCAAACCAGGTAAAAACAATAAATCAGGTGTTTATAGATTGAATTGCAATGACTGTGATAATTTCTACATTGGTAGAACACATAAAAATTTTAATATTAGAATATCGGAACATAAACACAGTTTTTCAAATAAAAATCAGATTCAAATTACGCCAATCATCACTTAGAAAATAATCATTCTTTCGACCCACTGTTTGAAATTTTGCATATAGATAATAAATATTGGAAGGTAGATCTTTGGGAAACTTTAGAAATCAATAAATACAAACACTCAGGTAGACTCATCAATGAACAAGTCGATTTAAGCCCTTCACCTCTATTGAATCCCTTCGGGGAGCAATCTATTCCTCAATTTCATTGGATATACCTGTCATAAATAACCACTTAAGAAGAAGCAACCCAATAAGCTTTTAATTACTCAAGAACATTTATATTTATATTTTCTGTACATTCATTCGTCTGAAGAAGCTACAGTGTAGTGAAACGCGTTACGAATCGCAATTATTAAGTAAAATTCCTTAAAACACAGTATTTGTTTTTTATTATTGATAATGGAATTTTACCGAGTAAAAGCCTCCCAAATTCAAAAAAAATAAAAAAATACATTATGCCATTTGAACTAACAAAGATGATGTCAACTTTCGGTATAACCAGAAGTGCCACAGCATTGAAAATATTTGTGGAACCGAGTTGTAATAACATTCAACACAACAACAAAAATCTCCAATCGGTGATTCTTTTCAACATATAAATTTAATATCCCATCTCGCGTGGACATCCTGTATAAGTGAGTTCATTTCCTGTAGCTGACACTTGAAAATGATCTGATCGTCGAAGCCGGTCGTGTTTGTAAAAATAAAATTGTGGAGAGTATAAAATAAAATATATTTTACTTTATCACACTTTCTATTTCAATTAAGCAAACCGCAATCTATATCTAGATCATAAAACAGAATAAAGTCAAGAATATGCAACAAATATCGTTGTAGCAAAAGGAGGGAAGTGGTCGTTTAGCTGATTTTTTGCGATCGATTTTGGTGTCTGCTTCTGTTCTTAACCGGAAAGCAATGTTTTTCTCCTGTAGTATAATCGCATTTTCAGTTACGTAATGAAATATTCTAATTATCTCGAAACGTCACAGTTGACTGATCTGAAAAGAATAGTTTTCAGATTCTTCAAACTCACTGACTATGCGATTATTTAAATCCCGGAATTATAACACTGATTATAATTAAAAAGGTTCGAAGTTAAATACGAAGTGTTCCAACATCGACTTGCAACATTTCATCAGAGTGAAGTTGATCCAAAAGAAATCTAAATTTCCTTCGGAATTTTTGATATGAACTTACTGGATTGTCATTTATACATTCTGCCAGAAATTGGCAATGAAACACAAAATATTTATTTTTCATTCAAATTTATTGATGATGAATTTTGGAAAAAAAAGTCGACCGGAGTTATATCAGGTGAATGCGGTGGTTGTTCGATGGTATTTGTTGAGTTTTTGGTCAGAAATGCAATTGCAATGATATCCTCAAAATACTACTTCGAGGTACTCGAACAGAGAAGACATAAAGGAGAATTCGCAGTGAGAACTGAGGTCGATTCCGAAAAAAGCGTTTTGATGATTGGATTATTAGTTGATGTAATTGTATTATTTCGGAAGAGGCGTATCCTAAAGGGATACAATAAATTTGAAAGAAAAATAAATATTGGAACACACCCCGGTCTATAATAGACGATGCAAAATACATCGCTTTTATGGAAATTGCAATACCTGAATTATCTTATTTTCTTCCCACATTAATTACATCTGAGACCGAATGAGATCGATCCAATGAAAATCCAGGTGATCGTCTAGTACCTGAACTTGCCTTAAGTTCTTTTTATAAATCGAAAGTAAACTTCATAACATTTCAAATTCAAATAGTTACCAAGTTATTGGAATCAGTATATAATCATATCATTGCGTTTCAATAATGTTGCAAGTTAGGTGAACAAATGTTGAAATCAATATCAAAGAATTTAAGCACACTTCAAATAATTTGTCATGTTAGGAGAACAACTGTAAAAGTCAATGTGAAATAATTTCAGTACATTCCTAATTTTGCCAAGTTATGAAAACAAATGTTATAAATCAGTCTATGAAAATAACTCCACGAAATAAATATCGGATTATGTCAGTATAGTTCAAATAGATCATTTGCCAAGTAAACAAAAATGTGTGAAAATAATTCGGAGTTTAAGAAATCATTATTTCAACTCGTCCTCAATGCAATCAGAAATAACCAAGCATATATTTCAAAAATATGCGTGAAATTGAATGGTGAACAGATATATTGAAGAGAAATTCAGAAAGTATTCACCTGTGGAACACAACGGGAATTGTAATTTTTTTTCCCTGTCGGGCTTCTCGCAGAGGAACAATCTGCGTCTTCCATCTTTCTGGACTCACAATACGTATGATTAAACAATTTTAATTCTGATGAATTCACTAGTCCTTACCCCTGTACTCCCTCTACCCTTGGTACTCAAGTACCTTTTACATAGTCATTTAGAACGCGTTCCTTCGTCGCGACTAGATAAAATACCAACTAAAGAAAAGATAATCATATTAGGAGACCTTAACGCTAGAGTAGGTAACGAAGTAGTAAACGGGGTAAAACAAAAATATAACGAAGACGTGATTAACAGAAACGGCGAAATGTTGACGGAATTTTGTGCACAGAACGAGTTATGAATTAATAACACTTTTTTCCCTCACAAAGAACAACACAAATATACTTTCTACGATAACCGAAACAACAAATCCATAATTGATTTCAATATCACTAACCGAATGTTTCTTCCCAACAAATCTTAGATGTAAGAGTTTTGTCATCAGCTAACATTGGAACAGACCACAAGCTCGTTCTAGGGAAACTGAAGATGACAACTCAATTAAAGAATAAAACACCATCTGTAAAAACTGAAAAATTTAACGTAGAATCGCTCAACAATGAGAGCACAAAACAACTTTATTGAAACCGTTGGAAACAGTATATAAACTCGTAATCCAATATTGCAGCAAGATAACCCAAACATAGCATGGCTCAAACTAAAAGAAAACATATACAAGGGTGCCAAAGAGGCCTTGGGAACCCGCACGGTATCACAGAACGGCAAACCTAATAATAAACCCTGGTTCACCACTGAAGTCAAAAACATTACAAAGTAAAAAAAAACAAATATATCTAGAATATAAGAACCATCCGACACCAGAGAACCTAAATAGATACATAGAAATAAGAAATAGGGTGAATAACAGAGTTCGGGAAATTAAAGAAGAATACTGGCAGAGATTTAGTGCTGAAATGGAAGCGGATATATACGGAGCGCAAAAACGAATTTGGAAATTATTAAGGGGTATGAAAAAGGACACCAATGAAACTATACAACTGAAAACAATCACAAACGAAACATGGGAAAATACTTCAAAAATCTTTACACCGAATCAGAATATGAAGAAGAACCCCCAGAAGAAGACTTAGAAAACGACATTATAAAAGAACCGGTAACAATCACGAAAGAGCAAGTAGCTATGGCAATAAGTAAACTTAAAAATAGGAAAGCTCCAAATGAAGATAAGATAACAAATGAGATGATCAAATATGGCGGAGAAGCCATGAGAGAAGAGTACACAAAACTGTTTGACATCATAATTCAACACGAAAAAATACCAGAAGAATGGAAAAGAAGTGTAACAGTGCCTATCTTTAAAAAAGGAGACAAAACAAATCCTGCCAACTATCGCGGAATAACCTTGTTAAGCACCTCTTTGAAACTGCTTACAAAGATTCTTGCCGATGACATAACGTCAACAATGCCAATCAGCGAATAGCAACAAGGCTTTCGAAAAAACCGGTCCACGGTCGATGCACTATTTATAACAAGGCAATTAGTAGAAAAGTCTCTTGAATATAACACTCCAGCATATCTTTGTTTCACAGACTTAACGAAGGCCTTCGACAGAGTCCAACTGAAGGATGTAATCAAGATACTGGAAAACAAAGAGGTACCCAAAAAATATATAAGACTCATAAAAGATCTGAACACTAATACAACAACGCAAATACGAACAAACCACACCCTAACGCAGCATTTTGGAACAACGTCGGGCATCCGCCAAGGTGATAGTCTTAGCCCTCTACTATTTAATACTGTTATGGACCAACTTGTAGAGACCGTTAAAAACTTGGGACTAGGATACCGCATGGGAACCTACAAAATTAACATCTTATGCTATACTCATTCAGAATCAGAAGACGACCTACAAAGAATGTTATACGCCTTTAGCAAACGCGCGAAAAATTTCAATATATACATATATAAATCTCAACAAGTAAGACAAAATGCATGACCATAGCTAAGGAACCTCTGCGCTACAAGTTAACAATAGACAACGCCACTATAGACCAAGTCATGTCGTTCGAATACTTAGGGTGCAAAATAACAAGCACAGGATACCTTGAAGATGAAGTGAGGAGACAAGTGAACAAAGCAGCTGCAGTATCGGGACATCTTAAACAACCAATTTGGGGAAATAAACACCTCAGTATACCATGCAAATCCAGAATCTACAAAACATGTGTGCGACCAATTATGACATACGGGGCAGAAACAGGAGCGGAAACGTCGGTAACGCTAAGAACTATAACCGGTTACACATTGAATGACAGACAAAGAAATACCGACATAAGGGAAAAATGTGAAACAGACGATATTGTAAGATGGGTAAGAAAAAGAAGAAGAGAATGGAACCAGCATGTAAACAGAATGACCACAGATAGAATAGCCAAAATCGTATATGACAACATACCACACGGAAGAAGACCCGTTGGACGACCACCAAAACGATGGCGGGACAGTTGGCAATCAACTTCACAAGAACTGCTGCAGGGAAACCGGAACTGAACAAGCGCTACGCCTTCTACACGGTGAAGAAGAAGAAGATCTTGAATACGAAGGGGTGTTTAATAACTATCGATGATAACGTCGAATATCGTCTACGCTGGATTTCTTATCTAAGCTGGGATGAATTCTTTCGTCACGATTTTTACGCTTTTGGGTGATTTCAAGTCGCTTTAAAATACGTGATATTTCACTACATTGAGAATTTGAAATGAAGTTATTGAATTCTGGAAAATGACCGTCTTTTCACTGTAATTTTGAATTCAGATGAACTTTATATAATTGAAATGCAAGTAGATCTACACAACACAATCACAATTGATAATTAAATTCAATTATATTGAAATCGAGAAATATATGGATATTTTTAGCAAATGAACAGAAAAAATGGACGCCAGTTCTGGGTCGTCTCAATATTTTGTTTCATTAACCAATTCAATTAACAGAATGTACTTCTTCTTCCAACGAGAATTTGACCCTCCTCAAACTCCGGAAAGAGTGATAATGCCAAAAAATGCTGAGACAGGTAAATTTTTAATACGGAGTGACATGAGGAAAGAAGCCCCCACCCGCAGCATGCCGAACACATCATAATGGAAAAAAGGTCTTTCAGTTATTTACTCGAATATTTCACTTTCAAAATGTTGAACTATCATACAGGGTGTTTTGTCGCAACGTAATTTATTATTCATTAATGTAAATTAAAGGAGTTTGTATTTTATTCGTCTTGTTCTATCCGACGGATTTCGATGATTATTTTTTGGAAGGAAAGGTGCGGACGCGATGATTTGTTATCACGTCTTGGAAATCACCTAACACTCGCCTTTCTCAATTTTAAATAGATCTTTCGACAAGTAAAAAATGAATAAAATAATTTGGAGTTGTGATTATTTATTCGTTATTTAAAGTACCTAGCATATATTGGACGGGAACTGGAATTCTTCTTTCCCTATCGACCTACCCGTGAAAGTAAAATTCACGTCTTCTATTTTCTGCAGGTTACGTGCAATTGAATAATTAAAATGATAATTCACATTCTTGTACACGAGAACTATGGAATAAAAAATGAAGGTTAAAAGTCAGAAATTTTATTATCTCATTTGCTATTGTTGTAAGAAGGGGTAAAAAATGGTCACTCCCTGGTCTGATCTCGAAAGAGAGTGGACTGGACCACTGCGAGTCTCCGAGATCTACCTCGGACAATCATGTGAATACCTCAGTCACCGAAAAAAGTGGACTGAACCACTAAAACGCGTACTCGACCATATTCTTTACTGGTAATGAAAACGGGTTACCAATTCTCCTAGTCAGATCCATTTTCGATTTCCGCTGGCGAGTTGACTAGACCCCTGCGAGTCTCAGAAAAAGAATCGCACATAGGAACATTGGCACTCCGCACCCAAAAATACAGTCGTCTTTGTGTATTCTAGGGACAGAACGGGCCAACGCCTCTCCCGGAGGGCTAGTGAACTGTACCACTACAAACCCCAAGGGGAAATCGAAATACTCACAATCGAATCAGCATCACTCACAGACTGAATTCACAGAGCTTTGATCGCGGTCGCGAAAGTGTAATGATTATCGGGAATAGCGTCGAATTCTGTTTGCGCTCGATTTCTTATCTGAATTTGGCTGCATTCCAACGACATAACGGATGATTTTAAGCTGCTGTACAAAATAGGTAATATTCCACTACATTGAGATAAAGGGAGATAAATTTGCCGCTATTTCTGAACTGTCAATATAAAACTGTCATTGCAATTTGATTTAACAAGTGGAAACTAGTAGAAACTAGAGCATTTCCCCAACCACTTTGCACCGTATTTTGCATCTTGATCTGCATCTCCATCACTATAAAGTACAGTTAATACAAGAATTGAAGCCAACTGATGTCGAACAACGCCGTATATTTGCTGATTGAGCGCTGGAAGTCCATAGTCGAAATCTTGGTTTTTTGAACCAAATTATTCTGAGTGATGAGATCCATTTTAAACTTTCTGGGTAGGTCAATGAACAAAACGGCCTCATTTGGGGATCCGAAAAGCCAAAAGAAATACTCGAACAGCCTCTTCATTCGAAACGAGTGACTGCTTGGTGTGGTTTTTGGTCGGGAGGTGTCATCGGGCCACAGTTCTTTGGAAATGAGTGTAATTGAAGTGAATGGAAATCTTTACTGTCTTTTTTTGGCTTGCACAGTATTGATTTTCAACAAGATGGCGCTACGTGTCACACAGCAGGTGAAACAATGGCTCTATTGCAACATTTCTTGAACGTGTGATTTCTTGCTATGGAAACGTGAATTGGCCTCCTAGATCATGCGGTTTAACACCACTAGACTTCTTTTTTTTGGTGCTACGTTGCAGATAAGGTTTACGCCAATGCTCCAGCAAAGATTGAGGCACTCAAATACAATATTTGAGCCGTTATACGTGAAATGCCACCGAATTATACGAAAACATAATGAAAAATTTCCTACAAAGAATAACCATTAGCAAAAAGAGGTGAGGTGGAGACTCACCAGATATCGTGCTTCATTATCAACCTTAGAGTTTGTACTTCATTCTAAAATAGAACCACTTTTCCTAGAAAAAATGGCGTTTTACCCATTATTGGAATGAAATTATTAAATAATTCTGGCAAGCGACCGTCTTTTCATTGTAATTTCAGATTTAGAAGATCTATGTAAATGTTTTTCAGGTGGATTTACAAAAACGAATATTCGAAATTTGACAATAGCATTCAATTAGATCAAATACGTTCTGTTAAAAAACGTACCTGAAATTGATTATGTACAAAATCTGCTTGAAAAGACTGTCAACATTTTTGTTGTTGCTAAGTTGTCACAACTGTTTTCTATACTAACGCGAGTTTGAAAGCGATCTGTCACTTAGTTTGTTCACAGTGTTCGATTTTGTTAGTTCTCACAAGTGCGTTTTGCGATTTTTACAATGAATAAAAAATCGAACCAAGAATTTGTCTCAAATTTTTTATTGCAAATGGAATTTCGCGAACCGAAATGAGAATTTTAGCTGAATAAAAGAATAGACCCCGGATCTGGGTCGTTTCATTGTTTGTTCTCTTTGGAAATTTTAATTTATGGTAATAATGGAACGCAAGTTGGGATATTTGATCGCAGCAAAATGTACTGAAGAAGTGCTGTTGGAAGACTTAAGTAGGACTTATACAAGATAACATTTATCGTGAATTTTATATTAAACATTATTTTTAAAATTGTTTTACACTGACGCGACGTGAAATTGAAACCCCTTTACTTGAAATACTCATCGTGAAGTTCATTGCGCGGCTAATAGACCATTTTGTTATTAGGAAAAAAGGTTAGAAGCGTGAAGTCGGTTACAAAACCTTCCATATTAATTTCAGATTGCTTAAGTTCAACAAAAACCTATCGAAAGAACGATCTTCAGTCACGTTTCTAGCATTAGGTACGCCAAATATGCTTCAATTATATATACACGTACACTTAGTCATGAACAGGTAGGTGTGTTGTTATTGAAAGCGCTATTGAAAAAGAACAGTCTCTGAAAACATTGGAAACATAAATATTTGGTCTATTGTATAAGCTGTGAAATTTCACAGTTTTGTTAACATTGAAGAGTGTTTAAGAATGGTAAATGATGTTTTTTTCTTTTATTTATCAGCTACTTTCATTTTCATTGATATGGAATTCTTTCAAGGTGGATTGTTTAATGTATCAGAAATTTGTTTGGTTGAATTATTTATAAACTGACCATTCATTTCTCAACTCAAAACAGGACATAAGTTTTTATATCTCAATTCCCTGGTATAGAGGGTGTATCACATAAGGCTTTACATGGCTTGAGGGAAGATAGACGTGATTGAGGTGATTTCGAAACACCCCCCTTTAACCCCCTGAGGAGCTTCGTTTCAGATATACAGGCTGTTTTCTGAATTTCGCGTAATATTCAAAAATTCACAACTCTGCAATTGTTACACCGAATACCAAGAAATTCGGCACACAGGATCACCTTTGCAGGATCTATGCAAAGCGGGACATAAAATTCAAAAATTTCAGGACCGGACTGAATAAATGTTCAAAATTGTGATTAGAGCGATACAACACCCTATACAGGGATATCCACCGGGACCGTCCGTTAAAAACTTTTTGAGTTCCAATTACAATATCAAGCTGAAATTTTATACGCGGCCGTAACTAGCGATTTCAAATTGAAGTGAAATATTTTCGAAGTGATACCATTTCCGGTTATACCGGAAGTGGGTCATCACTTTGTTATTTCAAATGGCAATCTACCTTTTTTATTATACATCTAGAACCGTCATTTGAGCAAGGCATAAAATACCCAAGTTGTTGGCACTTCTGTCAAAACTTTTGACAGATTTAATTATTTTTGTTATAAACTCGATTTTTGAGGAACATTTAAGGAAATTGTAGCTCGTAGATCTTTTGCACTACAGACACAATTTTTGCTTGGGTGGATAGAAGAAGGATCAAGGAATTTTTTAAGAAATCTATACATGTCAAATGTTTATTGCGTTGTTTTGTGCGATTTTTCTAATTTGGCCTTTTTCAAACAGCAATAACTCAATTTTTTCAAATGGCACGTGCCAATTTTTATATCGCCATCAGATGAAGCGTCAAATTTCAGATGGAATTGTATCAGCATGTACTATACCCATCTCTTATAGTTCCGAAATAATTTGGGAATATATTGAATTTTGATGATTTTGCTAACAGAATTTGAAATATGAATCAAATGGCTGAACTGGCTACGCTTACCTGACACAAACTGTTTGTCACTTGGTTTTCGAATTTGATATTTCAACAAAATTGTCGTTATTTAATTGGCCTCAATGTAGGAATAAAACCACTGGTGTAATGAAAACCTAGGAAGTCGAGTGGGTAGAAATGCCTAATTTATACCAATTTCCAAAATTTCCATGAAAATCAGTATGTGTTCTTGAAGCAATGTTATAATTGATGTGATTTTAGTTAGAACTAAGTATAACCATCATCGAAGATAATTACATTGGCGTGGAGAAAACATCATGACTAATTTACGATCTGAATCAATGTTCAATTGGGCCCCTTTGTTCGAAAATGACAGCTCGTATACACAAAGATGAGTTGCCCTCCTAGTTTCTTCGGATTCTGGGAATCGCATTATGATGCGCTCCAGTAACTCTTCTTTCTTCCACTATCAACCAGCTCAGAGAATAACAAACTAAAGGACAAGAAGATATCGGTGCTTTTCTTTATCTGGGAAGGCTGTTGGAAAACTGAGAAGATGTCTAAGGAAAAGAGCAGTGAATAGAGACGTTAAAGGAAGAAACAAACCGACAAATGGGTAAATCAGTATATGTTAATACCTTGTTAGGATGAAGATGAATTGAAATAGGAGAAGAATCATTGACGACAATATTCAGAATGAATCAATATTTGAGTTTGACCCTCAAATGATGGGGAAGGTTCAATATAGTGATTGAATTACGATATTTGATGCAATACTGCGAAAAATTGTTTAGTATGAGTGAAGTTGAATGGAAATCACTGTTTTAGGTTGGTTTCAATAATATGGTTCATTGTCTCCTTAGAGCATCGATGAAAAACACAATAACTTCAAATTGTTAATGCCTAACGCCATCATAGGTTGTCACAGAATTATTTACCGATTTCAACTGAAAATCTAGAATTAAAAGACTCCTCTCTCACCCTACTATTTTCAACATTCTACCTTGAGACACGTTCTCAATTTTTCTAGACTGCTAGTCTATGGTGAAATTGTGATCCTGAACTCTTCTTCCTTTCTTGAAATATTTTTCATGTTGTTTTTCAATCATTTCTCTTTCAAAGACAAACATCGATCAGTTTTATTGAAAACAGAAACATTTGGGAAGAAGTCAAATGAAGCAAGAACGAATGATCTAGCGCTAAAATTGCGAAAGTTATAACGGAAGAAAAACGTCCGGTTTTCTCTGGCGCACCCTATATTTCGAACAACGAGGGAAACTATTTCGCTCACACAATTTTAATGAAACAAATGTCACTCAGTTTCCGGCTCAATAGAACATTGATTATCTCGATAAATTGAATAGATATCGAGCTCGGTATAAACACAATATAATTATAGAGTAAAATGTCTATACTTTCACAAAAATAGAAATTATGGTCAAGTTGCATGACATTGATATTAAATCTATTTAAATGACTTGGTCCCTCCCACATTACCGTACATTCATTGATCTTTAAAATAGAATATCGAATGTTTTGCTAAATAACGGCGATAAAACTATGTCATTTTATATTGGGTTCGGCTACTGACATTATCAACTTCAATTTATTCGTATTTGATCGTAATAATGAAACATTTTCCTCATTCTTGCCCACTTCTAGTAGATACAATCGTATTTAAAGACGCAATGCATTGACTTAAGCTGTTTGAACATTGATTTTGTTTGGAATATCTGTATATTTTTCCGCAATTGGATTGCCCTTTCGATAATGATTTAAAAAATGTATCACTTCACAAGATCACAGGAATGAATTGTACACTTTGGAAAATATTTCACTTTTTGTGAAAAAAAATTATCTTGACGTGTCGTAGATAGTATAGGGTAGAAAAGGGTAATAGGAGTCACTTAAGCAAGTTTTCAAATAAAAGCTTATTTCAGAATTAAATATTTATTGCTAATGTTTTGTAACAAAAACACTTATTCGTCTAATAATTGAGATCATTTTAAATCATCTTGTACATCAACTTTGGGAAAAAATTAAGTTAAAAAAAAAGTAGGTTTGACTCCCATTGCCTATGGGAAATGAGGATGAAGCAAAACTAACACATATCGCAGACGTACCCTTCGGCAGAATCCCATCCAGTTACATTCTGCGTGTGTCCACAATCCACATGTGGTACAGCGGTACCACATCTCGTTGTTTCGTCCAAATTCACTGCATATTAAACATCTATTTCCTGCGTCTTCTGCATCATCATTCTCATCATCCTGGCATAAGTCGTTAGTGTTAGTACTTGAGACTGATGTATCGTTTGAATCCTGAAAAACCTGTCTCTTTGCCCTTTTGGGACCATCACCGTTCTGCACCTTAGTCTTCTTCCCCTGACCCTTACCTTTCCATTTCTTTCTTTCTCTTGCTCTTTCTGTACTTTTTTTATCTTTTTATTTTCCTTTTCTATCAAATCTTTCTTCAGTGGAGTTGAGGTTAATACAGTAGCATGCTGCTTCTTTCGGCGCTGTTTCTCTTTAGCCACAGGTGTTTTCTTTGGTAATTTTATAAAATCGGATAGTTGAACATTTGACGGAGAATCAGACGACTCTTTGGCCTTTGATGTCGGGGATGAGATAACTATTTGCTCTGATTCACTTACAGCTGATAAATCTAATTGTTTTGAAGTGCTGGGAATGACATTTGAATCTTGTTCTATGTCACAAGTAGAAATGGTAATAGATTCATTGCAAACGACTATAGAGTCAGATTGGAGAATCTCAGCAGCCATAAAATCTTCTTCAGAAAATACTTGGGGATTTATTGGAAAAATATCTGTTGCCCTAAATCCCGATTCTGCTTTGTTAATAGACGCAACGGTAATATATGCTTTCCTCACCAATGATGCTACATCATAAGGAGTTATGTGTTCTAGGCGATTACTTTTCATATATAAATCACATTCCTTTTTGTATGCGGTTTCAAGAGGTCCAAAGAATGACACGTCCAAAGGCTGCATTCTGTGGGATGTTTGTGGTGGCAAGGATAACATATGAATATAGTTGCTTTTGCAAAATTCGTAGATAGGTAGGGAAGAATAACAAGCATGATTGTCTAAAATAAAGAGAACAGGTTCGTCCATAGAAGGCTTAGCATGTTTTTTAAAATGTGCGAGCCACTCAAGAAAGAGACTTTCATTTATCCAACCATTGTCGGAGCATTTATAAAGTGCTCCTGATGGACCATCCTTCTCAAGTAGAGTAGTCGTTCTCTTGCGGGGATAAATAAACATAGGTGGGATGAAGCCACCTGCAGCGCTCATTGCAAACATCAAAGTTATATTTTTGCCTCTCTCCCAACTGGTGATAGATCCCACTCTCTTCTGTCCTTTTGTTGCTAGTATTTTCCCTGGATTCTGTACAGTTGTCATTACGGTTTCGTCGCAATTGTATATATTTTTGGGAAGAAATTTGTTTCTCCATAATTTTCTTCAACAGCTTGAAAAATAACTGCACCTTCTCTTTATTGAACGCTGTTATTCGATTTATGCTGTTTGCGTCTGGTTTCCTCACAAATACAGTGTGTTCCAACGAAAATTTGACCCCCCCTATAACTCCGAAATGAGTAACATTAGCGAAAAACACCAAGACACGTCGATTTTTGTTTCGAGGGGAGCATTTTCGAAATAATTCGAAACTTGTCAGATCAACCCCTACCCCAGCAACCCTAATTTCGAAATTCATCATAGGAATAAGGGTCGAGTGGCACCTTACTGTAAAGGTCTGTCAATTCTCCATTCTGATTTGTCATTTTCAGAATTTTAAATTAACATACAGGGTGTCCCAACCGAGGGTAAAGTTGAATTCCTGCAAATCCCAAATACTAAATGAAATCGATTTATTTTGGCATAATGCAAGCGCAGGTTTATGCTCGGTCTAGAAAAACGACCTACACTTGTGAATTTGGAGTTGGTGCAATCAACCCCCTATTTCCAGCATCCCCAACTCAAAAATCATTCGATCGGAAATAGGTCAAGTGGCACCTCGTTGGAAAGGTATTTCAATTTTCTCTTCGAATTTGGTATTTTCGAAATTCAGAATCAGCATACAGGGTGTCCCGGAGCAGGAACACTGAAAACCCAAATAACTTTTTGAAACTGGTTCATTTCGGTATAATACGAGAACATGTTTATGTTTGATTCGAGAATAAGACTCTCTTGCGTGAATATGGAATTTTTGCAATCAATCTCTTCCATTCAGCATCCCCAACTCAAAAATCATACAAGTGATTACAGGTTGAGTGGCAAAGTTCCAGAAATATTTTTCTATTTTCTGAATCACTGAGGCATTGGTTTCAGTTTGGCAATCGAGGTTTTCTGGCGTGAGGATCAGGATGAGGGATGATGGAGAAACTGATTGGATGCTCATCTAAACAGGAAAACGAGATTTATTGAACTTGTATTCAATTGAAAACAAAAACTAACTTGATTATTACAACAATTGTTCAAAATGACCTCCGCCCACCTCCATACAGTTATACAGACGATTTTCGAACTCTCTTCTCACATTAGCGAAAACTTCAGGAGTCAAAAGTCGGCATTCTGTGATAATCCTCATCCGCAGCTCCTCCAGGTTTTCTGGTCTTGTGGCATAAACTTTAGATTTTAGATGGCCCCACAAAAAAAAATCTAGGGGATTTAAATCTGGTGACCTGGCTGGCCACTCAACAGGTCCTCTTCTACCAATCCACCTTCCTGGGAAATTTTCGTCTAAATATTGGCGCACCCGAGCATCATAATGCGGAGGAGCACCGTCTTGTTGAAAACGCATTTCGTCCTCAGAAAGAGTTGGATCGTTCTGTAAAATTTCTGTCAATCTAGGATGTATGTGTTCCTCTAACAACTGTAGGTAGCCATTTCCATTCAGATTACCTCAATAAATAAAGGCCCAACTAGATGATTGCCAAAAATTCCTGCCCAAACGTTCAACTTCTGAGGCCTTTGCGTGTGGGCCTCTCTAAACCAATGAGGATTCTGTGTGTCCCAATATCGACAATTATGTCTATTCACTTCACCACTGAGCATAAAGGTGCTTTCATCAGAAAAACAGATGTTATTCAGAAAATTTGGATTAGCGTTTAGGTTTTCACTTAGATTTTCACAAAACTGTAAACGACGATCTGGATCATCTTCGTTTATTTCATGCACTAATTTTACCTTGTAGGGTGAAATTTGTGATGTTTCACGATTCTATGGACAGTTGTAGCTGATACACCAGTCAGACGAGATAGTTTTCTGATCGAAGTAGTATTCTCCATTTGTAGATGACCCACTACTGCCACTTCCGTTGCCTCATTTCTGACAGGACATGCCACTTCATGTTTTTGTTTGCCACCGAACCCGTAGCTAGGAATTTGTCAACCAAATATTTAACGTACTGGTGACTGACTCCCTTTCTCTTTCAGGATGGTTCCTATCGAATATCCTTGCCGTTTCTTTGGCACAACTGTTATTTCGAAAATACGTCGATACAATTTCGACCCTTTCCTCAGTGGAATAAACCATTTTCAGATTAATTTCAACTGACAAACAACAACAATAATGAGGAACTGATCTGAATAATAATAATAGTTCATTGCAAAAATGAGAAATAACAGATGACTGCACGCCAGATGGAAATGAAAAAATGTGAACATTTTCAATGCAGAAATCAGCTTTATTTCTTCGTTATTGATGCTCAACACATCGTACCCCAATACTTTTAACAGTTTCGAATTAATTTTAGTTGATAATTTCAAATGACGATATTGAATTTTTCGAAAGCGACATCCTGTATGGAGAGCCGAACTGAATGAAATGCTTTAATCATTCTGGAATTCAAAAACCTTTCTGAAGATATGCCACTTGAATTATTTGTATGATTTTCAAGTTGGGGATGCTGAATGGAAGGGTTGATTGCAAAAATTCTATAACCACACAAGAAAGTCCTATTCTCGGATCAAACATGTTCTCGTATACCGAAATGAACCAGTTTCAAAAAGTTATTTGGATTTTCAATGTTCCTGCTTCGGGACACCCTGTATGATGATTCTGAATTTCGAAAATACCAAATTCGAAGAGAAAATTGCAGTACCTTTCCAACGAGGTGCCACTTGACCTATTATCGATCGAATGATTTTTGAGTTGGGGATGCTGGAAATAGGGGTTGATTGCACCAACTCCAAATTCACAAGTGTAGGTCGTTTTTCTAGACCGAGCATAAACCCGCGCTTGCATTATGCCAAAATAAATCTATTTCATTTAGTATTTGGGATTTCCAGGAATTCAACTTCACCCTTGGTTGGGACACCCTGTATGTTAATTTAAAATTCTAAAATGACAAATCAAGGTGGAGAATTGACAGACCTTTTCAGTAAGGTGCCACTCGACCCTTATTCCTATGATGAATTTCGAAATTAGGGTTGCTGGGGTAGGGGTTGATCTGACAAGTTTCGAATTATTTCGAAAAATGCTCCCCCTCGAAACAAAAATCGACGTGTCTTGGTGTTTTTCGCTAATGTTACTCATTTCGGAGTTATAGGGGGGGTCAAATTTTCGTTGGAACACACTGTATATTATTTCTAGCCATAAAAGCTTTCAACCAATCTCGACCAGCCAATTTTGTAACTTTATTAAAGTTATGATTTAAATTCATACTTTCCGCATAATCAAATGCCACTTCTCTTATTTGAGTTGCGGTACAACCATAAAATATATTAGCCATCTTTTTTATCACATCAGCTAATTTTTCTTCTACTTCAGGCGTAGACATTGTACATCTTCCAAGACGTGGTTCTTGGATAGTCTTCTTTTTGAATCTTTTTTGTAAGCTCGAAAATGGGATACCAGTAGATTTACTAGCTTTTCCTATACAATAACCCTCTTGTTCAATAAGAAGTATGGCTTTTTGGAGAGACTCGGATGACCAATTGGCTTTTTCGGTTATCTTTACTCGTACTTTTGGCATCTACAAGCAAAAATATTAATATTAGTCTTTTGCGGGTAATGGTAATCACCTGCGGACAAAGGGGGTCACTTGACTCTCATTAGCCGCTACTATACTGCCAAAGAAATAATAATAAAACAAAAAAAATTTAAGTTTGAAATGTAATATAAGACGCTAATCACAATTTTAAACATACAGACTACCTTTCTACAATAAACAAAATATGGTACACTTAAAAAACGACACTCGCCTCTAATGATATGTTTGCGAGGCGTTCGCGACTTAGCCGGCGGGTGTACAGGGGGGTGTAAAGACTATGTTCCGAGGTTTCGGGTGCGTAGTTTTGTAGATATGCGTGTGATTCCGAATGCCCGCTGACTCCAATTACCCGCCCTTCCCCTAATAACCAGAGAATTATAAAAGTTTGGACACTTTCAGAGGAAAAGAATAGATGTGTTATGAATTCATTCGCTGATGTACCAAAATTAATTGAGAGGTTCGAAACAAGAATTCAGAAAAACTGTTTCTTGAAATTACATCGTGTGTTTTTATTGTTTAAATGGGTCCTTTCTAAAAAAAAGCATTGTCTATGTCTAAATTTCAATATAGTCGGTGTTAGCGCGTAAATTTGTCGTTGAATTTCGAATAATTCTGTTTTAGGCACAACTTATTAGATAACATAACTGAGGAATCCTTGCTTTCAAAGACGGAAATGTTTCAGATCTTTTCTTTTCAGTTGATCTATCATAAGTTGCAATTCACTTTTGAATGCGTTTACTGCGCTAATCATCTCAAAAATAGTTGGATTGAGGAGGTCGTTACTTGATGAAAATCGATATACATATTTTCAATGAAATAAAACTAGAGTATTTTGATTTTCACTATATTAACAAAACTATGACCGGTTTCACCATACTGTGGCTTCATCAAATAGATACAAACTAATGAATAGAGTTATTCCTTATATATTAGTCTTATTTCCTATTTAATATTACAATAGGTACAAGAGGTATGTTGGAAAACCCATCGGAGTTGCTTACTTTATGAATTGAAATGATTGAGTAAAGGAGAAGGATTTAGATCTAATTGACTATTAAGTAACCTACCTGAATTCTTTTCTTTGTTGATCTCTAAAATTTCCAATAGATTGAGTTTTTGTCTGTTATTTTCATTGTGTAAAATTTTGAAATTATCATTAAAGTTATGGTTTTCTTCGAGTAAGTGATTAGAATAATGGGAATCTGATTTATGATACTTAAAACTACGTTTGTGCTCGGATAATCTAACTTTGAAATTTCTGAAAGTTCTACCAATATAAATTTTATTACAATCCCCGCAAGACAGTTTATAAACACCGGATTTATTACTTTTATCAATTTTAGATTTGCAGTTTTTGATATATCGGCAAAAAGGCCTCAAGGAGCTTGAAATCCCATAAACGCAAAATTTATAGAAAAATTGGTACGAACACAAAACACCCTGATCACAAACAACATATCGACGTGTATATGGACACTTTGAAGTAGAAACTCCAAGCAAAAGCAAAGAGGCTGACAAGATACATCAAGTGTACTGAAAGGAAACATCAAAACCAAAGGTTCCTCCAAAGCGCAGCCAATTTTCATAAGGGACGCACAGTGCTTGACCGATTATTGGTCATCGTTATGGTCGAACCCCAAAGAACACAATAAAGATGCGGAATGGATCACGAATGAAAAACAACAGCTTGATATCAATCATATGGACTTCGAATAAATAACGGAGGAAGAAAATGCAACAGAAGTTAGAGCGACCAACAATTGGAAGCCTACAGGTATAGATAATATCCATAACTTCTGGTACAAGAAGTTTAATGAACTCCATGGAGCCATAGCGAAACGGCTCACGTATGTTCTTCAACATCCCAGGTAAACACCCACTTTCCTAACACAATGCTTAACATATATGCTACCTAAGATCGATAGAACACAAGATCCGTCTCAGTATAGGCCGATGACTTATCTGCCCACGCTCTATAAAATACTCACCTCATGCATATCCAATCGAATATACCAACACCTCGATGACAACAATATATTAGTATAGGAGCAGAAGGGATGCAGAAAGAAACACCACGGGTGTAAAGAACAACTCATCATCGATTCTGTGATAATGAAACAGGCACACGGAGGGCATCGGAATGTTCATTCTGCTTTTCTCGACTATCTGAAGGCATTCAATAGAACCGCCCATTCTTGGCTTGTCGAATTATTACAGATAAACAAAATTCATCCAGTCCTAGTAGAGTTCAACAATGACACACTGGCGCACGTCCCTGCAGGTCAGCATGAACAATAAGTCAATTTAAAACCGACGCGATACCCATACGTCGTGGAATTTTTCAAGGAGACTCTTTGAGTCCACTATGGTTCTGTTTGGCTATGAACCCATTGTCTTCAATGCTCAATAGAATAGGATACAAATTCAGGATAAAAGTAGATAGAAACTATCACACAATCTCCCACCTGCTATATATGGATGACATCAAATTATATGCTTCGACCAAAAAGCAATTGGATGATCTGCTGAGAGTTGTCAGTAAGTTTTTGGCAGATGTTCATATGAAATTCGGGATTGAAAAATGTAAAACCCTGAACATTCAAAGAGGTTTCCCTCTTTGAATTGTCATAGATTGTGAAACACAACTCCCGAATGTTGATATTATACAGTGTTTGAAAGATGGCGAAACGTGCAAATATCTGGGATACTAACAAGCCAGATTGCTAGACCAAAAACAGTTCAAGGAGAAGATTCGTTCAGAGTATAGTCAGCGTCTGAAGACAGTGCTGAAGTCAATGTTGAACTCGGGGAATCTAGTCAAAGCAATTAACACCTACGCCATTCTATGTTTTACTCATTTAGAATAATCAGATAGACTAAAACAGAACTAGATGATATTCAAAGGCAAACCCGAACGATGCTGACAAAGTACAATAATCACCATGCAAAATTGTCTTTGATAAGAACAACTTTGAAGCGGAAAGAAGGAGGACGCGGATTAATAGATGTTGTCAATTTACACACCGAACAGATAAGAAATCTCAGAGAATTCTTCTCTGCAAAAGCTCTCACTTCTGACCTCCATAAAGTGGTATCGTTGGCTGATAAGGGATATACATCTCTAAATTTTGCTACCAGAGATGACCTGCTGAATCTACCGTTCCTATCAGATACTGAAAAATAAGAGCAATGGTCAAGAAAGAAATTGCATGGACGATATCACCATGAGATTGATCAACCACACATTGACAAAGAAGTCTCCAACAAATGGTTGATGAAAGGAGAACTATTCGCGGAAACAGAAGGATTCCTTATGGCCATTCAAGACCAAGTCATCGCTACAAACAACTACAAAAAATTTATAATTAAGGACAGAACATTACAAACAGATAAGGGCAGAAAATGCCATATAAGACTATACAGCATATTACGTCCAGATGCGAAAAACTGGCCAATACGGACTATCTTCACAGGTATATAAAGTATGTAACATTATCCACCAGAAACTTTCACACAAGTACGGACTTCTGAATGCCTCCCAGCCATATTACAAGTATCAACCGCGCCCGTATTGGAAAATGACTCTATCAGATTATACTACGATAGGCCTGTTATCACTGACAGAATGGTGACGAATAATAGGCCGGACATAGTGGTGTATGATAAGAGAGCCAGAACAGCAATGCTGGTGGATGTCGCCATACCGAATAATAACAACGTGCTGAACAAGTTCCAGGAGAAAAAGTCCAAATACACAGACCTAGCTATTGAGATCAAGCAGATGTGGCACCTCGATAAAATAGATATTGTTCCTGTCATCGTATCCTCGACTGGGTTAATACCCAAAACTTTGCATGATAGCCTTAAGAAATTAGAATTGCATAAGAATACCTATATAGAAATTCAAAAAGCTGTAATTCTTAATACATGTAGGATAGTTAGGAAATTTATGTCAAGTATATTGTAATCGAGCCTATTCCCTTTGATTGCTGAATCTGGGAAAGGTAAATTATATCCAGCTAACAGCTGAGATAGTGCATAAGTCCACGATGATAATAAGTTCTTTATTCCAACAGGTAAAACCTAATTACAGGAAATACTATGCATATTGACAAAATTATGAAAATTAACATAAAATCAAAATACCGATTTCAAGCGCAGCAAGAAGAATACTTAATGATAAAAAGAAAAAATCTGAAAAGTAAACTGCAGAATTTTAGAGTGAACTGTTCAAATACACCCTACTCAGAGGAAAATGAATCAAAGTTTATTTCACAATTATATAAAAGAGATATACCCTGTGCAACTCTACCTATCTATGATTTTGGTGGAGGTGAAAACTTCTTACTTATGCATGATAACGCCAGACCTTACCAACCTCATATTGTTAGGAACTATCTTCAAGATCAATAAATCAATTCAATGAAGTGGCCTGTACGAAGTCCAGACCTCAATTCCATCAAACTTATCTGGGAAATTCTCAATAAAATATTTATAAGCCAGAGAGTTCTGAGCTTTCGTTAGTGCAGGTGGATTACTGTAAAAATAATTCTTCAACATATTTGAACTTCTTCTAAATAAAGAATTTTCGATTTTGTGTGTTAATTTCTGGGAGCAGTGTATACATTTATTCAAGAAGAATTGCAGTTATTTAATTACCATAAATGTGATTCTGGAGTTTACATTTATAAGAATTTTTTTCATATATTTTTAATAGGAATTATTTCTAAGAGTTAATAACTGAATATCAAACATCCCGTGTTTGTCCATAATAATTTGTATCGATATATGTCACTTCCCAATTAAATGTGATAAATACGCATTAATTATAAGCCTTATATAATTCAATTTTAAAACGGCATTGATAATGATAATTTTTAATAAATTCAAAGCCGTTCGTTTGTATTACAGCGTATGATGTAGATGTTTCCTATAGAGAAATAACGGAAACAGAATGCGAAAAACTCATGAATAATGAATATATGTCAGGCGAGGGAAATATAGGTAGAATTTTCTACTCTGCGATTTTATTATAAATCACGGTATTTGTCGAATGTATTAATTACATGCATTTATACTTTACCGTTCGCGAACACGAGAACTTATGTAACTTGTGTTATATACTGATATATTCGATATCCTTCGATTTGAAACGAGGAAAAATTATGGAAATAATATGCTTTTACTTACTAATTTTCCATGCAGTTCCTTATAAGATACCTTTACATGAAGAAGAAATATAAAATTATTGTTTTATTGTTCATGATGATACAGATATTACTGGGTGGTCCAGTTTCTATAGCGGAAAATTTGAATCGAAAAATGATATGAGTTTGCTATACACGGTGTTCAAAAAAGACACAGTATTTAAGAAGGTCATATAAACAAAAGTAAGCAAATACTTTGTTACGATGTACAGGGTGTTAACGTTTAATCGAGAGATGCAGTTAAATTTGAGTCTTTCGTAAACCGCTCAAGATATTGTGGTATAATGTTGGGGGTATCGGAAACTTTCAAAGACGCATAATTTTCAATACGAAACAATATTTTAGTCTCACCAGTGGCGCGAGTATGTTACGTAGGTTAGTCTGAAAGAAAAAAACTAGGCCGCTCATAATTTTTATTTTTTTTGACATTTTTTGTACAACACCGGGTTGTTGAGTTTAAAAATGTTGAAAAGTTCTCTAGGAATCCTTTCGATTTCATTGATAATATCTGTTCCATGCTGTCATAGATGTGTTCGAAAATGATTAACGTCAGTGTCGTTTGAGTGTTTCTGTTTCTCAATGATTTTGATTCTATTAAATTCAAATTTCGAATCGGCTATCACGAATCGTTATACGAATGCTGAGAAGACCGACATGCATGGACGTGCTGATAGAAATGCATTAGAAGCTCGGTAGTTGTACATTGAAATATTTCCAAACCGTATTGCTCCCTATAAAAAAACTTTTGAAAGCAGTCATCGACGCCTATATGGAAAAGGCATATAAAGACGATATGAAGGAGCAGGAAGGCAAAGGGAACTAAGAACGGTAGAGCTGGAAAATGAAGTTCATCAAGACAGCCCTGGTAACTCAACTCGAAAAATTGCTGACGCTTCAGGTATCAGCAGTGGAACTGTTTGTCAAATTCTTCGTGAAATTTTATTGTATCCATTCTACCTAAATTGCCTAAAAACACTTCTCCTTACCGATTTTCCTGCCCGTATTGCGTATTGTCTATGGCTTTTGCATAGGTTTATTCAAATTCCACGATTTCTTATGCTGATCCTATTCATTGACGAAGCAAGTTTTTCAAGAAATTTCATAGGGAATTTTTATAATAATCATATGTGATGTGAGGAAAATCCACATCAAACATGAAGATCGATTTCAACATCAGTTCTCGATGAACGATTCCAGAATTTTTTGGAGGATGTACCTCTGGCAAAAAGAAAACGATGTGGTTTGTGCACGATGGTGCACCTGTCCATTTTAGTCGACTTGCTGACGATTTCCTTACTCAACAGTATGAAAATCGCAGGATTGGTCGAGATGGACCTCAATTTGGCCTGCACGGTCCCCAGATTTAAACCCCCTCCATTGTTTCCTATGGAGTAATTTGAAGTCTCTGGTTTAAACTACCCCCGTGACAAATGTTGAGGCTTTAAGAAATAAAATCATCACTGGGCGCAACTCGAAAAGAACAGATCCTGGTGTTTTTAAAGGAGTTCGCCAATCAATGAGGAGAAGACTGGAATTTTGCATCCGGTCTGGAGCAGATCACTTTGAACAGCTTTTGTAATTTTTCAATAGTTGTTGGTGTACCTCAAAAGTTTTTGTTTTGCCTTTGAATTAAACTTTTGATTTTCAAACATTGGTTATTCAATGATAAAAAGAAATACAGTACGATGGCTCTTTTAATCGAAGACTACGTGTCGTACAATGAAATGTATTTACTTTATTTTCTTAATCTTTTCAACATTTTTTCATTCAAGAACTTAGCGTTGTACAAAAAAATGTCAGGAGAGCTTTTTGCTTAAAAAATAATTGGAAAGTTCAAAAATATTTTATATCCCAATAAACTAAATTATATTCCGGAGTAAGTCCTCCATTCAGATTTCCGGGAGGGACGGTCTTGAAAGATGTGATGGGAATGAAGATGAAGAAGAAGAGAAAGGTAACCAAGATTGTTAGGAGATTGTATTGAAAGACAAAAGTGGAAGAAGCTACTAAAGAGATGGAGATACTGAAGCTTTATGTTCTGTGAATAAGTGAAATGAGATGGTAGGGAAGCGGATCACTGAATATGCCCAACCATCAGATCTACTACGCTGGAAACAATGAACCTGGACACTGGAGAGGAGTAGGATTCATCGTAACCAAGGCTGTCAACGTGACTGTCTTGAACTTTATACCTTACTCAGACAGGGTGTGCATCCCTCAACTAAATGGTACAGTCAAAATGAATCGTATACATGTGTATGCACCCACAGCAGACAGCGATGATGAATAAATAGAACGCTTCTATGAAGAACTGAAAAGCCTGATACGAATAACAAAGAAGGAACAAGTCAATATTGTAATGGGCGACTTCAACGCCGAAGTTGGTGTCGAGGAAACCACAGCAGTGACAGGGAAATTTGGACTTGGAGAGTGTAATTTAAGAGGCGAAAGACTGATTGAATTTTGTCAAGAAGAAGAGATGGTTCTAACCAACACCGTTTCTCAACAACCTGTTAGAAGACTCTACACATGG
Organism: Cryptolaemus montrouzieri; assembly: GCA_013387265.2. Lineage (NCBI taxonomy): Eukaryota > Metazoa > Arthropoda > Insecta > Coleoptera > Coccinellidae > Cryptolaemus > Cryptolaemus montrouzieri. The sequence goes on from JABFTP020000042.1 coordinate 47,405,079, forward strand.
TGATTACCCAGAGATCTACCAGAGCACTTTTTCGAAATCGAATTGACTTTATTGCGATCAACAGAAGGTTCAGGAATTCAGTGATATCGTCAAAGGCTCACCCTGGTGCAGATATTGGAACCAAAACAAATGTTACGTTGAAAGCAATAAATTGAGGAAGGCTGCAATTGACATAAGGCGAGTGTGCGAGGAAGACACGAAAAACAGATTTGCAGAAGAAAATGCCTGCAGTTTCAATGATGCACTAAGAAATTCTGAAGATGTCGATGTGGATCAAAGTGAAACGCATAATGAATGAGTCAAGTAAACAACACTTGAAACCAGCAAGAAGGCCGCACAAAGAGTGGATGACAAACGAAATTTTAACACCTAGGAGAGAAGAAAATGGCTGAATGTTGACCAAACGAAATACTGAGATGCGCACCAATGTTTTCAAAGAAAAGTCAGAGAACGTAGAGAAGAGGAAAAACGTCGAGAATTAGAATAGCTGCAAAAACGACATGATTCGTTTAATCTCCACAAAAAGATTTGAGAGTCGAGATCGAGGACAAAAAGCAAATATGGGAGGAATACGTTCAGCAGCTCTTCCATGATTTGAGAGAAGAATCACAAGGCTTGCAAGAAGCGATTATGGGACCAAACATCCTGGAAGATGAACAACTCAGCAATAGAAAGGCCACGGGTCCAGACGACGTACATGGAGAGGTCCCCTGAAGCTGCTTTATGATGGAGTAGTTAAATATCTCATCAGACTGTTCAATAAAGTGTACAGAGAAATCAAATTGCCAGTGCATTGGTTGAAATCTTACTTCATCACTTTGCCGAAGAAACCCAATGACAGAAAATGTGAAGACCACCGCACTATTAGTCTCATGAGCCACGTCCTTAAAGTATACCTCAAGATTATACTTAAGAGACTATACAGATAATGTGATGAACACATCTCTAGCGAACAATTTGGCTTCAGGAATGGACTTGGTACAAGAGATGGGCTGTTTGGTGCTCGTGAACGTCAACGTATTTGCCTGTTTTATTGACGAAAAAGTCTTTGACAAGGTCAGACACACTCCACTCATCGGGATACTGAAGGATGTTGGTGTGGACGACAGAAAGGTTTATACTATTGCAAGTTTGTATTGGAATCAAGTGACGCCAGTTCTCGTGGACTCAGATGAGACAAGAGACATCCCAATCGTAAGAGGGATGCGTGCTTTCGCCTACACTTTTCAACCTTCATTCGGAAAGAATAATGGCTGAAGCTTTGGAGGGTGCGACTGAAGAAATTCCAGTGAATAGAATACTTGTCAACAACATCAGGTACGCAGATTACACTGTTCTCATTAGCTCGTCGGCAGAAGGCCTATAACAGCTAGTAGACCGAGTACATGTCAAAAAGACGAAGTTTACGGAAATTAACAAGAGAGATGATGTACCGGCTACGCTACGGCAGAAGAAGAACATCTTGGCTGATGAACGTACGACAATGGTTCAACAAGAGTACAAAGTCCCTGGTCAGAGCTGTGGCCTCCAAAGTGAAGATTACCTTAATGATCGCCGATCTACGTTAGAAGAGGTACCTTAAGAAGAATAACTTTGAAGATTGAGCGTTCATTGGAATCAGTTTTCTTTTTTCCCATTTTGTATGTGCTAGTTAATCTGATCAAATCCTTGTTTTATGTCTGTTATGAATTTTTTTTGTGCTGATACTGTTTGTATAAGACAAATAGAAAAAATTCGATTATAGATAAGTGGGGCTATCTTCGAAAAACCACTATCTGAGGTCATATATCTGTTGGAATATTTGGATAAATCTTCTATATATCAAATAAAACATAATTTAAGATTTTGTGTTTTTCGTTTTTGTTTTTCGAGCTTCATCATTAAATGCTAAACAAAAAACAGACAAATTCAAAAAATTTGGAGTTTACAAAATTGCTTGCAAAGAGTGTACGGTAGCTGATGTTGGGCAGACAGGTAGGAATTTCGAAACTAGATTCAAAGAACATTTATCCTCTCACAATAATTCTCCAATATGTTATATGTTTACATATCACATTTATGAAAATCGCAGAACATTCAATAACATTTGATAATATCATTATTACTATATTCAACAAAGGAAAGAAAATTAATCTGTTGGAATGTTTGGAAATCAATAAATTTTGTAAAAACCCAAGTGAAATCAGCCTTAATAGCCAGCTAGACATTAATACCTCTCCACTACTTCATATCAAAATAGGCTGAAATGTATACAGGGATATCCACCGGGACCGTCCGTTAAAAACTTTTTGAGTTCCAATTACAATATCAAGCTGAAATTTTATACGCGGCCATAACTAGCGATTTCCAATTGAAGTGAAATATTTTCGAAGTGATACCATTTCCGGTTATACCGGAAGTGGGTCATCACTTTATTATTTCAAATGGCTATCTACCTTCTTTATTATACATCTAGAACCGACATTTGAGCAAGGCATAAAATACCCAAGTTGTTGGCACTTATCTGTCAAAACTTTTGACATATTTAATTATTTTTGTTATAGACTCGATTTTTGAGGAACATTTAAAAAAATTGTAGCTCGTAGATCTTTTGCACTACAGACACAATTTTTGCTTGGGTGGATAGAAGAAGGATCAAGGAATTTTTTAAGCAATCTACACATGTCAAGTGTTCATTGCGTTGTTTTGTATGATTTTTTCAATTTGGCTTTTTTCAAACAGCAATAACTCAATTTTTTCAATTGGCACGTGCCAATTTTTATATCGCCATCAGATGAAGCGTCACATTTCAGATGGAATTGTATAAGCATGTACTATACCCATCTCTTATAGTTCCGAAATAATTTGGGAATATATTGAATTTTGATGATTTTGCAAGAACTAACAGAGAATGCTTTGAAATATTTGAATCAAGTAGCTAAACTGGCTACGCTTACCTGACAGGTGCCTAAAATTAATGTACTTGTCACTTCGTTCATTCGAATTTAATATTTCAACAAGAATTGTTGGTAATTTGAAGTGAAAATTTTTGAAAAACACCAGGTTGATAATAAAATGGCTGATTATTCAAACGAGGATATTTTTAATTCTTTTTTAATTCATGGTGAATGTCAAAAAGTGGTGGATAGAACTTGCAGGCAATTCAATAACCAATTTCTAAATTTGGCGTCTATGAGTAAAACAAAATTTCGAAGGATTAGAAGCAATTTTCTGCAATTTGGAGGAACAAAATACATAGAAACTAGAAGAAAACCAATTCTCGAGGACGACGACAATCAAATTAATACGCTAGCGTATTTTCGTGCCAATCGACATATGCCATTAAGTCAGCATCAATGGATATTGGATTCAGTTATACTTCCATTCAAAGGATCCTTAAGAAACATAACATGCACCCGTATTCTTTTATCAGACTTCCAAAATTGAAACCAACTGACCTTCCCAAGCGGATAAATTTCTGTGAAAATTTATTAATTCGGCTTCAAGAAGATGAGACAATTCTGCAAAAAATTATATGGTCTGATGAAGCCAAGTTCAATGAAAGTGGAATAACCAACAGGAGAAATCGACATTTTTGGGCCACAGAAAATCCACATTTCATTGAGGTTATTGATTTCCAAAATAAATTCAGCGTGAACGTTTTGCAATTTCAATGAATAATTTGTTGGCTTATCACATTTATAAGGAAAATCTTAATGGACAAAGATACCTGGAAATTTTGAGAGGAACATTAGCAAAATTTTTAGATGGATTACCCCTTAACATTCTGAGGGATTGCTATTACCAAGTGGATGGTGCACCAGCACATAAAACACGAGCTATAGATCGGCAGCTAACAGAAATGTTCGAGGATAGATGGTGGGGTAATCAAGGACCAAATTTATGGCCTCCGCGTTCTCCGGACCTGACGCCCCTTGATTTTTATTTATGGGGCAAAATCAAGAGTGAAGTGTATCTTATTCCTGTAAGAAGTAAAGAAGAGTTACTAGAGCGCATTCATAATGCTTTTCGTAATATTGATCCTGAGGAAACTAGGAGGGCAACTCATCATGTTCGTATACGAGCTGTCAAGTGTATCGAGCAAAATGGGGCCCATATAGAACATTTACTCAGATCGTAAATTAGTTTTCTCCTATGATGTTTGCTATCATTTATTCGTATTAATGTAATTATCTTTGATGATTGGTTTCGCTTAGTTCCTACAATTTTATTCATCCGAATTGTAAAAATTGTTTCTAATGCTTCGAAATTTTATTTTACTCATAGACGGTAAATTTGGAAATTGGTTATTGAATTGCCTGCAATTTCTACCCTACTTTTGACATTCTAAAAGATTAAATATATATTCGTTTGAATAACCAGTGGTTTTATTCCCAATGTGTTGTATCTTTTGGATATTTTCAATCTGAAACAACGACAACTCTTGTTGAAATATCAAATTCGAATGAACGAAGTGACAAGTACATTAATTTAAGGCACCTGTCAGGTGAACGTAGCCAGTTCAACTACTTGATTCAAATATTTCAAAGCATTCTCTGTTAGTTCTTGCAAAATCATCAAAATTCAATATATTAACAAATAATTTCGGAACTATAAGAGATGGGTATAGTACATGCTGATACAATTCCATCTGAAATTTGACACTTCATCTGATGACGATATAAAAATTGGCACGTGCCATTTGAAAAAATTGAGTTATTGCTGTTTGAGAAAGGCCAAATTGAAAAAATCATACAGAACAACGCACTAAACATTTGGCATGTGTAGACTGCTTAAAAAATTCCTTGATCCTTCTTCTATCCACCCAAGCAAAAATTGTGTCTGTAGTGCAAAAGATCTACGAGCTACAATTTTTTTTAATGTTCCTCTGTCAAAAGTTTTGACAGATAAGTGCCAACAATATCTGTATTTTATGCCTTGCTAAAATGTCGGTTTTAGATGTATGATAAAAAAGGTAGATTGCCATTTGAAATAACAAAGTAATTACCCACTTCCGGTATAACCGAAAATTGTATCACTTCGAAAATATTTCACTTTAATTGGAAATCGCTAGTTATGGCCACGTATAAAATTTCAGCTTGATATTGTAAGTGTACCTCAAAAAGTTTTTAACGGACGGTCCCGGTGGATATCCCTGTATAAGTAAGTTCATTTCCTATAGTTGACCACCTGAAAATGACCTGACGGTCGATAACGGTCGTATTTGTAAAAATAAAATTGTTGAAAGTATAAAACATATTTTATTTCATCTTCTTTGACAATGAATTTCCATAAAATAAATAAATCATCATTATTATTCGTTATTGTTTGATTAGTTTAATTGGGCAAGTAAACATCTCATTAGTATTATTTATTTCAGATTCTATGTATCTACCCTCAATTGCTGTTCCCATGGCCTGTTGCTGGTGTGGTCTTATGGTTGGGTTTACTACAAGACATTTTATTGCCGATTGGACTCGGTTTGGTGGATTCTCGTTTCAGTATTTGGGTATCAGATGTTTACAAGTGTTCCGGAAACCATCTGGATGAAAAACTACCTCATGGTGAGTTTTAAATTCTAATGTATTTGAAACTAGTCTATGCTTGCCATTCCTTTCACGTAAAATAGTCTGGAAAACGAATAACGTTCGCGATTAGCACGAACCATTGAGAGGTCGAATCTGAGGAGCGAACAGACCACCTTACAGGACCAAATCACTTGCTCCCCACAAATTAGTGTTCAGTCAGTTTACAATTATAGCTACGTTGTAAGCAGCAGCACCGTCCTGTTGAAAGTAGGTTCTTATTCGTTCGTTCCAAGGGAAATTTCCTAACGTTCGAACGAAAATTTCATCGTAATTGTTCTGATTCAAGTTTCCTTCAATGAAAACTGGTTCTATTGAGTGATTCGGATAAATGACACTTTGACGTTCTCACCCCATCTACGCTAAAAATCATTATTCATTTCATGTCAATCGGACTTTGCTGGCTTCAATGTCTGAAATTTCTACTATTGAAGAAAAGATTGTTGTGAAAAGCGCGGTCATGAAACATGATCCTTCTGAAAAAAGTTCAATATAAATGCATTCTATTAATTGAAGCATTCTTGGAAGACATAAGACTTGTGTTTATGTTGATGACGTTCAGGTTTCAGCATGATTTTAATTCGTTTTTGCTTCTTTCAGTAGGTTTAGATGGGAAATTTCGTCCATTTGGTAGCCAACCACAAAGTCTGGAAATAGTTCAGATGGCCCAAGAACGGAACCTTAAGGCACTTCAAACGGTTGAACATCGATTTCCAATAACCAATGGTTCCCTATACACAAGTTTAGATGGACGACTACCAGTGATTCACAATTATCGTCGAAATAAGGATCAAAGAGGTAAATATTGAAATATATTCTGTCGAAAAAGTACTCGGGAATTGATTATATAAAAAATCTAAGTTGGTACAACTGCCCACCCATTCACAACATCAGGCCAGACCGTTACCTACTCATCTCAATCCGTTGGAGCTCTACAAAACATGTATACATTATTGCGCCCTCCAACGGATTGACATAGAGGCTAACCACCATCGCCACAGGGAAATCATGAAAACGAAGAGTAGATAAGAAAACCTCAAGAAGTCACACTAGTTCTCCTAAAGTGAAGCTCTCACACGAATCAAACGAGTCAAAAACACCAACTGCTGAATCTTCTGATTTGGAGACATCTGTGTAAATTTGGTGACAATTTGGAGAATGACGATTAAAAACCTTTTGAAGCACCAAACTCTTGATATGATGAAATGACAATATTAAAATTTGTATGGAGGATGTCATATGGAATTGTAAAGATCGTGAGTATGCCACAACTTGAGGGGTTGAAGCTACTTCCAATTTTAAGTAAAAAATTCATATAAACATAGGTCCGCAACAGCTTCGTTACGGAGCTACAGGGTGTTGCACCTCCTGCAGTTTTTGACATATTCTGCCCAAATTTTCAATGCGAGCTATTTTTTACAGCCTCCATCATTACACTTCCTAAATTTTAACTAGAATCTACAAGGTGTTTTCTTTTCCGGAGCCATGTCTCCTTCTGCCCCATCAATTTTCGTCATCTTCGTTCAATTTAGAAACTTTTTTGACACATAATTTTCTCGTATCTCCAAGCGTTATCAAGTGAAAAATTATTGAATTTGAATTATTTGAAAGTTATGTTATGCGCTAAATAAAAGAAAAATAATAGAAATATTCGATAGGTATGCCCAAAATTTGCTTTTATTTTGTTAGCTCGTCTTCTGAAACTCAACTTATACTCATTCAATATCAAACTAAAACAAATAACAATTAAAAACTAAATAAATTGTTGGAAGTGACCTCCACCTGCAAGAATACAGGCCTCTGTTCTTCTTCGCATATTATCACGCACTCTTTGAAATATTCCTGGGGTATTTCTTATCGTGTCACAAGAGGTCATTATTCGATTTTTCAATTCTTCTACAGTGTTCACTGGAGTGGTATAAACTAAACTTTTGAGATATCCCCATAAGAAAAAGTCTGAACTATTTATGTCTGGGGACCTAGGAGGCCATGGTTCTGGCCTACCCCGACCTACCCATCACTTGTTGAATGTATTATTCAAGAACGACATTATGTTTCTCACCAAAAGTGGCACATCCTCGAGCAATAAAGGTAACTTCACCTCAAGAAATTGTCGATAAGCGGGACCGTTTAGTCTGTTCGGCAAAAAAATGACCTATTCAAATAGTTTCCAATTATTCCGACCCAGACATTTAGTGAGAATTATTCTTGATGATGAGATTCTTCAATCAAATGGGGGTTTTCCTCAGCCCAATATTGATTATTGTGAAAATTTGTGATAGCAGTTCTCGAAAAGTAAGCTTCGTCTGTGAACATTTTTTCACTGTCAAAATGAGCATTTTTTCTAATTTTATCTAAGAACCATCGGTAGGAATTCAGTCTTGAAGGAAAATCTAGAGGAAGCAGAGTTTGGACACGTTGAATATGAAACTGGTACAACAAAAAGTCGTGGAGAATCTTCCAAACTAGAACATGTGAAATATTTAACTGATTTCCATTTTTTCTTGTACTCACATGAGGATTCAAATCAATACAATTCAAAACTGCTTCCTCAATATCTGGAGTTCTCATAGTTTGAGTTGCACCTTTCAAATGATGATTTGCAGTAAAAGTACCAGTTTCCCTCAACCTTCTGTGGATATTTGAAAATGTTCGCCTGTCTGGTGTTACTCGATTTGGAAAGCGCACCTGATATAATCGCCTAGCTTCTGTTGTGTTTCCGTCAGCCAGACCGTACATGTAATGGATATCAGCCAATTCGGCGTTAGTAAAATTAGCCATTTTTTCTTACAGCAATAACTTCAAAAGTCTTAAAACTAATCGTTAATTTAATAAACAATTCGAGCAGACACTGTTTCAATTTTAGCAACTATCAAAATAAATAAATAAATGAAAAAATCAAAGCCTACTAGTCATTTTTTTAATTAGAAGTGCTTTCAATTCAGCGAATGCATACAATCGTTTAATAATTTTTCGCTCGAGAACGGTCGGAGATACGAAAAAATTACAAGTGCCAAAGAAGTTTCTAAATTGAACGAAAATGACGAAAATTGATTGTACTCTGATCAGTGGCGTACTGCAAAAAAGTTTGAAAGGGCAAAAGGAGACATGGCCTCGGAAAAGAAAACACCTTGTTAATTTCAGTTAAAATCTAGGACGTGTAATGATGGAGGCCGTAAAAAATAGCTCGCATTCAAAATTCGGACTGCAAGAGTGTTTGACGAGAAAAACAATTTTTTCTGGAAATTTCAACACCCTGTATCTCCGTAACGAAGCTTTTGCGGACCTATGTTTATATTAACTTTTTTTCTTGAAATTGCACGTAGATTTATCCCTTCAAGTTGTGACATACTATTATGTTACACCCTGTATAAGGCAATAATTTAATAAACACTTGAATAATCGTTGGGTCCTTCTTGACAATCCAATACCTGTGTGTCAAGGTTATAATGAATAGTTGTCTTATTCCTTTCAAAGCTGAATTCGAAGTATTCCAAGCAAGAAGATCCTGACGATAATACAATGGAATTTCTCCGATCTCAGATAATACATCATTCAGAGTACTTCTGAGGAAACCTATACAGATTTGTTCAGTGCTCTCCTTTGAAGAACGTCTAACGCCATTAGCACTATAAAATATGCTATCGTAATCTAAACGATCGTACATAACTGCGATAAACTGATGAAGATAAACACCTCAAAAAAGTCTAGGGAACACTTACCAATATCTTCAACATATGAATTTGATGATTCGAATTTATAGAAATCTTTCGGTTTTTGTTAGGATGTATTGTATATAATGTATTCTCAAGAAAACAAAATGATATTTGACTTCTCCAAAGCACCTATTATAAAAAAAAACTTGAAATTTAAAAATGACGAAATTTGGTGAAACACAAAAAAAATCCTGAACTAATATTTTCGAAACGATATGGAAGCACTTTTTTTTCAGTACCCAGAAGGTCCACCTCTGTTATTAATGACACTTTGGCATCGTCGCGGCATGCTCAATATTAAATTGTCTATTACATTTTGGCCTAAGTCATTCCAAGCCCCCTGAACTGCTAATCGAAGCTCCTGTTCAAGATGGAAGACGTTTTGACGCAGGAGATTTCTTTTTAGGGTGTCCCACGCATGCTCGATGGGATTCAGATCTGGGGAACAGGATGGCCACGGTAGAAGATCGATATCATTCTCTTCAAGAACGTTCAAGACAACTCTTGCACGATGAGGAGGGGTATTATCTTGTTGGAAGAGTGGATTTTGACCAATTGTTTGGAGATACGGTACCACTACAGGTAAAACTATCTCATTTGCGTAAGAATTTCCCGTGAGGTTGCTCTGTATGAAAACGAGGTCAGTTCTTCCACCAAGGCGTATACCTCCCCAAAACATCACTGATCCGCCTCCCTGTCTAACAACTTCTCGAGCATGCTGGTGACGGTTTTGCTTTCCAGGTTCCCTCCATATTCTTCCCGAATCGGAATAATAACTAAATCTAGATTCATAACTGAAGAGAACTGTGGCCCACCTCTCTAGATCCCAGTTTACGTGTTCTTGGCACCAAGCTAAACGAGAAGTGCGATTTCCATGGGTCAGTTGTGGAACTCTTAAAATACGTTTGGAATGGAGTTGACCTTCGTGCAGTCGATTTCTCACAGTTTGGTCGGAAATTTGTACATTATGAACTCGTGATAGCTCTTGAGCTAATTGAGATGCTGTGGTAGTACGATCTCTTCTGGCTTGTAAAACCAAAAATCGGTCTTGGGCGACTGTAGTAATCCTGAAACGACCTGTATGGCGTTCTTCTACGCTAACTGTTTCATTGAAACGCGACCATAAACGGTTTATGACACTTGGGCTACTTCCCAGAACCCTGGATACTTCCCGTTGTGAGCTCCCAGCTTGGAGCATGCCAACGGCTCGTAACATCTCTTCTCTAGTCAAATGTCGTCTTTCCATGGTCGAATCACAAAACTTGAATCTTTTATTTGTGCTTACAACAGAAACAAAGTGCCAATTAACTGATTTCAAACACTGAATACATGAAATGATTATAAAGCAGCGTCGCATCTGCTGCATTTTTAGTTTTTTATAAAAAAAACTGAAACCTGTTGCGGCACTCTACATAATTTGGTGAGAAATTGATGCAAGTGTTCATTTCTCAAAAAAATCATCCATATTGATCGTTCTGGATACGATATATCGATATTCAGAAGTGTTCCCTAGACTTTTTTGAGATGTTTATATTTTGGTATGCCCCCCAATTATTGTGACAAATATATCTCAGAATTTGGATGCGCTTTTCTGTGTTCAAATTTGTATACAGAATCTGTTCTTTTCATGTTAATTTACAATTCAACACGACTCCTAAGAATTTAACACAAAGTTATGTTCTAAGTTACAGTTTGCCATGATTATTTGTTCAGGAAATGATATTCGCTTGATAGTAAATGAACAAATTACTGTTATAGCACTTGAAAAGGTATGACCATTGTTATATAGAAAAGAAATGAAGTAGAGTTTCTTGTAAGTTATTGTGGCAATGTTGTATGTTTGCCTTACGAGTGTAAATGGCGGTATCGTCGACAAATTGGATGACTTTTATGTTCGGATTTCTAAAGTATGATAGTGAATGATATAGAGCAGGGGTGCTCAAACGGTCGATCGCGAGTGCTTCTTGAGTAGATCTCTAGAAGAAAAAAATTTTTAATGAGTAGGTAACTGAATTACAAAAAGTTATTAAGTAATAAAATAACACTGGCGGCAAAAGACGGCTTTATCAAAAGAACTCTTGGTACTTGTCAAAGAAAAGCTGCGTTTTATATTCTTGCCGCTTTTCTAGTAATTTAGGGCGGCGTGTTTGTCGGGAACATTAAAGACTTTCGTTCACGCCGATATAAATGTTGCGCCTGCAGGAATTGGAGTCACTCTGAATTGTAATTTGAAGGCAATACTACATCGATACAAAGTTTATTATTAAATTGAATTTTTCTTCTGTATGGTGAAGGATAAGTGCATATGTCTGAAATGAGAAAACGAAAAGTACGTGATTTGATATCATGTTTGAAGAAAGAACAAAGAATGTTCACAAGAGCAGCCAAATAATCAAAAGCTGCTACGATTGCGTCATTTAAAATATCTCATATATTGGACAACCACAAGAAACCATTCGAAGATGGATGAAGAAAGTATTTATTGAAGTGGGTGAGAATTTATTTGGAGATTTTAAAAATGGAACGGAAATCATGTCTGCTATTAGAGAACTTCAGTTATCTCGTCCGACTGTCACAAGGCGTATTGAAGTCATGAGGCAGAACATGGCAGATAAACTAAAACATGATATCATGACATGTACATACTTTTGTTCACAGTTCGACGAATACACCGATATGACAGACACTGCCCAGCTGTGTATTTTTATTCGGTTGGTATTCAATGACATGTAGGTTTAGGAAGAACTTTTGACAATAATTCCTCTGAAGGGGAAGACCCGTGGCGAAGAAATATATGACGTTTTCTTCAATTTTGTGAAAAACTACAAACTACCAATATATGAATTAGTGTGCAATACAACCGATGGAGCCCCGATTGTGTCGAGCTAACGAAGATTTCCCTTAATTTTTTTCATTTCATGGCATATTACATCAACCAGCGTGTTCAAAAGTTTTAAACAAAACGGAGGAAATTATAGGCATTACAACAAAATTTTGAATTCCATCCGTGCTCGTAGCTTGCAGCGGCGGCTCTTTAAATTGCAGTTGGAAGATAGGGAGTCAGCTGAACACACTGATTTAGTTCTTCACACGGACGTCAGATGGTTGAATTGCGGAAAATTCCTAGAAAGGTATCAAGAATTATTACCCGAAATAACAGCTTTTCTAGACGAAAGAGGTGATGACACTCAGATGTTGAAAAACGAAAAATGGCTGACTGATTTAGCATCTTTGACTAACATCAAATGCACTTAAACACCTTTAACTTGGAGCTTCAAAGTGAAGGAAAAACTATAATTGAGATGATTAGCGCAGTAAATGCTTCCAAAAGTAAATTGCAACTTATGATAAATCAACTGAAAAAAAAAGGATCTGAAACATTTTCCTACTTTGAAAGCAAAGATTCCTCAGTTGAATTATGATACGTATGAGCCTGAATTATCAAATATTTTGGGACAATTCGAAATGCGTTTTTATGATTACAGTAAATTGGCAAATATGGCATCATTTATGAGTTATCCTCTTTCATGTAATAACATTGAGGAATTAGCTACTGAAATAGCAAGTCAGTTTAATATGAACTCATGTTCTGTTGAAAACGGATTGGAGCAAATTATATCAAATATACATCTCAAAGCTACAGCATCTGATACAAATTTCTGGTGTGATAATTAAGTCAAAATATCGCAATCAACTAACTGACGATTATAGATCATTATACTTGCGATTAGCACTCAGTGGTTACGTATCATCTTATGAAAAGTATGCTGAGGATATGCAGTGCCACGCTTCAACATCCAAAGTCACTGCTTAGTTGAGTTTAACACCATATGTAACTCTTTTGTTTTGTTACAACCGATAGAGTCGCAATTTTGAATAACTATGAGTTTTTTCATTGATATTATAAAGAAGAACGTTACTAAACCTAACCCAAACCTTGACTAAAATAATGTATAATGTACGGAAAGCTAATATTCATATATGCTATGGTACACCCTACCTAGGTAGGTAGGTAGGTAGGTAGGGTGTATCGTGTATGTACGACAACCCTGCATCACACATACTTGCAGCCTCTCAGAGTCGATCGTAAGTAGTCTAAAAGTATTGAGGTAGATCGCCAGCAGTTCAAGTTTAAGCTCCCCTGCAGTAAAGGGGATAGAATGCCACCCTGGGGAAGGCCTTGACTAGAAAATGTTGAACCTTCGAGTGTATTCTCTACTTTAAAGTATATCTTCCTATTTATATACATACAGGATGCTTTAACGAAAACTGAACAGAGGCTATATCTACCAAGATATTCATTTCTGATCAAAACGCAAAAACAGGTCAATTTTTGTTTCAAGGGGGACATCTTTTGGGGTACAAAACTTGCCTTAAAAATTAACCCCCTAAGCGGGGGTTGCAATCCTTGAACATTTGAATAGAGAAGATGGGTCGAGTGATGACTCAAAAGAAAGGTGGTATCTTTATCTACATTACTTTGAACGAATTTCCATTTTTAATTGAAAACTGTGAAAGATACAGGGTGAGCAACTGAAAGATAGGAAGACTATTTTCCTGAGACTATTCAAGTTTCAGTGAGGTAAAATGGAACAGATCCATGCTGATCAAAGGCAGTCATTATCAAGTACCATCTTCATCTCGAATTTCAACCCCTGGAGCAGGGGTTACAACCCTTGAAAATTTGGAAGAGGGTAGATGGATCGAGTGATACCTTGAAATGAAGGTATTATCTTTGTCTGCATTCCCGTGAAAGAATTTCCATTTTGATTGAAAACTGTAGAAGATACAGAGTGAGCCACTGACAAATAGAGAATCCAGATCAGCATGGATCTGTTCCATTTCACCTCACTGAAACTTGAATAGTCTCAGGGAAATAGTCTTTCCTATCTTTCAGTTGCTCACCCTGTATGTTTTACAGTTTTCAATAAAAATAGAAATTCGTTCAAGACAATGCAGACAAAGATACCACCTTTCTTTTGAGTCATCACTCGACCCATCTTTCCTATTCAAAATGTTCAAGGATTGATATTTCAGGCAAGTTTTGTACCCCAAAAGACGTCACCCTCAAAACAAAAATTGACCTGTTTTTGCGTTTTGATCAGAAATGCATACCTTGGTAGATATATCCTCTGTTTAGTTTGCGTTGAAGCACCGTGTATAAAATATAATGTCAGTGAATCTAAGACTCAACCCTATCTCAAATAATTCTTGACGAAGTACACTCAAAGAAACATCATCATACACTCCAACTATATCAGCTCTGAGAATTTTTTTCTCGCTAAAAGCTGAAAAAATATCATTCATTACTTGTGCCATATGTTCAGGGATTTGGATGAAGTTATTTCATCAATTGTTTAATCATTTCACAAAAGTGTTTCACTAACACTTCCAAATTTTTAACTAATTGTTCCATAAAACTTTGTTGGGTTTTGCCAGTTTACATTTTCAGGGCAGGAAATATTAAAATTCTTGTATACTAAGAATAAGAGATATTCGTAATGATTATTTACTACCAATATTTTTTTTCAGGTCTCAAATTCGATCCAACGTCGTCGAATCCAGTTCTGCACTCGTCCCACCTAAAACGTCCAGACATGTCCATTTTCAACTGTCAAAACTGCGAAACCGATCTCTGTCCCAGTCATTCGAATCTCCACCATCTCAGTCCAGATTACATAAACAAGAAGTTGAACGCTCTCCACCAGAATAATATAGTGTTCCAACAGGCACCCCTGAGGAGCACCATGAGTCATGAGAGTTTAAGTTTAAGTAATATCGAAGAAAATCCAGTATACGTTTCTAGTGTTGCAAACAATTCTATATTGAAAAATTCTAGGAACTTAGTGAGGTTGAATAGGATCAAATTGAGTAGAAGTGAAGACAGTTTGAGTGAATTGCAGAGGGGTTTGAGTCAAATGAAGTTGAACAGCAAACCGTTAATTGATTCGGAAGAAAAGAAGAAGACAAGGAAGCAGAACAACGAACAAATTTTGGATTATTCAAGTTCGGATGATGAATACGAAACTGATGTTAATGTCGCCAACAATTTCGATACTCTGAGCTCGAAAAGTAGCTGTTCCATAACAACCGAGGCAAACGGAGATTTCCACTTTTATCAAAGCTCAGAACTCAACGTGAACAACGAAGGAAACGTGAATGATATAGAAAAATTCAACAACGATCTACTGCTCGCCAAGTATTCAAACTGCGATTTGAACCTCGAGAATTTTACGCCGAGGACCAAGTCTTTCCTGGAACGATCGCACTCCAAGAGGTCTCTGGAGAACTTCCAGGCCTTTCTGGAAGACCGACAGCAGTTCAACCATAACATCGAGAGGTCGAACTCGTACATGAGTTTGGCGGATCGAAACAAAGACAATAATAGTAGGAAATTGTTGAGATCCAGTTCTAAATTGTCAGACTACACTCATAATATCAGTAAAAAGATCAAGTCGGTCGAGTATTTGCCGAGTACGAACGCCAGTACCTGGTTGGTGGAAGATTGTAGATACGTGCATCACCAAAATTTGAAAAGTAGAGGTGGTAAGAATATCCAATACGTTGGTAGTGTGCCGGATTTGAAGAAAGTTTTCATTTCGGAATATATTTAAGAGTGTTTTTAGTCCAATCTAATGTCGCGAAATGAATAACTATGATCATACAACGTGGGCTGCAAAACTCATAAGCTACCATAGTAAAACACATTTTTTTGGGGAAATTTAACTTTTTTCTTCAATATAGTCACTTTCGAGGGAGATATTTTTTTCGATGCCATTTTTATAAGATTTCTTTTTAACTCCAAAGTAGGCTTCAGTTCCGTCGCCCACATGTTTATTAGTCTTTATTTTTTTTCGAGTGTGAAACGGAAAAATCGCAGGGGCCAAATCTGGTGAATAAAGTGGATGGGGAAGTAATTCAAAGCCTAATTCGTACAATCTTACCATTGTGTTGATTGATTTGTGGCAAGGTGCATTGTCTTGATGATATAGTACTTTCTTTTTTCCAAATGGGGCCGTTTCTTCGTGATTTTGTCCTTCAATTGATCCAATAACTCAATATAGTAGTCGATGTTTATCTTCTAGCCCTTTCTGAGGTAATCGATGAATACAGTGTGTTTAGAAGAGGAAATATTGAAGGAGGTGATTCCTGAAGTTATTTCATGAAGAAAATACATATCAACATGGGTCCGCAAGTACTTTGTTACCGATTTACAGGGTGTTAAGGTTTCGAGAGATGCAGTTAAATTCGAATTTTTCGTAAACCGCTCGAGATATTCAGGTGTAATTTTGGGGGTGTCGAAAACTTTCAAAGACGCATAATTTTCAATACGAAACAAAATTTTGGACTTACCAGTGGCGCGCGTATTGGCACAAGCAGGTTATTCTTGAAAACAAATCTAAGAAGCTACTGCTTTTTTCGGAAATATAAAATATTTTTGAATTCCAATTACACTGTGCTAGTTCAAAATTCTAACACGCGGGAGACATACCTAATAAACCTATATCGGGTACGCTGAATCCAGTGGTAACCACCGTTTTTGAAAGTTAGCTCTTGTTTAGGAGATATTCGCCTTTGAAGTTAGCTGATTTTAGTAGGGTTCGTCGCTTATGACTTCAGTACGTTATATGCTTGTAATTCCCAAACCGTTTGGAATATTGCTTTACACTCTTCGGCAAAGTTTTAGCTATTGTCATGGCCAACAACTTTTCTGAATATATCAACGTAAAAAACCTCATTCAAACACCGTCTCTTAACAAAATGTCCAGAAAACTCCATTTCTTTGCCATTTTTTCGTTAATTTTCATCTGAATAATAGAAAAATCAAGAGAATTTCGCTTTAAAATCTCAAAATAATAAAATGTCATAAATGAAGGATGCAAACTGAATGATTTGACATTTCAAAAATGCTTCGTTGCCGAGATACAGTTAAATCGATAAAAAACTTCTCAAGATTTCGGGCTCAAAACGCACAATCATGATTTTAACTCAAACTTTTTTTATTCCAACTCCAACAATTTTCAACAAATAGAATTTCAAACGATGTTCACATTTTAAGATCTGCACCACTAGATTGGTAGGATTTATGAGAAAGTATAAAGGGTGATATCATTTCCTGATCATTGAATTCGAATTCAAAAATGTGTTTTATTGAGTGTATAAATCGGAAGTAAATGAATAAACAACATAAATAATCGCGAATGATTTCAATAACAAAACTCATAATGATGAAAACAAAATTGAACAAACAGAACAAATCAAAGAAGATGTTGAAAATGTCCTCCACCTGAAAGAATACATGCTTCTGCTCGTCTCCGCATATTAGTGCGCACCCTCTGAAATATTCCTGGGGTATTTCTGATGACGTCACATGATGCTGTAATTCTATTCCTCAATTCTTCAAGTGTATTCACGGGAGAGCTATAAACCAAAGTTTTCAGATGTCCCCAAAGAAAAAAAATCCAAACTGTTTAAATCTGGCGACCTTGGAGGCCAAGCTTCTGGTCCACCACGCCCTATCCAGCGGTTATGGTATGGGTAAAGCAAGAAATCATGGAGAATTTTCCAGACCAATACAAATGAGATATTCAACTCTCTTCCAATTTTTCTTGTACTCAGCTGAGGATCCTCATCTATACAATTTAGGACTGCCTCTTCGATTTCCGGGGTCCTTATTGTCCGATTTGCCCCTTTCAAGTCATGATTCGGTTTGAATGTACCCCGTTCTCTCAATCTTCTGTGGATGTCAGAAAACGTACGCCTATCAGGAATGATTCGATTAGGAAAGCGTTCTTGATACAAACGCCTTGCGTGCACTGCGTTTCCTTCAGCCACACCGTACATGAAATGTATATCGGCCATTTCTGCATTAGTGAAAACCATTTCAAAGATTATTGGTTACTACTTACAGCTGTTTCAAATGTAGGTACAACAAACTGAATGACAAAACTTACAATCATTGAAGTGTCAAGTTTTTTTCTATGATTTCATTTGCAAAATTGTATCAGAGCCTACTAAGCCTTTTGAAATCACCAACGTGTTCTGATATGAGAAAGACACGATAAATTCCTGATGATTTTCAATTCAAAACGGTGAAAGACATGAGGATCAAGATGAGCACAAAATTATCCGAATTGAATGAAAAATCCGTTCCTGATTACGAAAAACGTCAGTTATGCACCGAAAAAATATACGGAGGCAAAGGGTAGCCTGTTCGGGCGTTGTTGATTAATTTTCGAAGATGGTGGCAGATACGGAAAAATACAAGGAACAGAAAAGTTTTCACTTTGAATAATCTGTTTGATTCTGTTTTCAGAATATACCAGTAGCGCACCACAAAAAAGTTCAGGGCAAAAAGAGGAAAATGCACGTGAAAAAATAACACCCTGTATACTGTCAGGAATTTCTGCCTCATTTTGTAATAAACATACAATAAGGAGATATCTGATGTAAATTTTAGCTCAATTCCTGAAAAATTGCATCAGTTATTAAGACAATATCTCCATGGCTTCGATATGGGAAAACTATTGGATTACTTTCAATAATTAATATCTCAGAAACGGTGATAGTTACGATCAAAATGCAAGAGTCAAAAAATTTCAAATTGAATGGTCTATTCGATTTATTTTTTGTTAGTGCCAGTGGCGTACCAAAAAAGTTCCGAGGGTAAAATGGAACATGGCCCATGAAAAAGTATCACCCTGTATACTGTTTCAAAATTTGGCTTCACCTGGTGATTCAGATTGTGTTTAATAGCTTATGTGGAAAATTTGAGCCCGAAATCTTGAGAAGTCTAGGTTTTATCGAGAGAAAATCGAAAATTTTTCTCAACTTTAACACCCTGTATCTCGGCAACGAAGCATTTTTGACCATTGGTTCTTCGAACTTTCTTGCTCAAATCATTGAACATATAAATTCATGTTCATTCTTCTTCTTCTCAATCTTCACCTTGCTGTACCAAATGTCTCCTAGTAGAGAATCAAGTTTTTCCACTATACCAGTGCTCAAGCCTAGCGGTCACCTGATGGAACCGTTCACCATGCTTACCTAATTCACATTGGTGATTGTTGGGCAAACTTGTCTGCATGGTAATGTAAAAAATGAATTTTCAGTGACATTTTCACACCGATGTTATGGAAAGCAACGAGCATATTTTCAACGTGTATGCGGCAGTTTTCGTCACGATGAATTCCAAGTACATTTTCGATGGGTCTTTGACGCAATCCCAAGCAACTAGCTGCAAATTCGACAAACTGTTTTTAAATTGATGGTCTCTCATCAAGCGTCGAATATCAAGGTCCATTGAGTATGCCTGTAATAAAATAATTCGAAAAAAAATGTGTTGAATATTGAATAAGTTAGGTTGATTGGTGCGTATATAGTTTCACACAAAGCTTCTTTTATTTTCATTTCACTCAGTCTTGGGAAAATTCGCTTCAACTCATTGAATGCATTGCCTTCTGGATCTAGGACCTTGATGAAATTTTTAACAATCCCAAGCTTGATATGCAGAGGTGGAAGCAACACTTTTTCGATTGGCACAAGTGGAATTTCAACGACGTTTTCTCGAGGCAATCTGAACCCTTGTCTCATAGGCCAGCTTTTATTGGCATATTGGTCGTCGGCATATCGAGTATCCCATAAACATATAAATACATGTTTTTCGTATATCCCGTCTGCATTCCTCTTAAAAGAGTTATCACCTTCAAATCTGCACAAATCTTCCAACGATGGTCTTCATATTTCACCGAATCAAGGATTTTTTTCAATGATTCGTAATTTTCTTTCGTTTTTGTGCTGATGGCAATCGGGACACTGTTTTTTGAGTTTGTGACATGAAGCAAAACCGCCTTGAGGCTACTTTTGGACGAATCGATGAAAAGACGCCAGTCTTCTGGTTTATACTCATGATGCATTTTTAATACCAATTCCTTGATATCAGTGCAGTACGCGAATTAATTGTCTTCGATGGATTTGAATAAAGCAGTGAACTGTCTATGACGGCCGATTGCTCCATATACTTTCACATCAGGTGATAAGACATTCTTTTTTCAATTCCTGAGTCAAAATAATGGACTGACGCTGCGATAATTTCAATCGACGAATAATTTTATCCAGATCTTTTTGAGAAAATTCGTCATGATTACATTGTGGATATACATTTGATGGTACATAAACCGATGCAGACGTTTCGCCAATAGTATCAAAAGTAGATGGAATGTACTCTTCTGTCGGACTGGGTCTTTTCGGTATTGGAATGGATTCCGAATGTGGTAACGGCAACTGAACAAACCGAGTTCCTCCGAGTTCAACTTTACGTTTTTTAGCTCTGTTCAATCCGACAATTTCATTAACACAAGCAAAACAGTCATCTGGATTATGTTCTTGAGGATTTGTCCAAATTACTGGAATGCCAAAAGGCATAGATTGGAATTCACCTGTAATAAAAATAGCTTCAATTGGTATAATTTTGAAATAAATGATAAATCATTTCATTTTACCTCTTTTCCATCCACTCAATCTTATGACACAACCAGTACAAACGATTTTTGGAGCCCAGTTCACATCTTTGATTATAGTTTGGTTGAAATATTGTGTGTACGATTCAACAATTTCTTCAGAAATTGAACGCTTGCTTGTCATTATAGTAAACTTTCCACAAATGTAGCAAAATTTATTAAATTTATTGCACGAATTGATTTTTGATATTTTCACCAAATATATAACTTGTGTAAACAAAGAAACTTCAACAAGAAATGTCAATTTAAGAAATATCAGAACTAAGACTATGAAAAATGGCACACAAACACATAGCAAAATACGTAGTAACATCAGTGACAATACTAATAAATACGTATTAACAGTGACATCTGTGAGAAATTTGATTTAATCATGATTGTGCGTTTGAAATTTTTATTTAACTAGGAAATGTGTTTTCTGTTCTTATTCTAATATTTTAAAGCGAAATTCCCTTGATTTTTCTATTATTTAGACGAAAATTAATGAAAAAATGGAAAAGAAATACAGTTTTTTGGACATTTTGTTAAGAAACGGTGTTTGAATGAGGTTTTTCTATGTTGGTATATTCAGAAAAGTTGTTGGCCATGACAATAGCTAAAACTTTTCCGAGGACAGTAAAGCGATATTCCGAACGGTTTGGGAATTACAAGCATATAATGTACTGAAGTCATAAGCGACGAACCCTACTAAAATCAGCTAACTTCAAAGGCGAATATCTCCTAAACAAGAGCTAACTTTCAGAAACGGTGGTTACCACTGGATTCAGCGTACCCGATATAGGTTTACTAGGTTAGAATTTTGAAATTTCATCTTCACGCACTGTGTTATTTTTCTAAGTAAAAACTATCTTGACACTTTTTCATACGACGCCAAGTTTTTGAATACAAAAATGTTGAAATGTATAAGAAAAGAAAGAGCAAAACAAAGACTTTCGAGTATCAACAATAACTTTTAAAAAATTACAAGAGCTGTTCAAAATGGCTTTCTCCAGCTCGGATGCAAGATTTCAGTCTTGTCCTCATTGATCGGCGAACATTTTCAAAGACACCAGGATCTTTTCTTATCGATTTGCAACCAGCGATAATTCTATTTCTTGAATTCTCAACATTTGACCCAGGGAAAGTGAAAGACTTCAAATGAGCCCACCGGAAGAAATCGAGGGGGTTCAAGTCTGGGTACCGTGAAGGCCAAATTGAGACCCACTTCCACCAATCCAGTGATTTCCATACTTTTGAGTTAGGAAGTCATGAGACAGGTGACTAAAATGGGCAGGTGGCCACCCTGTATAAACCACATCGTTTGTTGTTGTTATTGCCAAAGGTACATCCTCCAGAAATTCTGAAAGCATGTGTTCCAAAAAGTAGCAGTTCACCTCCCTCGTAAGTCTCCCTGGTAGAAATACTGGTCCAATTAGGCAGTCATCGAATGGCGATCGAAACGTTCAACGAGAACTGATGTTGAAATCTTTCTCCACATGTTCAATGTGAATTTTCTGCTCACCTCATATTATTATTATGAAAATTCCTTATGGAATTTCCTGAAAAACTTTCTTCATCAGTGAACAGAATCATCATAAGAAATTTGAATTATCTTATGCTAAAGCCATGGGCAATATGCAATACAGGCAGGAAATAGGTGGAATGGATACAAGAAATTGTCGTGAAGAATTGGCCAAATAGTTCCACTGCTGACACCTGAAGCGACAGCAAATTTTCTAGTGGAGGTACCGGGGCTGTCTTGATGAAGTTCATTTTCTAGCCCTACCGTTCTTACTTCTGAATTTGGGAGACGTTTACTTGGTACAATTTCATTATCAATAATAAAAGTAAGTAATAATTTTTGAGGAATTTTACTGAATAATTGTGATTTTTAACGCTTTTCACTACACCGTAGCTTCAGACGAATGAATGTACAGAAATCATGACAGCTATATATAGATACGACTGAGAATATAAATACACATGTTCTGAAGTAATTGAAAGCTTATGGAGTTACTTCTTCTTTACGTGCCGTCTCCTTTAAGAAGGTTGGTTATCATCATGGCGATTTTTATCTTTGAAGTTGCGGATCTGAACAAATCAACAGAGCTACTGTGTACCACTGTCTTAGGTTGTTCAACCAGGAGATGCGTCTTCTTCCTATACTTCTTTTACCCTGTATTTTTCCCTGTTTAATAGTTTGCAACAGTGTATATCTTTCCCCTCTCATCACGTGACCCAGATTTTGCAACTTTCTGATTTCAATTGTGTTGATTATTTCTTTCTTCTTTCTCATTCTTCTCAATACCTCGTTGATCGTTGTTCTGCTCGCCCAGTTTATTCTGAGGATTCTTCAGTGTCGAAGTTTCCATTCCATATAATGTTACTGGAAATACGTAGTATTTAAGCATTCTGATTTTAAGACGTAGACTAAGATCTGTTCTGGTTAATGCATTCCTCATTTTATTAAACACTGTTCTAGCCTTTCCAATTCTTGATCTTATTTCTTGTGAATTATCAGATTGTCATTTACAATTGTTCTCAAGTAATCGTATTTGCAGACTTTCTCCACTGGCTCCCCTTTGATCCATAATGTTTCTCGCTGTTGTTGGTGTTTTGTGTTTGTCATAAATTTGGTCTTTTTGGTGTTAAGTGTGAACCCCCTTTCTTCGCTGATCTGTACTACTAGATCTATTAGCCTTTGTAGTTCTTCCAGGGTTTCTGCTATTAGTACTGTGTCATTCACGTATCTAATGTTGTTTATAACCTTCCCATTAACGTTCACTCCCGTTGTTTTTTGATTTTGCAGTGCTTCTTGTACTATGGTGAAAGCACGCATCCTTATCTTAGTCCACGTTTTATTTTTATCCCTTTTGAAAGTTCATTTTGCACAGAAACTTTGGCAGTCTGGTTAAAATAGAGATATGTTATTATTCTGATATCATTCCTGTTAATGTTTTTATCCCTCATGAGTTTTATGAGATGATTATGGCGGACTTTGTCGAAAGCTTTGTTATAATCGAGGAAGGCTACATATATTGGCTGATTGACGTCCATGAGTCTTTGAGACAACACATTAAAAGCAAACAACACCTCCCTAGTACCAATTGCATTTCTGAAACCAAATTGTGTTTCGTTAATATCTTGCTCAATTTTTCTTAAAAATCTTCGATGTATAATTTTAAGGAATATCTTAAGCTCATTAGGCTTATCGTCCGGTGATCCTTGTATTCCTTAGCGTTCGATTTTTTTGGCAGTGTAATAAATGTTGATTTGAGCCATTCTCTAGGGATGATTCCGGTGTTATATACAGTGTTGTACAGATCTACCAGTACTCCAATCTGATCTTCTGCAATTAATTTGATAATTTCTGTTGGTGTTTCATCAGGTCCTGGAGCTTTATTGTTCTTAGCTGTTTTAACGACATTCATAACTTCTTCTTTTGTTATATTTGGGCCCTGTTCCTTATCTGTGTCGCCATCTATTGTTTCCTGTTGTCTTTGATCTTCGAACAATTTTTCAATGTACTCTTTCCATCTTTTCTAGTTTCCCTTTGGTGTCTGGAATTATGTTACCCTTTTTATCTAGTAGAATATTGCTTTTGGTTGTTCCCGCCAGTTCTTTAATATTTTTATGGAGATTGAAGTGGTTATTGATGACAGGTATATCCAATAAGATTAAGGAATAGATTGCTCCTGAAGAGATTCGATAGAGGTGAAGGGCTTAAATCTTAATGAGTCTACCTGAGTGTTTGTGTTTGTTGATTTCTCTAATAACTTAGGTAAACATATTAAAAATAATAAAGTTGAAAAATCAAGTAAATCAGAATCTATAAACTCAATTGTGGTTCTTGTGATAAAATTTATATCGGTAGGACCTATAGGAGTTTTGGCATAAGAACATCTGAACATAAACGTAGCTTCGATAAAATAAATCTGATTCAAATTATTCAAACCACCTAATAAAAGAAAACCATTCATTCAATAAAAACTTTGACATATTACATATAAAATCAAAAAGTTCAAAATTAGATCTCCTAGAAGCATTAGAAATAAATAGATACAAACATTCGGACAAGCTTTTGAATGAACAGGTAGATGTGAATTATTCACCCCTACTTAACTTGTTTAATTAGTTTTTATTACCTTTCATACTAACTGTACAATGGCTCGGTGTGGATTTTCCTGTTATTCATCCAACTTGTTCTACGATTTGTTTATAATACCATACTCTTCATTCTGTTTTTCATTCTTGATAAAGCTGCTGTGTCAGCGAAATGTCGAATTTTTTCAAATAAAGTGTAGATTAAAGTTAAACCTTGTGTTTTTTATCTCATTTATATCATGGATCTACATCAAGTAACGGCCTCCACAATTCAAAAAGATTTCTAAAGTTTCCCAAAGATCTACTTTCCAATATTTATTATCTGTATGCAAAATTTCAAACTGTTGGTCGAAATAGTGATTATTTTCTAGAGATGATTAGCGTAATTTGAATCTGATTTTTTATTTGAGAAACTGTTTTTCAAATAAAAAATCGGATTCAAATTACGCGAATCATCTCTTGAAAACAATCACTCTTTCGAAGCGTTACGAATCACAATTATTCAGTAAAATTCCTCAAAAAACATTACTTGTTTTCGTTCTTACTTCCCTTGGCCTTCCTGCTCCTTCATATCGTCTTTATATGCCTTTTTCATATAGGTGTATAAGTTTTTCTATAGGGAGCAATACGGTTTGGAAATCTTTCAATGTACAACCACCGAGCTTCTAATGCATTTTTGTCAGCACGTCCATGCATGTCGGTCTTCTCAGCATTCGTATAATGATTCAAATTCAAATTTAATAGAATCAAAATTATTGAAGAACAGAAACACTCAAACAACACTGACGTTAATCATTTTCGAACACATCTATGACAGCATGGAACAGATATTATTAATGAAATCGAAAGGATTCCTAGAAAACTTTTCAACATTTTTTGACTCAACAACCCGGTGTTGTACAAAAAAATGTTGGAGGGCGTTTTTCTGCAGAAATAACTGGAAAATACAGAAATATTTTTCCGTGGAGTTCTAGTTATTTCTTCGAGAATAATTCAAATTTAACTGCATCTCTCGATTAAACTTCAACATCCTGTGAATCTGTAACGTTAAGTATTTGTGGACGTTTATAGTAACTTTTTTCATGAAATGAGCAATTGCCTCATTGAATATTGGCGTGTTTTTTTAAACAGCCCCGTATTATACCCTTCGCATCCTAGAAAACAGCGAGCTGACTGTATATACATATATATATATATATATATATATATATATATATATATATATATATATATATATATATATATATATATATATATATATATACAGGGTGAATCCAGATGAACTATACATAGTTCAACGGAGAATATAGTTTGATGGGTCGGATTCTAGCGACCTGGCTGGCCAATATATCGAACCTTCTTGGTCAATCCAATAATTTGGGAATTTTTTATTTAGGAAATTCATGAATGGTAAGCCATAGTGAGGTGTAGCACTATCCTGCTGAAGATAAACTCCCTTATCCGCAATATTTTCCATGAGCATAAGTAAATCATTCCGAAGGAAATTTAAATAAATCTCATAGGTTAGAGTTCCATCAAAGAAATTGGCCCCTATATAGGACGTACCACATGAAAACCGTTGTAGGGATTTTTTGACAACTTTAGCGTGCGAGTTCTTTCGAGCCCACACATGGGAATTCTTCAGATTAATAAATCCATCACGAGTTAATTGCGCACCGTCAGTGAGAATAATTCTGGAGATGGCTTTTCTATCACTTAATAACCACGTAAAAATTGAACTCGTAAAGCATGGTCTGCTAATTTTAAACACTGAACCTTTTGAAAATGATAGGGATGGAATCTTTCTTTTTTCAATGTACTACATACTCTTTCAAATATATTGAAATCTACTTCCTATCTCTTTATTTCTTCATACTCTTGGGAACCTCATAGAAAATTTCGATAGCTGCAAAATCATCATCCACGAATGCAAGTCTGTTAAATGGCCAAATACCTGGTTTTGAAGAATCGCTTGTGATATATTTTCATGTCAAATAATTTCAGTTTGCTTTCAAATGAACCAAAAACGCCAACATCCAGTCTGTTAAGCATAATTTACTCAAAAATTTATTTAAGAAGACCCCTCGTTATATAAATTTATTTTACATGTTTCGAATCATTCCTCACTCTCATCAGTAAGGTATTCAATCACCGCCAGTGTCACTAATCGCTTGGCATCTTCCTGGTATACTTTTCACCAAATTTCAGGCGTATTCGACAGAAAATGCTTTTCAAATGTGTCGAAATTTTCGGAAAAGCTGTTTGAAAGTGAAGGTGGATCTATCTCGATGCTTGTGCTTCATGCAGGCCCAGACGTTCCCAATAGGATTGATATCAGGTGATTGTTCAGGCCAGTACAAGGTGACAATGCCTTTTTCGCTTTTCCAGTCGGTACAGAGGCGACTGCGGTGTTTGGGATCATTGTTCTCCTGCATCTCATTGTCACGAACATAGTTAACAGCTTCAATAGAAATATGGGACTCGTGGTTGTCAGAAATAATCAGAATTGGATTATCTTTAATGCATGAAGTTGATCGTTGAATGTGTTAAAGATCATGCAAACCCCATTCAAAAACGGGTCTTTGAAATGGACCCGAGAAAAATATAAACAGGAGGAAGAACGGAACCTGTTGTTGTGACTATTTCGCAAAACGTTACTAGTTCTACACGTTCAGCTGACACAATTTGTCTTACTCGCCTCTGTTCTTTTTTGCAATCTAAACTTTAGGCGTTGGTAAGACTGTATTAATGCCTGTTTCATTCAAATTTACTATACGATCAGGATAAAATTTATAGCCTAACATTACCCGTACAAAATTATCAAAAAATTCAGCCACTGCAGTTTTATTAAATGCAAAACTTCTTGTGGTACTTGTATCTTCAGGCTTTCTTATTCTGAACTCCTAATTCCTGCTTTTAAACCCTGCTGACCTGGGCAGTAAATACTTGAGCAACAGAATCCTTTGATCCATACAGATTAGAAGATGGCAATTGGTTTTCCTCAGAAGCTTGTTTAAACTTTTCAACACTATGTTGCAGATTGCAGGTTTGATACCACATTTTTCGGCAGTTTCTCTAATAGATAATACCTTCAAAGTAACTTCAATTGAACTTAAATTTATGATATTGATGATATATTTATTTTGTGGAAATCCATTTCAAAATAAGACTTTCGTCAATTTTCCACGTTTATTTGTTTATACACGACGGATTTTCACCCTTCGCTCATTTTCAAGTGCTGAATAGTAACTAAAGTATAAAGATAATTACAAGATATATTATTTCCTTAGAAATTAAATAGGAATGAGCTATTGCTTTCAAGTTGGCTAGGTTAGTTCCTGAGTTTTCTGATTTCTAAACTTTCCAACAGATTCGTTCTTCTTCCTTCATTCTATTTGTGGGTGACTTTGAGATGGTGTGAAACCATTGTGCATGGAATGAGCTCAAATATTCGGGATTACTTGTCTGATAATATATGTTCTTTGAATCTGTATTCAAAATTTTATGAGGATTCTTGGGTCTTCAAACGATTCTTTTTCATAGATACT
This sequence comes from Cryptolaemus montrouzieri, assembly GCA_013387265.2. Taxonomy (NCBI): domain Eukaryota; kingdom Metazoa; phylum Arthropoda; class Insecta; order Coleoptera; family Coccinellidae; genus Cryptolaemus; species Cryptolaemus montrouzieri. The sequence goes on from JABFTP020000042.1 coordinate 47,433,509, forward strand.
GTAGTTAAGAATATTCTTTACGTTTGTTAAGTCTGGAAAATTATTGGAGTTAATTTCAATTTCAACGGTCAATTTTAAATGATCTAGAGTTGTATTGGCGCAGTTCGAAAATGTTTTGTCTATCTGAGCCATGAAATTCAACCAAAAATCATCAACGTACCGATACCAGAACATGATATGTTTTTTGATAGGTCGCTGTTCAGTATTGATGAATTTGTTGTTGTCCATGAAAATATCTAACTATAAGGGGCTAAGTGGCGATCCTATAGAAAGTCTTGATTTTTGTTAGCCCACTTTCTTATAAAATAAAACATTATTTTTCAAAATTCAAAATAACCGCCACATTCTCAAGCGATCCAACTTTTAGCAAGTTATTTTTTGATAAGAAACAAAAAACAGATAAACTCAAATAGTCTGGTATTCACAAAACCAAATGTAATGAATGTCCTTCAGCCTATGTAGATCAAATAGATAGAAATTTTCAATGCAAATTCAAAGAATATATATCATCAGACAAGTAATCCCTAATATTTGAGTACATGCAATCAACAAACCACATAATGGTTTTAGACAATCTCAAAGTCCTCAACAGATGCAATAAAGGAAGAAAACTGAATCTGCTGGAGTTTACAAATTGATAACTGAGGAAAACCCCACTTTATATAATTCCCAAAAGCCAACTTGAAATCAATAACTCTCCCCGATTTAAACTTCAAGGAAAGGTCATCAAACAAGAGATCTCAAACCACGACAGGAAGAAAGTCACAATTTGCATTATCACGAACTATGCTAGTCGAAGTCGAAGATCTGGCACATTCATGTATCTAAATAACACAACTTTAGGCTCCTGGATCATCCTTGATATTCGTTTCGTCATAATTATATAAATTTCTAGCTTGGATTGTGGACAAGTGGACGCAGGGTTACTTAGAAACCCTTTTATATCATCTTGATTGACAGATGACCTCGATCGTGCTATTTGAAGCAACCTTAACAGAAAGATTGTTCTTCCTGGCTATGAGAATACCAATGAAATCTGGTCCTTGAATATGTTGACTCTTTTATCTTCTTTCTCCGAAATTTCCAATATCGGCTTTGGTTAATGGAAACCTTCGATTTGCCATAACTGCGAGGATATCGGAGATCCCTACTTGCTAAGAATAGTTGGGTGTCCAGCTGGTCTCTGATTGCTTACAAGCATCTTTCCTACTAGCGTTATCTGTGGTATATGAATTGCTGCAGATGATATATTCGTCCTGCTTCCTTTGCTCTTCCCAAATCTTCTTTTCATGTAGATAGAAATACTAGCTATTGCAGCCGCCGTCCTGGTGGAATTCTGGCAGATTCCGAGATGATCCCCAGACCACTTTTCCAGACTGGACCAAAACATCGTGTTCTTCAAGGTTTTGATTGTCCAGAATCTCTATGAGTTGTGTAAAGTCTTTTATGTAGGATTCTGCTTGTTCTCCGAGAGGTTGTTGAATTTTAACTAAAAATTTCTCTAAATTCTGAGGAGGGGGATCATATAGCTCTGATCATAATCTCAGAGGAGTTAATTGGTTGTTCTTTTTCAGAGATTTCAAAGTTTGTCGTTCTTTGTTTCTCAAATTAGGTCTTGGAATTTTTCTTATGTTGTTGGCAATTTTGTGTCTAGCCTCTTCTACCACTTCTTGTGGTTGGATGCTCAAGGTCGCTTCTCTGTTGGAGATTTTTCCTACGACTGAAATAATGTTGGGTGTGACAGTGAAATTGAAGGCTTTACTGGGACTGATGACTCCATTAAATTTAAAATCGTGACTTTGCACGAACCGCGGTAATACTGACCTATTAATTCAATCTATTGGTTGCTAGTAAAAACAATAGCTCTCTAATATGATACAATCTCCGGAACTCATAGAAAATGATGTTACTTTTTAGTTTTTGATGTGTTTGCGAAATGCCCAATGAAAGTAAAAAATTAAGTTAGGATAATTTAAATTCGTTTGGACGTGAAGGTTTCAAATCTACGGAGTAATTTTTGAATTATACACCGGCTGAAAAGTGTGATATTTGAATCCACTTATTTTTGAGATTGCTTATCTGGTACAGCAAAATTACATGGCAAAATATAGTACCGAATACTATATTGAAATGAATAAAGAATCTTATCAACTTTGGCTAAAAACGCACACGTTAATATAGTTTTTGAGTCAAAGATATTGTGAGTTTTATACCTCGTCAACGACAATACTCGATATATTGTAATTCAAAAAGCTTGGTATTCAAGCTGTTAATATAAAATAATATTTTGTATCACTCAAAATCATTGTAAATTTATATAATGATTAAGTATTTATCTGCAATATCTATGTAAATATTTTTGTATATTTAATTAAATTAATGAATGAACAGATATTTTGTTTTATACGAAAGAATCACCTTAAATTTAGTTTGTAATTATAATTTATACCAGTATTACCATTGTAAATATACCAGTGATTAGCTTGATTATTAAATTGTACATTTCAATATATATTCTTGCAATAGTTTAATACTTTTTTCCCTACCCAATATCTCAATTATTTAGATGTGCAACATACGTGACACATTGATGTAATAAGAGCTGCATGTAGCAAACACTGAAGAACTATTTTTATCTGATAGAAATCTTAACATATCAGCTAGACTGCTTTACCCATTTTGATATGATTTACAGATCCTTCATCTGCATGCATTTGATGAAAATAAATTTTCATCAAGAACAGAAACCCAACTGCCAAATGGCTAGATATTAAAGAAAATTGTTAACAGATACTTATATAAAGGAAATAAGAAAATATGAATTATCAACAAATTTTAAATTCTTTGATTTTCCGCAATTAGGAAGACCATAATCTGATGAAACGGTTAGAGGTAAGAGAAAATTGTCAACAGATTCTCATTCTAGGAGAAAAACGAAATATAAATTTCCATCAAAATCTGAATTTTGAAAATTTTTGCAATTTTCCAAGACTACTTTAGTATTTGACATTTTGGCGAAAAATTTGTTTCGCTCCAAACTTCGTATACGGGGTTTTGGGGTTGTAGATTCCAAATCCGAGGTCAGATTCTTCCTAACACTAATCGTATTAGCGTAACTTGATTTCACCATGCTGCTATGGACGCATATCGTTTTGACTAACAGTACAATTTGCTTCAATTTTCATTTTGTGAAAAAATTCAAAACAACCAAACGGTTAGAGCTAAGAGAAAATTGTCAACAGATTCTTATTCTACGGCAACGAAACAACGAAAATATAAATTTTCATCAAAATCTAAATTTTGAAAATGTTTGTAATTTTTCCAAACTTTAGTCTTTGACATTTTGGCGAAAAAATTTGTTTCGCTCCAAACTTCGTATACGGGGTTTTGGGGTTGTAGAATCCAAATCCGAGGTCAGATTCTTCCTAACACTAACCGTATTAGCGTAACTTGATTTCACCATGCTGCTATGGACGCATATCGTTTGGACTAACAGTACAATTTGCTTCAATTTTCATTTTGTGAAAAAATTCAAAACAACCAAACGGTTAGAGCTAAGAGAAAATTGTCAACAGATTCTTATTCTACGGCAACGAAACAACGAAAATATAAATTTTCATCAAAATCTAAATTTTGAAAATGTTTGTAATTTTTCCAAGACTTTAGTCTTTGACATTTTGGCGAAAAATTTGTTTCGCTCCAAACTTCGTATACGGGGTTTTTGGGGTTGTAGAATCCAAATCCGAGGTCAGATTCTTCCTAACACTAACCGTATTAGCGTAACTTGATTTCACCATGCTGCTATGGACGCATATCGTTTGGACTAACAGTACAATTTGCTTCAATTTTCATTTTGTGAAAAAATTCAAAACAACCAAACGGTTAGAGCTAAGAGAAAATTGTCAACAGATTCTTATTCTACGGCAACGAAACAACGAAAATATAAATTTTCATCAAAATCTAAATTTTGAAAATGTTTGTAATTTTTCCAAGACTTTAGTCTTTGACATTTTGGCGAAAAAATTTGTTTCGCTCCAAACTTCGTATACGGGGTTTTGGGGTTGTAGAATCCAAATCCGAGGTCAGATTCTTCCTAACACTAATCGTATTAGCGTAACTTGATTTCACCATGCTGCTATGGACGCATATCGTTTGGACTAACAGTACAATTTGCTTCAATTTTGCATTTTGTGAAAAAATTCAAAACAACCAAACGGTTAGAGCTAAGAGAAAATTGTCAACAGATTCTTATTCTACGGCAAAGAAACAACGAAAATATGAATTTTCATCAAAATCTAAATTTTGAAAATGTTTGTAATTTTTCCAAGACTTTAGTCTTTGACATTTTTGGCGAAAAAATTTGTTTCGCTCCAAACTTCGTATACGGGGGTTTTTGGGGTTGTAGAATCCAAATCCGAGGTCAGATTCTTCCTAACACTAATCGTATTAGCGTAACTTGATTTCACCATGCTGCTATGGACGCATATCGTTTGGACTAACAGTACAATTTGCTTCAATTTTCATTTTGTGAAAAAATTCAAAACAACCAAACGGTTAGAGCTAAGAGAAAATTGTCAACAGATTCTTATTCTACGGCAAAGAAACAACGAAAATATGAATTTTCATCAAAATCTAAATTTTGAAAATGTTTGTAATTTTTCCAAGACTTTAGTCTTTGACATTTTTGGCGAAAAAATTTGTTTCGCTCCAAACTTCGTATACGGGGGTTTTTGGGGTTGTAGAATCCAAATCCGAGGTCAGATTCTTCCTAACACTAATCGTATTAGCGTAACTTGATTTCACCATGCTGCTATGGACGCATATCGTTTGGACTAACAGTACAATTTGCTTCAATTTTCATTTTGTGAAAAAATTCAAAACAACCAAACGGTTAGAGCTAAGAGAAAATTGTCAACAGATTCTTATTCTACGGCAAAGAAACAACGAAAATATGAATTTTCATCAAAATCTAAATTTTGAAAATGTTTGCAATTTTTCCAAGACTTTAGTCTTTGACATTTTTGGCGAAAAAATTTGTTTCGCTCCAAACTTCGTATACGGGGGTTTTTGGGGTTGTAGAATCCAAATCCGAGGTCAGATTCTTCCTAACACTAACCGTATTAGCGTAACTTGATTTCACCATGCTGCTATGGACGCATATCGTTTGGACTAACAGTACAATTTGCTTCAATTTTCATTTTGTGAAAAAAATTCAAAACAACCAAACGGTTAGAGCTAAGAGAAAATTGTCAACAGATTCTTATTCTACGGCAACGAAACAACGAAAATATAAATTTTCATCAAAATCTAAATTTTGAAAATGTTTGTAATTTTTCCAAGACTTTAGTCTTTGACATTTTTGGCGAAAAAATTTGTTTCGCTCCAAACTTCGTATACGGGGGTTTTTGGGGTTGTAGAATCCAAATCCGAGGTCAGATTCTTCCTAACACTAACCGTATTAGCGTAACTTGATTTCACCATGCTGCTATGGACGCATATCGTTTGGACTAACAGTACAATTTGCTTCAATTTTCATTTTGTGAAAAAATTCAAAACAACCAAACGGTTAGAGCTAAGAGAAAATTGTCAACAGATTCTTATTCTACGGCAACGAAACAACGAAAATATAAATTTTCATCAAAATCTAAATTTTGAAAATGTTTGTAATTTTTCCAAGACTTTAGTCTTTGACATTTTTGGCGAAAAAATTTGTTTCGCTCCAAACTTCGTATACGGGGGTTTTTGGGGTTGTAGAATCCAAATCCGAGGTCAGATTCTTCCTAACACTAACCGTATTAGCGTAACTTGATTTCACCATGCTGCTATGGACGCATATCGTTTGGACTAACAGTACAATTTGCTTCAATTTTCATTTTGTGAAAAAAATTCAAAACAACCAAACGGTTAGAGCTAAGAGAAAATTGTCAACAGATTCTTATTCTACGGCAACGAAACAACGAAAATATAAATTTTCATCAAAATCTAAATTTTGAAAATGTTTGTAATTTTTCCAAGACTTTAGTCTTTGACATTTTGGCGAAAAAATTTGTTTCGCTCCAAACTTCGTATACGGGGGTTTTTGGGGTTGTAGAATCCAAATCCGAGGTCAGATTCTTCCTAACACTAACCGTATTAGCGTAACTTGATTTCACCATGCTGCTATGGACGCATATCGTTTGGACTAACAGTACAATTTGCTTCAATTTTCATTTTGTGAAAAAAATTCAAAACAACCAAACGGTTAGAGCTAAGAGAAAATTGTCAACAGATTCTTATTCTACGGCAACGAAACAACGAAAATATAAATTTTCATCAAAATCTAAATTTTGAAAATGTTTGTAATTTTTCCAAGACTTTAGTCTTTGACATTTTGGCGAAAAAATTTGTTTCGCTCCAAACTTCGTATACGGGGTTTTTGGGGTTGTAGAATCCAAATCCGAGGTCAGATTCTTCCTAACACTAACCGTATTAGCGTAACTTGATTTCACCATGCTGCTATGGACGCATATCGTTTGGACTAACAGTACAATTTGCTTCAATTTTCATTTTGTGAAAAAATTCAAAACAACCAAACGGTTAGAGCTAAGAGAAAATTGTCAACAGATTCTTATTCTACGGCAACGAAACAACGAAAATATAAATTTTCATCAAAATCTAAATTTTGAAAATGTTTGTAATTTTTCCAAGACTTTAGTCTTTGACATTTTGGCGAAAAATTTGTTTCGCTCCAAACTTCGTATACGGGGTTTTTGGGGTTGTAGAATCCAAATCCGAGGTCAGATTCTTCCTAACACTAACCGTATTAGCGTAACTTGATTTCACCATGCTGCTATGGACGCATATCGTTTGGACTAACAGTACAATTTGCTTCAATTTTCATTTTGTGAAAAAATTCAAAACAACCAAACGGTTAGAGCTAAGAGAAAATTGTCAACAGATTCTTATTCTACGGCAACGAAACAACGAAAATATAAATTTTCATCAAAATCTAAATTTTGAAAATGTTTGTAATTTTTCCAAGACTTTAGTCTTTGACATTTTTGGCGAAAAAATTTGTTTCGCTCCAAACTTCGTATACGGGGGTTTTTGGGACCGTAGAATCCAAATCCGAGGTCAGATTCTTCCTAACACTAACCGTATTAGCGTAACTTGATTTCACCATGCTGCTATGGACGCATATCGTTTGGACTAACAGTACAATTTGCTTCAATTTTCATTTTGTGAAAAAAATTCAAAACAACCAAACGGTTAGAGCTAAGAGAAAATTGTCAACAGATTCTTATTCTACGGCAACGAAACAACGAAAATATAAATTTTCATCAAAATCTAAATTTTGAAAATGTTTGTAATTTTTCCAAGACTTTAGTCTTTGACATTTTTGGCGAAAAAATTTGTTTCGCTCCAAACTTCGTATACGGGGGTTTTTGGGGTTGTAGAATCCAAATCCGAGGTCAGATTCTTCCTAACACTAACCGTATTAGCGTAACTTGATTTCACCATGCTGCTATGGACGCATATCGTTTGGACTAACAGTACAATTTGCTTCAATTTTCATTTTGTGAAAAAAATTCAAAACAACCAAACGGTTAGAGCTAAGAGAAAATTGTCAACAGATTCTTATTCTACGGCAACGAAACAACGAAAATATAAATTTTCATCAAAATCTAAATTTTGAAAATGTTTGTAATTTTTCCAAGACTTTAGTCTTTGACATTTTTGGCGAAAAAATTTGTTTCGCTCCAAACTTCGTATACGGGGGTTTTTGGGGTTGTAGAATCCAAATCCGAGGTCAGATTCTTCCTAACACTAACCGTATTAGCGTAACTTGATTTCACCATGCTGCTATGGACGCATATCGTTTGGACTAACAGTACAATTTGCTTCAATTTTCATTTTGTGAAAAAATTCAAAACAACCAAACGGTTAGAGCTAAGAGAAAATTGTCAACAGATTCTTATTCTACGGCAACGAAACAACGAAAATATAAATTTTCATCAAAATCTAAATTTTGAAAATGTTTGTAATTTTTCCAAGACTTTAGTCTTTGACATTTTTGGCGAAAAAATTTGTTTCGCTCCAAACTTCGTATACGGGGGTTTTTGGGGTTGTAGAATCCAAATCCGAGGTCAGATTCTTCCTAACACTAACCGTATTAGCGTAACTTGATTTCACCATGCTGCTATGGACGCATATCGTTTGGACTAACAGTACAATTTGCTTCAATTTTCATTTTGTGAAAAAATTCAAAACAACCAAACGGTTAGAGCTAAGAGAAAATTGTCAACAGATTCTTATTCTACGGCAACGAAACAACGAAAATATAAATTTTCATCAAAATCTAAATTTTGAAAATGTTTGTAATTTTTCCAAGACTTTAGTCTTTGACATTTTGGCGAAAAAATTTGTTTCGCTCCAAACTTCGTATACGGGGTTTTGGGGTTGTAGAATCCAAATCCGAGGTCAGATTCTTCCTAACACTAACCGTATTAGCGTAACTTGATTTCACCATGCTGCTATGGACGCATATCGTTTGGACTAACAGTACAATTTGCTTCAATTTTCATTTTGTGAAAAAAATTCAAAACAACCAAACGGTTAGAGCTAAGAGAAAATTGTCAACAGATTCTTATTCTACGGCAACGAAACAACGAAAATATAAATTTTCATCAAAATCTAAATTTTGAAAATGTTTGTAATTTTTCCAAGACTTTAGTCTTTGACATTTTTGGCGAAAAAATTTGTTTCGCTCCAAACTTCGTATACGGGGGTTTTTGGGGTTGTAGAATCCAAATCCGAGGTCAGATTCTTCCTAACACTAACCGTATTAGCGTAACTTGATTTCACCATGCTGCTATGGACGCATATCGTTTGGACTAACAGTACAATTTGCTTCAATTTTCATTTTGTGAAAAAAATTCAAAACAACCAAACGGTTAGAGCTAAGAGAAAATTGTCAACAGATTCTTATTCTACGGCAACGAAACAACGAAAATATAAATTTTCATCAAAATCTAAATTTTGAAAATGTTTGTAATTTTTCCAAGACTTTAGTCTTTGACATTTTTGGCGAAAAAATTTGTTTCGCTCCAAACTTCGTATACGGGGGTTTTTGGGGTTGTAGAATCCAAATCCGAGGTCAGATTCTTCCTAACACTAACCGTATTAGCGTAACTTGATTTCACCATGCTGCTATGGACGCATATCGTTTGGACTAACAGTACAATTTGCTTCAATTTTCATTTTGTGAAAAAAATTCAAAACAACCAAACGGTTAGAGCTAAGAGAAAATTGTCAACAGATTCTTATTCTACGGCAACGAAACAACGAAAATATAAATTTTCATCAAAATCTAAATTTTGAAAATGTTTGTAATTTTTCCAAGACTTTAGTCTTTGACATTTTTGGCGAAAAAATTTGTTTCGCTCCAAACTTCGTATACGGGGGTTTTTGGGGTTGTAGAATCCAAATCCGAGGTCAGATTCTTCCTAACACTAATCGTATTAGCGTAACTTGATTTCACCATGCTGCTATGGACGCATATCGTTTGGACTAACAGTACAATTTGCTTCAATTTTCATTTTGTGAAAAAATTCAAAACAACCAAACGGTTAGAGCTAAGAGAAAATTGTCAACAGATTCTTATTCTACGGCAAAGAAACAACGAAAATATGAATTTTCATCAAAATCTAAATTTTGAAAATGTTTGTAATTTTTCCAAGACTTTAGTCTTTGACATTTTTGGCGAAAAAATTTGTTTCGCTCCAAACTTCGTATACGGGGGTTTTTGGGGTTGTAGAATCCAAATCCGAGGTCAGATTCTTCCTAACACTAATCGTATTAGCGTAACTTGATTTCACCATGCTGCTATGGACGCATATCGTTTGGACTAACAGTACAATTTGCTTCAATTTTCATTTTGTGAAAAAATTCAAAACAACCAAACGGTTAGAGCTAAGAGAAAATTGTCAACAGATTCTTATTCTACGGCAAAGAAACAACGAAAATATGAATTTTCATCAAAATCTAAATTTTGAAAATGTTTGTAATTTTTCCAAGACTTTAGTCTTTGACATTTTTGCGAAAAATTTGTTTCGCTCCAAACTTCGTATACGGGGTTTTTGGAATTGTAATTTTTCCAAGACTTTAGTCTTTAGCGAAAAAATCCAAACTTCGTATACGGGGTTTTTGGGGTTGTAGAATCCAAAGGTCAGATTCTTCCTAACACTAACCGTATTAGCGTAACTTGATTTCACCATGCTGCTATGGACGCATATCGTTTGGACTAACAGTACAATTTGCTTCAATTTTCATTTTGTGAAAAAAATTCAAAACAACCAAACGGTTAGAGCTAAGAGAAAATTGTCAACAGATTCTTATTCTACGGCAACGAAACAACGAAAATATAAATTTTCATCAAAATCTAAATTTTGAAAATGTTTGTAATTTTTCCAAGACTTTAGTCTTTGACATTTTGGCGAAAAATTTGTTTCGCTCCAAACTTCGTATACGGGGGTTTTGGGGTTGTAGAATCCAAATCCGAGGTCAGATTCTTCCTAACACTAACCGTATTAGCGTAACTTGATTTCACCATGCTGCTATGGACGCATATCGTTTGGACTAACAGTACAATTTGCTTCAATTTTCATTTTGTGAAAAAAATTCAAAACAACCAAACGGTTAGAGCTAAGAGAAAATTGTCAACAGATTCTTATTCTACGGCAACGAAACAACGAAAATATAAATTTTCATCAAAATCTAAATTTTGAAAATGTTTGTAATTTTTCCAAGACTTTAGTCTTTGACATTTTGGCGAAAAATTTGTTTCGCTCCAAACTTCGTATACGGGGTTTTTGGGGTTGTAGAATCCAAATCCGAGGTCAGATTCTTCCTAACACTAACCGTATTAGCGTAACTTGATTTCACCATGCTGCTATGGACGCATATCGTTTGGACTAACAGTACAATTTGCTTCAATTTTCATTTTGTGAAAAAAATTCAAAACAACCAAACGGTTAGAGCTAAGAGAAAATTGTCAACAGATTCTTATTCTACGGCAACGAAACAACGAAAATATAAATTTTCATCAAAATCTAAATTTTGAAAATGTTTGTAATTTTTCCAAGACTTTAGTCTTTGACATTTTTGGCGAAAAAATTTGTTTCGCTCCAAACTTCGTATACGGGGGTTTTTGGGGTTGTAGAATCCAAATCCGAGGTCAGATTCTTCAACACTAACCGTATTAGCGTAACTTGATTTTACTCATACTGCATCGTAATATTCACAGAGGTTAACTGATAAATATTCACTGTTGCGTTCCTTTCTCGATATATACTTTTCAGAATAGAACAGAAAATATATAATAAACTAATTATAACGGATTTAATAGATTTATTGATCCCAAGTAAACTGAATTATCATTTTCACAAGATCAGTTGAAATAATATGTTCTGAAAATTAATTGTAAATATAGACTATAATTTATTCAATATAAATAATAAATATATACATAATAAAAAATAATTCGATACATTTCGACCATATTCAGTACATTTTAACATATGATAAGTAATTATACATTTCCCTCTCCTGGAATTTAGTAGGCATGATCCTTTATGAATAATCCTTGTTCGCCTGCTTTGCCTTGTGCACTACCAGCTTCATATTTACCAAGAGATGCTTCACTGTTAGCCTGAAATTACAAAATTTCAAGTAAACTCAAGGAATACTTTCAAAAATAACTAATACTCAAAGTTAATCTGTGAAAGCTAAACATTAATTTACAAAATAACAGAATAAAGTTTCGTATTTTATAGACATACTACAGAATTTCAGATATTGAAAAATATTTGAAAGAATAACTAACCTTAGCCCTTATGAGTAATTCCTGTTGTCCAGCCGTTATATTTTCATCTTTTCCTCCCCAAGCCTTCAAGACAGAGGCTTGTAAAGCACGTCCGTAACTGAAAGTGAGAGCCCAAGGTTTTTTGCCTGGATATCTATAACAAATAAATCTGTTTCAGCATACTATGAAATTCAACAATAAAAGCCTTGAAACATGTTGTACAGATAAACTACTTTATAAGAATCAATTCACTCAAACGAGTCGTATTAGACAAATTCATGAACTCAATAGAATCCGGGAAAATTCATTAGAGAAAACGGATCGCAACTATCTCTCTTACTTTCCAGTTATTCGGGATTTCTCGACTCTCCGGCGAGTAAATTGAAAAGTAAGGTTTATTCGTGTTTCCATTACAGGCTGGGGCGTAAAGGAATGGCGTTTTTGAAATTAGAATAACTCAGCTGCTTTTCAAGGTAGAAAATTTTTAATTACGTGAAATGAAATCTTAAATGTTACCATTCAGTGTAGAGAAAGTGAAAAAAATCATGTTTTGAAAATGACATCAGACAGATGACGTCCATGTTTCGCAATGCATTGCTGTAATCGATTCTCAAAGTTCTGCATCACCCGCTCTGACAAATCGGTGTCGATTGCCCTAACTTCTCTTGTGATGGCTTCTTTTAACTCTTACAGATTTCGAGGTTTATAGACGTAGACCTCAGCCTTTAGGTTTCCCCACAGAAAAATAATTACAAGCAGTGAGATCCAGAGAACGAGAGGGCCATAGCACGTCACCAAAAGGAGAGATTACATGACCAGGAAAATGAGACGCATAACTTCCATTGAGGCTCTGGCTGTATGTGTCGTGGCACCATCCTGTTGGCACCAAACATCTCTTCTGTTCATTCTTCGTCGACGCAGTTCTGGGATAAAAAAGCTCTCCAGCATGAAAACATATCGCACAGAGTTTACAGTTACGGTCCAATCACCTCAAGACGGCTCATATCGCACCGATAACTGTGAACTGGGGATTCATGCAGTCCGCGCTGGTTTTCTGCTGCCCAATTTTGACACTTCTGTTTATAAACCGAACCGTTCAAATGAAAATGAGACTCATCATTATCGCTGGTTCATTTTCATCGGCGATAATCATTTGCATTCTCTCGGCAAACTGCTGGCGCTGTGCAAAATATTCTTTATTCAGTTGCTGGACAACCATGAGCTGATAGGGGTGAAAGCGAAGGTCTTGGTGTGAAATTCTGCGAACAGTTCGACTACTCATTTGGATTGTTGCAGCTCGTTTTCGGATAGAGTGCCCTAGGCTTTGAATTACAGCCTGTCTCACTCTTTCGACGGAAGCTGGTGTTCTACACTTCGGGGACGACCTTGAGGTTTCGGATTCATTGCTAATGCAGTCGTTCTGAAATTCTGTACTCATCTGATGGTAGTTTTGGAACTGAAGCGTTACGACCAATGTTGAAGACTCTCCCGATTTTAAATAATCTTCAACTGCGAACGCGCGGTGTGAACTAAATGGTAACTCTTCCTGAGTTGAATGATCTCAGCCGCTCCCCTCTACTCACTCACTGTTACTTGTACTACCCGTTCAAAAAACGCCCTTCCACCCTGTATATACAATAAGCCAATAATATCTCAATATATAAAAACGAGGCGTATTTTTCAAGTAAGTACCCTTTTGAAATTATAAAAAGACGTGCAGAGATATCTCAATAATTTTATTGTTAATGCTTAGATACCTTAACCTACTTTTCTACATAATTTCCTTCAACATTGGGACACTTGTCATAATGTTGTACCACTTTTCGAATACGCTCCTCATAGAAGTCTGTCGCATAACAGACTTCGTCATCGTCTTGAAGACGCTGACCTTCCAAGTGTAGAAACAGATGGTAGTTACTGGGCGCCAGATCAGGTTTGTATGGAGGATCATCTAGAGTTTTCCATTAAAAATATTGTCACGTCTTTTGTTCTGGATTGAACAGCGCATATTGTTTGATGTTTCACTATAAGCTCCTGCATTTTTTGCCTTATTACGAGGCGGGAATTTCAAAAGCAATACTGGGTGAATGTCAACATTCCATGGACTGTTGCTTCGGTTCTGGTGTGACGAAGGCCATCCATGTTTCATCGCCTGTAACTTTTTGGTTACAGAAATCATCACCGTCGTTGTGGTACCGCTGAAGGAATTAATCTAACCTAAACGTTTGGTTTTGTGTCACAATGCTATATGAAACACCAAGATAAACATTAGGAAAGTAGAAACACAAGGAGAATCTCGTGTAGCGTCTGTTTTCTCTCATCTTGTTGTCCACTTTCGGGAGTAAACTTTCATTAAAGACCGAAGACGCTCACCCCGTTGTTCATCATGCACATTTGTGCGGTCTTTTTAAATGATCTCACCCACTTTCCAATAATTCCATCGCTAATAATGTTTGATCCTTAAACTGCACAGATCTCGAGATGAATATCAATCGGTTTCAGGCCTTTAGTACTAAGAAATCTTATAACAGCCTGTATACTCAGTAAACAAGGAAGAATCAGACTGCAATGGCGTCAGTGTGTCGACAAGAGATGTAGGTACCCAGTATACATACGCAGAACGCCGACCATAGCGGTGTAGCAACATGGTACATTTTTTAACGTTTCCGCATCTGTTTGTTATTGTTCGTATCTTTCTCGAAGTCCGGTAGCGGGTTCGCCGTGTAGGTCCATAGAAGGCGACTCTCATACGTATGTACGAGGTGCGTCCCTTCTGGAATCGATAGGGTACCCCGATGTAGCTTGATAGGATGCTGAGAAGCGATATGCGACACTGATGAGCTCCTAATAAGGGCGAAACTGCAGTCTGCCGCTTCGTTTCTCGGCATCCTGCTTAGCTGCACTATTTACTGGGAAATCGGGGTTAAGAGAACGGAAAGTGTTTGAGTTTAAGAGTTATAATTTGCAGAGTGTTTTTACGCGTTTCGGCATAATCAGAAAACATTCATCTCTGCACTGTTTTCTGATGATGGCCCTGTGCCGAAACGCGTAAAAACACTCTGCAAATTATAAGTTTCCAACCTCAAACACTTTCCGTTCTCTTAACTCCGATTTCCCAGTGAAGAAAGGGTTAGCAAATAAAAATCAACTTAATCACTACCTGTGCATGTTTACAGTGCTCACAAGTGGGTTCTGCGATTTTTACAATGGATGAAAATTTCGAACAAAGAATTCGTCTCAAATTTTGAACTACAAAAAGAATTTCGTGTGCCGAATCGCTGAAAAGGCTTGCAACTTTATCAAATACACGTGCATATGAGTGGTACAGTGCATTCAACAACGGCCGAGATGTGGTGGATGATTTGCGTCGATCTGGTCGGCCATCTACTGAAGTTAACATTGATAAAGTGAAGAAAATTTTAAACGAAAGTTTCGGTATGAAACGCGTTACCGCTCGACTAATTTCAAGATATGAATTTTCTTCAAAAATTGAATTGCATAAAGATCATTGAAGAGTCGATTACGACCCAACATTCAAAAAAGGTATTGTAACTGGTGATGAGACATGGGTTTGTTAATTTGACGTGCAAACCAGTTAAAGAGCTTCGAAATAGGGCCTTCCAACTGAACTGAAACCGAAGAAAACACGTCAAAATCGATCTAAAGTCAAGGTATTGTTGATTATTTCCTTTGATTATGGCTACGTCATAATGATGAAGTAAATATTCGATAAAAAATCGTCCTCCTAGTTTTCCAATTCAATAAAATATGGTGAAGAATATAACAAATAATTAAAGATGTGTGATGAGCTAGAAAATTTAATGTTTTTAATAGCCAACAACTTTTCCCGATACGATTATCAATATATATATATATATATATATATATATATATATATATATATATATATATATATATATATATATATATATATATATAATATCTGAATATTAAAAGTGTATAGTATATAATATCAACAAACCTGTTCATTGCGTCCAAGTTGCAGGTGGCTTCTTCTTCCGACTGTCCCCCAGAAAGAAAAGTGATACCAGGCACCGCAGGAGGAACCGTTCTCGACAGAGCGACGACGGTGAATTTGCCGATTTCTTCTTTACTGTACTTTGTAGAACAAGCTGCTCCGCCAGTCACCATGTTGGGTTTGAGGAGGGTGCCTTCCAGGAAAATGTTATGATCGGCTAAGGCTTTATACACGAATGCCAGGACAGTTTCAGTTACCTACAAAAATTCAGACTGTTGAGGCTTTCCATTCTCTAAATACATTCCGTCAAAAAACTACTCGGAATCAGTTAATCAAACACAAAGCCTTCCGAAATAATAGATTAACGTCAACGAATAATTCAATCATCACAACATTTTCCAAACGCTTTTTCCGGAAACGACTTCAGTTCTTGTCGCGAATTCTTTTTAATATCGAGTCAAAACGGGTATTTCGCAGTGGTTATTTAACTTTTGGAAAAAGAAACCAGTCGATCGGAGTCAAATCAGGTAAATACGGTGGTTGTTCGATGGTATTTATTGAGTTTTTGGTCAAAAATTCATTCACAATGATAGGCTTGTGAAATGGTACATTATCGTGGTGCAAAATCCATGAGTTTTCTTTCCACAAATCTGACCCATTTCGGCAAATATATTCTTCATTTGCCGTCTGGCATTCTGGTGAGGATTCCGGGTACACAACACCGCGATAATCAAAAAGTGCAGTCAACATTACTCTGACTTTCAACTTTGACGTGGTTTTTTCGATTTCGGTTCAGTTAGAAGGCGCCACTACGAAGCTTGTTGCCTGGTTTGCACGTTAAACTCATAAACCCATGTCTCATCACCAGTTACAAAGCGTTTTATAAAAATGGGGTCGGAATCAACTCGTTCTAGCATGTCTTCAGCAACCTTCACGCGTTTTGAATTCTGAAGAAAATTAAGGTCTTTTAGAACTAGTCGAGCGGCAACACTTTTCATGTCTAAACGATCGTTCAAAATGATTTCATGAGACAGAAAGATCATTGCCTTACTCTCTCAAACTTAAATACCGATTTTCAATTGCCATTTCCTCCACTTTATTGATGTTAACTTCAGTTGAAGATGTTGATGGTTGAGCAGAACGATGCAAATCTTCCACCACATCTCGGGCATCGTTGAACGCACTGAACCACTCATATGCACGTATTTTTGATAAAGTCGATTTATCGTAAGCTTTCTGTTACATTTTCAGCGATCAGGCACACGAAATTCCAAATTTGAGACGAGTTCTGTGCTGCATACTTTTATTTATTATAAAAATAGCGTAACACAATTGTGAGAACAGACGAAATCGAGCACTGTAAACGCACTAAATGACAGATCGCGTTCAAATTCCGCGTCAGTATAGAAAATAGTTGTGCCAACTTAGAAACAACAAAATATTTCGACAATCCTTAGAGGCAAATTTTTGAATTAATCAATTCTTTATACTTTTTTGACAGAATGTCTTAAAGAGTTGCCAATAATGTGAATAGCAAATAATATTTCTGTAGAAAACTAGACATTGATGGTTATGCCGGAAGTGCATACCAACTTTGTTATAAATTATAGAACACCTTGTATAACTGGTTCGATAACACTCTTTATTCCAATCGCAAAAACACCTAACACATAAGTCCAACTAATGAAAGGTGTTTGTGTTTTGCAAACAAGGAACCATGTGGGACATAACTCATATCCGACTGAATCTGTCAGTATACAGAGTGCTCTTTTTTCTGCTTCACATTTCGAAACGAAGAAACATCGAAAACTACGTTTTTTTTAATTCATTAGATTCGTCTTAAGAATCTAAATGAAGTTTCCCATATATACCACGTACCTGGGATTTCAAGTTTTCAAGTTATGGTGAAAAAACGAATTTCACGTACCTACCTGAAGTTGAGGCTTAGATTTCTGCACGGGATTGATATATCTCAGAGTATAGATAACAAACTATTATTGTTTCAACAATAAAAAACACTGTACACCACTATACCAAAGATTTATTTCGAATACTCGACGTGCGTTTCGCCAGCAGAGATTTATCTTACAGAAGTATTAAAAAAACATAAACTGCACCCTTATAAATTTTCATTGGTTCAAACTCTACAAGCTGGCGATCCACTAGAAGAGCGAAATTGGCATCATCAGGAGATGATACTACTTGTGTACTATCATCTCCTGATGATGCCAACTTAGTTGGCGAAACGCGCGTCGTGTATTCGCAATAAAGCTTTGGTATAGTGTATAGTGATACCTGTTATCTAAGACGGATCCTACAAGGCAGATACTCGCCTCGCTAAACCCATAACGACCAAGTTTCACCAAGAGAGATGCATGAGAGACAGTGGAATGCCTTCGTTAAATCCAAAAAAAGGCTAAGAGTACATTCCTAGTTCAAAGCATCTCATTGTAGTTGGGACAAATTCAATTATTGCATTTGTTGTGCTTCTGTTTTTTCTAAAGCCAAATTGGTTCGGTGAAAACAAGTTTTTTCTTTCAAAATAAGAGGCAATCTAATCACTGAAGTACTTTGGTGAAAACAGGCACTAAAGAGATCGGCAGCCCCTTTTTTATGTAAAGGAATAACTTTTAAAATTTTGAGGCAAACAGGAAAAACCCCAGCCTTGATGTATCTGTTAATCAAATAAGTGAGTGGACTTATAATTTTGTCAACATTTCCTTTAGCAACATTACTGATAGGCCATAGTAATCTCTATATTTACTATTTTTCAGTGAATTTATAATGTCTCTCACCATGATGGGACTAACTTAGGGAAAAGAGAAATTCAACTTGGGATACCCTGTAAACGTGAATATCCAAATGAAGCAGAAGTGGTTGGGGGAACAAAATGCTCAAAAAAATGAATAGAATCCAATAATATTACAAAAACATGGATAGAAAACTTTGATTGGTTGTATTTCAAAAACAGTCAAACAAATCTACTGAAAGATGCGCTGTTGTAATCGAGAAGCCACTAAAGAATATAGAGTACATCAAAATTTCAGAAAAGTTGACAGAAAGCATTTTCCTCATTATTTGTGCAGGATACTTTGACAATATGAGGTAAATGAATGATAGAAAAAGAGAAAACGTACTTTTTGACAGCGTTCAATGTCGTGATCACCATCTGGTAGAATTTCCGGCTCCACAATCGGTACGATCCTGTTAGATTGACAGATGGATGCGTAGCGAGCCAGCACGTTGGCGTTCTCCAGGATTGCTTGATAAGACGGAGTATGCTCGCCTATCTTCAGCACGCAGCGCCACTTGGCGAAATGACAACCATCTTTCTTGTACTGGGCGCATCTTTTACCCATATCATCGAGACCTAAAAGTAAGCACAAGGTTAAAGTATTCATTCTACATCTTCCACTCATATATATAGGATATTTCAGGTAAAAGTGCCGCTTTTCAACATATTGCTCAGTATCAAAGCTTTTGATGGAACCAACACTAATAGTTTGTAAATACAAGTTGTTTCAGGTATGCAGTCAATTTCTACCATAAAAAACCATGAAAAAATTCTTATGAACATAAATCCAATGTTTCTAAGTTCTCGAGATATAGGGAGTTGAAGTTCAAATTGTTTTGTCACGTTTCTGTTGATAACTCTTCTAATTTTTTCACGGGTCTTCTCGAAAATATTATTGAAAACATTTTCCAGTTTTAAATTTTCTTTTGTCTCTCGAAATTTTTTCCAAATTGCAACCGTTTTCGATTAAAAAAATGATGTAAGCGATAAGGCTCTAGTTTA
Source organism: Cryptolaemus montrouzieri (assembly GCA_013387265.2). Lineage (NCBI taxonomy): Eukaryota > Metazoa > Arthropoda > Insecta > Coleoptera > Coccinellidae > Cryptolaemus > Cryptolaemus montrouzieri. Next base: position 47,453,126 of record JABFTP020000042.1, read on the forward strand.
TTGAATCAATTGAAGAGAGAGTTGATAATGCGTAATTCAAAGTTGATAGCGAAAGTATTTTCATAATTTTATACGGAAACTGAAAAAACAGCCTGTCAAAATTATTCACACCTCATTTTGAGTTCGAATATATTGCGTGTTCATTTTATTCAGTGGAAATTAAAACACTTGGGTGGAACTTGGAGTATTTTAGCGTATTCTTATTTCAGATAAGAAATTCCTTATGACTTTGACGAAATGGAAGAAAGCTAATTAATGATGAAACGAAAATAGAAGCAACAACGGAAAAAAATAATAAACTTAAATATTCGAAATTATCATCAATCACGAGGACTCTTTTCCTAAGAAATCTTAAGGCTCTCACTAAAAGGGGTTTTCAGCGGCAAAATTTGTCATTTATTATTACTACTATATTTGGAAGGGGAGACAAAAGTCTAAAACCTATGATAGATGTTTTAAATTAGAGATTTCAAAACTGGAACCGCAAAAGCAAAAACGAGAAAAAAGACCATAGAAAATCGATTGAATATGCCAGTCTAACCATATTTTAAACGGATTAATATTAGTGATAAGGCTTGAACAACAGCTGCACTTTTAGAATAGAACCTTATAAGAAGTTACAAATAGATCTATATGGGAATATACTATCAGGTCTGCTCGCGAGCGTCGGTGGAGAAGTATGTTAACTCGAAAATATTGAGTCGTTCTTCACACGGAGGACGTGTGGTTCCATAGGAGATTCATGTTGCCCTAAGCTGTACCGACTCCAAAAGAGCCATGTCATGGTTTAGGGTGGGATGCCATACTGGACCTTCCTAATGGAGTTAATATCCCGTTGGAGAGTGTCAGCATTATCGAGAGGACTACTGTAAAGGGGACTTAGAACTGACCCTCGTGGAACACCACTAGTGAAAGGTCACTGAAAAGATTGTGAGTTTTCGACTCTAACATGAAATAGTTCTCAAGACAAAAAACTTTTCATCATATTCAAGAGGTTACTCTAATACCAATATAGGTTTCCAGTTTAGGAAGGAAGCGTTTTAAAGGTATGATGTCGACTGGAATACCGAGATCAAACTCTCTTAACCAGTCACCCACACAGAGGAGAAGATCGCCCTGGTAGAAATACCTGCTATGGAGACCAAACTGATTGGACGGTGTTTAAAAGGTAATAATTTGTCACCTATTTTGTTGACGAATGTTACAGATGTTAGAAACCAATTGCTTGGAACGAAGTAATTCGGAAGTGGATGAGATAGACTGTGTGTTTCTAGACCAAAGTAGAAAGTCCATTAGGTCCTGGGCCACTGTTGTTTTTCAACGTAACTATATGTTTTTCAACAACGTTAGGGCTCAAGGTAACATCACTGAGGCCGACAAGGTAAACAGAAGTTTTGAACTGGAGGAGAGGAATTTTAGGTTCATCACAATATAAGGCAAGGATTTTAGGAGTTTCAAGCATATTTACACTCCCTCGACCACCGGTAATACGTACATTTGCAGTGATACCTTCGTATTCGTAGAGGAACGGATGTATTCAAAGAACTTTTTCCTATTTTTTGAGTCAGCGAGTTCAGATTCAAAATCATTCTTCTTATTTCTGATAGTCGATGTTAACGAATTAGAGAACACTCTGTGGTTCCTATGCTCTAATTCGCTCCTAGAGCGAAAGTATCACTGGTAGAGTGTTTTCTGAATCTAATCATCTTGAAAATCGATTAGAATACCAGAGTTCTGCGATATTTTGATTAATTTACCGATAAGTCAACACCTATTGATTGGGCTGTATCCCTTTCAAGAAGTACTATCGAAACTACAGCAAGAAATTAACGTACAATTTCAAATATAATTCTTTCTTTCGTAGACCACTAACACTGGTCTACAATGGTTTTGTTGCCCTAGATATGAAAATGATTTTGGGTCTATTTATGCACACAATTCGTGAAACTATCAATGATTTTGTAGGATTTGCTCTGATTTCTTTTTAAATCTTTATTTTCATTTTACATAACAAGAATCGTAAAACAAGAAACAAAATAACAGATATATTTATAATGTCAGTTATGTTTTGAGAAATTCGGATACATCGAAGTAAATAAAGAGGAAAATGTCGAAAATATATTTCATATTTCCATAAAACGCCTTTTATGAGCTTTTCTTCTATAATTTTTCAGGGACAATCTCTTTTCAAAGACCAGCAGTAATCTGCCATCATGTGACAATCCCATCGACCTTGATACCTTTCTTCCATCACTTTTAGATCTTGATGAAACCGCTCTCCTGTTCCTCACTATAATTTCCTAAATTATCCGGAAATTTATCTAGATGATTGCGGAGATAGTGTAACTTAATACTCATATTTGCTCCTAAAGTCTGAAAGTTTGTCAGCATATTTTGCACAATTTCTTCATAATTTGCTGCTTTATGGTTACCTAGGAAATTTTCGACAACCAACACAAAACTTTTCCAAGCTTTACTTTCCGGAACAGTCATAACTTTGATAAAATCTGAGTCTTTCATCAATTGCCGTATTTGAGGACCATCAAATATTCCACCTTTCAATTTTTCCATACTAAGCTTCGGAAATTTTCTGCAAATGTAATTAAAACAATTTCCGTCTTTGTTCAACGCTTTTACAAATTGCTTAATCATACCTAACTTAATATGTAATGGTGGAAGTATGATTTAGTCTCTGCTCACCAGCGGCTCCTTATTACATTGGCTTTACCGACAGTTAAAGAATTTCTTACAGGCCAAACATCTTGTTCCCAATGAAGTTGCTTTGCTCTACTATCCCACATACAAATAAAGCAAGGGTATTTTGTATATCCACTTTGTTGGCCAAGTAAAAATTAACCATTTTAAATCCACACAGATCGGCCATTGATGCTCAGAGTATTTAATTTTCTCTAAAACTAATTTTACATTTTCATATTCTTCTTTGAGTTTCGTTGAATGGGCAATTGGAATTGATGCAAATTTATTTCCATTGTGCAATAAGACGCATTTTAAACTTCTTTTGCAACTATCAATAAAAAGGCGCCATTCAGTAGATTTGTACTCTTTTAAACCCATGTCTATAAGCAGCTTCGCGATATCATTACAATACACTAATCCTTCATTTTCACTAAAAATTGTAATAACTCTTTTCTCGCGTTCTGTATGTTGTAATTGTTACTGTTGGTGCCAATAAATTTTTTCTTTCAATCTTGAGGCTAACAGTTCTGATCCTTGTTTTGAAAAATTGAGATCACGTATTAAATCACTGAGTTCATTTTGAGAAAATAACTTTGGCGTAGATGTTTCACCTTCCCATTCACTTCCACTAGTAGATGGTCCCGATTTCTGTGAATTTGGTAACATCATTGTTTCTGAGGGCATGCGAATTACTTTTGAAATGTATATGGGCCGAGGGAGATTTTCACTGTGTAGAACCGGACATTTCGTAGACTGTAAGTCTGGGTATCTCCACGTTTGATTTCGATTAAAACCTTTAACATCTACTACGCAAAAGTAACAATCGTCTAAATGATTCGTGGGCTCCATTCAGATCATAGGAATACCAAAGTCTAATCCAGAACGTTCACCTTTTTTCCACAACCGTAAAGACTCAACACAGGACCTACAAACTTTATTAGGAACCCATGGTTTATCTAATTTGTCCATTTTGAAACCAAAATATTCAACATAAGTCTCCTTGACAAAGTCTGTGATATTTCTTTTTGTTTTTTGGCATATAAACACTGCAAATATAACAAAATAAATCACTACAATATTTACACTTTCTTCGTGACGAACTCATATTTTAGACTAGAAGACAAATATATAAGAATGGACATTCAGTAATTGAAACAAAATATTAATCCATGACACTTTATCCAGATTTACGTGTATATGTACTTCAATATTGTCAAATAACTGAGATCTCAGCTGTTCTGTGGAGCAAGGGGTCTGAGAGTGGGGATCAGGTGATGTTTGTATGCGCGAAAAAGTTGCGCAGAAGCCTAATCATGACTGGAAAATTAAATTTTATTTCTAACAAGCTTATAATTGTTCAAAATATAAGAAATGCAAAAATCATGAAAATACGAGCACATTGAGAACTTTCATGAATATATTCGTAATCTGGGCACTTGAAAACATAAAAATTTGCGATGATATCCAGGGCAACAATAAAAAAATTTTTTTTGTAGAGCTGTGTAATCAATAAGACTTTCTTTTCGGATACGTCCGGATATATGCAGACAAAATTTAATTTTTTTTCTTGGTGCACATCATTAGTAATAAAGAGAAAGAATTGAATTGATATATTGCAAGAAACCACCACAGTTGATGATCGATTCAATCAACGTTTGTCCTTCGTGAAAATTTTGATTTTTGGTAATAATGCAACGCGAATCACGAAATCTGACCCAGGTAAAATGTGGTGAAGCAGTGGTGTCAGATAACCTAGGGTGAATTTATACAAGAATAGGCTAAACGCTTGAGGTGTCGAATTCAACTGTTTTGAGAATAACCTACAGGTACAGGGAGACTGGTGATTATGAAATGAGACCTGGGCAACGACGACCTCGAGCAACAACGGCGGTCCACGACCGTTAGTTAAGAATTTCCTCGTTTAGACAACGATTCGCTACTGCGAACGTACCTCCGACAGAACAGTGTAGTACAAGATTAGAAGCTGACTGGAAGAGAGTTCTGTTCGCAGATGAGTCAAGATTTTGTCTTTAAGTTGTGAGAGGAGCTTTTTGAACGCCGCAGTGATCTAGTCATCGTAAATATTGATGTTCAGAGGTATATTAGAGACATTTTAGAAAAACGTGTTGTATCATTGATGGCATACGTACGAAGTCCAGATCTCAATTCAATCCAACATATCTGGGATAGTCTCAAAAGAAGATCGAGAAGATTGTTTTCAAGTATACCTTAGTGCTGGTGTAAGACTGAAAAAATAATCCTTCAACGTATCGATACACAATCGTGACTGCTTTGCATTCGATTCTTTTAATCAGAATTGAAATTTCATTGCCATGGAAAAAGCAATATGCAGTGTATTCATTTAAAAACAAATCTATAACAGTTCTTCCGATGCAAAAGTGAAAAAAACCTGTTTTGACATGTAAATTGAATTGTTACTTTTAGGATACTTTGACATTATCTAATTAAAGGAATACAATTTCAAATGAAGATTTGAATTGTGGAGGCCGTTACTTGATGTAGATCCATGATATAAATGAGATAAAAACACAAGGTTTAACTTTAATCTACACTTTATTTGAAAAAATTCGACGACGTTTCGCTGACACAGCAGCTTTATCAAGAATGACAAACAGAATGAAGAGTATGGTATTATAAACAAATCGTAGAACAAGTTGGATGAATAACAGGAAAATCCATACCGAGCCATTGTACAGTTAGTATGAAAGGTAATAAAAACTAATTAAACAAGTTAAGTAGGGGTGAATAATTCACATCTACCTGTTCATTCAAAAGCTTGTCCGAATGTTTGTATCTATTTATTTCTAATGCTTCTAGGAGATCTAATTTTGAACTTTTTGATTTTATATGTAATATGTCAAAGTTTTTATTGAATGAATGGTTTTCTTTTATTAAGTGGTTTGAATAATTTGAATCAGATTTATTTTTATCGAAGCTACGTTTATGTTCAGATGTTCTTATGCCAAAACTCCTATAGGTCCTACCGATATAAATTTTATCACAAGAACCGCAATTGAGTTTATAGATTCCTGATTTACTTGATTTTTCAACACGAGATTTATTATTTTTAATATGTTTACCTAAGTTATTAGAAGTTTTGAAAGTTATATTAAGATTTTGTTTGACGAGAAAGGATTTAATATTTGTACTTGCAGAACCGCAGAATGTTAAACTGTTGAATATTTTATAGTCTTTATGAATAAGATAAACTTCATTTATTGCTTTCTGATACAGTTTTTACGAATGATTAGATCTATCATATCCGGATTATATGAATTATTAATGGCTATCTGTTTGATGATGTTTAACTCTTTATTATAATCTTCTACTGATAAAGGTAAATTGAGTAACCGATGTACCATGCTGTTTAAAGCTGCAACTTTGTGTTGAATTGGATGTAATGAGTAGTTATGTATAATTGTATCAGTATGTGTTGGTTTACGAAAGACCGAAAAAACATGATTATTATTTTGTTTAGTGATTTTAAGTCCAAAAATTAATGGAATCTTCTGTTCAATTTCTATCGTGAATTTAATGTTCAAATGGATGGAATTAATTCCATCCATTTGAACATTAAATTCACGATTCTGCGATTCTGCAAGTACAAATATTAAATCCTTTCTCGTCAAACAAAATCTTAATATAACTTTCAAAACTTCTAATAACTTAGGTAAACATATTAAAAATAATAAATCTCGTGTTGAAAATCAAGTAAATCAGGAATCTATAAACTCAATTGCGGTTCTTGTGATAAAATTTATATCGGTAGGACCTATAGGAGTTTTGGCATAAGAACATCTGAACATAAACGTAGCTTCGATAAAAATAAATCTGATTCAAATTATTCAAACCACTTAATAAAAGAAAACCATTCATTCAATAAAAACTTTGACATATTACATATAAAATCAAAAGTTTAAAATTAGATCTCCTAGAAGCATTAGAAATAAATAGATACAAACATTCGGACAAGCTTTTGAATGAGCAGGTAGATGTGAATTATTCACCCCTACTTAACTTGTTTAATTAGTTTTTATTACTTTTCATACTAACTGTATGTACAATGGCTCGATGTGGGGTTTTCCTGTTATTCATCCAACTTGTTCTACAATTTGTTTATAATACCATACTCTTCATTCTGTTTGTCATTCTTGATAAAACTGCTGTGTCAGCGAAACGTCGTCGAATTTTTTCAAATAAAGTGTAGATTAAAGTTAAACCTTGTGTTTTTTATCTCATTCAAATGAAGGTTTAGTGGAAAATCCATTAGAATTTGGAATATTTGGAGATTTTGTATGTCGAAAGAATGAATTATGAGACTTAAGTTTTCATTTTCAGTAATGAAATTAGAACAAATTCTCACCTTGTGTGGTGCACTCGTCTAGAGAGCCCATCAATGGCACGACACCCGTGTCGACTTTGATGCCGGGAATGATACCTTTCTGTTTCAGCAGTTCTATAAAAGGAGTTCCATCGTCAGCCTTCTGGTAAACGGTTTCGTGAAAGAGAATCACGCCGCTGATGTAGTCTCCTATCTGTTTGTCCGTGGTGAACAACAGTTGTCTGTATTTTCGCCTGTTGTCTTCGGTATTCTCCGTACCTATTTCAGCCAGACGTTTACCGCAGGTGCTTACCGATTCGTCCGCAGCTAGGATACCTTTTCCAGGCGCCACAATCGCGTTGGCGATTTTACGCAGTTCGTCTTGTAGGGCGGGCTCGGGATAATTCCAGTGGGTAGGCATGTTTCTGTAGATTATCGGTGTACTAGAATCAAATGATTTTGAAGATTACATTTATGGCAGATGACTTGTTATTTGCGTAAGTGAATACTTTCTCTAGGATCTTTGCAATATTTGAAATTAGAGTGATACTCTTTTACTTTATTGAAAATCTTATTAATCTCAATTTTTCAAATAAAACTGAATCAGTTTTTTTAAATCCTTTGAATGTGTATTTCCCCCTAAAGCTATTAAATTTGACTGTGTCATACTATCCTCGTTTAACTTTGAGAGAGATAAGCAATGAACTTTTTGTGTTTCAAACATCAACTCTTACCATCTTAAACGATTGTTTGGGCATGAAACGCATTATCGCTCGACTAGTTCCAAGAAACCTGAATTTGCTTCAAAATTGAATCGCGTAAATCTCGCTGAAGACATAATAAAACTAGTTAATTCCGACTCCACATTCTTTTATTTATTTATTTAAGTACTATATAGGGAATGTCCACAGCCGAAGCCAAAATGACATTCACTTGATGAATATTAGTTCCATAGAATTTAGTATTCTAAAAAAAGTATTATATAAGACATTAATAGTGAGATGTATTCACAGAAAGAATGAAGAAAGAAATACAAAATGAATATTACAAAAACGAACGATTGAATGAATTTGATGTTAGTCAGTAAAGAGCAAGCGTAATGTTCTCTTCAAAGAGGCCAATGTGACCCCAAACAAATTGATACTGCTATGCGTGTTGCAGACACGTAGCATCCTACCGATAGGGGAGTTCTGTGCACTATTCGTTTTTTGAAAATTATAAAGAAGAAGTCGTGGTGCCTCAATGATTTCATAGGAACATTAAAAGTAACCATGTGCAAGATCTCAGGTACCTGAAATACGCAGTTCAATATTTTAAACAAAACGAAAATATCAGATATAGTTCTACGATTTTCAAGTGACAATAAATTGAAATATTTACGGACAGGAGCGTAGTCGTGATTCACGATAACAAAGTTAGTTTTGAAGCATATGAACCGTATGAATCTATTCCGAATGCGTTCAAGTCGGTTAGAATAACAATCATAACGAGGGTTCCAAATACATGAGGCAAAATTCAATTTACTGTAGATGTAAGCATAATATAAAGTAATAAGTGATTTTACATATTTGAATTCCTTACTTTTCTGAAAATATAACCCATCATTCGACTTGAACTATTTGCTATGCGATCTATGTGTGCATCGAAGAGCAACTTCGAATCGAAAGTGACACCCAGATCAAAAGCCGTGGACACACGTCGCAACAATGAATTTCCAATTGAGTACTGAAAAGTGATAGGGGAATGGTTTCTAGTAAAAGTTATCGTGAAACATTTATTCAAATTAAAACTAATTGGTTTTTCTACAGTACTCAACCAATTTATTCAAATCTAGTTGAAGATCAAGGCAGTCCCTTAAGCATATGATCGATCTAAAACTTTCAGATCGTCTGCATAGAGCAAAAATCTGGAATGCCGGAAACGTTTATCTATGTCATTTATATAAATTAAGAAAAGAAGAGGACCGAGATGAGTTCCCTGCGGTACCTCAGAAGTACTAATAAAAGATTCAGATTTAAAATCATTTAAACTAACGAAATGTGACCTATTCAGTAGATACGATTGGATCCACTCAAGCAACCCACCACTTACACCTGCTTCGGCTAGTCTAAATATGAGAATATCGAAACTTATTTTGTCGAAGGCTTTAGAAAAATCTGTGTAAGTAGCATCAGTATGAATTTTAGAATCCATTGCACTCTGCAGGTACTCACTATAAACGATCAAATTAGTTTCCAGAGTCCTACCCTTAAAAAATCCGTGCTGTTGTGGGAAAATGAAATTTTTCACATGAGAGAAAAGATACTTATAAATTATACATTCAAATACTTTAGCAATGATCGAAAGCTTGTTAATAGGTCTATAATTAGAAATATCATTTTTATCTCCACTTTTGATTGGGACAACGGCGGACTCCTTCCACTTTTTTGGAAATACACCATTAATCAGAGACTGATTGAACAAAATATGCAGTGGTTTACTTAATTTGTGAGCGCAATTTTTGAGAAAAATTGGTGGAATGCTGTCTGGACCTGAACCCTTCGACATGTCAAGGGATAAGAGGATCTCTCGAACCTCTTCCTCTTCTATGTGAATATTTGATAGTACATCATTATTGCAGTTTTTAACTACGACTACGCCGCTGACTTACAGGAACATATACACTCTCGAAATAACGGGCAAAAAGATTGCATATCTCTTTTCCATCTGATGAAGAAATATCCCCATACCTCATTTCATTAGATAGTTTAGAGCCGCCCCGTTCCAGAGACACATATTCCAGAATGATTTGCTGTTCGTTGGCAGTTTCCGCTCAATGTTAGAGGTGAATTTATTCAAATCAAGTTCAATAAGTTCCTTCGAATGAGCACGAAGCTGTTTGAATATACAGGGTGTTTCCGAATAAGATGTCATAAATGAAGGATGCGAATCCTTGAATGATTTGAGCAAGAAAGTTCGAAGAACTAATGGTCAAAAAATGCTTCGTTGCCGAGATACAGGGTGTTAAAGTTGAGAAAATTTTTCGATTTTCTCTCGATAAAACCTAGACTTCTCAAGATTTCGGGCTCAAATTTTCCACATAAGCTATTAAACACAATCTGAATCACCAGGTGAGGCCAAATTTTGAAACAGTATACAGGGTGATACTTTTTCATGGGCCATGTTCCATTTTTACCCTCGGAACTTTTTTTGGTACGCCACTGGCACTAACAAAAATAAAATCGAATAGATCATTCAATTTGAAATTTTTTGACTCTTGCATTTTGATCGTAACTATCACCGTTTCTGAGATATTAATTATTGAAAATAATCCAATAGTTTTCCATATCGAAGCCATGGAGATATTATCTTAATAACTGATGCATTTTTCAGGAATTGAGCTAAAATTTACATCAGATATCTCCTTATTGTATGTTTATAACAAAATGAGGCAGAAATTCTGACAGTATACAGGGTGTTATTTTTCACGTGCATTTTCCTCTTTTGCCCCTGAACTTTTTTGTGGTGCGCTACTGGTATATTCTGAAAACAGAATCAAACAGATTATTCAAAGTGAAAACTTTTCTGTTCCTTGTATTTTTCCGTATCTGCCTTCATTTTCGAGATATTAATCAAGAAAAGTAATCGTATAGTCCCTTCCGTATTGAAAGCTTGAAGATATTTTTCATGTTATTTCGGCAATTTGTGAAGACCTTGAGCTCAAATTTCAAACGAAGTTCACATTTTAAGATCTGCACCACTAGATTGGTAGGATTTATGAGAAAGTATAAAGGGTGATATCATTTCCCTGATCATTGAATTCGAATTCAAAAATGTGTTTTATTGAGTGTATAAATCGGAAGTAAATGAATAAACAATATAAATAATCGCGAATGATTTCAATAACAAAAACTCATAATGATGAAAACAAAAATTGAACAAACAGAACAAATCAAAGAAGATGTTGAAAATGTCCTCCACCTGAAAGAATACATGCTTCTGCTCGTCTCCGCATATTAGTGCGCACCCTCTGAAATATTCCTGGGGTATTTCTGATGACGTCACATGATGCTGTAATTCTATTCCTCAATTCTTCAAGTGTATTCACGGGAGAGCTATAAACCAAAGTTTTCAGATGTCCCCAAAGAAAAAAATCCAAACTGTTTAAATCTGGCGACCTTGGAGGCCAAGCTTCTGGTCCACCACGCCCTATCCAGCGGTTATTGAATGTCATATTCAGATATTCTCTAGCTTCCATGCTGCCATGTTGCCAGCCTGTCTGGCAACAAAAATGGCCCGATCAGGAAATCCCCAATTATTCCAACCCAGACATTAACCGAAAAGGGGATTATGAGCAATGTTATGAAGGAACCATCGGCAGAAATTGAGTCGCAGAGGAAAATCGCGGGGTAGTAGAGCTTGGACACGTTGAATATGGTATGGGTAAAGCAAGAAATCATGGAGAATTTTCCAGACCAATACAAATGAGATATTCAACTCTCTTCCAATTTTTCTTGTACTCAGCTGAGGATCCTCATCTATACAATTTAGGACTGCCTCTTCGATTTCCGGGGTCCTTATTGTCCGATTTGCCCTTTCAAGTCATGATTCGGTTTGAATGTACCCCGTTCTCTCAATCTTCTGTGGATGTCAGAAAACGTACGCCTATCAGGATTGATTCGATTAGGGAAGCGTTCTTGATACAAATGCCTTGCGTGCACTGCGTTTCCTTCAGCCACACCGTACATGAAATGTATATCGGCCATTTCTGCATTAGTGAAAACCATTTCAAAGATTATTGGTTACTACTTACAGCTGTTTCAAATGTAGGCACAACAAACTGAATGACAAAACTTACAATCATTGAAGTGTCAAGTTTTTTTTCTATGATTTCATTTGCAAAATTGTATCAGAGCCTACTAAGCCTTTTGAAATCACCAACGTGTTCTGATATGAGGAAGACACGATAAATTCTGATGATTTTCAATTCAAAACGGTGAAAGACATGAGGATCAAGATGAGCACAAAATTATCCGAATTGAATGAAAAATCCGTTTCTGATTACGAAAAACGAAAACGTTATGCACCGAAAAAATATACGGAGGCAAAGGGGTAGCCTGTTCGGGCGTTGTTGATTAATTTTTCGAAAATGGTGGCAGATACGGAAAAATACAAGGAACAGAAAAGTTTTCACTTTGAATAATCTGTTTGATTCTGTTTTCAGAATATACCAGTAGCGCACCACAAAAAAGTTCAGGGGCAAAAGAGGAAAATGCACGTGAAAAATAACACCCTGTATACTGTCAGGAATTTCTGCCTCATTTTGTTATAAACATACAATAAGGAGATATCTGATGTAAATTTTAGCTCAATTCCTGAAAAATTGCATCAGTTATTAAGATAATATCTCCATGGCTTCGATATGGGAAAACTATTGGATTATTTTCAATAATTAATATCTCAGAAACGGTGATAGTTACGATCAAAATGCAGTAGTCAAAAAAAATTTCAAATTGAATGATCTATTCGATTTTATTTTTGTTAGTGCCAGTGGCGTACCAAAAAAAGTTCCGAGGGTAAAATGGAACATGACTCATGAAAAGTATCACCCTGTATACTGTTTCAAAATTTGGCCTCACCTGGTGATTCAGATTGTGTTTAATAGCTTATGTGGAAAATTTGAGCCCGAAATCTTGAGAAGTCTAGGTTTTATCGAGAGAAAATCGAAAAATTTTCTCAACTTTAACACCCTGTATCTCGGCAACGAAGCATTTTTTGACCATTGGTTCTTCGAACTTTCTTGCTCAAATCATTCAGGGATTCGCATCCTTCATTTATGACATCTTATTCGGAAACACCCTGTATTGAGATCATTGACATTTTTACTAATTTTCCATTTTTTATGAAATTTTTGCTTTTCTCTTATTGTAGCAATAGTAACTTTCGAAAAGAATGAAGAAAACACTTAGTGACTCTTTTCTTAGGAACAACAGAACCGATTATGTCATTGATTCTCTGATAAAAAATATCCAGATTTTCATCAATTCTCTTAGAGCTGCTGTTGAGCAGAAACTCCCAATTCACCAGCGATAATGAAGCATTAAATAGCTTCATAATTCGCATTTCTAAAATCGTAATAAAAATTTTGAATTTTCGAATTTTTCATCATCTTCTCTTTAGACAAGGCAACTATAAACTCCAGTGTGGGATGATGTGTGTCCTCGTTTACAAACGGATGAGCACTTTTATGTATATTCGAGACAATTTCTTTATTACACAAGACTAAGTCAAGAATTTCATCGTTACTATTATTCACATAATTGTATTGATTCAGTTCGACAAATACAAGTGTATCTAATATATTTGAATATTTATTTTCAATATTAGTAGGTATCAAGTAACTCTTATCAGAGCTCACCCAATCAACTGACAATTAAAGTCACCACACACAAGAAATGGACATTTTATGTTCACTATATTGCTCTCCAATTTACTAGCGAACACATCACTTGCCACAGAATCCCCAGGGGGCAAATACACACAGCAAATATATAACTTCGAACTATTCACGTTCAGAGATACCCAGATATCCTCCGCGTCACTTTCGAAGTCATCCAAGAGCCGTGGGCCGAATTTGTTGCGAACGGCAATGAAAACTCCACCCCCATACTTCTTAGAAGACACCGATGAATCTCGGTCGCGACGAAACACAGAATATTCACAAGTATCGACCAATTCATTGTCGAAAACGGTATAGTTCAGAAATGATTCGGTAACACACATTACATCAGAAAAAATCTGCCATTGAGCTCAACCTGAAGTTATTCAGTTTGGTACGAAGTCCTCGTACGTTCTGGTAGTAAATATGTAAGGACATATCAGGTGAATGAAAACCACACTTAAAACGCATTGTAACTTGTGATGAGACATGGGTTCATGAGTTTGACATGCAAACCAGTGAAGAAGCTTCGGAATGGCCTCTTCCAAACGAACTGAAAATCGTCAAAGTTGATCAAAGTTCAAGGTAATGTTGACTGTTTACTTTGATTATCGAGGTGTTGTGTACTCGGAATTCTAGCCAGAAGGTCAAAGGGTCAATAGAGAATATTACCTGAGCGTTATGCGACGTTTGAGAGAGCAAATTTGTCGAAAAAGGCCAGATTTGTGGAAATAACACTCATGGATCTTGCACCACGATAATGCAAGATGTCACAAAGCTATCGTTGTAAATGAACTCAACAAATACCATCGAACGACCACCTTATTCACCTGATATGATTCCGGTCGGCTTTTTCCTTTTTCCAAAAGTCAGATTACTCATTTTGAATCGATAGAAGACAAAGAAGAAAATCGCGGCGAGAATTGAAGTTTATTCCAGAAAAAGCGTTCGAAAAATGTTATGATGATTGAATTATTCATTGGAGTAGATGTACTATTTCGTAAGGGGCCTTATTTGAAGGCAATACAACAAATTTGGATAAAAAATGAATATTTTATGTTTCATTGATTAATTCCTGTTACTTTTTTGACAAAATATGAATACTCGCTTGGCTACGAGATTAGGAGAAAAAAAACGAAAATGTTGACCAAAATAAAACGGTTTGACGGAATTAAGCGAAACTTCATCCTATAATTATTCAACGCGTATCTAAACTTCCGAGAAGAATATTGTCACTCATAATTCGCCAAACAAATTATTTCGTTATTATATCCCGTTCGTTTCCAGAACAATAGTATGTTAATTCGTCGACAATTGTTTCGGCAAACCAGAGTTCTATTAGGCGCGATGTTTGATTATGAAAATTAATCGCAAACAAAACGATTTGTTCTTGCGTTATGTAATTGTTGGTAATTCCGAATATCGAAAGACCGCTGCAGAGGTTTCGAACGTATCGTGAATGATAAATACCGTGTAAAAGAATTCGGATGAAGTAATGACCAATTCATTATGACGCATTTATTATGATGCTGCAGGTTTTATTGTGGATTATCCTTCAGATAAAATTCCTACTTTACTACTACAGTTATAAAAACACGCATGAAAATAATGTTAACTTATTCGAATTTTAGTGAACATATCGCGCTAAGATATTCAGTTTTCTGTTCGATAAAGTTGGTTCTAACGATCGTTGTCGAAAGTAAACGTAACATAAACGGTACTTTACCACTTCGAAAAGCCTAATAAAGAAGTTCGCTCGTCTCACTTCAGTCTGTGTCGATTTCTTAACGTACAGGCTGTTCCCTAAAAAATTCCAATCGTAATAACTCATCTATTTTCCATCCGATTGGAAGAATTTAAACACATGTAAAAATGGTTTTCAAAGAATTGTTTAATGGATATATCACTTTTTTCCAGATTAAGAAGAAAACCTCAAAGAAAATTATTGTGGAATTCGAACATACATACAGGGTACAGACTACATAAAAATAGAAAATAGAGACGTTCTTTCAAAATATTTCTTTAGGAGATTCAACATCCAAAAACATGAAAAAATAACCAACAAAATATATCCAAAACTCCTAAGCTCTTGAAGTACAGGTTTTTGAGTTTCAGATTTGATTTAACGTTTCTATTGGCAACTCTTGTAGTTTTCTATGGATCTACTCTAAATTCGCGAAAAGACATTCTTTTTACTCATGAATCCATAAGACACACAATGAAATTTTTATATGGAATCACATTATTGATTGTTTTCAACCATGGATCTTTGACTACTTGTGAAGAATAAAGTTTTATGTTGTAAAAAATCTGGATAGTATGATAAGAAATGTTGAATTATCACTACATGTTGGGGATATTGTACTCAGTCGTCATTGAGATTTGAAACTGTGAATTTCAGCATTTAAAAAAGGCTATAATCATAATTGAAAATGCCTTACGTTGGATTGTCCAATGTACAGATGGGTAGAATAATTACTCTCGTTGAAGAAGGGGTGACACAGAGGGATATAGCGACCACAATGAGGGTATCACAGGGGGTGATTTCAAAAACCTACGCCCGAAACGTGAAGCTACAATCTCTGCAAAATAGGCCTAGCAGAAGTCGGAGCAAGATCATTTCTGATGAACAAGACCGCTTTTTGTGCCAAATTGCAAGAAGAGACCCTAGTGCATCGTACCCCATACTCCAAAGGCAATTTTTAGAAGCAACAGGCATCAGTGTATCAGTCGAAACGATACGACAAAGACTTCGTTCAAGGGGTTTATAAAGCAGAAGGCCCTTAAGAGTTCCAGAGCTAACCAGACAACAAAAAATTAACAGACTTAATTGGTGTATCGAGCAGCAAAATTGGAATATTGGCAATTGGCGAAATATTCTTTTTCGCATGAGACCTGAATTGGTGTTCGATCAGACGACCGCTGGATTCGGGTTTTAAGGGGTCGTGGAAGACATGCTGACTCCGTGCAGCAAGACAAATTCCGAAATACCAAGGGGCAGTATGATGTTTTAGGGTGGCATTATGCTGGGCGGCAAAACAGATTTAATTTCGTTTCCTGCGAGTGTAAAGGGTAGAAATTACGTAGACCTAGTGCTGTAGCCCATAGTGAGACTCTGGCGGGTTGCCCACGGTGAGAATTTCATTTTTATGCAAGATAATGCTCCTCCGCATACCAGAAACCTCGCGCGACCTCATCTTGAAATAGAGGGAATCGCTATTTTGGACTGGCCAACTTGCTCTCCAGACCTAAATCCTATTGAATATTAATGGGATAATAATATATATATATATATATATATATATATATATATATATATATATATATATATATATATATATATATATATATATATATATATATATATAAACGCTAAATTAAAGCAAGTATTCTGTGTTTCTTGTTGATTTCCGAATATTTGAATTTATTGTAATGGCTGCTGAACGTTCTGGAGATTATTCGAGTGATCATAAAGTGGTAAGAATTGTAACACTTTTAGAGGGCGAAGCCAATGTTAAGTGGCTAACTTGTTGAATGTTAACCAAAGCATTATTTCAAGAGCAATTAATCGGTACCACGAAACAGGGAAATGTACATATTTCTTTGCAAACTGTTAGGAACAGACTCAGAGAAGACGATATCAGTCCAAGGGTGGCTTCTACCGGCGCGTGTCTTACCAGAAAGCATCGAGTTGCAAGACTTCAGTTTGCGAGGGAACATGTACATTGGAGTATTCCAGAATGGTCAAATGTTCTCTTTTCCGACGAGTCCAGGTTCTGTCTAGTATCAAATGATAGACGCATGCCTGTATACAGGCGACCTGGAGAACGGTATCAGCAATGAAATATCCGGCAAACCGAAAACTTCGGAGGAGACTCGGTAATGGTGTAGGGAGGCATTTCTTTCTATGGTCGAACTGAGTTAATCCTAGTGAATAATGGAAGAATGACAGCGGCCAGATACATCGCAGATATCCTTGAACTCCATGTTGTACCCTTTGGTCCATTAATAGGCGAAAACTTCATTTATATGCATGATAATGCTCGGACTTATGCAGCTAGAATAGTTATAGAATTTCTGCAAAATGCCGAGATTGATATTTCAAGATGGCCAGCCAGAAGTCTCGACTTGAATCCCATAGAACATGTTTGGGACAACATGGGGTGGCAAATTCAGCAACGTAGGATGCCTTGTAGAACACTTCAACAACTAGCAAATCTGCTTCCTGAAATTTGGAACTCAGTGACTCAAGAGTACATTCAAAATTAGTTTGAGGGCCTTCCGCGACGTATACTGGCCGTAATTAGGGCCCGGGGAGGAAACACTTGATTTTGAAAATGATTAGTAACCATTCCATGCTAGTTGATTGGTCCTCTTCGCGAATGTTTGAGAAAGGTAGAATTTTTTAACTTTTCATTAACTCGAAAATTGTTGATATTTTCATAAACTCATCTCATTTGGATAATACCTTCCAATTTTACAGTACTGGGAGTTACCAAGCAACTCTTGAATGACCAACCTAAAAGTTTATATAGTATTGTCGTAAAAATAGGGCGATGCAACAATTTTTATAGGGGTATATTTCATTTAAAACGAGGGCAACAATATTCGCAAGCAACAAAAAAGACAAGGAAAACCGTAGTCAGGTAGTTGGGTTCTTCTGAAGATTTGTACGAGGGTTACTATCAAAGATCCGGCAATAAATTGGTGTCTGTTTCGAGATGAAATCATAGAAATTTCATTTATTTTTGAATTTGCACACGTACCACATTTCTGAGGGGTTTGCATGCATAATGAGCTATTATTACTCTGCGTTTTTACCAAATAAACTATAGTTCTGGAGAACGTACCAGGTTATCTTCGCGAGCTTGAAACCATGCATGCAAATATAAAAGTCACATTTATACTTTCCAATACGACGACTTTACTTCAACCAATAGAACAAGGGATAATCGAGGCTTTTAGGCGTTATTAGATCAGCGAAACTATTAAAAACATGTGAAATAATATAAAATGTGATCTTGACATAAATGTTATGGAATGCTGGAAGAGCGTAGCAATATGTATCTTAAATATAGAAGAATCAGTGGAAGGAATGAACCCTTACACATGGAAATCATGCTGGAAAAAGCTATGATCTGTTCTGAATGCGGAAATGACAAAGAACCTGTGGAAATTCAAACTTAACTGCAAACATTGCCGAAATTGCGAATAGAATAGGACGATATAGAATCAAGTGACACCACAGAAGTTGCTAGAAACAGATTTGGAGGAAATGTTAAATTCTCAGCTTATTGAAGACGAGGTATCAACAAGACCTGGAAACAACATTTTATTTGAAGATTCTTAGAGAGGGTTTGAAAATCCCAAATAAGCTTTGTGATCTCCTTATGAAAATTGATTCGTTTATAAAATGAAATCTCGTTTTTGAGAGGCAACTTAGTGAATATCACTCTGAATTGAAGGAGCTTTCAAAAACTGGCAAGCAAAACAAAATTATAAAATTCATTACATTACATTACATTACATTCGTGAGGGTCGATTGGCTTTGCAAGCCTTTCCGAACTGCGACCAAATTGATCTTTTGTTCGTAACCCTTCTTATTCATTTCCCTGTAGGTCTAGATCCCTTACAAAATTGAGAATCTCCCAGTAAGGAGGACTGTTATGATCCTCAACTCGTCCCAAGAGAGATCGAGAAGCTGTTTTGTCTTCTTTGGCGAATAGTTAATGAACTTTTTCGCTAGCCTTTGGCCTGGAGTTTTCCTCCAGTATTCTTTTTTGCTAGATTCTTCCCATCGTTCCAGTTCCTGTCGTCTGTGCGGCTTACTCAGACCGCAGAACCAGCAGCTGATTTGGCCAGTTTGTCCTTGTATGCCTTCGTGGTCAGGCATCCACCACAGGAAAAGTTTGTTCCCTTCAGCAAGTTGCTTCAAGGATTGACGGCATTCCAAGACAGAGATGCTCCGATAACTGTAAGAGTTTAGAGCTTTAATCGCTGCCCGACTGTCCGTTAAAAATTAAATCTTTGCACCTTTGAGTTTCCTTCGTAGTCCCTTCTGGCAGCAAAGGTTTACAGCAAGTGTTTCTGCTTGCATGATCGTGGGAGAAGAGCCCAGAGGCATTGATGAAGAGTACTTGGGTTCATATATGCCTGCTCCTGTTCCATCAATCGTTTTTGATCCGTCCGTGTACCAAATGGAGGATTTTTGGTCTAATTGATTTATTTTTCCCTTTACGATGGTGCGGTCTTCTATGACCACTTCGAACTGTGTGTGAAAATCAAACTTAAGCGGCATTATATCCGATGGTTGCGATAAGATTTCTGGCGCTATGTAACCCAGAATCCCCAGGTGTCCCTTCAGATCACCAGGTAATAGTTTTTTGTGTCTTGGAGCCGTAATGCCGCCATCAACGCCTCCTTCTTCAATTTTATATGAAGAGGAGGTAGATTTAGGATTACCTCCAGCGCAGTAGTCGGGGTGTTTCTCATAGCACCTTTTATGCCCAAGCACGCTAACCGCTGCAGTTTTTGCGGCTTGTTTTGCGTAGTTATTTCTGATGTTTTCGTCCACCATACTAACGATGCATATGTGACATAGATCCTATAACCGCTGTGTATAATCAGTAGGTTATTCTTGGCTGTAGTCCCCAGGTCTTTCCGAAGAGTCTACGGCATGCCCATAAGCACGATGTAGCCTTGGAAATCGTTTTGTCAATGTGTGAATTCCAGTTGAGTCTCTAATCTAGGGTTATTCCTAGATTTCCATTCCGTTCAGAAAGGGGGGATTCAAGTTCAACTTTTTACGTCTTGTGAATGGAATTAGAATGGTTTCGTCTGGATGGATGCTGAGTCCCTCTTCAGCACACCATTCATTTACGATGTTAAGGGCTTTTTGCATCAGGTTCGATAAGATTCCATCATGCTTTCCCCTAATGATGATAACTAGATCATCAGCATAGCCTTGGGCGTTGAAGCCAGCGTTGTTCAGTCTTTCTAAGAGGCCATCAACAACAACTGACCATAGTAGCGGCGATAGGACACCTGCTTGAGGGCATCCTTTCACTGCTGACACCGATATTTCGGTGTCTCCAAAAAAAAATAAAATTCATTAAATCATTGCCTGAAGATCAAGTGAAAAATTTCTATCAAATTGATTTTTCTATATATTAATTTCTTATTTTGTCATATTTACAGAACATATACCCCGCGAATAAAGAGGTTATACTGCCAATTGAAATGATCTTGTAGCTTTCAGTAAGTAATCGAAAAAATAATTATTTACCTATGTTGAACATATCTCAGAGGAAGGTCGCAACCGGAAAAACAGAGCTATTTCTATTTGACGCATTTCAATTACATATACCCACGCACGGCTATCTAAAAAGTTGACAGTTCCGTATGTATGCATCAATTTGCCTGTACCGCCTCGACCGGTGGAGGTAGTACGCGGAAGGATAAGGCAACGGCATCGGTGATTCCACAATCAGTACTATCACGATCTCCGTTTTATGTCGGCCAATGTTTTAGATGAAAATGCATATTTTCGAGGAAAATGAGTGGAACCGAATGCGTGTGGCAGTTTGACGACTTCCGATAGTTGGTGCTGTGGTTCGAGCGTCGATTACACATTTCGTAATAGCCCTTGAATCTTGACTTTGAATATTTGTTTGCTGTGTGAAAGTAGCTTGAACTTTGAAGATCCAACCGTTATAAAAGTGAATTTGTTGTTGTTACTCGAGGAACGATTACACTATGTTGCCCTTTCATCAGAAGGTAATGACTATTACAATTTTACACGTGGGAAAATAAAGCGCTCTTTTAAAATCATGCCAAAAATATTCATTTAGTTATGAGGTTTATTAAATATCTTCAACTTTTTGAATGTTTATAGAAATTTTGATTTGTACATTTTTAAGGGATAGCCTAATGGCTATCCTCCTTCATAATAATTTGGGGTGAGTTGAGTGCAAAGCTTAGACATACAGGTGTTCCCAAGCTCTATGACGAACTTTGAGAAGTGGTTCCTGCAGAAATTCTGAGACAAATTAGTGACAACAACATGGCCCCAATCTTTTAAATTCGCAGATATGCAGATTCATATCTAATTTCGTTTATCTGGTATAATCGAAACTCAATTTATGAAAGTTCAAAGAAACGACTAGGTAGACTTAACGACAGTAGTTTTTGTTCGTGAGGATACGGTATTGGCCAAATCAAAGCATCATTCAAACAAGTACTAGAAATGCGTTATTATCAATTAAATTATCTATTTCTTCAGCAATAGCATTCTTTCAAAATTTAATTCAAGATGAAGCTAGAAGTCGATAATCAGATAAAGACAAACCTGATGGATTTGATAATACTGGAAAATATACATTATACTATCACAAGAGATTTGCAATGCTGGTCCCTCGACCATTTTCGCTGACAAGTACTAAACTAAAGTTGAGAATACATAAATACATAAACAGGTAGATACAGAATTACTAAGGGTGCAAATAGAAGGTGATAAATGAATTATGTTAAAAGCAGATATTATTCAAAGGTATCACATATAGTCGAATAAGTCATTCTAGTTGTTCAGAAAATTATCCTATGGGGAGTTTGTTGGCGTTGGAACATTTCGAGAAATTGTAGATTCGTCGGTTCTCTGGTTATTGCAATCTAATCGATGCTCTTTGTATCTAGTTTTGAATGAACGACCAGTCTGACCTATATAAACGTCTTTATAATTCACACAGGACAAGTTGTAAACTGTATTGTTAAATATATCGGATTTATCGTGACTATTGAAACATTTTTGGGATAGCATGTAGGTTTTGGAAATTTATTTTTGAAGCTGCTTTGAATTAAAATTTGCAATATTGACGCTGATAACGCCTAAATATGTTAATGAAATATATTTACATACGTGGGTATATTCTATTTGTTTTCTCTGACCATTTCATTTAGTATATTCGAGGAATAACCATTGCGCTTAGCTACTTCTTCAATAATTAACACTTTTCTGAACATATTTTCTTCGGATAATGGCAGAGAGAAAGCCCTATGAATCATTGAATTGAACGCAACCTGTTCATGAGATTTTGGGTGTGTTGAGTCATAAGGGATGCAAATATCAGTAAGGGTAGGTTTTCGATATATATCAAAACTTAATGTTATTTTTATGAGTGATTGTTTGGTCTAAAAAGTGAATCTGATTATTGACTTCTCTATCGACATTAAATTTAGTTGCATTTAGACCTAGTTGTCTAGTGGTTCCTATAAATCATGTTAGTATATCGTCTATATATTTATACCTACCAAATATGTACTAATTTTAATTTGATACAATTGAATGTGATATCTTCAATATAAGCTATGAAAATTTCAACTAGTAAAGGGCTCAAATGAGATCTCATGAGTAGACCGTGAGGTTATTCATGAAATTTGTTGTTGAATTTGAAATAATTCTATTGTAGACACAACAAACAAAAACATGAAAACATTCTATACAGAGTGTTACATAATAGTATGTCACAACTTGAGGGGGTAAATCTACGTGCAATTTTAAGAAAAAAAGTTCATATAAACATAGGTCCGCAAAAGCTTCGTTACGGAGCTACAGGGTGTTGAAATTTCCGGAAAAATTTTTTTTTTTCTCCAAAAGCCCTGCAGTTTTGAGAAATTCAGCCGAAATTTGAAATGCAAGCTATTTTTACAGCCTCCATCATTACAAGTCCGCGCTTTTAACTGAAATTCACAAGTGTTTCATTTTCCGAGGCTATGTCTCCTTTTGCCCTTTCGAACTTTATTGCAGTACGCCACTGATAAGCGTACAATTAATTTTCGTCATCTTTACTTTACTTTTTGATACTTGTAATTTCTTCGTATCTCGAATCGTTTTCGAGTGAAAAATTATTGAATTTGAATCATTTGAATTGTATGTTATTCGTTAAATAAAATGAAAATGATAGAAATACTCGATAGATATGCCTAAAATTTGCTTTTATTTTGATAGCTCGTCTTCTGAGACTCAATTTATACTCATTCAATATCAAACTAAAGAAAGAACAATTAAAAACTAAATAAATTGCTGGAAGTGTCCTTCACCTGCAAGAATACAAGCCTCTGTCCTTCGCAGATTATCACGCATTTATCGTGTCACAAGAGGTTATTATTCGATTTCTCAATTCTTCTACAGTGTTCACTGGAGTAGTATAAACTAAACTTTTGAGGTATCCCCATAAGAAAAAGTCTAAACTATTTAAGTCTGGGGAACTAGGAGGCCATGCTTCTGACCCCCCGACCTATCCCTCGGTTGTTGAATGTATTATTCAAGAATTCCATAGCTTCTCCACTAAAATGTGCTGGTGCCCCATCGTGCATGAACCACATTATGTTTCTCACCAAAAGTGGCACATCCTCGAGCAATAAAGATAACCGTTTAGTCTGTTAGGTAAAAAATGGTCGAATCAAATAATTTCCAATTATTCCGACCCAGACATTTAGTGAGAATTATTCTTGGTGATCAGATTCTTCAACCAAATGGGGGTTTTCCTCAGCTCAATAATGATTATAGTGAAAATTTGTGATAGCAGTTCTTGAAAAGTTAGCTTCGTATGTGAACATTATTTCATTAGCAAAAGAAGCATTTTCTCTAATTTTATCTACGAACCATCGGCAGAACTTCAGTCTTGAAGGAAAATCTCGAAGAAGTAGAGTTTGGACGCGTTGACTAACGGGTACAATAAAATGTCATGGAGTATCCTCCAAACTAGGACATGTGAAATATTCAACTGATTTCCAATTTTTCTTGTACTCACATGAGGATTCAAATCAATACAATTCAAAACTGCTTCCTCAATATTTGGTGTTCTTATAGTTTGAGTTGCAGCTTTTGAATGATTATTTGCAGTAAAAGAACCAGTTTCCCTCAACCTTCTGTGGACATTTGAAAATGTTCGCTTGTCGTGGAAAGTGCACCTGATATAATCGCCTAGCTTCTGTTGTATTTCCGTCAGCCAAACCGCACATGTAATGGATATCAGCCAATTCGGCGTTAGTAAAATTAGCCATTTTTTCTTACAGCAATAACTTCAAAAATCTTGAAACTAATCGTAACTTTAATAAACAATTCGAGCAGACATTGGTTTGACTTTAGCAACTGTCAAAATAAATAAATAAATGAAAAAATCAAAGCCTACTATTTTTTGAATTAGAAGTGCCTTCTATTCAGCGAATGCATACAATCGTTTAATAATTTTTTGCTCTAGAATGGTTGGAGATACGAAAAAATTATAAGTGTCAAAAATTTCAAATTGAACGAAGATGACGAAAATTGATTGTACGCAGATCAGTGGCGTACTGCAAAAAAGTTTGAAAAGGCAAAAGAAGACATGGCTCCGGAAATAAAAACACCTTGTAGATTCTAGTTAAAATTCAAGACGTGTAATGATGGGGCTGTGAAAAATAGCTTGCATTCCAGATTTGGGCTGAATATCTCAAAGACTGAAGGATTTTGAATAAAAACCAATTTTTCCGGAAATGTAACAGCCTGTATAACCGTAACAAAGCTTTTGCGGACCTATCAAGATAAAATTTTCATGAATATGAACGGGACCTTCAAAACTTCACGGTTCAATAAAATCTGACAATGTTTTTATACGTCCAGTAGTGTCACATAAACAGCATTCCACCAAAAACATTCTGTGAAACTAGCCTAGTTTTGATGAAACTGCTTGTTATAAATTAATGAAATCTAGACAAAGTAAGGTAAAGTCTTAGGTTCATAAATATGATTTCCGGGACCTTGCGAACAGCTTAAAAAAGTTTTCAAAACCTACATGAAACTCTCCCAAGAAGTTTTCAATAGTAAAGATGAAACTCATGGATTTGACAATATTGGAGTTAAAAATGTCCTGTATGGATTGTGCAGGCGCCGAAATAGGTCAAACTGGTCGTTCATGCAAACCTAGATACAAAGAGCATCAAATGAGATTACGATTTCCAGAGAACCGATGAATCTACTTCCGCATCACATTTTATCAAAAATGGCCATCGTTTTCTATCCATAGATCTATTTCATATTATACATAGAATGTCTAAATGACGAGAGTTAAATTTCTTAGAATCCATCAAAATTGTCGAACCCAGTTAAACTCCCCAAAGAAATATTCTCTTGAACGACCAGAATGGCCAGAATTATTCGTCCATATTTAATATCTCTATATAATATCTGATTTTAATATTATTCGTTTATTACTTCTTGTTTGCAACCTTTCTAATTTGTTTGAAGGAAGGATTTTTATGTCAGGAATTCGAGAAAATGATCATTTTCAGGACTAATATACGTCCGAAAACGATCCGTTTTCGATATACAGTTCGAATTTTAAAAACGAAAAATGATAGCTAAGGAACTCCCGGTAGTAAAGAATCGAAATTTGGCACATCGGCTACTGATAATTGATTTATCATTTAACGCTGGAGATCATTCCTGAAGAGTGAGGCAGTGGCATCACACGCTGTTTATTGACCACTTTTTTCAGTTCAACTTCTACGCCTATGCCTTTTTCACAAATTTGATCACATTTTCGGATATTTCGTTCATTTTATAAAAAAAAGTATTGTTGTGTTTTTCTCTCGTACGGCGTATAGTTTATGAGATATTAGAGATCAAAGAAGAGAAGAATCACTTCTTTCAAGAGTTATTATTTGAACGGAGTCAATACATTTCGGTTACGAATAGTTTAAAAACATAATGATTCTCTTAAAAGGAGCGATTCTCCTGTTCTTTAATCTCAAATGTCTCCTAAACTATGAGCCGTATGAAAAAACCCAAGAATACTTTTTTCATCAATTGAACGAAATATCCGAAAATTTGATCAAATTCATGCAAAAAGCAGAGGCGTAGAAGTTAAAACAAAAAAAAAGTGGTAAACAGCGCGTGATGCCACTGGCTTATTCTCACGAATAGTAACCCAAATTTCGGATTTTTATTACTTAGCGTTCCGTAGCTATAAGCATTTTTCGTTTTCAGAATTTGAACTTTGACGCCCTGCATATCGAAAGCGATTCTCTATCGAACCTAGAAGTCCTGACACAAAAAAGTGGACCGCCCTGTATACCTTTTTATGTATGTATGCATTTTCAACTTCAGTTCAAACACTCAAAAAGTACGCGGCGGATTGTAAATTAGTTGTTGGAGTAGTGTATTTCATAAATCCATTAGCATATCCATTCCAAATATGCAAAGAGTAATTGATCCCTATTAATTCATGAGGACTATATTTAATAATTCATTAAAATTATACGGTAATAGATGATCTATAGCTCATATCGTATACTGAACTGAATTTTTTCAATTTACTATGTTATATGAAGTCTTATGGAACAGTTCAAGAAGGAAACTTCCTTACTTTTACCTCGGAGTTGTTTTCCTATGGTTATGTTATCATTTATTTCTTACGTGTCGAGTTTACTAGTCTTTTTATTGAATTGTAATTATCTGATTATTTCATGTATGGAACAGTCAGAGGTTATACCCTGAAATAAACACTTCAAGGAAAAGTCTTAGGAACGCCAACAGATATCAATAAGAATGTTTTACTTCTAACTAACGAGTATGGAGAACAAAATACAATTCGCGTTGATAAAAATGTATATCAATCCGGATAGGGAAAACAAAACCACTTCCGAATTATCGATAATAGAGAAACCAGATAATACTCAACCTCACTACTCAACATTTAAAATAGGTTTGTTAGTATATTCTTTCTCATAACTGTTGACTCTAGACACTTGAAAGTGCTGTAGTGACAACAAACTAAAAATATTTCAGGCTATACATGGTGTTCCATAAGAAAGGTACATACAATGTTCAATTGACGAGGCTTTTACGTGATAGAAATCCATTTTCACAAATACAAGTAAACGATGATTTCTACTAAAATATATTATTAAATGCTCAACGCGTTTCGATACACAGTATCTTTATCAAAAGCGAATGAATACTACAAATATATCTTACTAACAAATTTATACATATACTAAAGAGGCAATCCACTCAGAGCTATCCGTACTTGAACTATTGTTTAGGAAATAAAAATAATAAAGGTGAGTTATTTATGTCTACCTGATCATTAAGAATTTCCGGTGAATTCCTAAATCTGTTAATTTCAAGTGCTTCCAGAAGGTTAAGTTTTATACCTCTCTTCTCAGAATGTAGAATTTTAAATTCTGAATTGAAAGAGTGACCATTTTCCCTGAGATGATTTGAATAATTTGAATCGGTTTTTCCATTGATGAAACTGCGTTTATGTTCAGAGATTCTAACATTGAAATTTCTTTCTGTTCTACCTATATCAAAACAATTGCAATCTGCACAATCCAATCTATTATAAACACCTGATTTATTTTCTTTATTAATTGGAGATTTATAATTCCTGATAAATGAACCTAAATTTGTTGATGTTTGGAAAACTATATTTAAATTTGAATTTTGAAGAAGGGATTTCACATTATTGCTAGTATTTCATATATATGTTAAACTATTGAATTTCTTGTCTTGGTGTTCACCGATTGGATATATATGTTGTAAAGCTAATTTTCATTTTTTCTTATGTAGTATGCTGCTAACTAAATTTGCATCATAACCATTATTCCACGAATCCACGAATTAAATACGACATTATGGCTTTATTAGATGTTTGCATATATCAAAATTATTTTTTATTTAACGATTGTTTTTATAAAAGTGATGAGGGACTTATAATGGGAAACCTCTTAAGCCCTCTTTTAGCAGAAATCTTCATGGATAACATAGAAAAAACTATTCATAAACACCCGCTTAGTAAACATTTCCTGTATTGGTATCGATATGTCGATGACATTATTGTGTGTTTCACAGGAACAAACAGACAGTTCACTATATTCGAAAATTTCATCAACAAAAACCACCCAAAAATAAAATTCACTTCTGAAATAGAACAGAACAATTCGATCTATTTCCTATACCTTACAATAACAAGATCAAATAATAAACTCCAGTTTTCAATTTATCATAAGCCTTCTCATACAGATATCACAATTCATTATACATTGGCACATCCTTACCAACATAAAGTTGCAGCATTTAAAAGCTATATACATAGACTCTTGAACACACCGATGTCTAATGATAATTATTTCAAAAATTGAATTTGATAAAACAGATCGCAATAAATAATGGTTATGATGCAAATTTAGTTAGCAGCATACTACATACGAAAAAACCAAAATTAGCTTTACAACATATATATCCAATCGGTGAGCACCAAGACAAGAAATTCAATAGTTTAACATATATAGGCAATATTAGCAATAATGTGAAATCCCTTCTTGAAAATGCAAATTTAAATATAGCCTTCAAAACATCTACAAATTTAGGTTCATTTATCAGAAATTATAAATCCCCAATTAATAAAGAAAATAAATCAGGTGTTTATAGATTGGATTGTGCAGATTGCAATTGTTTTTATATAGGTAGAACAGGAAGAAATTTTAATGTTAGAATCTCTGAACATAAACGCAGTTTCATCAATGGAAAAACCGATTCAAATTATTCAAATCATCTTAGGGAAAATGGTCACTCCTTCAATTCAGAATTTAAAATCCAACATTCTGAGAAGAGAGGTATAAAACTCAACCTTCTGGAAGCACTTGAAATTAACAGATTTAGGAATTCACCGGAAATTCTTAATGATCAGGTAGACATAAATAACTCACCTTTATTATTTTTATTTCCTAAACAATAGTTCAAGTACGGATAGCTCTTTAGTATATGTATAAATTTGTTAGTAAGATATATTTGTAGTATTCATTCGCTCTTGACAAAAATACTGTGTATCGAAACGCGTCGAGCATTCATTAATATATTTTAGTAGAAATCATCGTTTAGTTGTACATATCAATGTTATGATTTCTCAAAATTCTCTAACGTTTCTTATACAGTTTCCGAAATATTTGATATTTTCTGAGATTGGAGGACTGAGATTAAAAACAAATTTGTACCCTCAATATTGATTTCAAAGCTTCAGATGTACAACTACTGTGATAGTAATTGTTGTTGCTTCATTATATGACACATTTTGTAGATCTATGTTACACAGGGTATTTGAAAATGATTTTCGAAGTAGGGGTCATTCAAATCTCATCTCAGTGTTTTCTCTTCAAATGGCATTTCCCATATCTAAAGGGTCTAATCATTAGTATAATTCAATTCGTTTCGAATGGTTCCTAGGTTACCTATAGCGGTTTCGAAGATATTCAAAATTTTGGTCAATTTGAATCGAAGTTCAAGCAATATTCCAATTTTTTCACTGCAAGTTATAGCTTTACAGTTAAACTGGATTGTTTCAGAAGAAAGTATAATACACTCCCCATAAAAATTGTCGCATCACCCTACTTTTACGACAATACTATATAAACTGTTAGGTTAGTCATTCGAGAGTCGCTTGGTAACTTTCAGAAGTGTAAAATAAGAAGATCTCATTCAAAAGAGATGAGTTTATGATGGAAAATATCAACAATTTTCGAGTTAATGAAAAATTAAACAAATCTACTACTGGACATCACGGATAAGAGTCGGACTCCAGATAGGTCCGGCGAACTCTATTATAGGGTGATTGTAAGTTTCCAGCCAGAGAACGACCTTCGAATCATATAAATCATTTTCCTCGCTTTGGAGGACGATTGATCCAAGTTAGGTCATCAGAAACGAGTACTCCTAGAACGGAATAGACTTTGGTAGTCCTGATGTTTTGGCCAGAAATACTATATGAATGACGCGGGTTGTTGTTACATACGTGGACATGGGTAAAATTACTTAGAGTAGTTAAGTGGCAGGAGCCAATCTCCGGACAACTTGGTGTCATCTGCAAAGAGTGAGCACTCAGATTTTGCTATTGATGGTAGGTCAGAGGTGAAGAAAAAAAAATAGAAGGGGATCGAGGACTGATCCTTGTGGTACCTCACTGGAAACTGACTGTTTAGTAGATAGCGATCTTCTCACTCTCACGCGAAAATTGCGGTTGGAGATAAATGCCTTTATCCAAGAAAGAAGATTGCCACGAATACCCAGGTGTTCGAGCTTGTGAAAGAGCCGATGGTGAGGACACGGTCAAATGCTTTGCTGAAATCCAAGTAGCCAACATCGACAAGTATTTGGTGTTCGAGCATTCTCGACCAAGCATCCACACACTTCAGAAGGTTGGTAATTACTGAACGACCCGGTATAAATCCGTGTTGGTTTTCTGGAATGATTTCATTCAGCAGAATGAATTCGAGCATTCTTTTATAGATCTTTGAAATCCCACTGGCAGAAAAGCCTTGATGATTATATGAGACAATATCCAGGAAAGCCCAACAGGACTAATTTCCATGAAATCCTAAATCCAGCATTTATATCGAGTTTCTCTCACAACAATATAATGAATTCCTTCAAAAAAGCAGAAATATGCCAGTCATGTGATCGCAAAAGAAGCTACAGCCCCTTCTGCATTAACTGCTGCCCCTTTGACAGTCCCTGAAGCTTATGGAGCCCGGGTAGCTGGAATTGGCAAAATATTAGAAATTCCAAAGCCTCCCAAAAAACCGAACACTTCCAGAAAGAAAAGAGATTGCAGAGCAAAATGTTTGAATGAAATAGAAACTGAGCATCAACCGTCAACTTTCGGAGCAATTTCATATAGACAAATGGAAACATCTGAAGACGACGATGATTGGGTATTCGGAAAGTGCAGAAAAAATTATTCTGAAGATAAAGAAGAAAAATGGAGCAGAGTGGTTGCAATGGTCCCACCAGGGTGGCCTACCACCCTGAAATGTCAGCAAGAAGATTCGAAGGAAGAAGTCTTCATGTGCGACATATGTGCCGAAAAATAATCAGTTCATGATGAGTATTAACATTTTTCAACCAATATAAGCTATAAAAATTTGTTTTATGAATAAATTTTCTAGGAACTCTATTTTCCTATGGTGTCACGAACTTGCCAACCCATATCACGAAATTAAATATAAGTATCACGAAGAACTCCATTCCATTTCAAAGACTAATTGTTTTTAGGAATATTCGGGTCCTTAGGCAAATTCCACAATAACCAAATGGTTGACCGAATCTGTGTTCAGTCAAATTTCATTTTTTCCGGTTCTTGAGAAAAAATATTAGACGAAAAATATAAGAAATCAAAATTATCACGAATTTACCTCCTTATACCCAACAGATCGGCAGAGGTGGATTCCAAAATTGGCTTGCCTGATCTAACTTTCCAAGACTTTTTCCTAGGGGAGTATGTAAAGGAAATTGTATTCGAACTTCGCCACCAACGAAGGCTGTCGATATGAGTTAGAGGATAAGAAAAGCATTTCGATCGGTAAGACGTTCGAAATGGAGGCCATTTTGAATAGCTTATGTAAAAAATGGTATGGAAAACATTTCTATCTTTATTTTGCAAATGTTTCTTGTTTAATATTAGTTTAGAAGAATGAATTAATGTGATATTATGGACTCAAATTTTCTGTCAATTTTTTCCCCACGAGTTGTTGGATGGTAATGATTCATGACATTTACGCGCAGGAATGATTTCATCTACTTTTGTTTCTTCTTCTGAGGCAACAATCGATTCAGAAAGAAATTGCAGTGATAAATTGAAATATTTCTCGAAATTCGATAAAAATTGGCTAAACTTTCGAATATTCTCGAAACCTGTAACAGTCCGATTTCTCGAATTAATCATTTATATCTTTCAAACTCAGTTTTCATAATTTTATTAATAATACAATCTACCTTCATCAAGTTAAATATTCAAACACTTTGAAATTCGACTCAAGAATATATAGGTAATGATACCCAATGAAAATTATAGTTATATCCGTAAGGTGTCGCTGGTATTGATCTAGGTTGTTCACCGGTTAATTGTTAAGTCAGTACTTGAAAGAAGATCGTTTTCTCGTTTCTGTGGGAGAACGGAAAGCAGTACTCATTCTATGTTTCGTTTCCAATTTATTGTTGTGAAGAGAATAATTTCGCTTTTTATTAGTTTTTTTTTGAAAATCAATAGTTTTTCTTATAGCACCGAGTCTATGTGAGTTTGGAATTCATTAGATTCGCTTTTCCATTTAGAAATCTTCGGAATCGTTTGTAATTTGTTGTAGCGATTGGAGTGAATAATTTTCACTAATAGAAATTAAGTATTCTTTGATTTTCTGGATGAATTCCAATCGTCTGAGGCGTTATGAGTAGTCGGTAATTTTGCCGGATTTCCTCGACAATCAATTCAATTAAAGAGTGGAGAGATTTCGAATTTTCTTTTGTATATTAACCTAGATCGATATCTGCTATTCCAAGGGTAAGTCAAATTCATTCTGTTCATTTTAAAAATATATATTCGAGAGATATGGTATTGTTATAGAATTTTTTTCACCGTCAAGATATTCTATGAGTTTTCATCTTTATGCCAAACCGTGATATTTCACGACTGGGGTAACCACATCTTTAGGGAACTAGTCTGCCACTTAGGGCAGTCACCTTGCGAACCATATTCAGCCAATCAAGTAACCTGTAAGCTGTAAGATACAGAAATACCAGAAAACTGATGTAAAACACCAAATCCAATCATCGTGGAAATTAATCTCATTCCTAAAAAGCTAAGTGTTTCTTTTATGATCAAATTCTTCTCTTCTATCTTTGTTAATTGTTAACTGAGCTCTATCATTCAGTTTTAATTTGTTGAAAAGCTCAGATTGCTTTAAATTGAAAATTTGTGCTATGTAGTTTGAGTTCATTTCGTCTGAGACTCCTTTTATTGTAATTAGTTAAACTTTTAGGTTAAGTTCTTTTCGTATAAGTTACCTTGATTATAGTTAGTAAGTTATTAATCAGTTACTGTGATTTCGATATTCATCCTGTAATAAAGCTAATTGAATGAAGTGATGAGTATTGCTCCTAAGGATATATCTAGGACCTAGGTTCTAGACGAAGATCTCACACACTGAGATAAAGGGTTTCTGATCTAGCTAGGTATAGGTATTAATTAATAGGTAGTGTCAATTGTAATTTTCTTTCAAGTAGTATTTCTATAATTGAATCTCATTAAACGTCATTATTTAAATTTCTTAGTTCCAGTAGAATTGAAATATTTCTTACCGTTACAAACCGTTGAAAAAAGGTATAGAGAATCTAGGTACCATTTGAAAGGTATTAAAATATACTATTAGGTCCACAATAAAGTTCTCGCTGTTTTTTGTTCATGAACATACAACTTTATTGTGAAAAATGATTACAAATGAATCATTCAAAATATTACCCATCGCTAGCTACAATTTTTTCCCATCTTTCTGGCAGAGCTCCAATACCGTTACGATAGAAGTGTCATCCACGAATAAAGCCATTTTTCGAGCTCTTCATATGAACGGAAATGCTGATCAGCCAGACCATGTGCCATCGAACGGAACAAGAAATAATCGGATGGTGCAATATCTGGGAAATATGGTGAGTGGGTAGGACTTCCCCTTTGAGCGTTTCCAAGTAGGTTTTAACGGGTTTGGCAACGTGAGCGTTGTCATGCTGTAGAATTACTTTTTCGTGTCTGCTCGTATTGTGGCATCAATTGAGTTCGATACCGTTCCCCAGTGATAGTTTCGTTCGGTTTCAACAGCTCATCATAAATAACACCGACTTAGTCCCACCAAATACACAGCATAACTTTCACAGCGTGAATATTCGGCGAGGCGATGACGTAGAAGCATGACCGGGCAGTTCCCAACATTTTTTTCTTTGAATTGCTGTAATGAATCCATTTTTCATCACCCGTTACGATGCGATGAGGAAAACCCTTTCTTTTTTGCAACTTGAGCAGTTGTTCACAGGCGCAAATACGACGCTCAACGTTTGTTTGCTTCAAATCATAAGGAATCCATATGCAATCGCTTGGAAATGGCCTGGCAGGTAAGACTGAAGCAAACTCTTCTTGCGTTTGGCACGGATTCTCATCGAACAATGTCTCCAATTCAGCGTCTTTGAAGATTTTTGGCCTTCTTCGCGAGGACATCGAAATCACCGTTTTTGATACGACGGAACTAATCCCGGCACGTTGTTTCACTCAGAGCAGCATCTCCGCAAACTTTTTGGAGCTCTCTATGAGCTTCAGCCGCTGTTTTCTCCGAATAAAAGAAAAAAATCAACAATTCCCGCTAATGACGATTATTTGGCACAAAATCAGACATTGTCTCACAACTAAAAGTATATGACGTAAAAACAAAATCACTAATGTGTCACAGTGGTTCGTTTACCATATGTCTAAGCTTTGTTCAAGACGTTGATATGTAAAAATCGACCAGCGCTTACTGCTGGAGCCAACTATTGACAAACAGCGAGAACTTAGTTGCGCACCCAATACTTATTCCATTTAGATAAAGGATATGTCATTTGAAGAAACAATGAAATGAGATTTGAATGACTCCCAATTTCAAAAATAGTTTTCGAACACCCCGCGTAACAAAGATCAACAAGATGTGTCATATGTTCAAGCAACAACAATTACTTTCACAACAGTTTTACATCTGACGCTGAAATCAATATTGTCGGCACTACATTTTTTTAAAAGTCTATAAATTTCAGAAAATGTCAAATATTGTGGAAACTATTCGAGATTTCGAAATTCGAACAAACTCACCTCCAGTTTTTATCACAAAATCAAAAATGAAACAAAACAGGGTGTCTTATTTTAATAAATAATAACTTAGGTATGTAACTTTTTTATGGAATACCCTGTATAAACTAGAAAATATTCAATTTGTAGGTAGTACAACACTACTTATTACTGCTCAAAAAAAATCCAAATCGGCTGTAACATAAGGCTAATTTTCAAGCCAAACGGAATATTGAAATGAATTTCCATGAAATAAATTCATCGAAACTAACATTAATTAGAAAATCTTACGCATTATTTCGTTCCTATCCTCACGCCTTCCATTCCTAAAATATGTATGCAAAAAAAATCGACTAGTATATTCAAAAGAATTGAGATAAATTAAACAAACCACGGAATCACAAAAAATCGTATAATTTTTATTATTTTGGCAAGACAATGAGATATTAAAATGAAAAAAACGTCGATTGCTATCTTTTTGGAAACATTGTATTCTGATAAAAATCTACTGTGTTGATGTGAAATTACATATTTTGTGACTTGAGATATATCAACAATTTATTCTGAACACCATTATTTCGCGACATGTACACCTTGAAATTTCATCGAATAAAATACGCTTTATAAGCTTTTAATATGTAACGCAAAAATTTTCGATTTTATCATAACTGAAATAGGCAATAAACAACACTTTTATCATTGTTGAAAATAACATGAAGATGCTCAATTATCCGCATATCCGTTCAAATACCAATTTTCAAATACGTATGAAACGGAGTCACAAATATATATCAATCACAAAAAGTTCATGAAGGAACTAATTATTTTGAAATTAATATCAATTAACGATGTTTATGATTCAGAATTGAAAGTGTGTAATTATCTTTGCATGCACATCTCTTTTGTGAACATTATTTGAAGTTGAATCATCACCATAAACAATATAATATGCAATTATAAGAGTGATGTATTTATTTGTCTATTTTCTGATATACGCATATCCAACGACTCGATTGCTGAATGTATACATTCTGTCAAAAAAGTACCAGAATTGAGCAGTTTTGCAGTTATTGAGTCCATGTTGTTTTCAAATCACATCCTCTATGTTATTGGCAGGGTAGAGTAAATGAATTGATGAAATTTTCTTTTCATGGCCAATTCAATATTGGGGCTCGGGAGTTACCTCGAGTACAATCCTGGTATTTTCTTCTCGAAATAATTTGCAGTACTTTCGATCTCCTTAAACTTTGTTTTTTTCTGGTAGTTTGGGAGAATCCACTGCTACGGTTATCAGCTTCCCTGTCGTATTTCAATATATTTGTTTCATTTCAATTCTACACAATAATTTCTCTTAATTACAATATCGCTGTTATTCGAGTATATTTCTAGAATTATCGAATTTTTATCATCTCAAATCATTATGTAATTTTGAAGCAGCTCAATAGCGTAATGCGATATCTGCACTTGCATGTACTCAATGCGTATACTGCTTTCAACTAGTAGTCGAAATTATTGTTCGTTATCACTCATAAGCGATTATACTTCTTCGATATTCTTATTTCCACAATGCTTATGTTACCTTTGGCTTATCACGTTTTTTCGCGATTACGTTCAATGGCGTAGAAAGTTTTCTTATCCTTTCCTATATCACCGGTCAAATGGGCCATAAATTGTATAAAACGACGCATAATTTTTGTCATATTTACAAAACGAAATAAATATTACTTTTGCATGTTTCAAAAGTTTCGGTGCGATAAATTATAAATAAAACCTAAACTGACCTGTTTCTGCGTTCTGTTCATAATGGAATTTAGTTACTGAGTCTGTTCAGGAGGTGGTGTTCCTTTCGGTACAGAACCCAGATATAAGGATTTGAAAAGTGCCCATCATAATAGTTATGATACACCTTCCATTCCAAAACGAAACTGAACTTATGTAAATAGAAACAACCACTATTAAGTTCGATACAAATCCTTTTTATTATAATTGATTTGGTTAAGCCGTAGAGCAGAGGTGCTCAAACTTGAACTGCTGGCGATCTACCACAATATTTTTAGACTACTTACGATCGACTCTGAGAGGCTGCAAGTATGTGTGATGATGGGTTGTCGTACACACACGATACACTCTACCTACCTACTTAGCTTTTCGCACAATATACATTATTTTAGTCAAGGTTTGGGTTAGGTTTAGTTACGTTCTTCTTTATAATATCGATGAAAAAACTCATAATTGCTCAAAATTGCGAATCTATTGGTTATTACAAAAGAGAGTTACATATGGTATTAAACTTAACTATGGAGTGACTTTGGATGTTGTTGCGTGGCCCTAATGTACTCAGCATACTTTTCATAAGATCGTACGTAACCACAGAGTGCTAATCACAAGCATGATGACTCGCACAAGTAAGTTGTTCCAAACATTGCCGTCAGTTGAAGGGCTATTTTCCTTAGATTAGGACATTTATCTTCAGATATTAAACACCACAAATTTGTATCAGATATTGTAGCTTTGAGATGTATATCTGATATAATCTGCAGCAACTCATTTTCAACAGAACATGGGTTCATATTAAACTGACTTGCTATTTCTGTAGCTAAATCCTCAATGTTTTTACATGAAAAAGGATAACTCATAAATGACGCTACATTTGTCAATTTACTGCAATCATAAAAACGCATTTAGTATTGTCCCAAAATATTTGATAATTTAGCCTCATACGTATCATAATTCAACTGAGGAATCCTTGCTTTCCAAGACGAACAATGTTTCAGATTCTTTCTTTTCAGTTGATCTATCATAAGTTGCAATTTACTTTTGAATGCGTTTACTGCGCTTATTATCTCAATAATAGTTTTTCCTTTACCTTGAAGCTCCAAGTTAAAGGTGTTTTAGTGCATTGTGATGTCAGTCAAAAATGACAAATCATTCAGCCATTTTTCCTTCTTCAACATCTGAATGTCAACACCTCTTTCGTCTAGAAAAGCTGTTATTTCGGGAAATAATTCTTCAAACCTTTCTAGGAATTTTCCGCGACTCAACCACCTGACGTCTGTGTGGAGAACTAAATCAATGTGTTCAGCTGACTCTTCCAACTGCAACTTAAAGAGCCGCCGTTGCATGCTACGTACACGGATAGAATTCACAATTTTTGTTGCAATGCCTATAATTTCCTCCGTGTTTAAAACTATTGAAAACAAAACTTGTTCGTGTACAATGCAATAGAATGAAAAAAATTAAGGGGAGATCTTCTTTAGCTTGATACAATGCCAAAACCTTCATTGAATACCATCCGAATAAAACTACATAGCTGGGCATAGTCAGTCATATCGGTGGATTCGTTGAACTGTAAAGAAAAGTATGTACATTTCATATCATGTTTTAGTTTATCTGCCATTTCTTGATTCATCACTTAAATACGCCTTGTGACAGTCGGACGAGATAACTGAAGTTCTCTAATAGCAGACATGATTTCAGTTTAATTTTCAGAATCTCCAAATAAACTTTCACCCGCTTCAATAAACGCTTCCTTCACAATCGATCCATCTTCGAATGGTTTCTTGTGTTTCGCCAATATATGAGATATTTTAAATGACGCGATCGTAACAGCTTTTGATTGTTTGGCTGGTCTTGTGAACATGGCTTATTCTTTCTTCAAACAAGATATCAAATCACGTACTCTTCGTTTTCTTAATCCACTCTGTGGCGGAAAATCATTTTCATAGATTTCATGAACCGTTTTATGATGCCTCTCTAAGTTACCAGTTATAGGTATTGCAACTGACTCACGACAAATAAGACAAATGCACTTATCCTTCACCATAGAAAAGAAAAATTCTTCCTCCCAATCGTTATTAAAATGATACGTTTGAGATTTCTTCGCTGCACTCATGTTGTGTTACAATTCAGAATGACTCCAATTCCTGCAGACGCAACATTCGTATCGGCTTGAACGAAAGTCTCGAATGTTCCCGTCAAAAGCGCCGCTCGAAATTTCTAGAAAAGCGGCAAGAATAAAAAACGAGGCTTTTCTTTGACGCTAGCAGAGTGTTATTTCATTACGTAATAAATTTTTGTAGTTTAGTTAAATTTCTTCTTCTCGAGATCTACTCAGAAAGCATTCGCGATTGACTGGTCGATCGCGATCGACTGTTTGAGCACCCCTGGTGTAAGGTATGTAGGAATTTCGAAACCAGATTTAAAAAACATTTATCATCTGACAATTCTCCAATATGCGAACATAAAAATCCCAACATATTCAATAACATTAGATAATATCAAAATTCGACTAGTCGATTGACCGTTTGAGCACATCTGCCGTAGAGTAATGAATCTTTAGGTGACAGGATTATCATAGGCGTACCACTCACATAAGGGTATTATTAAGTATATTCTCCGACTTTATCCCCAAGAAAGGTAGTTATTACATAGACATATATTGAGAAGAGTTATTGAAGTAGTTTTATCATTGGTATGCAACAGTTAATAGTTGATGAGATTATTTTGTTCATTTCACAAATAGTAGAAAACTTTCCTTATTTCACCCCTGTTAAACGTGTTAAAAATATACCACTTTCCCAAAGTGAAAAAAAATAATTATATTTAATGTATACGATGCTTCAAGGCATCAAGGCAGTTTACCTTCAATTGATGAAAGTGTAAAAATGTGTTCTGAGATTACGAGAATGGGACAGACCACAATATACAAGCTTCTCAAGGAAAGAAAATCTGAAAATGGATTTAAAGTGAAGCTTCTCCAGGAAGGCCCCGAATGGTTATTGATGAAGACTTCAGAAAGACTATTCGAAAAAC
Source organism: Cryptolaemus montrouzieri (assembly GCA_013387265.2). Classification (NCBI taxonomy): domain Eukaryota; kingdom Metazoa; phylum Arthropoda; class Insecta; order Coleoptera; family Coccinellidae; genus Cryptolaemus; species Cryptolaemus montrouzieri. The sequence goes on from JABFTP020000042.1 coordinate 47,493,063, forward strand.
TGTGCATTCTTATTTTCGGAAAGAAATTCTCACTGTTTCAGAAATACACGATGTGCTCGTAGGAGAATAGGACTTGCCTTTAATATCAAAAAACAAATTTTCGTTTGCTGTAGAAGAAATTATTCAAGGGCAATTGAAAACTATCGTGTTCAAATTAAGAAAATTTTTATCTGGATGAAACTTTGATTAATCAAGGGTTAACGGTCCAGAAAACTTGAAATGCTAAAAACATAAACGATTGTCGACAAAACGACCTATAATAATAACGCATATAGGTAGTGTTAAAAGTTTTGTGGATGGAGGGTTATTATCATTTCGAAGTAAAAGTAATGGAGACTATCATGAGGACATAAATGCGTGTGTTTTCGAAGAATATTTTGAATAGTTGTTGGTTTTGATTCCACTTGAATCTGTTATAATAATGGGATAACGCAAGCTACTATTGGCGACAGATTGAATTAACGCCAACATCTTTATAGCATAAAGTTGACATCATCAAATGGCTGAAGATTAAAAACATTTCTTTTGAAGAAAATATGGTAGGAAAAGAATTATCATCATTTGTCAATTTACATGAAAAATCATACGAAACATATATGATAAGATAAGGTGGCTAGAAAGAACACAGGATTTAAGATAAAAGAACTTCATTTCGACAGTGCAATAAAGTGTTACATTCCAAAACTGGGAAAATTGTATAAATCACGTCATTAAAGAAGAAAATAAAGTGTGGGAACTGGATCATATTATGGATGCCATGTTATAGTGAATTCAGGTAATGAAGATACATCATCAGAAAATAAACTCCAACTATTTTATGAAAATATTGCACCTTAAAACACACACAACCAAATTTATATAGAATCACTTGGTATTTCACATTATTAATTATTTTTAACCATGAATCTTTGAGCACTTCTGAAGAATGATATTTTTGTAGTAAAAAACTGGATAGTATGATAAGAAATGTTGAATTATCACCACATGTTCCGGATATTTTACTCAGTCGTCATTGAGATTTGAAACTCTGAATTTTAAAATTCAAAAAAGCCTATAATCATAATTGAAAATGATTGTCTGATGTGCAGAGTGGTCCAATAACTGCTCTCGTTGAAGAAGGGGTGACACAGAGGCATATAGCGGCCACAACGGGGGTATAACAGGGAGTGATTTCAAAAACCTACGCCCGATACGTGGAGCTACAATCTCTGCAAAATAGGCGTAGAAAAAGTCGTAGGAAGATCACTTCTGAAGAACAAGAGACCCTAGTGCGTCGCACTCCATACTCCAAAGGCAATTTCTAGAAGCAACAGGTATCAGTGTATCAGTCGAAACGATACGTCAGACTTCGTTCAAGGGGTTTATACAGCAGAAGACCCTTCAGAATTCCAGAGCTAACCAGACAACAGAAAATTAACAGACTTAATTGGTGTATCGAGTACCAGAATTGGAATATTGAGAATTGGCGAAATGTTCTTTTTTCGCATGAGACCAGAATTGGTGTTCGATCAGATAACTCCCGGTTTCGGGTTTTAAGGGGTCGTGGAAGAGAAGCTACACTCTGAGCAGCAAGACAAATTCCGAAATACCAAGGGGGCAGTGTGACATTTGGGGTGGCATTACGCTGGGAGGCAAAACATTTAATTTCGTTTCCTGCTGGTGTAAAGGCTAGAAATTACATGGACCTAGTTCTGGAGCTCATAGTGAGACTCTGGCAAGGTGTTCACGGTGAGAATTTCGCTTTTATGCAAGATAATGCTCCTCCGCATACCAGCGGGCTTAGTTCGCCGTTCGGGTAATGGACACCTTAATGAAAATCTACGAAATCAGTTATCGATCAAGCGGTCCGAATGAGAAAACTGGTTATGGCACAATACCTCCATGGACGCTGAACAGATAAATAGTTCCAGATTCATTGCATGTCTTTCAATATCTATCTGTTATTAGAAAAGAAGAAACGAATTCTTACAGAAAATATATGTACTTAATCTGTGCAATATATTTTGTCCATTCATATTCTTACAACAGTTTCAGTAAACTACATTGGTATACATTAATATCAACTAGAGAGTTTTGTAACATTTCTTATTCTTCATAGTATACCGGGTGTCCATGCAAGTTGGGACATGATAAGTATATGGAGAACGGGTTAACTGATTGGTGAATTTTTTTTTGGTTTTTCTTGTCTAATTTCCACTGAACTACTGAATACACTGCGTGCTTGCGCTGAAGACCCATTATAAGTATCTGGGGAACGAATTTGTAGATCAATTTGAAATCTTAGAGCAAATGGATACTATCTACAATTTGTAATTGTTTTAGATGCAGTACCACTTCAGGTTTAATTCTTTGTCACAATGTGCTATGTAAGGATCGGTTAGATTTTAGCCTCAGTTTGGAGTTTCGAAATTATTTAAAAAAGCAATAACAAAAATTTGGATGATGTATAGTTCTTTAATTAAATTGCAAATAAATACTCCACCGAGGATATTGTAAATTACCTAAATCCTATTGAACATTTATGGGATAATCTCAGAAAGGAACATAAGATCGTGCCAAGATAATCCAAGAACCCCACAACAGCTCATCCAAGCCGCCACAGAAGAGTAGTAGAATATCACCCCAGAGGAGCTCGAAAACCTAATCCAAAGCATGCCTAGACGGATTCAGGCTTGTATCAGGGCAAGAGGAGATAAAACAAGCTACTGACGTCGAGAAAAAAACACCTACTCGGTTAGAAAACAATTTTCGATTTTTTTACTAATGCGGAAAGAGTCCTTTATTTGGTTCTTCGTTGAAATAAACCTTCATTCATTTCTTTTTCCAATTGAAATATCTCAAAAGGATCAATTCTAACAATCCTTCGAGATTTCCAAAATCCCTGAAGTAATATTCAAAATATCGGGTGATTCCATATAAATTTGGTTGTGTATATGAGCATTCTGACCAGAATTATTTTGATTTTTACAATTTTAAAATGAATTTAAAACTAGACGTTTTATAAGGTCAATTATTGATGAACATTGTTCAACATTCTGTTAGGTAATGTTAAAACTCATGTGGAAGATTTAGCTAAGTCTACCATAATATAAAATAAATGTTAATTTCCATTATTTACTGAAATGATTAAATATTTTGAAATATAAACATTATTTGATTATTGAATATATTTCAACGTATAGAATTGAGCGTAAGTTGAGTATGCATGAAATTCATGAAATAAATATTTTTGGCGAACGTAACTCTCTAGATATTCTCATCAAATTAATATCGTTTTCAAATAGTGTTCAACTGATTCAATTTTATTTTCGAAGAGAATCCCAAAACACATATTCGTCTACGTTACTGACTACAAATTTCAGACGTTTAAAGTAAACATTTCATTCAAAACGAGGACAGCAATATTCGCAAGCAACAATAAAAACAGAGAAGATGGTAGTCAGTCAGTCGGGTTCTTCCTGGAGATTTGTACGAGGGTTATTATGAAAGATCTGGCAATAAAATGGTGCCTGCTCCAAGACAAAATCATAGAAACTACCTTTGATTATTGAATTTGCCCTCGAACCACATAAAAATGTCAATTTTCAAGAGCTGTCAATGAAGTATTAAGTTATCGACAGGTACAATATTGCAACAGATGGCACTCGTTGTACCGTTTTTAAGAAACAGTTCGGTTACTTTTAGAATGGAGTGTGTATCTCCATTTGAGAAGTCAAACTAACCAATAAAAGTATCAAAACAAAACATTGGTAAAACCTGAATAAACTTGTGTTATCAATCGAAGTTCCTTCCTAAGAAGAAAACTAACTGGATATTCAAATAATTACAATTTATTAACTGGTGCAATAAGATATTTTCTTCTTTAACCGAATCGTTCAAAATCTAGATCAGGTCTATACTTGTCTTTTTTTAAATGGTACAACCCTCGTATATCGATATTTCAAATGCATTTTCACAAATTATTTATGTCAATTGTTGTTCTGCATTAAATAATCTGTAAGATATCCGAAATTCAAGGATAACGAACAATAAGTCGGAGAGTTATGGAGGATAATTTCTGCTTGATCGGATTTATCGACATCAAACTGATGCTTTCAGATAACAGAATATTGTGGGTCGTTCGGAATGCTCGATAATAATCTAGAACGAATATTAATAATCGAAATGAAAAAAGGAAAACAATAGATTCGCGACTAATTTCATGCCAAGAATGGACATTTATGAATCAAATGAAATGTTGAGAGCATTGTAATGATTTAACTCAGGTATCAAAATGAAAGAAAATCTCAATCGGTGGAATGGAAATGTCGAAATGTCATGTCAAATTTGTTCTGAATGTATGTGAATGCTGAATATTTCAGAGCATTAATTTTCTGTGTTTTTTGCATGTGTTAATAATAGTATCACGGATGGAAGAAAAATAATGATTCTACGATAGAATACAATGAAGAAACATAACTTCGCACAAACCCCTACAAAACTCTTATGGTACCATTTACCAGGAAGAGGAGGATATTTGTTTCCCCCCCGACCCGGGGCTGGGTGTTTATTTCGGTTGTTGAAGGAGCAAAATATCTGGGGATTACCCTGGGTAGCAAACTCACGTGGAATTCGCACCTGGAAAACACAATACACAAGGCTAGACATTCCCTATGGGACCTGTGGAAAAAAGTGGGTCTTGTCCCAAAGAAACTTCAGTGGTTATATGTGATGGTGGTTATACCACGTATTACGTATAGCTGTATTGGTAGGTGGGAGTGCAGTCTTAAGAAGCAATGCCAACTCAAGCTCTCTAAATTACAGAGAACAGCCTGCATGATGATTACAGGAGCCTTTCGCTCTACACCCACTGCGGCCATGGAACTGATATTGGGCCTTACCCCTCTTCATCTTGTGATGAGAGGAGTGGCTACAATGGCTTTCTACACATTCCATCATCTTTCCCGTAATGAAGCGGGTAACTTGGGCTTGGTGCCTGGCGCCTTACAGTCTGAAATCGAGGACAATGATGTGCTCCGCATGAGGTCGGACATAGCAACACCTGAAACCGACATGGAGAGGCCATTCCAGATCATCATTCCCGATAGACAAGAGTGGATCAGCTCCAAGGACCGTCTACTTGAGGGTCCACGGATGGCTCAAAAAATGAAAAAGGTGTTTGAGCTGGTGTCTATGGTTGAGGTGCCGCCAAGGAACAATCGATCTGTCTTGGTGGGCATGCGACTGTCTTTCAAGCAGAAATATTCACCATTGACCACTGTGCTAACCTCTTGCTTGCGGGTGGATTAACAAATAGGTCAAGTAAAATCCTCACCGATGGCCAAGCTGTACTGAAAGCATTGGCATCCGATACCTGGATGTCACTTATGGTGCAGAAATGTCGTTCCACCCTTGCCATACTAGGAGAGCGGAACAGGCTCCGTCTAATATGGGTTCCTAGTCACCGGGCATTGAAGGAAATGAGAAATCGAACTCATTGGCCGCTGGTGGAACTAACCTGGAGTTCATAGGACCGGAGCCTAAGCTTGGAATGTAAAGGATGGAAAACCACCGATGGCTGAACTTGAGGGTACATGAGCATTGGATGATCCTCCCAGGTCTAAGACACGCTCGACGTGCCATCAGTGAACCTTCCACTGCAAAAGCCAAGGCCTGGCTTAAACTCTCTAGGTTGGAACTGAGAGTTTTAACTGCCATACTAACGGGGCACTGTCGCCTCAGGAAACACCTAAATACATTAGGATTGGTTGAGGATCCTTCATGTAGGCTATGTGAAGAAGATATAGAATCAATGGAACATGTTATGTGCGATTGCACAGATGGGGACAGGGTCAGGATGGAAAAACTTGGATCTTTCAATCTGAAGCTGACTGAGCTTATTAAGCTCTCACCCACGGAACTCGTACCCTTTACGAGAAGGATGGAGCTCGTGAATTAAATCTAGGACATAGTGTGCTACAATAGACCACTGGGTGGCCGGGCTTCTAAGAAGCCCTTCACTCTTATAATAATAATAAAAAATAATAATAATGAAAAAATAATAATAATAAAGAAACAAAAAATGGATTCTGGTAATAAATTTATTGTTCGGACATTGAAAAAATTATTCCAAGTTATCAATACTGGACATTTCCCACATCAGATATTCTGTGAAAAAAGTACAGGGAATTGGTCTTTGAAATTCAAAATATTTATTTTTTATCCAAATTCATTCTTTCGTCTTCAAAGTATGCCCTTCTGAAATAAGATATTTACGCCAACGAATAATCTAATCATCAAAACAGATCTCAAACGCTTTTTTCGAAATCGACTTCAGTTCTCGCCGCCAATTTTCTTTTGTCTTCTATCGATTCAAAACGGGTACCTCGAAGTGGTAATATGAGTTTTAGGAGGAGGAAAAAGGCGGCCAGAGCCATATCAGGTGAATACGGTGGTTGTTCGATAGTATTTGTTGAGTTTTTGGTCAGAAATTCATTTATAATGATAGCCTTGTGAAATGGTTTATTATAGTAGCACAAAATCCATGAGTTTTTTCCCCAAATCTTATTTTTTTTCGTCGAATTTCCTCTCTCAAACGCCGTATAACGCTCAGGTTATACTCTTTATTTACCACCTGACCTTCTGACAAGAATTCCGAGTGCACAACATCGCGATAATCAAAGGAAACAGTCAACATTACCTTGACTTTTGATCGACTTTTACGTGGTTGTCTCGGTTTAGTTGAAAGGCTCCATTTCGAAGCTTATTGACTGGTTGGCATATCAAACTCATAAACCCATTTCTCATCACCAGTTACAATGCGCTCTAGGAATGTGGGATTGGAATTGACTCGTCCTAGCATCTCTTCAGTGATCTTTATGCGATTCAATGCAGAAAATGTGGTGTTTGGAACTAGTCGAACGGCAACGCGTTTCATGCCTAAACAATCGTTTTGAATGGAACGAATTCATTCGTCAGACACAGAGAGTTCATATCCTACCTTTCTCATATTTAAATAACATTTTCGTCATTCTGGTAGAAGTTCCTGGGATTTGTTGAGGAAATTAGGTAATGCTGATCCCGTTTCAAAAACTACGTCTAATATGAATTCGAATTCTGTAGCATCTACGCTTGTTAATGTCTCTAAAAGTGTGAAGATTAGTAGATATGACAGAAATAGAATGAAACGAATCTTACATAAAAAGAGGAGGGATGCTATCACGGTAGAGGATTTATCGAATCCTTTCGAGGAAGAAGAGCTCAAATCTGCAATAAAATCTACTAAAATTCGTGAAGCTCTAGGAGTTGATGGCATTTTCCCTGAATTTTTTAACATCTAGGAAATAGCGCTAAGAAGTGGTTACTATCCTTTTACAATGACATACTCAGCTTGGGTAGTATTCCCGTTGAATTTAGAAAGGCTAAAGCTATTGTCATTCTCAAACCTGGGAAGAATCCAGAACTTCCTAGTAGTTAACGACCTATCAGCTTACTTTCTGTTTCTTTCAAAATTTTAGAAAGACTTCTTTATCAGAGGTTAGAACTAATCATTGTCAGAGCTCTGTCCACTTCTCAGGGAGGTTTCGAAAAAACTGGAATTGTTCTGATCAGGTTTTAGGTTTATCCACTTTCATTGACACCGGATTTCAGGGTAAACTTAAAATAGGCGCTGTATTTGTAGATCTCTTTTCGGCATATGACTCAGTTTGGAAGGATGGTTTAGTTCATAAACTCTTTGAAGTAGTTTCATGTGGAAAAATTGTGAAGTTGATTGAAAATATGTTATCTGATAGAAGACTTCGAGTTTTTATCGGTGAGAAAAGCAGTAGATTTCACACTCTGAATGATGGCCTATCTCTTGCGCCTCTTCTCTTTAATTTATATATGGACATCCTTGAAACTTTCTCTACAAAGTTTATTTATGCTGATGATATTGCTTTAGTTTTTCGACACTATGACTTCGAAACAATTGAACAAACACTGACTTCCGATATAGAAATTTTGAACATTTTCTTCAAAAAATGGCTTTTATGTCCCCAAATACTTTGAAAACTGAGGTTTCTTGTTTTCATCTGAATAATCATGAGAAGGATAGGCAACTAAGTGTATTCTTCAATCAATTAACTCATAATTTCACTCCAATATATCTTGGTGTAAAGCTAGATCGTTCTTTGACTTTCAAATTTCATATTGATAAATTATGTCAGAAGTTGAAAACAAGAAACAATATTCTACATAAACTAGCTGGATCTAATTGGCCTGAGTCTCTACTTTGCGAACTAATGATTTAGCTTCAGTATATTCAGCAGCAGAATATTGCTGTCATGTGTGGTTGAATAGTGCTCATGTCAATAAGATTGATTCTCAGTTGAACTGTTTTATGAGAGTTATAAGTGGATGTATCAATTCAACTACTACCCTATGGCTTCCGATTATTTGTAATATAGTTCCTTCCCATATTCGCAGGAAATTAGCTCTTAAACCAGCTTGGGATAAGTTTCACTCATTCCAGAAGTTTTTCCGATAATACACGATCTTCAAAATCCACCTAACCTGATATTGAAATCTAGGAAACCTATGTGGTCGATTGACTTTTTGCGTACACGGGTGAAGGCTGTTGATCTTTGGAAAAAATGAATGGCAGGAAGTTGAAGTTTTCAATAAAGTTGTCATAAAAGATCTTTCCACGAGGGTTGTAGGTTTCGATATAAGTAAGAAAAATTGGTGTACATTAAAATATCTTAGGACAGGACATGGTCGTAATAATAGTATGTTGTTCAAATGGAATACTGTAGAAAGTCCGGCATGTGAATGTGGCGCAGCTGAAGAAACAATAAGACATTTAGTCCTCGATTGTCCTATTTACCATTTTACGGGTGGTTTTCGAGATAATTTCATTAACTTGGTAGAGATAATTTCATTAACTTGAGGTTATTAGAGAATGGTGTTCAAGTTCTATTTAAAAGATTAGCATTAGAATCTTGAGGTAAATAAGGGCTGCACCTCTTAGGGTTTCAATGGTGTATGAGATGTTCCTGTTGAAAAACAGCGGAGCATAAGTAAAGTTCTTAGATAAGACAAGGGCTGCATCCCCTTAGGGCTTTTTTCCCATGGTGTATGATATGTTCCCTGTTTAAAAACAGCGGAGCATTAGTTAAGTTCTTAAATAAGGCAAGGGCTAGACCCCGTAGGGCTTTATTCCCAAAAGATGTATGAGATGTTCCCTGTTGAAAAACAGAGAAGGAAGTTCTTAGATTCAAGTGAGTTTAAACATATGAGAGTAAGGTATGTTTGATGAAATATTTTTCTGCTGGTTTTCTTTTTCCATTGTTACAGATCTTTTCTGTCCCCAACCCCCTTCCTTTTCACCTTTGTCTTCTTGAAGAAGTCCTGGAAATCATGGAGTGCAAGATGAGAATGAGAGAATGAAGCTACTAAGCAGAAAAATTTGTTGGTACTCTTTTTGTACACACGACACTAACACAACATGAACAGACAAGCTATTGCTAGTGCAATAGCGACAGGGAAACGAGTTTTTTCCACAGGTTTTTTCACTCGTTTATTGAATCATACGCAACATAGTATGGTTCCCCTGTTGCATTTCCTGTTCTCACACTTTAGGGGCAATTGTAGGAGGCATGATGCGAGTTTAGATGCCTGATTAAGGAACGGGCATGGTCTGTTTTTTCTGCTGGTATTCTATCCATTCGCTTGTTTTTTACGATTGTGTTTTTTCTGACACACACTAAAATTATAGATATAAACCTTTATTGTAAATGCAATTATTCGAATTTTTGTAAATCCTCTCGTTTCAAAATATATATATATATATATATATATATATATATATATATATATATATATATATATATATATATATATATATATATATATATATATATATATATATATATATATATATATATATATATATATATATATATATATATATATATATAATTACCATTTGTTCACTTTATCGATGTTAACTTCAGTTGAAGATGTTGATAGCCGATCAGACCGAGACAAACCTTCCACCATATCTCGGCCGCTGTTGAATGCACTGTACCACTTATATATACGCGTTTTAGATAAAGTCGATTCACCGTAAGTCTTTTCTAACATTTTCAGCGATTAGCCATACAAAATTCCATTTCAAATATAAAATTTGAATCAAATTCTCTGTTCCATATTTTTTTCTACAGTAAAAATCGCAAAACACACTTGTTAGAATCGACAAAATCGAGAAGTGCAAATTAAATCACAGATCGTGTTCAAACTTCGTGTTAGTATAGAAAACAGTTGTGCGAACTTTGCAACAAAAACATTCCCGGCATTTTTTCGACAGAATGTATGTACGTATTTAAATTTTAATTCAGTACTTGTTGCCATTTGAAAATGGTTGCAAATCTTGATTTTCAATAACTGTTACATAGTTTATTGTCTTATCATTAAAATGAACTACTTAAAACAGTTTTGAACTGTGCGTTTTTAATAGAGATTGCAAAAGATTTGGTAGACAACATATCGAATATTCAGTAGCTCATGTATTTGCTTGTTCATATTAATTTTATTAAACAAATTAAAAGAAAAAGCTTATAATAACATTCAAGAAATAGCAGTTCACAATATTAATTCTTGTTTCGAATGATCGTAAGCTGTCGTGAAAAGTTTAAGCTGTTCTGGGAAACAGAAATCTTAGCAGAACATTAAAAAAGTAAAAACAGGAAATAATCGTGAAACATAAAAATGACTCTCACCTTTATTGTTCACAAAGTATTTTGTCGTCCAGTCGTGCGAGCCCAAAGGCGGCAATCAGTATTCGATTAAAGTTAATTCGATGAATTAACTGGTTGCCGCTTCCTGAATTACACGGACCATACGTTTTCAACTATATAATTATATTTGAACAGACAACTTCTCTCAGGTATGAACACTAAAAATTTATTTGTACCGAAATTAGAAATAATTCTTGACAGCTGACGTCAACTATTTTAACGAGTTAACTAGATTCTTTAGAATTTTGAGCAGTTGAAATTACAAGAGACGTATTGTTTGGCGATGATGGAAAATATCTTGACGTAATACAACAATTCATAGAATCGAAGTTATCGATATTAGGTTTTTCATAATGAAATATTTTCAATAATTTTTCATCGAAAGTTAGAAAAATGCGAAATCAGACAAAATGCACAATTTTTCGGAAAAAACCGTACAGAATCTGGTGAATCCGAGAAAAATTTGAAGAATTATTAAACTTACCAAATGATTACGTACAATCCTTTACACCAGAATGATATCGAAGAAAAATAAAGAAAAACGTCAAAAATAGACCAATTTGTTCCAACTTCTATTCAGTAACTGAAGTTATGAGGCAATATGTTTTTAGATAATATGGAGCAAGATTTTGATATTATACAGGGTATTACATAATAGTATGTCACAACTTGAGGGGCTGAATCTACGTGCAATTTTAAGGAAAAAAGTTCATATAAACAAAGATTCGCAAAAGCTTCGTTACAGAGCTACAGGGTGTTGGAATTTCCGGAAACATTGTTTTTTTCTTCAAAATTCCTGCAGTTTTTGAGATATACAGCCCAATTTGAAATTCAAACTATTTTCAACAGCCTCCATCATTACACGTCCTAAATTTTAACTAGAATCTACAAGGTGTTTTCTTTTCCTGAGCCATGTCTTCTTTTGCCCTCTCAAACTTTTCTACAGTACGCCACTGATCAGCGTACAATCAATTTTCGTCATCTTCGTTCAATTCAGAAACTTTTTTGACACCTGTAATTTTTTCGTATCTCCCACCGTTCTCGATCAAAAAATTATTAAACGATTGTATGCATTCGCTGAATTGAAAGCACTAATTGAAAAAATGACTAGTAGGCTTTGATTTTTTTCATTCATTTATTTATTTTGACAGTTGCTAAAGTTAAACCAGTGTCTGCTCGAATTGTTTATTAAATTAACGATTCGTTTGAGATTATATTAGGGCGCTTTCCAAATCGAGTAACACCAGACAGGCGAACATTTTTAAATATCCACAGAAGGTTGAAGGAAACTGGTACTTTTACTGCAAATCATCATTTGAAAGGTGCAACTCAAACTATGAGAACTCCAGATATTGAGGAAGCAGTTTTGAATTGTATTGATTTGAATTCTCATGTGAGTACAAGAAAAATTGGAAATCAGTTGAATATTTCTAGTTTGGATTATTGTACCCGTTTCATATTCAACGCGTCCAAACTCTACTTCCTCGAGATTTTCCTTCGAGACTGAATTTTTTTTTATCAACGCGAGGAAGAATCACCAAAAATTAATTCGTATTTCACTGTTCCTGATAATTTTGTTTATTAACAAGTTGATGATTATTCGCGAATTAAATCTGTTTCCAGGAAATCTCCGTAGAAACTCGATGAGTGTTTTTCTCTCGGTCCGCTAGTTACAGCGGAAAAGGAAATATTTATATACATAAGCAATAAGGTTCGACATCATTTTAGGGTAAAGTACAATGGATCATATCAGCGTGCACACATTTCCAAAACATATACATTAAAAGTATTACAATCGTTCTCGTACGCTACGTGGAAGGTCACTGGAGGCGGATGATTATAGTTTCGGATCTCATTTAATATTGATAATAATGATTTATTGTGTCCATTCCTTAGAATTAATTTACAGATGTGCGGAAATATTGCGGCGTTTGTATTACGATGCAATTCGGAAAAATATTGACTTACTCCAATTAGCAAGTTGTACGGAAAACCCTGGAACGAATAAAACATGAATATGGTTCTAGTATCAAAAATCAAACGCAGGAAGAATATAACAAAAACAATTAAGAAATTAGAATGATCTGAGAGCAAAAACGTCGATATCTGTCCACCTTGTATATTCATGAATACCGAAATCAGAGTTTTCTGCCAGAATTTCTGAGAGATGCAGATTGGATATTACGATAATCATTACGCAAAAATTCTGTAGAATTGATGAGGAAGTTACAGTGCAAGGTAAATATACCGGGTGGTTCACCACATTCCCACCGAAAATTAGACATGATTTACGACAGACTTAGAAATTTTTTCTGCAGTAATATGTAGTGCTGTAGTGACTACAAACTCAAAATATTTCAGACTATACAGGGTGTTGCATAAGAAACTCACACACCAAAGTTATGATTTTTTGAATGGGACACCCTATATTTTGTTTAATTTTTGCTTTCGTGAGTTTGTTCGAAATTCTCAATATTTATCTTAGTTTTTGAAATATTTGACTTTTTTGAAAATTGCGGACATTTAGATTTATCGAAACAGGTAATATCGCTTACAAAAAACATGAAAAACCAAAAACTGCTACAGCTGAAGACAACCAGTTATCAGTTTTGTTGACAGTGACAGAGGACCCATATAAAAGCCAAAGAGAGATTTCTCAGTTAACAGATATAAGTCAAACTTCCGTCCAGAGAATAAATTTCATGCATATCATGTACAGCTGCACCAGGAACTGAACAATCAAGACTATGAAAATCGAATCAATTTTTGCAATTGGGCAAGTGACAAAGTAGCGGAAAATCCAAATATGTTTAGCAGAGTTCTTTTCTCGGACGAGGCAACTTTCCACAAGGATGGACTTGTTAACAAGCACAACTTTCATTATTACGCACACCTCATGAGACAAATAGATCACCAGCATCGTTGGTCCTTGAATGTATGGGCAGCTATGGTAGATGGATATCTAATTGGGCCGCACTTTTTCGACGGGCACCTCAATAGTGAAATGTATTTAGATTTTCTGCAAAATCATCTACCAATGTTACTTGCCGATGTACCAGAGCATATAAGACAAGATTTGTGGTTTCAACAGGATGGAGCACCGGCACATTACTCACATCAGGTTAGGGAGCATTTGAATCATGTATTTCCAAACAAATGGATAGGACGTGCTGGTCCTGTTAGGTGGCCAGCTAGGTCTCCGGACCTTACAAGTCTAGATTTTTTCGTGTGGGTTTATATTAAGGGCATCGTTTACCAGATTCCTTCTACAACACAGTTGGATGTGAGACAGAGAACAGTCGACGCCTTTCAGTCAGTTAATCCGCAAATGTTGTCGAGAGTTCAACGGTCTTCCCAGAAGGAATGAGTTGTGTCTATAAAGAAACGGGCAACATTTCGAACACTTATTGAAATAGTTCAACATCTTGTAGATCATGTCACCAAAAACCAATCTATTACGTATTTCATACACGACTACCTTAAAATATCTCCATTTCTCTGATCAAGTATATTGATATGTACTAATAAACTCTTCTTTCGCAACCTTATTCTTTTACTTTATTTATTTTATTTCGAAAATGGTCGAAGATAAAAATAAGGTTACTTCTGCAAAAATATGGCTCAATATTTCATGCGTTGACATGAATAATAAAATACAGACTGTGCCATTTGAAAAAATTAAGATATAATATTTTTAAAATTACAATATTTAATAATTTTTCTGAGTCACTCCTGTTTAAAATGAGGAAAATCTATTTCAATTCATCCTTGGGCAATAAGAAAACGAAAGGAAAAAGTATTCATCCTCTCTGACCGAAGGAGCATACGATGATGTGAAAGCCTATTTTCATGAATTTTTACGGAAAAAAAACAAACAAAACTGCTCACCAAAAAAACTTATTACTTGAAGACATTATAGCAGAGTTTAGGCTGCCCCTGAATTTTGAACAAAAAAGTGGTTTTCCAATCTGAAAAAACCACCCAAGATTTGTTTATAGAAAATTGGGACACCCTGTTTACTGCAAAATAAATTGCTGAAGTAGATTCTTACTTTCTAAATACAATATCTTTCGCACAAAAATGAAATCTTCAAGACTGTAAGAGCTACAGAGCACCGCACCACTGATGAATTACTCAGTATAGGCACAGAATAAAGCAACTGTTTGGAGATAGTTCTCAAATATAATTACCAGAAGATGAAATTTAAGTGGCAGTATATAAATAATTACTATATAACATCTTATAACTGTATGAAGTGTGAAGTATGATGTATGAGATCACAAAAAAGCTACAATTTCAAGTACAGTGAATTAATTAAAACTACTTTCATTGAAGATATTCCAGTTACAAAAACATTGCATGACATTTAGAACAAACTGAAAAAAGACATGAAAGAAAATTAAACTGAAGAAGAGATAATGATACAGGTTGAGTTCGTCGTTCAGTCTTCAACAAAATTTTTTTAGCAAGAAGATGCTCTTGGAATTTAAAATGTTCACATTTAATTGAATTTCGAATTTCTTCAGTGGAAAATTCCGTTTATGAAACGAAAACAAGAAAAATGCCAGCTGGTAACAACTACCAGGGACGTTTCCACATATCTGCTTATCGACTCACACTTTTTATCCAACGGAAAGAAATAGTAATATGAATGGATTTGTGGGGGTTGACAATATTCTTGGTCATTTGAATTTGGGAGGCTTTTACTTGGTAAAATTCCATTTATATCATTTAATGTTTCACCTGTAAAAGCTTCTTCAGACGAATTTATTAATGCAGAAATTATCACAGTCATTTATAGATTGAATTGCAATGACTGTGATAATTTTACATTGGTAGAACACATAGAAATTTTAATATTAGAATATCGGAACATAAACGCAGTTTTTCAAATAAAAATCAGATTCAAATTACGCGAATCATCTCTTAGAAAATAATCATTCTTTTTCGACCCACAGTTTGAAATTTTGCATACAGATAATAAATATTGAAGGTAGATCTTTGGGAAACTTTAGAAATAAATAAATACAAACACTCAGGTAGACTCATCAATGAACAAGTCGATTTAAGCCCTTCACCTCTATTGAATCTTTTCGGGAGCAATCTATTCCTTAATTTTATTGATATACCTGTCATAAATAACCACTTAGAGGAGGAAACTAATAAGCTTTTAATTACTCAAGAACATTTATAGTTATATTCTCATTTTTCTGCATAATCATTCGTCTGAAGAAGCTACGGTGTAGTGAAACGCGTTACGAATCGCAATTACTAAGTAAAATTCCTTAAAACACAGTACTTGTTTTTTAATATTCTTGGTATCTACGAATTCCTGAAAAAAGTCCTTGTTTACACCTATTAATTGAAGAATTTTATTCAAGGAACAATATTTAACCTTCCGTAGAATGTTAAATATCCTTCCTTGAAAAAGCTGATTTTCTGGTCCACCCTTCATAACCATCGTCAACCAGGGCCAACCAGTAACAGTACAGCTCGGTCGGATGTCATGAATAGGAGCAATAGACTGCAGTTTCATTTAACCTCGTCAGTATTGCATACATATTCAAAACACCAGGCCAGACTGCCACCTACACATCTCAATCCGTTAGAGCGCATCAAAACTCACCATCGCCACCGGCAAAACCATGAGAATAAAGGGTAGATATCAAACAGAAAACCTCAAGAAGTCGTACTAGTTCGACTATTTGCCGTAACGCTACACACTGTGCCTGCAAAAAACCGATCTGTCGAAAGACTAACGCTCCTTATTCTTGTCTGGCTGTCAACCAGGTATACATCATATATCAACAATGATAACTTGCGAAATTATCGCTTCAAGTGTAGACACATCGAAGAATTTGATTCAAGGAACAATTCTTCTTCAGAGAAGGATATTCAACATTCTATGGAAGGTTAAATATTGTCTCTTGTTCCTTCTTCAATATGTTCACATATCTAACGATCATTTTGCCCGTTATTATTGTTGAGATATGACACCTATTAATACTATAAGGAAAAAATATTATGTCAATCTTGAACAGAAAGAATTTCGAGTACGTATCAGTGCATTAGTGTTCACAATTTGTTTTTGTTTTACTTGGGGCGTAGTCATAGGCCCGCACGTCATCGGACCTTTTTTCGATGAGACCTTAAACGGAAACATATTTTTGAGGTTTCTTCGTGATCATCTTCAAGAATTATACGAATATGTGACGATTTACCTAGGGCAACGAATGGGGTTTCAATTGGATGGAGTTCCTGGTCATTTCACTGTCAATGTGCAGACTTTCATGGGTACACACTTTCCAAATAAATGAATCGGCAGTATTAGATTCCGAGATTGGCCTGCAAGATCGCCTGATCTAATCAGCCTTGTCTTTTTCCTATGGGGTATGTGAACCAAATTTTATTTCGTACTCCGCCAACGACGGTTGACGATATGGAAGAAGTAACGTTAGAAGATCATTTGAAGACAGGTTAACATTGAGTATCGTTCAAAAAAGAAGCAATTCATACCATACATCTTATATATATAAAAAGTCTTCCTATCTTTGTTTTGCAAATGTTTCTTTTTTTTGATCCTTCACCTATTTCTGCCTCTCGGCTAATGACACACGGGGAAATTCTGTCACCTCACTAACCCGGGAATTTTTCCGAACCACTCTCGTGTGGAGGAAAGGGATCTTTAATGTCCTATACATCTGTTAAACAAGACCGACGGCTTTACATCTTCTCCGAAAGATGGACTGTCAAGCGATCCTCAGAATCCGAAAAATCACACCGACTTTGTGGGGATTGAACCCAGATAAGTCTGCACAGGGGACGAGCGTCATTTCCTCTACGCCACCGAGCCGGTATGTTTCGTTTTCAAAATTAGAATTGAAGTATGAATTAGACTGATATTATCAATTCGAATTTTTTGTCAATATTTTCACTCAATAATTGTTTAATGGTTATGATTCATAACAATCATACACGGGAATGATTTAATCCAATTCGGTTTTTTCTTCTGAGGCAAAAATCGGTTCAGATAGAAATTAGAGTGAAAAATCGGAATATTTCTTGAAATTCGATAAAAACTGACTGAACTTTCGAATATCTTCGAGATCGTTGAAAAAATATATGGGAACCTAGAAACCATTCGAAAGGTATTAATATATATAGTACCTTACCTACTCGACACTTTTGATAGAGGGTATGCCATTTGAAACAAATAAAAAAATGATATTTGCATGAGTCCCAACTTTTCAAAAATCGTTTTCGAACACCCTGTGTTCAAGCAACAACAATCACTATCACAATAGTTGCACATTTAAAGCTTCGAAAGTCGTCAAATTTCAGAAAATATCAAATATTTCGGAAACTATTCATAAGTGTAAGGAATTTCGATCAAACTTGTCTTCATTTTTCCTCACAAAGTCAAGAATGAAACAGAATATAGGGTGTCCCATTCAAGAATCAAAACTTTGGTATGTAACTTCTTTATAGAAAACCCTGTATAGTCTGAAATATGTTTAGTTTGTAGTCACTACAGCACTACATATTATTGCAGAAAAAAATTTCTAGTCTGCCTTAAATCTAATCTAATTTTCGGTGGGAATGTGGTGATCCACCCGGTATATTTACCTTGCAATGGTACTTAAAATACATTTAGTTTGAAGTCACTTCAGCACTATACAGGATGTCTACTATGAAAGGTGCCAAACTTCAGCAGGTGATAGTACAATTCATTTGCAACAAAAAATGTCTCATAATGTCAATAATATCTCTGTTACTCTTACAGCTATATAAAATCTGACCATACCATCGAAAAGAGCATTGAATTTGCTATGAGATGGGTAAGTACTAATGGTGAAAAAATTTTGTATACCGGGTGTTGTAAAAGACTTAATGAAAAAATTGTGAAATGAACAAAATTAGTGGTATTTTCTTGTTAGTTGTACCACTGAAAACTGATCGATAAGTAGCCGTTTTTTTTGGAGAAACTACTACATTCATCTGGTTTTTGAACGGTATATCAACTTTTGAGCTTACTATTTTTTTACCAGCATCATGGGTAAGAGTAAGAGTAAGTAAATTCTCTTATCCTTCAATCACAAATGAGCGTCTAAACAATTCCACAAATGACTTTTCAATAATAATAAGCGATAAATAAATAACATATCTGGATATTGAATGTTTAAAAACTAGGAATAATCAATTTTTCTCGGATTAGAAGAAGGAAATTAGAAAGAGAATCGTAAAAGAATAAATCACAGAAGGCTTGTATTACTTGATTTTAAAACAAATAAAAATATTTAGAATTTGACTGTCATTCAATGAATTGATGAATTGAAGTTTATATTTTCCCCTTTTACGGTTCCATTTTCTTTTTCGAAAAAAAGAAAACATGCCTTGTTTCTCAAATATTGAATATCGAGATATGTTATTTGTTTATGGCTTCGCGAATGGAAACTCACGTGCAGCGGTGCGGGAGTATGCATTGCGCTTTCCAAACAGACACCAACCTTGCAGAAAGACATTTGTTGAAGTGTTTAGGCGCTCCGGTGAAAGTAGTTCATTCAATGGTTTAAGAATTAGAGAAGGTGGTGGAAATGCTCAACAATGGCGACAAGCACCTGCAATATTTCAGGCTGTTCGCGAGGACCCTACAACAAGTACTCGGAGAATTGGTGCTACATTGAGACTTCATTATTCCACGGTTCATGGAGTTCTCAAGCGAAATAATTTACATCCTTATAATTTGAGTAAGGTTCAAGACCTTTTGCCAGTGGATAGTGAGGTGAGGTTGCAATTTTGTAGGTGGTACATGAATAAATTACAGGATTGGGGATCAGATAAAATTCCATGTACGGATGAGGCAACTTTTACTAAAGTTGGTATGATAAATTTGAGAAATTCCCATAAATGGGATACAGAAAATCCTCATGGCACTATTGTGTCACACTCTCAACACGAGATTAGGGTAAATGTGTGGTTGGGGTTAAGGAGGGGTCAACTTGTCGAACCAGTTACACTTCCCGATCGTCTCAATTCAAACGAATTTTTAAATCTATTAAATAACGAAATCATGAACGTTCTGGAAGAAATGCCTATAGCTACTTGACATCACCTTTGGTTTCAAATGGACGGCTCATAATTCTAGAATAGTCCAGAACTGGATGACTAAGAAATTAGGAGAGAAATGGATAGGTCGATTCGGACCGGTAAGATGGCCACCCAGCAGCCCTGACTTACGCCGCTTGATTTTTATGTGTGGGGTTCATTGAAGACTAATGTTCATAGAATTTCCTTCAATACTCGAGAAGAATTAATTGAAAGGATTCGAATCTGTTGCAACGAAATTAATCAAAAACACATTGAACTTCAAAGAGTAGTTGATAGTTTGGGAAAAAGATGTGTTAAGTGCATTCAAGAAAGAGGAAGACATTTTGAACACCTGTTATAGTTTTAAATCTCTTTGGTGAAAATATGATTCATCAATTTGTTTTAGTTCCTGTTCATGTTTCATTAAGCAATATAAGATATTTGGGTTTTCGAATTTTATGTTCTCTTACCCATGATATTGCTGGAAAAACAATAGTTAGCTCAAAAGTTAAACAACATGACATATCATTTGAATGACAGTTAAATGTAGTAGTTTTTACGAAAAAAAAACAGTTACTTATCGATCAGTTTTCAGTGGTAAGGCTAACAAAAAACTACCACTAATTTTGTTCATTTCACAATTTTTCCATTAAGACTTTTACAACACCCGGTATACAGAATTTTATACCATTAGTACTTACCTATATTATAGAAAATTCAATGCTCTTTCCGATGGTATGGTTCGATTTGATGTAGCTGTAAGAGTAACAGAGATATTCTTGTTTTTACAGAGAAGCAAAAAATTTCGTAAAATCAAGAAGTGTTAAATAACTCGATAATTATCAACTTTGCGAGAAAATGTTACGGGACAATTTTTGTTACAAATGACTTATACTATCACCTGTTGAAGTTTGGCACCTTTTATAGTAGACACCCTGTATATTACTAAGCATAAAAACATTTTAATCGGCAGTAAAATATGACTAATCTTCCGTCGCGAATGTGGTGGGCCACTAAGTATATTATTACAATGTAATCAGTGTTTTGCATTCAATTATGCTCTGAATGAATATTATTGAAATAATTATTACTAGTCATTATATTCTTATCGGTTCTATGGGAGAAAAAAATATTACGACAGTTTGTGGTTACTCTAAGTTCGCGACCTTTCAATTCTTCGAAAAAAATATCGTAAAAGTGAAATAGATGCGGTGTCACGATACCTGTTGTAAAAAAATCATTCGTGTTTACCATTTTTCTGGCTTTTCCTCTTGTTGTTTTTTCCGTTCCAGATCGGCAGTTATCATGTTAAGTTTTCTCTGACAATTCGCAATGTTTTCTATTTTCGCTTCTAGAGAATCTCCCATCTTGGAGTTGAAAATAGTTCTGAAAGAATAATAATAAAAAAATACTTCAAACACAAAAAGATACACGACGGTTCTAATTACTGGAACCGACATTGTCAATGTTGTTTTGACATTCTCTGAGTTGTCAAAATGACATTCTATTCGTTGTAAGTTGGAAACAAACTTTATCAGGACAAGTTCCTCTCACATTTTTAATATTAACTCACTTAATACTCAAACAAATTTGTATGATCTCATTTTAATAGATCGCTTGAAATAATTTTATATTTTCATATCGCATTATTTCTATTCCCAGAAAAAATAATAATATTTTCTTGCGCAAGCAAAGATTCGAGTAATGGGAGAGAAAATGCAAGAACACATTGGAATGTGTTCAATAAGCTGTAACGTCTTCGAGTCCAAGAGGAAGATATAGCATTGAATCTAGTTGAAGGATATATTTTTTTTTGCACTAAACATGATTCACGAAGGTTTATGTATACATTCTGTCAAAAAAGTACCGGAAATTGGTCAATATAACACAAACTATTTACTTTCCATCCAAATTTATTGTATCGTCTTCAAAATAGCTCCCTTCGGAAATAATAGAAAATTCGAGTTTTCGGTGCAAGTTAGTGATGTAAAGAATCGAAATAGTGAACGACGCACAAGAACAACTGAGAATATTGCTGCTGTAGCCCAAAGTGTTGAAGAAAACCCAGGTTTATCCATTACTCGTCGTTCTTTGGAGTTGGGCATTTCGCAAACGTCATTACACCGTATTTTGCATAAAGACTTGGGTCTTAAGGCTTATAAGGTTCAGTTAACACAAGAACTCAAGCCGGCCGATCATCAAAAACGACGTATCTTTGCTGATTGGGTCCTTGAAATGCATCGAAATGATTTGGATTTTCATCGAAAAATCATCTTCAGTGATGAGGTCCATTTGCACCCCGGTGACCACGTCAACAAACAGAATTGTCGCCTCTGGGCCTCGGAAAACCCAAGCGTTATTGTTGAAAAGCCTCCCCATCCTCAGTTTTTGGGTTGGCGTTGTGTTTCGACCTTTCTTCTTCGAAAATGAGACTAGAGCAACTGTTTCGGTGAATGGATTGCGCTATCGAGCGATGATTAATAATTTTTTATGGCCGAAATTGGAGGGGATTGATCTGGACAACTTTTACTTTCTATAAGACGGTGCTACGTGCCACACCATGAAACCATAGCTCTTTTAGAGAAAAGTTTCCTGACCGTGCTATTTTTCGAAATGGTGATCACAATTGGTCGCCGAGATCTTGTGATTTAACACCTTCAGCCTTTTTCTTTTGGGGTTACGTGAAAGATAATGCTACACAATCGATCCTAATCTTTAAAGATGAGATTCGTGAAGTTATCGAGGACATACAGCCGCAATTATGCGAATTGGTGTTGGAAAATTTTATGAAAACTATATTTTATTATCAACACCTCAAAAAAGTCTAGGGAACACTTACCAATATCTTTAAAATATGAATTTGATGATTCGAATTTATAGAAATCTTTCGGTTTTTGTTAGGATGTATTGTATATAATGTATTCTCAAGAAAACAAAATAATATTTGATTTCTCCAAAGCACCTATTATAAAAAAAATTTGAAATTTGAAAATGACGAAATTTGCTAAAACCAAAAAAAAATTCTGAACTAATATTTTCGAAACGATATGGAAGCACTTATATTTTTTGGTGCCCAGAAGGTCCACCTCTGTTATTAATGACACTTTGGCATCGTCGCGGCATGCTCAATATTAAATTGTCTATTACATTTGGCCTAAGTCATTCCAAGCCCCTGAACTGCTAATCGAAGCTCCTGTTCATGATGGAAGACGTTTTGACGCAGGAGATTTCTTTTTAGGGTGTCCCACACATGATCGATGGGATTCAGATCTGGGGAGCAGGATGGCCACGGTAGAAGATCGATATCATTCTCTTCAAGAACGTTCAAGACAACCCTTGCACGATGAGGAGGGGCATTATCTTGTTGGAAGAGTGGATTTTGACCCATTGTTTGGAGATACGGTACCACTACAGGTGAAACTATCTCATTTGTGTAAGAATTTCCCGTGAGGTTGTTCTGTATGAAAACGAGGTCAGTTCTTCCACCAAGACGTACACCTCCCCAGAACATCACTGATCCGCCTCCCTATCTAACAACTTCTCGAGCATGCTGGAGACGGTTTTGCTTTCCAAGTTCCCTCCATATTCGAATTCTTCCCGGGATAATAACTAAATCTAGATTCATCACGGAAGAGAACTGTGGCCCACCTCTCTTGATCCCTGTTTACGTGTTCTTGGCATCAAGCTAAACGAGCAGCGCGATTTCCATGGGTCAGTTGTGGAACTCTTAAAGAACGTCTGGAGTGGAGTTGACCTTCGTGCAGTCGATTTCTCACAGTTTGGTCGGAAATTTGTACATTATGAACTCGTGATAGCTCTTGAGCTAATTGAGATGCTGTGGTAGTACGATCTCTTCTGGATTGTAAAACCAAAAATCGGTCTTGGGCGACTGTAGTAATCCTGAAACGGCCTGTATGGCGTTCTTCTACCTGTTTCATTGAAACGCGACCATAAACGGTTTATGACACTTGGGCTATTTCCCACAACCCTGGATACTTCCCGTTGTGAGCTCCCAGCTTGGAGCATGCCAACGGCTCGTAACATCTCTTCTCTAGTCAAATGTCGTCTTTTCATGGTCGAATCACAAGACTTGAATCTTTTATCTGTGCTTACAAAAGAAACAAAGTGTTAACTAACTGATTTCAAACACTGAATACATGAAATGATTATAAAGCAGCGTCGAATCTGCGGCATTTTTAGTTTTTCATAAAAAAAACTGAAATCTGTTGCGGCATTCTATATAATTTTGTGAGAAATTGATGCAGGTGTTCATTTATAAAAAAAATCATCGATATTGATCGTTCTGGATACGATATATCGATATTCAGAAGTGTTCCGTAGACTTTTTTGAGGTGTTAATATCGCATTTTCTCAATATCAAAATGAAACCTCTTATTGGAAAGCCCTGTGCAATCATCCATCCAATCATTTTCAAACGCTCTTTTCCGGAATCGATTCTAAAGGGTTCTTTCAAGTGGTGATTTGAGTAAAGAAGAAGAAAGTCGGCTGGTGCCATATCAGATGAATACGGTGGTTGTTCGATGGTATTTATTGAGTTTTTGGTCAGAAATTCATTCACAATGTGAGATGGTGCACTATCGTGATGAATCTGCTATTCCAAACACAGCATAACACTCAGGTAATTCTTCATTTACCATCTCACCTTCTAGTAAGAATTCCGAGTGCACAACACCGCGATAATCAAAGAACAGTCAACATTACCTTGACTTTCGATCAACTTTGACGTGGTTTTCGATTTAGGCTCAGTTGGAAGGCGCCATTCCTAAGCTTGTTGACTGGTTTGCGTGTCAAACTCATAAACCTGTCTCATCACCAGGTACAATGCGTTTTATGAATAAGAAGTCAGAATAGACTCGTTCTAGCATGTGTTCAGCAACCTTTACGCGATTTAATTTTTGAAGAAAATTTGAAACTAGTCGAGAGGCAAAACGTTTCATGCCCAAGCAATCGTTTAAAATGATACGAACTGATTCGTGAGACACAGAACGTTCATTACCTATATCTATCGAGCTTGAACGACGATTTTCATTTTCTCACTTCATCAATGTTAAGCTAAGTTGAAGATGTTGATGGTCGACCAGAGCGAGGCAAATCTTCCACATTGTTGAATAGTGTACCACTTATAAGCACGTGTTTTTGATAGAGTCGCTTCACCGTAAGTCTTTAGTAATATTTTCGGATCACGAAATTCCATTTACAATATAAAATTTGAGATAAATTCGTTTTTTTTAATACAGAGGAGGATATAGTTGTTTACCGTCGGTTGTTCCAGAGCCTGAACGCACTCCCAGACCATCTTTGAAGTAATCCCTTGTCCGAGCAGATCGTGATCTACTCATACTCCAGGATAACATACAACAATACGCTGATGATACCTCACTTGTATTGCCTGAGCATAGCATTGAAGTCCTCAAGGAAAAAACTGTCGATGCTCTCCACACAATAGAAAATTACTTCACCCTAAACCATCTCAAACTGAACACAGCGAAAACTCAGATAATTTGTTTTGGACATAGAAGAGCATCTGAACAGCTCAGCATTGAATATAATATAGATGAGACACTTAAAACTGAAGACACAGTTGCTTTCTTGGGAGTTAGGATTGATTCGAGACCAAACTGGACATGCCAGGTTGAAAATGTCATTGGAAACATAAGCTGAGCATATTATACGTTGAAGATAGTAAATGAAAAGACAGCACTACTATCTTACCATGAAAATGTGGAATCTTACCTCAGATATGGTGTTATTTTTTGGGGGAACTCAGTCATGAGAGCCTTCATACATCAAAAACATTGCATCAGAAACCTGCATGGATCGACCATGAGGGAGAGTTGCGAGGCTTTTTATTTTAGAATGCTGCTTATATGTAAAAAGAACATAAATTCATTTCATACTTGTGGTACAGAACATAATTATCCCACAAGGCACAGAGACAATCTTATTACTTTCAGACACAACTATACCTATTTGCAAAAAAATGTAATATTTATCTCGATCCAACTCTATAACATAATACCCTTAGAGACACGATACTAGCCAATTATGGTATTCAAACGAAGACTGAAGAACTACCTGCTAGAAAGAGCAAACTATGATGTTCAATTTTGTGTAGAAATCTTTTTTCGTATTGTTTTGTACAATATTTCAATTTTATTTATGTTACATACTTTGTTTTTACATTGAGATGCTTCACTGTTCTGATATTCTTAACTATTAATGCAATTAATGCAACTTGACATGTTCACTGTACCTGTGTACATGTGTACCATACTGAACTAATAAAATTTCTATCTATCTATCATTAATTGCACTCAGTTCAACAATCTTTTAAGCTCAGCCAAGTATCGCATTGATTTCAAACAGAAAGACTATTGTATAGTAACCTGATAGGAGGTAGAAACTCCTTCTATTTCTCCTGTAGTAAAGTCCGCTGCCTGATCCCTCTTTGGTCTTCGGGTAATCCGTCTACCAGGTACCTTTCCACCCGTTCTTGGCTGGATGGTATTTTCACCACAATCTTATGAACAAAGTGGTAGCTCGTTGTGGTTTCATCCGAGTTTATCCACAGGAGATGCTCGCAGTTTATAGCTTCAGGAGAAAGAATATGTCTTATACCGGCCACTAGCTCGCCCCCCGTACTTAGCATATAAGCAGTTAAAACTGCCTAACTAATAATTGTGAGGAACAGTGGTTCGACCTCTAAAAGAGCAACTTACGCCGCTGTAGGGGTGTTTATTTGAGCACCTACCACACTTCTTAATAATTATAATAATAATAATTCATTTTGCAATGTAAAACAATGAAGTCGATACAATTCAGTATAAATAAATCTTTAAAATACAACGAACAATGAAATCTATATCACATATACAGCACAATGACAAGCAACGTTACAAACAAATCATCAACGATTATTCACATATTTCTGTATGTAATGGGGTCTTCAATATATTCAATCACAAAATAATAGGCCTTATCTAACAAAAATGCTTTTATTTTTTCCTCTTTCAACTTCGCCCATTTTTTTTAATTTCTTTGGGTAATCTATTATAAAGGACTGTTGCTGAATAAATAAGTGATCTCTCGTCAAGAGAAGTAGAATATCTTTCCAGCCTCATTAGAGACCCATATCTGGTTTCATTTCTATGATAAATAGATGACGTTGGCATTCCCACGGACAGACGTTTCATGTACAATAGAGATTTGTAGAGATAAATACATGGTAAGGTAAGTAATCTATGTTTAATGAAAAGTGGCCTACATGAATCTCTGTATGTAGCACCGAAGATAAGCCTGGCAATTCTCTTCTGAATAAGAAAAACATCATCAACGTTGGTTGCCCGACCCCAAACTAAAATATTATACTGCATATTTGAGTATGCAAGGGCATAATACACGATCAGAAGAAATAGGTACTATTGAGTTTGTGTTTCACTAGCTGCAGATGTGCATTCCACGTCAATCCGTGGTCCAGACATAAACCAAGAAACTTAACCTCGCGCGAAGCAGAAACCTTAACTCCGCCGACATCAGAACAAATCTTAGACGATATATCTCGCTTCAAATGAAAGTTCATCAATACCGTCTTTCCTTCATTTACTCGTTCAAACTACACCAACCGAAGAACAGTTGAAGAGCTTGCTTCACACGCTCGATGAATTCCTCAAGAGTCGATTCACTGAGGAATCATCAGCAAACTGAGTGACGAAAAACTTTTTCATGTGAGAAATCAAATCCTTCGCATAAATCAAAAACAGAAGTGGTCCTAGAATCGAGCCCTGAGGAACACCATTATTCAAATTGAAACCTTGACTGTAAATTTTCTGTCACTAATAAACGAAACTAACCAACTCAATATATTATTCCTTATTCCAATATTACTGGATAATATAGGCTTCGTCACTGTATCAAATGCAAGATACAAATCGAAAAATATCGCAACAATATATTTTTTCTCATCTAATTCCAAACTAATATAATTAAAGACATCAATACATGCTGTATGTAAGACTTTCATCTTACATACCCATGTTGACTCCCATGTTGAGAAAAGATCTCATCAGGGTGGGATGCCACCCTAATGAGATCATTTGCAGTCGGTACAGCGTCAGGCAACAAGAATTCCCTATGACACTACACTTTCTCCGTATGAAGAACGATTCGATATTTTCGAGTTATCAAACGTCTCCTCCAGATGCTCGCGAGAAGACTTGATAGTCAGTTATATTGCAATTATAGTTATAGATAGATATATATAGTTATAGTTATAGAATGCTTCACAACATATTCAAATGTGACCACTCTGGATTATTTGATCTGAGTCAAAATAGACAAATTCGCGGTCACAGGCTAAAACTATGAAGAGAGACTTTTCAGACATCACAGAGGCAACATTTCTCACCAAATGGAATTTTCCAGTTGTGGAATGAATTGTCAATGCGTTCAAGAACAGATTTGACCTCTGATCTTCATGACAGCTACTGTAGGAGTGAAATATTTTAATTTTTACTAGTAAATTCCTATATAAGTCTATTAGTAACTTCTTCTAAGGTTCTATTCTAAAAGTGCACTTATTGTTCTAGCTTTGTCACTTATGCCTAATCAGTTTTAATTATTGTTAGACTTGCATATTCAATTGATTTTTTACGTATGTGTAGTCTTTCAAATTTTGCGGCTCTGGCACATTTGCTGTTGAGAGCCAGCAAAATACACAACTGCGTCGTGTGGCATCTATAGGCCTCTGTCTCTTAATCCAAATATGATAATAATAACAATAATAAACTGCACCAGGAAAGTAGTCTCTCAAATACAACGCATCAAATGATCTAACAAACGAATTATCAGATAACACCTTACTTCTAGTTTGAGAGAATTTTTCATTTTTCAAAAATGTTTCATCAAAAACAACTATTGGTTCTTGTAGAGAAGGTGATTATAATAAAGTAATAATATCTCACCTTAAAGTGAGATTGAAACAGAAATGACATCATTGTTCAAATAAAACAGAAGTCATTTTATGAAGTGGAACGATCGGTAAATATTGAGGATTCCTTTTTTTCAACAGAGATAATTGATGTCTGAAAGCTACAATGATTTTGTGGGTTTCGAAGAACCTGTTTATGAGATTTTTATTCCTGGAAGTCAAAACTGTTTGAGGATAAACAGTATGGCGTACTTCACCGTAAAGTTGAATGCAGAATTTATCTCATCCATTATGTCGATTTTATAAAAGTATAATATGTTTCTCTTCATGGAATGAATGATTTAATATTTGAATTGGGAGACCACATTTATAACTATGATATTCACTGACGTCTTGGTATTTTCTATGGATCCCCACGAAGGATTATTTCAGATATCTCGTTGATACAAATATTTATGATTGCTTTGAAGGCATACAATAAATTCCCAGTACTTTTTTAACAGAATGTATGCCGAGTGCATTCTTTTACTTATTTATTTATGGTTTTGGTAGAGGTTCAATAATGGTGTTGAAAGGAATTTCCTTGAACGCTCACGTTGATCTAGTCATTGTAAATAATGGAGCCCTAAATGTTCAGAGTAGCGTTACAGAGATTTTAGAAAAACACATTTGCGGCTAATATGGGTAAAAACTATTCAAGATAACGCCAAATTTTACCAAGCTCATATCATAAAGAACTACCTACAAGATCACGAAATCACTTCAATAAAGTGGCCTGCACGAAGTCCAGTCCTCAATCCCATCGAACATAACTGGAGCATTCTCAACAGAAGATTAAGAAGCCAGCAAAACCACCCAACTACCTTGAGTTAGACACTGAAAGATCATTTTTTTCAATATGAAACGTAGATGTCATGCAGTGATATTTGACAGTGGTGGCAGGTTTTCAGAGGCGTTAATTTTTGCAATTTTTGATTTTTACTTCAATTTTTGTAAGTACCATTTTCATTTCGATTGTTCTGGAAGAACTATCTAAACTCCTGAATAAATTCGAATTGTGAATTTTGTGCGTTGATTTCTTGGCGCAGTGTGAAAAGTTGAATTGAAATTCGAATAAATGGTTTGCAATTCGATATAAAAAAAATCTTAATCCAATATTTCTGCAAACGATTGTTCCATGAGAATATTGAATAGAGATTGTGAATGAGTTGTTTCTTTTGTTGAAATATTCATACCAGATTGAAATTATTGAAGATAATATTGACAATCGTATCACTCACCTGTTCACAATTATTGACTTGAAGAGCCCTTCCAGTTTACTATGCATGATATTGTTTGCATGATGGATGTACGAAGAGGTAATAATACTCATTATTAACCAGCTTTTTCCATTGACGACTCATCTTCGTCATGTTCTATTGGTACATAATAATCCTCCAAATACACTTGGGAATTCGGTACTTCATAGCCAAGTTGTCTATGACTTTGAGTCATCTGATACCAAGCTTTGTAAATTTTCAGATATCTATCTGTTGGTTCAACACTGAAGTCACCCAAATGAAATATTCTGTAAGCATCTTCAGCATATTTTCCTACTCCATACAGTTCGTTAACATCTGTCCATTCTTTGTGGACGAAGTCATAGGACATTCGCCATACTTGAGTTGCTCTGGTTCGAACCAATCCTAAAATTTATACTTTTATGAGCAACTATTTTGTATTAATGAGGGTTTGAAGAATTATGAATGATGATATTGTATGAGATGGCAAAACTATATGTGCGGAAAACTATATTTGTATTAGAATAAAGACATCGACAGTATTTTCGTTTTCCTTTTGGGAGGTGAACTCTATATTATTGTGCTTTGAATTTGAAAGAATTTAATATTCACTTTGTAGTTGTGAAATGACAACTGATATCATCCACATACCTAAATTGATAATGTTTTGACCTGTTGGCAATACACAATTATATATATATATATATATATATATATATATATATATATATATATATATATATATATTTATATATATATAAATACAAGGTTTAAATAATATACAAAACACAAAAATTCGACGACGTTTCGCTGACACAGTAGCTTTATCAAGAATGACAAACAGAATGAAGAGTATGATATTATAAACAAATGAATGAAAAACTCCTATAGGTCCTACCGATATAAATTTTATCAATCGAAGCAATTGAGTTAATAGATTCTGATTTACTTGATTTTTCAACACGAGATTTATTATTTTTAATATGTTTACCTAAGTTATTAGAAGTTTTGAAAGTTATATTAAGATTTTGTTTGACGAGAAAGGATTTAATATTTGTACTTGCAGAACGCAGAATGTTAAACTGTTGAATATTAGAAGTTTTGAATAGTTATATTTAGATTTTGATGTTTTTTACGAATGTTTAGATTATAAGGATTTATGAATTATAATGACTATCTGTTTGATGATGTTTAACTCTTTATTATAATCTTCTACTGATATAGGTAAATTGAGTAACAGATGTAACAAAACTTTAAACAGCATGGAGCATCGGTTACTCAATTTACTTTATCAGTAGAAGATTATAATAAAGAGTTAAACATCATCAAACAGATAGCCATTAATAATTCATATAATCCGGAAATGATAGATCTAATCATTCGTAAAAACTGTATCAGAAAGCAATAAATGAAGTATATCCTTTATAAAGACTATAAAATATTCAACAGTTTAACATTCTGCGGTTGAAAATCAAATAAAGAATCTATAAACTCAATTGCAGTTCTTGTGATAAAATTCATATCGGTAGGACCTATAGGAATAAGAACATCTGAACATAAACGTAGCTTCGATAAAATAAATCTGATTCAAATTATTCAAACCACTTAATAAAAGAAAACCATTCATTCAATAAAAACTTTGACATATTACATATAAAATTAAAAGTTTAAAATTAGATCTCCTAGAAGCATTAGAAATAAATAGATACAAACATTCGGACAAGCTTTGAATGAGCAGGTAGACGTGAATTATTCACCCTACTTAACTTGTTTAATTAGTTTTAATTACCTTTCATACTAACTGTAATGGCTCGGTGTGGATTTTCCTGTTATTCATCCAACCTACGATTTGCTTATATTACCATACTCTTCATTCTGTTTGTCATTCTTGATAAAGCTGCTGTGTCAGCGAAACGTCGTCGAATTTTTCGAATAAAGTGTAGATTAAAGTTAAACCTTGTGTTTTTTATCTTATTTATATCATGGATCTTGCCTCCACAATTCAAATATATAATTTAATATAAATCGTAATGTATATTTTTGTAATGTTGTAGATTACATACTGAAGAAGGGCAGAGAAAATCGAAACGTCGAAGACTCAATTAATATATATATATATATATATATATATATATATATATATATATATATATATATATATATATATATATATATATATATATATATATATATATATATATATATATATATATATATATATATATATATGTTTGTATCTTCCGGTTTTCGATTGGATCTTGGTATTGACCATTCGTTGGTTGTCGTTGGCGAAAATGGCTGGTGCGATCCAGCCGAAACGTCGTCAACGACAACAAACGAATGGTCAATACCACGATCAACGGACGAGAAACAATCGATTAAGCAGCTCGATCGCAGTTTCTTTAACAACATATGTTTTAAACATATGACCGAATAAAATCTTATCTATGTAGTAACATTTATTTCTAATGCTTCAGGAGATCTAATTTTGAATAGTTTTTTGATTTTATATGTATTATGTCAAAGTTTTTATTGAATGAATGGTTTTCTGTTTATTAGGTGGTTTGAATAATTTGAATCAGATTTATTTTTATCGAAGCTACGTTTATGTTCAGATGTGGTCTTGTAACACTTCTAGAGGAGGGCGAATCCAACGTTTCGTGGCTAACTTGTTGAATGTTAACCAAAGCACTATTTCAAGAGCAATTAATCGGTACCACGAAACAGGGAATATGACAGAAGGGCTGGACAGGAAAGAAATCGGATAACAACACAGTTGATGATCGTTGGTTTTGTTTAACTGCAATAAGAGTTCGGCACTGTACGGCTAGAATGCTACAAAATGAACTTGAACTTTCCAGAAATGTGTATATTTTATTGCAAACTGTTAGGAAGAGGCTCAGAAGACGATATCAGACCAAGAGTGGCTTCTACCGGCCCTCGTCTCACCAGAGAGCATCGAGCTGCAAACTTCAGTTTGTGAGGAACATGCAAATTGGGGTGTTCCAGAACGGTCGAATGTTCTCTTTTCCGCATGCCTGTATATAGACGACCAGGGAACGGTATCAGCAATGAAATATCCGGCAAACCGAAAACTTCGGAGGAGGCTCAGTAATGGTGTGGGGAGGCATTTCTTTCTATGGTCGAACTGAGTTAATCCTAGTGAATAATGGAAGAATGACAGCGGCCAGATACATCGCAGATATCCTTGAACTCCATGTTGTACCCTTCATTTATATGCATGATAATGCTCGGCCTCATGCAGCTAGAGTAGGCAGTGTATCTGTTTTATTAATAGCATGAGTACTTCAACTACTCTCTGCGCAGAATGAAACAGAGGCCTAAGTACAGGAGCGTTTTCTGAAAATATTTTAAAATTTCTTTATTGAAAGAAATTCTGAAACGCCCAAGTCGCAATAATATGCGAATTTCATTACCGGTTTCTTTTAACACCTATTCCTATTAATAATTTTGAAATTGAACATTTTGAAACCCAACTATCTCTTAGCAAAACATGGAAAGATTCCTATTCCTATTACTCTATAAATTGTGGATGTTTTCTCGATCGCCCTAGTACACGTAACCGTGAATAGAGTGGTTATACTCAGGAAGTTTATTTACGATGGTTATCTTGACAAGAGAGCACCGTGCGTTTGCAATTGAAGAGTAATTACAATCGGGAGAGTCTGTCATTGTCGTGCAGCGGCGCTTTCGTCAGCGCTTTAACATTGGTTGATACGTTTCAGTTCCGAAACGTGACACAATCATCTGATGGTTAAAGAATATCAGAACGGCTGCATCATTAATGAATACGAAACCTCAAAGTCGTCCCCGAAATGTAAGGACACCAACTTTCGTGGAAAGAGTGAGACAAGCTGTAATTCAAAGCCCAGGACGCTCCGTCCGAAAACGAAGTGCAGCACCCCAAATGAGAAGTCGCGCTGTTCGCAGAATTAAACACCATGACCTCCGCTTTGACCCCTATAAGTTCATAGTTGTCCAGCACCTGATTGAAGGAGATTTGGCACAACGCCAGCAGTTTACCGAGAGAATGCAGATGATTATCGCTGATGAAAATTAACCAGTGATAATGATCAGTGATGAAACTTATTTTCATTTCAGCGGTTCGGTTGATAAGCAGAACTGCCGATATTGGGCACCAGAAAACCTCTGCAAACTGCATCAAACCCCACTTCACAGTGATAAAGTCACGGTTTGTGCGCTATGAGCAGTCTTGGGGTGAGAGGACCGTATATTTTCGAGGACGAGAGAAGGGCAACCGTAACTATAAACTCTGAGTAATATGTTTTCATGCTGGAGAATTTTCTTATCCCAGAATTGCGTCGACGAAGAATGAATAGAAGAAATGTTTGATTCCAACAGGATGGTGCAACGACACATACAGTCAGAGGCTCAATGGAAGTTGTGCGTTGCATTTTTCCTGGTCATGTAATCTCTCCTTTTGGTGATGTTCTGTGATCCTCGCATTCCCCAGATCTGACTGCTTGTGATTATTTTTTGTTGGGAAACTTGCAAGAGTTGAAAGAAGCTATCGCAAGAGAAATTAGGGCAATCGACACCGATTTGCTGATAGGCGTTTAATACTTGGAGCGCACTTATATGGGAATATGTTTTTGAGGTTCCTTCGTGAACTTCTACATCAATTGTTAATCGATGTTATGCAACGAATGTGGTTCAATTGATGCTCCTGCATTTCACTGCCAATTGCGGAATTTTCCTAATAAATGAATCGGCGGTGGATTTCGAAATTGGCCTGCAAGATCGCCTGATCTAACTAGCCATGACTATTTTCCTATAGTGGTATGTGAGGATATTCTAATTCGAACACGGCCAACGACGGCTGACTATATGAAAGAGATGAAAGAGAAGCATTTCTATCGGTAACACCATGCTAAGTAACGTTAAAAGTAATTTGACGACAGGTTAACATTGTATATCGTTCAGAATGGAGGCGATTTTGATCATATTAGAAAAAATGATATGAAAGTCTTACTATCCTTATTTTGCGAATGTTTCGTTTTAAATATTAGGTATTAGGTGCGAAAATATTTGTTGGATGGTTACGGCTCATGACAATTGAAGTCAGGAATGATTTCATCTAATTCGGTTGTTTCTTCTGAGGCAACAATCGGTTCAGATAGAAATTAGAGTGAAAAAATTGGAATATTTCTTGAAATTCGATCAAAATTGGCTGAGCTTTCGAATATCTTCGAAACCGTTGAAAATAAGAATAGGAAATCTAGATACCATTCGAAAGGTAGATAAAATATACCACCTACTCGACCCTATAGATATAGGGTATGCCATTTGAAGAAAAAAACAGTGGAATGATATTTGAATGAGACCTTACTTCAAGAGTCGTTTTCGAACACCCTGTGTTACATAGATCAACAAAATGTATCAAGTCTTGAAATTTCAGAGAATGTCAAATTTTTAGGAAACTATTCAAGATGGGTAAAGGGAATTTCGAACCGACTCACCTTCATTTTGCCTCACAAAGTCAAAAATGAAACAAAAAATAGGGTGTCTCATTCAAAAAATCATAAGTTTGGTATATAACTTCATTATGGAATACCATGCATAGTATAAAATCTTTTCAGTTTGTATTCTCTACAGCACTATATATTAATAATTGTTAGTAAAAATCCTTAAACTCTTAATTGTTTTATGTATTCATATAATCTCTTATCAAAGACAAGGGTGGTGCATTCGGTACTCTTCTTCCTCTTGCACAATAAGTAGGTGTAGATTTTCCTATACACACCGGAGAAAGGAAAACTTTTCTGCGTGTTTTACGGTGACATGGTCAGCCTAATGTTTGCTGTCGGGCTGTGGACGCCAATGTCTGCACCCATCCCAGTTTTGGGCCTGTTCGTGAAACAAGGCGTGGGATGTGGACCAAATTTCTTTTGGTAGAATGACGACCTTGAAGAGTTTGTCAGAGTGGTAGACTCTCATATGATCACCTCTAGAAAAAACGTCAGATCGGAATTCTCTAATTTTGATCAGGGGTGTTCAGTGTCCAGAAGTTAGATTTCTGTCCCTCCACATACCTTCTTCCCGTAGTCTCAAAGAGGCCCTCATGGCCGCCTCTTTCACCACTATGTGTAGTGGAGGGATGCCCAGAAGACACTCCATAGAGGCCGTGGGTATGGATCTCAAGTCTCCCGTAATTGCTAGACATGTTTGCCTTTGGATCTTGTTTATTTTGTTCTGTTTTATCTCTTTGTCCCGTGCAGGTCACTATACTATGGCCGCATAGATCAGTAGAGGTCTTATCACTGTCGTGTATAACCAATATATTATATTTGCTTTGAGCCGAATAATCTCCGGCATGTCCAGTGTGTTTTGCGCTCTCAGCGCCTGTCATTCGATGTGATTGTCCCAATTTAGTTTAGCGTCAAGCATCACACCTAGATATTTCATTTGTTTACTAGTGATAGTTCCTCATTAAAAAGAATGGGTGCCTTGAAAGGCGGTAGTTTCCTTTTTCTAGTGAATAGAATCATGTATGTTTTGTGTGGATTAACAGACAAGTCCTTCTCTCAGCACCATTGTTCAATCATTTGCAGAACGTTCTGCGCAATTCCACATATGGTGCTGATGTTTTTTTTTTCACGAACAAGGAGGACGAGATCGTCGGCGTAATACAAAATGCCCAGCATCAGCTAGGGCCGCCAGGAGCCCATCCAGCACAAGGTGCCAGAGGAGAGGAGAAGGTATCCCCTGAGGACATCTGTTGCTGGCGGTCCCACGGAAGGTCGACTCGCCGAGGTGGACCTCAATGCGCCTGGTCGACATCAGACATCCCACCAACCTTGCTATGGTTTTCTCTCCTTCTCTATTTACGATAAGGATCTATCGATCTATAAAGTGTGTTGTCGAAAGTTCCCTCGATATGTTGGAATATTCCTAGAGTGCCTTCGCCTTTTATTAGTCCTTTTTCCTATATACCCTGCTACAGAGTGTAGTGCTGAATCGACTGATCTACTTTGCTCGTAGGCATGTTGAGTGATATAAAGGGGGGCTCCGCTAGGATATTCTCCCTAAGTTATGTTTCTACTAGTCTTTCCATAGTCTTCAGTAGGAAGGAGGTGGGACTAATTGGTCTGAAATCTTTGACGATTTTATGCACGACCTTGCCTGGCTTGGGAATGAAGACAACTTGAATCGGAACATATCCCAAAGCTAGGCATGATCTGAAGATGTGGATTCAATGCATAATAATTTGGTCAATTCCTTTTATTAAGTGTGCAGATTATATACCATCTGCTCCTAGTGCTTTGTATGGTTGAAAGGTAGTTACTGCTCATCGAACCTCTTCCACTGCATTCGGTTTTACTGCGATAAGTATTCGAAGTGTAAGCCCCCAATTTCCATACACATACAGATTTGCAGAAAATAATCTCGGACATTTTGTGGCATTTCTTCAACAAAACAATGACGTATAACGTTTACTTACCAATATTGATGAAATAGGGTTCCAGTTCAGTAATTTCTGTCTTCAAAATATCGTACGGTCCTTTGAAATTCGTAAAAAAGTTTTCTATATACGGCAACGCCATCCGACAGGAAGTTCTATTGAGAAAAATAGTAACAACTAACAATGCCCAGGGATCATGGTAAAATTTTTCTTCGATCAAGTTATGAGGTGAAATTGGGGGTATCCACTTACTGATGATATTTTTAGAGCATTTTTCTTCATCAGGAAATGGAACCATAACATTCATTTTGAATATATCTGATTCATGTTTAATTTTCCCTTCTTTTATTTCCTCTTTCACACTGACTTCATTTTCTCCAAACAGATAATCATTGTGCACACTATTTGCACTTTCTTTTTTTACAAAATATGCGCTGATGTAATGTGGTTTTCTAGTTTGAGAATCTACTTCTCCCATATTTGATTCATACTCCACTCTATCTTCATAACTGTGTTTCCAATACCTTGTAAAATATTTTCCATAAAATTTTCTCGAAACATACTGGCGATTGAGTTTCGCATACTTCTTGATAATTTTTCGACAAGGGCTTGAATAGTTCTGGGAATAATTTGATGTTTTCGATTCAGTAGTCGGGAGTTTTTTGTGTTCGTATTTCATTTGTACTCGTTTGTTTCTATTATTGAAATGTTGGAATTGTTTGAAATCGTGGATTTTCAAGAAACATTGATTTATTGCTGTTATGATCACGTCATCTCTTCTGAGGTAACAATTTCGACAGAAATTTGATACTAGATTTGTGTTTTCTGTGAAGTAACAGCTCAAAGTTATCCTCTTGAAGTTTATAGAATCTGCAACAAAATTGAAACTAATGTCAATACATTAAACAGATATTTAGTACAGTAAAAGCTCCTTATGCATTTCCTACAACTACTAGATTCATTTTCAACAGGATAGGTTAAAGTTATGGATAACGCCAGTTACCATTCGAGACAAATGGACAGTATTAATAGTTTTTTGGTGGCTCATTTTGTTTCTTGAAGACAATTGAAAAAAGTTTAGTTATATTGAAAATGGGGAGAACTTCACAAAAAGATTTGACCAAATATATCTTCGATATTTCAATTCCTGAGATTGATACCTGAATGATAGAAACTATTGAATGTAGATAAATGCTCTCGAATCGAACTTGCCTTTCTATACTTTTTTATACACTGAATAACTTTGAACAAAAAAAAATAGGATATATATTCTATGCTTTCCACAATTTTATTTTCAAAAACAAGACCGGTTTCGAACGTCAAGTCATTTTTAAGTGGTCAGTACAGGAAATCAACTTATACCGAGTAGGGCAACTAAAACGAAAAAGACTCAATAACTGCTAAACTATTCGTTTCTGGACAAAAATCAGAAACAGGTCAATTTTGTCTGATTGATTTCATTTCACATCAACCCCCTAAGCAAGGGTGTACGAAACTCAATTTTTTCAATAAGGAAGATAGGTCAAGTGATACCTCATTCGAAAGCTCTTTTGATTCTCAACACGAAGGCGTAATAATTTTTGAGTTTTGACATATCCGGAAGAAGAAACAGGCTGGTTCGTCAAAAGACGAGTTATTTTCAGTGATTGTAAGATCTGTCGATTTCGAATGAACATTCACCGAAATACTGTCGTATTTTGGGAAAAAATATCTTTAAGCAGTGGTGCTTTCACTATACACCCTCAGACACCTCCTCAGATGAGAATGCCAACCCCTCACATCTTCGAATTGATCAGTTAGTTCGAGTTATAGCTCATTGGATAGGTATTTAGAATTAT
This sequence comes from Cryptolaemus montrouzieri, assembly GCA_013387265.2. NCBI lineage: Eukaryota > Metazoa > Arthropoda > Insecta > Coleoptera > Coccinellidae > Cryptolaemus > Cryptolaemus montrouzieri. The sequence continues at coordinate 47,532,416 of JABFTP020000042.1, forward strand.
CTGATTACAGTGAACGAATTTTCTAATCCGATCACATTTCAATGAGGATACAGGGTGGATCATGGAGAAATTCATACACAGTATAAGAGTCTCTTTACAAAGAAGCGATGATCGCTCCGTGTCATCGGTTGAACAGCAAAAGAATGTTCCCCATCGGTGGACTGAAGGAACGCATACATATGAAGACAACCACTAGGGTAATGGTCCGCATGCCTCACGACCGCATACGCAACCAATCGTCGTATGTGAAAAGCCCCTAACAGCATGGTATCCAAGGTTGAAATGAAACGGACTCAAGTAAAGTTCTCGTTACAGAAAAATATTCATCCGAAATCACACAGGTGTAATGCAGATTTCTCAATAACAAATGCGGCATTGTTTGTATCTGATGAATTAATATAGTTGTTTATCTAGCTGCTTTTCACTTGCTGGTTGCACCCATACCAGTATATTGGTTTATTCAATAGCTGAAAGAATAGAAATTATTGAAAATCTTTTCAGCAATAAAACTTGTGCAAGTAGAGCAGCTGCTATTTTCAATGAAGTGCCAAGAACATTTTGGAGTTGGTGGAAAAATTTAGAGAAACTAGCTCTGTTCAGAATAGGAAAAGAGACCATGTCCAAAGACCCATACGAAATGAGGAAATGCAAGCTGCGTTGCTTAGACAAGTAGTGATTGATCCTACTCTAAGTGCAAGAAAATTGGAAAAGGAAATTGGTGTGGTGGACGAGTTTTCAAAAAATACAAATTCCATCCATAAAGTGAAGATGGTCCAGGAATTGAATGAGGATGCCTTTGATCGCAGAGTGCACTTCTGTGAAATAATAAGTGAGCGACTCGCAAACAATCCTCACTTTCTCTACAATATTTGCTTCTCGAATGAATGTACTTTTTTTTGAATGGCTTTGTGAATCGTCATAACTGCTGGTTCTGGTCAAACTCTTTCGTGGAGTACATTTTTCTTACCAGGAAATCTGACGTGCGATACATTAAAGCCTTTTCGATTCAATTTCACTCGTCCTTTACGCAAGCTCAAACCTGGATTTTGCGAACACAAACTGACGAGCGCATTTTCATCCTGCTAAATGGCTTCTAAGGAAAACTGCCTCAAAGCGTTTGACGTATGCTGCACTCATTTTTCGCCACGTACTTTTTTTTCATAAAGTTTTGACTTTCGATGGAACCTCTTAATAGTGCGTAAAAAGAGTTTATGTCCACTTGATAAAATATCAGGGTTTTACTACACTCGGAAGCAAAATTAGCGGAACACTCGAAAATTTAACCAAATTCGAAGTTCGATATTTTTCCTAATTCTCAACCGATTTAGATGATTTGTTCGGCAAGTTATAGATCAACTCTTCTGCTTTGTAGAAATTATAGGAGAAAACAAAAAAAATTTGAAAAAATTTTATACGGTGGCAAAACTAAAAGTGTTTTTTTGTCAAAAATTCGTAACACCCTGTGGAATTTCGTGGTCCGAGTTGAAACGTACAATATCATGGTCTGTCAAGACACATCTTCCTACAGTAACGCCCTTCTTGTTTCATGCGTTTATCTCTATTTTTGCAAAATATATTTAATTTCAAGTGGAAAATCACCATTTTGGAGAAATTCCATTGAATCAAGAAATTGTCATTAAAATTCGTCTATCAATTTGGAATTTTCTTATTATCACTCAGGCGTGTCGAAATTGTCGTTTGCGATTTTTATGTTTGAATCGCATTAGTTATTGATGACAATTTGGTTAATTTGGTGAAAATTAGGAATTCATAGGAGATAACAGTCGGTAGGTATTAAAATACACAACCGAATTCTGGGACCATTGATAAAACTTTTCATTTACACATGTGCACACCTTTTTTCATCAAATATGAAATACAACACACGTTTTTTGTATATGACATTTTAAAGAATGAGAGTTCTCCATTCTTTGATTTGATACAAATTCGATCGGTTGCGGTGTTTTGTGATTCTTTTACTGTTTACGATTCGAAACGGTATTTTTCATTCAGAATGAGAGATTTACCACCAACCTCAGTAGCAAGGGCAGTTACATTGATCGAGGAAGGGCGCACCTACCGCTCAGTCGGTACCATGTTGGGTGTCTCGACGTCGGTTATCCATCGAATCTACCGACGTTACAGGGAAACTGGATTGTACGTGAGGAGGCGAGGGCAAGGAAGAAATCGGGCAACACGCGCTATACATGATCGTTTTATCGTCAATCAAACCATAAGAAATCCTCGTCTTACTGCTGTTCAGGCACGTAACCTTTTACAAGCAGTGAATAACATTAACGTCAGTGTGAGGACAGTCAGAAGACGATTAAATGAAGTTGGTCTGAGATCATACGCGCAAGCAAGAGCACCAAGACTCGATAGAGCCCATCGGGTAGCAAGATTGGCGTTTGCTAGGGAGCATGTAGCATGGACAATCAATCAGTGGAGACGAGTTTTATTTAGTGATGAGAGCCGATATTGTGTGAATTTCGTGGATGGTAGAGATAGAATATGGAGGCATCGAGGGGAACGGTACAATCAAGCGAACTTCGCAGGAACTGAGCAATACGGTGGAGGGTCAGTTATGATATGGGGTGGCATATGCTAGGGAGTACGAACAGAACTGGAGATTATTGGCAATGGATCACTTAATGCCCATCGGTATATAACAGAAATCTTGGAGCCCCAAGTTGTGCCTTTTGCTTCTTACATAGGGAAAATTTCCTTTTTATGCACGATAACGCGCGCCCTCATACTGCGCGCATAGTGATAGAATATCTAAATGAAGTTGGGATCCCACGAATGGACTGGCCGTCGCGGTCACCGGATTTAAACCCGATCGAACACGTTTGGGACATTCTTGGAAGAAAGGTTCAACAACGGAATCCAGGCAACGTTGGAGAGCTGACATTGGCTTTGGTGGAAGAGTGGGACAACATACCTCACCAGATGATAGACAACATCATTGGGAGTATGCGAAATCGTATGCGCGCTGTAATAAGAGCTCGGGGGAATCATACTCGCTACTAAAATCAGATGTTTTTTTTTGTGGGTCATCATGAACATTTTTCTCAACATGTTCATTTCATTTCACGAATGTATCGCCAGGATACACACCTGCTCTCAATTTTGGACAGGAATGATAATTATTATAGAGTGTCACACAAAAAAATTCAAAAATAAATGTGCAAAATCAACGATTTTTCCAGTGTACTTCGAGTTCTCCCGGAGCGTGAAATTGGCCAGTGAATTTCAAAAATTTTCAGTTCGTTAGATTTCCGCTTCTCTTATTTTGATTTTATTTTTTGGCTAACCTCCGATGTTATGCACCTACGCAAGATTAAAAATAAATTCTTGAAATTTGTGACTTTTCGCTTCAAATTGGATATCTCTTGTAAAAATAGAGATAAATGCATAAAACAAGAAGGGCGTTACTGTAGGAAGATGTGTCTTGACAGACCATGATATTGTACGTTTCAACTCGGACCACGAAATTCCACAGGGTGTTACGAATTTTTGACAAAAAGAAACACTTTTAGTTTTGCCCCCGTATAATTTTTTTTTGTTTTCTCTTATAATTTCTACAAAGCAGAAGAGTTGATCTATAACTTGTCGAACAAATCATCTAAACCGGTTGAGAATTAGGAAAAATATCGGATTTCGAATTTGGTTAAATTTTCGAGTGTTCCGCTAATTTTGCCTCCGAGTGTATTTAACAACTGAAAAAAATAAAGCCCTGTACGCTCTTACTCAACAGACTGTACTTATTGACTCGATGACGTCAACTTTTGGACAGATGGCATCAAAAGAACAAATTAATTTCATCAGAGATCAGGAAAAGATAATCTAAATCGACGTGTTCGCGTATTTTCCATAAAACTTTGAGACAACTCAATTATTAGGGTAAGTCCACACTGTATAAACCATATGTAACAGGTATAAATGTGAACAGGAAAATCCAACTCCCGACCGCTAATTCACAATCGAATTATCTGGTCATTTTGTTAGTTTGCGTTTCGAAGAACCTCAGATACTCTTAATAAGCGATTCCAATAAATCCTCATCTGATATTAATTGAGACTTATAACTTCATTCGTTCACGATTCAATTGTTTTATGAGGATGTGATTTGAATAAACAATTACGGAACGCTCGGAGTACTTGATGTCTGATTAATTCGTATCATTCGAATTCGATTAATATGCATTCGTGACATAAGGTCGTGACCCCTCTCGAGTATTCGATAATACAGTTTTAATTTGATTGTGTTATTAGGAGATTCTGGGAGAAATGTTCATCTACACCTGAGGACACCATTTTTGTGACAGAATGGTTCAGTTGATAAGGTTGAGGAATTGGAAACTTAGGATGTTAACCTACAGGGTGGACAAATTTCGATGTTTTTATTCGGCTGCTGAGTGTAATATTGACGTAAGAAAAAATGAAAGCCTTCTTCTCGATGCTTTTTTATACAGACAAAACTCTATGTCGAAAAAAATTTGGGATATCTTTATTTTTCGAGTAATTTCAAAATTCTCAAAATTTCAGAATGACTTTTATTGTCGATACCTCCATTGTTATTGAAGTTACGTATAAAATATTTTGTCATCATGTTATATATAATTCGCAGATACATAGGTTTTTTAAAAATCTCGAAGACTAGCACCCGATTATCCATTAGAGCACACCATCCATTAAACCCATATTGAACTTAATGTTGAATTTGTGAATTGTTGTGTAGATTGACATCACTCCAATAGTGTTCGTTATGGCGATTAAATATTCCATCACTTGTGATTCTCACTTCATCGACCCATATTACAATATGATAAAACTCCGTTTTTGACTTTTTTGCAGGAATAACCGGCAAAAACTCACTACTGTGTCCAAAAGAGAAGATAACATTTTTGCGCGCGCAAAACGATTTAAGGCAGTGCTCATTTTCAGATTGGTAGGACTGTCTTTGATATCTGTGCCAAAGTTCAAATCATAAAGGAATTGAATATAATCTTCGATATACGCCATAATCATTGATCAGAATTTAATCATATTTAATTAGTTTGGATGTAGCCAACATGTTTTCAAAACCCATATGAATCTCTCCGAAGAATTCATCAATAGTAAAGATAAAACTAATAGATGTAACAATACTAGAATTCACAAGTTGACCATATGGTTGAAAGGTCTACTCCAAACAGATTGTTGAGTGTCCTATATGTGACTATGAGTTCACCACGAAGTCGTCGATCTGCAAACAGTGGGAGATTCAGAAGACGAAGGCGATCCTCGTATGAAGGGCGAACAACTCCGAAGGGCATTCTCGAAACTCTCCGTTGAATAGATTTCAGCGGGTTTATATTGCCAAGCAGATGAGAATCCCAGACAGGACCAGCGAATTTCAAAATTGGTCTGATGTAGGTGGTGAGAAGGACGCGACAGGTATTGATGCTGCATTTCCCAAATACCTCCTCCATAAGATACGACGTTCTGGAAGCTCTTGTGCATACGGAATGGATGTGGTCAGACCAGCTGAGATTCTTTGATATTGTAACTCCTAAGTCGATATGGTTTTTGCATGATGGGATGGTCGTTCCGTTGATGCAGTAGGTAAGTCTGGGATTTTTTCCTACCAATATGTAGGATGACACATTTCTCGTGATTAAGAGGTATCAACCATGCCTAATACAGACCCTGAATAATTGTGAGAGCCTGTTGTAAAGTATGATGGTTTTGTAGTGGATCAGCGTAAATCTTTGTGTCATCTGCGTACATGAAAGGTGTAGAAGTGAGTAGACTAGGTAAGTCAGCCGTATAAATCAAAAATAGCAAAGGTCCCGACACGAATCCTTGCGGGACTCCGCTTGTAACTGGTTTGGGAGCAGAAAGAGAGTTACCAACGCGGTAGGAAGCCATGCTGGTTTTCGGGTATGATATTGTTATCGATTGTGAATTTAGGTATCTCAGATAGAATCATTCTCTCACAAATTTTCGAGACAATCGATACTTAACTTATGGGTCTGTAGATAAGAGGAGAAGTTTTAGTGCCTTTCTTGAATATTGGGGTAACTGAGGCACGCAACCACTGTGTCGGCAACAAAACTTGAACTTAAAGACTCGTTGAATATCACACTTTGAGGTGACGATAGAGACAAGCGCAACTCTTGAGGACGAAGACCGTGAGTCCGTTTGGACCAGGAGCCGAGGAAGTTTTCAAATCAAGCGAGTGCTTCTCGATGTCGTCAGCAGAAAATGAAATTGTGCTCAGTTCTACAGGGGATCTAGAAGAAGTTATACGTGGCAGCTGTCAGTATGGTTCAACGCTGAAGGATGAAGCAAAGCACTAGCGAAAACCTCAGCGGATTGTTCATGATCGTCGCATAGTTTCCCTTGTGAGTATCGAACAGATGGTATAGTGACCTTGGAATTAAGAGTGGAGCGCACAAATTTGAAGAACTTCTTTCGATTCGATGGATTGAGTAGCTTCTCCTGGTATATTCGCTTTTTTGAAGAAAGCGTGGAGCTCAGAACATTTGAGAGATTTCTGTGGTTTTGGTAGTCCTGTATGCGTTCACTACGAGTGTAACGCTGCCATAATGTGTTCTTGTGTCGAATCATTCTTTATACCTCATTATCGATCCACGGTTTTGATGGGTACTCTATGAAAGTCTTAGTATGTGTATGTTTTTCAGTGAGGGATTTGAGTATAGATGATTTTATTTGAAGCTGTGGACGCCAGCTTGTAGAGTTTGGACCAATAAAAATAGTCAAGGGTGCAGTTTATGTTTTTTAGAATTCTGTGAATACTACTGTGAGGTAAATCTCTGCTCTGCTATTGTCAATGCTGCACGTGGATTGACATTTAAATAAGCTAGAACGGCAATTTAATTGTCTTCATTGCTGACTACAGGCGATGAAAATGATGTCTTATTCTGGACCGTTCCAGTCGAAAGAAAATTTATAACGTACCTTCTGAATCTTTCATTTGTCATAGACGGAATAATGGGATATAATTCGTTAAATCTCCAACAAGTTCTATTCACATTCCGTCTGTCATCTCCATGAATTGAAAATAAGTTATGTATTTGCTCATTTGTGTAGCTAGCTATTCTGTTTGAATTAAAACAATAATAGTTTGTTATCTATGCTCAAGAGCCTGTCTATGCTCTGGAATATGTCTAAGTACGTGCAGAAATCTAAGCCTCCTTTGCCAACTTTACGTAGGTACGAAAAATTCGTTTGTTCGCCACAAGTTGAGAACTTGAAATTTCTGGTACAGGGGTATGTATGTTTCTTCGTTTCGAAATGTGGGGCAGAACAAAGAGCACTCTGTATAGTGACTGAGATTCAGTCGGATAAGAGTTATGTCCGCATGATTTCTTGTTTAAAAAACACCTTTCATTATTTTGGTAGCTCACGCCGTTTTCGACATATATCAATTTTTTCAAAAAGCAAAAAATGGATCATTTTCAAGTAAAACTAGGATATTTCATGAACGAAAGAAATTAGCCTTATGTGTTAGGTGTTTTTGTAATTGTAATAACAAGTGTTATCGAACCAGTCATCAATATACAGGGTGTTCTTTATTGAATATAAAATGTTGTGCATTTCCGGTATAACCGGAAGTGCCATTAAGGTGAGAATATTTCAGAAATAGAGTATGGGACCAGCTGAATCAACTATTAAAATGTTAGAACGATAGCATTATCAGTTCTTCATAAACGTCTTTTAGGCCACTCAACTTGGGATACCCTGTATAGGCCAGACTGGTCGTTCATTCAGAAAAATACGATAACCAGAGAAATGACGAATCTAGTTTCGCTTTAAATTGTATGGAAAATGGCCATCATTTTCCACCCAGAATCAACTTGAAATTATTCACAGAATACCTGATGACCGAAAGTTACATTTCTTAGAATTCATCGAAATGGTCAAACTCCGACAAACTCCACATAGAGATAATCTTCTGAACGACTTATTCATCCAAATTTAATAATTTTGTATAATACCTGTTATAAACATAAGTCGTTCATAACTTCTTGTTTGTACCCTCATTAATTCTGTATCTACCCATTAATACATTTATGTAATTTACCAATTAGTTTAGAAGATGGAGGATCAAGGTCAGCCCGAAGAAGACAGTAACGTACATCGACCACAAGAAGAGGAGATATCAGGAAACACCAAAGGAAATCACCGTAGAAGGACAACAAATCGAATGGAAGAAGAAAGCAAAATATCTAAATAACAAGAGCAATACACGGAAAACTATACCCCCTACTCAACGGAAGAAGCGAACTCACATTGGAGAACAAAATCAAGATAATCAAGGCAATAATCATCCCAGGAAAAAACATACGCAGGACAAATTTGTCATCTAGAGAACAGATTCGAGAAGAGGAAACAAGCAGCACACAACTCAGGAAGGAAATGGAAATCCAAGGAAGACCTCGAAAACAAGATCAACCAAATAATGGAACTACAACCGAGGACAACAGGAAAGAGCACATTCCTAGTACAATGAAAGAGGAAACAACAGGCTAGCATAGATGCACCACAACATAAAAGAAGGAGGATAACCAACCAGTAGAACCCCAGGACAAATCAAGGAAATGCAAAATAAACGAGATGAAAAGGAAAAGGATAAACATTCGACCCAAACGAAAATTCAAGGATCGCAGAGAGTTCAGTACTTGTTATTAGCTGAAGATGGTCGAGATACCGAAATTGCAATCTTGATTTTCAATAAACTCTTGTGGTGGTATAATACATAGTTTAATTTCTTATTATCATGACAAAGAAGGTATAACTTTTTCTCTTCAATTGAACATGCTGAAAGTCACTAGCTAATGTCTACGACGTAACAAATAACATGATAATTTAGACATTTACATGATCCATTCATTTTGTAATTGATAAAACAATGATTGCATATTCATATCTTGTGATCGTGATGAATAAAAATCAAACATTATTAACTACTAATTACCATAATTTCCCTTCAATTCCATTAATACTTGAACAATATCCACCAAAGGAGACAAAGGATTTTATGCATACTATAATGACTTTCTCGAAATATATTTTACAGAGGTATTCGAGATGCTTGTATTAAAATCCTGGGATTTACAGCAACTCATCAATCGGCAATAGAGCGCTTAGAACATTTGTTCTGTGCATTTCAGTGCTGACACAAGTGAAACCACATAATATTCAGGTTCTCTTTTCAACCGATTTTTAAGTGAGAAGTGATAGCAGTTAATGTTTGAAAGCAAGGAAAAATTATCGGTTGCCGAAAAGGTAAAATATTTTGAATACAGTATAAGCTCTATCCGTAAATATGTCGTGAATATGGAATGCTAAAATACACTCCCCACAAAAATTGTCGCATCACCCTACTTTCACGACGATACTATATAAACTTTTAGGTTGGTCATTCAAAAGTCGCTTGGTAACTTTCAGAAGTCTACAATAAGAAGATATCATTCAAAATAGATGAGTTTATAATGGAAAATATCAACAATTTTCGAGTTAATGAAAAATTAAAAAATTCTACCATTTTCAAACATTCGCGAAGAGACCAATCAAGTAGCATCTAATGGGTACTAATCATTTTCAAAATCGAGTGTTTCCTCCCCGGGCTCTAATTACTGCCAGTATACGTCTAGGAAGCCCCTCAAACAAATTTTGTAGGCATTCTACGTTTCTGAATTTGCCACCCCATGTTGTCCCAAACATGTTCTATGGAATTCAAGTCGGGACCATCTTAAAATATCTATTTCGGCATTTTGCAGAAATTCTGTAACTACTGTAGCTGCATGAGGCCGAGCATTATCATGCATATAAATGAAGGGTACAACATGTGGTTCAAGGATATCTGCGATGTATCTGGACGCTTTCATTCTTCCATTATTCACTAGAACTAACTCAGTTCGACCATAGAAAGAAATGCCTCCCCACACTATTACTGAGCCCCCTCCGAAGTTTTTGGTTTGCCGGATATTGCATTGCTGATACCGTTCCCCAGATCGTCTGTATACAGGCATGCGTCTATCATTTGATGAGAGAACCTGCATTCGTCGAAAAAGAGAACATTTGATCATTCTGGAATACCCCAATTTGCATGTTCCTTCGCAAACTGAAGTCTTGCAACTCGATGCAAACTAACAGTTTGGAATGAAATATGCACATTTCTGGAAAGTGCAAGTTCATTTTGTAGCATTCTAGCCGTACAGTGCCGAACTCTTAGTGCAGTTAAACGAAGCCAACGATCATTAACTGGTGTTGTTATCCGATTTCTTCCCTGTCCAGCCCTTCTTCCATGTTCCCCTGTTTCGTAAGACCGATGAATTGCTCTTGAAATAGTGCTTTGGTTAACATTCAATAAGTTAGCCACGTAACTTTGGCCTTGCCCCTCCTTTAGAAGTGTTATAATTCTTACCACTTCATGATCACTCAAATAGCAGCCATTACAATAAATTCAAAGATTCGAAAATCAACAAGAAACACAGAAAACTTGCATTAATTTAGCGTGAAAACTGAAGAGAAATTGAATGAATACTGATAGTCAAATAAACTCATTCTTGTTTCAGACGTGTTCGAGATCATATGGAAACAAATGTTACTACATTGATAAGATTTTTTTCCTCATATGTCCAAAAACATATGTTGTCAAAGAAACTGCGATCGAGCTGCTTAATCGATTGTAGAATTCAGAATACCAGATGATGCGACAATTTTTGTAATGTGTGTATTTTGGAATGGTTAATTATTTCTCGATGGAACATGACTTTTCCGGTCGATGTTTCTCAAAATTTGGAATACCCTCCATTTTTCATCTGAATTTCACTGGAATGCTTTTTCCGCATATAGGGAATACGTTGCTGGCTGACGAAATACAAAAAAATACAAAAAAAGAATTAGTTTTGACCATATTGATTATTCATTATCTTCAGGCTTAGGCAATGATTTAAAGAATTTCGTAATTTTTTCTTGCTTTGCAGTTTTTCAAAACGTTTTTCAATTCAGACTGATATTCAGCAGTGGCATGAGCAATTTGCCTCTTTAAAAAAAGACTTCGTTCCATAGACAGATCCATTTTCAAACAAAATTACAGAGCTCATTTGCCATTCTTGAACCTTCACTAATATTTTTCAAATTGAATGTCACGATGTGCTTGTTGAAGCCTCTTCTTCAATAGGATATTTCGTCCACGCAATATGAAGAACAAAGACACATTAAAAAATCAAATAGCGGAGAGTAATATGGTTAGGGCATGTATAAAGGGCAGGTGAAGGAGCAACAATATTTGCAATGCTGCAGTGAAACCGGGGACCAAGTAAAAGGCGAGGCCGACGAATCGAAATGACTGCAAAAAGTTAGAAAGGACTCACCATAACAGCAGTCACAAGATGGAGGAAAAAACATCGAACAGGAAATCATAGTGAGAAATAAGCAAACTGATGTAACTAGAGAAACAGTTGAATGCCTAGCCAGATCACCGGATTTGAGTCCTTTTAGATTTCTCCTTATGAGGTCACTTAAAATCGAGAGTTTGTGCTACGATTGGAAGACCTAAGGAGAAGAATCATCACCCAATGTAAACTTTTGACTCCAGAAATTCTTCAGAATAATAGAAGAAAATTCGAGAATCGTTTGTATCATTGCATGGAGGTACACTGTGACAAAAAAGTATCCGGAAATTTGAAATAAAATATTCCTCCATCTGAAACGATACACAATTCGTTTCTTCCAATCATCGAAAAATGTTTTATAGGCGCTTTCTTCTTTCATGATGCTTAGGGAATCAAATCTGGTTCCTCGGAGTGGCAATTTCAATCTGGAGAAAAAAAGTCACACGGAGTTAGATCAGGCAAATAAATCGGCTGCTCGATGGTATTTATCAAGTGTTTGGTCTCAAAGTCGTTAATAACCGTGGCTCTATGTGATGGTGCGATCTCGTCATGCAAAATCCACGAATTGTTTTGCCCCAAATTCGCCCGTTTACGGCAAATATTTTCACGCAAACGTCTCCAAATGGTTGAATAGAAATCTTTATTGACCGTTTGACCTTCCGGAACGAATTCATGATGAACCACATCACGAATATCGAAGAAAACAATCAGCATCTTCTTGATTTTCAAACGACTTTAGCGAGGTTTTTCGGTTTTGGCTCATTTTTTCCCACCCATTCCGAGGATTGTTGGTTCGTTGGTGTGTCGTATTCATAGACTCATGTCTCGTCACCATGAACGTGGGATCAGAATTCGCACGATCTAGAATGTCTGCAGCAACCTGCATCCAGTACTGTTTTTGAAGAAAATTCAGTTCTATGACCATGCCCAATTGATTCACCAGCGGTTTCACGAGAGATGTTGAGATCACGAGCTATCTCTCTAACACTGGCATGACGATTTTCGAGCACCATTTTCTTGATTTTTTTGGACGTTATTGACAGATGAAGAGATCGAAGGTCGTCCGGAACGAGGCAAATCTTCGACGATCACCGACGGTCTTTAAAGGCTTTGTACCATTCGTACACTTGGGTTTTCGATAAGACAGAGTCTCCATAAGCCTTTTCCAGCATTCGCAACGATTCAGCACAAGAAATTTCGTTCAAAACACAAAATTTGAGACAAACTCTTTGTTCAATATTTTTTCCGATGTAAAACTCGCAGAGTACCACTGAGGTCGACTGGTTTCATTAGCTGTCGTAAACAAACTAGTTGACAGATCGCACTCATGTGTGGCATAGTAATTAAGGACAGTCCTACCAACATACAGAAATTCAAAATACTTGAAAATACTCAACGCGGGCAATTTGAATGAAAATTTCCGAATACTTTTTCGTCACAGTGTAGGAGGGGTTCATTTCGAGCATTTAATTTGATTTTTGGTTTTGTACAAATTTCGTTGAAATACAAACTTCCGTTGTGTTTAAACTGTCTTTATCATATTGAATAATCATAAATTTTTGAATGGAAATTGAAAGACCCTTCAAAAGAAGTGTCACTCGATGAATAATCAAAAATTGACGTCTCTCAGCTTTTCCGGAAAAATCAATCCCACCAAAAACATTCTGAAAAAACTAGCCAAGTCTCGATGGAGCTGCTTGTTTATCTCTGAAAAGTAATGAAATCTAGACAAAGTGGTGCCAGGTTTAAGGTTCTTACTGCGATTTCTTTATTATTATAGTTAATGTTGTGTGACTTGGCCGATAAACTATCTTTATACGTTAGTGAGTAGGTACAAGTCAATTTTGTTTACACGTAATGTTATATCTGTTGTAACTACTTTTTTTTGTTAATCGAGATAATAGCCCATACTGGTATTGATAATTAGACGAAACTGTCTTATTTTAGGCTGTTGTTGATTGTGCAACACATGCATTCAGCATTGACAATGCTGACTTCTGCTCTCTCTTTTTGGAGCATCAAACCGGCCACCGATCTAACATAAAATAGACGTATCGACGGACTTCTATCAATGATTAGAAGTCCATCTGTACTGAATATATTTGTTTCAGGCTCGCCTATACATAAGTATTATTGAAATAAGCAGTTTTATCAAGCCTACAATTGACTGGTTCTTGGTAATGACCTGTTTCGTAAAAATATACCTGAAGGTATGAGTTTTTCTTTTCGTGAAGTTAGTTTTACCGAGGTGAGAGATGTTGTTAGGTCGCTAAAAAATAGTAAGTCTAAAGATTTTATGGCCTATCTTCTATGCTTCTCAAAAATAATATTAATTCGATTATATATCCACTTACAAAATTAATCAACAAATGTCTTGTTTCTGCAGTTTTTCCTAAGTGTCTGAAAATCGCAAAAACCGTTCCACTTTTCAAAAGAGGTGATGCAAATAGCGTTGAAAATTATCGACCAATTTCCCTTGTGCCCATATTTTCGAAATTAATAGAGAAAATTATGTCCAATCAGGTGTTAAAATATTTTGAAGCAAACTGTCTTTTCTCCCCTAATCAATATGGATTCAGAAAACAGCGTAGTAGTATTGATGCAGTGATTAGTTTATGAACAACACATGAAATGTATTGAAGCAGGTTCTTTTTCGCTTTCATTGTTTTTGGACCTTACAAAGGCCTTCGACTGTGTTTCTCATGCGGTTCTCCTGGGCAAGCTGGAGAAGTACAGGTTTGATGCAAGCAGTAGGAAACTAATCCAATCTTATTTAACTGATCGGCATCAGGTGGTGTGTACAGATGGTGGCTGATCGGATGAAAAGGAAGTAACAATTGGCGTTCCTCAGGGGACTATTATGGGACCTTCACTTTTTTAATATTCATTAACGATTTTCCTGATTATCTGACTAGATGCCTTACCATCCTGTTCGCTGATGACTCTGCTTTATCGGTCGGTTGTAGGGATCTGGAGCGTGCGAGTTCACATGGATACCCGACTCACTTGGTCTGTTCATATAGATCACTTAGATGCCAAATTGAGTAAAAATATTTTTGTTTTAAAAAATTCATCTCACTCAGTATCACCAAATGTCCTGAAAGTGGCTTATCATTCTCTATGTGAGTCGCATATGAAGTATGGTATTTTGGTATGGGGTAAATGTGGTGAATTTGACAGAATTTTTGGTATCCAACGTCGTGCTGTGAGAATTCTGGGTGGGCTGAGGTACAGGGATTGCTGTAGGGATGCTTATAGGACTTTATTTATCATGGAATGTCTGATCTATGCACATAATAATATTGAAAGTGCAATATTACATCGAGATAGGCACGCCCATAACACAAGATTTCGCGATGATGTGTGTGTTCCATACTGCAGGTTGAGTAAGTCACAGAATGACCCAGATTGTATTTCTTTTAAGTTTTATAATAAATTACCTGCAAGTGTCAGAAATTTGTCTGATAAAGGTTTTAATTATGCCTGAAAATTTTTTTCAGAGAAAACGTTTATTTTAGCACAAAAGATTTCCTAAATTCTAATGTCTGTAGTCAAATTTTAGAATTTTCAAAGTAATGGTTGAATCTTGATTTATTTTTATGATAACTCGTTCTTACTGTTGCCAAGCCCTCTCTTACTGATCGTTTTACTAAGTAAGATGTTTGTGAATTTTTTTCTCTATTTCTGGATAATGTTTGTAGGGAAATTTCAAGTAAGGTTTCAAGTTGTCTACTCATCTCAATGATTGAGTTAATTTTTATATATACCACTAATTCAATGACGACTGCAAATACACATGTATAAAGGCATAAAAGATTTCTTCTTCCATTTCAATTTCTATTTCTATTTCAATCATCGTTTTCCAAGTGGCAATTTTCCAACGTCAATAGGTAGCGGTTCTGGAGACAGATTGGTGCAATGGTGTCATGGAGCATCTGCTTTTGAACCCTTATGTACCCTTCAACGGCCAAGTTACACAACATCAACTATAATAATAATGAAATCGCTGTAAGGAACCTTAGACTTGGCACTACTTTGTCAAGATTTCATTACTTTTTAGAGATAAGCAAGCAGCTCCATCGAGACTTGGCTAGTTTCTTACAAAATGTTTTTGGTGGGATTTCACTTCTTTTTGTAGAAACGTGGGCATATTGATTTATTTCATCAGATTTTCTTATTTGACATTTTTTTCTTTTTAGTGGTAGTTTTTTCATTATTACAAATCTCTCTTTTCTTTTTTTCCGGTTCTAATTCTTGTGCATTAGTAACAGTTTTTCGTATGCCCATTCGCTATTTCTTTCTGTAAACTTGTAAGTATGAGTACAAAAGCCAGTCTAGTCTTATCGATCTATTTTTATTCATATGCTTATTAAAAGCAGAAGGGGAGGCATTCGCTCAGCAATGACTATGGGACGCTATAGACTAAATTGAATTAGAAGATGTGTCCCACTACGCTGGACAACGACAGTCGATTCTTTTCAGATGAGACCAGCTGAGGGTTCTTCATTAGATACTCCAGACCTTCGATTTTTGACATCAAATGAAGTGGCCCACCAAGTTGAATACATTTTGTAAAGGCGGTATGTCGATCTCTAATATTTTGGTTGAGCTCTTGTGTTTTCTAATCAGGGTCACCAAATACTCTAATCTCCGATTATCCTAGTTTCTATAGTTTTCCCTTTATGTTGCCATTAAACCCCAACTCTCTGTGTTTATGGGGAGTACTAGTTCTATTCTGATAATCATGAGTGAGTGTGTCATAAATGCGAAACTTGGCTTTTGCTTAACTTCGGAAGTAAATGACCTACAGACTTGAAATTCTGGATTTTAAGTATGTGATATAGCTCACTGGATGACGAGGTTCTCAAATAGCGGCTTGAATATGCGGCGAAATGGTTCCATCTTAAGATAGAAAGGGTGGCAATTTTCGTTGGTACACACTGTCAAGCCTAAGGCTATACGTTTTCTTCAATGAATCAATCAATTATTGAAAATAAGTAGGTTTCTAGCTCTCAAAAATCCACATCACGGTTAATCAGCATTGATATTATTCTGGAAAATATATTCAATCTCGAAAAGTATGAGAATAATGAAAGGAATATCTAAAAAGATTGGAGAGAAGCCAAAAATCTTATTGATAATAAATATAAATACATTTTATAGACGCGAACCGGACTGATTCGTGAATGGGATGGATCCTAGTCTGGGACGAAGGTATCTGCGAATTGTTAGATTCGCAAATTGTGTCTCTCGCTATTTATTTCTGGAACGAAATTCCATTTCAAAACAACTATTACGTCTAACTTACTTGTTAATTAAATAGAAATCTCCGCGGTCGGTTCAAAAAAACAGTTCATTGATTAATGTCTTCCTAACTTGTCTATTTATAATGTGTATTTCTATTTGAAACAAATTCCAAACCTCACCTATGAACACCAGTTAGTTTTACACTAGTGAATTGAGTAATAACAAGAATTTTCATTGAATTCGTGTGTGATTATAACGTTATAGTGTTTTTTCGAAAATATCGTTTGGAATTTTATAATTTACCGGTAAGAGTGATCACAGCATGTTTTGACGTGGAGGTGAAGAGGTAAAATTTTTCCTATTGTTCATGAAAAGTTGAAAACGGTAAAAAAAGATGATGTTTGTGTGGTAGTTCATTTTGAGAACATACAAGTTGTAGGGAGAAAGAATATACCATGTTCTATCGACTAAATTTTTTCATCAAACTACGTTGACTCTTATTCATTTATTTATTTATCGGTGCAACTACAAATCAACCTACTTAAGAGGTTTGAATTTGGGAGGCTTTTACTAGGTAAAATTCCATTATCAATAATAAAAACACATTACTTGTTTTTCTTATTACTTAAGAGGTTGTTAACGTAGAGTACAAAAAATTCAAAACAGGAAACAATACTTAAATAATAGGCATAAACAAAAAATTTAACTCAAATACTCCTTCAAAATTTTTATGAATTTGGACAGATTAACTCCACTATGCAAAAATTGGCGTGGAAGTTCATTGAGGGCTGTAATAGAGGAATAACTTGGAGATTTTTTCCTTTTTCTATTTTCATGGTTTTTACTGCTATAGTATCCCCACCACGTGTGAAATGATCGTGTACAGTAGATACAGAAGCCATCTTATACTTCGACTTCAAGAGAGCATGTTTCATTTTATAAATAGTTTTACACTTTTCTAGGACAATACGTCTCTCAATAGGAAGAATGCTCGTGTTATTATACAATGATGCTGTACTCCAATTGTCTGGCACAAACAGACAATTAGAGTCATTCAAAACATTCATTAACAAAATTCACGATAATATTAAATTCACGTTAGAGATAGAAACAGAGAACTACATTATTTTTCTGGATTTAACTATTACTAAAATTAACGGCAAACATGAAATTTTCTATTTTTCATAAGCCATCTCATACAGATATTACTATTCACAGCTCATATACACATCCTTATCCACATAAATTAGCAGCTGACAATAGTATGGTACATAGACTCATTAATATCCCAATGTCACAAAATAATTTCATAAATGAGATAAATATAATTAAACAAATAGCAGTCAATAACGGTTACAGTACAACTATGAATTCACGCAAAAAATTTCAAAAAGCAATCCAGGAAGTATTTCCGAATATAAAAAGTCTAAATTTAAATCATTCCTCTGGCATTATAATTTCAATATAGCATTCCGAACTGATAATTTTTAGGCCGACGTATCAAAAACCTCAAATCTAAAATTGATAAAAGTATTAAATCCGGTGTTTATAAACTGTCTTGTGGGGATTGTAATAAAATTTATATTGGTAGAACTTTCAGAAATTTCAAAGTTGGATTATCCGAGCACAAACGTAGTTATAATTATCATAAATCAGATTCCCATTATTCTAATCACTTACTCG
Source organism: Cryptolaemus montrouzieri (assembly GCA_013387265.2). Taxonomy (NCBI): domain Eukaryota; kingdom Metazoa; phylum Arthropoda; class Insecta; order Coleoptera; family Coccinellidae; genus Cryptolaemus; species Cryptolaemus montrouzieri. Next base: position 47,550,756 of record JABFTP020000042.1, read on the forward strand.
AATAAAACCATAACTTTAATGATAATTTCAAAATTTTACACAATGAAAATAACAGACAAAACCTCAATCTATTGGAAATTTTAGGGATCAACAAAGAAAAGAATTCAGGTAGGTTACTTGATAGTCAATTAGATCTAAATCCTTCTCCTTTACTCAATCTGTTCAATTCATAAAGTAAGCAACTCCGATGGGTTTCCAACATACCTCTTGTACCTATTGTAATATTAAGTAGAAAATAAGACTAATATATAAGGAATAACTCTGTTCATTAGTTTGTATCTATCTGATGAAGCCACAGTGTGGTGAAACCGGTCTCAGTTTTGTTAATACAGTGAAAATCTAAATACTTCAGTTTCATTTCATTGAAAATATGTATATCGATTGTCATCAAGTAACGACCTCCTCAAATTATTAAATTTTCATCTATGACAAGTTCAAGTTATTTGAAAGATGATACTCGCCTGATACTCCCATCATTTATTGTTATTCGAAAGCCATGTGCAGAGTTTTTCTAAGACAGAATCTTCCTCAAAAATGTAACATTTTGTCTTTAAATTTGCCTCTGATAAGTTTTCAACGAAGAGAAGATACAATAAAGGGCCCTAAACCGAACCTTGTGGCACCCCTGAATCACACACTTTTTTTGAACTTCTCACCCACCCACTAAGTTGCACAAACTGAGACCGATCGCACAGAAATGATTTGAAAGCTGGACCACGAATTCCCATTCTCTAGAGCTTTTTAAGGTCAACAAAATTTGCTAGATCATGTAATTTTTCTTCTAGTGAATTAATCATGCCTTCGACAATGTCAAACGCTGCACTACGAGTAGTGGTTTCCTGAAATCCGTATTGGTACATGAAAATGTTGAAAAACTCAACGAGACTGATTTTTTATAACTTTTGAGAATATAGAGGTCAAAGCTATAGGCCGATAGTTGCTTATCACTTCTCTTTTTCCATTTTTGAACAGCGGTATTACTTTTGCCACCTTAAATGAAGTTCGAAAATTTCCACTTCTCAGTGCATTAATGATATGCTCTAAAAGTTTCGTCTTAATCAAGGGAAATATTGTCAAAAGATCTATAGATGAGATGTTATCCTCATCGGTCGATGAACGATGAGTGATTCAATGAATAGGCATAATTGTCGATATTGGTATACACACAATGAAGACACTCATTCGCATTTGTTGGATGAATTAATAAATCCCAAGGTCACAGAAAGTTTTGGAAATTGATGAATCTCTCTATAATGTCTATTACATTTTGGCCTAAGTCATTCCAACCCCCCTGAACTGCTAATCGAAGCTCCTGTTCATGATGGAAGACGTTTTGACGCAGGAGATTTCTTTTTAGGTTGTCCCACACATGCTCGATGGGATTCGGATCTGGGCAGCAGGATGACCACGGTAGAAGATCGATATCATTCTCTTTAAGGACGTTCAAGACAACTCTTGCACGATGAGGAGGGGCATTATCTTGTTGGAAGAGTTGATTTTGACCCATTGTTTGGAAATACGGTACCACTACAGGTAAAACTATCTCATTTGCGTAAGAATTTCCCATGAGGTTGTTCTGTATGAAAACGAGGTCAATTCTTCCACCAAGGCGTATACCTCCCCAAAACATCACTGATCTGCCTCCCTGTCTAACAACCTCTCGAGCATGCTGGAGACGGTTTTGCTTTCCAGGTTCCCTCCATATTCGAATTCTTCCCGAATCGGGATAATAACTAAATCTAGATTCATCACTGAAGAGAACTGTGGCCCACCTCTCTTGATCCCAGTTTACGTGTTCTTGGCACCAAGCTCAACGAGCAGCGCGATTTCCATGGGTCAGTTGTGGAACTTTTAAAGGCCGTCTGGAGTGGAGTTGACCTTCGTGCAGTCGATTTCTCACAGTTTGGTTGAAAATTTGTACATTATGAACTCGTGATAGCTCTTGAGCTAATTGAGATGCTGTGGTAGTACGATCTCTTCTGGCTTGTAAAACTAAAAATCGATCTTGGGCGACTGTAGTAATCCTGAAACGACCTGTATGGCGTTCTTCTACGCTACCTGTTTCATTGAAACGCGACCATAAACGGTATATGACACTTGGGCTACTTCCCTGAACCCTGGATACTTCCCGTTGTGAGCTCCCACCTTGGAGCATGCCAACGGCTCGTAACATCTCTTCTCTAGTCAAATGTCATCTTTCCATGGTCGAATCACAAAACTTGAATCTTTTATTTGTGCTTACAACAGAAACAAAGTACCAACTAACTGATTTCAAACACTGAATACATGAAATGATTATAAAGCAGTCGCATCTGCTGCATTTTTAGTTTTTTATAAAAAAACTGAAATCTGTTGCGGCACTCTACATAATTTGGTGAGAAATTGATGCAGGTGTTCATTTTTAAAAAAAATCATCCATATTGATCGTTCTGGATACGATATATCGATATTCAGAAGTGTTTCATAGACTTTTTTGAGGTGTTTATATGAAGCTTTAATGTTTGTTAAGAATAATATCGAACTTTTTGTAAGGGAGAACATGGTTATGTGACAAGGTATAGAATGAATTTAAGAACTATCGGATATAACAGAGCATATCTCCAGAAAACTGTAAACTATATCATCACAAAAGTTTTCAATAAATTACCTTTACATATTAGGAACGAACACACAAAAGTATTTAAAGGATGTATTCAGGCGCTTTTGATTAGAAAAGCTTTCTTTAGCCTCCAGGAATTTTTCGACACAAGACTAGAAAGAAATCTATTTTCATATAACTAAAAACCACAAATACGGGTATTGTGTTTTGTTTGTGTACTTTTTTTTGTTTTTTTAAGATCTCTATCCTAGACTTAAACTGTTTGTATTGTGGTGTCCTTTGTTCTTGTTTGACATGTTCTACGCCTAAAAGGCACATTCTTGTTATAGCAAGATTTTGAACTGAAGAAGATTCAATAAATTTTGAACTAGATCAAGATTTTCACGTTCCATTTCAAATTTCCGGATACTTTTATCACAGTGTAAAGTTCAATTTTTTTTCAGATTTCCAACGACAGATCCACACAAGTGAACTTTTCAGTGAATCCAAGAAAGAATACTATCAGGAGTATAAGAAGATACCCAACATCAGAAGATATATACTGTCGAAGCAAGAACAGACAGATGCCTAATTTACCCAGTTGGGTAAGTTCCAAATCGATATAGATTCCATTCAATTCACTACGAGAGCGGAGAAATTAGTCAAATTCTATAATTAATTAAATGTTCTCAAAGGTCAGAAAGAAATTGCTGACACTCATTCTTCTGAAGATTAAAACGAAGTCATAATATAATAAATTTCGAAGATTTTATTTCGAGTTGTGATATAATAATATGTTGAAAAAGTATTTTTATCGAGTGAGTTAAATATCTGTACAAAAGAATTAAATTTTCATTTCGATTATAAACTGTCAACTACAACAAACGTCCATGACGATGACATTCGTGAACGACATTAAATTGATAATTTTCAAAAATTATTTCAGCAGAACTACAAGCAGAATACGTTACCGCGACCAAAGTCGCTCAATTTCTCCATCGATCCGTCGAGGTCGCCAGTGAAAATATATTCGATAAACGACAGTCCCATATCGAGAAAAACCGAGAGCAACGAAGGGAGCTTCAGTCCCATACCTCCAATCTCCAGAGAGAAAAACAACGTATATTCTTGTTCCTCTAGTACAATATCGAATTCAAAGAACGGATTCAAGAGTCTCAGTACACAAAAGGTGAGCTGTGAGAATTTTTGGTTTAATATCCTTTTTAACCTAACTTGTAACTTCATTGTCGGTAGGTCCGAATTTTCTGAAACCGATTCTCCAAATACGAAGGCACTTCTAACCAACATACCAATCAAATTTTGAACTGAAATGTAGATGTTTTGTAATTTTTTTTCTTTCGAAAGATCATTTGTAACTTATATACACATTCATTTTCTTTTCTTTGACACCATTGAGAGCTTCGTGCCTCAAAGTTTAAAAGGCCCTTAAAATATACTCTGTCAAAAATGAACCAGGAATTGATCATTTAAAAATCATTTAAAAAACGATTGTCAAACATTTTGTTGTTGCTAAGTTGGCACAACTATTTTCTATATTGACGCGGAATTTGAACGCGATCTGTCATTTATTTCATTCACAGTGCTCGATTTTGTCAGTAGGAAAGTGTATTTTTCAATTTTTACAACGGATAAAAATATTGTCTCAAATTTTTTATCGCAAATGGAATTTCTTATGACGAATCGCTGAAAATATTACAGAAGGATTACGCTGTAACGACTTTATCAAAAACACATATATATGAGTGTAATAGTGCCTTCATCATCGTCCGAGATGTGGTGACTGATTTGCCTCGCTCTGGTCGGTCATCTACATCTTTAACTGAAGTTAACATCTATGAGGTGAAGGAAATGGTAATTGCAAATCGTCCTTTAAGTTTGAGAGAGATAGGTGATGTACTTTCTGTCTCACGAATCAATTCGCATCATTTTAAACGATTGTTTGGGCATGAAACGCGGTGCCGATCGACCAAATACCTGACTTTTCTTCAAAACTTGAATCTTGTGAAGGTCGTTGAAGACATGCTAGAGCCAATCAATTCCGACCTTATATCAAACGCATTGTAAAGAGTGTAAGACATAGCTTTATGCGATGCAGAGATATCTGGGTATCGCCACACGTGGGAATTCAGAGAAGCTGATCTCGTTGCTAAGGAAGTCACGAAAGGAAATAAAACGATAACGAACCTACACCTAAAAGAAGACATGAAACCGCATCTGAAACAAAACCTCCGGAATAAATGTCAAGTGCACTGAAATCGTATCAGTTCCAATTTACACAATACGCAGCCAACCATTATGAATAGAAAAAGACTAAGTGCCACACGCAAAGATTGCATTATCATCCACAGACTCAGAATCGGACATACACGGTGTGATACCACCACATCCAGCTATGGATCCCGTAAATTGGTCACCTGTGTGACTAAGTTTCGGGATCTATCGGATGGTCCGGTTTCCAGGGTGGGAAGGATTGACAACGAAGCATGATGAGCTCCTCTGGTACAAAATCATCCGGAGTTAAAATAGTCTCCCATTCGGATCTCCGGGAGGGACAGTCTCAAGGGGGTAAGTCGAGCACTCTCCGGCGAATTCACTAATTCATTCACGTTCTAGAAAAGAAACCAAAGTCTTGATAGAGTTCTGCAATATCACAGGACTGGGGCACAACAACGTGAATGTCGATGCAATCCACCAGCATTTGCAGAACGCACAACACCATGTGCTGGCCCTAACCGAAACCCAAATAAGTCAAACAACCGACACAACGTATTTACGTTTTAATGGGTATAAGTTACGTACGAGATTTAGGTTTAAAGGGGCCTCTGTGTTTTCGCCAGATCGAATGTAACATGCCAGAGCCAGGACACGATGGAGGCCGACGCTTTCGACCTTGTGTGGTTTAAAATCTGTTTGCAGGATAAAACACTATTCTCATGCTGTCTATATCATTCGCCAAACGATATTCATTTCCTAGACTGTTCCAGTATTTAGGTGATAAGGTGAATTTGATTCACATCATCCGGCAGCTGAGGTCATTCTACTGGGTGACTTCGCCACTTCAATAGAACAGAGGAAGCTGAAAGACAGGATGAAACTTTCGCAATCAGCCATAATCTAACGCAGCTAGTCGACGAACCGACAATAATACCTGATCACCCAACCGACTTCCCGAATTCCTTGGATCTCTTTTTGATTTCAGATCCATATGATTTTGGAATGGAGGTCTTCGCACCGCTAGGCAACTCAGGCCACAACCTTATTGTGCTGCAGCTAAACCAGAAACCTGAACCACCGAGCCGCATTTGGCACTATAACCGTGCTGATTAGGATGAGCTACGTGAATTATTTTCGTGCTTGCCATTCAGTGATGTTTGCCTTTCAGATCCTGACATCAATGACAACTGAATCTGTTACAGAAATCATTCATACAAAAACAGATCTCTACTTCCCTCATTCTATGAAAAGAACAACAGCACAAAAACCATGGTTCAACAAAGACTGCGAAAGAGCCTCTGCAGCCAAGAGCTAAGCTTACAAGTCATGGAAGATGAATCCAACAGAGGATCAAGAACAACCTTCGTACGAATACGGAACGTATGCAACCTGACAACTGCAAGAGCAAAGGCCAATTTCAACGAAGGGTTAACTAATAAATTCCTTGAACAGGCAAGCGGGACTAGACAGTTCTGGTCTATGGCGGGGACTGTCAGTGCCAATTTCTACAAATCGGCGTATCCGCCTCGGAAGTATAGCATCATCTTCGAAAGAGAAAGCCGATTTCTTTGCTCTCTTGTTCTCAAAAATTCTGTGCTAGATTCATCTAAAGCAATACAACCGAACATTCTACCTACAAATTCTTCAATGGCAGAAACAAGTCCAGAGTCCGCACTAAGAGACGGGCTCTCGAGCAGCTGAACTGCAAGAAGGCAGTTGGTCTAGACGAAATACCGCCAATCGTCCTGAGAAAGTGTGCTCCCGAACTGGCACCCATTCTCAACCGTCTGTTTCAGATTTCTTATGAAAGCCAGACTTTTCCGAGTAGCTGGAAAATAGCGAGAGTTCAACCGATTCCAAAGAAAGGAAAAAAGTCCTCACCCCAAAACTACCGCCCTGTAGCACTTCTTCCCATTATGTCCAAAGTGATGGAGAGAGTCATAAAAGAGTTGCAGGGAATTATTTACGACCGTCAGTATGGTTTCGCAGGCACAAATCGATAATCTCGACGTCAATGCACATCAACCTCGACATGGGGAATCTCCAATAGCCCTCGACATTTCTCGATAGGGCATGCAGCCTTGTTGAATAAACTTGTTGCATATGGGCTTCCCGAAAAATTGCGGGGTTGGATAAGTAGCTTTCTTTCGAATAGATCAATACAACTTGTGGTCGTCGGTATAACATCTGATTGTCTTCAGTTGCAAGCAGGAGTACCTCTTTCGCAAACCTTGTTTCTAGTTGCAGATAAACGATCTCCTGTCATCTACAGAGAACAATATCTTCGGTTTTGCAGACGATTGTACCCTGGTGTCGTCTTTCAGTCGTCTGCGGTCGATTATAGCTGCGGAATCTCAGCGTCAGAGATGTCAACAAATTAATAACTTAATCTCTGACTTACAGAGGATATCTAAGTGGAGTAAGTCGAACCTGGTGAGCTTCAACGCGAGCAAGGCGCAAGCAACTACGATTTCTAGAAAGGTCCCTGCTGGAGAACCTCCTCTAACGATGCAAGGCTGAACAAATTACATCTAAAGATTCAATTCACCTTCTGGGAATAACGATCAACTCCGGGTTTTGCTGACAGGAACATGTATCAGCAATAGCTAAGTCAGCATCAGCTGAACTTAGTTTTCTTTTCAGAGCCAAGCGGTACTTCACGTTATCTCAGCTGTTGTTTCTATATAAGGCGCAGATTCGACCTGCTTTGGAATATTGTTCACATGTATGGAGATCTGCACCCCAACATTCGTTGCAAATGTTGAATAGTGTGCAAAAACGGGCTGTGCGCCTCATCGACCACCCGGAGATCACCCGCGATCACCAACCGCTGGCTCTCGGAAGACAAGTTGCTGACCTTTCTCTGTTTCACAGATATTTCCACGGAAGATGCTCCAAGGAGCTGAAGTACCTTGTTCCGGGAAAACTAGGCTGATTAGGAGTTCTCATCGTTCATTTAACGACCCCTCGAACCTCTCTCTATAAGAATTCCTTTGTTTGCAGGGCCGGTGAACTGTGGAACTAGCTTCCATCCAACATCTTCCCAATATCCTATAATTTTGCTCTCTTCAAGAAGCCAGTAAACAGACACCTCAATTCTTCCCAGGCGCCCAGTGATGTGGTGTAACAAGTACGCCTATTCCTGGGAAGCTCGCATAAAAAAACAAGCCTCACGCGTGGATACCTCATGTGTTCAGGAGAAACTCCACAATGCGACACCTGCAATAGAGCCTTTCTCACTGCCTCACATATTCTTATTGAATGTACCAAATACTAAGAGGCGAGATCCAATGCTGCACAACCTCTTCGACATCTTTTTCCAAGACGAACAACACCGCAACCTCAGTTTCTGAAATCTATATAATCAGATATAAACTTTTTATATATCAATTAATCTTGTTTAATTGTATCATATTGTACCTGTGTCAATAATCTTAAATGCTGAAACACGTTAACTTCAATAAAAAAGCAAATAATTAAAGTGCTCAGAAGAACCCAAACTTCTTGAGAACGATTGGAGCTTGTGACGAGACGTGGTGTTTTCAGTATAAACCCAAACCAAAGCGGCAAAGTGCTGAATGGGTCATGAAGCGATTGCTGACAAAGATTTGTCGTATTCGGCCAGAGTAGTACTAATAGGAAACGGCAGTTGGACTCCCTTGTACGATAATGCCCCATCACATCGTTCGAGAGGTGTAACTGAATTTTTGATCAAAATCAAATTATTGCCTCGCAACATTCACCCTATTCACCTGATCTGGGTTCGTGCGACTACTATCTGTTCCCTAAGCTGCATTTGACGATGAAAGGAAAGCTACACGATTCGATTGAGGCCATTGAAAGTGTGGTGACCAACGCGCTAAAGATCATTCCAAAAAAGGAGATAGCAAAAGTCATTTGACATGCTGTTGAAGCGTCAAATTCGTGTATCAATGCAGAAGGCGAATACATTGATTAATAAAAATGATTGGTATCAAAATTAATACTGGTTGTTTCTATTTTCTAAATATTCGGTTACTTTTGGTATGGAGCGTGTATGTAGAATATTAAAATAGTTTTACCTAACTTTGATAGCTATCGAGAATTTGGCACACGCCGAAACCCAAGAAAATCTTGAATAACTCTGAAAGAAAAAAAGGTAGCTGTCATCTGTTTTCACCAATGAATTTTCTTCTGAAATCGAGTACGGAGATGATAGTCATTTTTTCCTATTTACAGTATTTCGCATAACTACCGTACTAAAACATAGTAAATGGTATAACCTGTACTTATCTGTTTCTGGTTTCAACAAATACAACCTGTAGGTTGAAACACTATGAATTTTTCAAACGGAAAAGATGAAGTGACAATATATTATTATTTCAGTTGATTACCAATCAGATCGACGAAGAGAGCAGCGGGTGTAGTTGTAAATGTTCGTGTAAAGGATCGATAGAACTTCATCCGTCACCAATGGTTCATTACAATGAAAGGCAGAGTTTGTCGTGGAGACGACTACACATGTCGAGGGCGAAATTGAAAGCTACTTCGGCGACATCAGAATTACTTTCAGGATTTGCAATGGTAGCTATGGTAGGTGTATTTTTCTAAAATATCGATAGATATCTAAAAGTATTGGGACTTACAAATATCGAATCCGATAATATTTCAGCTAGTACCAACCTTTAAGAGGAACGTGTCAGAATGTCACTACACTTCGTTCAGTAGTTTTTGACATATTGATTAAAATTCGCCAAAATGAAAAGTACACTCCCCACAAAAATTGTCGCATCACCCTAGTTTTACGACAATACTATATAAACTTTTAGGTTGGTCATTCAAGAGTCGCTTGGTAACTTTCAGAAGTGTAAAATAAGAAGATATCATTCAAAACAGATGAGTTTATGATGGAAAATATCAACAATTCTCGAGTTAATGAAAAATTGAAGAACTCTATCATCTTCAATCATTCGCGAAGAGACCAATCAACTAGCATTGAATGGTTACTAATCATTTTCAAAATCGAGTGTTTCCTCCCCGGGCCCTAATTACTGCCAGTATACGTCTCGAAAGCCCCTCAAATCAATTTTGGATGTACTCTTGAGTCACTGAGTTCCAAATTTCAGAAAGCAGATTTTCTAGTTGTTGGAGTGTTCTACAAGGTATCCTACGTTGCTGAATTTGCCACCCCATGTTGTCCCAAACATAATCTATGGGATTCAAGTCGGGACTTCTGGCTGGCCATCTTGAAATATTAATTTCGCCATTTTGCAGAAATTCTGTAACTACTCTAGCTGCATGAAGCCGAGCATTATCATGCATATAAATGAAGTTTTCGCCAATCAATGGGCCAAAGGGTACAACATGGGGTTCAAGGATATCTGCAATATATCTGGCCGCATTATTCACTAGGACTAACTCAGTTCGATGATGGAAAGAAATGCCTCCCCACACCATTACTGAGCCCCCTCCGAATATGTTCCCTCGAAAACTGAAGTCTTGCGACTTGATGTTCTCTGGTGAGACGCGGGCAGTGTAGAAGCCACCCTTGGTCTGATATCGTCTTCTCTGAGCCTGTTCCTAACAGTTTGCAATGAAATATGCACATTTCTGGAAAGTGCAAGTTCATTTTGTAGCATTCTAGTCGTACAGTGCCGAACTCTCAGTGCAGTTAAACGAAGCCAACGATCATCAACTGGTGTTGTTATCCGATTTCTTCCTTGTCCGGCCCTTCTTCCATATTCCCCTGTTTCGTGGTACCGATTAATTGCTCTTGAAATAGTGCTTTGGTTAACATTTAACAAGTTAGCCGAGTAACGTTGGCTTCGCCCCTCCTATAGAAGTGTTACAATTCTTACCACTTCATGATCACTCAAATAGCGTCCAGGACGTTCAGCAGCCATTACAATAAATTCAAAGATTCGAAAATCAACAAGAAACACAGAAAACTTGCATTAATTTAGCGTGAAAACTGAAGAGAAATTGAATGAATACAGATAGTCAAATAAACTCATTCTTGTTTCAGACGTGTTTGAGATCATATGGAAACAAATGTTACTACATAGATAAGATTTTTTCCCCCTCGTATGTCCAAAAACAAATGTTGACAAAGAAACTGTGATCAAGCTGCTTAATCGATTGTGGAATTCAGAATACCAGGTGATGCGACAATTTTTGTGGTGTGTGTATTTGCAACTAATGGAAGATTACTTCGTTGATATATATTAGAATATTTCCTATTATGTTTAGATCTCATGTAAGGTTGTATTTCATTTTCATTTTGCATGTTTGTTTTTTATACATCTAAAATGGATGGAAATCAAGCGAAAGTAGGAACTTCCACTTCATAAGGAACATACTTTTCTTTATTTATGTTCGATGTAAAATTTCATGCTTTTTAACCCATTCGATCCCATTGTACTCAAATGGGAACAGTTTATGAATAATATTACAGGTTGGGACGTAATGGAAGGGCGTTTTTGAAATAGGAATAACTCAGCTGTTTTTTAACGTAGAACATTTTTAATTACGTAAAATAAAAGATTAAATGGTACCATTTAGTGTAGAAAAAATGAAGACTCTGAAAATAACATCAGGTAGATGACGTTCGTGTTCCGTAATGCATTGCTGTAGTCGATTCTCCAAGTTCTGCATCACCCGCTCTAGGAATCGGTGTCGATTGCCCTAATTTCTCTTGTGATGGCTTCTTTTAACTCTTTAACTCGAAGTTTATTGACGTAGACCTTAGCCTTTAGGTTTACCCACAAAAAATAATCACAAGCAGTGAGATCCAGGGAACGAAGGGGCCACGGCACATCTCGGAAAATGCGACGTCCAACTTCCATTGAGGCTCTAGCTGTATGTGACACCATCATGTTGGAACCAAAAAATTTCTTCTGTTCATTCTTCGTCGTCGCAATTATGGGATAAAAAAGTTACGAAATTCCTTCTCTCATCCTCGAAGAAATACGATCCAATCACCCCAAGACTTTCTCATTGTGATGTAGGGATTGATGCAGTTCGCTGGGATTTTCTGCTGCCCAATATTGGCAGTTCTGTTTATTAATCGAACCGCTCAAATGAAAATGCGCCTCATCACTCATCATTATCACTGGTTCATTTTCTTCAGCGATAATCATTATTTGAATTATCTCGGAGACTGGTGGCGTTGTGCAAAATCTCCTTCATTCAGGTACTGGACAACCATGAGCTTATAGGGTTTTTCGGACCGAGCGCCCTGGGCTTTGAATTACAGCTTGTCTCCTCTTTCCACGGAAACTGGTGTCCTTACACTTCGGGGACGACCTTGAGGTTTCGGATTCATTGCTGATGCAGTCGTTCTGACATTGTGTACACATCGGATAATGGTGTCACGTTTCGAAACTGAAGCGTTATGACCAATGTTGAATTGCTGCACGACAATAGCAGACTCTCCCGATTTTAAATACTCTGCGAACGCACGGTGCTATATTGTTCAGATAACCATTGTGAACTAAATGGTAACTCCTCCTGAGTCGAATGACCTCAGTCACTTCCCTCTACTCACTCACCGTTACGTGTATTACCCGTTCCAAAAACCTTCGATTATGCCCCACTCTGTACTAGACATCTAGTTGTCAAATTCGATACCAAATCAATATAAAGTACTTCTGAGATACATACTGAGATAACTTGTGCGTTCATACAAAAGATGGCTTCATTTAATTTTTCGGAAAACAGGGAAACTTGGGATTCCCAAATGTTAGATATTGTTATGTAAGTTAGAGTTGACTGTGTTTATTGTTTATTTATAGTTTTTGTTCTGAGGTTGTAAACTTTTTCTCAGTTATGTAGAACAATACTATATGTAAATAAATAGAAATTAATTTTATTTTTTCATAATGTTTTTGCTCGTATTTTGCTGCTGTTCTCGTTTAATGACAATGGATTTTTGTGGGGTTAAACGATTGAACTGTTAAATTCGAATTCAATTCATTGTAGAGTCAGTTTATAATTGATTCTGATGAATTTGGTGGGGTACTGCATCTTTTTTTCTTTTTTATGGAAAGCGCTTCAAAAGGTTTGAAACAGCACAGTAATCACAATAATCATACGCGATGTTATAATACTCCCTGAAGTAGATCAACTAACGGATGAAGAGGATATACATGAAAATTAATGCGATCCTTCTGTCCTACCCCAAAATGTACCAGGGAAAAGGCAGCGACGATGAAGACAATATTTCCCTTTCAGAACGAATAAAACAAAACAAAAACTCGAATCTTATCCATCTAAAAAAAAGAAAATAACTCAAAATGTTCAACCAATCTGTACTGAGAATACAATTGACCTTAGTATGAATGAAACGCATGGTTATATCAAGCTTCTAGATATTCTAAAATGTCAATTGAAAAACGAAACTCCGGAAAAGATGATAGATGAAGATTATTTTAAATTTTATAGCAGAACAATCACAATTACGTGCAACTCAGAAAAAGAATGTTACTGCACAAGTTATTAAGTTTTTTGTCGGAATATTGCTCTTTAGTGAATACCATAGGCTACCTTAGGAACGTTTGCTTTTGAAGTTTAGATGAGTATCTATCGATACCATTAGTGTCCAAAGCTATGTCAAGAAATCGCTTTCAGGAAATAAATGAATTCTTGCTTTTTGCTGATAATTCAAAACTGGATAGAAATGCAAAATGTAGAAAATTAGACCTTTTATGGAAATTTTGATTAGAAACTTTCAACAGTGGGGAAAAGTTCATTCTTAATTGTCTGTAGACGAAGCAATGATCAAAGATTTTGGTCGTCTTTCTGCAAAAACAATTTATTAGAAGAAAGCCAGTGCGATTTGATTTTGAAGACCGGATGTTTCGCAGCTTCACTGGATATTATAAATTTGAAACGTACTGCGGTTGCAAACCATCTACTGTATTGAAAAGTTTATTAGCTCTTCGCTCTAGAGTCGTTTTGGAACCATTAGAATGTGTATCTGATTCGTCAGATCACATTATATTTTTCGATAATTATTGTACCAGCCCTGACCTTCCAAAAACACTGAGAGAAAGAGGTTTTAAGGCTACAGGGACCATTAGGGATGATCTCCTCAAAAAGTGATGATCTTCAATCAAAAAGCAAAAGATTCTTCTATTTTCCAAATACAATATTTTCATGGGAGTATATCGTATCTTCTCAAAGTGTTAACAACTATAGAATATCTATTCGGGGAAAAATGCTGGTGATCTCTTTCCACACATATGGTCAACGTGGCTGTCGTCAATGCTTGGAAAATTCATACAATTGTTTGTGAAGATAAAGCCGATTTGTCGTCATACTCCAGGAGCAGACCTTCTACTTTTACACTCAAGAGTATTATAAAGGGTATCAGCAGGTTTCATTTTCAATTCCTAATAAAACGCCATTTTTTTGAAAAAAGTAGTGATATTTTTATTTCAATGCAAAGTACAAACTCTGAAGTTGATAATGAAACACTATATCTGATAAGTTTCGACCTCGGGCATTTCTATAAATGGTCATTTTTTTAGGGAAATTTTTCATTTCATTTTCATATGATTGCGGTGGTATTTCACGTAACAGCTCGTCTATTGTCTTTGAGCATTGGTGTAGACCTTATCTTTGACACAGCCTCAAAGAAAAAAGTCCAATGGTGTTAAATCGCTTGATTTAGGGGGCCAATTCACGTTTCCATTGCGAGAAATCACACGTTCAGGAAATGGTTGTTGTAATAGAGCCATTGTTTCACCAGCTGTGTAATACGTAGCGCCATCCTGTTGAAAGTAAACACCCTGCAAGCAAAGAGCATCCACTTCGGGCCAAAAAAAAACAATCGACATCGTTCTGTAACGGTTTCCATTCAGTACAACGTTTGTGCCTGCCTCAATTTCGAGAAAATGTGGCCCGATAATACCTTCTCGCCTAAAACCTCACCAAACAGTCACTTGATTTGGATGAAGAGGCTGTTCGAGTATTTCTTTTAAGTTTTCGGTTCCCCAAATGTGGCAGTTTTGTTTACTGACATACTCAGACAGTTGAAAATGGGCCTCATTACTCATAATAATTCAGTTCAAGAAAGCAGGATCCCGAGTTTGTATTTTCAGCGCCCAATCAGCAGATATACGGCGTTGTTCGTGGTCAGTTTGCTTCAATTCTTGTGTTAACTGCACATTATAGGGATGGAGATGCAGATAAAGATGCAAATTACGGTGCAAAATGGTTAGAAAATGCCTAATGCCTGTGATCGTCTCGAAATTGACCAATTTGACTTTTGAGCCATACTATCAGCTACAGCAGCAATATTTTAAGCTGACCTGGCCAGATGAACACGTGTCCGATGCTGCATATCACCAACTTCACTACAGATGGACGAGTAGGTGCTTGATGATGACCAAAACAGTACGAACTTTTCGAGTGTTCGAAAAATTTTCAACGTTTTGTAGTGAATTTTCACAATTTCGAAGCAAGAAGAAAGCGGTTTTTCCAGTAAAAATAGAAGAACCATTACGATTTGTGATTTTAAAGCACATTGGAGATGTGTCAAATGTAATGTCACCTTATGCTTAAAACGAAACTCTTTTGAAATATGTCACACGTTTTATAAGCAGGACTTGTCGTTACGACTCCTAAATGTCTCAGTAAACCCAAATGAGTCCACCAATGTTTTGTTAAAATAGCTTGAAAAAAAATTTTGGGTAAAGTAAAGATTTCATGTTAGTTAAGGTTAGATTTCATTTCCATTTTCATTTGACGCCTTCGTATTTTCATACATCTGAAAATGTATGGGAACCACGCGAAATAACAAACTTCCACTTCATAAAAAACATACGTTCCTTCACTTATGTTTGATATATATTATCTTGCTTTTCTATAAACTAAAATTTGCTTTTCAGGTCGAACTTCAAATAAACGAGCCGACAGACGTGCCCGAGTGGTTGTTCGTGATATTCGCTGTATGTACTACGATTCTCGTCTCGGTGCATATTTTTGCATTGATGATCTCCACTTACATATTGCCCAACATAGACGCCATTGCGAAAATGGAGATATGCGAATGGGTGTCGGAAAGTCCGCACGAGAGGATGAGAGGCTTTATAGAGATTGCTTGGGCTTTTTCAACAGTATTAGGTTGGTAAAATTGTGAGCGGCACAATAATTTATTGGATAAAGACGTAGAGTAATAAATGCTTATTGAGTATGCAAATCCCTTGGAAATGTGGTACGTGTGAAATTCAATGTAGTTTCCATGATTTTGTAATGCGGCACGCGCCGATTTTTTACCGGATTTTTGATAGAAACCCTAGTAAAAATATCCAGGAATAACCCACCTACCTGACTACGATCTTCTCTGCATTTTTTGTTGCTTGCGAATATTGCTATCCTCGCTTTAAATAAAATGTTTATTACACTATACGTCTAAAATTTGTAGTCAGTATTGTAGACGTATAATATGTCTTTTAGAGTTTTCTTCAAAAATAAAATTGAATTGATAGTTACGTTTACCAAAAATCATTACTTCATGAATTTCATGTATATTCAACTCACGCTCAATTCTATACCTTAAAATATATAATAATTAAATATTGTTTATGATATTTCAAATAACTCAATAATTTTAGTAAACTCTGGAGATGAACACCTATTCTATATTATAGTAGACTCAAGCTAAATTTTCCACATGACTCTTAACATTATCCGACAGAATGTTAAACAATGTTTGAAAATAATTTCATGACTTTATAATACGTCTATATTCTGTATTCAATATCTTTCAACACTGAAATTATAAAATCGAAATAATTCTTGTCAGAATGCTCATATTGAAGAATTTTATTCAAGGAACAATTCAATTCAACCTTCCGTAGAATGTTAAATATCCCCCCTTGAAGAAGCTGGTTTCCCGATCCACCCTTCATAATCACCGTCAACCAGGGCCACACAAACAGTGGTACAGCGCACTCGGATGTCATGAATAGGAGCAATGGACTGCAGTTTCGGTCTCATTTGACCTCGTCAGCATTGCACACCCTTTCACAACATCAGGCGACACTGCCACCTATTCATCTCAATTCGTTGGAGCGCCAATAAACATGTTTATATTATTGCGCCCTCCAACGAGACAGAGACCGCCTCGCCATTGACACCGGGAAACCGTGATAACAAAGGGTAGATAAGCAGGAAAACTTCAAGCAGTCACACTAGTTCGACTATTCCCCGCAACGCTACACACTGTGTCAGCTAGGAAGTGGTCTGTCGAAGGACTGACGCTCCTCGTTTCTTTCTAGTTGTCAACCAGGTATGCACAAAAACTCTAAAAATTACTATCGCAATGTGTAGACTCATTGAAGAATTTTTATTCAAAGAACAATATTCAACCTTCCGTAAAATGTTAGATAGGTTTTTGTCATTCCAAGTGTTCTGAATCGAGAACCCTTGATCAACCCAAGCTTCATCCAGATAAAAAATTTTCTTACTTTGAGCACGATATTTTTAATTGCTCTTAAATAATTTCTTCTTCAGCAAACACTTTCTCATTCATCTTGTTGTGCTTTTCCGATGAGAAAATCAATTCATGTAAAACTTGCAACAATTTGTTTTTTGATATTGAAGGCAAGTCAAGATTTCCTATGACCACAGTGTGTATTTTTTCCACAGTGGGAGTTTCTTTCCGAAAATAAAAAGAATGCAGTTTTTCGAATAGTATTCCTGAAGTTTTCATTATTAACCATTCGGGGTCTTCCTGGAGAAGTTTCACTTCAATCCATTTTCAGATTTTCTTTCCTCGAGAAGCTTGTATATTGTGGACTGTCTATGTATATTTTTAGCACGTTCAACAGGGTAAAATTAGAAAACTTTTCCATCATTTGTGAAATGAACCAAACACTTTCACCAACTACTAACGGATGCATACAAATGATAAATTAATGGCACCCTTATGATCATCCTGTCACCTAAAGATTTATTACTCTACGGCTTTACCAAATCGACTATAGTTGAAAATTTCCGTGAAAAACGCCCGAAACTATTGCTCCTACAATTGTTCTTCGATTTCAATGAATCAAAAACAGAATTGCATCTTGAATGATATTCTAAAGGTCACTTTCATTAGTTTGTCACTTCTGGAAATACAGGAAATTGATCTTCACTAAGACTTTTTAAATGGTAACCCCATTTTTTGACTATTTATTCAATTTAAGTACCTTCTGCGAAAAAAGATCTAACCTAACCTCACATTTCCATTGAATCGATGTAATTCGTAGTATGGTCTTATTAAGTTTGTGATGAAAATTTTTTGTCCTAGAAAAAGCTGTGGTTATTATTTCAATTTTAATAACTCACACCATTTCGTATTTTTGAGTAAAATAAAACAATAGCAAATATTCGGTGAAATTTATTATGATGGAATTAGGCATTCCCCAAACAACCCTGTTTATACATTTTGACCGAAGTGTTATGCCTTACGGAGGTTCATTCGAGGTTTGTACCACACAAACTCATCGACTACCATTAATTTAATAGAATTGAACATAGCAAAGACATCATCGGAAGGACCCAAACTTTTTGGAAACTATTGTGACTGATGACGAGATGTAATGGTTTCAGTACGAGCCCGAAACAAAGCGACAAAGTGCTAAATGGAGAGCGCTGGATGAAGGAAAAACCGAAAAGAGTTGATTGGAGAAGCCAAAAGTGAACTTTAGGCTGATTTTTTTACGATTATGATGGTATTTTTTACAAAGCATTTGTTCCACGCGGTTAGACACTCATTGGAGACATTTATCTGGGCGTCATGAAGCGATTGCTGTCAAGAATTCGTCGTATTCGACCAGAATGTCGAGAAAACGGCAGTTGGACTCCTTTGCACGATAATCCCCCATCGTTCAAGAGTTTTAACTGAATTTTTGATCAAGAATCTCGTTATTGCCTTGCAACATTCACCCTATTCCCCTGATCTGGCACCGTACGACTACTATATGTTCCCTAAGATACATTTGACGATAAAACGAGAGTGACACGATTCGATTGAAACCATTGAAAGTGCGATGGCCGACGCGCCGAAGATCATTCCGTAAAAGGAGATAGAGAAATCGTTCGCGCTGTTGGGCGTCCAAATTCGTGTATCAATGCAGAAGGCGAATACATTGAACAATAGAAACGTTTTGTTTCAAAATTAACGCTGGTTGCTCCTTTTTTCAAAATGTTCAGTCACTTCTGAAATGGGAGATGTAAATAGTGCACGAGCATTTCGACTCTATCGGCAACAATTTCCAGTACTTTATGGGACCGAACGCAGCAAGTTTTTCGGATTCGAAACAAACTTACGCAAATACGGTTCATTCGAAAATCCGAAAACTCTCGAATGAAGGAACGCAATTGTTCAGTGTAGAAGCGAACCCAGAAACAGTGTTCGACAAAGGCCTAGCCGGATAACATAGTGAAAAATGCCCCAAACTCAATTCGAATTCCATTTAGGCCACTTTTTAACACATAAAAAGGAACTCACTTTATGAAATTTTTAGCTCCCTAGATGATCACTTAGCACGCCTGTAGACGTATGAAAACCAAGCGAAAACTTTTAATATAAAAATTGTAGCTCTCGAAAGATGATATTTGAAGAACTATTTGATGAGAAATTTGAATCTTTCTGAAGAAATTTAAAATTTCAAATGCGTCTAAAAAAATCAGGTACTCGGTGTGAAGCAAAAATATACAGTACCTCAATACCTCAATATTTTCAGCGGTAAAGAAAAATTGAAATTTTACTTCATCTTTCGATAAAACTTTAACACAGTGTTAATCGATAACGAATTATTTGCGGACCTATGTATACAGGGTGTTACATAATAGTATGTCACAACTTGAGGGGTTAATCTACGTGGGGAAAAAAATAAACATAGGTCCGCGTGCGGAGCTACAGGGTGTTGAAATTTCCGAAAAAAGTTTTTCCTTCAAAACTCCTGCAGTTTCAACCTATTTTTTGACGTCCTAAATTTTTGAAATTCACAAGGTATTTTTTTTCCGAAGTCATGTCTCCTTTGCCCTATAAACTTTTTGGCAGTACGCCACAACCGTTTTCCAGTGAGAAATTATTGAATTTGAATCAGTATGTTATTCGTTATTCGCTGAATAAAAAAATAATAGAAATACTCGATAGGTATGCCCAAAATTTACTTTCATTTTTATAGCTCGTCTTCTGAGACTCAACTTATACTTATTCAATATCAAACTAAAAAAAGAACAATTAAAAACTAAATTGCTAGAAGTGTCCTCCACCTGCAAGAATACAGGCCTCTGTCTTTCGGATATTATCACGCACGAAATATTTTTGGGATATTTCTTATCGTGTCACAAGAAGTTATTATTCGATTCCTCAAGTCTTCTACAGTGTTCACTGGAGTGTATAAACTAAACGTTCGAGATATCCCCATAAGAAAGTCTAAATTATTTAACTCTGGGCACCTAGGAGGCCATGGATTTGACCCATACCGACCTATCAATCGGTTGTTGAATGTATTATTCAAGAATTCCCTAGCTTCTCCACTGAAATGTGCTGGTGCCCCATCATGCATGAACCACATTATGTTTCTCACCAAAAGTGGCACATGCTCGAGCAATAAAGGTAACTCCTCCTCAAGAAATTGCCGATAAGCGGGACCGTTTAGTCTGTTAGGCAAAAAAATGACCCAATCAAATAATTTCCAATTATTCCGAACCAGATATTTAGTGAGAATTGTCCTTGATGATAAGATTCTTCAATCAAATGGGAGTTTTCCTCAGCCCAATAATGATTATAGTGAAAATTTGTGATAGCAGTTCTCCAAAAGTCAGCTTCGTCTGTGAACATTATTTCACTATCAAAATGAGCATTTTCTCTAATTTTATCTAAGAACCATCGGCAGAAATTCAATCTTGAAGGAAAATCTTGAGGAAGTAAAGTTTGGACACGTGAATATGAAACGGGTACAATATAAAGTCGTGGAGAATCCTCCAAACTAGAACATGTGAAATATTCAACTGATTTCCAATTTTTGTTGTACTTACAGATTCAAATCAATACAATTCAAAACTGCTTCCTCAATATCTGGAGTTCTCATAGTTTGAGTTGCACCTTTTAAATGATTATTGGCAGTAAAAGTACCAGTTTCCCTCAACCTTCTGTGGATATTTGAAAATGTTCGCCTATCTGGTGTTACTCGATTTGGAAAGCGCACCTGATATAATCGCTTAGCTTCTGTTGTGTTTCCGTCAGCCAGACCGTACATGCAATGGATATCAGCCAATTCGGCGTTAGTAAAATTAGCCATTTTTCATACAGCAATAACTTCAAAAGTTTTAAACTAATCGTTAATTTAATAAACAATTCGAGCAGACACTGGTTCAACTTTAGCAACTGTCAAAATAAATAAATAAATGAAAAAAATCAAAGACTACTAGTTTTTCTAATTAGAAGTGCTTTCAATTCAGCGAATGCATACAATCGTTTAATAACATTTTGCTTGAGAACGGTAGGAGATACGAAAAAATTACAAGTGTCAAAAAAGTTTCTAAATTGAACGAAGATGACAAAAATTGATTGTACTTAGATCAGTGGCGTACTGCAAACAAGTTTGAATGGGCATAAGAAGACATGGCTCCGGAAAAGAAAACACCTTGTAGATTCTAGTAAAATTTAGAACGTGTAATAATGAAGGCTGTTAAAAATAGCTCGCATTCCAAATGTGGGCTGAATATCTCAGAAACTAAAGGAGTTTTGAAGAAAAAATCAATTTACCGGAAATTTCAACACCCTGTAGCTCCGTAACGAAGCTTTTACGGACCTATGTTTAACTTTTTTTTCTTAAAATTGCACGTAGATTTACCCCCTCAAGTTGTGACATACTATTATGTAACACCCTGTATAACGTGTATTCTTACACAGTATTCCACTCAGAATTCTTTCCTGTTTTTCAATGTAATGAAACGTACTTCCAAAATTAAAAAATCCTTGTTTTTCACTATTTTTTGAAGAAAACCCAACATAAAAAATCAGAATTTTTATTCGCATATTTAACACGAAATAATATTGGTTATGATGTTTTCAGAGTCACTCCCATCAAAATCCGATTCCTCAAATATTTGTTTACCTATTTTTTCAAGGAAATACACACAGACCGAAATATTTTTCAAATTGAAAATCGATCATTCCGAATTTCGCAAATATTTTCCAGATAGTCGGTTAGAAAATATTGCATTTAAGAATTGTTTCTCGATTTTTAAAAGCAACAACAAATATTTTAGTGAAAGATACAAATAATTAGCATTATATTTTGTATATATCCGTTAATACATTCTGTCAAATAAGTACCAAGAATTGATTATTCAAAAGATCTACTTAAAACTATTGTTGAAATTTTTGATGTTGTTAAGTTGGCAAAACTGTTTTCTATACTGACGCGGAATTTGAACACCATCTGCCATTTAGTTTGTTCACAATGCTCGATTTTGCTCGTTTGTGAAATATCGCTCGAAGAATTTGTCTCATATTTTGTATTGCAAATGGAATTTCGTGTTTCGAACACTGAAAATGTTACAGAAGCCTTACGGTGAATCGACTTTATCAAAAACACTTGCATATGGGTGGTACAGTGCGATCGAGATGTGGTGGAAGATTTGCATCGCTCTGGTCGACCATTAATATTCACTACTGAAGTTTACATACATACAGTGAAAGAAATGGTGATTGAAAATCGTCATTCAAGTTTGACAGAGATAGGCAATGATATTTCTGTGTTTCACAAATGGATACCTACCATTTTAACAGATTGTTTTGGCATGAAACGCGTTGTCGTTCGACTAGTTCCAGAAGACCTGAATTTTCTTCAAAAATTGAATCGCGTAAAGGTCGCTGAAGATATGCTATTACAAGTCAATTCCGACTCCACATTTATAGAACGCATTGTAACTGGTGATGGGACATGGGTTTAGGAGTTTGACATGTCGATAAGCTTCGGAATGGCAAGTTCAAAATGAATAGAAATCGAAAAACCACGTCAAAGTCGATTAAAAGTTAAGGTTATGTTGACTGTTTTCTTTGACTATCGTGGAATCGTTCCAAAAGTCAGACGGTAAATAAAGAATATTACTAGAGCGATATGCGACGTTCGCATATTTTCCTCGAAAAAGGCCAGATTTGTGAAAAGAAAACTCATCGATTTTGCACCATCTCATAAAGCTATCATTGTGAATGAATTTCTGACCAAAAACTCAACAAATAACATCGAACAACCCCCGTGAACACCTGATATGGCTCCGGCCGACAAAAATCAAATTACCACTTCGAGGTATCCTGTTTGAATGGATAGAAAACATAGAAAGAATTCGCAGCGAAAACCGTCAATTACGGAAAAGGAAGGAGCCTACTTTGAAGGTGACACAATAAATATGAATGAAAAATAAATATTTTGTATTTCATTGACGAATTCCCGGTACTTTTTCGACAGAATGTATGGTTTTCTATATGAAGTGAAGCTGATGATAACATGGAAAAATTGAATCAGAAAAAAATCATCTCTCATTTTTACATCTTTATTAATAGCGAATTTGTTGTAGGTTTATTCCTGTTCCTTCTAGAAGTGGCGATCTTATGCTGGGTGAAATTCTGGGATTATTCGTTTCCAGCAGCTATAGCAGCAACCGTGATCGTTATTCCAGTGCTGATTGTCTTTGTGTTGTTTGCCGTTCACTTTTATCATTCCTTGGTAGTTTTAAAGTGCAACAGTAGTTCTAACGATATGATTAAATTAGAAGATATGAAGAAACAGTTGGACGACATGGCTAATCCAGTGTAAATAAGTACGAAGAATTTATATTATTGTTCAGAGGATTTTATGATACGTATATCTTCTAAGTATGGAAATACTGTGTGTATTTGTTGAGTAGTGTAGAAAAATTATTTCATGTTAGCAAACAGTTAGTTTCTTACATCTCCAAGTTCAAGATGTGAAAATGAATTATCCAAAAATGATTTGAAAGTACCTTGGAAGAGTTCATACACTTTTTATTGAGAATTTTATAACTGGGGTATTATTTTAAGGCTGTGATATGTGCAAACCAGTAATGTTAGCTCAAAATGTTAAAACTATTAATTAATATTTTATCATGTAATTTATGTTTCCAGTTCTCGTTCCTGTTTGAGGTAAATGATAATATTATAATTCCTTATGTGCATATGTTATGTTAATCAAGTCATTGTAAGAGCACCACAAAAAATCTAAATAAGAAATAAAAATTGTTCGTATAAAATGAAAAACAATGCTTAAGGTCGGGTTTTATTATATTGCTTCATAACGCTTAGAAATTGATAAAATGAATGAAATTGTATAACTGAAACGATTTGCCATCTGTGGATAACCTGAGTTAGTGGCTCGCAAAATGTCTTAATTGAAACATAAATTCCTGAATTTCTCAATGAAAAAACTCTTAGAAGATGCCAGTGTTCTGTCGTTCACACTTTCGAATATATGCAGGCAATCCATGGACTCAAAAAGCTCTTTTACCTGCACACACCAATTATACCTTGCTTCTACCTTACTATCACTCGAGAAGTGAAGCATTCGCTGAAAGCAGAGCTTTGGGAGTCTGAAGCTTTCCATTCTATGGAGTTTAGTTGAAAATTCTAGAGTGTGGGCAAATATAGTACTGCGGACCTTTGTTACACCACATTCCAGACGCACTCAGTAATCCAGGACGTAGTAAATGTAGTAGTTTCTTAGAGAACTGGGTCTGAGCTTTTTCAAGAATATCGATGTACCGTTGCGTGAAGTAGAATGCTAAGCAAAATATAATCAAAAACCTGAGCTTTCGTGCTCCAATCTGTCTGTTCAGCCCAGACAGAACAGAGATCACCGAACCGATAGCCTGCTTTGCCTTAACCAAAGAACTTTCCGCCATTTCTGGAAATAGCGACGAGGACACGAAAGGAACCCCCAAATAGACATATCTTTCAACCACCTACAACTCTACGCCTTCATAAACAAAGTTCTCAGATATAATAAAAACAAAACATCCTATCGAAATGGACATACACACAACCAAATTTATATGGAATCACTCGATATTTCACATTATTGGTTATTTTTAAACATGGATCTTCGACTACTTGTGAAGAATGAAGTTTTTTGTTGTGAAAAATTTGGATAGTATGATAAGAAATATTGAATTATCACCACATGTTCGAGATATTGTACTCAGTCGTCACTAAGATTTGAAATTGTAAATTTCAAAATTTAAAATAGCCTATAATCAATCATAATTGAAAATGCCTTACGTTGGATTGTCCAATGTGCAGAGGGGTCGAATAATTGCTCTCGTTGAAGTAAGGGTCACACAGAGAGATATGGCGGCCAAAATGGGAGTATCACAGGGGGTTATTTCGAAAGCCTACGCCCTAGACGTGGAGTTACAATCTCTACAAAATAGGCCTAGAAGAAGTCTTAGGAAGATCACTTTTGAAGAGCAAGACCGCTTTTTGTGCCTAATTGCAAGAAGAGACCCTAGTGCGTAGCACCCCATACTCCAAAGGCAATTTCTGGAAGCAACAGGCATCAGTGTATCAGTCGAAACAATATGTCAAAGACTTCGTTCAAGGGTTTATATAGTAGAAAGAGTTGTAGAACGAACCAGACAACAAAAAATTAACAGACTTAATTGGTGTATCGAGGACCAAAATTGGAATATTAAGAATTGGCGAAATGTTCTTTTTTCGGATGAGACCATAATTGGTTTTCGATCAGATGACCATACGATTCAAGTTTTAAGGGTCGTGGAAGACAAGCTACACTTCGAGCAGCAAAACAAATCCGAAATACCAAGGGGACAGTGTGATGTTTGATGTTTGATTTCGTTTCCTGTCAGTGTACTGGCTAGAAATTACGTGGACCTAGTGCTGGAACCCATAGTGAGACTCTGGCGAGGTACCCACGGTGAAAATTTCACTTTTATGCAAGATAATGCTCCTTCGCATACCAGCAACCTCGCGCGACATTATCTTGAAACAGAGGGAATCGTCATTTTGGACTGGCCAGCTTGATCGCCAGACCTAAATCCTATTGAACATTTATGAGATAATCTCAAAAGGAAATTTAGATCGCGCCACGATAATCCAACAACCCCACAACAGCTCATCCAAGCCGCCACAGAAGAGTGGCAAAATATCACCCCAGAAGAGGTTGAAAACCTAACCCCAAGCATTCCTAGACGGATTCAGGCTTGTATCAGGGCAAGGGGAGGTAATACAAGCTACTTAAGTCGAGAAAAAACACCTACTCCGTGAGAGAACAATTTTCAATTTTTTTACTACATTCTGTCTCATTTTCTTTTATTTGATTCTTTTTAAAATAAATCTCAATTTATTTCTTTTTCAATTGAAATATCTCAGAAGGAATAATTCTAACAATCCTTCGAAATTTCCGAAATCCCTGAGGTAATGTTCAAAATATCGGATGATTCCATATAAATTAGGTTGTGTGTATATGGTACGACTGTACGAAGCACACACGGATCGAGACGAAATCGGAAGAATACGTAAGCAGCTGTTTGTGAGAAAGTATGTAGGTGTATAGGTATCTATCACATTGTAACGTTTCTTAGTTCTTGAAATTATGTGTGGGTCCAAATCAAACACTTCAACGTTACAAAACTCTAACGAGTTTATTCACACGTAGACTGAACAATTATAACACTAAGTAAATGACTGATTCATATAACACAATCGATACTGCTTAATTCATTTCTAACACTGTCCACTTCTTATTCGCGCTCTGTATTCAAACTTAATTCTCTGCGCTTCGCGCTCTCTTCTTATATAAGTGCGACTTGGTCTAGAACATTTGCGTATTTTCGGCTCTGTTCCAGATCTTCGTTCGAGAACCTTCCGGAAACAGCAACGCTGAAATCTTTAAATCTAAATTTAAAGTCACCCGAAAGTGCCGCGTACTTCAGTCCGCCGAGCGGTGACAGGGTCGGCTTCAGGGACGATTGGATATCGTTACAATATCTTTATAATACCACACTCCCCGCATAGCTGTATGCTGACTGAGATTCTTTCGGATATGAATTATGTCCCGCATGGTTTCTTGTTTGCAAAACACCGTTTATCATTTTGGTAGCTTACGCTGTTCTCGAGATATATCAATTTTTTCAAAAAGCAAAAGATTTTCGAGTAAAACTGGGATAATTCATGAACGAAACAACCTAAACTAATGTGCTAGGTGTTTTTGTGGTTGGAATAACAAGTGTTATCTAACCAGTCATCCATATACAGGGTGTTCTATATTAAATGATAAAGTTGGTACGCACTTCCGGTATAACCCGAAGTTCGATTGAGGTGAAAATATTTCAAAAAATTTCAGAGCATTAGCATTATTAGTTCTCCATAAACGTCTAATAGGCCACGCAACTTGAGATACCCCGTATGGAACGTAGGATTTTTTAATTTTTTAAAAAATGGCCTGGTTTGATATTTCAAGAAATATGACAAAATTTTTCATAAGAGATTTTGAAAGTGTGACGCGTTTGTCCTGACATTTCCGTAGTTAAAACATTTTCATCTCCACACAGAGTACTTCTCTCTTGGAAACTCAACAAAGGACTGATTTGTTATAAAATTTTTATGTACACTACTGTAAACAACATGGTTCTAGGATAAAATTCTTTCTAGCTAACCGTCTCCTTACTACATTCACTACCTGCAAATGTAAAAGGATCTTCTTGAGCTATTTGAAGGTGGAACGTGTTAGGGCTTTAGGAATATTTTTCCTATTATTAAAAGGGTATTTCCACTCAAAATATAAAGATCTGCTTTGTGTTATGAAAATTTTATCGACCAGTGTGATAAGTCGAACTTTCAGTTCGAACATTACGAAAAGTTCTCGAATACACGACCAATAAGTATGAAACAATTTAGAAAATTTCAATCAAATTTTGTCTCTTACGAAACACAGCAAAGTTAAATGCGTAGCGTAAGCTCACATCAATATAACAATATAAATATCGTACTAAAAATATCATCAAATCAAATTGAAGGTTCAAATCGTTCACCGTTGTTTTCTGAACATTTTTGGATCCCAGAGAGCACTTCATTAACAGTTACTCTTGGAACTTGATTCGGATCGATGCTGACAAAGAATGTCTAAGTCCCACAGTTAATTCAAGATCCTCCAGCAAATTTATCGGCGAATTATGAACTTTGTTCTTTAGCTACTCCCATATATGAAAATTGAGAACGTAAGATCCGGAAATCTTTTAGGCCAACTTCATAGATTCAGCGTTCTTATCCATTCGTCGTCAATCAAGCAGGCTAATTAGGTGTGCAATGAGCTGAAGCATTATATAATAAGTACCAGCAAGAAACAAGCGCATTTAACGAGAGAATCCAGTAATTTAGGAAAAAATTGAATTAAAATTTTCAAATATTTCACACCATTTAAATTTTCTTCATAAATTAAATATTGACATGGGTTTTTGTAAATCAAACTGAATGTATTCACCTAAGGTGAAACGATGTTGGAGATTTCGCTCCCGTGTTTGATGTGGAATTTCGATGAACCAGATATGAGAACTATGCCGATATCTGTGCATATGATATTCTGTAAGAAGAGTAGAAAATCTTGAATGTCAACCATTAACATTTCGTAGAAATTAATCCTAGCCGCAGCCTCTCCTGGATTCATTGATAATATTAATGAAAATTTGTCAGGGTGGAATTGGATTTGTTCCAAAATGTTATTAAATGATGTATGTGTGGCAACAGCAGCACGCACAGAAGTAAACCGATTGACCAAAAATAACCTAAGACGGTATCTGCAATGTCTTCATCTTTGGTAATGAAACTAACTGTACCGCTGTCTGTATTCCGAAATTGACAAAATTTGATTGCACTTTTTGAAAGTATGTATAAAAATATACACAAAAAAGTGTTATCGCTATTTTTGAATTATTTCCAAACATTAAATAGAGGTGGAAATTTATAGAACCTCACATAGAATATTGTGGAAATAGAAACCGCCATTGAAATTGAGTCAACTGCGTTTCAATGTTCCACGGCCTAACGATTTAATTTTCTCTATCGAATGCTGCCAAGCACAGCAAACGTTGAACGATCACAAATCGTAAGCACAACACTTGAAAACCCACAAGACTTAATACTGAAACACCCCCAACCCCGGTCTATGAGAGACGATGCAAAATGCACCGTTTTATGTAAATTGCAATACCTGAATGATTTTATTTTCTTCACATATTAATTACACCTGATTCCGACTGAAATCGGTCAAATGAAAAGCCATGTGATCGTCTAGTGCCTGAACTTGCCTTAAAGTTCTTTTTATGAAATAGAAAACCCTTTTCTTTGGTGTGTTGTGTATTTAACGTAGTAACCTACTCAAGTTCTTTTATGTGAGGTTTGATGTGATACGACCAATTCTTCGTCGCTTGAACCATAGGTAAGGAAATTAGAAAATCAAAAACAGCTCTTCAACGTTGCCTCGATTCCGTTGTAACAATGTCTATTTGATCTTTGCAGCATTTGTATTAAATTCTTATCCTTGCATAAAAGGAAATTCTTTGGCTTCTTTGAATATAATTTAATGAAAGTTCTGTTCGTTCCAGCATATCATTTAGATACAGGCCCAATTTCAGTTCCTGCGAAGTTCGATCGATTGTACCGTTCCCTCGATGCCTCCATATTCTATCTGTACCATTCACGAAATTCACACAATATCGGCTCTCATCACTAAATAAAACTCACCCATATTTTGAGTGGAAGTTGGTACATTAGATTATTATGAACAGACTTCTAATTGGTTCTCACCCATATTACGAGTGGAAGTTGAAATATTTATAATTTCTTCCTTGTCCTCGCCTCCTCACGTACAATCCAGTTTCCCTGTAACGTCGGTAGATTCGATATTATAAACAGGCTTGATTGGTTCTCATCCATATTCTGAATGGAATTCGGATATGAGAAAATATGTAATATTTTACTACTAAAGCAATTCGAACATAAAAATTGAGAATTTCTGGCATTCTGGCAAATGACCGTGGAATTTCTCCAAAATGGTTTTCACTGTAATTTTATTTTTCAGATGAACAATATAAAATGTTATGCAGTTTCAACTAGATCTACAAAATATTTTTTTCAAGTTATCAAAGCAATTGATAATACAAATTCAATTAGATAGGAAAAATATCGAACTTCGAAGTTAAAAGTGTTCCGCTATTGCCTATGGATAGTTTTAGCAAATTAAAAAAATATACCCCGGTTCTGGGTCGTCTCAATACGGATCTCAATATACCTAATTATCCCATTTTTTGAACCAGGTAAGAAGAGAGAAAGTTCAAGTTACAGATCGACATAGTTAATCAATAAACGATAGTGTTGAAGTTACACAACATCAAACATACACATTCTGTCAAAAAGTACAGGAAATTGATCTCACAAGGTTACCATTGTGAAAGAATTTCTGACCAGAAACTCAACAAATACCATCGAACAACCACCGTATTCACCTGATATGGATCCGGTCGATTTTTTCCTTTTTCCAACACTCAAATGACCACTTTGAGGTACACGTTTTGAATCGATATGAGAATTCGCGGCGAGACATCGATTCCGGAAGAAGCGTTTGAAAAATGTTTTGATGGTTGGATTCTTCATTGGCGTGAATGTATCATTTCGAAAGGGGCTTACTTTGAAGGCGATACAATAAATTTGGATGAAAAATAAATATTTTGTGTTTCATTTAACAATTCTCAATACTTTCTTAACAGAATGTAGACCACTGTCGATCGATAAACTCCAGATACTTCAAAAATGGTTCTTTAGCACAGACACCCTGTATGTATGGTTCTTGAAAGAGACTATATAGATGACTAAAGTAGAATTTTTCAAGAAGAACCGCTTCAATTAAACAATCGTTTTCATTCCCATTCAAAAAAACATCATATAGTAAAATAGATTTATTTAAAATACATATAAATGTAAATAAATCCAATGTGAACGTTTTTCTAAACTATTCAATAAATTGTTTAACAGTTTATATCCCAAATATTCAAATTGTTCGTTAAATCATTAATATTATAAATAACATAATTATTCAAAATATGATATTACTTCTACCAGATGGCCTACACAATCCCTGACCTCGATGAAGATGCATAATTTCCCTTTTCAACATTTCCTCCTCAATTTTTGCTCTCTCCAACTCTTCAGTAATTTTTTTCAATTTATCATTTTCCTCAAGGTTCTTTTTTGTTTCCTGTTTTTTCTTAACTTCTTCATCGAGCCCCTTTTTACGTCTTAATTTATCAAGCTTTTCTTCCTCTTCTAACTTAACTAACTCCTCGTTATATTCTTCTGTCATTTTCATCAACAATTCTCTTTCCTTTATCAACTCTTCCTGCTCTTCACGATTTTTCTTGTAGTTATTTTCGATTTGCTCCGCTATAGTCGTTAGAACATCCTGAGCTAATTTTTTCCTTGATTCTTCTTCTTTCTTCCATATTTCAGATTGTCGTTCATACATCACTTGAGCTTCTGAATCAAAAAGGAATTGTAATTGCTTATCTCTCAACTTCTCCAACTTTTTCTGTTGCTCTGATATCTTCAAATATCCTTCGATACTCTCCTTGAGATCGTTCTTTAACTTTTCGTCTTCAATCTTTTGGGTTATCTCCAAGTTCTTTAAACGTTTCATGATTTCTTCTTGTTCGATTAGATTTTCTTGAATATTCTTCGATTTTTGCTTCAGCTTAATTTTGTACTGTCTGATGTTGAACAAAGCAAGTTCTCTCTGTTCGGCAATTTTATTTATTTGCCTTTGTCTTTCTTCTAACTCCGCTAATTCAATCTTCCTCTTTAGCTCTTCGTCCTCCTTTATTCTCAATTTTTCAGTTATTTCTTGTCTTATTTTTATTTCTTCTACTTGTTTATCTATTATTTCTTTCAACTCTCTGTTTCTCCGTTTGACTTCCTCACGTCTTTGTTCTTCTCTTTCTTTCTCGGATTTCATTCTTTCGTCGCGTTCCAGAATCATTTTTTTCTCTTCTGCTTGTTCCTTTTCTCTTCTCTTGCGTTTTTCCATTTGTTGATGTAGCCAACTCAATTTGAGGTCTTTGGTTCGATGAGCTCTCTCGTATTCTTGAATGAATGAGTTGTTGTTTCTCCACTGATGATAGAGTCTTAGTTCAGCTTCCTTTTTTCGCTTCTCCTGTTCACGTTCTTTGATACCTTGAAATAAACGATGGAATATTTCAGTGGTATGCAGTTCAGGAGTTCACGGGTGCAGAACGAAACAAATTGTGCAAAATGGTGAATCAAGTAAACACACTAAATTATTAGGGAATCATTTTAGGTAATTATTGTATTCAAAAATGCTTGCTTCACTTCCGCTCAACAATTTGAATTCGAATTATTATTTCGTGCAATTTAATGAAGTTAAAAGAGTTCGAATATGTGATAATATAAGGAAAAATGCTTATGACATGCGAAAGGACCACGTCAAGTATAAAATCGTAGTGTGCCTTATACCGGGTGGCTCACCACATTCATAACAGAAGATGAGGCATATTCTACGTCCGATTTTGAAATTTTTCTGCGCAGTAATATGTAAAGCTATGGTGACTATGAACTAAAAATATTTAAGACTATGGAGGGTGTGCCATAATGAAGTTACATACCAAAGTTATCATTTATTAAATATGACATTGATATCAGTCTACAAATCACTGCTAGTCTGAAGTATCTTTCAATTAGGACATGTGTTTAACTTTAATCTACACTTTATTTGAAAAAATTCGACGACGTTTCGCTGACACACCCTTTAGAGAAAAGAAAGGATTAGAATTTTTTCTTCAGTACATCGATCCCTATTTATTTCTAATGCTTCTAGGAGATGGTGTGACAAAGTTTTTATTGTGTGAATCATTTCAGATATGGAGGAATACCTCAGGGCTCCATACTCTAGCCAACTCATTTTTTGTTGGAGATAACAATGTTTTATTACCTTTCATACTAATTTGCTCTACTCTACCGATTTGAAAACATAATATTTGTAGGACGACATTTATGGTGTCCTCATTTTTAAGACAGTCGCAGAGAAGTAACACCGACAAAAACACCAACAGAGCATGTTACTGAATTCAGACTGGAGAGTGGCGTCGGTTGAACTTGGTCGATCTGAATCCGAACAAGACGCAATCATCCTGAGGAACGAACATACATGCATCTACTTATTTTTTACTCTTAACTCTTGGGAAAAGACAATTTCTGTCATGTCACTGCTGTGGCCATCCAAGATGATATAATGTGTGTGCACTCGCTTCTTGAAGAAAGTCAAATTGTAAGCTATCGAAAAGATGTTTGATGGCAGCGAGTTCCTCAGCAGACAAGCCATGTGAACAAAATTATTTTTATATAGAGAGTTACTTGGCATTGCTAGTTCGTCCGTCCGCTACTCGGCATCACAGTCAGCACTGTTGATAACTTACACTTACAGTTTCACTCTCTTCAAGAAGCGAGTGAACGCACACATAAAATCGTCTTCGGCGATCACAGCAGGTGGCATAACAGGCATAGCCTGCTTCCAGAATAGAGAATAAAAGAAAACATTCATACCTTCCCAAGAAATTTGTCTTTATGACTGTTTGATTTTTGACTACGATCAAATCGAGGATCTACAAGAACAAGAGCGCAAAAGTCATATACATCCTGTCAAAAATTGGAATTGATTCAGTTTGCTTACAGTGCTCGATTAATTCAGTTCTCACAAGTGTGTTTTGCAATTTTTACAATGGATAAAAATATCAAACTAAGAATTTGTCTCAAATTTTGTATTTCCAATGAAATTTCGTTTGCCGAATCGCTGACAATGTTAACTAAGGCTTACGGTGAATCAACTTCATCAAAAACACGTACATATGAGTGGTTTAATGCATTCAACAGCAGCCAAGATGTGAAGAAAAATTTGCCTCGCTCTGGTCGGCCGTCAGCATCTTCAACTGACGCTAACATTGATAAAGTGAAGGAAATGGTAATTGAAAATCGTCATTTAAGTTTCTTTTTTCTCACGAATCAATTCGTATACGATTGTTTGGGCATGAAACGCGTTGCCGCACGACTAGTGCCGAAAGATCTGAATTTTCTCCTAAAATCGAATCGAGCAAAGGTCGCTACAAACATGCTAGAACGAGTCAATTTCGATCCAATATTCATCAAACGCATTGTAACTGGTGATGAGACATAGTTTTGAGTTTCACATGGAACCAGTTAACAAGCTTCGTAATAAAGCCATTCATCTGTAAAACCGAGAAAACCACGTCAAAGTCGATCAAAAGTCAAGGTAATATTGACTTTTTTCTTCGATTATCGCGGTGTTGTGCACTAGGAATTCTTGCCAGAAAGTCAGACGGTAAATAGAGAATATTACCTGAATGAAATACGGCGTCTAAGAGAGCAAATTCGTCGAAAAAGTCAGATTTATGGGAAAAAACTGATATATTTCGCTCCACGATAATGCACCATCTCACAAGGATATCATTGTGAATGAATTTGTGACCAATAACTCTATAAATACCATCGAAGAACCACTTCATTCACCTGATATAGCTCCAGCCGACTCCTTCTTTTTCCGAAACTCAAACTACCCGTTTTAAGCCGATAGAAGACATAAAAGAGAATTCGCAGTGAGAACTGAAGTCGATTCGGAAAAAAGTATTTCGATGAGCGATACAATAAATTTGGATGAAGAATAAACATTTTATGTTTCACTGACTAATTTCCAGTACTTTTTCACAGAATTTAAAAGCAAAATACCCTTCATTGATAAACCAGGAAGTGAAATGGTTATCAAGTTGAGTTTTAACAGGTACATTCTTTATGGTTGCTATCCGCTTAGTATGAGATCCGGCTGCAAAATTAATACATGAAAAATGTAGATAGTCAAAAGCTAATTTTAAGTATTCTGATAGATTGAAATTCATTTTTCATAAGGTGCCAATTAAAATTACCCGCCAATGTTATTAATTAATCCATTAATGATCAATTTTCAGTTAAAATTTCGTTAATATCTTATGGAAATAAAACCTACACCACTTCTTAACAGTGTAATTGTAAAATGTGTAACGTCACAGTTGCAGCTGATTGCTTACCCGTAACCTCTTCGCAGCCAGGTGTAAACAGGTATGATTTTAATACAACTTTTCGTTCATGATGTATATTAATTTCGTTCGTGCCACGTTGAAGCTGATTTTTTTCTGTATTTAATGCTATATAGCTGCTTGTAAAGAAAAACCCGCAAATTGAAGTTTCCTGCCCTTAAAGATGCTAGGTACTGAAAATAAAGTGACAGAGAGTGAGTGCGTGACGTTACTTGTTAGACGAGGATGCTAAATGTCAGCTGTACTCGTTTTTCGAGCCATTGCGCATGCCTCAACAGATAGGGTTCTCAACCAACTGTCTAAGTAGTAATAACTACGATTCTATTTAAATGCTCCAAAAACTTTAACATATCAAACGATAACAATAAAATTAAAATAATAATAATAATAATAAAACAAACTTAGATACGTACTTTGTAAAAATTGGATTTCATGAATTTTAGTTTAGTTGTTTTCAAAACCACACATGATGACAAAACTTTGATTTTAAAGTAAAAATCTAATTTATTTTTAAATAAAATTGAAAGACTATACTTATCAAAAATAATACATTGATTAATTATGACAAAGAAAATGTTATTATGTAGGTAGTGTTTGAGCAAACGTTGACTTTATTAATAATTTCGATACAGTCACTTATAAATTACAGTAAATTAACGGACGATAATTATTGAGTTATAATAATAAGTTACAGAATAATGAACGTTTTATACAAAACAAATAGGAGTGTCAGATAGAAAAATAGCCAAATTATTAAAAATTATAAAATTTCGTTTCCTGTCACTTATTAAAAATCAGATTCCTCGCTACTGTCACTTTCATCGCTGCTATCAATTTCGTCGCTACTAATATCAGAGTCTTCTTCGTTGTCAGCAGATCTGTCCTGAGAATTACCTACTATGACACTCTCTACCTCTACAGGTGTTGCATCTCCTTCAAACCATGTTGGCTTAAGAAAACCATCCAACACTAACCAGCCGTTATTCTCTGCACTAAACTTGATGCAATCTGGATCAGTAGCACTCAACCACATAGAATTCACATAAATAGTCCTCAACATTTTTTGATGTAGAGATTTCCAACATGGCATAATATGAGTAGAGTCAAAACCTTTGATATTTTTTATAAATTTCTCATTTTTTTTATGTTTCGAGCCGTACATTTTATTAAACAAAAAGTATCTTGCCTCATTCACACTTTTACAATCGGGTATCCCGTACATAAGGCACGTAAATTCTTGAACCGCTGTAATTTTATCCTTATCAAAAATGTCAAGTGGGTCAATTAGTGATGTAAAAATTTTTTGAATTTTTTCATGCTTTATGAATATTTTCAAGGGACGAA
Organism: Cryptolaemus montrouzieri; assembly: GCA_013387265.2. Taxonomy (NCBI): domain Eukaryota; kingdom Metazoa; phylum Arthropoda; class Insecta; order Coleoptera; family Coccinellidae; genus Cryptolaemus; species Cryptolaemus montrouzieri. Next base: position 47,587,084 of record JABFTP020000042.1, read on the forward strand.
TTTTCCCTTTGTTGAAGAAAGCAGCAGTATAATCACTTCCGTAAATGCATGAAATGCCGGAAGTGCATTACACAATGTAGGGCCTAATTGTTTCCATAATTTTGTACAATTTATACAAATTTCGTCTTTACTTCCTTTTTTCGATGCACTATTTGCTAACCATATATTTAAAGTAGGAAATTTGTGTGTGTTACCTAATAATATTATGAGAATATCAGTATCAGAAGCTTTAATTAAAATGTTTGAATTCTCCTCGACCTTGCTTATATGATACACAATCCTTGTGTCAGCTTCCTCATGTTCACAAGCTAAATCATCTTCTTCAATTTTACAACTCTATTTTCTATACAACGATATGAAAAACATTTCTCTCCAACAGTAATAAAAATTTTTTATCTTTCAATATTGAAGTGAATGAGTCATTATCCCAATGATGAGCTAAGAATTTAACCAGAGCTTCACTACCTACATAATAACATTTTCTTTGTCATAATTAATCAATGTATTATTTTTGATAAGTATAGTCTTTCAATTTTATTTAAAAATAAATTAGATTTTTTACTTTAAAATCAAAGTTTTGTCATCATGTGTGGTTTTGAAAACAACTAAACTAAAATTCATGAAATCCAATTTTTACAAAGGACGTATCTAAGTTTGTTTTATTATTATTATTATTATTATTTTAATTTTATTATTATCGTTTGATATGTTAAAGTTTTTGGAGCATTTAAATAGAATCGTAGTTATTACTACTTAGACAGTTGGTTGAGAACCCTATCTGTTGAGGCATGCGCAATGGCTCGAAAAACGAGTACAGCTGACATTTAGCATCCTCGTCTAACAAGTAACGTCACGCACTCACTCTCTGTCACTTTATTTTCAGTACCTAGCATCTTTAAGGGCAGGAAACTTCAATTTGCGGGTTTTTCTTTACAAGCAGCTATATAGCATTAAATACAGAAAAAAATCAGCTTCAACGTGGCACGAACGAAATTAATATACATCATGAACGAAAAGTTGTATTAAAATCATACCTGTCTACACCTGGCTGCGAAGAGGTTACGGGTAAGCAATCAGCTGCAACTGTGACGTTACACATTTTACAATTACACTGTTAAGAAGTGGTGTAGGTTTTATTTCCATAAGATATTAACGAAATTTTAACTGAAAATTGATCATTAATGGATTAATTAATAACATTGGCGGGTAATTTTAATTGGCACCTTATGAAAAATGAATTCCAATCTATCAGAATACTTAAAAATTAGCTTTTGACTATCTACATTTTTCATGTATTAATTTTGCAGCCGGATCTTAGACTAGCTGAGAGAATTGTGAAAATTCAATTCTTAGAGGGATAAAAAAGTCAGAATTTTATTAAACGAAATTTTTTTTTACCAAACGAAATTTCGAAGTTTTTCTTCTGCAGGTGACGAATAAGACATGCTATATAAATGAAGCGTTGAAACATGAACATTTAATAAGATCAGTTGATCTTTGATGATTTGAATGAAAGCGAAATAACACCCCTAAATTATTCGCTAACTCTCAGAATGATGAAGCAGTAAGAAATATAAAAACTAACCTTCATGCACTTGTTTCAAAATTTCCGTCGGAATATCGTCAGGCCTCTCCCTGGAAGATCTCGGGCTCATGAACTCCTTCTCTTTGTGCACCATCAGTTCGATTTCCCACGATTTCCGTTCCTCCTCGAAGAGTTTACGTAATTTGTTCCTCCTCACTTCCTTCATCTCCTGCACGGCCTTCTCCATCTGCATTTGTTTCACTAATTGAGTGTTAGTATCGTAGTATCTGGGGGAAGTCCATTCCTCGTATTTGGTGTTCGTTTTATCCCACCAGTCGTAATATTTTTGCTGATCGCCCCAAAATTTCTGGTGCTGGTATTCCTTTTCGCGCTTGCGAATGATTTGTTCCTCGCGGGATATGGGTCGCCTACGTGTCGCCATCTGCAAAGAAACGCAGCTATTAAAATTATGACGCATTTTCAGATCATATTTCGATAGATCGAATGTCCCGTTCATGTTTCGCATATTACTTGAACACCAAGAATTTATATTATTCCTTTATAGTCCTTTCATGACATATTGACCAAAAATATATATATTTTCTATGAAATAAAACTAAACTATTTAGATTTTCACTACATTAACTAAACTATGACCGGTTTCACCACACTGTGGCTTCATCAGATAGATACAAAATAATGAACAGAGTTATTCCTTATATATTAGTCTTATTTCCTACTTACAATATTACAAGAAGTATGTTGGAAAACCCATCGGATTTGCTTACTTTATGAATTGAAAATATTGCGTAAAGGAGAAGGATTTAGATCTAATTGACTTATTAAATAACCTACCTGAATTCTTTTCTTTGTTGATCTCTAAAATTTCCAATAGATTGAGTTTTTGTTTATTATTTTCATTGTGTAAAATTTTGAAAATATCATTAAAGTTATGGTTTTCTTCGAGTAAGTGATTAGAATAAAGGAATCTGATTTATGATAATTAAAACTACGTTTGTGCTCCGATAATCTAACTTTGAAATTTCTGAAAGTTCTACCAATATAAATTTTATTACAATCCCCACAAGACAGTTTATAAACACCGGATTTATTACCTTTATCAATTTTAGATTTGCAGTTTTTGATATGTTGGACTAAAGAATTATTAGTTCAGAATGCTATTTTGAAATTATAATGCGAGCGGAATCATTTTAATTTTAGACTAGTATTACCAATATAAATTAAACTATTGTATTTTGTTTCAGAACTTTTATAGTTGGAAATACTTCCTGGATTGCTTTTTGAAATTTTTTTGCGTGAAATCATGTTCTTAATCATACTTGGACTGTAACCGTTATTGACTGCTATTTGTTTAATTATATTTAGCTCCTTTATAGAATTATTTTGTGACATTTAGATATTAATGAGTCTATGTACCATACTATTGTAAGCAGCTAATTTATGTGGATAAGGATGTGTAGATGAGCTGTGAATAGTAATATCTGTATGCGATGGCTTATGAAAAATAGGAGAATCATGTTTGCCGTTAATTTTAGTAAAAGTTAAATCCAGAAAATTAATGCAGTTTTCTGTTTCTATCTCTAACGTGAATTTGATATTTTAGATTCCGTAACAAGATTCAAAGTTCATTCATTAATTCACAAAAGTATAAAATTCAGTAGCGAAAATTAACTAATATATTGAGTAATAAAACTGAAACTTCAAAAATCAAGTCCAAATTTTCCGATCACCAATTTTATGATAGGTTCAGCAATCTTTCAGATGCTAACTTTTCCGAAGAAGTTTCACTTCTAGAAAAGGGTTTTAAACAGAATTTAGAGTCAACTAAAGCACGTCTCCATTTCGATCTGCTAGGAATTGAAACCGAAATAGCCCTAAATTATTCACCGCAAGCCAAACACCTAAAACACTCTTCAGCATTACTACTTCGAAAAGAGTTCAATAGTTTTCAACCTAAGAAATTCCAAAATACAACTTTAAAGTCCTTTAAATCTAAGCCCGCATCTGAAGATATCATATTCACAAAAGCAGACAAAAGTCATACAGTCATAGCCTTAAATAAAGCAGACTATTCATTGAAAACACAAAATCTCATTGAATCAGGTTGTTATGAAGAAATTGATAAAGATCCAACTAATAAATTTCAATCCATAGTAAAAAACGCTTTAGAGTATGCCAAGTCTATAATACCTACCAACCAAAAATATGAACTTTTCATTGACAATCCGCAATCACCAAAACTTTACTCCCTCGTCAAACTCCATAAAACAGGGCATCTCATTAGACCAGAAGTTTCATATTTTCAAGCTCCAGCTGTAAAACTTTCACGCTTTCTCATAGACATCATTCAACAGTACGCTCATTTTGAACCTAAATTCTCAATAAAAAACTCTTCAGTCCTAATAAATAAAATTCAGCACACGATACTACCACCGAACGCTAAACTTATGTCATGGGATGTAGTAAATCTCTTCCCTAGTGCTCCACCTAGTGACATTATAATTTCAATATAGCATTTCGAACTGATAATTCTTTAGGCCGACATATTGAAAACTGCAAATCTAAAATTGATAAAAGTAATAAATCCGGTGTTTATAAACTGTCTTGCGGAGATTGTAATAAAATTTATATTGGTAGAACTTTCAGAAATTTCAAAGTTGTATTATCCGAGCAAAACGTAGTTTTAATTATCATAAATCAGATTCCCATTATTCTAATCACTTACTCGAAGAAAACCATAACTTTAATGATAATTTCAAAATTTTACACAATGAAAATAATAGACAAAAACTCAATCTATTGGAAATTTTAGAGATCGACAAAGAAAAGAATTCAGGTAGGTTACTTAATAGTCAATTAGATAGATCTAAATCCTTCTCCTTTACTCAATCTTTTCAATTCATAAAGTAAGCAACTCCGATGGGTTTCCAACATACCCTTTGTACTTGTACCTGATGTAATATTAAGTAGGAAATAAGACTAATATATAAGGAATAACTCTGTTCATTAGTTTGTATCTATCTGATGAAGCCACAGTGTGGTGAAACCGATCATAGTTTTGTTAATAGAGTGAAAATCTAAATAGTTTAGTTTTATTTCATTGAAAATATATATATTTTTGGTCAGTATGTCATGAAAGAACTATAAAGGAATAATATAAATTCTTGGTGTTCAAATAATATGCGAAACATGAACGGGACATTTGATCTATCGAAATATGATCTGAAAATGCAAGGTGACAGCAATTCTGTCTGCAAAACAACATACCCGTTACTTATCCCGTATTATGGAATATAACGAGGAAATTTTTAATTTCCTTTCCATCCTCATACCTAGTGGAAAGGGAGTTCAGCGCTGTTACCAATGTCCTAACGAAAGAAAGAAACAGACTGGACATCACAGCCGAGGAGATTTAAGATTTACCCTCACCAAATTGACGCCAAATGTTGATAATTTATTATTAACGCATCATGATCATCCTTCTCACTAAAAATATTTACTTATTTCTTGGTTTATTTTATGTTACGTATATTTTATATAACAGATACAGAATTTAATTTTGACTAGTTTTAATTCTAATTCTATTAATAAATGTATGAATTAACATGTGTCTTTACTTAACGTTTTTGCCACTTAACTCCACTACAGTTACAAATTTACAAAAAATCAATATCAGGTAAGTAGGGGGTCTACCCAAACCCGAAAAACATGGCAAGGAGTCTACGACACGAAAAAGTTTGGGAACCTATGCTCTAGGCAGTTGGTCTACTAGTTCTTGTATTTGATCTTCTGTTACATGGTAGTTAGGAGGTAGATAGATGTTGCATAATGTCAGTTTCCTTGGACCCAGTATACAGGGAAATCCACCGGGACCGTCCGTTTAAAACTTTTTGAGTTCCAATTACAATATCAAGCTGAAATTTTATACGCGGCCATAACTAGCGATTTCCAATTGAAGTGAAATATTTTCGAAGTGATAGCATTTCCGGTTATACCGGAAGTGGGTCATTACTTTGTTATTTCAAATGGCAATCTACCTTTTTTATTATACATCTAGAACCGACATTTGAACAAGGCATAAAATACCCAAGTTGTTGGCACTTATCTGTCAGAACTTTTGACAGATTTAATTATTTTTGTTATAAACTCGATTTTTGAGGAACATTTAAAAAATTGTAGCTCGTAGATATTTTGCACTACAGACACAATTTTTGCTTGGGTGGATAGAAGAAGGGTCAAGGAATTTTTTAAGCAATCTACACATGTCAAATGTTTATTGCGTTGTTTTGTATGATTTGGCCTTTTCAAACAGCAATTTTTTTCAAATTGCACGTGCCAATTTTTATATCGCCATCAGATAAAGCGTCAAATTTCAGATGGAATTGTATAAGCATGTACTATACCCATCTCTTATAGATCCGAAATAATTTGGGAATATAATGAATTTTGATGATTTTGCAAGAACTAACAGAGAATGCTTTGAAATATTTGAATCAAGTAGCTGAACTGGCTACGCTCACCTGACAGATGCCTAAAATTAATGTACTTGTCACTTCGTTCATTCGAATTTGATATTTCAACAAGAATTGTAGTTATTTCAGATTGAAAATATCCAAAAAATACAACACATTTGGAATAAAACCACTGGTTATTCAAACTAAAATATATTCAATCTTTTTTTAATTCATTTTAGAATGTCAAAAAGTAATGGGTAGAAATTGCAGGCAATTCAATAACCAATTTCCAAATCTACCGTCTATGAGTAAAATAAAATTTCGAAGCATTAGAAGCAATTTTCTACAATTCGGATGAATAAAAAATTGTTGTAACTAAGCGAAAACCAATCATCGAAGATAATTACATTAATACGAATAAATGATAGCAAACATCATAGGAGAAAACTAATTTACGATCTGAATGAAAGTTCAATATGGGCCCCATTTTGCCCGATACACTTGACAGCTCGTATACGAACATTATAAGTTGCCCTCCTAGTTTCCTCAGGATCAATATTACGAAAAGCATTATGAATGCGCTTTAGTAACTCTTCGTAACTTCTTACAGAAATAGGATACACTTCACTCTTGATTTTGCCCCATAAATAAAAATCAAGGGGCGTCGGGTCCGGAGAACGCGGGGGCCATAAATTTGGTCCTTGATTACCCCACCATCTATCCTCGAACATTTCTGCTGCCGATCTACAGCTCGTGTTTTATGTGCTGGTGCACCATCCATTTGGTAATAGCAGATGTTCAGAATGTTAAGGGGTAATCCATCTAAAAAATTTGCTAATGTTCCTCTCAAAATTTCCCGGTATCTTTGTAATTAATTTTTTGCAGAATTGTCTCATCTTCTTGAAGCCGAATTAATAAATTTTCACAGAAATTTAGCCGCTTGGGAAGGTCAGTTGGTTTCAATTTTTGTAGTCTGATAAAAGAATACGGGGGAATGTTATGTTTCTTAAGGATCCTCTGAATAGAAGTATAACTCAATCCAATATTCATTGATGCTGACTTCATGGACGCATGTGGATTGGCACGAACATTCGCTAACGTATCAATTTGATTGTTGTCGTCCTCGAGAATTGGTTTTCTTCTAGTTTCTATATATTTTGTTCCTCCAAATTGCAGAAAACTGCTTCTAATTCTTCGAAAATTTGTTTTACTCATAGGCGCCAAATTTGGAAATTGGTTATTGAATTGCCTGCAAGTTCTATCCACCACTTTTCGACATTCGCCATGAATTAAAAAGAGATAAAACATATCCTCGTTTGAATAATCAGCCATTTTATTATCAATCTCGTGTTTTTCAAAAATTTTTACTTCAAATTACCAACAATTCTTGTTGGAATATCAAATTCGAATGAACGAAGTGACAAGTACAATAATTTTAGGCATCTGTCTGGTGAGCGTAGCCAGTTCAGCTACTTGATTCAAATATTTCAAAGCATTCTCTGTTAGTTCTTGCAAAATCATCAAAATTCAATATATTCCCAAATTATTTCGGAACTATAAGAGATGGGTATTCGCAGGAGCACGACGAAAGCGACATCTGATGGTAGCGTAAAATCATGCTCGGCAATGGTATGACATGTGAAAGATCCGTACAAATAACAGTGAATTGTTTCAAAAATGAATTTAAAAATAAATATGTGTCATAAGAATCTGTGATCGTGTTTTTAAATTGAAAAAGTCATTACGATGGAAAAAGTGAGTGTAAAAAATTAAGGAAAAAATTCTTTGAAAACAAGCTTTTATTTAAATGCGCTAAAAGAAAAAAATAAATTTTTGCACTAAAACTTTTACCGTTAATTCATAACGTCATTTCAAATTTAACACATTTGACACATTTATATGTTATAATATAAAAGCTTGTCGCGAGATATAAGTACTCGTATTTACTTTATCAGTTTGAAATATTAACAGGTAGGCATAACATATAAATTGTGTCAAATGTGTTTAATTTGAAATGACGTTATAAGTTAACAGTAAAAGATATAGTGTGAAAGTTAATTTTTTTCTATTTAGCGCATTTAAATAAAAGGTTGTTTTTAAAGAATTTTTTTAAACTTAATTTCATTTTTAGTTATTCTTGGCAATCTTTCATTTGGTACCCATATTGTAGGAACGAATAAAAGAAAATTATCTGCCATTTCGTTTTGCATTAAGGATAATTGGTTCACCGCTTTTTGGATTTAGAATGATGTCACATAGTTAATCATGCATTGTCATCCAAACTCATCGTGTATACAAAATTTCAGCTCAGTTGGTTGAGATCAAGTGCCTTAAAATCGAGTTGTAAAATTTCACCCGAACATACAAACATACATACATTGCAAGTTAAATAAAAGCTTGTAAATATGTTTATAAATAACTAAAGGGAGTTTTAGAATCCCATGGGGTTAATCTGTGAAATGTAAACAAATTTAATACATGACAACTGCAATAATGAAAATTACAAAACGTGTTGATTGTTAATATGATTTTCAGAAATAAAATGAAAAATTAATGGCAATGTAATTGCGAATCGTAATTTGAACATACATTACCCTAGTTGCATTGTTACTGAATAATGTTACACACTACTTTGTTTTTTCTTTTAACATCATTTATCCATTTATTTTTTATCCATTTATTTCTTCCATCCATTTATTTCCACTTGGCTACTGGAAATGTGTAAAATTTACATTTACTGTTTCTAGCTGTATTTTTGCAATCAACAACATAACAACTATTATGGATCATTTTTATTTAATGTTAACGTGTTTATTTATGATAAAAGCATGATTTAACGATAATTTGACCACATCGAGCGCTGTGATCGATTCAGCTGTCCCCACTATATACTCCGCTCCCTGCCAATAGTACATGCTGATACAATTCCATCTGAAATTTGACGCTTCGTCTGATGGCGATATAAAAATTGGCACGTGCCATTTGAAAAATTTGAGTTATTGCTGTTTGAAAAAAGCCAAATTGAAAAAATCATACAAAACAACGCAATAAACATTTGACATGTGTAGACTTGATTAAAAAATTCCTTGATCCTTCTTCTATCCACCCAAGCAAAAATTGTGTCTGTAGTGCAAAAGATCTACGAGCTACAATTTTCTTAAATGTTCCTCAAAAATCGAGTTTATAACAGAAATAATTAAATCTGTCAAAAGTTTTGATAGATAAGTGCCAACAACTTGGGTATTTTATGCCTTGCTCAGATGTCGGTTCTAGATGTATAATAAAAAAGGTAGATTGCCATTTGAAATAACAAAGTGATGACCCACTTCCGGTATAACCGGAAATGGTATCACTTCGAAAATATTTAACTTCAATTGGAAATCGCTAGTTATGGCCGCGTATAAAATTTCGGCTTGATATTGTAATTGGAACTCAAAAAGTTTACAACGGACAGTCCCGGTGGATATCCCTGTATATACCACAATACAATATATATATGAGTTTCAAATCTTTCGATTTGGCGCCCAAGAATTACCTAATGATGAACTTTTTCTACTCTTCAGCTCGCAGTCAAATACCCATGAAATATGTGAATGATTAGGTATCCAACGTCATCAGCATATCGCGTATTATTTATGATTCATTCCGTTCCCGGTAGCGTAACTAATACTAGTTGTTTCAAGGGGATTCACCATCGCAAAAGTTCTTTTGCAATCAGAAACACACACAGGTCGATAGTTCACGTGCTCGTCTATACAAACACTTGATTTCGATCGATTTTTATTTCTAATATATACATCCGTTCAGAAAGTGCTGGACAAATATATAATTATATACAAAACTGAAGAGTGTAGCTTAAGTGATAAGACATTACAGGAAATGCTTTGTAACACAAGTAAGAGTGACTGTTCATTTTAATATTGTTTATTGCTTTATGAGTTCCTGATGCTCGAGTATTACCAAATTCATAATTTCTTACTTCTTAGGTTACTTCAATATTAAACCCATATAACCTTCAAGTGTAATCACTGTTATTACTGATAATTCATAGTATTCACACCATTTGAAAGATAAGTGGAATACAGTAAAAGCTGCTTATTCGCGCTTCCATATTCGACGACGAAAGAATCCCACCAATTCCTATCTTCGCAGTTAGATATTTCTTCATTCACGGATCTAATCGGTACATTAGTAAATACATATGTATTGATAAATATGATTGGGTATCCTTTGTGAAAGCGTCGTCAAATAGGTTGATGAAAAACTAAAATAGACCGTATTACTACTACGCCTAAAATGTTTTTAAATGATATCGCCGTTGCCTTGATTCGGCTTTTTCTATGACATAAACCGCTTTCGCCGCAGTCGGTGTTTTTGAGAATATAAACAAACAAAATGTTTGAGTAAAGCGACGTTAATACTCAATGCATAAAGTATATTATTAAATACCACTTATTAGACGTTCCGTCCTTTGGTGAAAGCCGCTCTGCGTTTTTATTGTTTTATTTTTCCATTCGATGCGAAAATTGTGATCGAGTAATACGTCTCTATCGTTGTCTTCCTAAGAAATCAAATCAAAAACGAGTTGCCAGTGTTTTGGCGTACCGATAAGAAAGCGGGGGTTACAAGCGTTATTTTTTGTGACTGGTTCGGAATTGTTTTGTTTCAGAAATTGAAACTTATTTAAAGAAAAATTAGACTTCAAAGCTATTCTAGTTTTGGAAAGTGCACCAGGTCATCCTCGCAAACTTGAAATTATGCATCCCAATATAAAAGTCATCACTTTCACCTCCCAACACATCTTTCCTTCAATCATGGACCAATCCAGGTCTTCAAACTCTATTACATGAGACGAACTTTCGAAATCATATTCGATGATACACACAACCAAATTTATATGGAATCACTCGGTATTTCACATTATTGATTGTTTCTAACCATGCATCTTTCACTACCAAAAAACTGGATAGTATGAAGAGAAATAATGAATTATCACCACATGTTCGGGATATTGTACTCAATCGTCACTGACGTTTGAAACTGTGAATTTCAAAATTCAAAAAAGCCTATAATTATTATTTAAAATGCCTTGCGTTGGATTATCCGCTATGCAGATAAGTCGAATAATTGCTCTCATTGAAGAAGAGGTGAATCAGAGAGATATAGCGGCCACAATGGGGGTATCCCAGGAGGTAATTTCAAAAACTTACGCCCGAAACGTGGCGCTACAATCTCTGCAAAATAGGTCTAGAAAAAGTCGTAGGAAGATCACTTCTGAAGAACAAGACCGCTTTTCCTACCAAATTGCAAGAAGAGACCCTAGTTCATCGCACCCCATATTTCAAAGGCAATTTCTGGAAGCAACAGGCATCAGTGTATCAGTCGAAACGATATATCAAAGACTTCGTTCAAGGAGTTTATACAACAGAAGGCCCTTAAGAGTTCTAGAGCTAACCAGACAATAAAAAATTAAGAGACTTAATTGGTGTATCGAGCACCAGAACTGAAATATTGAGAATTGGCGAAATGTCCTTCTTTCGGATGAGACCATAATTGGTGTTCGATCAGATGACCGCCGGATTCGGGTTTTAAGGGGTCGTGGAAGACAAGCTACACTACGAGCAGCAAGACAAATTCCGAAATACCAAGGAGGTAATGTGATGTTTTGGGGTGGCATTATGCTGGGAGGCACAACAGATTTGATTTCGTTTCCTGCGAGTGTAATGGCTAGAAATGACGTGGACCTAGTGCTGGGGCTCTTAGTGAGACTCTGACGATGAGAATTTCACTTTTATGTAAGATAATGCTCCTCCGCATACCAGCAACCTCGCGCGACATTATCTTGAAACAGAGGCTATTTTGAACTGGCCAGCTTGCTATCCAGACTTAAATCCTATTGAACATTTATGTGATAATCTCAAAAGGAAAATTAGATCGCGCCAGGATAATCCAAGAACCCCACAACAGCTCATCCAAGCCGCCACAGGAGAGTGGCAGAATATCATCCCAGAGGAGGTCGAAAACCTCATAACCTTATCCTAAGCATGCCTGGACGGATTCAGGCTTGTATCAGGGCAAAAGGAGGTAATACAATCTACTGAGGTCGAGAAAAACATCTACTTTGTGAGAAAACAATTCTCAATTTTTTTACTACATGCGGAAAGAGTCTCTCATTTTATTTTATTTGTTTCTTTCTCAAAATAACCCTTAATTTATTTCTCTTTTCAAATGAAATATCTAAAAAGGATCAATTCTAACAATCCTTCAAAATTCCATATAAATTTGGATGTTTGTAAACAACTCAAAAAGGCTAGGAACACTTACCAATATCTTCAAAATATGAATGTGATGATTCGAATTTATAGAAATCTATCGGTTTTGTTAGGATGTATAGTATATAATGTAATCTCAAGAAAACAAAATAATATTTGACTTCTCCAAAGCACCTATTATAACAAAAAATTTGAAATTTGAAAATGACGAAATTTGGTAAAACACAAAAAAAAATCCTGAACTCATATTTTCGAAACAATATGGAAGCACTTATATTTTTCAGTACCCAGAAGGTCCACCTCTGTTATTAATGACACTTTGGCATCGTCGCGGCATGCTCAATATTAAATTGTCTATTACATTTCGGCCTAAGTCATTCCAAGCCCCCTGATCTGTTAATCGAAGCTCCTGTTCATGATGGAAGACGTTTTGACGCAGGAGATTTCTTTTTAGGGTGTCCCACACATGCTCGATGGGATTCAGATCTGGGGAGCAGGATGGCCACGGTAGAAGATCGATATAATTCTCTTCAAGAACGTTCAAGACAACTTTTGCACGATGAGGAGGGGCATTATCTTGTTCGAAGAGTGGAGTTTGACCCATTGTTTGGAGATACGGTACCACTACAGGTAAAACTATCTCGTTTGCGTAAGAATTTCCCGTGAGGTTGTTCTGTATGAAAACGAGGTCAGTTCTTCCACCAAGGCGTATACCTCCCCAAAACATCACTGATCCGCCTCCCTGTCTAACAACTTCTCGAGCATGCTGGAGACGGTTTTGCTTTCAGGTTTCCTCCATATTCGAATTCTTCCCGAATCGGGATAATAACTAAATCTAGATTCATCACTGAAGAGAACTGTGGCCCACCTCTCTTGATCCCAGTTTACGTGTTCTTGGCACCAAGCTAAACGAGCAGCGCGATTTCCATGGGTCAGTTGTGGAACGTTTAAAGGACGTCTGGAGTGGAATTGACCTTCGTGCAGTCGATTTCTCACAGTTTGGTCGGAAATTTGTACATTATGAACTCGTGATAGCTCTTGAGCTAATTGAGATGCTGTGGTAGTACGATCTCTTCTGGCTTGTAAAACCACAAATCGGTCTTCGGCGACTGTAGTAATCCTGAAACGACCTGTATGGCGTTCTTCTACGCTACCTGTTTTATTGAAACGCGACCATAAACGGTTTATAACACTTAGGCTACTTTCCAGAACCCTGGATACTTGCCATTGTGAGCTCCCAGCTTATAGCATGCCAACATCTCTTCTCTAGTCAAATGTCGTCTTTCCATGGTCGAATCACAAAACTTGAATCTTTTATTTATGCTTACAACAGAAACAAAGTGCCAACTAACTGATTTCAAACACTGAGTACATGAAATGATTATAAAGCAGCGTCGCATCTGCTGCGTTTTTAGTTTTTTATAAAAAAAACTGAAATCTGTTGCGGCACTCTACATAATTTGGTAATAAATTGATGCAGGTGTTCATTTCTTTTAAAAATCATCCATATTGATAGTTCTGGATACGATATATCGATATTCAGAAGTGTTCCCTAGACTTTTGAGGTGTTTATATAACATGCCTGACAAATTTCACCAGAAATATGAATTTTTCAGTAATAAAATTCTTTGAACATTCTGTGATTTCATCTAGTATGCTGGTGCGAATTAACAAAAAATATACCAAATATTTTCAATCTATACCCACAACTATAAATGTCAATTAATTAATCCATTATTCAATTCACATTGTTCATTCATAAATAATCAGTTGCAGAGTTCTTAATTGAAAAATACAAAATATCTATTCAGGGAAAAAATTGGTGGCGGTTTATTTTCACAGATATGGTCACGTGTCTGCCGTCAATGCTTGCAAAATTCATACAGTGGTTTGTGAAGATAAAGTCAATTTGTTAACTTTTGTACATGCCCTTATCCGTCATTATCCCCGGAGCTTTTGGAAAATCCAGGACAGACCTTCTGGTTCTATTATACTAAAAGAGGTCATTTTCAATTAAAATAGAAGAACAATCACGGTGTAAAGCTGTCATTTTCAAGCACGCTGGAGATGTGTCAAAATTTATCTTACTTTATGCTTCGAACGAAACTGATTTGAAATATATCACACGTTCCCTTAGCAGAACTTGTTTGGTTGATCTTCAGAAACTTTTTTTTTTAAACAAAAATTTTTCGCTAATGAATGAATGAGTCCCCCAATTTATTGTTGAAATGGCTAAGAAAAAAATTAAATTTCAACCCAACTTCTTAGACATTAAAAAATGTAAAAAAAACATGGTTCAAAAAAATACTGGTATCAAATGAGGTAATCTCATGAAATGAGAAGAAATATCGCAAGATCAGGATCTCGCGGGATCAATATTGCATTCCCTAGTTACAAGCATTTTTCTTTATTTAATTTTCTCTTAAAAATAAGGCACTGGTTCCATTCTACCCCTCACAGTTCCAGAGGTGTAGTTCGCAGATACTCTGTACGTGTTCTTCCTCAATTTTCGTTTAAAAAGATCTATCTTTTCGAAATAATCATAAAAACGTTCGAATATTTCTTTGGATACGACTGGTTGATTGGCTCCGAATAACGTGGTCGGTTTTGTTGATCGCGGAATGTCGACTTGCGTTTATTACTGTCTTCGTATATTCGAAGCTCGAATCGAATCAATTTACCATCCGATTACGGCTAAAATTATTGCCATTAATTTTTTTGCAGCTGTTCGACAGAACTTAGATCAATTTACACGTCAACCGGAGGTGAACATCAATTTATCAAATTATATGAGAATAGACTTCCTCTAAAATTTCAACTTTGGGATTTTGCTATTATGCTGATACCCATGAATACTACCATATATATTCCTTCCATCCAAACATTAAATAATGAATCCCACGTTCTAAAAACGTGAAACACGAAAAGAAGCGGTCAACAAATTATTAACATGTGCATTCTTTCCAACCGTCAACGTTCAACTAGTTTGTTTGTTTATCTCTTGGCGATAATGAGGTTCGCAAGACCGGAAATCCCAGGTGAGTATCGAGGAATTCGATTATTTATTTAATCTGATTTTATTAATTCCGTTTCCAGAAGAGTTCATAAAGCAAACAGATGTTAACAATGAAAAACATTTATTTCAGAAAAGTGTGACTTCCATCGAATTAAGTCGATTTAAAGCAATACAGTATGAGCTCTTCATTCGCGATGTATATAATGGCTGACTAAATAAAAAATAAATATATAAAAGTTCAATTTAATTGAAGTTTCTGACCATATTGATTAATTTATCTTTAGGCTTAGGCAATGGTTTAAAGAATTTTTCTTGCTTCGCAATTTTCAATAGCTCTTTCAATTCAGACTGATATTCAGCAATGGCATTAGCAATTTGCCTCCAAATAATAAGACTTCGTTCCATAGACAAATCAATTTTCTTGAAGAAATCACAAAAGCTCATTTGCTTTTCTTAAAACTCTTCTAAGATTTCTCAAATTAAATGTCACATTTCCGGTGCTTGTTGAAGCCTCGTCTTCAATATGCTGTGAATTTAACAATTCCTCCAAGTCGATTTCAGTCAAATCTTTATCTTGCTACTCAAGCAACTCCTGAATGTCACTTGATTCAATCTGTTTAAACCCATCTCGTTTTATTCCATTCGCAATTTCGACAATACTTTCAGCTGAGGTTCGAATTTACACAGATTCTTCATCATTTCTCTGACCTCAGTTTTTACCAGCATGATTTCAATGTGTATGGATTGAATTTTTCCCTTTATTCTTTTATGTTTAAGATACAATTTTCTATGTCAAATCACTTCCAGCATTTCATAACATTTATATCAGAATCGCATTCTACAAGGTTGCCCATTTTCGAAGCGCCCATCAGGCAACACTGTAACTTTTGACAGCGATGTCAAATCAACTAATGACCTACCCCGTTTGAAGCGCCATTCCAAGCAGATTTTTACTATGGAACTTTACACGCCACGCTAACGCTCTGAAATTGTTGAAATTTACATTCTACAAAACAAGTCAATAATGAAAACTCAACGTGCTTAAAAAAATAAAGTGAAAAATGCTCCTTCCAAAAAACAATTTATCGTTTGTATGAAAGATTTACAACTGGTCATGGTCTTGCTAACCACAACCAAATTTATATGGAATCACTCGGTATTTAATATTATTGATTGTTTTTAACCATGGATCTATGACTACTTGTGAAACATGAAGTTTTTGTTGTAAAAAAATGGATAGTATGATAAGAAATATTGAATTATCACCACATATTCGAGATATTGTACTCAGTCGTCACTGAGATTTGAAATTGTAAATTTCAAAATTTAAAATAGCCTATAATCAATCATAATTGAAAATGCCTTACGTTGAATTGTCCGTTATGCATAGAGGTAGAAAAATTGCTGTCGGTGACACAAAGGGATATAGCGGCCACAATGGCGGTATCACAGGGGGTGATTTCAAAAACCTATCCTGATACGTGGAGCTACAATCTCTGCAAAACAGGCTTAGAAGAAGTCGTAGAAAGATCATTTCCCAAGAACAAGACCACTTTTTGTGGCAAATTGCAAGAAGAGATTCTAGTGCGTCGCAAACCATACTCCAAAGGCAGTTTCTGGAAGCATCAGGTATTAGTGTATCAATTGAAACGATAAGTCAAAAATTTCATTCAAGGAGTCTATACAGCAGAAGTCCTTTAAGAGCTCCAGAACTAACCAGATAACAAAAAAAAATAAGACTTAATTGGTATCTCCTGCACCAAAATTGGAATATTGATAATTGGCGAAATGTTCTTTTTTTGGATAAGACCAGAATTGGTGTTCGATCAGATGACCGCCAGATTCGGGTTCTAGGGGATCGTGGAAGACAAGCTAGACTCCGAGCAACAAGACAAATTCCGAAATTGTAAGGGGGTGGTGTGATGTTTGGGAGTGGTATTATGTTGGAAGGCAAAACAGATTTAATTTCGATTCCTGCGTGTGTAACGGCTAGAAGTTACTTGGGCCTAGTGATGGAGCCCTTAATGGGGTTCTGGCGAGGTGCCCACGGTGAGAATTTCACTTCTATGCAAGATAATGCTCCTCTGCATACCAGCAACCTCGCGCGACCTTATCTTGAAACCAAGGGAATCGCTAATTTAGACTGGCCAGCTTGCTCTCCAGGCCTAAATCCTATTGAAAATTTATGGGATAATCTCAAAAGGAAGATTAGATCGCGCAAGGATAATCAAAGAACCCCGCAACAGCTCATCCAAGCCGCCACAGAAGAGTGGCAGGATATCACCCCAAAGGAGGTCGAAAACCTAATCCAAAGCATGCCAAGACGGATTCAGACTTATAACAGGGCAAGAAGAAGTAATACAACCTACTGAGGTCGAGAAAGAAACACCTACCCCGTGAGAAAACAATTTTCAATTTTTTTCACTACATGCGGAAAGTCTTTCATTTTCTTTTATTGGTTTCTTTCTTAAAATAAACTTTGATTTATTTCTTTTTCAGAAATATCTCAATAAGGATCAATTCTAACAATCCCTCGAAATTTCCAGAATCCCTGAGGTAATATTCATAATAACGGGTGATTCCATATAAATTTGGTTGTGTGGATTGCAGCCGTACAAGTCAGTGTTGAACAGTCACCAACAACATCCCTAAAACGCTCGGCTCTCCCCTATCCACTTGAAAACTCATTTTCCGCGTTTATTTGCATTTTTTCCGTACTAGATTCAATCGATACAAAATTGTTGCCTGTCGTTAAGCCACGTCGACTGAAATGGGCCCAAAGAGTCATCGAAATGGCCGAAGAAAACGAACAATTTTGGCATAAAATAATGATCACCGATGAAGCTCATTTCCAGTTGAACGGAAAGGTAAACAAACAAAATAGCCGTATTTATGCCACTGAAAATACACAAAAAGTACCTTTTCAAGATGCAAAAGTCACTGTTTGGTGCGACGTTTGTGCTTAAATGGTTCTTTTTCGAGATGACAATGGCCACAGGGTTACTGTTAATCAGAAGCGTTATCGCGATATGATAACTAATATTTTCATGACAATTATTCGTTGACAACGTATGGGGCACTACTGCTTTCAACAAGACGGTGCGCCACCACACACAAACCGCACTACACTCGATTGTTGGGAGCAATTGTTCCGGGCCGTTTAATGTCCAAAAATGACGATTTCGATTGGCCGCCAAGATCACCAGATTTCACGCTTTCAGACTTGTTTTTTTGGGGTTATTTGAAATTAAAGGTTTACGTCAACAAACCAAAGAGCTGAAAACCAACATCCGTTAAGAAATAGCCGCCATTCCGGTCGAAATGTTGAATAAAAGATGGAAAATGCTGCAAAACGCGCACAATACGCCGTAGAGGCCAAGGACGACCATTAACAAGAAATGACATAAACAAATCCACTTGAACCCAATTAAATGATTTTCATAAAGAATAGAAAATAAATTATGTTTTCTTTGATTTATTCAAAAATAAAATGAGCGCTTTAAATAAAAGCAACCTTGTTTTAGAGCTTAAATGTCTGGGTTATTCCTTGGTCCATAGGTTGAAACAATGACGTCGTGTTGAGAGTAAAAGCGGTGACTTATATTTGGTTGCATAGTTTCAAGTTTGCGAGGTTGATCTGGTGCATTTTCCAAAACTAGAACAGCCTTGAAGTGTATTCTTTCTCAAATAAGTTTCAATTTCTGAAACTAGTCACGAAAAATAGCGTTTGTAACCCACGCTTTCTTGTTAGCACTCCAAAACTGTGGCAGGTCATTTTTGATTTCATCTCAGTACGGAGATTTAACTATCTGTGAAGCAGAGTGGTTTAATAACACCTCGAGAGTGGAGTCTCTCGATTCCAATGGACCCTTTGCTGTCTCCCCCTTAGAGTCAAGCTGTTTTAAAACGGTTCCCCTGAAACCATAGCTGTAGAGTTTCTTCAGCAGTAATGAGTGCAACACTGGGTCAAAAGTCTTGCTCAGACCGAAATTGAGCATTTCCGTCAATTTGTCATTATCCATATTGTCAATAATGACTTTTATTGCCTCCATCAATGCAGTTGTTGTACTATTCCCTCTTCTATATCCGTGCTGGTTTCTGTTAATGAGGTTCTCTGTCTCCATCCAATCAAGCATTTTTGTCTTTATGACGCTTTCAAATTTTTTTGAGATGCATGGCAAAAGTGTACAAAGTGTAGGTAAAAAGAATTAACCCTAATGACAACGCCACACTCTAGACGACGTCATTTCATCGCCGCATTTTTTTATCGAACGTACAGTTGATTCGTAAACATTCAATAAGCATGATGTGGATGCAAACGATTCTCCAAGGCATAAACGATCAAGCATTTGTATTTTAACTTAAAGCAGTGCACAATTTTTATCGTATCGAAACTCATTTTTTAATTGAGATGAAAAACACAAGGTTTAACTATAATCTACACTTTATTTGAAAAAATTCGACGACGTTTCGCTGACACAGCAGCTTTATCAAAAATGAAAAACAGAATGAAGAGTATGGTATTATAAACAAATCGTAGAACATGTTGGATGAATAACAGGAAAATCCACACCGAGCCATTGTACAGTTGGTATGAAAGGTAATAAAAACTAATTAAACAAGTTAAGTAGGGTGAATAATTCACGTCTACCTGCTCATTCAAAAGCTTGTCCGAATGTTTGTATTTATTTATTTCTAATGCTTCTAGGAGATCTAATTTTAAACTTTTGATTTTATATGTAATATGTCAAAGTTTTATTGAATTAATGGTTTTCTTTTATTAGGTGGTTTGAATAATTTGAATCAGATTTATTTTATCGAAGCTACGTTTATGTTCAGATGTTCTTATGCCAAAACTCCTATAGGTCCTACCGATATAAATTTTATCACAAGAACCGCAATTGAGTTTATAGATTCTGATTTACTTGATTTTTCAACACGAGATTTATTATTTTAATATGTTTACTTAAGTTATTAGAAGTTTTGAAAGTCATATTAAGATTTTGTTTGACGAGAAAGGATTTAATATTTGTACTTGCAGAACCGCAGAATGTTAAACTGTTGAATATTTTAAAGTCTTTATGAATAGGATATACTTCATTTATTGCTTTCTGATACAGTTTTTTACGAATGATTAGATCTATCATATCCGGATTATATGAATTATTAATGGCTATCTGTTTGATGATATGATATATGATATAATATTATAATCTTCTACTGATAAAGGTAAATTGAGTTACCGATGTACCATGCTGTTTAAAGCTGCAACTTTGTGTTGAATTGGATGTAATGAGTAGTTATGTATAATTGTATCAGTATGTGTTGGTTTACGAAAGACCGAAAAACATGATTATTATTTCGTTTAGTGATTTTCAAGTCCAAAAATTAATGGAATCGTTCTGTTCAATTTCTATCGTGAATTTAATGTTCAAATGGATGGAATTAATGAAATTAAGAAATAAGTCTAATTGACGAGTAGTTCAATGAAACACACTAAGATGTCGTCAACATATCTATACCAATAAAGAAATTTGGAAATGAATGGATGTGTATGAATTCATACATATATCTATACATACGTATAGATATGTTTGAACATTAAATTCACGATAGAAATTGAACAGAACGATTCCATTAATTTTTGGACTCGAAAATCACTAAACGAAATAATAATCATGTCTTTTCGGTCTTTCGTAAACCAACACATACTGATACAATTATACATAACCACTCATTACATCCAATTCAACACAAAGTTGCAGCTTTAAACAGCATGGTACATCGGTTACTCAATGTACCTTTATCAGTAGAAGATTATAATAAAGAGTTAAACATCATCAAACAGATAGCCATTAATAATTCATATAATCCGGATATGATAGATCTAATCATTAGTAAAAACTGTATCAGAAAGCAATAAATGAAGTATATCCTATTCATAAAGACTATAAAATATTCAACAGTTTAACATTCTGCGGTTCTGCAAATACAAATATTAAATCCTTTCTCGTCAAACAAAATCTTAATATAACTTTCAAAACTTCTAATAACTTAGGTAAACATATTAAAATAATAAATCTCGTGTTGAAAAATCAAGTAAATCAGGAATCTATAAACTCAATTGCGGTTCTTGTAATAAAATTTATATCGGTAGGACCTAAAGGAGTTTTGGCATAAGAACATCTGAACATAAACGTAGCTTCGATAAAAATAAATCTGATTCAAATCATTCAAACCACTTAATAAAAGAAAACCATTCATTCAATAAAACTTTGACATATTAAATATGAAATAAAAAGTTTAAAATTAGATCTTCTAGAAGCATTAGAAATAAATAGATACAAACATTCGGACAAGCTTTTGAATGAGCAGGTAGATGTGAATTATTTACCCTACTTAACTTGTTTAATTAGTTTTATTACCTTTCATACTAACTGTACAATAGCTCGGTGTGGATTTTCCTGTTATTCATCCAACTTGTTCTACGATTTCTTTATAATACCATACTCTTATTCTGTTTGTCATTCTTGATAAAGCTGCTGTGTCAGCGAAACGTCGTCCAATTTTTTCAAATAAAGTGTAGATTAAAGTTAAACCTTGTGTTTTTTATCTCATTTATATCATGGATCTACATGAAATAACGGCCTCCACAATTCAAACATTTTTTAATTGTTTCTTGCCGACATTATAGATTTGAGATGTATTACTCGATCACAATTTGAGTAATGAATGAAAAATGAAACAATGGAAAACGCAAAGCGACTTTTACCGAAGAACTTTATAGAACTCATAATGAATACGCGACTAGCCAGTTCATTTAACCTGATGGCTCTGAAACAGATGCAGGCGTAGGCTGTGGGATCAGTATAGAAAACAACACATAACAATGGTCCAGATCTAAAATACCCTCTATTTATTTATTTTGCAGAGCAATATGCGGTATAGCAAACTCAATTTTTGTTCCTTCATTACGAAGAAAAAATTTGTTATTGTGTCTGACTCATTGAGCGTACTGGAAAGCCTCATGGATATTCAACACCGCGGATCCTATAACGTAAAAACTACAGTCTCTGTGCAACCGTCTGATACAAAACTCATTCTGCTTAACATTTTTATGGGTACCTAGTCATGTTGGCATACGTGGTAATTAAAAACCTGATAAGTCCATACGACTGGCTGCAACATCTGCTACACCGGATGTCACGCGATTTTCATGTCCACTTCACGAACAAGATCTATGAGGAATAGCAGTTAAGATTAATGCAGAATGAAACGCATTTGAAGGACATTGAAACATGCCCAAGATCCTCACACTTAGCTTTTAAGTTGCCTAGAAAAGACAATAAAAACACACCACCTTCTCACACACGTTTGAATATCTCTTAAACCGAGAATCGCCACCAATTTGTCCTAACTGCAATAAACAAAATTCGATAAAGCACATTATCTGTATGTGCCCGCTTTATAACAATGCTCGTAGACAATTTATATTAAGTGATTCTCTGAAGGAGAATCTACGAGATTTATGAAGGTAAAAACACCCTTAAATTTCTCAAACGCATCGATCTTCAACTGTAGCAGTGGATGTTCCCCAACTATCTAAAAAAAACAGTAGAATCATTACGTTGAGTTGTGTATCACCTTCAAAATAGACCGCTTCCGAAATAATACATTTTCCGGAATCAACTCGTCGCAAAATCTTTAATGTCGTCTAGCGACTCAAAACAGGTACCACGGAGTGGTAATTTGAGATTTGAAGAATGAAAACAGTCGAGCCATATGAATGCGGTGCTTTTTCTATGGTATTTGTTGAGTTTTTGGTCGGACATTAATTCACAATGATAGCCTTGTGAGATGGTGCAAAATCCATTAGTTTTCTTTCCACATATCTGGCCTCTCTCGACGAATTCGCTCGTTCAAATGTCGCAAAACGCTCAAGTATTACTCTTTATATATCTTCTGACCTTCTGGCAAGAGTTCCGAGTGCACAACACCGAGATCATCAAAGAAAATCTTGACTTTTGAACGACTTTGACGTGCTTCTTTCGGTTTCGGTTCAGTTGGAAGGCGCCATTTCGAAGCTCGTTGACTGGTTTACATGTCAAACTCATAAACCTATATCTCTTCACCAGTTACAATGTGTTCTATGAATGTCGGGTCAGAATTGACTCGTTATAGAATGTCTTCAGCGACCTTAACGCGGATTTACTTTTGAAGAGAATTCAGGTCATTTAGAAGTAGTCGAACGACAACGCGTTTCATGCCCAACCAATCGAATGAAATAATACGAATCGATTCGTGAGGAGGAAAGTTCATTGCTTATCTCTCTGAAACTTAAATGGCAGTTTCCAGTTACCATTATCTTTACTTTATCGATGTTTATTTCGGTTGAAGATGTTGATGGCCAACCAGAGCGAAGCAAATCTTCCACCACACCTCGGTCGCTGTCCATTCGGCACACGAAATTCCATTTGAAATACAAAATTTGAGACAAATTCTTTGTACATTATTTTCATCCGTTATAGATTCGAGACAAATCGAGCATTGTAAACAAAACAAATGACGAATCACGTTCAAACGCCGCATAAGTATAGAAAACAGTTGTGCCAATTTAGCAACAACAAATATTTTGACAATCGTTCTAAGCACCCTATACTTTTTTGACAGAATGTACAACCTGAACTAAGTATTTAGATGTATATTTTTTATTTCTACTGCAACAGCTGCTTAACTGGACCTTATAGAAATAAAAATAAAAACAAGTAATGCGAATTTTACTGAATAATTGTTTTTCTTCAGACGAATGAATGTACAGAAATTATGACAACTATATATAGATGAGAATGAGAATATAAATACAAATGTTCTGAAGTAATTGAAAGCTTATTGGGTTGCTTCTTGTTAAGTGGTTATTGATGACCGGTATATTCAATAAAATCAAGGAATAGATTGTTCCCTGAAGAGATTCAATAAAGGTGAAGGGCTTAAATCGACTTATTCATTGATGAGTCTACCTGAGCGTTTATGGTTTCATCAATGAACAAATCGATATAAGGCCTTCACCTCTATTGAACCTCTTCGAGGAGCAATCCATTCCTTAATTTTATTGGATATACCTGTCATCAATAACCACTCAATCAATAAGCTTTAAATTACTTAAGAACATTTGAATTTATATTCTCAATTGTTTCTATATATAGTTGTCATAATTTATGTACATTCATTCATCTGAAGAAGCTACGGTATAGTGAAACGCGTTACGAATCGCAATTACTCGGTAAAATTCCGAAGAAGACATTACTCATTTTTATTATTGATAATGGAATTCTACCAAGTAAAAGCCTCCCAAATTCAAATGTTATAGAAATATATTCGATAAATTGAGAGAAAACCACACGAAGCTTGGACAACCAATGTCCCATGGAAAGAAGAATACGAAGTGGTTGGAGAAGATGCAACAATTGATGTGATAGATATTGTATTTGCTAACCCATCAATTTCGATCAGGCAAATCGGGGGCTCAGTATTTTCAAAAAAACCTTATGAAATGAGAATATCCCTGTTTTTGCAGCCAGAAAATTTCCAACGACGATTCGATTTTTGCAACTGATTTCTGCAGGAAATCGGCAGTTTTTCCGAGAGTGTTTCGGGCTGATGAAGTTCATAACGAAAGTGATGGAATATCTTTAAAATGAACATTGGTAGTCGGATATAAACCCACATTGCTATATTAATATCGAACGTCAAAGCCGATATGTGTTCAATATATGGTGTACATTGAAAGATGGATACATATTTCTTTATAAGTTCCATAGTGTAAGAAAGGAAGGCGATTAAAGGGAGGCTCATATTGTAATCAGACTTTCATCAAGCTATTCTTGCATCGCAAAGTAAACCTTATTCAACAGGTGTTGTTTCAATTTAATTTAAAATCGATGAGTTGTTAGCTTTCCCATTGATCTCGATAATTTTTGTTTTATAATTATAAAGAGGTAAAACTTACATCTTTCTGCAAGTATGCACAGTTATATTTAACTGTTTCAATTGCTTTTGAATCTGATGGGATATTGTTGCTCGAGTGAAACAAAGAAGTAAAAAAAATGTTAAATTGATGAACGTGGTGCATTATAATGGATTTTCCAATAAGACGTTTTTTTTTGAATAGCCCACTATTTCGGTATCTGTCACTTTTGAAGCTGTCAGTTTTGGACATTTGACAAGTAGAAACTACGCCATTAATAAAAATGGAACGGTACACGCTTCAACAATTATTAAAATTCACTACAAAATGGTGAAAATTTTGCAGTCGTAGTTCGCAAAACTAAAACATTTTTGGGTCGTCGTGAAGCACATTCTCGGTCGGCAATAGTGAAACTTGTAGAAAAATTCGAGTTATTGGGACAAGTTAATGATGTGAAGAATCGAACCCGTGAACGACGGACAAGAACAACTGAGAATATTGCTGCTGTAGCCCAAAGTGTTTGAAGAAAAACCCAGGTTTCACAATACATCGTCGTTCTCTGAAATTGGGCATTTCACAAACGTCATTACCGTATTTTGCATAAGGACTTAGGTCTTAAGGCTTATAAAGTTCAGTTAACACAAGAACTCAAGCCGGCCGATCATCAGCAGCGACGTATCTTTGCTGATTGGGTCCTTGAAATGCATCGAAATGATCCGGATTTTCACCGAAAAATCATCTTCAGTGATGAGGCCCATTTCCACCTCGGTGGCTACGTCAACAAGCACAATTGACGCCTCTGGGGCTCGGAAAACCCAAGAGTTATTGTTGAAAGGCCTCTACATCCTAAGCGTGTCACTATTTCGTTCGGTTCTTCTAACTTCTTCCAAAAAGAAACTGCAGCAACTGTTTCGGTGAATGGATTGCGCTATCGAGCGATGAATAATGATTTATTATTGATCTGGACAAAGTTTACTTTCAACAAGACGGCACTATGTGCCACACAAGCAATGAAACCAACGCTCTTTCCAGAGAAAAGTTGCCTGCCCGTGCTATTGCTCGAAATGGTGATCACAATTGGCCGCCGAGATCTTGTGATTTAACACCTTTAGACTTTTTCTTTTGGGGCTACGTGAAAAAAGCTAATGCTACACAATCGATTCAAGACATTAAAGATGAAATTCGTGAAGTTATCGCTGCCGCAATTATGCGAATTGGTGTTGGAAAATTTCATGAAAAGGATTTGGTCCTGCAAACGAAGCCGTGGCAACCATCTGCCTGATATCGTTTTCCATTATTAAAAGCATACTTAATGATGAAATGAACATATATTGATTTATCTAAAGAAATACTCGTACTTTCTCAATATCAAAATGGAACCTCTTATTGGAAAGCCCTGTACTATGAAATTGTAAATAATAATATAATCGATGGACGTTTTGATGAACTGTTTCTTGCTTAATGAAGAAATATGTAGCTTTAACATGACGAAGCTTCTCTTCATTAAACTGCCGATATACTCGACTAAAATTCTAGCAATAGCTTCTTTCGAAGATATATCAAGGATCTGTTATATAGAAGAAATAGTCGAAATACCAAAGAGTTGATATATTTGATTACCTACATTTACTATTTCCATTTCATTCCATATAAGAATATATCACCTTATTTTCCTATTTTGAAAAACCGATTACAAGTTACTCTTCAAAATTCTCGAATGAACAACCGCTTCGTTATCACAAACGAGTTGGTTCGTCACACAAAAGATGAATATTCTATCAAAAATGTAAATTGATGATTTAAAAAATCTGCCAGAGACGATTGCCGAAATTTTGGTTGTTGCTAAGTTGGCACAACTGATTTCTATACTGACGCGAGGTTTGAACGCGATCTGTCATTTAGTTTGTTTACAGTGCTTGATTTTGTCACTTCTCACAACTGTGTTTTGCGATTTTTACAAGGAATTTGTCCCAAATTTCGTTTTGAAAATGGAATTTCGTGTGCCGTTGAAAATATTACTGCTAACTTTATCAAAAACGCGTGCTAATTGAAAATCGCCATTTAGCTCATTGAAATGTTACAATTTAGGGGCCATTTAGGTATTGCATTTTTTAGAGGACGCAATTTTATTGTTGGGACATGTGGGGGGGATAAATAGGAGCTTAGTTCCAAGTTTGTGGGGTTGCAGTCTTTGTACCCCGATCGCCATCTTGAAAAAGGAGTGCAAATATATTTTCCGCGATATCTCGGAAACTATACATTTCATCAAAAAATTTAGGACAAAATTGCAAATGCAATTTCCGGTGCTTTTGACAGAATGTATATCACATAGCTGAAGTACTAAAACATCCAATTTGGTCCATCGTGTACAGTGATCTTAGGGTTCATATTTTCTTTTATGAAAGTCGAAAAAGACACCCGATTGATAATAGGAATTTTGATTAGTTTTATCATCTGTAATGAATTTTAGATATTTTATAAATTCAGCTATAACAGAATTGAAAATGCTACTTTCCTTTCGCCGATATCAACAATACAGAATGAATATAAAACGATGAAATAAACGCAATATCTAATGATATCTACAACTGTATTGAATATCATTCAGAAAATTATTCACCTAGTAGCAAATATTCAAATCAAATTGCCATATACACTACTTTAATTTGCATAAATTACAAAAACAACACACTAATTATATCAATATATGATCAAGACGTTATTTTTCCCTAAACCGGAAAAATCGCATCAAAAGAAATTTTCAAATATTAACTTTTTCAGTCTATTCGATATAAAGTCGAAGGTATGACGAAAATTTCGAAATTTTAATTTTACCAAAGTGTTGACAATATTAAAGTACGGCTAAGGGGATATACCGCCACAGATAACTAGCCTGTACTTGTATATAATAATATAAAAACTGGTATTTAGTTCTAGTCGCGCTTTAAGTCCGAGAAAATCACTCGCATCCGGCGACGCGGTTTCAACAGAGTTAATTGAAATTTCGGTAACGCCATCTTGAAATTGGAACTTCAAAGTCGAGCATTTAACATGGTTAAATTTTTCATCGATCTGCTCCTCATGAGTGCCATCAACTCGAGACAAATCACAGGTACGTGAGAAGGTAGAATGTTAAGCGTGAATCGAACCCTATCGGAATATCCGCAAGGACCAAACTGTAGAATTCACAATTTCGTAGAATCAATCGGAGATTATACAGATTCAGGCAATTATTTAGTTTTAAAAAACATTTCACATATTCCCCTTTAAACTAATTTTACTAAACACCGAATTTTAAAAACTTTTAACTTTACAGAAAAAGTTACTGAACTTGAGCTATTGTTAACTAATAAAATATTTTCAAATATCTATTTCTACTGAAAATCACAAGGAAAGTTCAAATAATTGATCTAAAATTAATCTCTCTTGTTAATTATCAATTTTAGAATTGACGAAACAAAAGCAAATTTTTCCTTTTTTTATTTTATAATTAACAAGTGAAACATTATTTCATGACGTTATATCAAGTAAAACATTTTCAGACCAATGATTAAACATTTCCTGCAGAACAACATTCGATTTTTTATGGAAAGTGATCTTCGCAAGTTTTCATGTACGAAGATCTCTTGAAAAAGAAAAAAGTTTGGTTTACTAATTTAAACATTTCTGGTGTTCTTCAATGCAGACGGAGGTCGCAGAACATTTATATAATGTTATATATTAAATTGACACCACAATTTGATCGCATTTTTATATTGACAATTTCTACTAATGATTAAAACCATTAATTTATGTACAGGTGTCGAATTTTCGATGTTTTAGTATGTGAAATACTGCAAATAGAGATAAATGATGCACCATATCCACCCTCAATCTTCCAGAAATTGATGAAAGCAGATCTTCTTTCGTTTAAGATTTCCTCCGGATCTCTCGATTTTCCTACATTTCAGCATATGCCAATATCTATGTTGCTATCAAAGTCAGTTCTCAATCACTTTTTTAAGTACAATTCAGGAACAAATATTTCTGTTGAATAATTTTCGAATTATATCAACTTGTGTTCTTTCATTATAAACCTAAGATTTAATAAAATAGGAAGAGTATGTTTGTCTCTTTTCAAATATATATAACAAGTCTGCCATTTTTCCTCAAAAATATGAATTTTCCGGAATTAGCGGTTTCATCTAGTAAGTTGGTACCGATACAAATAAAACATCTCAAATGTTTACAATCTATGTTCAGAACAATTAATGTCAAAATTGATCCATCATTCAATTCACATCGAAAAAAAATTAATAAAAATTATCAGTGTCATTCAGTAAGTTCATTCCGTTCTGAAAAACAATTTGCATTAACTAGTAATATAATTTTATTCATCCAAATACCATTGTCTTATAAATCAATTTCCTGATGATTCTCTAAATCTTCATAGATAACAAAACGTGGACGAAATGAAAATAGTTATCAACAAAATACGTTGCTGCATTTCTAGTAGTTCATAAATTTAATAATCTTGACAATGTTTTCACAAATTAAAAAGCAAACCGAATAATTAATCAAAGATTTCAGTACTCTAAGTCCAAAACGGTTATGTACAGGCTACAGATTTCAGTTTAGTTTCGTCGTCACCAAATTTATTATTTATCACAAGAATCATGGATCTTGACTACTTGTGAAGAATGAAGTTTTTGTTGTGAAAAACTGGATAGTATGATAAGAAATGTTGAATTATCACCACATGTTCCGGATATTGTACTCAGTCGTCATTGAGATTTGAAACTGTGAATTTCGAAATTTAAAAAAACCTATAATCATAACTGAAAATGCCTTACGTTGGATTGTCCGATGTGCAGAGGGGTCGAATAATTGTTCTCGTTGAAGAAGGGGTGACACAGAGGGATATAGCGGCCACAATAGGAGTATCACAGGGGGGGTGATCTCTGAAAAATAGGCCTAAAAGAAGATCCCTTCTGAAGAACAAGACCGCTTTTTGTGCCAAATTGCAAGAAGAGACCCTAGTGCGTCGGACCCCATACACCAAAGGCAATTTCTGGAAGCAACAGGCATCAGTGTATCAGTCGAAACGATACGTCAAAGACTTCTTTCAAGGGGTTTATAAAGCAGAAGGCCCTTAAGAGTTCCAGAGTTAACCGGACAACAGAAATTAACAAACTTAATTGGTGAATCGAGCACCGAAATTGGAATATTGAGAATTGGCGAAATGTTGTTTTTTCGAATGAGATCAGAATTGGTGTTCGATCAGATGACCGCTGAATTCGGGTTTTAAGGGGTCGTGAAAGACAAGCTAGACTCCGAGCAGCAAGACAAATTCCGAAATACCAAGTGGGCACTGTGATGTTTTAGGGTCGGAGGCAAAACTGATTGGATTTCGTTTCCTGAGTGTGTAACGGCTAGAAATTACGTGGACCTAGTACTGGAGCCCATACTGAGGCTCTGTCGAGGTGCCCACAGTAAGAATTTCACTTTTATGCAAAATAATGATCCTCCGCATACCTGCAACCTCGCACGACATTATCTTGAAGCAGAAAGAATCGCTATTGTCGACTGGCCAGCTTGCTCTCCAGACCTAAATCCTATTGAACATTTATGGGATAATCGCAGAAGGAAAATTAGATAGCGCTAGTATAATCTAAGAACCCCACAAGGGTTGTATCAGGGCAAGAAAAGGTAATGCAAGCTACTGAAGTCGAGAAAACAATTTTCAATTTTTTACTACATGCGGAAAGAGTATTTTTTTTCTTTTATCTGTTTTTTTTCTTAAAATAAACCTTAATTTATTTCCTTTTCCGATTGAAATATCTCGAAAAAGATCAATTCTAACAATCCATCGAACTTTCCAAAACCCCTGAGGTAATATTCAAAATATCGGGTGATTTGGTGTATATTGTGAATGAGGAAAATGACTCCCCTTCCCCGAGCTTTTTCTGAAAGAATTTAATGCAGCAGAAAGATTTAAGATTCATTTTTCGTTTTCGAGTTATTTCTTAAAATGTCGAAAACTTTCTGAATAAGTCAAATTTCAACATCTCTATTGTTTTTGAAATTATGTCAAATTAGTACTGACTTACTACAAGCACCTTTTTACTGAGAATTAAACTCTGTCCGTAATTTCTTTCTGTCCAACGGTTTTTGAGTTTTGATGGAAACTTTCGTTTTTTTAAATGTAAACCATAGGCAGTTTTGATTTTGTTGAATAGGGTTTTTTTCCTGTTAACAGAATGTGCACATGTGCACTCAATTTCTATATCCAGGAAGTATTTTAATTAAAAACCGAAAATTGTTTAACTATTTCCCAATTTTATCTAAAACTTCATGTAAATTCACAGAATTTATGCAGAATGATTGAAATAGTTTTCTGTACACTCATTATTCAATTAATTGATTATTTAGTGTTTTTCAATCGTGTTACAATTTTATGTGAATATAGTATTGTTTGTAATAACGAAGCGACTAGTAGTACGAATGTTTTGTAATGTTTAATATGATTGAACATTATATTTGAAATAATTGGAAATAAGATTATGAAGTAGTTGATGGGGAAGATGCAACAATGATATAATAGGTAGTGCAACTGCCAACTCATACATTTTGAGCAGGCAATTACAATGGAAACAGGAGCGCTCACTATTCTCAAGAAGAAGAAATTAGAATAAGCTAGTTTTTCGCGAAACAGGAGATTCTCAACATCCACTCAATTTTTGCAATTGGTTTCGGTAAGAATCTAAAAATATCGACACAACGCTTATTGATATTTAACGTTAAATATGTTATGGATTCAACATTTTTGTACGGTATGATATCTTCGTTTTTACAAACGATATTATATTTACACATTAGTTGTAAATTGACGAAAACCATCAAATAATTTATCTGAATTGTCAAAACAGTCAGAGAATCGTTATAAGGAGAGCACAGAATATACTTTATCAATTCAATTATTCCATGTAAATTGTGTGAATGGACATATACTGGGTGATCCACCAGTGGCACGGTGCTCTGTAGCTCGTACACTCTTGAAGATTCCATTTCTGTTCGAACTGTATTGAATTTATAAAGTAAAAATCTACTTCAGCAATTTATTCTGCAGTAAACAGGGTGTCCCAATTTTCTAAAAAAAAATCTTAGGTAGTCTTTTGAGATTTGAAGACCACTTTTTTGTTAAAGATTCAGGAACGGCCTGAATGTTGCTATAATGTCTTTAAGTAATGAGTTTTTTTGGTAAGTAGTTTCGTCACAATATTTTTTTTTTCGTGAAAATTCATGGAAATAGCCTCTCACATCATCGCATGCTCCTTCGGCCAGAGAGGAAGAATACTTTTTTCCTTTCGTTTTCTTATTGCCCAAGGAAAGCTTTATAAATGAATTGAAATAGATTATCCTCATTTTATACAGGAATGACTCAAAAAAATTATTGAATATTGTTGTTTTAAAAATATCGTATCTTGATTTTTCAATGGAACACCCTGTATTTTCTCATTCATGTCAACGCATAAAATATTGTGCCATATTTTTGCAGAAGTAACCTCATCTTCATTTTCGAAATATGCGATTATTTGTAAACATTTTTGATGAAAATTCTACAAACCGTATTGAACTCATCAACATGCATCATTATTCGCACAGAATTTTTCTTCTGTAATGATTCAAAGTAGTAAAAATGAAACCTAAACAAAATATTTCTTTTAACGAATGATAAAATCAAAATCATTAAAACGTAAATCGAGGTATTTGTTTTTTTTATTTGTGCCTTCTGTCAGGTGTCCGGACATATCATCTTCTGCGTTTTACATGGTGAACTTTTCAGGGTTTCGTTATTAAACATTGCAAAGGTAAGGTTTGAACCCCATTTTCTCAATTGACTGTTCTCAAAAGAAGAAATGGTTGATATGATTTTTATTCTGGGTGAGTGTGATAGAAATTCTTTGTTGGCTAGTAGAATTTATGCACAAAGGTTTCCTGATAAGAGACATCTTGATGCAAGATGCTTTGAAAAACTTCCAATTAAATTTATCGAAACGAGTGATATCGCTTACAAGAAAACATGAAATACCAAAAACTGCTATATCTGAAGACAACCAGTTATCAGTTTTGTTGACAGTGACAGAGGACCCATATAAAAGCCAAAGAGAGAATTCTCAGTTAACAGATATAAGTCAAACTTCCGTCCAGAGAATCTTGAAAGTGAATAAGTTTCATGCATATCATGTACAGCTGCACAAGGAACTAAAAAATCGAGACTATGAAAATCGAATCAATTTTTGCAATTGGGCAAGTGACAAAGTAGCGGAAAGTCTAAATATGTTTAGCAGAGTCCTTTTCACGGACGAAGCAACTTTCCATAAGAATAGGCTTGTTAACAAGCACAACTTCTATTAATAAGCCACGGAAAATCCACACCTCATGAGATAAATAGATCACCAGCATCGTTGATCCTTGAATATATGGGCCGCTATAGTAGATGGATATCTATTTGGGCCGCACTTTTTCGTTGGGTACCTCACTAGTGAAATGTATTTAGATTTTCTGCAAAATCATCTACCAATGTTACTTCCCGATGTATGAGAGCATATAAGACAAGATTTGTGGTTTCAACAGGATGGAGCACCGGCACATTACTCACATCAGGTTGGGGAGCATTTGAATCATGTATTTTCAAACAAACGGGTAGGACGTGGTGGTCCTGTTAGATGGCCAGCTAGGTCTCCGGACCTTACAAGTCCAGATTTTTTCTTGTGGGGTTATATTAAGGGCATCGTTTACCAGATTCCTTCTACAACACAGTTGTATATGAGACAGAGAATAGTCGACGCCTTTCAGTCAGTTAATCCGAAAATGTCGTCGAGAGTTCAACGGTCTTCCCCAGAAGGATTGAGTTGTGTCTACAAAAAAACGGTCAACATTTCGAACACTTATTGAAATAGTGCAACACCTTGTAGATCATCTAACCAAAAACCAATCTATTACGTATTTCATAGATGACTACCTTAAAATATCTCCATTTCTCTGATCAAGTATAATGATATATACTAATAAACTCTTCTTTCGCAACCTCTGATTTTATTATTTTAGTTCATTTTTTCATTTCGAAAATGGTCGAAGATAAAGATAAGGTTACTCCTGCAAAAATATGATACAATATTTTATGTGTTGACATGAATAATAAAATACAGGATGTTCCATTTGAAAAATCAAGATATGATATTTTAAAATTACAATATTCAATAATTTTTCAAGTCACTCCTGTATAAAATGAGAATAATCTATTTCAATTCATCAATAAGGCAATAAGAAAACTTCCTGGCCAAAGAAGCATGCGATGATGTGAGAGTCTATTTTCATTAACTTATTACTTTTTACGGAAATTTTACGAAGATTTTTTATAGAAAATTGGGACACCCTGTTTACTTCAAAATAAACTGCTGAAGTAGAGTTTTACTTTCTGAATATGATACCGTTCGAAAAGAAATTAAATCTTCAAGAGTGTACGAGCTACAGAGCACCGCGCCACTGCTGAATCACCCAGTAAATAGTTAATATAACAAATTAGGGAAAAGTTATACAATTTTCGGTTTTTAACGAAAACACCTACACATGTGATATATCCTTGGAAAGGAAAATCAAATTATTTACCGAAATCAAATGTGCCTACGGTTCTTTGAAAAAAGGAAGCTTGCATCATAACCCATGAACTGTTGGGCAAAAAGAAATTTCAGCACATGGTTCGCTTCTTAGTAAAACGTACCTGCAGAATGTCAAAATCATTTTTAGATAGCTTAAAACAGCAGAGATATTAGCACTATCTGATTCCGAAAATTTTTAAAATTTACAAATAACTCAAAAATGAGAACAAAGGCTAGCTGGAACATATTTGCGGTAATGAATTCGTTACAATATTTTTTTCCTTTTATTTCGTGACACTTATGCCTAGTGTATTTTCTACAATTGATCAATTATTCATACGGATACTATGATCCAGAGTGCTTACAAAACGTAAAATGTTTAGATTGTAAGATTTTCTTTTGGAAAACCCCGTGTTCTTCTTTCGAAAATATAAAATCAACCAAATTTATCGTTCCTACCGTCAATCGTTCGCTGTAATTATTGTATTTATTTTTTTCTAGAAAGCATTTTTGAAACATTCAAAAAATTTATCAAATATGTTGCATCCATCGTTAGTTATAATGGAAAGTGAATATACAAGTTACGAATCATTTCACCGAAGCGCTAAGGTAGAACTATTTCGGATTCCAATAGTACACGTGCCGAATTTGTAATATTATATTTCCTGCCGGTTTTTCCGATGAAAAACTTTCACAATTTCCATAACTCAAATGATAAATGTCGCATTTATTATCTCTGTTCGTACTAGATATGATGGTATTCCAAGAAATATTTTATTATTCCAACTAAAACATGCATCCGAAACGGAAGACATGATTCACTTTATTTGGATAGAAATACTAATAATTTAGTGTGCATCAGCCAAATGAAATAGATTCTATAATAAGTATATGCGGAGGAGGTTAAAAAACAGTGGAATACGTCGATAGATGTTTTTCATTACTACATGATTTTCAAAAAAAATTTCACAAATAACAGTGACCAACACTATTTCCTATTTCAAATGTAAAACCTGTATATTAGTCACTTTTAGGATTCTTCGAAAAAATTCACATTGCACGGATATAAATAATCGCCAACCTAAACTAAATCTAACTTATCAATCGTACGTTTTCGAAATATAAACACAATTTTTATGTAGCCACAATGGCATGATACGTATAATTCAATATTAATAATAATAACCCTGAACATTCAAAGGGGGAAAGTCATAGATGGTGAAACACAACTTCCAAACGGTGATATTATACAGTGCATGAAGAATGGCGAAACATCAAAAAAACAATCAAAGGAGAAGATTAGTTCAGAATACAGTCAGCGTCTGAAGACTGTGTTGAAGTCAATATTGAACTAGGGGAATCTAGTCAAGGCAATTAACACCTATGCCATTCCAGTGTTGCTTTACTCATTTGGAATAATCTGATGGACTAAGACAGAACTGGATGATATTCAAAGGCAGACCCGAACGATTCTGACAAAGTACAACAACCATCATCCAAAATCGTCTGTGATACGAACAACTTCGAAGAGGAAAAAAGGATGCGGATTAATAGATGTTGTCAATTTACACACCGAACAAATAAAAAATCTCAGAGAATTCTTCTCTGCAAAAGCTCTCACTTCTGACCTCCATAGAAAGGTATCGTTGGCTGATAGGGGATATACACCTCTAAATCTTGCTACCAGAGATGACCTGCTGAATCCACCGTTCCTATCAGATACTGAAAAACAAGAGCAATGGTCAAGAAAGGAATTGCATGGATGACATCACCATGAGATTCATGAGATTAATCAACCATACATCGACAAAGAAGCCTCCAACAAATGGTTGATGAAAGGAGAATTATTCGCGGAAACAGAAGGATTCCTTATGGCCATCCAAGACCAAGTGATCGCTACAAACAACTACAAAAAATTTATTATGAAGGACGGAACATTAGAAACAGATAAGTGCAGAAAATGCCATATAAGATCGGAGACTATACAACATATTACGTTCGGATGCGAACAACTGGCCAATACGGACTATCTTTGCAGGCATAATCAAGTGTGCAACATTATCCATCAGAAACTTGCACACAAGTACGGACTTCTGAATACCTTCCAGCCATATTACAAGTATCAACCGGCGCCCGTGTTGGAAAATGACTATCAGATTATACTACGATAGGCCTGTTATCACTGACAGAATGGTGACGAATAATAGGCCGGACATAGTGGTGTATGATAAGAGAGCCAGAACAGCAATGCTGGTGGATATCGCCATACCGAATAATAACAACGTGCTGAACAAGTTCCAGGAGAAAAAGTCCAAATACTCAGACCTTGCTATAGAGATCAAGCAGATGTGGCACCTCGATAAAATACATATTGTTCCTGTCATCGTATCCTCGACTGGGTTAATACCCAAAACTTCGCATGATAGCCTTAAGAAATTAGAATTGCATAAGAATACCTATATAGAAATGCAAAAAGCTGTAATTCTTAATACATGTAGGATAGTTAGGAAATGTATGTCAAGTATATTGTAATCGAGCCGATTCCCTTTGATAGCTGAATCTGGGAAAGGTAAATTATATCCAGCTAACAGCTGAGATAGTGCATAAGTCCACGATAATAAATATTAATATTGTTTATTTTCTTATACAATTTTGTGTGTACATAAGTTGTAAAAAGAAAATAGTAGTAAAGTAAAGCAACATTTTGAACAAATCATTTGCATGTAAATAATGCATGTTCAAAGAAAAAATAAGATGTTTAAGAAAAACTAATAATGCCCTCTTCAGCTAGTCCGAAACTCTATTTCTAAAATATTTTCACCTCAATGGCACTTCCGGTTATACCTGAAGTGCATACCAACTTTGTTATTTAATATAGAACACCCTGAATATTGATGAATTACATCCAAACATGCCGTCTATGACAACTCAAAATCTCAGAAGATACGTTACAAATTTTCTTTCGACTGGAACGGTTCAAAATAAGACACCATTTTTATCGCCTTTAGTCAACAATGAAAACAATGTAATTGTCGTTCTAGCTTGTTTAGATATAAATCCACGCGCATCATTGGCAATAGAAATGATGATCTGAATTTACCTCATAGTAGTATTCATAGAATTCTAAAAAAACATAACTGCACTCTTATAATTTTTTTTTGATACAAGCTGGCGATCCACAGCTTCGAATAGATCTGTGTGAAATCCCTCTTCTCAGAACACAAGGGATCCCGATTTTCTCAAAAGGATTTTCTGGACAGATGGGTTTTTAACCGAAATAACTCACTTTTGGGCCAACCAAAATCGTCATATTACGAGGGAAAGAAATTCTCAAAATAAATTTAGTTTTAATGTGTTTGCACTTTTGAAGGACAATAGATTTTAGCATATTTTGTGTTATCGAATTTCAACTGATATGTTTGAAGATGGATGGATTGGAACGAATGGTCCGTCTTTGTGGCGTTCAAGGTCACCTAACCTAACGCCTATGGATTTTTGTCTTTGGGGAATGCTGAACGATAAAATTTATTCTAAATCTGTGACTTCAAGATATGATCTGCATAATAGACTGCAAAATGCTTTCAAGCAGTTGGCTGTGGAGGAACTGAGGCGAGTCACATCACAGGGTGTTATGCGTCGAGTAGAACTATGTCTAAAAGTTAATGGTCATCACTTTGACTAACTAATATGAAATTTAGGAAAAATTAATTCAATTTGTGCTGATATTTTTTAATTTGAGTTTGGAAATTCGACAACAACTGCAGTTTCGCATTTTTTCCTCTCAATTCATCAATTATCCTATGACAAAAGGACAGTTATTTGTTAATGCTCTGGGAACTTTCTATGCACGTGCAGGAATTTAAGCTGCATTTGTCAACTTCAGGTAGGTAAGTAAAATTCGTTTTTTCACCATAAATTTCAAACTAGAAATCTCAGATACAGGGTATGTATGGGAAAATTCACTTATTTTTTTACGGCAAATCTAATGAAAAAACATGTTCCTGTTTAACAGAGATGTGTTTGACATTAAAGATCCCTTCCGTCGACACGAGAGAGGTTCGGCAAAATTCCCGAGCTAGTGAGGTGACAGAATTCTCCGGCGTATCATCAGCTTAAAAGGCAGAAATAGAGCACATTAAAGGAAAAAACAAAAAACAAACAATTTGAAAAAACTTAGTTTTCGAAGTTTCTTAGTTTGGAAAAGTAAGGCGAAAAAAAGGCACTCTGTATACTGACTGAGATTCAGTCGGATATGAGTTATGTCCCGCATGGTTTCTTGTTTGCAAAACACCTTTCATTATTTTGATAACTCACGCCGTTTTCGAGATATATCAATTTTTTCAAAAGGCAAAAAATCTCTTAAATATTCTGCAGAAGAGTCTCTTATAAACTATATTAGTACATAAAAAGCCTTAGCAATTATTGCATTAGCGTATTGCTCTTACAAAAAATTATCTCATCGTGGAAATTTATCGATCTAAACAATTTAAGTATTTAAATTTATTCGAATTAAAAATATCAGATGGAAATCATTAAAATTCTGAAACTGATGAGTTAGTATACAATAGGAGATATGCAGAGTCTGTACGTTATTTAGAGAAATATATCCATTTCTTACTTAATCGCAAATGAAGTATTCAATAAGTTTGAAAAATATTCAATAAGTTTGAAAATATAAGTCCGAGGATTCACATAGAAGCGGTTGACCACATAATTGAGTTATCTGGTATCTTAATTATTATTCGTGGAATTCGCATGTTTTATGTGTTATGTTATTTAGCAACAACTAGTTTTTAGAAATAAAATCGGCATCACAATCACATCTAGAGCAAGAAATTACAACCACACATTAACTTTCAGGAAATAATGAGAATATTTGATGACAAAATGTCATTATCTTGTATAAACAATAATACAGTCACCGGTAAAAATTCCGTAAAGCAGAAATTATTGACTATTTTGAAAGTTTGAAATTCTCATTTATCGTTCCATATCCTTCAACAGTACCTAAGTCACATTTCATTGCAGGGAAATTGGATCGAGTGATATATCCTTGGAAAGGTCTTCATCTATTCAAAAATAATATCTTTATGACTTTATGAACATTTAATATCATACAGACAGTTCAAAAACAACGAAAGTTCGTATTTCAACGAAAATTCGACAATGCCAAAAATCAAATTGAATGCTGAAAATGACATATTTCAACCTCCATACACCTCTAACACTTTGAAAAACTTCTAGTGTCAAAATTCTGGTTTCGGTAACGATTCTTTTCCGCAGCTCTCTTCCAAGTTTACAGGTTGTGTAGTATTACTTCTCGATTTAAAATGACCTCATAAGAAGAAATCTGAAAAACTCAAATCAGGTGACCTGGCTGGCCACTCAACTGTTCCTCTTCAGCCAATCCACCGACCTGGGAAATTTGCACCCAAATATTGTCGCACAGGAACATCGAAATGTGCAGGAGCACCATCCTGCTGGAAGCGTTTCTCATTCTCTGAAAGAGTTTCATCATATTCCAAAATTTCTATGAGGCTGGAATTTATCGATTCTTCCAACTACTACAAATAGATGTTGTTCCGTTACCATATTTATTCTGTTCCATTTTTATTTAGAATTCATCATTTTCAATTATTTTGAATATTTCTTGATTTTATTTTTCAATCATCTACATTCATCGCGTTCGGTACTATTTCACTTTATTGTTTTTGAAGACCCTCTTCATATTCACCTGTTTTCTCCACCACATGGCAACACCAAGTGAAAAGTAAGAGAAAACTGGCGCCACAGAAGGACAAATGCGAGATCTCGGCGAGATTTTAAAATGTGGTTTCCATTTTTCAGATGTTAAAATTAAGAACAATTTTCGGGTTTTCATACCAACATCAAGTGTACTGTGCCTGCCATTGTCACCCCTGAAGCTAATAGGGGTAAGATCAGATTATCTTTATTCAAATTTTTCCACTTTGTCATAATATCACAAGTGTCTCTGTTGAGATTACCTTCGATGAATAAAGGTCCGACCATGAGGTTTCCATGAATCCCTGCATAAACATTCAATTTCTAAGGCGTTCGTAGGTATGTCTTGGTAAACTAATTGAGGTTTTGGGTATCCCAATATCGACAATTATACCTATTCACTTCACCATTGACAGTAAAGGTACTCTCGTTAGAAAAACAGGTATTATACAGAATATGTGGATTATTGTTATTTGAGATTTCACAAAATTACAAGCGACGATCGGGATCGTTTTTGTTTATTTCATGAACTAGTTTCACTTTATAAAAATGAAATTGGCGATGTTTCACGATTCTATTGAAGCTGATATACCAAACACAAGTGATTATTTTCTGTGGAAAAAGTGTTTCTATTTGTTGTTGTTTGTTCTTTTCACATTCCGTCTCTCATCTCCATGAATGAAAAATAAATTAAGTATTTGCTCATTTGTGTAGCTAGCCATTCTGTTCGAATTCATTCGACTGACAGTTAAAACAATAACTGTTTGTTATATATGCTCAAGAGCCTGTATATGCTCTGGGATATGTCTAAGCACGCGCAGAAATCTGTGCCTCCTTAGCCAACTTCAGGTAGGTACGTGAAATTCGTTTTTTCGCCATAACTTGAAAAATTGAAATCATAGGGACAGGGTATATGTGGGGAACTTCATTTAGTTTTTTACGGCGAATCTAATGAATTGAAGAAAAAATATAGGTTACAATTTGGAAAAACTTAGTTTTCCATGTTCCTTCGTTTCGAAATGTGAGGCTGAAAACGGAGCATTCTGTATGTTGACTGTGTTTCAGTAGAATATGAGTTATGTCTCGCATGGTATATCAATTTTTTCAAAACGCAACGAAACAATAATTTTCCAGTAAAATTAGAATATTTTATGAACGAAACAAGCTAGACTCAGGTGTTAGGTGCTTTTGTGTTTGGAACAAGTGTTATCGAACCAGTCATCTATATTCAGGGTGTTCTATATTAAATAACCAAGTTGGTATGCACTTTGAGGTGAAAATATTTTAGAAATAGAGTTTCAACTACCAACATTTCAGAACGATAGCATTATTAGTTCTCCATATATATAAGCCACTCAACTTGGAATACCCTGTATAATCAGATAAATTTTTGTCCAAAGCATATAGTTCGTTACTATCGGCATCATAATTATCTTAATTGATAATATCTAATTCTTTGTTAACTAACATAACAAAATTGCATGTTATAGTTCCAAAATAAGACACTATTGAAAATTGAAGCATTCATCATTCACCCCAGAAAAAAATTTAACGGACAATATTAATCGCACAATCTTATTTATATCAAATGAAAACAGCCAGTTTTTAAGCCAACTCCAGAGGTTGCTTTTATTTTTCGCGAACATATTATCTGTAAAGAACCTCCTCTTATTCAAGATAAAATTTCGAAAGATAGTATCTGTAAATTCAAAATCGTGTGGATAAAAATGATAACGAAAGCGTAGTGAGTGGTGATTGATAGCTGTGTTTGCAAAAATGTTCAATATATTCCTGGCTTTGTCGACCTATTTCATATTTCGACATACGAAAGGTAAAAGTTCTTTGGATTTTGGAAAATTCTTTCCTTTTATATCAAGTTCAGAATTATTTTCATTCGAAAACGCGGACGCAATCTATTCTCCTTTGAAATTTTATGTCTTAAGACTTTTTAATAAGTTTTACGATCCAAAACTGGTTTATTATAATATTTGTATAATAAAT
Source organism: Cryptolaemus montrouzieri (assembly GCA_013387265.2). Lineage (NCBI taxonomy): Eukaryota > Metazoa > Arthropoda > Insecta > Coleoptera > Coccinellidae > Cryptolaemus > Cryptolaemus montrouzieri. Next base: position 47,629,720 of record JABFTP020000042.1, read on the forward strand.
ATTAATAACAAATTTCATATCGAGAAATTCGTAACTTTTTCCTCAACGAATATTTTCAAAATTGGGTTCTAGTAAATAACGAAATTGTCGAAAATTGAAGAAATGTACATGGTTTCTCATTTTCAATGTTTTAATACAGCAACCATGTGAAGTATTGAAATTGAAAAAAATGTCACCCCCTTCAACCCTGATTTTCTAAGAAAATTCATTATTGAAAACATATTGCAGCTATCACCTTTTATTTTTCAGTTCTTCCGGATTTATAGACATTTCAGGATTTCTGTATACATTCTGTCAAAAAGGTGCCGAGAATTGATTATTCAGAAAATTTGCTTGAAATTTTTGTTGGTACAACTGTCTTCTATAATAACACCGAGTTTAAACGCATCCGACATTTAGTTTGTTTACAATACTCGATTTTATCAGTTCGCAGAAGTATGTTTCGCGTTTATTACAATGGATAAAAATATCGAACGAAAAATTTGTCTCAAATTTTGTATTGCAAATGGAATTTCGTGTGCCAAATCGTTAAAAATGTTACAGAAGGCTTATGGTGAATCGATTTTATCGAAGACACATGCATATGAGTGGTACAGTGCATTCAACAACGGCCGAAATGTGCTGGAAGATTTTCCTCGCCCTGGCCGACCATCAACATCTTCAACTGACGCTAACACCGATATAGTAAAGAAAATGGTGATTGCAAATCGTCAATTAAGATTGAGAGAGCTAGGCAAAGAACTTTCTATGTTTCACGAATCAATTCCTACAATTTTAAATGATTGTTTGGGCATGAAACGCGTTGCTGCTCGACTAGTTTCGAAATACCTGAGTTTTATTCAAAAACTGAATCGCGTTAACGGTCGCGGAAGACGTTCTAGAACAAGTCAATTTCGACCTCCCTTGTGTTGTGTTTTGAGGGGGTGCACCATCTTGTTGAAAATATATTTCATTCCCAACTTCTGAAGGCAACTCGTCCAATTCGTCTTGTATTTGGGTCCTCAAAAACTCCAAATATCTCTCCCCTGTCAATGAACCTTCAAAATTATAGGCCCTATTAAATATCTTCCCATCATCCCCATCCAGTCATTGAACCCAAAACGTTCTTAAAAGTTTCCATCTTGATATCTGTGCTCATTTTATTGCGACCAGTACCTGGTATTTTGCCTATTAAACATCACATTGTTCGTGAAACGTGATTCGTCACTGAATAAAATCTTTGTGGGATATTGTGGATCATCCTCTATTCTCCTAAGGTACTTTTCACAGTACTGGAGTCGTTTAACACTATCGTTAACATATAGGTGTTGGTGTAGTTGATATTTAAATGAACGGTACTTATGTTTCATCAGAATTATCCATACGCTTTGGTGATTAATATCAAGCTCCTCGGCAATTTCCTTTTTTTATGTGGTTGGATTAATATCAAAAATGTCAATACGTCTATTTCGGTATCTTCGTCCATAATGAAATCCTCCTCTTCAGTAGGTTGCACCTCACGAAATTTTCATTCAACTTAAGAAAAATAGGTTCTATTCGGATAAAGTCTTTCAAGATAGCGCTCTCTGTATAATTGTTCAGCTTGAACGCTATTTTACCTGCACTCTCCATAAATAGTACTTATTGTTATTACCGAATGGGAAAACTCTGCAAAAATTGCGTAGATATTTTCCACTAGAACTCCAGAACCGTTAAGAGTGACGTGAGTGGTATGAAAAAAAATGAGAAAATACTGCTTCTCTAATACCGGGTGGCCCGTTATGGTTGTTTCAGAAGAAAACCTACTTGTTGAGGAAAAACTGAAATTTAACCCTTTGACATTCCGTAAAAAATGGGTAATTGAATTTTCAGATACAATCTTAAATTTTTGAGATAGGAGATGTTGAGCTAAGTCAATTGTCACTCTTCATGGCCTTCAAGAACGAAAGATGAAAATTTCAAAAGAAAAAAGATTGTGTTTCGTTTTTGACGTGACAACGTCTTATAATTAGACGGAGCCGGCTGCAAGCACGAAAAAACATGACTCGTGCGGCGTTACCTCGCTCTGAGGCGTTCCATTTGAGGCTTGAAGTGCAAGCGAGAGCGTGGAACGATCGACAAAGAGGCACAATCGGCCTCCGCTTTCGGCAGCGTTCGACATCTGCCTCTATCCTACTTGAGTGAGCGATGCGTCCGCGTGGCCAGCTGCTATACAATAATACATTTACATGTTTTCGTCAAGCATCAAATGCAGTGAAACGTGAATGTGGTGTCAATTGTTTATAGCGACGATAATTGCGGCCATAAAGGTAATGATTCTTTCGATATTTAATATATGTTCACTGATATATTGTCGAATATTCGTACTTTCATCATTAAAATAAATAGCATCGGTCCGCTAGTGCAGCGATTGTAGGTTATGCTATAAATGGTAAAACTATAAAAATAAGTTAACAGAACTATTTCACGATGAGTAAAAAATCAATTGCTTTACTATTCGATCGAAAAAGCCATCGAGCGTAGCTATGATTTCAAAAATTAAAACACGAATGTTAAATCTTCCACATACCATAACAACGTGTTAGAAATGACAGGTTGGACCAGTCAGCCGTCAAAAGGAACAATTTTCTCCAATATGAAACACATTGAGACGGGGTTTTTAAAAGCTAGAGTTACTGTACAACCGAGTTCTTCTTGAGATCTACTTGGAACACTAAACGGGCATCATCAATCATGAGATTCAAATCTACTTCTTTGGACAACAATTTTTGCTACGTTTGTTCGGTCTTCGACAGACTTTGGTTTAGAAACGACCTTAAACCCATCACTGCAGCACATCTGAAGGTGATTTCGGATTGGTTTATCAAAGAAAATCGACAACTGAACAGAGAATAATATAAACTGGTTTGCAACACTTGCAAAAAGTCACTAAACAAACAATCATTCAATTGAATGCAATCATTAAATCAGTATTTTCTTATGACATTGTCACGTTCAACTATCGTCAGTAAGCCCACTTTACAGACAACCGATTTTTTCTTTCAGAAATATGTCAAAAGGTTGTAGGATGAGATGACAAATGAAAATAAACAAAAAAATACAACGTGTCCCATTTGAAAATCGAAACTTAATATGACATTTCGTTTCCGGCATAACCGGAAAACATTTTAATGTTATCAAATTCAAAATGTTGTCTTCTATCCGATTCTCAAATTTCATCAAAATATTCCAATTAGAAGAAAAATCACAGGGGCAGCCCTAGTTTCAGTTATATGTGGTATGTGTAGACACATCGAAGAATTATTTTTTCTTCTTCTAGAAGTTATCTGTTTAGTTACCCTTTGTTATCATGGTTTCCCGGTGGCCATAATGAGTGGCCTCTGTCTCGGTTCGTTAGAGGGCTGAATAACATTTACATGTATTACGTTCCAACGAATTTGAGATGAATATATGGCAAACCGGCCTGATGTTGTACATGGGTGTGCAATACTGAAGATGTCAAATGAGACCGAAACTGCAGTATATTGCTCATATTCATGACATCCGACCGATCTGTACCGCTGCTGTGTGGCCCCAGTTGAAGATGATTATGAAGGATAGATCGGAAAACCAGCTCCTTCAGGGAACGACGTCCAAGACGTTCAGCAGCCATTACAATGAATTCAAAGATTCGAATATCGACAAGAAACACTGAAAACTTGCATTAATTTAGCGTGAAAACTGAAGAGAAATTGAATGAAAACTGATAGTTAAATAAACTCATTCTTGTTTCAGACGTGTTTGAGATCATATGGAAACAAATATTACTACATAGATAAGATTTTTTCCCTCATATGTCCAAAAACATATGTTAACAAAGAAACTGCGATTGAGCTGCTTAATCGATTGTGGAATTCAGAATACCAGGTGATGCGACAATTTTTGTGGTGTGTATATTTGGAGAAAAAATGAATATTTTATGTTTCATCGATTAATTTCTGGTACTTTTTGACAGAATGTATGACATTATTTCATATAATATCAGTTCATTAGTTGAAGTCAATACTTTCGACCTACACTATTTAGCAGGCTTTCTCGTGGTACAAGGGATGTCTCTTAAGTTTTGCAAACAGAGCTAGAATCAAACAATTCCCGATACTTTAATGACATTTGACATATTTATTTGCTAACAGCACCGGCAACGGCCGTATGTACCGATACCTCCATTTGGCCTTGGTGTGAGTGCGAGTGTCCCCGCACCCCTTCCACCACCAGCACCACCGCATCCTCAGTTCAATGTCAATGACCTTGCAGTTTGTTCAGTGCTTGAGTTGTAACTAGTCCGTTCTGACACAGTGGTTTCCGTGAAATATCAGTCAGCGTGTTTGTTGTATTGTGGGTGTTTTCTAATTATTGCGACGGTTGAATTGGAGTAATTGTTTTTGTCTTGTGTGAGTTCTGTGTGAAGCTGCATCAGAGAAGATGAACACGGCAAAGAAACGCAAGTATATTGACGATTATATTCAATATCGGTTCGTTTCCTTGCTTAAAGATAATGTTGATCGCCCTCAGTGCGTTATTTGTTACGAAGTATTAAGCAATGACGCGATGAGGCCTAATCGTCTTCTGAGACAAACATGCATCTTTGAAGAACAAACCTAAAGAGTTCTTCGCTGCAAAATCTAAGAAATTAAAGCGCATCAAGTTGGATAGCACTGCATCTGCTGCTCAGTCATCTGTAAAAGTACTTGAAGCTTCCTTAGAATTATCTCTTCTTATTGCTAAGGAAAAGGAAAATCACACTTTTGGTGAAAGACTTGTTAAACCGTGCCTTTTAAAAGCAACCGATGTTGCCGAATTGATGATATGGCCGAGGTCATTGAGAACCAGTTGGATGATGCAATAAAAAAATCCCCGTTTTTTGGTATCCAGCTTGACGAGAGTACAGACGTGGCACAATGTTCTCATTCGATTGTATATGTTCATTACATTGAAAATAAAACAATGAAGTATGAACTGATGTTTTCTACTGAGCTGGTGACCACTACTAAAGCTGTAGATGTGATGAAAGCAGTATCAGACTTTTTGAGAAACACGAACTTTCTCGGCAAAAACTTATTGGTGTATGCACTGACGGTGCTCCTTTAATGCTCGGTTCTCGTTCAGGCTTTGTGCAGTTGGTCAACCAGAAGAATGCTGACGTGGTTGGGATTCATTGTTTTATTCATCGCCAAGCCTTGGCAGCAAAAACGCTTTCAAACGAACTCAATAAGGTTTTAAATCTATGTATTACAGTAGGCAACTACGTAAAGAACAGTACATTAAATACTCGACTGTTTAAAAGTCTTTGTGAAGGTTTAGGGTGTGGCCACAAAACGCTGCTATTTCATATAGAAGTACGATGGCTATCAAAAGATATGTTCGGAAACTAGAAACTATTTGAGCTCCGTGATAAAGTGATTACGTTTTTGGCACTGCAGAAACAAAACGAGCTTAGCGCAGAGTTCAAAAAAACCCAGTAACCAAGTGATTTTGGCCTATTTGTCAGACTTTTTTGACACGTTAAACAACTTAAACTTGAGACTGCAAGGTGCAGACTCAAATATAGTAACACGTCGGGATGCCATCAAGATGTACGTTGAGAAACTACAACTTTGGATACGTAAAGTGTCAATGAACCTCAGCCACTATTCAAGTTTCAACAAAGTAGTGTCAGTCTCAGAAGAAGCATGTTTTGAGGACGTTTTTGAAGGATCGCTTTTAAAAAACTTGATAATTGACCATTTGAAGAACCCCAAGGAGGAGTTCAGCAGGTACTTTCCTAACTTGTCAGAGGAGTTTTACAAACTATCAACCGACCCATTCAACATGGACATACAGTTGCTGGCAGAAGGGTTGAAAGAGGAGGGAATAGAAATGAAAAATGACTTTGCTGCAAAATAAGATTTTGAAAAAATGGAAAACCCTTCATTTTGGTTAAAGTACTTAAAAGTTTAACCCAATGTTTCAGAGAAAGCTGTTCAGATGTACTTGCCTTTTTCAACAACATACAAGTGCGAAAAAGCGTTTTCAACTCTTGTGGCGATCAAAACCAAGTACCGCAACAAACTTGATGTCTAAAGTGACCTACGCTGTGCTTTGTCGGAAACTCAACCCAGGATCTGTCAACTTATCCAAAACATACAATCGCACCCATCTCAATAAATTACATTTTATGTTTTGTTTTTGTAAGTGGGTAGGTCTATTGCTTTACCTACCTTGAAATGTAAAACTATCTGTGTTACAATGTTAAAATTTGTATCAGTAATTATAATCGTTTTTCATGTAATACTTATATTAATTTTCTTCATACGTACAGAGGGCGGCGTAGGGGGTCTCCAAATAACCAGAGGGGACGTGGTTCAAAAAAGTTGGGAACCCCTGTACTAAAACATCGAAAGCAGATCGCCTTGTATGTAATTTATCATATTTTCTTTCATTCTGTTCGTTACCGATTTTGATGTGATTTCAACGTGGCGTTTGACGATATCGATCTTTCAATAAAAAAAATGCTTCAAACTGCATTAGAGCTATCACAAGCTTATCTCTCTTCAACGCGGAAACAAAATATTTACTATCGAAATCATCGAACACTTCACAGTTTTGTATTATCATCAATTCATCACTTATTGACTAGTAAAAGATGTTTACAACAAAAAAACACCAAAACGCACTCTACATTTGCAGATAAGAAAAAAGATTACTTCAATTATATTTGTCATCATGATATTATTGATTAAGCTTGTTTATAATTTCAAATGGAAGATTACGTGAAATAGTAAAAATATAAAATCTAACCGAATTGAGGATCAATAACGATAACGTCAATTTCACGTTATCCATGAAAGGTGGTTTGGGTGATCCGAGGGGTCGAGAGCTACACGTATTTAACCTATTTGAAACTCTTTAAACCACTTATAGAAATTTTATTGGACAAAGCCTCATCACCAAAAACTTTTAGCACCATTCACAATGAATCAGCAGCAGAAAATTAATTCCGCATACAACATTCAATTCACTCAACAAATGCAAACATAAAAATCGAAAAATTCACTTCTAGGAGCTTACACAATGAAACATATCTCAAACACTAATGAATATTTTAATGTTGACCTTGGCAAAGATATGGAAGACAGTCCTACCAAACCTACAAATAAGAGCACTACCCCAAATTCATTCAGGCGCGCATTTTAAATTCAAGTGTTACCTTACTCTTCGGACACAGTTGTATACCTACACAAAAGTCTCGACAGACAACGAAGTGATCCTATAAGGATCCCCTTAATCTTTGGGTGTAAGAAACCCAAAAAATTAACTCATATTTATGATTTTTTCAGGTTACTCTGTATCAGATCTCGTGATAGTGTCTCGCGAAGAATGGCAGGCGCGACCCCCTAAACTTGTCGAGCCGATGCCAAATCCAGTGCCGTACGTCATCATCCATCACAGTTACATACCCGGAGCATGTGTCACCCAGGAGGCGTGCGTGCAAGCCATGCAGTCTATGCAACGTTACCACCAAGACGAGAGGGGTTGGAACGACATAGGATACAGTTTTGGAGTCGGGGGTGACAACAGAGCATACACTGGACGGGGGTGGTCTGCGGTTGGGGCGCACGCGCCCAACTACAACAATAGAAGTATAGGAATTTGTGTTATTGGAGACTGGACGGGTAAGAATTGATCCACTGCTGGATTATCGAATTCAAGATTAATTTCTAATCCATTTTGAATAATGAATAGGAGAAATTTTGATTGACACTTATTTCCTATATAAGCGTTTCGACCACCCTGCGGCTTAATCAAACAAATACAAAATGAAAGCGAAGGTAGAGTACAACAATTTCTATATGAACTACATTATAATGTGATCTGATTGATGCTCTTTGTATCTAGTTCTGAAAGAACCACCTTTCTTACCTATACAGGGTGTTACATAATAGTATATCACAACTTGAGGGGGTGAATCTACGTGCAATTTCAAGAAAAAAAGTTCATATGAACAAAGGTCCGCAAAAGATTCGTTACGGAGCTATAGGGTGTTGAAATTTCCGAAAAAAAACTGGTATTTTCTTCAAAACTCCTGGAGTTTTCGAGATATTCAGCCAAATTTTAGAGTGCAAGCTATTTTTTACAGCCTTCACCTCCTAGATTTTAACCGAAATTTACAAGGTGTTTTCTTTTTTCGAAGTCATGTCTCCTTTTGCCCTTTCAAACTTTTTTGCAGTACGCCACTGATCAGCGTACAATCAATTTCGTCATCTCCGTTCAATTTAGAAACTTTTCTGACATTTGTAATTTTATCGTATCTTCAACCGTTTTCTAGTGAAAAATCATTGAATTTGAATTATTTGAATTGTATGTTATTCGCAAAATAAAAAAAACAATAATAGATATACTCGATAGGTATGCCCAAAATTTGCCTTTTTGATGACTCAACTTATACTTCTTCAATATCAAACTGAAAAAAAAAATAAAAACTAAATAATTGCTGGAAGTGTTCTCCACCTGCAAGAATACAGGCCTCTGTTCTTCTTCGCAAATTATCACACACTCTTTGAAATAATCCTGGGGTATTTCTTAGCGTGTCACAAGAGGTTATAATTCGATTTCTCAACTCTTCTACAGTGTTCACTAGAGTGGTATAAACTAAACTTTTGAGATATCCCCATAAGGAATAGTTTAAACTATTTAAGTCTGGGGACATAGGAGGCCATGGTTCTGACCCACCCCGACCTATCCATCAGTTGTTGAATGTATTATTCAGGAATTCCCTAGCTTCTCCACTGAAATGTGCTGGTGGCCCGTCATTATGTTTCTCATCGAAAATGGCACATCCTCGAGCAATAAAGGTACCTCCTCCTCAAGAAATTGCCGATAAGCGGGACCGTTCAGTCCTTTAGGCAAAGAAAAAGTCCCAATCAAATAATTTCCAATTATTCCGACCCAGAAATTCAGTGAGAATTGTTCTTGAAGATGAGATTCTTCAATCAAATGGGGGTTTTCCTCAGCCCAACAATGATTATTGTGAAAATTTGTGATAGCAGTTCTCGAAAAGTTAGCTTCGTCTGTAAACATTGTTTCACTATCAAAATGAGCACTTTCTCTAATTTTATCTCAGAACCATCGGCAGAAATTCAGTCTCGAAGGAAAATATCGAGGAAATAGAGTTTGGACGCGTTGAATATGAAACGGGTACAATAAAAAAACTTGGAAAATCCTCCAAACTAGAACATATGAAATATTCAACTGATTTCCAATTTTTCTTGTACTCACATGAGGATTCAAATCAATACAATTCAAAACTACTTCCTCAATATCTGGAGTTCTCATAATTCAAGTTGCACCTTTTAAATGATTATTTGCAGTAAAAGTACCAGTTTCCCTCAACCTTCTGTAGATATTTGAAAATGTTCGCCTGTCTGGTGTTACTCGATTCGAAAAGCGCACCTGATATAATCGCCCAGTTCTTGTTGTGTTTCCGTCAGCCAGACCGTATATGTAGTGGATATCATCGAATTCGGCGTTAGTAAAATTAGCCAGTTTTTCTTAATACAATAACTTCAAAAATCTTAGAACTAATTGTTAATTTGATGAACAGTTAGAGTAGACACTGGTTCAACTTTAGTAACTGTCAAAATGAATAAGTAAATGAAAAAAATCAAAGCCTACTAGTTATTTTTTCAATTAGAAGTGACCATTCAGCGATTGGATGCAATCGTTTAATAATTTTTTGCTCGAGAACGGTTGGATACGAAAAACTTTTAAATGTCAAAATAGTTTCTAAATTGAACGAAGATGACGAAAATTGATTGTACTCTAAACAGTGGCGTACTGCAAAAGAGTATTCCAAATTTGGGCTGAATATCTCGAAAACTGCAGGAGTTTTGTAGAAAAAACAAATTTTTTTCGGAAATTTCAATATCCTGTAGCTCCGTAACGAAGCTTTTGCGGACCAATATTTATATGAACTTTTTTTCTTAAAATTGCACGTAGATTTACCCCCTCAAGTTGTGACATACTGTTATGTAACACCCTGTATAAACGCCTTCACAATCCATACAGGAGATCTTGTAAATTCCAGTATTGTCGAATCTATTGGCATTATCTTCACTATTGACAAATTCTTGGGACAGTTTCATCTGAGTTTTGAAAGCTACTTTTTATGCTATTTTGAAATTACACTCGCAATCTTTTTCCTGATAGGGCCAAAATGTTAATGAAATGTATTTATATGTATTACTTGATTCTATATATGGAATAAGACTGGTCCTTCATTCAAAACTAGACACAGAGAGAATCAATCAGATTACAATTACCAGAGAACCGACGCATCTACTTTCGCTTCACACTGTATCCAAAATGGTCTAAATTTTCCACCCATAACTCAACTTGAAATCATTCACAAAACACCTTAAGGACGAAAGTTAGATTTTCTAGAAGTCATTGAAAATTTCAAACTCCTCATAGAGATAATCTTCTGAACTTATTCGTCTATATTTAATATCTTTGAATGATACCTACTTTGAACATAACTCGTTTATTACCCCTTGTTAGCACCCTTAGTAAATCTATTTTTTATGTATGTATGTATTTCAACATTAGTTCAATATTTATTGTTAGCTGAAGATTGTCGAGAGAACGAAATATTAATTTTGTATCCTGTTCATATATGTATGTATTTTCAACCGAAATTGAAATCCTGAATTCCAATAAACTCTTGTGATAGTTTAGTTTCTTGTTATCATCATAATTAACTATCACATAGTGACAGCTAAATCAATTAACTATTTGGCTCTGTATATCACTTCATATAACAAATTACCTATGGTTTATTCGCTCATACTTTTTGAGTGTTATCAAATCTTGAGAAACAATATTCTTTCTATCTTCTTCATTTTGAAATATAATTCTCTATTCTTTCATACGACTATATAAATATATAACGAAATGTTCTTTAGCCCCACTTTCCTCATAATGAATCTATATGAAGTTATAGTTGGATGCCATTTCTCCTTGAAATATAGTACACAGGGTGTCCGCGCAAAAGGGCTCATTAAAAGTGTCAGGGGTTAACGGACAATTTCGAATTTTGGTATTAGAGGAAATGAATACTGATCCACAATTGTTTCTACATTGGTACAACTTCAGCTTATACCGGCATCGATTACAACTTGGAATAGTGTACTTTTTTTTCATCAAAGGGCGTCCTTTTTCAAGAATCTTTTGTTCAGATTTGTCCTATCTGTAATTAACCACCATTGAGCTATGATTTTATCAACATTTTCGTAATTATTGTGTCATCTTTTTTGCCCAAGAAAATTGACTCAGATTTCATTGATTTCTTTAGTTCAATCAGGGTAGTGTTATTTTTCGAGGCAACTTACTTTCCGAGAGCTCAAAAATCACTTGTCAACTCAATAGAAATAAATTGTGAAAAAACGTTTTCTCTCAAATACAAGTACCTATTTTCATTAAAACTGTAGTTTAAATTGGTAATGATTGTTATTAGGTTTCCCAATACCTAAAATGGCTGGTTCCCATTTTTTTCGCGATTTTATCTAAAACCTACAGTTCCTTCGGAAACAGAAATCAGGCGATGAACTATAGAAACAGACAGGGTGGATTTTGACTTAAAGTCAAAAGTAATAGGAATAACTAAATTTGAAAAAGTATAAAAATTGAATAACAATTTTCATTCTAGTTCAACTACCTCCCCAGTCCCAAATGGATGTCGTCAAGAAATTGATCGATTACGGCGTGCAAACGGGCAAAATCGCCCCCAACTACATGTTGCTCGGCCACAGGCAAGTAAGAGACACAGAGTGTCCGGGTAACGCTTTCTACGAAGAGATCAAGAAATGGCCACATTGGATACCAAACCCACCAAATGACTCAGTAGATCAGCGACCAGAACAAAATCTTAATAGCGGAGCAAGTGCTAGTATAATTTGAACAATGTAATATATATTTCAATTACATCATTTTTTTTAAACTCATTGTGATTATTTCTTAACTTTTACGAAATCACCAGTAAATCTTGAAACACCTTCTTGAGGTTACATCGACATAAAATTCAATTCAATCAATTCTATTGACAGAATCGTTGGGAATTGGAAGTATTACAGGATTATAGGATACTATAAAGATTATGGAGAGAAAAAAGTCACAGAGTAGAAGTGAAATATGCACTCGTACACGTTACAAAACTTCTGAAACGATTTAGTTTCAGTGGCGAATATTCAACTTCAAAATGGATACAGAAGAAATTCTGAATGTAAATCGCATGCAGTTGAAAATCTATACTGAACTTCGACATTTCATATCAAAATACGTAACCAAATACATGCCATAGCGGTGGCGGCGCCCGCGTCGTTTTTGCCAATTCGAATAAGAAAGCGTTTCCGTTTGCAAGGCAAGCTTTCACAAATGAAATTCTCACGTAAACTATCTGACGTCGAAAGGAAGTACATGGCAGTGTTCCCAGAATATCACGCACGCGTTCGACTTGAAATTACAGGAATCTATTTCGATTAAACAAAAAATGTTCAAACTTTTTTTTCATTCGTGATAAACGATGAATGATGAATGTGTGAAATGTGTAAACATTCTTTCTAGTTCTAACACTTTCGGTTACGCGGTTGCCATAAGCGCAAGTTATTTCTGGAAAATTACGAAACGCACAATTTTGATATTCGATCCGTTGAGTTTAGTCTGCCTTTGCACATTATTAGACGAGTTGATAATTTGAAATTACACTGAAATGCAATTTTAATGAGTTCCACGAGGAGATCGCAGTTTCGAAGGATTTGAATATTCTGAACGAAGATGAAGTAAAATATATATGTACTTTCCACACGACCGGTTTCGACCGTCGGGTCGGGTCATTTTCAAGTGATCAACTACAAGAAATTAACTTACTAATATAGATACTACCTCAATTTGATATTGAAGAGTGGAGATGTATTAATGTCTCACTGGCTATTGGGGGTGATCCACTTGGCTTTCTATAAAATTTATTGATTTTCAAACATTCCAACAGATTCATTTTCTTTCTTTTGTCACAATTATAAAGTTTTTCGATATTATCTAATATTATTGCATGTTTTGTGGTTTTTATATAATCACATATTGAAGAATTATTGTCAGAGGATAAATGTTCTTTAAATCTGGTTTCCAAATTCCTACCTGTCTGCCCAACAAAAGCTAATGTACACTCATTGCAAACGGTTTAATCAACTGCTACTTTTTTGAATTTATCTGTTTTTTGTTTAGCATTGAATAATAATTTGCTAAGTTCAGACCACCAGGAAGAAGGCGGTTGTTTTAAATTTATAAATAATATAATAAAATAAAATTTATTAAATAGTTACGCCAGTTTTTAAAAAGTTGAAAGTAAAGTATTTTTTCAGGGTATCTTTTATGTAATATAATAATTGTGTTATTTGATGTTTTTCTTTACGTTGGATAATTTTGTCTATAAAAACTGGGGAATTTTGTTATTTGAGGCAATTTTTCTGATAGTATAGGGAGAAGGTAAAGCGTCTTTACGCACATTTTAAAGAACCTGGTGTTAGTTGTGATAAAGAGAATTTTAAGCATTGTGTTGGATATTTTCATCTATAAAACCGAAGAAATTTTATTATTTAAGACAATTTTTCTGATAGTATTTAATTTTAAAGTATGTTAGTGACAGTGGAAAGGAAAATGCCTTTTAGATCATCAAATGATAAGATGCTAGTTTGTGATTTGAGTGATTGAATGAATCCATGGGAATAGTTGAATCTGTGAAGGTCTGTTTTCTGTAGATGTTAAAACTGAAATTGTTAATCCATTTTAGTGTTGTCAGGTCGAAATAATACACACAACCAAATTTATGTGGAATCACCCGATATTCTGAATATTACCTCAGTGATTTTGAAAATTTCGAAGGATTGTTAGAATTGATCCCTTTTGAAATGAATTGAGGTTTATTTTAAGAATAAAACAAACAAAAAAAAAGAGACTCTTTTCGCATGTAATAAAGAAATTGAAGGTTGTTTTCTCACGGAGTAGGTGGTTTTTCTCGACTTCAGTAGCTTTCATTACCTCCTCTTACCCTGATACAAGCCTAAATCCGTCTAGGCATGCTTTGGGTTAGGTATTCGACCTCTGGGGTGATATTTTGCCACTCTTCTGTGGCGGTTTGGATGAGCTGTTGTGGGGTTCTTGGATTACCATGGCGCGATATAATTTTCTCTTTGAGGTTATTCCATAAATGTTCAATAGGATTTAGGTCCGGGAAACAAGCTGACGAGTCCAAAATAGCGTATCCCTCTGTTTCAAGATAATGTCGCGCAAGGTTGCTGGTATGCGGAGGAGCATTAGCTTGCATAAGTGAAATTCTCACCGTAGGCTCCTCGCCAGAGTCTCATTATGGGCTCCAGCACTTGTTCCGCGTAATTTCTCGCCGTTACACTCGCAGGAAACGAAATCAAATCTGTTTTGCCTCCCAGCATAATGCCATCCCAAAACATCACACTGCCCCCTTGGTATTGTGGAAATTTTCTTCCACGACGCCTTAAAACCCAAATCCTGAGGTATCTGATCAAACAGTAATTCTGGTCTAATCCAAAAAAAGAACATTTCATCAATTCTCAATATTCCAATTATAGTGCTCGATACACCAATTAAGTCTGTTAATTTTCTGTTGTCTGGTTAGCTCTGGAACTCTTAAGGGCCTTCTGCTGTATAAACCCCTTGACGAAGTGTTTGACGTATCGTTTTGACTGATACACTGATGCCTGTTGCTTCTAGAAATTGCCTTTGGAGTATGAGGTGCGACGCACTATGGTCTAATTGGCACGAAAAGCGGTTTTGATCTTCAGAAGTGAACTTCCTACAACTTTTTCTACGCCTATTTTGCAGAGATTGTAGCTTCACGTATCGGGCGTGGGTTTTTGAAATCACCCCCTATGATACCCCCATTGTGGCCGCTATATCTCTCTGTGTCACCCCTTCTTCACCGAGAGCAATTATACGACCCCTCTGCACATCGGTCAATCCAACGTAAGCCATTTTAAATTTGAAATTCACAGTTTCAAATCTGAGTGACGACTGAGTACAATATCTCGAACATGTGGTGATAATTCAACATTGCTTATCATACTATCCAGTTTTTTTACAACAAAAAACTTCATTCTTCACAAGTAGTCAAAGATCCATGGTTGAAACCAATCAATAATGTGAAATACCGAGTGATTCCATACAAATTTGGTTGTGTATGTATTGAGTTATTCATTTCTATTTCTACTGTAAACTTAATATTGGTATGAACAGACATAGCAAAAATTTATCAATTTACCTGTTCGAGCCCAGTAAATTACCAAAATATCATCTACATATCGATACCAGAATACTATATGTATTTTCGCTAAGTGGCTATTTCATATTGCTCTTCTTCCAAAGTTATCCATGAATATATCGGTTAAGAGTGGGCAAAGAGGTAATCATATAGGAAGTCCTGATGTTTGTTGGTAAAATTTTGATTGAAATTGAAAATAATTTTGAGATAGGCAGATTTTCAGAAAGTTCAGAAAGAAGACATCAGCAACGTGTGGCAGCATCTTATTTTCGGTAATTATTTCCTAGACTATCGAAGGGCATTCATCTGTTGGAATATTTTAATACATATTCTTCATATCAGACGAAACTAATCATACTTTTTTGTGGGTTTGAGCTTAGAAAGACCCTATATAAGATCAATAGTGTATTTGGAACGGAATTTTGTGAGATCAATAAATTTCTGATTTGAATTTGGGAGGCTTTTACTTGGTAAAATTCCATTATCAATAATAAAAAACAAGTACTGTGTTTTGAGGAATTTTACTTAATAATTGCGATTCGTAACGCGTTTCACTACACCGTAGCTTCTTCAGACGAATGAATGTACAGAAAATAAGAATGAGAATATAAATATAAATGTTTTCAAGCAATTTAAAAGCTTATTGGGTTGATTCTTCTTAAGTGGTTATTTATGACAGGTATGTCCAATAAAATTAAGGAATAGATTGTTCCCGAAAAGATTCAATAGAGGTGAAGACCTTAAATCGACTTGTTCATTGTCAATGAACAAACTTGCTAATTTACTTGAAGGCATATTTATATATATTACTGGTCCAGCAGATTACTTGGTAAAATTCCATTATCAATAATAAAAACAAGTACTGTGTTTTAAGGAATTTTACTTAATAATTGCGATTCGTAACGCGTTTCACTACACCGTAGCTTCTTCAGACGAATGAATATACAGAAAATATAAATGAGAATATAACTATAAATGTTCTTGAGTAATTAAAAGCTTATTGGTCGCCTCCTCCTAAGTGGTTATTTATGACAGGTATATCCAATAAAATTAAGGAATAGATTGCTCCCGAAAAGATTCAATAGAGGTGAAGGGCTTAAATCGACTTGTTCATTGTCAATGAACAAACTTGCTAATTTACTTGAAGGCATATTTATATATATTACTGGTCTAGCAGATTTTTCCTCTTTGTGCAGTTTTATAAGTCCGTATAACTTTAGAGATTGGGCGTTCATTGGAATCAGTTTTCTTTTTTATATTCTGTATGTGCTAAATAATCTGTATGTTATACTCCTTGTTTTATGTCTACTATGAAGAATTGGATTGGATCTTTGGGTATTTGCATTAATTCCAGTGTTTCCAATATATCTTGCATTGTTCTTAAATTAACCCACCCTGTAAATTTTGTCAGAAAGGTACCGGAAATTGCTTATTTGAAAAATCTGCTTGAAACGATTATCGAAGTTTCTGTTGTTGCTAAGTTAGCAGAACTGTTTTCTATACTGAAGCGAGGTTTGGACGCGATCTGCCTTTTAGGTTTTTTACAGAGCTCGAAGTGTGTTTTGCGATTTTTACAATGAATAAAAATATCGAGCTAGGAATTTCAAATTCTGTATTGCGAATGGAATATGTAGTAATACAACTGAACGCTAGATACAGGATACAGATTATTAATGCTCATCTCCCGACCTGTGCTGCTACGGATGAAGACGTCGAACAAATATATGAGGACATTGCGGAGGCACGAAGTCAAGTATATGCCCAGTTGACTATAATCAAAGGCGATTTCAACGCAAAAATTGGACGGAAGCTCGGTACAGAGACCACACGGATTGGAAATTTTGGGTTGGGACAACGAAATGAGAGAGGACAGATGTTATTGGAGTTACTTGAGAGAGAAGAGCTATACTGTCTGCAAACTTTCTTTAAAAATCAGATACAAAGAAAATGGACATGGAAGAGTCCAGATGGCAGAAGCAAAAATGAAACTGATTATATTTTGTGCTTTCGTAGGGACATTATAAGGATGTGTCTGTACTTAGTCGCGTAGAAGCAGGGAGCGACCACAGAATAGTCCGTGCAAAATTTTCTATAAACGTACAATTAGAAAGAGCCAAGGTGGTTTCAAAAACCCCTCGCCCAACGACAGCGGAGTAAGAAGGCCGAAAAGATGAATTACAAAATTCCAGTGTGAAGCTGTCGCAAATGAATCAGTCTACTGACCTGAACGGAATGTGCTATATTATAACTGATGGACTAATTACTTCTACAAAGAAAGTATGTGATAGAAGGAGGATTCAAAATTCAAAACTGTTCCCTCCAACGCTAGCTCTTATAGAAATGAGACGGAACACAAACAGGGAGTCTCGAGAGTACGAGGATTTAAACAAGATTATAAAAAAGGCAATACGTAGAGATGATAGAAACAGACAAACAAAAGATAACATGAATTTAAGAACACTCAGAAAGAATCTTCCAAAAGGAAAAGTTAGAATACACAACAATAATGCTAAATATAAAAAAACAGAAATAATTAACATAATACAAGACTTCTACAAAGAGCTATATTCTAAAAGAGTTCCTGCCCCATCATGTAGGGAACTGCGCATTGATAAAGTTCTAAATGTGGGGCGGAAGACCTGCCGGAAGTTACAAGATGTGAAATCTAACCTAACCTAACCAGACGAAGAGTAGAAAGAGCCCAGGAGAGGACCGAGTCACCGCTGAAGTGCTCAAAAAGGAAGGGGACCAGCTGGAGACAGCTCTCTGCAAGCTGTTCAACAAGTGCCTTGAAGAGGAAAGAATTTCTGAGAAATGCAAGAATGCCGAAGTGGTAATATTACACAAGAAGAGCGATGCAGC
Organism: Cryptolaemus montrouzieri; assembly: GCA_013387265.2. NCBI lineage: Eukaryota > Metazoa > Arthropoda > Insecta > Coleoptera > Coccinellidae > Cryptolaemus > Cryptolaemus montrouzieri. The sequence continues at coordinate 47,647,922 of JABFTP020000042.1, forward strand.
TTGCACAGGCAATTACCGACCGATCAGCTTATTAAGTGTTCTCTATAAGTTGCTAACGAAAATACTAACCAAGAGGTTAACTAAGAAGCTGAACGAGCAAGCGGGTTTCAGGAGCGGTTTCAGCATAATTAACCATATTCATTCACTGCGAACTTTGGTGGAGAAGTGCGACGAATATAATATGCCATTCAGCTTGGCCTTTGTGGACTATGAAGAATCTTTTGACAGTATCGAGGTCTGGGCAGCGCTGGAAGGTATGAACCAAGCGCGAATAGACTCAAGGTTTACAAATTTAATAAGAGAGATGTACAACAATACCAGCCTTCAAGTGACTGTTAATGAAGACTGCAAGACGGAAAAAATCCCTATAATGAGAGGGGTGAGGAAGGGTGATACCTTATCCCCGAAGCTGTTTACCCTTGCACTCGAGTACGCTATAGGAGCTGAACTGGGAGGAAAGAGGAATTAACATAATTGGATCTAACTCAAACCATCTGCGTTTTGCTGACTATATTGTGTTGATTCACAAAGACCCCACAGAACTGGAAACCATGCTCCAATAACTAAATGGTACATCCAAGAGGTTGGCCTTAAGATGAACCTAAGTAAAACAAAAGTCATGACCCGTTCGCCAAATATAATTGTGGTGGAAAATTCAGCCATTGAGAACGTGAAAGACTATGTCTAGCTTGGTCACAAAATCCAGCTTGGTAGCGAAAATAAAAGGGCAGATCTAAACAAAAGAGTAGGACTTGCCTGGGCAGCATTCAGCAACCTAAGACACATTCTCAGAGATATGAAGTTACCACTAAATCTCAAAAGAAATGCCTATAATGAAAAGGCTGAGAGTGATACAGAGGTCAATGGAGCGCTGCATGCTGGGCATAATCATCCGTGATCGAGTCAGGAATTACGTCATATGACAAAAAAATAAGGTTGAGGACGTAGTGGCGACTGCTGCCGGGCTGAAATAGCGATGGGCGGGACACGAGGCGCGTAGCAGCGTACGTACGACGCAGCGTAGCGTGGGAAGGCCCCAGACAAGATGTCGAGATGACATCAGGAGGATCGCGGGGAGAGAGTGGATGCAGCTCGCCCAAGACCGCTCCGCGTGCAAGGGAAAGAGGAGACCTACGTCCAGGACTGGATGACTACAGGCTCATGAAGAAGAAGAATGGAATTTCGTGTGACGGATCGCTGAAAATGTGACAGAAGGTTTACGGTGAATTGACTTAATCAACTGAATCAATTACACGAGCATATGAGTGGTGTGGTACAGTGCATTCAACAGCTGCTTTTATATGGTGGGAGATTTGTCTCGCTTTGATCGGCCATCAACATCTTCAACTGAAGTTAACACCGATAAAGCGAACAAAATGGTAATTTAAAATCGTCATTTAAGTTCGGGAGAGATACGCAATGAATTTTCTGTGTCTCACGAATCATTTCGTACCATTTTAAACGATTGTTTGGGCATCTAACACTTTACCACTCAACTAGTTCCGAAAGTCCTGAATTTTCTTCAAAAATTGAGTCATTTAAAGATCGCTCATGCTAAAACGAGTCTATTTCGCATTGTAACTGGTGAAGAGACATGGGTTTATGAGCAATCTCTTGATTGGTCTTCGAAATGGCGCCTTTCAACTGAACCGAAACCGAAAAAAACCATGTCGCAGTTTATTTAAAAGTCAAATTTGGATGAAGAATAAATATCTTGAGTTTTTGACAGGATGTGGAATAGAAAAATGCTCAAACGAAAGGTGTCCGTCGTATCTACAATTTAAAATCGGCGAGTACACAAACGCGACGCCAGCTAGCAATCTTCGGAATTATCTGGCCGTCTGGCCCGATATAAATCCGTACGCTTGGAGAAGAATGAAAAAAGACAATTTCCTTTCAGAATCGTGAAATATCCCGATGGAACGCAAGACGAAACCGTGTGTTTGCGACGTCATCTTCACCGAAATAGATTTAGCTATTTCTAAGTGATTCGTTATTCTCTAACGCGGGTTGACGACGACTCGAAAACCAGCCGAAATCGCAAAATATTCGGGCACGGCCGAAACGAAAACTCGTCGAGTCATTCAGGAGAAAATTTCGACGTTTCGAATCGCGAAAAAAAAATGTCGTGATACCGAAAGAACAAAGAGGTGAAAGTGAAATCGTTGAAGTGTATATTTCTTTGAGGAAGAAGTAACAGGTCAGTTACATGTGTTTACATACCGTGTCGAAAAAAGTTTTATAGAAGACCCCCATAAAGTTAATTCTGTTTTTCTTTTTTCCCCTTCTCATAAATTTTTTCTGCTATTTTGATGACAACTGTCAAATACATGACGTCATGGATTTTTTTTCAAATGGCAAAATCATTGGATGGCTCTTATTTTATTTGGTACGTTCCTTGATATTTGTGCGACTTGTCGAGCAGTTTCGAAATTACGTTCAATTATGGAAATTTTATCCCACTAAGGAAATTACTACATTTTGTTCTGTCAAAAATATGATATGAATTCGATGCTATTATCAAGATCCGATAATAGAAAAAGACCAAAAGAAGAACTCAACATACAATCAATATGAATGGAATGATGGAAAGAAAATTATCAAAAGCTCTTCTTTTTGTATATGCAGAAAACATGTACATTAATAAAAGCTAATTAAATATTCAAATCCGGTCATGCCATACGGAGGCACATCGAAAAGTTTTGCTATTTTACATTGTGCTAGTTATAATTGTAACAACGGTAAACCAAAAAGAATCCCACGTACATAACTCAAAGTTATAGCCAACTACTACTGTTCTTCTTTCTCTTATCGATATCTGATATAGTTCTCCTTGTCTATATAAATTAACCAATTCTTGTTATCCCTTCAAAACATCACTCAGTGGCGTAAAGGAATGTGAGTTATAGGGTTTACTTGTCAAAGCAATATTGTCGAAATGTATCAACAACAATGAAAACTAAGGTATACATACATTCTGTCATATAAATACCGGGAATCGGTCAATGATATACAAAACATTTATTTTTCATCCAAATTAATCGTATCGCCTTCAAAGTAAGCCCCTTTCGAAACAATACATTTACGCCAACAAATAATCCAATCATCAAAACATTTCCAAATGCTTTTTCCTAGATCGACTTCAATTCTCCCGCGAATTCTCTTTTATGTCTCCTATTGAATCAAAACGGCTACCACGAAGTGGTAATTTGAGCCATATCTCGTGAATACAGTGGTTGTTCGTTTGATGGTATTTTATGTTGAGTTTTTGATTAGAAGTTCATTCACAATGAAAGCCTTGGAAGATGATGCGCTATCCTGATGCAAAATCAGCAAATATCCTTTATTTGCCTTCTTACCTTCTAGCACAAAACCGCAATAATTACAGAAAAGTCAACATTACCTTGACTTTTATCGACTTTGATATGTTTTTTTTCGGTCCAGTTCAATTGGAAGGCGCCATTTCGAAGTATGTTAACTAGTTTGCATGTCAAACTTATGAGTCCATGTCTCATCGCCGTTACAATGCGTTTTATGAATGTGGGGTCGAAATTGATTCAAATAGTTAATTGATTCCACCGTTACTACGTGATAGTTAATCATGATGATAATAAGAAATTGAACTATGTATTATACTAATATATAGAAATTTATTAAAAATCAAATTTGCAATTTGGGTCTCTCGACCTTGAGCCTCTCCAGCTGACAACAAATACTGAACTAATATTGAAAATACATACATGGAGATTCAAAATCAATAAGAGTGCATACAAGAGGTGATAAACGAATTTTGTTAAAAACAGATATTATTTAGAGATATCAAATATTGACGAATAAGCCGAGCCATTCCAATTTGTTGGAGTTTGAGAATTTCGATAGATTCCAAGAAATCTAACTTTCATCCTTTAGGTATTATGTAAATAATTTCAAGTTGATCTATCGGTGGAAAATGATGGCCATTTTCGATACATTGTGAAGCGAAAGTAGATTCGTCGGTTCTTTGATTAATGTAATCTGATTAACGCTCTTTGTATCTAGTTTTGAATACAATACCAATCTGGGCTATATATACGCCTTCACAATCCATACAGAACAACTTGTGAACTTCAGTATTGTCAAATCTATCAGTTTTATCTTCACTGATAAAAAATTCTTGAGAGAGTTTGATGTGGGTTTTGAAAGCTACTTTTCATGCTGTTTCGAAATGACATTTGCAATCTTTTCACTGATACATTCATAATATGTCAATAAAATGTATTTATCTGTGTTAGCTGATTCTATACGTGGGTAAATATTATGATATGCTATTTTTGTTTGTTTTTTTTGATCATTCCGTTCATCATACTCAAGGATAACTATTATTCTTAGCTATTTCTTTAATCATTCTGTAGTAGAGTTTTTTGATTCATCAACTTCTGAACGTAGTCTGTCAGAGAAAGATCACAAATTCAACCCCAATATCTCATCCAAAAACATAAAAGAAACCTTGGCAGCGGAATCCTCAATTGCACTTGAACAATTTGATGGATTTCATTCAATATCATTCAAAATTGTCGACACTTCAACAAAAAATCACCAAAAAACAAATCAAAAATTCACAGATACCGTAACAACTTCAAAACAGAAAATTAAAAGCAAGGATTTAGTTTTTACCAGAGCTAATAAATCATAAATCAAACGCCAGTCATTTCAGTGAAATTATTATAAAGGGTGTTACATAATAGTATGTCACCACATGAGGAGATAAATCTACGTGCAATTTTGAGAAAAAAATTTCATATAAACATAGGTCCGCAAAAGCTTCGTTACGGAGCTACAGGGTGTTGAAATTTCCAGAAAAATGCAGTTATTCAAATGAGATATTCAGCCGAAATTTGGAATGCAAGCTATTTTTACAGCCTCCATCATTACACGTCCTAAATTTCAATTAGAATCTACAAGGTGTCTTTTATGTCCTTTCAAACTTTTTTGCAGTACGCCACTGATCAGCGTACAACCAATTTTCGTCATCTTCATTCAATTTAGAAACTTTTTGACACTTGAAATTTTTTTGTATCGAACCGTTCTCGAGCAAAAAATTATTAAACGATTGTATGCATTCGCTGAATTGAAAACACTTCTAATTAAAAAAATGACTAGTAGTCTTTGATTTTTTTCATTCATTTATTTATTTTGACAGTTGCTAAAGTTGAACCAGTGTCTGCTCGGATTGTTTATTAAATTAACGATTAGTTTTAAGGCTTTTGAAGTTATTGCTGTAAGGAAAAATGGCTAATTTTACTAACGCCGAATTGGCTGATATCCGTTACATATACGGTCTGGCTGGTGTTACTTAGATTTGATGGTGGCAAGGAGAAACTCTCACAAGTTGTAATTTTGTAGGAATTTCTTCACCTTTTTATTCAATGTCAATATTCAATACTCGATAGGTATGCTCAAAATTTGCTTTCATTTTGATAGCTCGTCTTCTGAGACTCAACTTATACTTATTCAATATCAAACAAAAAAAGAACAATTAAAAACTAAATAAATTGCTGGAAGTGTCCTACACCTGCAAGAATACAGGCCTCTGTCCTTCTTTGCATATTATCACGAACTTTTTGAAATACTCCTGGGGTATTTCTTATCGTTTCACAAGAGGTTATTATTCGATTTCTTAATTCTTCTACAGTGTTCAATGGAGTGGTATAAACTAATCTTTTCAGATATCCCCATAAGAAAAAGCCTAAACTATTTAAGTCTGGGGACCTAGGAAGCCATGGTTATGGCCCACCCCGACCTATCTATCGGTTGTTGAATGTATTATTCAAGAATTCCCTAGCTTCTCCACTAAAATAAATGAGTTTGGGGCCCACCATGCATGAACCACATTATGTTTCTCACCAAGAGTGGCACATCCTCGAGCAATAAAGGTAACTCCTCCTCAAGAAATTGCCGATAAGCGGGACCGTTTACTCTGTTAGGCAAAAAAAATGGCCCAATCCAATAATTTCCAATTATTCCGACCCAGACATTTAGTGAAAATTGTTCTTGATGATGAGATTCTTCAATCAAATGGGGGTTTCCTCAGCCCAACAATGATTATTGTGAAAATCTGTGATAGCAGTTCTCGAAAAGTTTGCTTCTTCTGTGAACATTATTTCACTATCAAAATGAGCATTTTCTCTAATTTTTACTAAGAACTATCGACAGAAATTTAGTCTTGAAGGAAAATCTCGAGGAAGTAGAGTTTGGACGCGTTGAATATGAAACGGGTACAATAAAAAGTCGTCGAGAATCCTCCAAACTAGAGCATGTGAAATATTCAACTGATTTCCAATTTTTCTTGTACTCACATAAGGATTCAAATCAATACAATTCGCAACTGCTTCCTCAATATCTGAAGTTTTCATAGTTTGAGTTGCACCTTTTGAATGATTATTTGCAGTAAAAGTACCAGTTTCGCTCAACCCTCTGTGGATATTTGAAAATGTTCGCCTGTCTGGTGTTACTCGATTTGGAAAGCGCACCTAATATAATCGCCTAGCTTCTGTTGTGTTTCCGTCAGCCAAACCGTACATGTAATGGATATAAGCGTCTGTGTTCCACAATGCATTGCTGTAGTCGATTCTCGAAGTGTCGATTGTCCTATTTTCTCTTACGATGGCCTCTTTCAACTCTTGAGGATTTCGAGGTTCATCGACGTAGATCTTAGCCTTCAGGTTTCTCCACAAGAAATAATCACAAGCAGTGAGATCCGGAAACGAGGGGGCCACGGCACATCGCCAAAACGAGAAATTACATGACCAGAAAAAATACGACGCACTACTTCCATTGTGGCTCTGGCTGTATGTGCCGCGGCACCATCCGGTTGGACCCAAACATTTCTTCTGCTCATTCTTCGTCGTCGTAATTCTGGGATAAAAAAATTCGTCAACATGAAAACATATCGCTCAGAGTTCACAGTTACGGTTGCTCTTCACTCATCCTCGGAAAAATCCGGTCCAATCACCCCAAAACGGCTCATAGCGCACCAAACTTTCTCATTGTGAAGTGGGGCCAATATCGGCAGTTCTGTTTATTAACTAAACCGCTCAGATGCAAATGAGCCTCATCACTCATCATTATCACTGGTTCATTTTTATCAGCGATAATCATTTGCATTCTCTCGGCAAAGTGCTGGCGTTGTGCAAAATCTCCTTCATTTAGGTGCTGGACAACCATGAGCTTATAGGGGTGAGAGCGGAGGTCTTGGTGTAAAATTCGGCGAACAGTTCGACTACTCATTTTGCATGCTGAAGCTCAATTTTTGAACTTTGAATTATAGCTTGTCTCACTCTTTTCACGGAAACTGGTGTCCTTACACTTCAGGAAGACCTCGAGGTTTAGGATTAATTTCTGATGCAGTCGTTCTGAAATTTTATACCCATTGGATGATTTTAAGTTAAGTTGACCTCAGCCGCTACCCTTGACTCACTCACCGTTACGTGTACTACCTGTTCCAAAAAAGCCCTTCCATCACGCCCCCCCTCGTACATCAAAAATCACAGAGTTTCTTCAAAACGAGATTATAAGTGAAATACTCGAAGATCGAACCATAAATATCCAAAAAAACACCTCTAATGCCAACAAAACTAGTCAATTCTTTCATAAATAGGAATCCAGGATCTCCAAAATTTTACGACCTATAGAAAAATCACAAAGACAATACGTGCAGTGGTTTTATTCATGTACAACCCAGTATATAAATTAGCAAAAGAATTAAATCTTGAAGTTAAAAATGCAACAAATTTCACACCTAAATATTCAATAAGAAACTCGATTGAACTGACACAAAAATTGAAACAGGTGCAAACCCCAATCGAGTAATATTTAATTCGTTTGAATGTAGATGAGATGTTTTTCCATATCCCTTAAGACGAATGTCTTCCATTGGTCTCCGACATCTTAAACAAATCACCCGTTAATCAGATTGTACAAATTGGATCCATTTTTTGCCCAAGTTGTGCCTATAGCGGAATTATTTCGAATTCAGTAACAAATTTTAAGAACAACCTCACGGACTACCGATGAGATCTCCATTGAGGCCCTTACTAGCTGTTATTTTCATGGAGATATCATATACAATTTCTCCAAATTAAAATTAGTACACTTTTGGTATAAATATGTGGACAGAATACCAGCATGTTTTATAGGAACCGCTAGAAAACTAAACTAAATTTAAAATAGACAGAGAGGTCGATAATCAGTTTCACTTTGTGGACCTAACAATCATTCATGGAAATGACACCCTTATTAATGTCGTATCTACCTGTTTATGTATTTATGTATTTTCAATTTTAGTTCAAAATTGACTCGCTCCAGCATGTCTTCAGCGATCTTTGTTAGAACTGACAAAATCCAGCACTGTAAACAAACCAAATGACAGATCGCGTTCCAACTCAGCGTTAGTATAGAAGACAGTTGTACCAACTCAGCAACAACAAAAATTTTGATAGACAATCTTTTTCAACAGATTTTTTAAATGATCATTTCCCGATACTTTTTTCACAGAATTTAAAACATCATTTCTTAAAATTAAAATAAACACCTCATTTTCAAGAGGTCGTAATCTTATCATATTACTTTCTAATGTTGAACAGAAAATAGATAAGTTTAAGCAATCTGGTATTTACATAATTAAATGTAACGAATTCCTTCAGCTTGTAGATCAAACAGGTAGAAATTTTGAATGCAGGTTTAACGAACATATATCTTCAGACATTCCCAATATTCAATCACCAAACAACACAATAGTTTTAGACAATCTCAAAGTCCTTCACAAATGCAATAGATGAAGTAGAACGACTCAGGAAATTAATAAACTCAAGAAAACCCCACATACTGCTCTCAACAGCCAACATGAAATGAATAATTTTCCCCTACTTAACATTAAAGGAAAAATTGTTTATTGTTATCATGTTTGTACCTAAGTTAGTATTCAGGATTTGAAAATGACAGAAACCGGTCATGTATCAAAAAATAAATTACTGTCCTCTTCTGTCAATATAATATCATTAGAATATGAAGTCACATGCCGAAAAAAATAAACAAAATGAAACGACGAGCGATCCGTTCATGTAAATGCACATTTTATTTTAGTTCAAATACGCCCACTTTATTTTGGTTAGTTTTAATGGATGATTTGGAGCAATGAATAACTTTTCCAACTTCATAAATAACCTTCGTCCAAAAATAAAATTCGAACTAGAAGGCGAAAATAATCGAAGCGTCTATTTTGTAGACGTTTATTCCCACATTAACGAAAATAAATTGATAAAAACTTTGAGAAATGCATTTTACACACAACACATTATACAATTTCGACTATGAAGTAGCAGTCTATCTTCCCTTTTATAAAAATGGAGTAGAAAGCTTGAAATTTACCTGCGATTCTTTCCATCAAAATCTATTTTTCGAACTAGTGTTTTCATAGTTGGCATCAGAACTCAGTTGTCTTCTGAATACTCAGATATTTTTCTGTGTCATCTCAATTTGCACGAGAGGTAATAATCGTGAGTACCTTTTATTCCTAACACATTGTTATTGTTTCTGAGGAAATGTTATCAAAGCTGATGATTAAATAATAGGTATTCCTCATAGATTAGAAATTGAAGATTTTTCTTTTATAGGTGTTTGACGTTTGTGGGAAACATGATGTTCAAATATGTAGAAGTTGCATACGAAGCTTCGTTTTGTATAATCCAAGATTTAAAAGCCACAAGAAACATTGCTGCTACTTATGTGGATCATATTTTAGGAAAACTCAACTACTACTTGAAGAACGCTATGTATATTCGACAATTTTTGTCATACATAATTTATGGTTTCATGATGTAGCTGTGCTATAGGTATCTTACATAATTATGTAAAATATAAATGTTCATCACGAACTATGGAAATATGAAGTTGTTTTGATGCAATTTCTTGTTTTCATTTACAGTTCACATTATATTATAAGTTTCACACCTATGAATTGAAGAATAGAAAATTCAATTATGAGGGTATGCTTACACAGATTTTATGTACAGTCGATATATTTTCAATATTTCTCGTATGTAGAATATGAAAATTGCAGAGATAGGCAAAAATTTAGAGAACAAAGAGGTGGTAGAGATATTACAATTAAAAAAAGTACTGAACACCGTGGCAAAAATGTGTTGAACATTAGTAAGGATAGTTCTAGAAATTAAAACACACGTTGTTGAAATGATTAAATTAAGAATCAAATAGCAAAGAAATAAGTTCTATGGAAGCAACTACTAAAAACTATATGAAATACAAGAAACAGAGGCTAGAAGTAAACGAAATAGTAAAATAAGCTAGTGAAAATTGTGTATATATTTTGGTGATAAATTGGAGATGAACAGCAAATGCAACCAAATGCTATTCTTGAATATACTTAAAACTACAAGAAAAGGAAAGATGGAAATTCTACAAGGAAATAATGAGAAAAAGAGAATAACATTTCAATGAGTTATTAAACACAGATGAAAGGAATTACACACACCACAAAAATTGTCGAATCACCTGGTATTCTGAATAGCACAATCAATTAAGCAGCTCAATCGCAGTTTCTTTGTTAACATATGTTTTTGGACATATGAGGGGAAAAAATCTTATCTATGTAGTAACATTTGGTTCCATATGATCTCAAACACGTCTGAAACAAGAATAAGTTTATTTGACTATGAGTATTCATTCAATTCCTCTTCAGTTTTCACGCTAAATTAATGCAAGTTTTCTGTGTTTCTTGTTGATTTTCGAATCTTTGAATTTATTGTAATGGCTGCTGAACGTCCTAGATGCTATTTGAGTGATCATGAAGTGGTAACAATTGTAACACTTCTAGAGGAAGCGCGAAGCCAACGTTACTTGGCTAACTTGTTGACTGTTAACCAAAGCACTATTTGAAGAGCATTTAATCGGTACCACGAAACAGGTGAAAATGGAACAAGGGTCGGACAGGAAAGAAATCGGATAACTACACCAGTTGATGATCATTGGCTTCATTTAACTGCACTGAGAGTTCGGCACTGTATGGCTAGAATGCTACAAAATGAACTTGCACTTTCCAGAAAAGTGCATATTTCATTGCAAACTGTGAGGAACAGGCTCAGAGAAGAGGACTTCAGACCAAGGGTGGCTTCTACCGGCCCGCGTCTCACCAGAGAGCATCGAGTTGCAAGACTTCAGTTTGCGAGGAAACATGCACTGTGGAGTCTTCCAGAATGGTAGAATATTCTCTTTTCGACGAGTCCAGGTTTCATCTAGTATCAAATGATAGACGCATGCCTGTATACAGACAACCTGGGGAACATAATCAGCAATGCAATATCAGGCGAACCGAAAACTTCATAGGGGGCTCAGTAATGGTGTGGGGAGGCCTTTCTTTCAATGGTCGAACTGAGTTAGTCCTAGTGAATAATGGAAGAATATTGTACCTTTTGGCCCATTGATTGGCGAAAACTTCATTTATATGCGAGATAATGCTAGAGTAGTTACAGAATTTCTGCAAAATGCCGAAATAGATATTTTAAGATGGTCCCGACTTGAATCCTATTGAACATGTTTGGGTCAACATGGGGTGGCAAATTCAGCAACGTAGGATGCCTTGTAGAACACTCCAACAACTAGAAAATCTGCTTCCTGAAATTTGGAACTCAGTGACTCAAGAGTATATCCAAAATTTGTTTGAAAATTCTGAAAATGATTAGTAACCATTCGATGCTAGTTGATTGGTCTCTTCGCGAATGTTTGAAGATGGTAGAATTTTTTTATTTTTTATTAACTCGCAAATTATTGATATTTATTAGTTAGTTATTAGTTATTGATAACTCATCTCTTTTGAATAATATCTTCTTATTTTACACTTCTGAAAATTACCAAGAAACTCTTGAATGACCAACCTAAAAGTTTATATAGTATTATCGTAAAAGTAGGGTGATGCGACAATTTTATGGGGAGTGTAACAAGGAAACAACAGTATTCATGATGACCATCAAGATTACTCAACAGTAACGGTTGACGAAAAATTGATATAAGGATCAAAGATATAGAAAAAGCAATCTGAAAAACTTAAATGGGTAAATCAGCAGGATACGATAATATAGCACAGATGATAAAATGCATGACCGACAGAGGAAGAAGAATTCAGAGAGCAATATTCAGATGGACTTGCAAGAACGAGATAGCTCTTATCGATTGGGAAACTGGCATTATAGTTTCAATAATAAAATAATGATGCAATAATTACTGGGCAAATTATAGATAGCTCTATTACAAGTCATTGCAAAACTATTCGAAAGAATTCTAGGAACCAAACTGATGAAAATAATGAAAAAACATGAGAACCACACTTCTGGAAAGGGAGAAACGTTTACTATTAACCATCTTATAGAGATGAACTGGCTGAAGCTCAAGAAAATATGTATGGCTTTCCTTGATTTGTATAAGGAATAATGGCAAGATATTGAGGGAGAGTCTAAGGAAAAAAGGAATGACTTATAAACGCAAAGAAATATATCAAAAGCCTGTATACAGCTAAGAAAAATCATACAAGGATTCAAAATTCGATATTGGACTCATTTTCATTAGAGCTTAGGCAGGATGTTGAGTGAATTGTTATTTATCATAGTTATAGATGTTATACTAAAAGTAATGGAGAAAATTCTTACAGAAGCCTGTAATCAATTGGAATTTCAGACTATATTTGCTGATGATGTGATGGTAGGTACTAAGAATTGAACGAAGCTTCAAGAAAGTTAGCAAGTATGGACAATAGAGTACGAAGAAAGAAAAAAGAGAAATCATTCGAAGAAAACAAAAATAATGCTCATTGAAAGGTATTACAAACAAGTATATGGTTGAAACGAAGCTGGAACAAATAGTCATGGAAGTATTCAGGAGTGATGATATGGGAAGATGGTGATAATGATATGTTTCTAAGCTGCACTTCTCCATACAAATCTCATTTGTGAGAAGGAGGAAGATAAGTAGTAGAACGAAAATATCCTCATTTTAGACCTGTTCTCACATGGGCTGGCTTCTGAGTTTGGCGTAGATGAGCAAAATACAGTATACCGAAATGAAGTACCTCGAAGAGTGAAGGGTGTCACACAACAAAGACACTGACTGAAAAAGGAAGATATAAGAAATGAACTGAAAGTAGAATCTGACTTGGAATATATCGAAAGACATCTGTTGATATGATTTGGATATTCGGTAAGAATGAGAGAGACCAGTGAAACGCATATAGCACACTAAGTCAGGAACTGCCGGCGAAGAAGAAACATTCTGAGCCCTATAACTTCCCATGTATCTCAATATTTCACAGCAGTAGTTAATTGACATTGAGACGAAAATTGATATGAGTGATAGTGACTTTGAATATGACCTGAAATAGCCGATTTTATTCAAAGATGATTTAAAACCCTTCTTGACGATACCATATCAAATTATATAAAAGTTAAATCAATATTTCTCTAATTAACAGCAAATTATTACGGTAATAAAGAATTTTTAATGAAAGCTATAAATCGTCAAAAGAGCTGCTAGAAAACCAATAAGGATATATTCAAAATCAATGACGTCGAATTAGTAAACATCAAGTGACATACATAAGTCAGTCATCAGACGAAAAGTGCCAATTCGTTGTGCAATGTTATTTAGTATAAATGTTTTACCATGATTAGCGAAACTTCTATATCTGGATATATTGAAACTTTTTTTCAAATAACAGCTTTTATTCTAAACATTCACCACGAGGTCCAATATTCTTCACTTTTTAAAGACTTGTCGCGTAAAATACTATAAAAATAGATGAGAATAAAGAGAATGATTGGTTGATACACGATAACTTGGCACAGTGCGTATGTGCGACAAGATTTTCGGAAAGATAAATACTTCTACATTACGAAATCTTTTTTATTCGTGGAAGTAAATGTTTTGAATGAAACCTCGTTTTCGAAATTTATATTATCAGATTGTCTGATACTTCACATTATTTGGGGCGACATAATGTCGTCGCTAATATCATTCATTTTGAATTCGGCTTTAATATACGACCTCACCCATTATTCGATCGTTTATATTCTTGGCAGCTTTGAATTTTCGAAGGATTGTAAGGTTAATTTACTATCCATAATTTGAGAAAGAATTAAGCATGTTCTAGAGGGGGTGTTTCATATTCTAAAATGCCTTGAATTAAGAAAAAAGTTCAAATAAATACGGGTTTGTTCCTGAGATATAAACTACAATTTTCTGAATCTTTCGCCGAAAATTGACGAACAGTCAAAAAAGTACCGAAAATTGATAATTTGAAAAATCTGCTTGAAGCGATTATCTAAATTTCTGTTGTTAAGTTGGCACTACTGTTTTCATATTGACGAGGAGTTTGAACGAAATGTTTGCTTACACCAGTTGATTTTGTCAATTTTCACAAGTGTGTTGGCCATTTTTACGATGGATAGAAATATCAAACAAAGAATTTATCTAAAATTTTGTATTGCACATGGAATTTCGTGTGCCAGATCGCCTAAAAATGTTATAGGCTTACGTTGAATCAGTACAATGACATCAACAGCGGCCGAGAATTGATCAATTGAAAAAACTGCTTAAAACGATTGTCAAAACTTTTCCTGTAGCTAAGTTGGTACTTCTGTTTTATATACTGACGTGGAAGTCGCCGACTACCATTAAGTTGTCAAGACTAGATATATCTCGAAGTTTATCAATAAGTGCCAAATCATCAACCAATTATGTATCTCCAGGTCGGTAAATACACACAAGATGAGCTATAAAGTTATCGAAAGTAATCCAAGTGATTTTATATTTGGGGCAGATACATCAAAAAACGAAACAGAAAATTTGTCAACAATCTCCACCGATAGGTAAACACAGACAGCTCTACCACGACGACCCCGCCCATCACATCTGTAAAGAGTATAGCCATGTATATTATAAACTGAGTCAGGGTCTTTTGAGGACAACCACGTTTCAGTGATGCAAAAAATTTTCGGTTTTAGTAGATCTATCTGATATATGAGTTCATTAAATTTGGTATTTAGAGTAGCCAGTTTCGTATAAAAGTATAGCCAGTCATATAAGGAACTGTTTTGATTGCCTATCTCTCTCAAACGAGAGACGATTCTCAAATACCATTTCCTTCACTTTATCGATGTTAACAACAGTTGAAGAAGTTATATTAACATATCTCTTCCGCTATTGAATACACTGTACCACTCATATGCTCGTGTTTTGGTAAGGTCGATTTACCATAAGCTTTTTGTAACATTTTCAGCCATTGGGCACACGAAATTCCATTTGCAATACAAAAACTGTTCGATATTTTTATCCATTGTAAAAACTGCAGAACACACTTGTGAGAACTGACAAAATGGAGCACTGTGAACAAAATGAACGACAGATCACGTTAACCTTCCGCGTCAGTATAGAAAACAATTGTGCAACAACAAAAATGTTGACAATCGTTTTAAGCATATTTTTTAATGAACAATTCTAGCTACTTCTTTGACAAAATGTATAACGCCATCTTACATATTTTTCCATAGAATTACTTATTGCATATACAGATATAAGAGCCAAACGTTTGATGAACCAAAATCTTCGGTTAAGTTTTTGAGAAAATTTCTCCTGAGAAAAACAAATTATAAAAGCATCAATCTCTTCCTATGGTTCCTCTTTCTCACTTCAGATAATCGTTCACCATAAATCGATTCGAAAGAAATTTAATTTACTCTATACTCATTTGAAGTTTCAGTCAGTATCCAACCCATTCATAAACGAGAAAAACGTTCAAACTTTTCGATTATGCACGAAAAGTGCATAATATCAATTTCGTCTCATTTCGTTTCGATTTACTGTTTAACTGGAAAAAATATAAGACGGATATCTATAACCGAGGAATCTCGAATCGTTACTTTCATGTTATTTTTAAATGTCCTTGTTCTTGTTTCGAAACCACGCCGGTCGATTTGTTTTTATTTCGAAAGCGTCGGTGGCAGAAAACTCGATAGAAAATGTTGTTTCGCCTGATTTACCGAAGAAACTTTGAGAAAGTACTGAAGCATATATAAAATCGTATAAAAAACGACAAAATCGTCAAATATTGAAAAAGTCAATTTGCAATAATTTTTAGACGCATCTGACTGAGAGAAAAGACAGATTTCTATTCAATATTAGCGTAGATTTTCATGAAAATCATTGTATCGACTTGTATTATTAGATTTTCCATCAAATTAGAGTCACAAATACAAAATTTTGAGGTAACTGAAAACTTGGCTGGCTAGTTTAATCACGAAGAACAATTAAATGAATCGTAATAATACAATGCTGCTAAGTCCTGCAACCAAACATACCATCACAAACATAATATGTAGAAAAGAGTTCTGCAAAGCCATCCTACCACCGTAGAACGTTGTGGTATTTCACATACACTGCGCCAACAAATTAATGCACAATTTCAATATTTCAAATTTCAATTTTGTTAGACAACTGATTATTAACACGTTTTTTTTTCTCGAACATATAGCAAGAAAATCGACTATTTTTTTTGACGCACATGGCAAATAAAATGGAAAAAGTAAATTGAGATTTTGCATGAAGCCACCACATATTGATAACAGCAGTTGTTGATCAAGTTTCGTGAGTATCGTACGTCCTTCTTGAAATTTTTGGTCACGAAATTTGACCCTGAAATATTGTACTGAAGCTCTGATAGATGACCTAGGTCGAATTTAAACAGGGTGGGGTCTAATGGAAGGGCATTTTTGAAATGAGAATAACTTTTTTTTGAACATAAAAAATGTTCAATTACGTGAAGTTCTACATCAGCCGCTCTAACAAATCGGTGTCGACTACCCTAACTTCTCTAACGATGGCCTCTTCCAACTCCTGCAGATTTCGAAGTTTATCGACATAGACCTCAACCTTTGATTTCTCCAAAAATAATCACAATCAGTGAGAACCAGGAAAAGAAGGGCCACGGCACATCACCAAAAGAAGAGATTACATGACCAGGAAAAATTCGACGCACAACTTCCATTAAGGATCTGGCTGTATGTGCCGTGGCACCATCCTGTTGGAACCAAACATTTCTTTTGTTCAATCTTCGTCGTCGCAATTCTGGGATAAAAAAGTTTTCCAGCATGGAAACATATCGCACATAGTTTACGGTTACGGTTGCCGTTCTCTGATCCTCGAAAAATACGGAGGTCTTGATGTAAAATTCTGCGAACAGTTCGACTACTTATTTGGAGTGCCGCAGCTCATTTTCGGACGGAGCGCTCTGGACTTTGAATTACAGCTTGTCTCACTCTTTCCACGGAAGCTGGTGTCCTTAAACTTCGGCTGATGTAGTCGTTTTGAAATTTTGTACCCATCGGATGACAGTGTCACGTTTCAGAACTGAAGCGCTGACGAAAGCGCCTCTGCACGACAATGACAGACTCTCACGATTTTAATGACTCTTCAACTGCGAACGCATGGTGCTCTCTTGTCCAGATAACCATTGTGAATTAAATGGTAACTATTCCTGAGTCGAATGACCTTAGCCGCTCCCTCTACTCACTCATAAGTCGAAGGCTTGGGGTGTCCCATTAAACTGTTTCCAGAATGATCCACAAGTACAAGTCATGAAAGGAGACCTGAGCAAGGACGACCTCGAGAAACAACGGCGAACCATAACCATTATTCAAGAATTTCCTCGTGGAGATAACGGTCCGCTACGCACCTTCAAATACAGCTTGGACAGAACAGTGGAATGCAAATAAGTACTGAAACTATGCGACACCGCCTTGGTTAGAAGTTGACTGGAAGAGATTTTTGTTCATAGATGAGTCGAGATTTTGTTTTCCATTGCGATCGACGCTTTTTAGTGTAGATACGTCGAAATAGGAGATACTGGTGTTAAGTTTCATAATCTTCATCATCAATTCATATCAAACTATTGAAAAAATTATAGCTCAATGGTGGTTGATTTTAGATAGGACAAATCTTAACGAATTATGTTCGAAAAAGGATTCCGTTTAATGAAAAATATAATAATATTAATGAAAGCACCATGTCATTTGAAATATCGGAAAATTTTGATCTACAGGGTGTTACATAATAATATGTCAAAACTACGAAAAAATTACAGGTGTCAAAATAATTTCTAGATTGAACGAAGATGACGAAAATTGGTTGTAAACTGATCAGTGACGTACTGCAAAAAGTTTGAAGGGCAAAAAAGACATGGCCTCTAAAAAGAAAACACCTTGTGAATTTCAGCTAAAATCTAGAAAGTGTAATGATGGATGCTGTAAAAAATAGCTTGCATTCCGAATTTGGGCTGAATATCTCAAAAACTGCGGGAGTTCTGGAAAAAAACAGTTTTTTTCCGGAACACCCTGTAGCTCCGTAACGAAGCTTTTGCGGACCTATGTTTAAACTTTTTTCTTAAAATTGCACGTAGATTTTCTCCCTCAGGTTGTAACATACTATTATGTAACACCCTGTATATCCGGCATAACCTGAAGTGGTACCGCTATGAAAACAATCGCAAATTGTAAATCAGTATTCAATTTCTCCAATACCAAAATTTAAAATTGATCGATGAACTTTTGAGTATCCTTCTGTATGAAGTAGTATCGGGAAGTTAAACTAAAAAATATTATAATCTGCTTAAATCTGAGTCAATTTTTTTGGACAAAGAATATGGCACTATAATTACGAATATTCGAATATTTTGAGAAAAAAATTATAGCCTAAGGGTGGTTAGTTTAGATAGGACAAATTCTAACGAACGATGCTTGACAAAGGATGCCCTTCAATAAAAAAATTAAAAAGTACACCATGCCAGTTGAAATAGCAGTGTTGTAGTCGATATCCAATATAACCGGAAGTGATATCCCCCTAAGAACATATGTACATTTCAAATCAGTATTCATTCCCCAGATACTTTCAATGAGCTCTTTAACGCGAACCCGCTGTATATTGAATCGAAAATTCAAAATGAAGCTTATTCTTAACATACTGGTTATGTTAACATGTTCAGTTTGATACCTACATATTTTCATTGTAAACAATCTTCATTTCAGAAAGCCGACATGCCAGTTGGTGGTGAAGGTGGTGAAAGAAAAAAATCGGATGCAAGCAATACACAACCAAGACAAACCTTCAGACCACCATGGGTGAAAGAAGGTCCTTCGCCATTGCCTATGCCAAACGCACCTTGGAAATCCAAGAACACAAGAAGAGAAAGTAACACAAGTGACGACAAAGTAGAAAATCCACTAGGTGAGGAATGTACGCCTCCATTCCAAAATTAACCGAATTTTTGGAGAATATAAACAATCAGAATTAATTTTGAAACAAATCTTTTTTATTAACCAATGAATTCGCCTTCTGCATTGATACACAAATTTGCACGCGTACATGTTATCAAACATGAATCGTGCCGCTCTCCTTTCATCGTCAAACGCAGCTTAGGGAACAGATTGTAGTCGCACGGAGTCAGATCAGGTAAATAGGGTGAATCCTGCAAGGAAATAATGTGAACTCTTGAACGATTTGATGGGGCATTATGATCCAACTGCCGTTTTCTTGGCATTCTGGCCGAATACGACGAATTCTGGCCAGCAATAATTTCATGGCAACCAAATAAATGTCCCCCGTGAGTGTCTGGCCGTGTGGATCAGATTCTTTGTGGATAATTCCTTTACAATCGTGAAAACAAATCAGCACTTTCAACTTCTCCGAACGACTTTTTTGGGTGTTCCTTCATTCAATACTCTCCATTCTGCACTTTGCCGCTTAGTATCGAGCGCATACTGAAGACACCACGTCTCGTCACCAGTCACAATCGTGTTCAAGAAGTTTGGGTTCTTTTAATGATGTCTTTGTTATGCTCAATCCGATTAAATTTTTGATCGTCAGTAGTTTGTGTGCTACAAACCTCGAATTAGCCTTCGAAAGGTCCAAGACTTCGGTCAAAATACGGTATACTGTTAAAAAAACAAGTAATATTTTTTTTTTGAGGAATTTTACTGAATCATTGTGATTCGTAACGCGTTCCACCACACCGTAGCTTCTTCAGACGAATGAATGTACAGAAATTATGACAACTATATAAAGATAAAAATGAGAATATAATTACAAATTTTCTTAAGTTATTGAAAACTTATTGAGTTGCTTCTTCTCAAGTGTTTATTGAAGACAGGAATATCCAATAAAATTAAGGAATAGATTGCTCCCCGAAGAGATTCAATAGAGGTGAAGGGCTTGAATCGACTTGTTCATTAATGAGTCTACCTTAGTGTTTGTGTTATTAATGAATAGATCGATTTAAGCCCTTCACCTCTATTGAATATCTTCAGGAAACAATATAGTCCTTAATTTTATTGGATATATCTGTCTTCAATAACCACTTAAGAAGAAGCAACTCAATAAGCTTTCAATTACTCAAGAACATTTGTATTTATATTCTCAATTGTATCTATATATAGTTGTCATAATTTCTGTACATTCATTCGTCTGAAGAAGCTACGGTGTAATGAAACGCGTTACGAATCACAATTATTCAGTAAAATTCCTCTAAAAATATTACTTGTTTCTGTTATTGATCATGGGAATTCTACCAGGTAAAAGCCTGCCAAATTCAAACGGTATACTGTTGTTTGAGGAATGCCTAATTTCGATATATGCCAATAATCCAGTTTCGGAACTGCCTTATCTGTCATCATAATTCAGGATCTGGTTACCCGATTCAAATCACTTGAACTCGTACACTTGCATACGCAATAGACCATATGAAGTTTGTAGCATTAAGTGCGTTTCGGTAGAAAATTTATCAATTTCAACACAAACCTCATTTGCAGCTTTTTGCTTAAAACACATTTTCTGACCGATGTACTGAACGCACTTACAAACATGACTCAATAACTCAAGTTGTTTACACACAAATGTCATGAAATTTTTCAACAGCTGTCAATGAAGTACCAAGTTATTGACGGGTACAATATTACAGCAGTTGGCACTACTAGTACTCTTTTTTCAAACAGTTCATTTACTTTCGAAACGGAAGATGTATAATTAAAAAAAGGTTTTGATATTTGCATGGTCATCTAACAATTCAACGAGATAGAACTGATTTTTCTCCCCATGTTTGAATATTTTATTGATCCCATTTTACGTGAAATATTAACACCAAGTATATGAGATATCAGCTATCGATATTCGGATTAAAAAGACAAGAAGTTGAAGAAATTCCTCTCTCATTTTCAGCGAATGTTCAACTTCGAAAGACATCAATACCAAACAAGGAACCTCCGGAGAACGGCACCAAAGATGTCACGTTTGTCAAACCTCCCCTCAAGCCAGTACCTCCGAGGGAAGTATCGCCCAAACCCAGGGAAAAGAACAAATTCGACGTGAAACTCAACAGCGTCGAAGATAGAATCAAGAAAGAGCCCCCAAGGCGATCTCCAACGGTGGAGTCAGAACTAGACAGGGTAAGTTTAAAAAAGAATCATCTGCGACAACGTCATTCATCAGTGTTAACATATCTAATTAGAGTAATACACAGTGTTCTGTGT
Source organism: Cryptolaemus montrouzieri (assembly GCA_013387265.2). NCBI lineage: Eukaryota > Metazoa > Arthropoda > Insecta > Coleoptera > Coccinellidae > Cryptolaemus > Cryptolaemus montrouzieri. Next base: position 47,669,536 of record JABFTP020000042.1, read on the forward strand.
ATTACATCACATAGTTTCTAGATTTAGAAGTCTCACTTGATGAAACACTTTCAATAGTTTCTTAGAAATTCATGTTTTCTCTTAGCCATCGAACCCGTTGTTGAAAACTTATTCATCAAATATGAAACATACATATGTCATATTTGTTTCTCTGGATGGTTCACTTTGAAGATCGTTGCCGCTTCTCTAGACAACTACTATTTTTATAATGTATTGAAACAATTTTTACCCGCTCTTTAGATTAATAAACCATTTTCAACGTTTGTCTAACAAACGACAACTGTGATTAAAAGTAATGCGAATATGAATGAAATGAGAAACACATTCATCATTACCAGATGGTTGTGATGACAATAATTGTTCGTTTCCTACAAAACATAGATGCTTATCAATAACTTTGGCATTATTACATTTCCTTGAGAATTAAAACTTGGTAGTTCTGAGGACAAGAATTGTCACTTATGACTGATAGCAGAGAATAAATAAATAATTGACTTGTCTCAGCTTCTTCCGCAACAAACAGTCGTTCTTCACATTGAGAAGTTGTCAAATTTTCGTTGGAACACACTGTATATCTATTATCAAATAGTTATTTTACGTACCTTCAAACTATTGGACTAATTAATTTTTCACAGCACACTGAGCTATCTAACTTGATAATGAAGAGAGACATAAGTCGGCAATCTAATACCAGTCAACTTACTCATAAGATTTTCCTGTAACACTCACTACAATGAACTGATTCGAATAGTTTACTAGTGCCAATAATTTGCCATCTCAATTGTCGAAGTGAAGATCAGTTAGAAACTTGTGCAACGTACATACAGTGACATAATTAACATTAAAAACCGCATATTCTGCTTTCAACGATTAAATAGGTAAATTTATCTGCCAGCAATCAACACAATCACCACTTACAACCAAAAATATAAAGTTTTAAAAAATAATGTGGAAAACCTAATTTTACACATTAATGAACCACATTTAGGATTTTAATTTGTATGTACTATTAATAAAAAAAATATTAACCGCATGTTTGTTGCATCTCTTTTGCCATATATTTCAATTCTGTGAATAGTACTCTGATTAATAAAGTAGAATTAGTGTTTTGTGACAAATGCTAAATCAGGTCAGATAAAAAATTATTTGTGTTTTTATTGATATTTATCAAGTATGTCAAAATAACGTGTATATATATATATATATATATATATATATATATATATATATATATATATATATATATATATATATATATATATATATATATATATATTCTAAGAATTCAGGTGTTAAGCTTCATCAAGTACGAAGAAACCGTGAACTGCTTCTAGAGAAGGATATTATAGTTGTGCGTTCGCATTGTCTACTGATTATTGTTACTGACATACAGTAATTTTAGTTAACGTTTTTTAAAAATTACACAAAATTGCGAGACATTCTCAATATTCCATTGTGATTAACCTACAACTCCCTCCCCCAGCTCAAAACTCTTCGGTGCCATTTCGGCCTCAGTGATGTTACCCTAACGCTGTTAAAAAAAAAGATAGGTACGTTGAAAAAAGACAGCGCCGAAGGACATGATACAACTTTCTATTTTAGTCGTGAGACATTGTGCACGCACTCTATCTTTTTCATTTTCTATCATCTTTTCTGAATCACTTTGTTCTCATCCCTTTCAAGCAATTGGTTAGGTTAGGTTAGGTTAGATTTCAAGCAATTGGTTACTAGCATCGGTAACACCCGTTTACAAAAAGGTTACAAATTATCTCCCTTTAATTACCGTCCAATCAGTTTGGTCTCCATAGCAGGAAAACTATGTGAAAAAATTATTTTCGAAAGAGTGATGAAATTTGCTGTTACGAACTGATTCCTGAAATACAACATGGATTTCTACCAGGGCGATCGGTGCTCACGAATCTTCTCCTCATTGTGGGTGACTGGTCAAAGGCGTTTGATCTCGGTAATTCCAGTTTACATGATTTATTTGGATTTCTTCCGTGCTTTTGATCGTGTTCCTATAAAACGCTTATTGGCTAAATTGGAGTATATTGCTATCAGAGGTAACCTCTTCAATTAGATAGAAAGTATTTTGTTTGATTTTTTATATTAGAATCAGAAACTCACGATCTTCTCAGCGACCAGTCACCAATGGTGTTCCACAGGGGTCTGTTCTAGATCACCTGCTCTTTCTTCTACATACTGCCGATCTACCTGTTTCAATTCAGTCTAATTGCTCAATGTTTGTGTTCTACAATACTCCTCTTGATAAAACTGACATTCTCCAACGAGATATTGACTCAATCAAGCGGTATTGACTGGTCCTTGCCTTTGAATTTGGATGAATGTACGGTTCTTCACATGGGTAATAACAACCCTCTCACTCGGTGTACTTTCGATGGAGAACTATAACTAGTACTACTTCTCATCGCGACCTGGGGGTCTTGGTTAACAAAGATTTAACTTGGTCGGATCACATACAAGATGTGGCGAATAAAACATCAAAAGGCGTATCAATGCTCCTACGACATGTGGTCGGCTTTACAAAAGTATGTCTTTTGGAGTCGGTACAACGTAGGGCAACAAGGATCCCCTATGGCACTCAATATTTTCTCCTCCAAACGCTCGTTAGGACACCTGTTACTCAGCTACAGAATTCTCCACAATATGTTCAATTGTGACCTCCCTGGATTATTTAATCTGAATTAAAATAGACAACTTGACGGTCCAAACTAAAACTATATGAAGATAAATTAGTTCTAACTTTATCGCTAATTCCTTATCAATTTCAAATATTGTTAGACTTGCATATTCACTTAATTTGCGATTGTCTTACTTCTGCGATTTCAGTATTGTAATTTCTAATTTGAGATATCAGTAGTATCTTATTCCAAATATATTAATAATAATAATGATGATAATAATTTATGATAAAAGCATATACGAACTATCACACAATCTCCCACCTACTGTATATGGATGACTTCAAATTATATGCTCCGAACAAGAAGCAATTGGATGATCTGCTGAAAACTATCAGTAAGTGCTTGACAGATTTTCATATAGAATTCGGGATTGAAAAATGTTATAGATGGTGAAACACAACTTCCAAATGGTGATATTATATAGTGTATGAGGGATGGCGAAACGTACGAATATCTGGGATACCAACAAGCCAGATTGCAGGATCAAAACAGTCAAACGAAAAGATTCATTCAGAGTACAGTCAGCGTCTGAAGACTGTGCTGAAGTCAATGTTGAACTCGGGGAATCTAGTCAAGGCAATTAACACCTACAACATTCCAGTATTGCTTTACTAATTTGGACTAAGACAGAACTGGATGATATTCAAAGGCAGACCCGACCGATGCTGACAAAGTACTACAATCACCATCCAAAATCCTCATTGATAAGAACAAAGTTGAAGCGCAAAGGAGGACGCGGATTAATAGATGTTGTCGCACTTCTGACCAAAGAGTGGTATTGTTGACTGATGAGGGATATAAACCTCTGGATCTTGCTACCAAGGATGACCTGCAGAATCTACTGTTCCTATCAGATACTGAAAAATAAGAGCAATGGTCAAGAAAGGAATTGCATGGACGACATCACCATAGAATCAATCAACCACACATCGACAAAGAAGCCTCCAACAAATGGTTGATGAAAGGAGAATTATTCGGGGAAACAGAAGGACTCATTATGGCCATTCAAGACCAAGTCATCGGAACAAACAACTACAAAAATTTATAATTAAGGACGGAACATTACAAACAGATGAGTGCAGGAAATGCCATATAAGAAACTATACTGCATATTGCGTCCGGCTGCGAGCAACTGGCAAATACGGACTATTTTCACATGCATAATCAAGTGTGCAACGTTATCTATCAGAAACTTACATACAAGTATGGACATCTGAATATCTTCCTGCCATATTACAAGTATCAACCGGTGATGACTCTTTCAGATTATACTACGATAGGCCTGTTAAAACTGACAAAACGGTGACGAATAATAGGCCGGACATAGTGGTGTATGATAAGGGAGCCAGATCAGCAATGCTGGTGGATGTCGCCATACCGAATAATAACGTGCTGAACAAGTTCCAGGAGAAAAATTCCAAATACACAGACCTTGCAGATGTGTCACCTCGGTAAAATAGATATCGTTCTTGTCATCATTTCTTCGACTGGGTTAATACCCAAAAGTTTGCATGATAGCCTTAAGAAATTAGGATTGCATAAGAATACCTATTTAGAAATGCAAAAAGCTATAATTCTCAATACATGTAGGGTAGTGGAAAAATGTATGTCCAGTATATTGTAATCGATCCTATTCCCTTTAATTGCTGAATCTGGGAAAGGAAAATCATATCCAGCTAACAGCTGAGATAATGCACAAGTACACGATAATAATATATAATGCGTCCTTGGTAATGAAACCTCATTTTATGCTTTCTTTCCGAATTAAACAAGAACGAGATCTCCTTTTACGCAATCTCGATTAAGGTAATTCACGACATATGTCGTCATAACTTTATTTGACTCAATAAAATACCAATGAAATTTCATGGGAATGTGAAAAAATTAATAAATTATTGATAATTTTTGGTGTTGTTGGTTCGTTTCAGTCTATGTGGTCAAAATATTTGAACTGTAGGCAAAATTTGGAATTAAAATATCCAGATTCATTAAATTTAATATATATATATATATATATATATATATATATATATATATATATATATATATATATATATATATATATATATATATATATGGACTTATTCAAACCCATTTCAGGTAATCAAATTGATAAGTCGGTACGTTATTCAAACCAATGAAGATAAAACTTACCTTCGTTCACTCACTAACAATTCTGTCCAATTCCTACTGCATTAATCTTCTACCAGTACGTGCGATAGTCTGGAAAAGAATTATATTGAAAAGAATTACGTCGATCTAAAATGATATTTCGAATTTCTTTTTGAATATAAGAAGTTCACAGTATATGCTTATTTCAAATTGAATAAAATGAATATATGCATGTGGACCAAATATGCCTTTAAAAAATTTGTACAATTCTGAAAAATGTTCTCTTTGTCGTTGTTCATCTACGAGATAATAAATAAATTACCTCGGCAATTTCTATCACTCAATAGCTATCAATTCCTAAATAGATGAACATAGATAAACTTCGAACATTTTACATCACTTTGGAAACCGTATTTTCAATTCCAAAATTTTATCAACTCTTATTTTATATAATTTCTGATTTTTTAAAGAATTTCTTTCTCTTCAGGTATGACTGTTGTTAGCGTACTAATAATTCAGTCATATTCTCCTTATAAAATACATGTGTGAATCAACAATAATGTACTACTCAATACATAGAAGAATTTTAAGGAACAGTATTCAACCTTCCGTAGAATGTTGAATGTCCCTCCTTGAAGGAGCTGGATTTTTCGATCCACCCTTCATAATCACCATCAACCCCTCCACACAACAGTGGTATAGCACGGTCAGATGTCATTAATAGGAGCAATAGACTGCAGTTTCGGTCTCATTTGACCTCGTCAGCATTGTATACCCATTCACAACATCAGGCTACACTGCCACCTACTCATCTCTATTCGTTGGAGCGCCAGTAAACATGTCAATGATATTGGGCTCTCCAACGAACCGAGACAAAGGCCACTTCGCTATTTCCACCGGGAAACCGTGATAACAAAGGGTAAATAAACAGGAAAACTTCAAGCAGTCACACTAGTTCGACGATTCCCCGCAACGCTACACACTGTGTCAGCTAGGAAGTTCCTAACGTAAAATACTTAACGGCTAAATTGGTAAAAGACCTCAAACAACAAAAAGATACAATCATAATATTCATAAATTTCACACGAAGTTGAAACACAAAAGTAACATACATTCTGTCAAAAGAGAACCAGAAATTGATAATTTACAGAATATGCTCAAAATGATTGTCAAATTTTTTGTTGTTAAGTTGGCATAACTGTTTTGTATACTGAGGCGGACTTTAAACGCGATCTGTCATTTACTTTGGTAACAATGCTCGATTTTGTCAGTTCTCACAAGTGTATCTTGGGAATTTCACAATGGATAAAAATATCGAAAAATGACTTTGTCGAAAATTGGAATTTCGTGTGCCGAAAAGCTGAAATTGTTTCAGAATATTTTAAATGACGTATTTCCTTGAAAAATCGTTTTTTATATTTTATGATGTGTTTGACTATACGGATGATTCCGAAAACATTATGGACGAGAGCAGTTCAAGCTAAACACGTAAGAAAAGTGTTGGTTTATTGAAAAAACAAATCGGTTGTCTGTGAAGTCGGTTTACTGATGATAGTTGAACGTGACAACATCATAAAATAAATCTGATGGAATGGTTGCATTTTTCAAAAGAAAATTTTCATTTTATTTGTTTGATAGATATTTTGTATGGATATAGAGAAGGAGGTAAATGTAAATCACAATTGAATTGATCAAGTTACATTTATTTATACGTTTAAATACAATTATGTCAATTTTTTTACAATGTACATAGTTTTTACAAGTATGAATGTGCTTTGACCAATTGTTTTACAACTTTTAAACATGTGTGATATTTAACTTCTTACAATTTGTGTTATTCTATTGAAAATAGGACGATGAAAGAAAAGTAGGAAATGAAAGGGTGTGTTTCGAGTGTAATGTCTTGAAAAGGTCAAATCGACGGTGGTGCCTCTTAGTGTTGTTGACTTATTAACGTCAGATGCACAATCAAGATTGACCATGTCTTTCATGAATTTAAGAAATGTTTCGTCATTTTTCACGTTTATGTTGAAGTCGCCAAAAAAAAAGAGTTGGTACATCGGTATCAACTTCCATGATGGGAAGTACATACTGGCTGTTGTAAACTTACGAAAATAGTGCTTGATGCAGCAGAACACTGATGTTAGAGATACTTGCTCCAGGATGAATATTAACTGCGCCAAGAAACATTTTAAACGTGGTATCAGCGGTGAAGCATATAACTTCTGCCCAGCTATTTATTTCAATGATGAAAGCACGAATATTCGACAATATATCACTGAACATATATTCAATATCGAAAGAACCATTACCTTTATAGTGGCTATAAACAATTGTCACCACATTCACTTTTTACTGCACTTCATACTTGACAAAAACATGTATATGTATTATTGTATAGCAGCTCACTCAAGTAAGAGAGAGACAGATGTCGAACGAGGAAGCCGATTGTGCCTATTTGTCGCTCGTTCCGCGCTCTCGCTTGCACTTCAATCCTAAAATGGAACGCCTCAGGGCGAGGTAACGCCGCTTGAGTCATATCTTTTCGTTTGTGCAGCCGGCTCCATCGAATTATAAGACGTTTTCACGTCAGAAAAATTGATAAATATGAAAACAATGGTTTTTATTTTTAAAGCATTTAGGATACCTTGACACAATTCTGGGAGAAGGGGCTTCGTATGAAATGTAATTTATAATGTTGGGTTTTCTTCAAAAAAACACGAAGGAGGGGCAAAAGCGATTTTGTATCTTTGAAAGTACGTTTCACCAATTAAAGAAAAATTGCAGGGTGAAATATTATGCAAAATTACAAGTTATACTGGGTGATTCACCAGTGGCGCGGTGCTCTGTAGCTTGTACACTCTTGAAGATTTTATTTTTGTTCGAACGGTATTGTATTTAGAAAGTAAAAATCCACTTCAGCAATTTATTTTGAAGTAAACAGGGTGTCCCAATTTTCTATAAAAAAATCTAGGGAGGTTTTTTCTGATTGGAAGACCACTTTTTTGTTGAAGATTCAACAGCGTCCTAAACTCTGCTATAATGTCTTTAAGTAATAAGTTTTTTTGGTGAGTAGTTTCGTCACAATATTTTTTTTTTCCGTAAAAATTCATGAAAATAGGCTCTCACATCATCGCATGCTCCTTTGGCCAGGGAGGATGAATACTTTGTTCATTTCGTTTTCTTATTGCCCAAGGATAGCTTTACTGATGAATTGAAATAAATTATACTCATTTTATACAAGAATGAATCAAAACAACTTTTGAATATTGTTATTTTAAAAATATCATATCTTGATTTTTCAATTTTCTTCGACCATTTTCGAAATAAAAAATAAACTAAAATAATGAAATCAGAGGTTGCGAAAGAAAAGTTTATTAGTACATATAGTTATACTTGATCAAAGAAATGGAGATATTCTGATATAGTCGTGTATGAAATGCGTAATAGATTGGTTTTTGGTGAGATGGTCTACAAGGTATTAAACTATTCCAATAAGTGTTCGAAATGTTGCCCGTTTCTTTGTACACACAACTCAATCCTTCCGAGGAAAGACCGTTGAACTCTCGACAACATTTGCGGATTAACTGACTGAAAGGCGTCGACTATTCTCTGTCTCATATCCAACTGTGTTGTAGAAGGAATCTGGTAAACGATGCCCTTAATATAAACCCACAAGAAAAAATGTAGACTTGTAAGGTCCGGAAATCTAGCTGGCCATCTAACAGAACCACCACGTCTTATCCATTTGTTTGGAAATACATGATTCAAATGCTCCCTAACCTGAAGTGAGTAATGTGCCGGTGAAACCACAAATCTTGTCTTATATGCTCTGGTACATCGGCAAGTAACATTGTTAGACGGTTTTGCAGAAAATCTAAATACACTTCACTATTGAGGTGCCCGTCGAAAAAGTGCGGCCCAATTAGATATCCATCTACTATAGCGGCCCATCCATTCAAGGACCAACGATGCTGGTGATCTATTTGTCTCATGAGGGGTGGATTTTCTGTGGCATAATAATAAAAGTTGTGCCTGTTAACAAGCCCATTCTTATGGAAAGTTGCCTCGTCCGAGAAAAGAACTCTGCTAAACATATTTGGATTTTCCGCTACTTTGTCACTTGCCCAATAGCAAAAATTGATTCGATTTTCATTTTCATTTTCCTCTGTCACTGTCAACAAAACTGATAACTGGTTGTCTTCAGCTTAAGCAGTTTTTGGTTTTTCATGTTTTTTGTAAGCGATATTACCCGTTTCGATAGGATGCCTCTTATCAGGAAACCTTTGAGCATAAACTCGACTTGCCAACAAAGAATTTCTATCACACTTACCCAGAATAAAAATCATATCAACCATTTCTTCTTTGGAGAACTTCATGGCAGTCAATTGAGAAAATTGGGTTCAAACCTCACTTTAACAATGTTTAATAACGAAACACTGATAAGTTCACCATATAAAATGCAGAATATGATATGTCCGGACACCTGACAGAAGGCACAAATAAGAAAAAATGTCAACACCTACCTCGATTTACGTTTTAATCATTTTGATTTTATCATTCCTTAAAAGAATTATCTTGTTTAGGTTTCATTTTTTACTACTTGAATCATTACAGAAAAAAAAACTTCTGTGCGAATAATGTGATGCATGTTGATGAGTTTGATTCGGTTTGTAGAATTTTCATCAAAAATTTTTACTTTTGAGTCACTCCTGTATAAAGTGAGGATAATCTATTTCAATTCATCAATAAAGCTATCCTTGGGCAATAAGAAAACGAAAAGAAAAAGTATTCATCCTCTCTGGCCGAAGGAGCATGCGATGAAGTGAGAGCCTATTTTCATGAATTTTTACGGAAAGAAAAAATATTGTTACGAAACTACTCAACAAAAAAACTTATTACTTAAAGAACTTATAGCAGCGTTTAGGCCGCTCCTGAATCTTAAACAAAAAACTGGTCTTCCAATCAGAAAAAACCACCCTAAATTTTTGCATACAAAATTGGGACACCCTGTTTACTGCAAAATAAATTGCTGAAGTAGATTCTTACTTTCTAAATAAAATACCGTTCGAACAAAAATGAAATCTTCAAGAGTGTACGAGCTACAGAGCACCCAGTATATTTTTTTCGCGACATCGAGTATGTTGGTTTTTTAAGGAGCATTTTAAATTTCAAAATTGTTCAAATATTTCAAATTTTTCGCCTAAAATTTCCTAACCATTTTTTCAGATATAACTTTTCGACAGCAACAACTTTTGCATTTGAATTTTTCGCTAGCGCTCGATGTGGCTGAGATAAGATAAATAAGATAAAAACCAAAAGAGCTCAATTAGTTTCACTAAAGATTCTGTCAAAAAAGTACCGAAAATTGATTATTTAAAAATTCTTGTTAAAACGATTGTCAAACTTTCTGCTTTTGCAAAGTTGGCATAACTGTTTTCTATACTGTCGTGGATTTTGAACGCGATCTGTCCTTTAGTTTGTTGCTCGATTTTGTCAGTTCTCAAAAGTTTTTGCGATTTTCACAATGGATAAAGAATTCGTCTCAAATTTTGTATTGCACATGGGATTTCGTGTGCCGAATCGCAAAAAATGTTAGAGACGGCTTACGATGAATCGACATTATCAAAAACACGTGCATATGAGTGGTACAGTGCATTCAACAGCGGTTGCGATATTTTAAACGATTATTTGGGTATGAAACAAGTTGCCGCTCGACTAATTCCAAAATACCTTAATTTTCGTCAAAAATTGAATAGCGTAAAGATCGATGTAGACGTGCTATAACGAGTCAATTCCGACCTCACATTTATAGACGAATTATAACTGGTGATGAGACATACACACAACCAAATTTATATGACCCGATATTTTGAATATTACATCAGGGATTTTGGAAATTTCGGAGGATTGTTAGAATTGATCCTTTTTGAGATATTTCAATTGAAAAAAGAAATAGATCAAGTTTTATTTTAAGAAAGAAACAAATAAGTATCTCTTCGAATGTAGTAAAAAATTGAAAATTGTTTTCTAACAGAGTAGGTGTTTTTTTCTCGACCTCAGTAGCTTGTATTATCTCCTCTTGCCCTGATACAAGCCTGAATCCATGTAGGCATGCTTTGGATTAGGTTTGCGATCTCCTATGGGGTAATATTCTGTTACTCTTCTGTGGCGGCTTGGATGAGCTGTTACGGGGTTCTTGGATTATCCTGGCGCCATCTAATTTTCCTTTTGAGATTATCACATAAATGTTCAATAGAATTTATGTCTGGAGAGCAAGCTGGCCGGTCCAAAATAGCGATTTCTCCATTATTATTATATTATTCAGAGCCCCTTGTTGAATAATGAGCGAAGCCACTAGATTCCAGCTGAAGAAAATGAATAAGAAACCATGATCTTAACTTGAAAATGATCTTCCTTAAACCTGACAACTGAGCCTCCATAATGTTAGGTTAGTGTTTCCAATAACAGATTTTTTCATTCTTATTGTATATGTTAATAAATAATGTTATGTTTAGTAAGAATCCCAAATAACCAATCATCTCTCATTGAGATACTATTTTATCATGATGTTCGTGATACATCTTTCTTATAATCTACATAAAGAGAACGGTGATATACTTCTGTAATTCCTCAAATACTTCTTGCAAAAATATCATAAAATTTATGAGCTACTTATGGCCTATGGACATTCGATAGTTCAGACGCCTGCTAAAATTAATTACAAATCGAAAGGAACTGAAATCTATTTATAAAACAATAACTACTGATCGGCCGTTTACTTGTCTCCTGTCTCAGTTTGCTGGTTAGTAACCAGCAAACAACATAGAATTACAAGTAAAATAAACAACACACGTCATCAATTAACAATAGACACAGTTGATACTTTATATATAGTGAACTTTATACCAAGTTTTGATTGAATTTTCAGAGAAAATTCTTAAAAATTGAAAGGAGAACATCTCTGAAATCCCGAAGCATTCTGAAAATATTTAATTTCGTGATGTTGCAGGAAATACCTGCTCTAAGAAACAAATTAGTGAGAGAAGAAAGTTTGAGAAGATTATCTCATATTCCGGCGCCACCGCCTATACCGTTTCTACCGCCGCCGCCGCCGCCACCACCGTCTGTACCGCCCGATTTCAAGAGGAATCCACTGAATAGAATACAACTGGAAAAACTGGAGAATTTACGGTACGTATCATAACTGATCGAGCAAACCGAAAACGTGAGTAAATTTGATTTTTGCAAATGTAGTTCAAGAACGTTTTATAAAAATGATAGTGCCACATATTTCAGTCTTTTAGTATGGTAGCCTTATTGATTATGATAATGGTGAAAATATAAACTTTCTCCATGTCATTTGAATTTGGGAGGCTTTTACTTGGTAGAATTCCATTATCAATAATAAAAACAAGTAATGTTTTTGAGGATTTCTACTTAATAAATTTGATTCGTAACATATATTTGAAGGTAATCCATACAGAATTATTGTTTAGATTGCACCCTGTTGAGTTCGATATTTTAAACTCTGAATCCAGATACGATGTCAAAATTTTAATTCATAAAAAGTTTCAACAACAACAGAAAAAGTTGAATTCACTTAAATTCAAAATTTCTTCACCCAAACCTTCAACTGATAAATTTTCAGACCATAAATTTTTGACAGATTCGCTAATTTAACTGATACCGATTTTACACAATCACAAAAAGATATATTAGAAAAAGGATTGAAACATAATTTACATCCAAAACATACTAAAACTAATTTTGAACAGTTAAGCATAGACTCCAAAATCGTTCTCAAAAACTCCAAAGATAATATTTAAGCCGAACATCAAACAGCAAAAATCATCAAAGAAGACTTTTCGAAATTATCACCTCATTGCAATTCCCATTATAAAATAATAAAAACAATTCGTGAAAATAGTACCAAGAACGATTTAGTCACTAAAGCAGATAAAGGTAACACCGTCATCGCGATTAGTAAAACCGATTATCTTTTAAAACTGAAGAATTCTTAACAGCCAGAAACTATATAACATCAACTAAGGACCCTACCGCTAAATTTCAGAAAAGGTTAAAATCCTAATTTCGACAGCAAAATCAGTAATTACAGACCACGAAAATATAAATTCATTAACTCCAATCCACAATCCTCGAATTATATTCGTTGATAAAACTTCATAAACCTAATAACCCTATTAGGCCTGTTATTTCTTATGTAACGGCACCTTCTTTCAAACTTTCAAAATTTCTTAACGACTTGCTAATAAAACATTGCAATTTCAAATCTAAATTTTCAGTCAAAAATTCATAAGAACTAATTGCCAATATCAAAGATACCATTATACCACCTAATTCCAAACTCATTTCTTTCGATGTTAAAAATCTATTTCCCAACATTCCTCCGAAAGATACGTATTACTTAGTTGAAGAATTATTAGAAAAGAATCATGTAAATACTATCATTAAATCAGATATTCTTTCATTATTTCAAATTTGTTTAGATCAAAATTATTTCCATTTCAAAAGCAAATAATATACTATTGAAGACGGCTTGATTATGGGCAATCCGTTAAGTCCTTTGTTAACAGAAATATTCATGAATAATTTAGAGAAATTAATTCATAATCATCCACTCAATGAATATTGTTTATACTGGTATCGCTATGTAGACAATATCATTATTTGCTTCACAGGAACAGATAGACAGTTAAAATTTTCGAAAATCATATAAATTCATTACATCCAAAAATTGCATTCACAACCGAAATAGAAAGCAAAAATTCAATAAATTTCTTAGACGTAACAATTTCGAATGAAAATGGAAAACATGTTTTCGCAATTTACCATAAGCCGTCACATACAGACATTATAATACATAACTCGTCGTGTCATCTGTATCAACATAAAATGTCAGCATTCAACAGTTTTATTCATAGATTGATTATCATGATCCGTTATCAGTAGAAAATTTCAACAAAGAATTAAATTTAATTAAACAAATAGCCAAAAATAATGGTTACAATCCCAAACTAATAAATATTTTAAATAAAAACAAAGTAGAATCGCATTGAATGAAGTTTACACTGTCGATAAATTGAAACAAAAATTCAACACCTTAACCTACGTTGGCATTGCAAGTGGGAAACTGAAATCATTCTTGAGTAGCAATAATTTCAACATAGCTTTCCAAACTGATGATAGTTTAGGCAAATAAATAAAAATTAATAAAACCAAATCAGATAAAAACACTAAATCAGGTGTTTATAGATTGAATTGCAATGACTGTGATAATTTCTACATTGGTAGAACACATAGAAATTTTACTATTAGAATAAAGGAACATAAACGCAGTTTTTCAAATAAAAATCAGATTCAAATTACGCGAATCATCTCCTAGAAAATAATCACTCTTTCGATCCACAGTTTGAAATTTTGCATACAGATAATAAATAGTGGAAGGTAGATCTTTGGGAAACTTTAGAAATCAACAAACACAAACACTCAGGTAGACTCATCAATGAACAAGTCTATTTAAGCCCTTCACCTCTATTGAATCTCTTCAGGGAGCAATATATTCCTTAATTTTATTGGATATACCTGTCATCAATAACCATTTGAGAAGAAGCAACCCAATAAGCTTTTAATTACTCAGGAACATTTATAGTTATATTCTCATTTATATTTTTCTGTATATTCATTCGTCTGAAGAAGCTACGGTGTAGTGAGACGCATTACGAATCAAAATTATTAAGTAAAATTCCTAAAACACATTACTTGTTTTTATTATTTCTCCATGTCTTTTTCGAGAAGAATAGAATTCTTCAAACAAATTTTGTCTAGCTTCTGAACTATTCGGCTAATTTTGAAATGTTGAATACTCTTGAATTGTATGTGGTCGATATCTCGGTAGTTTAAAAATTACATACATTCTGTTGAAAAGTACTGGGAATTGGTGAATGTAACACAAAATATTCATTTTCATCAAATTTATTGTATCGCCCTCGAAGTAGGACTCTTCCGAAATAATAATATTTAGGCCAACGAATAATTTAATATCAAAATATATCAAACGCTTTTTCCGAAATTGACTTCACTTTTCGCCGCGAATTCTCCTTTATGTCTTCTATCAATTCAAAATGTGTACCTTGAAGTAGTAATTTGAGTTTTGGATAAAGAAAAAAGTCTACTGGAGCCATATCAGGTTAACGCAGTGGTTGTTCGATGGTGTTTGTAGTGTTTTTGGACAGATTCGTAAGATACAAGTTCTTGGACTATTTATCTTAAATCTAAATGACGATTTTCAATTATCATTTCATTCACTTATCGATGTTAACTTCAGTTGAAGATGTTGATGACCGACCAGACCGTGGCAATTCTTCCACCACATCTTGACCGCTGTTGAATGCACTAAACCACTCATATGCACGTGTTTTTGATAAAATCGATTCAGCTTAGGCCTCCTGCATCATAGAAAAATTGCAAAACAGACTTATGGGAAATAACAAAATCGAACACTGTTAACAAACTAAATATCAAAAATTTTGACAGATTTCTTCAATGAAATGGTCAAAGTTTTTATAGTTGCCAAATATGTGGTCGTTTTCCTCTAGTCGCAATATTTCACATAGCTGCAGTTATAAACGAAAAAATCTGTTCACCCTGTACAAGATGAGCAAATTTCAATGTTTTTATTGGGACCAACGTAAGTTATTAGTGTAAGGAAAAAATTAATTTTCCATCTTCTCAAAGCTCTTGTTTGAGATAAACTCATTGGAGAAAAAATATTTCAACAATCGCCGAAAATGAACCGAAATACGAAGGTACTTCCTTGTCGCCTTTGGGCAACAGGGGTCGCATCTTAAAATTCCACGAGGTTAGGTTAGATTTCATTATTGTACATTACATTGGAAGGGCTCGCTTGGCTTTACAAGCCTTTGCGACCAAGTTGGTCTTTTGTTCGTAACCTTTCTTTATTCATTTCCCTGTAGATCTAGTTCCCTTACAAAATTAAGAATCTCCTTGGGAGCTTTCGCTTTTACTTCGTGCTGCTTTAGCTTGTCGCTGCCGAAGTGTATATGTCTTTGACGGGCAGTTGCAATGCAACTGCAAAGAATATGTTTGGCAGGTTTTATCACCCTCTTTACACATTCTGCATGTTGCTGTTTCCGATTTGCCCATTTTAATAAGATGGTATCTCAGTGGTCAGTGTCCAGTAAGAAGGGTTGTTATAGTACTCAGCTCGTCTCTAGAGAGGTCTAGAAGCTGTTTTGTCTTCCTTGGCGAATAGTCAATGAACTTTTTCGCGTGCCTTCGGCCTGGAGTTTTCCTCTAGTATTCTTTTTTACTAGATTCTTCCCGCCGTTCTAACCTAACCTCTGCAGTTTTTGCAGCTTGTTTTACGTAGTTATTTCTAATTTTTTCATCCACCATACGAACGATGCATATGTGACAATGGGTCTTATAAGCGCTGTGTATAACCAACAGGTTATGTTTTGCTGTAGCCCCCATGTGTCAATGTGTGAATTCCAGTTGAGTCTCTGATCTAGGGTTAACCCTAGATACTTAGCCTACTTTCAGAATATGTTCATTAAGAAAGGAGGCTTCAAGTTCAACTTTCTACGTCTTGTGAATGGAATTAGAATGGTTTTGTCTGGATGGATGCTGAGCCCCTATTCAGCACACCATTCTTTTACGATGTTAAGGGCTTTTTGCATCAGGTTCGATAAGATTCCATCATGCTAAATGCTAAATCATCAGCATAGCCTTATGCGTTGAATCCAGCGTTGTTCAGTCTTTCTAAGAGGCCAACAACAACTACTGACCATAGTAGCGGCGATAGGACACCTGCTTGAGGGCATCCTTTCACTGCTGACACCGATATTTCAGTGTCTTCAAAAGTGGCCGTTATGATCCGGTCCTTGAGCATTTCTCTGATCTATTTGAAGGTGGGTGTTTCGACATCCTTGTTTTTTGCACCATTGTTAATTGATGTATAGGAGGTATTGTCGAAGGCTCCTTCTATATCTCCAAATAGAACTTAGGCTATTTTTTAGCCTCTAGTGCTCCTTCCATTTCTTTGACTAGAGCGTGTAGGGCATCAAATGTAGACTTGCCCGGTTGGTAGGCAAATTGTTTTTTATGAAGTGTTGAAACTTCTCAAGTGGTTGGCGAGAATTTTCTCTATTGGTTTTAGGAGAAAGGAGGTCGAGCTTATCGGGCGATATGATTTAGGCCCATCTGGAGACCTCTTGCCCATTTTCAGCTCTTCTTGTATATTTTTGTACCAAGAGTAAGTACCAGGACTTGATTATTTAAAAAATCTGCTTGAAACCACTGTCAAGATTTTTGTTGTAGCTAAATTGGCTAAGATGGTCATATAGTTTGTTTACAAGTGCGTTTTGCTATTTTTACAATGGATGAAAATATCGAACAAAGAATTTGTCTCAAATTTCGTATTGCAAATGGAATTTCGTGTGCCGAATCGCAGAAAATGTTAGAGACGGCTTACGGTGAATCAACTTTATCAAAAACACGTGCATACGAGTGATGTAGTGCATTCAACAGCGGCTGTGATATGGTGGGAGATTTGCCTCGCACTAGTCGGCCATCAATATCTTCAACTAAAGTTAAAATCGATAAATGAATGAAATGATAATGGAAAATCGTTCTTGGAGTTTGAGAAAGATAGGCAATGAACTTTCTGTGTCACGAATCAATTCGTACCATTTTAAACAATTGTTTGGGCATGAAACGCGTTGCCTCTCGATAAGTTCCAAAAGACCTGAATTTTCTTCAAAATTAAATCGCGTACAATTTGCTGAAGACATGTTAGAACGATTCAATTTCGACCCCACCTTCGTAAAACGCATTATACCTGCTGATGGGACATGGGTTTATAAGTTTGACATGCAAATCAGTGCATAACGAAAACCGAAAAACCACGTTCAAAGTCGATCAAGAGTCAAGGTAATGTTGATTGTTCCTTTAATTACCGTGGTGAACTCAGAATTCTTGCAAGAAGATTAAACGGTTAATAAGGAATATTACCTGGGCATTATGTGGCATTTGAGATAATGCTATATCACAAGGCTCTTATTGTGAATGAATTTCTGATCAAAAACTCAACCAATACCATCCAATAACCACCGTATTCATCTGATACGGCTCCGGCCGACTTTTTCTTTCTCTAAAACTCAAATAATCAATTCGAAGTACCCGTTTTGAATCGATAGAAGATGAAAAAGCGAATTCGCGGCGAGAACTGAAGTAGATTTCGGCAATGAGAATTGGATGATACTTTGAAGGCGATACAATACATTTTAATGAAGAATAAATATTTTGTGTTTCATTAAACAATCCTCAATTTCTTTCTTAACAGAATGTATCTCTAAAAATTTGTGGAGAGATTACTTATTTCCGAATAACGAAATGTGTCGCCAAGAAAAACTCGTTCAGCTAATCGAATATACAGGGTGTTACATAATAGTATATCACAACTTGAGGGGGTAAATCTAAGTGCAATTTTAAGAGGAAAAAAAAGTTCATATAAACATAGCTTCGTTACGGAGCTACAGGGTGTTGTAATTTCCGGAAAAAATAGATTTTTCTAAATGTCTCAAAACTCCTGCAGTTTTTGAGACATTCAGGCCAAATTTGAAACGCAAGCTATTTTTACAGCCTCCAGCATTACGCGTCCTGAATTTTAATGAGATTCTACAAGGTGTTTTCTTTTTCGAGTACATGTCTCCTATTGCCCTTTCAAACTTTTCTGCAGTACGCCACAGATCAGCGTACAATCAATTTTCGTCATCTTCGTTCAATTTAGAAACTTTTTTGACACTTGTAATTTTTTCGTATCTCCAACCGTTTTCGAGTGAAAAATAATTGAATTTGAATTATTTGAGTTGTATGTTATTCGCTAAATAAAAAAATAATGGAAATACTCGATAGGTATGCTCATAATTTGCTTTTATTTTGATAGCTCGTTTTCTAAGACTCAACTTATACTTATTCAATATGAAACTAAAACAAAGAAAAATTAAAAACTAAATGAATTGCTGAAAGTGTTCTCCACCTGCAAGACTACAGGCCTCTGTCCTTCTTTGCATATTATCACGCACTCTTTGAAATATTCCTGGGGTATTTCTTCTCGTGTCACAAGAGGTTATTATTCGATTTCTAAATTCTTAGTGTTCACTGGAGTGGTATAAACTAAACTTTTGAGATATCCTCATAAGAAAAAGTCTAAACTATTTAAGTCTGGAGACCTAGGAGGTAATGAATCTGGCCCACCCCGACCTATCCATCGGTTGTTGAATGTATTATTCAAGAATTCCCCAGCTTCTCCACTAAAACGTGCTGGTGTCCCGTCATGCTTGAACCATCATCAAAAGTGGCACACCCTCGTGCAAAAAAGGTAACTTCTCCTCAAGAAATTGCCGATAGGTTTAGACCATTTAGTCTGTTAGGCAAAGAAAATGGACCAATCAAATATTTTCCAATCATTCTGACCCCTACCTTTAGTGAGAATTTTTCTTGATGATGAGATTCTTCAAACAAATGGGGTTTTCCTCAACTCAATAAAGATTATTGTGAAAATTTGTGATAGCAGTTCTCGAAAAGTTAGCTTCGTCTGTAAACATTATTTTACTGTCAAAATGAGCATTTTCTCTATTTTTATATAAGAACCATCGGCAGAAACTCAGTCTTGAAGGACAATCTCGAGGAAGAGTTTGGACGCGTTGAATATGGAACGGGTACAATAAAAAGTCGTGGGGAATCCTCCAAACTAGAACATGTGAAATATTCAACTGATTTCCAATTTTTCTTGTACTCACATATGGATTCAAATCAATACAATTCAAAACTACTTCCTCAATATCTGGAGTTGTCATAGTTTGAGTTGCACCTTTTGACTGATTATTTGAAGTGAAAGTATCAGTTTCCCTCAACCTTCTATGGATATTTGAAAATGTTCGCCTGTCTGGTGTTACTCGATTTGCAAAGCGCACCTGATATAATCGCTTAGCTTCTGTTGTGTTTCCGTCAGCCAAACCGTACATGTAATGGATATCGCAAATTCGGGTTAGTAAAATTAGCCATTTTTTCTTACAACAATAACTTCAAAAGTCTGGAAACTAATCGTTAATTTAATAAACAATTTGAGCAAACACTGGTTCAACTGTAGCAACTGTCAAAATAAACAAATAAATGAAAAAAATCAAAGCCAACTAGTAATTTTTTCAATTAGTAGTGCTTTCAATTCACATACAATCGATTAATAATTTTTAATAGAGAACGGTTAGAGATTTACAAGTGTTCAAAAAGTTTCTAAATTGAACGAAGATGACGAAAATTGATTATACGCTAGTCTGTGGCGTACTGCAAAAAGTTCGAAAGGGCCAAAGGAGACATGGCCTCGGAAAATAAAACATCTTATGAATTTCAGTTAAAATTTAGGACGTGTAATGATGGAGGTTGTGAAAAATAGCTTGCTTTCCAATTTTGGGCTGAATGTCCCAAAAACTGCAGGAGTTTTGAAGAAAAAATCAATTTTTTCCGGAAATTTCAACAACCTGTAGCTCCGTAACGAAGCTTTTGCGGAATTATGTTTATATAAACTTTTTTCTTAAAATTGCACGTAGATTTATCCTTTCAAGTTGTGAAATACTATTATGTAACACCCTGTATAATCGAAGCATATCGAGCCACGATCAAATTCCATTCGGATCAACTGATGAAATTTTCATGTTCTACGTTTCAATTCTAAATCTACGTCAAACCATAGAATTAAATTCGTATAAATAGCGTTGACATATAGCGTTATGTTATTAAGTTTTTGGCAACGAAAGGATAATAAAATAATTTTTTTTCATTTCAAGTAAAACGTGTCGAACGCCTCAACATCGCACGATCGACGGAAACAGCGGCCAGGGAAAATGTTCGAAAGATCGCTTACATCCGACACTTCGGAGTTTATATGTTTGAGAAAAGAATTATTCGAAATGCTCAGAGACATAGTCAGTTCAGGTAGTCCAAGTAGTTTTGATTCAATTTTCCAGAAAAGCATAACTACGAAAAAACATGATTATTGCTTGTATAAATAGTCAAGGCAATAAAGCACAAAATGTACAATATTTTATCAAATTTTCATTATTAATTATTTAGGTACACGACTGGTTTCGAATATTACTTCATTTCAAGTGTTTATACTACATTACAGTTTCGGTGTTTATATTATTGTTAGGCTCAGGAAAGGGATGAGATTATTATAGATTAGTGTAATGGTGTACCGTTTCCATCTTATTAATTATTGAATATGGGTGATTTCTAATTTTGCTAGAGTCCTTGAGCTCTAAAATGAACCATGTCAATCATCCTTAACCCATATAACCCTGAAACTATCTTCTTTTTATTAATGGAACTTTTTTCGTGGATTGAGGTTCAACGGGGGACTATTTTTTTGAGTTTTCGAGTATTGCTATTGGTCGAAACTATGCGTCCTTCTAAAAGGACTGTAGTACTATAGCATACTCATATGAAATTACCGATTGATTTCAAACAAAGTCTTTATTGCGTGGGCATACCATGGGCTATGAGAAGCACCCCGACTACTGCCCTGGAGGTAATCCTAAATCTCACTCCTCTTCATATAAAGTTGATGGCGGCATTACGGCTCCAAGACACAAAAAAACTATTACCTGGTGATCTGAAGGGACACCTGGGGATTCTGGGTTACATAGCGCTAGAAATCTTATCACAACCATCGAATATAACGCCGCTTAAGTTTGATTTTCATACACCCTTCGAAATGGCCATAGAAGACCACACCATCGTAAAGGGAAAAATAAATCAATTAGACCAAAAATGCTTCATCTGGTACACGGACGGTTCGAAAACGATTGATGGAACAGGAACAGGCATATATGGACCCAAGTACTCTTCATCAGTGCCTCTGGGCTCTACTCCCACAATCATGCAAGCAGAAACACTTGCTGTAAACCTGTGCTGCCAGAAGGGACTACGAAGGAAACTCAAAGGTGCAAAAATTTAATTTTTAACGGACAGTCGGGCAGCGATTAAAGCTCTAAACTCCTACAGTTATCAGAGCATCTCTGTCTGGTAATGCCGTCAATCATTGAAGCAACTTGCTGAGGGAAACAAAGTTTTCCGGTGGGTGCCTGGCCACGAAGGCTTACGAGGAAATGAAACCGCTGACGAACTGGCTAAATCAGCTGCTGGAATCCCACCCATCGGACCTGAACCGTTCTGCGGTCTAAGCAAGTCGCACAGACGACAGGAACTGAAACGGTGGGAAGAATCTAGCGAAAAAGAATACTGGAGGAAAACTCCAGGCCAAAGGCAAGGGAAAAAGTTCATTGACTATTCGCCAAAGAAGACAAAACATCTTCTCGACTTCTCTAGGGGCGAGATGAGGACTATAACAGACCTCCTTACTGGACACTGCCCACTGAGATACCATCTCAATAAAATGGGCAAATCAGAATGTGTAAGTATGGCGATTAAACTACCGAACATATTCTTTGCAGTTGCATCGCAACTATACGTCAAAGACATATACACTTCGGTAGCGACAAACTAGAGCCGCACGAAGTAGAAGCGAAAGCTCCCACCTTATTTTTGTAAGGGAACCAGATCAACAGGGAAATGAATAAGAAGGGTTACGAACAAAAGACCAACTTGTTCGCAGTTCGGAAAGGCTTGCAAAGCCAAACGACCCCCTTCCAATGTAATATAAATGTAAGTCTTTCTTTTCATCAAAAGAACATCTTAACCTTAAATGGTATGATAAGAAACAAAACAATCTTTTGGATGCAAGCAAACATTACATAATTTAATTTAACACCATTATGTTAATAGCAGAGAACAACGGCTTCGATATAAAAGCAATAGAGTTTAATTAATCGAAAAATACGCAACAACACATTCAACATGATATATCCCCAATCCAAGAGAGTAAAGCCCGAAAAATTTATGTCTCTAACATATTTTGGGAAGACGTGAGAACAGGTTGCCAGAGTTTTGTCTGATAGTAAAAAAGTTCACATTGCATTCAAAGCAGTTAGCAAACTGTCAGGCCTGCTTTTCAACACAAAGATAAAACAGATAAATTCGAAAAATCAGGAGTATACCAATTAACATGTTCTGAGTGCAATTCCTTTTATATAGGTCAAACACGACGCTCTTTCAAGGCTAGATACAAAGAACATTTCCGGTCATTCCTACATCAGAAATATTATTCAGCTTTAGCTGCACATTGTCTGAATGAATGTCATCCTTTTCCAGAACTTCAACAGCTAAAAATTCTTCATTCCTGTGATAAATCTTATAAACTTAATTCCTTCGAATCGATGGAAATTTTCAAGGCATCTAGGGTAGAAACGACCAGGTAGACTTAATTACCTGCCAATAACCATTATTCAAGTTACTATGACCTCTACTTGCATTTTATTGATGGTAATTCCTATATTATACATGAGTATTCATTGTCATTTGTCATTCTTTACATCAATAAATTAGTGATAGTTAAAACATAGTAACTTGTTTTATTTTATTATTCATTATGAATATCAACTATCACGTAGTTCAGGCTTCATCGATCGATTATATTCGATCTGAAATGCCGAAACAGCTTGAGATTCATTCTTCAGAATTTCAAACTCAAGCAGAGGAATAACAAGGAAAGAGAGAGCCTTGTTTCCGAAAGTATAATCTAATCAAAAATTAAAGAAAACATTGTAGAGAAACCTCAACTCATTCTAATTTCTGGGAAGATTTTCAAATTCACTATTTCACAATTATTTTTTATCATGAATTTTATCAGCACTTCTCTTTTGAATTAATCTAAACTGTATGAAATTCGTAAAGCTCTATCAAGTTATGCTGTCTCAACTAATTCGCTAACACTTACTCTGTTTCGTAGATCGAGGCCCAAAAATCGTCCCGACTGGACTTCAATGCTGAAGGAAATCGAGGGGAAGAGAAAATTGAACCATGTGCAGTGTAATGATAGATCCACTCCCATCCTGCCTAGATGCAAGTCACAGAGCAAGACTGGGGAACATTTCTTATACGAGAGCGAAAAAGCGCAACAAAGTACGGTTCACAATGAACTACTAAAGCAGGTGAGAAAACAAAATAAAATTTTTATGAAGTACACATACCGACAAATCTCTCTCGATTCCCCAGGTATTTCTAAAGGAAACGCAAATGGAAAAATGGTATTATAATCCTTATTGCTTATTGATTCGTTCATTCGTTTTTTTCAGATTTCACACAGAAACAACTAAAGAGTGAGAAAATGGGTGTTTCGAATTATTTTCTTTCAACTTTGATCAATAAAATAAACTGAAAATCTCCAATCATTAACCCATATGGCCAATATGGCCTCCCCTGTTCTGCATTATTTTCAGAGGCTTGCGAAATCTTGGCCACTTTGTTTTTCGCTGTGCGCCAGCATTTTCGTCAATACATAAAAGTGGTCTTTGTCTTTTGTCTCCAAACGGATGAACAATCACAGTTATCTTACAATATACTAAATTCCCATTCTTTTTTTTAGATCCAACAAGGAATACAGCTCAAGAGCGTGAAAACCAACGATCGCAGCAAACCACAGCTGGAAGGTCTGAGGAAGTTCAGGAGACAGATGACGATAGAAGAACAGATCCAAAAATCAGTCTCGATGGCCAGCATAGCACCGGTAAGGTGAACGTTGAAAGTCAAACTGCATCTTCATCCCCGTAATTGTTCGAAAAATTCGTTGCTTGATAAAAATTCTTCTCCAAGGTCAATTTACAGGAGGAAATAGCGGACGAGGCGGACGAAATGGACGATATCGATAGGGTACGCGACGACCTACAGAGCACGAAGCAAATGTTGGCGTTCGAATTGAGGAATAAAGAGGCGCAGATCCGGGAAAATAAGAGGCTAGTTTCGAGGCTCCAGGCTCTAGAAGCCGAGCTGGAGAAAGAGCGGGCTAAGAATAGGGAAACCGTGGGGGGCAACACATCAAATGAGACTGAGGAAAAGGTAAGCAAATCAACTTATACAATAAATTAACACCTTCTTTATATACTGCTTCTATGAATACTCGAGGTTATTATATCGACAACAAAATAACGAATGAATTCGCAGAAAAGCAGTGAAGATACCCTTCCTAGATCACAATGAAGAGTCAATAAAGCAGGACAACAGAATTATTGAGCTACAAGAAATACCAGGTGTTTAAAAAAGACACGGCGATATTTAAAGAGGTGATAGCTGAAGTCATTTCATGAAAAAGTTCATATAAATCTTTTGAATACGGAACAATATTTTCAGAAATAAAAACGATTTTTTAATTTTCCACTTATTTTTCAAGAAAAATGCTCTCTTGGCATTCTTTTATACGATGCCCCTGTTCTAAGCTTGTAGATGTGTTCAACCATGATTAACGAAAGTGTCATACGAGTGTTTGTTTTTCAATAATTCCGAATCTATTGAATTTGAATTCGACATGCACTTCATGCATGGACGTGCTGATGGAAATGCATTAGAAGCTCGGCGGTTGTACATTGAAAGATTTCCAAACCGTATTGCTCCCGATAGAAAAACTTTCGAAAGCGTTCACCGACGCCTATATGAAAAAGGCACCTTAAAACTATATGAAGGAGCAGAAAGGCCAAGGGAAGTAGGAACGGTGGAGCTGGAAAGTGAGGTTCTTGCAATTATTCTAGACGATCTTGGTCCCTCCACTCAAATAATTGCAGTCGTTTCAGGTATCAGCAATGGAACTGTTTGGCAAATTCTTCATGAATATTTGTTGTATCCATTCCACCTACAACGCGTACAACCACTTCTTCCTACCGATTTTCCTGCCCGTATTGCATATTGTCAATGACTTTAGCGTAAGTTGATTCAAATTCCTCAATTTCTTAAACTGATCCTGTTCACTGATGAAGCAAGTTTTTCAAGAAATTCCATAAGGAATTTTCAACCCAATCATGCGGTGTGAAGATAATCCACATCAAACATATGAAGATCGATTTCAACATCGGTTCTCGTTAACATTTAGATCGGCACTGTGGCTGACTGCCTAATGAGACCAGTATTTCTACCAGGAAGACTTACGGGGGACACCACTTTTTGGAAAACACGCTTCCAGAATTTTTGTAGAATGTACCTTTGGTAATGAGACGAACGATATGGTTTATTTACTATGGCGGACCTGCCCATTATAGTCAGCTTGCTCGTGACTTCCAAGTCAAGAGTATAGAAATCGCTAGATTGGTCGAGGTAGACCTCAATTTTGGTCTGCACGGCCCCCAGACTTAAACTACCTCGTTTTTTTCGTTTCATTACTAAGTTTCGAGGACTTATTTTTCCTAGTAAAAAATGACAAAAGAGCTCATTGAAAAAATTAAATTTGAAGTATTTCCACTAATTTTTGTAACAACCAAAAAATTTCCTTTCAAGGAACATATCAAGTTTGCATACAGAACGAAATTGAAATATTCAAGACGCGTGAATAGGATCAATTATTCGAAAAGTTCCCGTGGCCTAGTGGACAAGCTACTGATCAAAAAATCGTTGAACCTGCGGATCCATAGTTCGAATACCGATGGTGTAATGAAAAAATGATTTGTTCCAAACTGCAAAATAAGAAATCACAAATAATAAAATTTGTAACAACTTGTGTTTGTAACACAAATTTAAAGTACAGGGTTCGAGCCCCTCTCAAGTGTTGTTTTAAATGAGAAAATTTTCTGAAATGAAGGTAATAAAAATTTGGAATTTGGATGTTGAGAATTAGTAAAGTGGACTGAATATTTCTATCAAACTAAAAACCGCGCAAAATTACAACGTGGCAACGGTGAGAATAATAACAAAGACTTGCACTTTCAAATCGAATAATATTCCACCTGCGAAATAGTGGATTTCATAGTTTCAAAGCGGAAAATAATTCGAAATGAATGCGAAGGCTGAACCTCAACTTGTCGAGTTCTGGTTTCGAATCCCCATAAATATGAATAAGAAAAAAGAATTTAGTGCATTGAGATTATGGAAAGGGATATTTCCATCGACTGTATGAGATTTTCGTGCGACAATTCCATCCATGTGTCAAAATGCAAATTTAAGAACACAGAAATTCGAGTTTGATATCGGATAAATTGCATATAAATAGGAAGGAAGGTAGGATATTAGTGGATAAATTTGCCCATAGAGAATCATACACAACAAATAGCACGGTTTTAAAACTGTCAAGAACAGCCATTTTAGTACCTGTTGTAAAGTTTCTGCCGATATAAATTAAAATGTCTCGTTTTGGAAGCACCAGTGAAACAGAAATAAATAGTTCTATACAGAATTCTTTCCCCAAAAATACAAAAAAAACGCACAGCTTGATTTGGAATCCATTCAGTATATTCTGCAAGGAACGAACGTTCGATTTGGATAAACAGCATTCTATTGAGGATATTGCGAAAATTCCTATGGATTGGGATTTCAATATGAACCAAATGAATGGACAAGATTACAAAGAATACAATGTGGAACACAACTGCGAAAATGATGCATAATATGTTTTTCGAAAAATTTAACGTGAGTTTCAACCCTTCACCGATTCAGCATTTAGAAAGGCTCGTGAAGCTCGCAATTCTAAAGGGAAGATGTTACAAGGGGATGTGGAAAAGAAAGTTCCGTTGCATTAACAAGAACTGAAATTGATAGCATGGCTCTGTACTGGGACGAAAATGCCCCGATATGTTTGTTGAAAAATTTTTCCATATTGTTGCTTATAAATTAGCATGGCGTGGCGGTGAAGCACCAACTTGCAAGGTACACTTTTTCAAAGACGAAAAATTTAATAACAGAGAAGTGACTGGTCGTATTGAATATAACTCAGTATTCTCAAAACTTGCCAAGGCGACTCAAAAAAATGCTGTGATAGTAAATGGCTAGTAAAAAATGAGGAAAACCCAGATGTATGTCCTGTGAGGTTGTTTCATAAGATATTGTCGAAAAGTGATAGATTATTTCTGGCTCCCAATCAATTTTGGAAAAACAGTACTTCTAAGAGTTGGTACAAAAATATGCCTTTGGGAATAAATGAAATATCCAAATGGACAAAAATTTCAGCAGAGAAAGTTGAACTGGATACGAAAAATAAAAAGATCACAAATCATTCTCATAGATCCAGTGCTGTTTCGATCTTATCTGAGGAAGGTGTCAGTGAACAAGAATTGATCATACTAACCGGACACTCTACGGCAAGCTCTATTAAGCCCTACCTACAAATGAACAATGAGCATCATTTGAATCTTGTTTCAAATCTTCGAAAAACTTCTTCGAATGCTGAATCTTCCATAATTCCTCAGGCATCGTTCCATATAGAATCGACCCGGAGTGAAAAAATTGTATATAGTAATTACATTTTCAATAACTGCTCATTCCAATAATAACTAAACATGTTTGTAATGAATGCTTTATGATTTTCTCGTTGAGTTTGTGTGCATTTCTCAATAAAGTTCATTTTGTACGTTTTGTCATTCGCGGAATTTTCTCAGCAAATACCACTCGAGCTCCGATTTGGCAGGATATTTTTCTAAGCTCGTTTTCTCATGTTTACTTTCCGGTAATTCAACTCGACTTGCTCGACAAAATCACTCGAGCTACGCTCTCGTGATTTTGTCGCCCAGTTCTCGTTTAATTGCCTGCACGTAAGTATTCGAAAACGAGCATAGAAAAATATCCGGCCAAATCTTAGCTCTTGTGGTATTACTTAAGATAATTTCTAACGAGATATGAAAATGTAGTAGCAGAACATACATTTGTGGTGATTGTTCAACGAAAATGAGAGTAACCATTAGGTAAAGAAAAGGGTTGGGTTTTCTACAGAAATTATGTAGTTTTCTGCAAAAATGAAAATGAAAGAGAATTTTGTAGTTCAATAAACATAGCATTCTACTTTCATTTCATCTTATATATGGTGTTTCATAAATGTCATCAAACGTTTAGATTTTCTTGGTACTTTTAGGAAAAAAGTTTAATTTCTTAAATCAGGAAGTTAAAATTACGAAATAATTGATGAAATTGAAAACCTGAGTATTTTTCCAAACACAATTTGATATTTCGACCTCTTTCTAAAAATTACAGGGTGGTACTCGGAATCAAACAAAACTCACTCATACATCAAAGTTTAGGTTAAAAAATGTTGTTGTCCGATGGGTGCTGTCAATAGTAAAACTGCCAGAAGCGCAAAATTTGAAAAGCCAATCTACGTTACTTAAATTGTTCACATACAAATGTCATGAAATTATCAACAGCTGTCATTGAAGTACCAAGTTATCGACGGGTACAATATTACAACAAACAGCACTAATAATACTGTTTTTCAGAACAGTTCGGTAACTTTTATAATGGAGGGTGTGTGTACGAAAGAATTGAAAATTAACTAAATAATTTTACCACTTTCCGTAGAAAATCAAGAATCTTCAACAAGAAGCAGACCAGGCGAGAAAAACCAAAGACGAGATGGAAAAGAAATATCACGAAGCAAGCGACGCACTGGAGAATACAAAATCAGAACTTGAAGATATTAAAAAAGAAAAATTAGAGCTAGAGAAACGATTACAAGATGTCTTGCAAGGTAAAAACTTGAATTTTTCGTTTCAGTAAGCCATACGCCTTAACGGCAAAAAGCTTTTTTTTCACTAGCAAAATCAATTTTCATATTCATTCTTTATTATTTAGTTTATGGATGTTTCGACTTTTGGAGCTTCAATAAAACGAACAGAGGTAATTTCATGTTGAAGTTTGAATTTCAGTAATGGACTAATATACTATACGCTGATTTTCTCCGAAAACGATCCGATTTGGAGGGGGAACGATATCACAGATGAGTAAATCGAAGAAAAAAAGAACAACATTAGTATGCCTAAACTACCTGATCTAGGTGCTATATAAACATACGTGGGTCTCAAAACAGGACGACTCTTTATCTCTTGCATATAGATCCTTCATATGTTTGTGACATATTCCAGATTATCAACCATCATCAATATGGATATTCAGAGTTCGGCAACGAAAACGAAACACTCAATTGCAAATCTATTTAATCCTGGACAAAACGCAGAAATAGGTTGGTTTTAGCTCCGAGTGCACATCTTTTAGAATAAGGTGCTCATCTGTTACATCAAACCAAGAAAACTTGAGGAAGCCAGACTAGTTTGACTATTCACCGCTAGGCTGCACACTATGCTTGCTCGATGCTCTGGTAAGAGTCAGCTAATGCTCCAGTACTTATTTGGCTGTTAAACCAGATATACATCATATCAATATCTGAAAACACGCTGAATTTATTGCTGTATGTGTAAACACATTTCCAGGTGGGCCTGGTTCAGTGTTGGTATGTATACATTACTCATGTACGAATTAATACGAGTAGTTGGCAGTCTGGCTTGATGTTGTTAATAGATATGCAACATTGACGGGATAAAACAAGACCGAAACTGCAGTCTGTTGATCATATTCACGACATCCGACTTCTACTACTAGGTAGCCATCGTTGACGAGGATTATGAAGAGGGGATTGCAAAAACCAGCGCCTTCAGAAACGAAAAAATTTGCATTTGCTTCCTGAATTAAAGTCCCCATAAGTTAGTATATCAGTCCATTCGTACAAAGAACTGTAAACGTCCAATTGTATAATAATCGGTTCTCAATGTCCCTAATTGTCAGAATTAACTCGATGCATTCATGAATATAATTTCCTTCCACAAATGCATGCAAATTAAGTTCATTTTTGGTAATTCACAGAAACGACCATCTACAGGAATTGGGTGTTATCGTCAATTGTTCCATATAAGAAAAATTGCATGCAGCATCTTTTATTTCAAAATATAATATCTCTAGAAAAAGATCTAAGAAACACCAATTAATATCGATATATCGTGTCGAACACTATGAAAAAGGATATTTAGGTTTACACTGTGACAAAATTCGAAATAAAACGCAAAAACCTTAATCGACTTCAATATTTATTGAGTCTCCTTCAAAATATGCTCTATTTGAAGCGATACACATGTGTCAACGTTTTTTCCAATCATCGAAACATTTTTTATAGGCGCTTTCAGGGATGGTCTTCAGCATCTTCTGCGAATTTTCTTTTATCACGTCTATGGAATCAATCTGGTTCCCCGGAGCGGCAATTTCAGTCTGGAGAAAAGAAAAAGTCAAACGGAGCTAGATCAGGCGAATAAGGCGGCTTCTCGATGGTATTTATCGAGTGTTTGGTCTTGAAGTCGTTTATAGCCGTGGCTCAATGGAATGGTGCGTTATCGTCATGCAAAATCCACGAATTGTATTGACACAAATCCGGCCGTTTACGACGAATATTTTCACGCAAACGTCTCAAAACGGTCAGATATAAGTCCTTATTGACCGTTTGACCTTGCGGAACGGATTCACGATGAACCCCACTACGAATATCCGAGAAAACAATCAGCATCGTTTTTATTTTCGAACGACTTTGGAAAGGTTTTGTCGGTTTTGACTCATTTTTTGCATTCCGACGATTGTTGGCTCGTTAGTGTGTCATATTCATAGACCTATGTCTCGTCACCAGTTATGATGAACATGGAATCAGAATTCGTACGATCTAGCATGTCTACAGCTACCTGCATCCGGTACTGTTTTTGAAGAAAATTCTGCTCTGTCGGAACGAACCGAGCAGAGACGCGCCGCATGCCCAATTGGTTCACCAAAATGAAACGAGCGGTGTCACGAGAGATGTTGAGATAACGAGCTATCTCTCTAACACTGGCATGACGATTTTCGAGCACCATTTCCTTAATCTTTTGGACGTTATCGTCGGGTGAAGAAGTCGAAGGTCGTCCGGAACGAGGCAAATCTTCGACAATCTCCCGACCGTCTTTAAACGCTTTGTACCACTAGTACATTTGATGAATGTACGATGAAACAGAGTCTCCATAACCTTTTTCCAGCATTCGCAACGATTCAGCACATGGAATTTCGTTCAAAACACAAAATTTAAGAAAAACTCTTCGTTCAATATTTTTCTCCATTGTAAAATTCGCAGAATACCACTGAAGTGGACTGGTTTCAACAGCTGTCGTAAACAAACTAGTTAACAGATCGCACTTATGTTTGGCATAGTAATTAAGGACAGTCTTACAAACATACTATAACGTTTCTTAGTTCCTGAAATTATTTGTGGGTTCGAATCAAACACTTCAGCGTTACAAAACTCTAACTAGTTTATTTACACGTAAAATGAACAATTATAACACTAACTAAATGACTGATTTATATAACACAATCGATACTGCTTAATTTATCTCTAACACTGTCCACTTATTCGCGCTCTGTATTCAAACTTAATTCTCTACGCTTCGCTCTCTCTTCTTATATACAAGTACGAATTGTTCTAGAAGTTGACAACGCTGCGATAACCAAATAAATCAATCAAAATTGCATTGACTTTCGATCAACTTTGACGTAATGTTTCGGTTTCGGTTCAATTCGAAAGCGCCAACTGGTTAATTGGTTTGCATGTCAAACTCATACACCCATGTCTCATCGCAAGTAGTATCGGAATTGACTCGTTCTAGCATGTCTTTAGCGACCTTCACGCGATTCAATTTTGAAGAAAATTAAGGTCTTTTAGAACTAGTCGAGAGGCAACGCGTTTCGTGCCCAAAGAATCGTTTAAAATGGTATGAATTGATTCGTAAGACAGAGAAAGTTTATTGACTCTCTCTCAAACTTAAATGAAGATTTTTAGATACCATTTAATTCGCTTAATCGATGTTAACTTCAGTTGAAGATGTTGATGGCCGACCAGAGCGAGGCAATTCTTCCATTATATCTCGGCCGCTGTTGAATGCACTGTACCACTCATATGCACGTGTTTTTGATATAGTCGATTCACCGTAAGCCTTCTGTAACATTTTCAGCATTTTGCAAAACAGAAATATCGATATCTATTGTAGAAATCGCAAAACACACATGTGAGAACTGGCAAAATTGAGCACTGTAAACAAACTAAATGGCAGATTCGCGTTCAAATCCGCGTTAGTATAGAAAACTTAGAAACAACAAATATTTTGACAATCGTTTAAAGCAAATTTTTAAAATAATCAATTTCCGGTAGTTTTTTCACAGAATTTATTTACATCGACCCTTTATCGCGTAATGTTGAATGCAGCATCCGATCTCGGATTTTTTCATAAGATGATAAAGTGCACCAGATAAGATGATACTCCATAATTATTATGTTATCTTTGAATTCAGATTGTTGTTCTGCTTTTCGTTGCGAAAACAAGGAAAAATTGCCAATATCGATATTAATGTTCTTCTAAGGCCCTACTGTTTTACAGACCTAAATCATATATCAGGCATGTTTGAGACAACTTAAAAGAAAATCTTTAGAAGCTTCTTTCTTCAACATGAAGAGAAGCATTGTTGGGACTTGGAATGGGTTAGGCCAAAACGTCATCGATGAGTTTAATTTTGAGTATTCTGAAACGTTGCCAGGTGGACCTTGTAGATACCAAAAACATCCAATTTTCGCATTAAAGATGGCTGAATGAAATAAAAAGGAGGAAAAAAAGGAAATCATTTGTTCTGCATAACTAAAATCATATTCTAAAAGTAATAAAGTACTCGAATATAACATTATTAGGTGGTGTATATTATTGAATGCTTCTTAAGGATATAGTTCGCGGTTCTTGTAACCTTTAATTCAGCGCTCATAAGGTCCACAACAAACGTTATATTCATTCTGTCAAAATCGTACCGAGTATTGATTATTTAAAAAATCTGCCTATAACGATTGTCAAAATTTCTGTTGTTGCTAAGTTGGCACAACTGTTTTCTGTACAGACGCGGAAATTGATCTGTCTTTCATTTTGTTTAGTGTTCGATTTTATCAATTCTCACAACTGTGTTTTGCGATTTTTACAATGGATAAAAATATCAAACAAAGAATGTGTCTCAAATGCTGGAAATGTTACAGAGGGCTTGCGGTGAATTGACTCTATCCAAAACACGTGCTTACACCTGATACAGTGCATTCACAAACGGCCGAGATGTGGTGGAAGATTTGTCTCACTCTGATCAACCATCAATATCTTCAACTGAAGTTTACATCGATAAAGTGGAGGAAATGGTACTTGAAAAGCGTCATTTAAGTTTGGGTAGGATAGGCGATGAACTTTGTGTCTCACGAATCAATTCATACCATTTCAAACGATTATTTTGCATGAATCGACTAGTTCCAAAAGACCTGTATTTTCTTCAACAACTGAATAGGGTAAAGGTCTCTGAAAACACGCTAGAACGGGTAAACTCCGACCCCACATTCATAAAACGCATTGTAACTGGTGATGAGGCATATGTTTACGAGTTTGACTTGCAAACCCACCAACAAACTTCGAAATGGAGCCTTCCAACTGAACCGAAATAACCACGTCAAGTCGATCAAAAATCAAGGTAACGAGAACTGTTTTCATTGATTTTTGTGTTGTGAACTCGAAATTCATGTCAGGTCAGACGATGAAAAAGGGTATTACCTGAGCGTTAAGCAGCGTTTGCGAAAGCAAATTTGTCGAAAAACGCCAGATGTTTGGGAAAGAAAACTCATGAATTTTGCAACAAATACCATAGCACAATCACCGTTTTCACTTGATATGGCTCCGGCCGACTTTTTTCTTTTTCCAAAACTCAAATTACCACTTGGAAGTACCCGTTTCGAATCGATAGGGGACATAAAAGAGAAGATTCCGGAAATAGCGTTTGAAAAAGGTTTTGATAACTATATTATTCAGGAAGGGACCTACTTTGAAGGCGATACAATAAATTTGGATGAAAAACAAATATTTTGTTTCATTGACCAATTCCCGGTACTTTATTGACAGAATGCAATTTAATTGGATGGATACTACACTTAAGTCCTTATTGGGACTTGAAAATATAACTTGTTAACTCTCCAACTAAAAACGAAGCGACAAGAAGACAGGACCTAACCTAACTTATTTACCTCCTATTATATTTCACACGAAAGGACATACTTCACTATAATCAACATCAGACTCGATACATTCAACATCTGTTCCATATTTTGATAGTCCGTCAAAATTTAGACTTATCCCTTGCTTGAAATCACGAAAACCCTCTTTGAGTGTTAGAACTAATATTACTGAAAAACATCTCAGAAACATCGAACTCACATATTTTTATGATTAAGGTAAACGCGGATCGCTAGCTAAACAAACGAGCATAGTTAATGGCGAAGAAACCGAAGAAGAGGAAGAGAGTGAAAGCAGCGAAGTGGACGAGGGTGACGACGAAGAGACGACAAAGAGAAAAATGGAGAAACAAGTAAAGAAAATGCAGAACAAACTGAGAAACTTCAAGAATAAGGAAGATAACGCCAAGAAGGAAAGGCTGGCCTTGAGAGAGATCATCAAGAAGCACCAGACTGCCATGAGAGAAGAAAAGAAGAAGTATAAGGCTCTGCAGAAAGAGGTAACTATGATATAAGAACTTTCAGTACCCCATATCCTAATCAAATATCTTGATTTTGATCATTTCAACTTATTTTTCCCTTGAGAATCGTTAAATAAGATTCTCCGATCCACTTAAGCTAAACTCATTTTCTTTTTCTCAGGTGAACAAAATGGCAGCCCTCATGAAAGACGACGATAGCGAAGAAGACGACGACGAAGAAGAAAAAGAAGAGACCGACGAAGAAACGGAAGAGGAAGAGTCCAGCGAAGAAAGCGAAAGCGAAGAGAGCGACGAGGATAGCGCGTCGGAAAAGAGCATGAGCGAGCCGGAAGAGGCTCCGCTTAACAAGAAGAAAGAAAACTACGCCGCCAGAGTAACGCGACACGAGAGCATACTAGCCGCCATAAAGAAAGGGAACTACTTGTTGAAAACCAACGCCGAACGGCTGCAAGACGATCTGAACAATCAGAAGGAACAAACTGCTTCGCTCCAAGAAGATCTGGATTCAGTACTGTCGGAATTGGGATGAAACTCGCCTATTTGCAGAATAGAAAACGCAACTAAATGAATAAATTATTACTATTTATAAGTGGTGTTGAAATATGGTGATTTTTGTTATTGATAATGTGCCTAAACGGAAGATATTACAAGAAATAAAAGTGATTTTCTTCAAATATTTGAGCATTAGACTAAAAGTCAGCGCCTGCCAGACTTACGTCAAAGTATAATAGTTGAATTTTTTTTGGTGTTTTCTCCAGTAGAGAGTACAATTCTTGGGGGATACTAACTTTAATAAGTGGTGCCTTCTCTAGGTATCAGGTAGTAAGGTTGACAATAAATCAACTCTGTCACGTTGAATTATAAAAGTTAAGGTATATACATCATCTTCAAATAACTATTTGAAGTCAACATTCAAGAAGTCAGACCCTTCTTGTGGACATTATTACTTGATACCTGCCGAAAGCACCACTTGTCAAGGTTAGTAATCCCCCAAGAGTTGTACTCTATACTAGAAAGAACACCCAAAATATTTCAGCTAATTTCAGCTTTATATGATTAAATAATTCGAAAATTCTAGACATAAACACCTCGGAAAAGTTCCATTAACACCTTAAAATAACAAAAAATTCTGGGTCAAATGTTTCAACTTAATAAATTAAAAATTATGCACTGACAGATTATATCCCGCTTGCTCTTAAATCTATGAAGATATCTTATCAATTATTCTATTGAAACGAACAATTTTCCTTCATTGTGGAAACTTTTTTATATCATCCCGATACCAAAAAATGAACAACATGAAAGTCTTCACGATCTCAGGCCAATCAGCATCTTGCCAACCTCATCAAAAGTATTGGAGAAGATTCTTGCCACTCGAATTTTAAAACCATAAGAGGATTCTTTGTCAACTGTTTTGGTCAAACAATGAAGCTACCAAAAAGGTGGAAAATATTTAAACAGGAGATAACAATGAGTATACCACAAAGCAATGGTTTGGGTCCCCTTCCCTATCTAGTATATATAAATGTCCATCCTTTCGTACTAGATATTACTATCAGCAAAGTGACCATCTATGATGAGGATATCAACTTAATCAACTGTCAACCATGCATTCCCTATCCCAAGAGACAGCCACTACTTTCAGTACAGTCCAGAATTGGTGATTTTCCAGACAGACAAATCTAATTATACAGTTAATACTGATATTTAAACAATCATACAAAAATATATAAACAATATCAAGTTCAAGTTGATTGATACTTTTAAAGTGGAGTGTCTTCTGGGCATACCTCTGCTACACATAGTGGTGGAGGAGGTGGCCATGATGACCTCTTTGAGACTGTCGGAGGGAGGTATGTGGAGGGACAGAAATCCAAACTCTGAACACCCAACATCCCTGAACAAAGTCAGAGAACTCCAACCTGACCTTTTCACAAGAGGAGATCAAACAAGAGCCACCTACTACTTCGACGAACCCTATGAAGTCGTTATTCCACCAAAAGAAATTTGGACCACACCCCACGCCTTACTCACCCCACAGGGCCCCCTGGTTTACGGACGGGTCCAAAACCGGGATGGGTACAGGCATCAGCGTTCATGGCTCTAGGGCAAACATTATGATTGCTCTCGGAGAAAACGTCACCGTAACACACGCAGAAATATTTGTTATTCCCGGTGTGTACAGGAACTATAGACACGCATACATCTACATATGCTCCGATAGCCAAAACGCCCTTGGATATCTGAAAGATACGAAGGTTACATCCAAACTGGTTGACGAATGCAGAACAGCACTTCGACAACTCAGTGCTACAAACAGAGTTACTCTGATTTGGTGTCCAGCCCATCAGGGCATCGAAGAAAACGAGATAGCAGACAGCCTCGCTAAAAAGGCAACGGCTGTCAGGCCAATGGGACCAGAACCAATTCTGACCATCCCATGTACTCATGTGCTCTCTTTCTTTCAAAATTGGAACATCACCGAGGCCCAAAACTATTGGGCAGTCAAAAAGGCTCATAAAAAGGCCGCAATCAAAAAAGAGGGTACATGAACTACTGTCCCTCGATAACAAGTCTGTTGGGATGATAGTGGGCCTATTGACGGGACACTAACTCAACAAACATCCACACGTCATGAAACTACCAGAAACCACACCGTGCCGTGGTTGCCTAGGAAATTACGAAACAATGGAACACATACTCTTCGAATGTCCCGCTCATAAGGAAACCATGTTGAACACCTTGGGCGCTGAAACACCCAGCGCCCGGATGATCCAGGAGGCCCCCCTATAACGTCTTGCAAGCTTCATCAGGAATTTTCTGCAAGACAAATAACAACTCAACAAAACACGGCAAGCACAATGGGCCAAATCGCCTGAGTGCTGCCCATATGGGAGCCGTGCAGGAAGAAGAATAAGAGAGACGACCAGCATAGTGGAAACTAGAGTACTTTTTCAAGTTAGTATCTTTTATTTCACAGATGCATGATTCCTATACTTAGTACACATTGGATGGACATTTTTCAAGCATGTACGATTGATAAAGACTTTGGCAATTTAGCTTGATAACCAGCTCATCTTCAAAAAAGATATACAACATATCATCACAAAATTTTATCAATTCCTCAGTTTCATCCTTCGAAATGCTCAGGAGTTTCAACCTAACACCATTAGAATATTATTTTGCTGCCTTGTGAAATCTCATTTGGAAAATAGTGGCTAGATGCAGGAGGCTTTCATAGCACGGAAGAAGATAATCCGCATTATGTTCACAAAGCCTTACTTGAGTCATTGCCAGGAGCTATTTAGAACTGAAGGGATCCTAACCCTCCCTTCTCTGTATGTGTATCATTTGATTTTGCATATTTGGAAAAACAAGCATCTATTTAATACAAATGATACAGTGCATGATTACTCCACCAGAATAAGGTATCTGCGTTTACCATTTACAAGACTCTCAGTGGGTCAAAATGATCATAACTATATTGGGATCAAATGCTTAAATCACATATATCCGCTCATAAATGATTTCAAATCCAAGAGTGCAGTTAAGCATAGAAGGGAATTCTTGATTTCAGGTGCATTCTATACAGTGGCAGAATTCTTTGAAGCACACATATGATAGCTGTAATATATTTTTCTTAAATTGATGAGAACTCTTTCTGAAAATTTGTAATATTTGTATTTTATGTCGAATATTTTTACATTGTGTTTTGTTTATTGACGTGCTTGAATGTGACTCATTGTAGTCTTGAGAGCAAATAAATATGATTTAATTTGATTTGATGTTTGTAGGCCCAACTACAGTGAAAACTGCATTTTTTATAACTCTTTCTGCCTCGCCAAGCTTGTGGGCCAAAATAGATTTTTATCTCAATTTCCTCCCCACAGTTTTGAACTATGTGTGACTAGAATATGCTCTCTTTCTCTATTAGTAATTATACTTTCTATATGACTGTTCACACTAACCCTTGAAAGCAATGGAATTATGATAATTCATGAGAGTATGAAATCAGGGACTGAACTAAAGCTACACGGAACAGAAAAGAATGGAGAAGTATAAGTTATCAAGCCATGGGTCAATTTGATTTGAGGTGCTGAACAATATTTGAAATACAATCCTAAGACATAGGAAGTAGGAAAACAATAATGTGGACATTTGTTTCAACACTATTTCATCCGAATAAACTTTCTCCCCCATGTCCAAGACAAGTAGCTGACTAGGGAGCGTATTTTCTGAAAGAAATCGATAATATACTAACTTAGAACATAAACCATGAAACTTCCCACCATTTCGAAGGAATGGGCTCATCTATACTAGATAATATTCAAACACTACCATCTATTCACTTCCTAAACAACTAGATCTGTACGTAATGTAAAAGTGTGAAACTTTTGTTAGGTAATTTAAGATATTACTTAATCTTATCTAACAGTTTAAAAGATTTAAGAATTCATTTTAATGATTGAAATCCTAGTTTTTGCAATAATCTGCCTGAAATTCAGATATAATATATTTTTCAATGGAAAATTAAACATACTATTCTTCGGACACATTAGGTATTAATAGTGACAGACAAGTGTATCAATGGGACAAATAATGATAATAGAATCTTCTTAAATTCATATTACGTTCATTCCCTCTTAATTTTCCAATGTCATTTCATAAAGACAATTCATAAACATTTATCGTGAAATAATTGCTAAGATTAACATTCTCAATCTACAACGCATTAGTTGCTGAACATGTAATTGTCTCCAGCTGTGTTCAAACAGTGTGCTATTACAAATGAAGACCAACAAAAATACATTCTCTGTGTCCTGTTTCTAATTTTCTCAATTGCCACCTATTCTTATTCTAAGTAATCAAACATTTCCCGAACTTTTCCCCAAACATTCATCGTAAAAACGTAAATCAATCCCAAATTATTGCAGTCTAATATTAGATTTTAGAATTGATGTCAATCATTACTTATGCATTTATTGAGAACCCGTTTATATGATATTGTAGCCCTCACCTTCCTATAGATATGCCAAAGCCTTTTTTACAAATTTCGTATTGAACACTCACAACAATGTGCTAAAATTAAGTTTTTTAACTCTTACTTTTTCAAATTTCAAACTATCACAAACAGAAACAAACAATCACACAGAGAAGTGACATTTGACATTTGTCGAATGAATTATAGATTCTATGTTCATCTGCAGGATTCCGATAGTAATATTATCGATTAGATCACATTCTTCTGTAGATTCGATTCGAATAAGAGATGAACTATAGATATAAAAACTATAAAAAATTTGATATTGCAAACACAATTCTTTGCTTTATTAAAACTAGTTAATTTATTGGTTTATATAATGTCCTATCGCTATCCTTCCTGGTAATATACCGAAGTTCTTTTCAGAAAATAAGTGTTAGACACATACAAGAATGGATTGAAATAAAGTTTTTGTAATTTTTACTACCTTAAATTTCAAACCACCACAAACAATCATTCACACAGAGGAATAACATTAGACATTTGTCAATTGAATTTTCGGCTCTATGTTCATCTGAAGGATCCCAGCATTAAAATTATCGATCAGACCACATTCTCCTGTAGATTCGATTGTAGAATAAGAGATGAAATTATAAATATAGATATTATATTTCAAACTATAGAATAATTCATTTTTGGTTTTTGGATTGGTATTGCAGTCATAGTTCTTTGATTTATTGAAAACTAACTAGTTTTAATAATGTTCCAACGCTCATCTTATTGATAAAATACCAAAGCCCTTTTCGGAAAATTCATGTTAGACACACCCACCAATGCATTAAAATAGAATTTTTTACCTCTAACTTTTTCTTATTTCGAACTATCACAAACAGAAACAATCACACAGAGCAATAACAATAGGCATTTTTCGATTGAAATATAGGTTCTATGTTCATTTACAGGATCACACCAGTAAAATTATCGAACGGATCACATTTTTCTGTAGACTCGAACATAAAATAGGAGAAAAAGTAATGAATATCGAAATTATAAACTGAAAAATTCATTATTTGTATCATGTTTTAACTTTGTCAAGTGCCATCTATACTGTTTCTAAATATATATAAAATCTTCAAATTTCTATAACAACATATCAATTTGCAATTAGAAACAACAGATATTCATCATATAAATATCGATAACTTCATATTCTAACTTAAGTTTTTAATTTTGTATTGCAATCATGCTTCTTTGATTTATTTAAACTAGTTTATATGATATTCTAAACCACACCTTCGTGGAAATATACCAAAGTCTTCTTCAGAAACTTCGTGTTATACACACACAACAATGCAATGAATTAAAATGCTGGAACTGTTACTTTTGATATTTCCAACTATCAGAATCAGAAACAATCACACAGAGAAATGAAATTTGACATTTATAAATTGAAATATAGGTTCATGTTCACCTGAAGGATGCCAGCAGTGAAATTATCGATCAGATCACATTCTTCTATAGACTTGATTGAAAAATGAGAGAAAAGGAATAAATATCAATATTATATATCATACAGTTGAAAAATTCATTATCTGCTTCATGTTCTACTTCTCTCAACAACTATCTATACTTATTCGAAGTACATACATATTCTTCAAATTTCTGTAAATTGTTTACATGATGTTCTAACGCTTACCTTTCTGGTAATGTACGAAAGATCTTCTCAGAAACATCCTGTTAGACACACAATGCATTAAAATAAAGATTTTGTAACTCTTATTTCTTCAAATTTCAAACTAACAGTAATA
This sequence comes from Cryptolaemus montrouzieri, assembly GCA_013387265.2. Classification (NCBI taxonomy): domain Eukaryota; kingdom Metazoa; phylum Arthropoda; class Insecta; order Coleoptera; family Coccinellidae; genus Cryptolaemus; species Cryptolaemus montrouzieri. The sequence continues at coordinate 47,711,679 of JABFTP020000042.1, forward strand.
GTCACAGAGGAATGACATTTGACATTGTCGAATGTTTTATTGTTTCTATGTTCATCCCAGCATTAAAATTATTGTTCAGACTCCATTTTGCTATAAATTCGATTATAAAATGAGAGAACAAGAAATAAATATTGATATTATATCTTAAGCAATTGAAAAATTCATTATCTGTATCATATTCTAACTTTCTCAACTGCTATCTATACGTATTCTAAGTACATATCAATATGTTACCAGAAAGAAAAATATAAACAAATAATTTGGATTGGTGTTGCAAACAATAATTCCTTAATTTATCGAGAACTAGTTTATAGGATGTTCCAATGCTCACTTTCGTATCAATACTCCTTTTCAGAAACTTCATGTTGGACACACAAATCGAGCTACTAAAATAAAAATGTTAAACCCTTATTTTCTCAAATTTCCACGACCAAACAATCATTTAACAGAGGGATAACATTTGATATTTGTCGAATGAATTATAGTTTCTATGATCACCTAAAGGATCCCCAGCAGTAAAATTATCCGCCAGACCACATTCTTTTTGTAGACTCGATTATAAAATAAATATCGATATTGTATCTCAAAAAACCAGAAAAATTCATTATCAGTATCATCTTCTAAGTTTTTCGATTGCTATCTATACTAACTCTAAATGCAAATAAATTTTTCAGACTCAATTGACAGCATATCAATATGTTATTTGAAACACTGCTATTCAACATACAGACATAAAGTAAACGCAAAATTTTGCATTCTCCTTTGAAATTTTTTAATTGGTATCGCAACCATAATTCTTTGATTTATTGAGAACAAATTAGTTCTAACGCTCACCCATCTAGTAATATGCCATAGCCATTATCAAAAACTTCGTATTAGTCAAACAACACACTAACATCTTTTTTAACTCCTTTTTAAAATTTCAAACCATCACAAGCTGAAAGAAATAACCACACAGAGGAATGACATTATCTCTTGTCGGATAAAATTAGTTTCTATGTTCATCTCATAAAACAAATTAGAGCTGTAAAAGGAACGAAAGGTTGTATACCCGTAGGTATTCGTTACTCGATGAAAGAGTACTAGTTATAAAAGTATCGTTACTCGTTACTTTCGTTACTTTGGATCATACAGAAGATCATGATTTGTATTTGGAATTTAGGAGTCTCTCTACCCTTGGCTGAATCTTCGGAGGGGCTATAATAACGAGTTAAATTAGTATAGCAAATTAAATAATTTATGTCCCTACATTTTTGAAGTTCCTAGTTTTCTATGTAGGAGTCACTGGATTAGTATGCGATTCAAATTAAGCTGTGCGTTTTATGGAAGTTATTTGAAATTAGATGAATATAAGTGGATATTTAGCATTCGGCAATTTAAATAATATTCATGAACAACTTTTAAGAGAATGAGCAATGTTATGAATTATGTTGTAAAACAGCTTATTTTCTCTTTAAAGCACTCAATTTAAGTGAAAAATGATTACAAACTTTCAATTAATATAACTATTTTTATAAATTCAGGTAGCGAAATTCTTTTCACACGATGTGGTGATAAATAGTTCGTAGATTGAATTATTTTACATAACCTAAAAATGTAACGATCAGAAATTATAATAAACAAGACTAGATAATCGTTATATAATAATTAAAAAAATACTGAAATATTTTTGTGATTTACGTAAGTTGTTACACCTTTTTTATTATATTGAGAGATCCAGCAGTTTTAATAGAGTGGAATAAAGTTATTCCTAGAGAGGACAAAATATTCCGTCGAATTTTGAGAGAAGTCCAGTATCAAGTTTATTCCCAAATTTACCTTCTCACAGAAAAATACGCAAACCACTATGTGTAAAAACACAGCAGTCTATTGAAGTAAAAAAAAAAAGAAGTAACCTCTCAAAAAATCTAGGAGCTAAATTGCTTAGTGGAAAATGTGAAACAAGTTTTCACAGATTCTTTTATTAGTTTGGAGACAAAGAATTAATTCCTGACTTGTTTTAAAACCTGAAAGATAGTTTAGACTGAATTTTAACTCCAAATGGGACTTGCTCTGGTAGTCTCTTACCTGGAAGGTTCAAAATTATATTTGCAGAGTAAGATTTTACAAGGTAACATTTACTTGTTCATATTTTTGAAATATTCTTAACTTACCATTTTAAATTTTTTGTTGTAATTTCAATTTTGTTTTTCAGGTGCTTTCTGGATCGAAAGTTGAAATGGGAGATAAAGATAGAATCGTTACTAATGTATAAGTGATTTGGAAGATATCTATCTAATAATAATTATTCCTTGTTATAGATGAAATGACTCTCACATAAAAAGTAAGAAAGAGTAAAATATTTAAAATTGATAGTTCTATTGATTTGGGTGAATACACTGCTTTACACTAAGTGAAAAAGGTGATCATGCTTTAGTGTTTTATGTTTCAACCATTCCGAGGGTCATGGGTCTAGTCTTTGGCCTGCTTTTTAAGTAAAGGTTGTGCATCTGCCACTGTGTTACATAATCTCATCATGAAATATATTATTCTTCTGGAAAAAGCAGGGTTTTCAACTGATGTAGTTGCAACTGATGAAGCTTCTTGGAATAGAGCTATATGAAAAATATTCATCAGCTCAAAAGAAAATGTTTCTTGCAACCATGTATATGATCCTTCTAAATCTAGTTACAATAGGCTAGACATTCCTTTTGGGCATGTCAAATGACCTATGGCAAGGATTGGGGATAGTGGTGAGACCATGTATCACCAATGGTTGCCTTGCTTGGTGGGAGTGCAGCATAAAACTGCAATCTCAACTCAAGCTGTCTAAACTGCCTGCATGATGGTTACTGGAGCATTTCATTCTACACCTACTGCAGCCATTGAACTGATACTGGGCCTTGCACCTCTTGACTTGGTGCTTAGGAAGGAAGCTAGACTGGCTACTTACTGCTTCCATCACTTCTCACTTCCCAAGCAGAAATATTCGCCATTGACCTCTGAGCTAACCTTGCTGCTTGCTGAGGGATTAACAAGTAGATCGATAAAAATCATCATGAATAGCCAAGTTCCACTGAAAGCATTAGCACCTGACAACTGCATGTCACTTAATGAGCAGAAATAGAGGGCCAATCAGGGCAATGAGAAGATGGACTCATTGGCCATTCAAGAAATGCCCTTGGTATCCATTGGACCAGAACATAGGCTTGGAATTCCCCTGAAGACCCCAAGATTTGTGAATAACCTGTGGTTGGACCTAAAGGTACAGGAGCACTATCTCATATCTCTCAGACATTCTCTATTTGCCATCACTGCGAGAACAAATGCATGGTTTAAACTCTCCAGGCTGGAGAGTTTTAACTGCCATACTAACGGTGTGCTGTCGCCTCAAAAATCACATAAGTAAGTTAGAATAGATCAAAGACCTTCATGCAGACTATGTGAAGAAGAGATAGAATCATTGGAACACGTTATGTGTGAGTGCCCAACTGAGGGCAGAGTCAGGCTGGAGGAACTTGGATCTAAGAAACTGAAGCTAATTGAGCTTATTAATCTCTCACCCACGATGTTTATATCCTCTACAAGAAGGATGAAATTGTAAGTGAAATTTAGAACTGAGTGTACCACACTAAATCATTGGATCGAGTGGCAGGGCTGTCAATCAGTCCACACTCAATTTTAATATTTTATCTTATGGAGTAATCCTTGATTTTCATTCATTCAATTTGATTCAAATTTCCCTTATTTGTTAGATGTGTTGGCAGTATTTAAAAAGAATCTTTTAATTTCAAGACCTCCATAGTATAGTCGAAGTATAACACTGGGATACAGTTGTAGAAATCAAACAACCAAGCTGTCATTCATTAAAGATTCATACCACATAATAACACATAATATTGATGTTTCCTAATGCTTTTAGTGAGAAAGCTGCTGCAATGGACATTTACTAGAATGATAATACTAATCTTATTGAGTGTGATCCAAGTGTAAAACTCATAAGACATATTTCAAGCTTTATTCATATTATGACATCTGCAACACCGCATGATGAAGTATTCATAAAAGTATCTGAAGAGTAACAGTTTAACCATGCAAATGCTAATAACTTCAATATTCTATCAGACAGCACATACTATGGATTCATGGTAACTTTAAAAACTACTCTTAACGCTATGCATTATTTGTGTGATAGCCATGGGTATGAATACTTGACATCAAAATTGAATCAGGACTCCTTAAAGGTAACTTCACACAAGTTCTTGCTTAGCTCAAGGTTTTAATATGTTTTTTTTATTTTAACTATTTTAGAGATTTTTTGCATGATGAATGCTTGTGGATCAAAAGATCATTAAGATTCAAATAGGTTTGTCCAGAAGTTTCGTCTGATGAGCACATACTCCCTTGTTAGACCACTGAAAGGAAGTAATGTTGAAGGATCAGATATACTTGAGACATAATTGAATGTGGAAGTTCTATATTTTGAAGATACTGTCACATTATGAGATGAGATGGACAACATTCTGGAAAATAGTTTATGCTTCCCAGCAAGTTACAGTTTGTTTGTTGGCCATAATACAGATCATGCTTATAACAGTATGAGAACATCACCTTTTATATTGGCATATATATATGGATACATTGCTAGGAAAGCAAAACGTTTTTCAAGATGCAAAATATGCGTGTTTTGACGAAAAGACATTTAAAATATCCATTGGACACACTTATTGAGGTCTTGGAGAATGCAGTGTTTTGTCTAAAAATCTTATGAATCAAAACACACTCAAATTTTATATAAATTTGAAGATACGTTATGTAAATAAGATACTGTATTGTACATCATGTTTTTGTTGTCGGTAAATAACTTATTACTTGATCTGATAATTAAACAATCACTATATTTTGACTGTCAGTTTTTTTCCATTATTACCTATATTTATTTGTTATACATATTTGTTCACTATTTGATTAATGTCAATAGTTTTAGAAAGTTCTTCAAAAGTAGAATTGTGGGGCTGAAGTTGTGGTAGATACTTTTATTGAGTTCTATTTCGTTTCAAAATTACCTCTACAATAATTTGTTCAGATTTAGCTGCTTTCAGGCAATTACTTTACTGTACATTCTGTCGATCAAGTACCAGAATTTATTATTTAAAAATCTCGGAATGATTGCCAAAATATTTGTTGTTGCTAGGTAGGTGCAACTGTTTTCTATAGTGATGCGAAGTTTAAATGCAATTTGTAATTTAGTTTGTTTACATTTCTTGATTTTGTCAGTTCTCACAAGTGTGAGAAGCTTACGGTAAATCGACTTTATCAAAAATATGTGCATATGAGTAGTACAGTGCATTCCACTGCGATCGAGATGTGGTGAAGGATTTGCCTCACTCTGGTCAGCTATTTACATCTTCAACTGAAATTGACATCGATAAAATGTGGGAAATTGGAATTGAAAATCGTCATTTGAGTTTGGGGGAAATAAGTAACGAACTTTATCGTGTCTCACGAATCAATTCTTACCATTTTCAACGATTTTTTGGGTGTTGCCGCTCGACTAGTTCGAAAAGACCTGAATTGGAATGAAATGGTGCCTTCCAACTGAACCGAAACCGAAAAAATTACGTCAAAGTCGATCAGAAGTCAAGATAATGTTGACTGTGTTCTTTGAGTATCGCGATGTTGGGCACTCGCAATTCTTGCCAAAAGGTCAGACAGTAAATAAGAAATATAAGCTGAGCGTACAAGAGAGAAAATTCATTAAAAAAAGCCAGATTTGTGGAGAAAACTCATGGATTTTGCACCAGCGCAGAAGGCTATCATTCTGACCAAAAACTCAACAGATACTATCGAACAACCACCGTACTCACCTAATATGGCTCTGGCCGACTTTTTTCTTTTTCCAAAACTCAAATTACCACTTTGAGGTGCCCGTTTTGAATCGATAGAAAACATAAAACACAATTCGCGGCGGGATCTGAAGTCAATTCCGGAAAAAAATGTTTTGATTATTGTATTTTTCTTTGGCCTAAATGTATTATTTCGGAAGGGGCCTATTTTGAAGAAGATACAATAAATTTAGATAAAAAATAAATATTTTTTTGAATTCGGAGCCGCTTGTAATATTTATCAAAACATATTTTGTTATTATATGCAAATCAATACAGCTATATATGAGAATCTTATTCATTAAATCATTGATAATCGTAAATTTTGAAGCGTTTTTTGAATTTCGCTTATTTGAAACCTTATATTTTAGCATCGCTTGGAACACTCGCGTCTCTAGTGGATGTTTTGAGTAACTCCATTATTTTGTCGACCTTAGAACCATTTTATTACGATGAAAATCATGCCTGTACAATATTCTATAGTTGAATCAAGATATGAGAGAAGAGGAAAATTTATAATTCTATGGAATTCTATTACATCAATTTTATAAATCAAATGTTGATATTTGACAAAGTTAAAAATCTTTTGGATCTAATTTTCTATGAGAAACTGAAAATCTTCTAATGATCTAAGAGAAATTGAGAAATATAAATAATGGCGAAATTTCTAGGTTTGGACAAACTAGGCTATTTTTCCAAATAATAAAGGAAAATGGGGCTGGAAAAGTTCTCTTTACAGATTGTACAGGTAAGGAATAAAGTTATATAAGAAATTTTCTTGCTGTAATAATGTGATTGAACTTTTTCAGGATGGATGAGCTTAAGATAGGTACATTAAAAGGCATAGACAAGTACGGTAATAAATATTATGAAAATAATAGGTTCTTTTATGGGAGAAACCGTTGGATAGAATATGCACCAAAATATGGTAAACATCATAATTAATTGCAGTCATAGCTTTTCAATTCATGGTGTTATGTTTCCAGGAACTGATTACGATGCCAGTCAAGTACCTGCTGAATGGTATGGATGGTTACATTACAAAACAGATCTTACCCCTGATAAAGACCCAGCTAGACCTAAATATAAGTGGATGGTCGATCATACTGAAAACTTGAGTGGATTTTCAGGAGCTTATATTCCTTATTCAACTACTAGGCCTAAAATTGAGGCATGGGTACCTCCAAAATCATCATAAGATTTTTATCTTAATAGAATGTGTTATAGAATTCAGAAAGTACTGTTATTAAATTATTTACATGTAATGTAGAAATAATTTGTGTTATTTTCTGGTATATTCCTCATATGTTTTTAATAATATTGGGAAATCATGATAGTTTATACCTCCAGAGTATCTTCTTGATGGTTAGTGAGTAAAATCACTTTCTTCGGTAGAGAAGTTAATAGAATCAGTAATTCGTAGTTTGCTCAGTAAAAATTTCTCAGAAACTGATAAAATAGGTTAATTATAAATAAATGGATTTGAAAGAGCATTTTCAACCTGAGATACTGGTCATAAATTGATTTTTTGTAATAACGATTAGTTCTGTAATTAATAAATAATAATGAAAGAAGGCTGTGACTTCAGGGGTAAGTGGAATTGGACAAAAGTAAATTATCCATGGAAAAATTTAGGCTTATAAACAAGCTAAGAGTACAAAAAGAAAGTTTTGGCCAAGTCTTTCGAGTTACTAATCTTGAAATGTTTTTCATTCTTCTGTTCTGTGAACAAACATGTCTTTGTATAAAGTTCGCCACCATTTTTAAAATCCACAATATTTTCTGTTCTTATTTCTTTCACAGTTAATGTTCAACTGACGTAAGAAACGAAATGAATGTATTATTATTTTGAACTCAACACATCAAATATCACAAAACTTTAGAAAGTATAGAAGCAGGTAGTTATTACGATCATTATTGATTGGTGATTAATTGAAGTAAGCAATAACATACTTAATCTCTTAAATTCTGAAACATAATTCATTGATGCAAAAATAATAAATTAATGATTAAATCTCTACTTGTCCTTTGAAAACAAAAGTTACTTCTTGAATTTCCTTGACTTGTATTTCATGTGCGAAATCAAATACAATAAATTGTATAGATTAGATCTTTGAAAAGCATTTATAATTTTGTTTAGTGGATGGATAGATCCGAAATAATCTACAAAGAAAATCTGAATATTTTAGAAGTAAATATCGTTGAATATCAGAGTAGAAGCATGACTAAATTTACCAAAAAGTTAGACGTTCTGAACGTTGTTCTAGTACTCTTAAGATGCAATTTTCAGAATATTATTTGTCTATTAAAAAATTGCATGCTGACAAAATTTTATTGAATATAGTTTCGATTTGGGCACTAATTCAAATAATCGATGTTTTAACGAACAGTAGTGCTAAAGTTATCATCTAGATGTCACTCTCGGACATCAATTCATGAAAATTGATGGTAAATTACGCGAGTAACAAACACATACTAGAATATTCTTTTATTCGATGATCTGAATAAATTTTCTGTGCGGGAAAGTCAAAGAAGTTTTATGAGCTTTAATCTGTTGAGCTTCTGGTTTCTCTGTCAAGAATAAAAAAAAACGATTAAAGTGTAAAAAGAAAGTGAAAGAAGTTTTAAGATCTTTATTCTGTTGAGCTTCTTGTATCTCTGTCAAGAACATAAATATTAAAGATTAGAGGGTAATGGATCATTTCCCCATGATTAAAGTGGTGTTGTTTTACAGGTGAGTTCATTTATGTGTAGTCGTTACGCACATGTATATTGTAGCTATATGGTCACATCATATATTCAGGTCCCAAAATTCATTCTCAAGCTGGCCATGATTAAAAGGCTGATCTATGGTGAGCTCGAAAATGACTTATTTCGATCAATCAACCATACATTTCTCTGTCTGAAAAACTATTCCGTGGCAGTGATAGAATCATTCATTGAATTCAGTGTTTGAAACAGCATAAACATCTAGATTAACTATCAAATAGACACATGAAGTTTTCATTTAATTACTGAATACTTTTTGTCTTTCGAAGATTTTATATATTGATTTGTATTTTTTCGCAAACACTTTGAACACTTTGTGAACTAAGTAAATTGTACACATCTCAGGAATATTTGAATATGCATTTCATTTATGGAAATTTCAGTTTGAGCGATTGAATAAACTGTAGACATGTTATAATTTTATATTCAACAACCTATAAACAGAACTATTTGCTATCAAAATCAAATTAAAATTAGTTTCGCTCTCACCAGCATGAAAAAGCTATGAAGGGTGAACAGATTTAGACGGTTTAGTATCGTAGCTATGTGAAATAATGTGAATAGAGGAAATTGATCCCTCTTTCTCGTATTTTTTTTGCGTGATGAATTCTTTGACGCAAACAAATTCAAATTAGCCTTTTTCTTTTCCAGTTATTCGAAAAATTTTAAAATGTTCTTAATCAATCAAGGGCCAATAACTCGGTTGTGTTTTTTTGGTTACGTGAAAATGATTTTGACGTTTTACAGGCAGTAGTTTACCTACAGTTGAACGCGTGAGGTTTTTTGTCAAATGATTTTTAAGTTATTATGCAAAATTGCATCTTTTAAATATACAACGTATGTAACTCGGTTGAACGTATTTTTTTCAAATTATATGACATATTCACTAAATTTTTTCATCCAGGTCGTGTTTTCATATTTTCCAAACCGACAATTGTATAACTTTTCCTAATTTTATCTACTTAATCTAGTAAATAGCTTAAGTATGTTCTATGCTCTCATTTTCAAAGTTCGAAAATCAATTCTTGCAATGACAATTCAGATAAATTAGTATTATTCAATGTGTTTTCATCAAGTTGGAACTTTTGTGCGAATGTAGTATCGTTTGTAATAACAAAACGACCATGCAGTACGAAAATTTTGAAAAGTAACATGCAATCATTATTTTGAACAAGAAAACTAACGAGATATTTTATCGCATGGAATAGAATTTAATGGAACAAAATATTTATTTTTCATCCAAATTTATTGTATCGCCTTCAAAGTAGGCCCCTTCGGAAATAATACATTTACGCCAACGAATAATTCTATCATCACAACATTTTTCAAACGCTTTTTCCGGAATCGACTTCCGTTCTCGTCGCGAATTCTTTTTAATGCTTTATATCGATTAAAAACGGGTATCGCAAAGTGGCAATTTGAGTTTAGGCAAAAGAAAAAAGTCGACCGGGACCATATCAGGTGAATACGGTGGTTGTTCGAGATGGTGCGAAATTAATGAATTTTCCTTCAGCAAATCTGGCCTTTTTCGATGAATGTGCTTACTCAAACGCCGCATAACGCTCAGGTAATATTATTTAGTTACAGTCTGACTTTCTGACTCCGCTATAATCAAAGAAAACAGTCGACATTACTTTGACTTTGGATTGACTTTAACACGGTTTTTTCGGTTTCGGCTCAGTTGGTTGGCTTGTTAACTGGTTTGGATATCAAACTCCATAACCCATGTCTCATCATCAGTTACAATTTATTTCATGAATGTGGGATCGGAATTGTTCTATCGTGTCTTCAGCAACCTTTACAGGATTAAATTTTTGAAGAAAATTCAGGTGTTTTGGAACTAGTCGAGCGGCATCGCGTTTCATACCCCAACCAATCGTTTAAAATGATACGAATTGATTCGTGAGAAAGAGGAAGTTCATTGTCTATCTCTCTCAAACTTAAATATGAATTTTTAATCACCATTTTCTTCACTTTATCGATGTAAACTTCAGTTGAAGATGTTGATAGCCGACCAGAACGAGGCAAACTTTCTACCACATATCGGCTGCTGTTGAATGCATATATTTTTGATAAAGTGGATTCACCGTAAGCCTTCTGTAACATTTTCAGCGTTTTGGCACACGAAATTTCATTTGCGATACAAAATTTGAGACATTCTTCGTTCGATGCATTCATCCATTGTAAAAATTGCAGAACACACTGGTGAGAACTGACAAAATCGAGCACTGTAAACAAACTAAATTACAGATCGCGTTCGAACTCCTCGTTAGTATAGAAAACAGTTGTGCCTTAGCCTTAGTAACAACAAAAATTTTGACAATCGTTTTAAGTAGATCTTTTAAATGATGAATTCCTGGTACTTTTTTGGAAGAATGTATATCACATCCTTGATTTGTCCCCAAAGGAAAATATCTACTGGCGACAAATCTGGGGGGAGGCCTTCCATCCTACTGGTTCCCTGATTTCAATCCAATTCTTGCAGGAATTTAAGTCAAATAAATCAGCAACGGTCATTAATATTTCAATAATCAGCAACAGACAGGTCATCAAAATATCCATCGATAATGTTATTTACAATTTCTTGGTATACCATTTTGTCAAAAAACTACCGAGAAAATGTTTGTTGTTGCTAAGTTGGTACAACTGATTTCTATAATGACGGGGCGTTTGAACGCGATCTGTCATTCAGTTTGTTTACAATTCTCGATTTTGTCAGTTCTTACAAGTGTGTTTTGCGATTTTTACAATGATTATACATATCGGACAGAGAATTTGTCTTCAATTTCATATTGCAAATGGAATTTCGTGTGCCAAATGGCTGAAAATGTAACAGAAGGTTTACGGTGAATCGACTCTATCAAAAACAAGTGCATATGAGTGGAACAGTGCATAGAACAGCGGTCTAGATATGGTGGAAGATTTGCCCAGCAAATTGAATAGCAAACCCGGAACGCTTATGCTATAATCCCCACCCTAGAAACCATGCGAGAAAGAGTGAGAGATACATCGCAGTATATCCTTCTTTGTTTAACATGTTTGAATTTGTTTAACATGTTGAACATAAACAATGTTTGAATCGCGTTTCGATATTTTTTAAGCTTTTCAAAAGTTTTCAATGAGTTTTTTATTATTTTCAGCTATAAATATGATTTCTCGAACATTTAGTATTACAGCTGTAATTTATTACATTATTATATCTTAATAATAATGGTGCAGTGAAAATCTCGTAAATTGCTAATAATTTCAATTTCGATTACATACGTAACATTTGTTTATCCGTATAAGTAGAACTGCACTGCAGTCATGAATAAAATCGTAGTTCAAATATCACTTTTCTGGGTGTATATTTTAAATTCAAAAATAATTCTTGGCGTAATCTTCTTAGAAACTGGTGACTGATGAACACTCTCATCGTTCAAGGCTTTTACTTCTGACGAATAAAAATGAAATCACATACACACAACCAAATTTATATGGAATCTCCCGATATTTTGAATATTACCTCAATGATTTTGGAAATTTCGAAGGATTGTTAGAATTGATCCTTATTGAGATATTCCAATTAAAAAAGAAATAAATTAAGGTTTATTTTAATATTTAATTAAATTGCATAAAGTAAATAACCCCGTTAGACCAGTTGTATCTTACGTTACAGCCCCAGCCGTGAAATTGTCGCACTACCTTATAGATATCATTAAAATTATTGTTCATTCAAATCAAAATTTTCTATAAAAATTCTTTCGAATTGATAAATAACATAAAAACGTTAACCTACCACCTAACGCAAAACTTATTTCGTTTGATGTTGAGAATTTATACCCAAGTGTTCCTCCAGGTGATGTCAAAATATTAATCGAAAACATGTTGAATTCGAATCATGTTAACAACATAATTAATTCAGAAATATTGAATCTGTTGGACGTTTGCATTGAACAAAATTATTTTTCTTTCAACAACATCTATTACAGTAGTGAAAATGGTTTGATCATGGGAAATCCTTTGAGTCCACTTTTAGCAGAGATTTTTATGAATAATATCGAACAGAAAATTCATACACATCCACTCATTTCCAAATTTCTTTATTGGTATAGATATGTTGACGACATCTTAGTATGTTTCATTGAACTACTCGTCAATTAGACTTATTTCATTAATTCCATCTATTTGAACATTAAATTCACGATAGAAATTGAACAGAACGATTCCATTGATTTTTGGACTTGAAAATCACTAAACGAAATAATAATCATGTTTTTCGGTCTTTCGTAAACCAACACATACTGATACAATTATACATAACTACTCATTACATCCAATTCAACACAAAGTTGTAGCTTTAAACAGCATGGTACATCGGTTACTCAATTTACCTTTATCAGTAGAAGATTATAATAAAGAGTTAAACATCATCAAACAGATAGCCATTAATAATTCATATAATCCGTATATGATAGATCTAATCATTCGTAAAAACTTTATCAGAAAGCAATAAATGAAGTATATCCTATTCATAAAGACTATAAAATATTCAACAGTTTAACATTTTGCGGTTCTGCAAGTACAAATATTAAATCCTTTCTCGTCAAACAAAATCTTAATATAACTTTCAAAACTTCTAATAACTTAGGTAAACATATTAAAAATAATAAATCTCGTGTTGAAAAATCAAGTAAATCAGGAATCTATAAACTCAATTGCGGTTCTTGTGATAAAATTTATATCGGTAGGACCTATAGGAGTTATGGCATAAGAACATCTGAACATAAACGTAACTTCGATAAAAATAAATCTGATTCAAATTATTCAAACCACTCAATAAAAGAAAACCATTCATTCGATAAAAACTTTGACATATTACATATAAAATCAAAAGTTTAAAATTAGATCTCCTAGAAGCATTAGAAATAAATAGATACAAACATTAGGACAAGCTTTTGAATGAGCAGGTAGATGTGAATTATTCACCCCTACTTAACTTGTTTAATTAGTTTTTATTACCTTTCATACTAACTGTACAATGGCTCGGTGTGGATTTTCCTGTTATTCATCCAACTTGTTCTACGATTTGTTTATAATACCATACTCTTCAATCTGTTTGTCATTCTTGATAAAGCTGCTGTGTCAGCGAAACGTCGTAGAATTTTTTCAAATAAAGTGTAGATTAAAGTTAAACCTTGTGTTTTTTATCTCGTTTATTTTAAGAAAGAAACGAAAGAAAATAAGAGACATGTAGTAAAAAAATTAAAAATTGTTTTCTCTGGTCTTATCCAGAGGTAATCAAAAAGGGGCATGAAAATGCGGCGAAATGGTTCCAGTAAAGAATGGTATGGCGTGTTTGTTCCGCCCTCGACTTGGCGCGTCTCCTAATTTCTAAAAGGGTCTACTTTGAAAGCGATACAATAAATTTGGATGAAAAATAAATATTTTGTGTTTATTTGACCAATTAACTACCAGTACTTTTTTGACAGAATGTAAATCACCACGAAGGTTTTAATCCAAAAATTTGACACGCTAATACGCAATTATTTTTCAATGCACACCTTATATTGAACCCATATCGACCTTGATGTTGAATATTGATATGGCGATGTGGTTTTATACGGAACCACGAAAATTTTTCATGACGATTGAATATACCATCACTGCAGATGTGAACTTCATCAATATAAATTAATTCTCGGAAGAACTGTAGGTTTGCTTCAGATTTCTGCAGAAACAAGTTGCAAAAATCGAGTCTACGTCGTTAATCTCCTGTTAAGAAAAAATTGTTACAGTCACAGGAAAATATCGGAAATTATGGAGACACTGCAGAAACAATTTTTGTATGAATTGTCGACCATAAATTCGATAGGAAGAACATATTTAATTTTTTCTTGTTCTCTCAGTAATAAAGTTGAGAAAACTTTCAGAAATGAAAATTCGGAGTTATATTACGACATTAGAACAAACTATAAAAGCCACAAGTTTTTTGAGCACTCGGTATCATAATTGGCGACAGGAACAACATGTTTTGTTGGATCTATTAACTTTGTTGGATAAGCTACATAAATGAGAGAAAAAAATGTTGGAATATCCACACAAAAGAAAACAGAAAATCTTAAAATATGGACAGAAAAATGTCGATCAGCTTAGCTAGTAAAAATATATAATAAAAAGTTCGTTTCAATACCATCTAAAATGTTTGTTCCAATTTCGAACTAGCGTCCTCTTTCAACACATTTTCACATAATCAGATATTTTCATACCTGCCGTATCAAACAGAATCGTTAATTATAATTCCAAAAAAAAAACGTTCATTTAATTTATAAGTAATTTTAATGAAGGTTTCGCCGTCGCAGAGGAAAATGAATAAAATAACGGACATGCGCAAAATTGCCGCTTTTCCGAGGAGAATGAGGTAAGTTCATAGAAATCAATAAAGCTCTGCACAACGTGTACCCAAAATAGAATTCTCAGCTGAAAAAAAATTTCAATGAAAAATACGAATGCAGATCATAAAAAGAGTTTGAATATTCACACGAAATGCATCAATTAAATGGGAAAACATAAAATTGTTATGGAAATATATAAATTCGAACCCAATAAAATTTAGTGAAAATCCGGGATAATTCCAAGAAGTGTTTTCAGTTTCTTTAGTTAACCGCGATTTTTTGAGAATAATCCAAGTTTTAAATGATTTAAATCAATTTGTTGTTTAACATGGCTTGTTATATTAGAGTTATTTTGTTAACAGTATTTTTCGAAATGTCGGTGCTCCAAAAACCAAATACGGACAATCGTAGACATGATGTGTATATTGCTGGTTTCTTTCCATTCGGAAAAGGTGCAGAAAATGCAGATACAGGTGAGTATTCGAAAATATTTCCATCTCCTGAAAATACTGAAGATTGAAAATTTATTGCATATTTCGCAATTCGAAAAGAATTCAGGTACACCAATATTTCAGACGAAAATCAATCTTGATTTGACTTAGAAAATCCTAATTTTTTGGAAAAATTTCAAATATTTTTAACTATCATTTTTATGTCAATTTCACATAGTCCATATTTTATTGTATGATCAAATAAGGTGGCATTCTTATTAAGTGTTGAATGTCACTTCTATATTTTCTGTACGAACTTCATACTAGATACTTGAAGAAATTGAAAATATAATTAAGGAAACAAATGAGAAATTAGGTTTTTCACGTAATAATTTTTCTTTCAGTCGTACCACTTTAGAAACCAATTTCATTAGTAGATAAACTTCACACACTAAAAAGAGTGAATCCTGCAATCCAGTGATTGATATAATTCAAAATTAATTCCAATTTTAAGAGAGTATGGTATGGCCTTATTTCGATAATTTATTACGGTACTTCTATTAAATACACTCCCCACAAAGATTGTCGCATCACCCTACTTTTACGACAATACTATACAGGGTGCTTCAACGAAAACTAAACAGAGGCTATATCTACCAAGATATTCATTTCGGATCAAAACGCAAAAACAGGTCAATTTTTGTTTCAAGGGAGACATCTTTTGAGGTACAAAACTTGCCTGAAATATCAACCCCCTAAGCGGGGGTTGCAATCCTTGAACATTTTGAATAGGGAAGTTGGGTCGAGTGATGACTCGAAAGAGAGGTGGTATCTTTGTCTACATCGCCTTGAACGAATTTCCATTTTTAATTGAAAACTGTAAAAGATACAGGGTGAGCAACTGAAAGATAGGAAAGACTATTTCCCTGAGATTATTCAAGTTTCAGTGAAGTAAAATGGAACAGATCCATGCTGATCAATGGAAGTCATCATCAAGTACCATCTTCATCTCGAATTTCAACCCCTAGAGCAGGGGTGACCGCCCTTGAAAATTTGGAAGAAGGTAGATGGGTCCAGTGATACCTCGAAAGAAAGGTATTATCTTTGTCTGTATCCCTGTGAACGACTTTCCATTTTTGATTGAAAACTGTAGAAGATAGTGAAGCTACTGAAAAATAGAGGAGACTATCTATCGCCCTGAGCTATTCAAGTATTAGTGCAAAAAAATAGAACAGATTCATTCCAGATCAAAGGCTGTCATCTTCATCTTCAACCCCTAGAGCAGGGGTGGCCACCCTGTGTTATTTTTAAAGCAGAAGATAGATCCAGTTATAACCTTCTGAGAAAGGATTTTTGTGTGTCTCCACAATGGTGTGCGAGTTTTCGTTCTTCATCAACATTACTGGGTGATCAGCTGAAACATAGGAAGGATTATGAAGAATTATGAATCTTGAAAAAAAACGATAAAACTATCAGTCATACTAACTACATTGATCTTTGAACATTCGTTGTACGATATGCGAGCAATGCATCTAGAGTTGGGTTCACATGTACAAGAGTTTTTATCAGTTGACTATAAGGAAACTTTTTTGTTTTCACAGGTGATACTGTATGATCATCGTCCTCATGTGAAATGACTCTTATTTGACGAATCAACACTACGAATGAGGAACGCAGATGTTACAAAGATCTGATTTCTTCAACAAAAAAAATTGATTGTCAATGTTTTCGTACTTTTTGTATTCAATTTCATTGTCCCAATTTTATTCCACATTAGTTGTGAAAATTCTGTTGCATTCATCACAATAGTTTCTCTTCTATTCGAAATTTAGTTTTCATAAAATCGTCATAGTTTACTCGATAGCTGAGAGGGTTGAAATGATTGAACTATTTTTCAGTTCTAATAGTTGCGCGAACAGAACAGCCGCAGGTGCTAAAGTGACTTCGAAGTATGTACTAAAATTAGTTGCCAAATTTCGTGAAACTGGATCGGTGCAAAATAAGAAGCGCGTAATTGAGCGGCCAGTAAGAAGTGGCGGTGCTTGGTCAAGCGGTGGTTGATCCTAACCTAAGCCTCCGGAAATTGGTAGATGTAAGTGGTGTAAACCAAACGAGTATTTTCCGCATTCTGAAGGGGCATAAGTTCCATCCATATAAAATCAAATTAGTTCAAGAACTGAACGAAGATGATTTCGATCGAAGACTTCAATTCTGAGAGACCATAAGTGAGAGAGTCACGAACAATCTTCATTATTTATTTCACTCGTGTTTTTCGGACGAATGTAAATTTTTTCTGAATGGAACCGTAAACCGCCATAATTGCCGTTATTGGACAGATTCTAAGCCCCAAATATTCCACGAAATTCACACTCAGCAGTCTCAAAAACTAAATATTTGTTTGGTATTTATGTCGATCACCTCATTGGACCGTTTTTCATTCCTGGAAATCTTACCGGAGAGTTGTATTATCAACTATTGGAAGAATTTATCGACCCAGCAATAACGAAGATCGTTGAGAATGACCCCCGCTATTCGGAGAACGAGGTTGTATTTCAGCAGGATGGAGCGCCCCGCATTTTGCACAACAAGTTCGAGTATTTTTGGATGATCATTTTCCTGGTCGTTGAATTGGAAGGAGAGGCCCAACGGAATGGTCCGCACAATCTCCGGAGCTCAGTCCATTAGACTTTTTCCTATGGGGCCACCTCAAAAGTATAATCTATAAAACTGAACCTGCTGATTTGAACGACCTGAGACAGCGCATCGTCAATGAGTGTAACCAAATCACACCTGAAAAAATTTATTTATGTGCATGGAGGTTGATGGCCAACAATTCGAACATTTGCGTTGAGTTTTAGTGACTTCAAATCCGTTCATTTTATTGGGTAATAAAGTACAACTTCTTCTCGTTAATTTTCTCCTTTCGTTTATTCCCCTCTTTATTTTCAGCCACTGTATTAGTTTTTTTATCTATTACATTTGAAACCGGATGTCTCAAACGAGTAACTGTCTTTCAAAAGGTGTTTATTCAGTGAAAAATCAACCCCTGTTTAATACTGGTCGAAGATAGATGGTATACCATGCATTGCATCTTTACTCACTTTTCCGTTTTGCATCCTCTAACTCCTATGGAACTCAATGAGAATAGAATTATTGCGAGCAGTCATGAAGGCAATCGAAATCCTTTACTTGAAAGGTATCACTGGATCGAAGTATTATCCCTGCTCTAGGGGTTGAAATTCGAGATGAGGGTGATTTCGGAAGATGACAGCTTTTGATCTGTAATGAATCTATTACAGTATTTCGCACTAATTCTTCAATAATCTTGGGGCGATAATCTTCTCTATTTTTCAGTGGCTCACTCTGTATCTTCTACAGTTTTCAATCAAAAATGAAAATTCTTTCACGGGAATGCAGACAAAGATAATACTTTTCTTTCGAATTATCACTCGACTCATCTACCCTCTTCCAAATTTTCAAGGGTTGTCACCCTGCTCTAGGAGTTGAAATTCGAGATGAGGATGGTACTTGATGATGACTGCCATTGATCAGCATAGATCTGTTGCATTTTACCTCACTGAAACTTGAATAGTCTCAGGGAAATAGTCGTCCCTATATTGCAGTTGCTCACCCTATATCTTTTACCGTTTTCAATTAAAAATGTAAATTCGTTCAAAGCAATACAGACAAAGATACCACCTTTCTTTTGAGTTATCACTCGACCCATCTTCCCTATTCAAAATGTTCAAGGATTGAAACCCCCGCATAGGGGGTTGTTATTTCAGGCAAGTATTGCACCCCAAAAGATGTCCCCCTCAAAACAAAAATTGACATATTTTTGCGTTTTGATCAGAAATGAATATCTTGGTATCTACAAAGATATTCATTTCTAAAAAATAGCCCCTGTTTAGTTTTCGTTGAAGCACCCTGTATAAATTTTTAGGTTGGTCATTCAAAAGTCGCTTGGTAACTTCCAGAAGTGTAAAATAAGAAGATATTATTCAAAAGAGAAGAGTTTATGATGAAAAAGATCAACAATTTTCGAGTTAATGAAAAATTTAAAAATTCTATCATCTTTAAACATTCGCGAAGAGACCAATCAACTAGCATCGAATGGTTACCAATCATTTTCAAAATCGAGTGTTTCCTCCCCGGGCCCTAATTACTGCCAGTATACGTCTCGGAAGCCCCTCAAACAAATTTTGGATGTACTCTTGAGTCACTAAGTTCCAAATTTCAGGAAACAGATTTTTTAGTTGTTGGAGTGTTCTACAAGGCATCCTACGTTGCTAAATTTGCCACCCCATGTTGTCCCAAACATGTTCTATGGGGTTCAAGTCGGGACTTCTTGCTGACCATCTTAAAATATCAATTTCGGCATTTTGCAGAAATTCTGTAACTACTCTAGTTGCATGAGGCCGAGAATTATCATGCATATGAATGAAGTTATCGCCAATCAGTGGGCCAAAGGGTACAACATGGGGTTCAAGGATATCTGCGATGTATCTGGCCGCTGTCATTCTTCCATTATTCACTAGGACTAACTCAGTTTGACCATGGAAAGAAATACTTCTGCACACCAGTACTGAGCTCCTCCGAAGTTTTCGGTTTGCCGGATATTGCATTGCTGATACCGTTCCCCAGGTCGTCTGTATACAGGCATGCGTCTATTATTTGATACTAGACAGAACCTGGACCCGTCGGAAAAGAGAACATTCGACCATTCTGCAATACCCAATTTGCATATTCCCTCGTAAACTGAAGTCTTGCAACTCGATGCTCTCTGGTGAGACGCGGGTCGGTAGAAGCCCTTGGTCGGATATCGTCTTCTCTGAGCCTGTTCCTAACAGTTTGAAATGAAATATTCACATTTCTGGAACATGCAAGTTCATTTTTCTAGCATTCTAACGTACAGTGTCGAACTTTTAGTGCAGTTAAACGAAGCTAAAGATCAGCGTTGTTATCCGATTTCTTTCCTGTCCGGCCCTTCTTCCATATTGCCCTGTTTTGTGGAACCGATTAATTGCTCTTGAAATAGTGCTTTGGTTAACATTCAATAAGTTAGCCACGTAACGTTGGCTTCGCCCCTCCTCTAGAAGTGTTACAATTCTTACCACTTCATGATCACTCAAATGGCGTCCAAGACATTCAGCAGCGATTATAATAAATTTAAAGATTCGAAAATCAACAAGAAACACAGAAAACTTGCATTAATTTAGCGTGAAAACTGAAGAGAAATTGAATGAATACTGATAGTCAAATAAACTCATTCTTGTTTCAGACGTGTTTGAGATCATATGGAAACAAATGTTACTACATAGATAAGACTTTTTCCCCTCTTATGTTCAAAAATATATGTTGACAAAGAAACTGAGATCTAGCTGTTTAACCGATTATGGAATTCAGAATACCAGGTGATGCGACAATTTTGTGGTGTGTGTACATTCTGTTAAAAAGGTACCGAGAATTCGTCAATGAAAGACAAAATATTTATTTTTCATCCAAATTTATTGTATCGCCCTCAAAATTAGCTCCTTCCGAAATAATACATTTACGCCAAAAAAATCATCCCTTATTAAAATATTTGTCAAACACTTTTTGCGGTCCCAACTTCAGTTCTTTTTTGTGTCTTCTATCGATTCAAAAACAAAAAAAGTCGAGCGGAGACATATTTGTTTAGTTTTATGATAAGCAATTCAATAATAACCTTGTGACATGGTGCAAAATTCATGAATTTTCTTCTCACAAATCTGCCCTTTCTCGACGAATTTGCTTTCTCAAACGCCGCATAACGTTCAGATAATATTCTTCGTTTAGTGTCTGACCTTTGGTTAAGAGATCCAAATGCACAACACCGCTATAATGAAACGGAACAGTCAACATTATCTTGACTTTTGATCGACTTTGACGCGTTTTTTCTATTTCGGTTCAGTTCGAAGACGCTGTTCCGAATCTTGTATACTGGGTTGCATGTTAAACTCATAAATCTATGCCTCATCACCATTTACAATGCGTTTTATGAATGTGGGGTCGGAATTTAGTATGTTTTCAGAGATCTTTACGCGATTCAATTTTTGAAGAAAATTCAGGTCTTTTGGAACAGTCTAGCGGCAACGCAGTTCTTAAAGACTTTTTAATTATTATTTCCTTCACTTTATCCATGACAACTTCAGTTGAAGATGTTGATGGCCGAACAGAGCAAGGCAAATCTTCTATCACATATCGGCCGCTGTTGTACCACTTATATGCACGTGTTTTTTTAGTCGATTCACCGTAAGCCTTCTGTAACATTTTCAACAATTGGGAACGCAAGATTCCATTTGCAATACAAAATTTGATATAAATTTTTGTTCGATTGTAGAAATCGCAAAACATACTTCTGAGAACTGACAAAATAGAGCAGTGCAAACAAACTAAATGACAGATCGCGTTCAAACTCCGCGTCATTATAGAAAACAGTTGTGCCAACTTAGCAACAATAAAAACGTTGACAATCGTTTTGAGCAGACTCTTTAAATAATCATTTCTTGATACTCTTTTAACTGAATATATATTTTATTGTTCGCGCAAAGAAGATGACATTCTATTTGAATGTAGAATCTCAAATCTATATTTTCTGTACGAAATTCATACTAGTTAAAAAATAACTGTAGGAAGAAATAATAAATGAAGTTGTTTTCACGTTATAATTCTTTTTTCACTTGTACCACTTCAGAAACCAATTTCATTCTGGGTCAGCCAGTAATTTGTACATTTGTGCTTACACTGCACCCAGTTATTCACGTTTGGCAGTAGTTGTCGAGTCCATTCGCCAAACACTCCCTGATTACTCCATCGATCCTGCCACTTGATCATCATTCTTACCCTGGTCTTCTTCCTAACTCCGGGCCGGTGCCCACTCTGCTATGGAACAGTCTCCTCCTCTCTTCCGTGAGAAGATTCATGGGTAGTCTACCAGAGATTACCTGTACGGTTTCCGCTAAAATCGTTCTGTATGCGCAACACATCCTAAACAGAATGTTCCTCTGAGCAGTGATCATAAGAACTGAGAACTGACAAAATCAAGCAAATCAACAAACTAAATGACAGATCGCGTTCAAACTCTGCGTCATTATAAAAAACAGTTGTGCCAACTTAGCAACAACAAAAATCTTGACAATCTTTTTGAGCAGATTCTTTAAATAATTATTTCTTGATACTCTTTTAACTGAATGTATATTTTATTGTATAAGCAAAGAAAATGGCATTAAATGAGATAAAAACACAAGGTTTAACTTTAATCTACAATTATAATTATAAAATTATAAACAAATCGTAGAAGTTGGATGAATAACAGGAAAATCCACACCGAGCCATTGTACAGTTAGTATGAAAGGTAATAAAAACTAATTAAACAAGTTAAGTAGGGGTGAGTAATTCACATCTACCTGTTCATTCAAAAGCTTGTCCGAATGTTTGTATCTATTTATTTCTAATGCTTCTAGGAGATCTAATTTTGAACTTTTTGATTTTATATGTAATATGTCAAAGTTTTTATTGAATGAATGGTTTTCTTTTATTAGGTGGTTTGAATAATTTGAATCAGATTTATTTTTATCGAAGCTACGTTTATGTTCAGATGTTCTTATGCCAAAACTCCTATAGGTCCTACCGATATAAATTTTATCACAACAACCGCAATTGAGTTTATAGATTCCTGATTTACTTGATTTTTCAACACGAGATTTATTATTTTTAATATGTTTACCTAAGTTATTAGAAGTTTTGAAAGTTATATTAAGATTTTGTTTGACGAGAAAGGATTTAATATTTGTACTTGCAGAACCGCAGAATGTTAAACTGTTGAATATTTTATAGTCTTTATGAATAGGATATACTTCATTTATTGCTTTCTGATACAGTTTTTTACGAATGGTTAGGTCTATCATATCCGGATTATATGAATTATTAATGGCTATCTGTTTGATGATGTTTAACTCTTTATTATAATCTTCTACTGATAAAGGTAAATTGAGTAACCGATGTACCATGCTGTTTAAAGCTGCAACTTTTGTTGAATTGGATGTAATGAGTAGTTATGTATAATTGTATCAATTTGGTTTTTGATGTCAAACATGATTAGAATTTATACCCAAGTGTTCCTCCAGGTGATGTCAAAATATTAATCGAAAACATGTTGAATTCGAATCATGTTAACCACATAATTAAATCAGAAATATTGAATCTGTTGGACGTTTGCATTGAACAAAATTATTATATTATTTCAACAACATCTATCACAGTAGTGAAAATGGTTTGATCATGGAAATCCTTTGAGTCCACTTTAGCAGAGATTTTATGAATAATATCGAACAGAAAATTCATACACATCCACTCATTTCCAAATTTCTTTATTGGTATAGATATGTTGACGACATCTTAGTATGTTTCATTGGAACTACTCGTCAATTAGACTAATTTCTTAATTTCATTAATTCCATCCATTTGAACATTAAATTCACGATAGAAATTGAACAGAACGATTCCATTAATTTTTGGACTTAAAATCACTAAACAAAATAATAATCATGTTTATTCGGTCTTTCGTAAACCAACACATACTGATACAATTATACATAACTACTCATTACATCCAATTCAACACAAAGTTGCAGCTTTAAACAACATGGTACATCGGTTACTCAATTTACCAATTTATCAGTAGAAGATTTTAATAAAGAGTTAAACATCATCAAACAGATAGCCATTAATAATTCATATAATCCGGATATGATAGATCTAATCATTCGTAAAATTGATAAAGCTGCTGTGTCAGCGAAACGTCGTCGAATTTTTTCAAATAAAGTGTAGATTAAAGTTAAACCTTGTGTTTTTATCTCATTTATATCATGGATCTACATCAAGTAACGTTCTCCACAATTCAAATGTTGAAGATGGCATTCTATTTAAGTGTAGAAACTTAAATCTATATTTTCTGTTCGAAATTCATACTAATTAAAAATACAACTATGGGAAGAAATAATGAATAGAGTTATTTTCACTGATAATTCTTTTTTCAATTGTACAACTTCAGAAACCAATTTCATCATTAGATAAACTGCACGTACTAAATAGCGTAAATCCAGCGGTCCATTCTATGAAAAGTGATATGATTCAAAATTATTCCAATTTTAACAGAGTATAGGGTGGCCTAATTTTGAAGCACCACCAACACAACGGTCTATAAAGACGATGCAAAATACATCGCTTTTATGTAAATTGCATTACCTGAATTCTCTTATTCTCTTCCCTTATTTTTTACACCTGAGTCCGAATGAAATCGGTCAAATAAAAAGCCGCGTGATCGTCTAGTACCTGAACTTGCCTGGAAGTTCTTTTTATAAAATAGGACCCTTTTCTTTGTTGTGTTGTGTATATATATAGTAACTTATTCAAGTTCTTTACAAGAGGTTTGATATGATTCGACCAATTCTTCGTCGCTTATACCATAGGTAAGGAAATTAGAAAATCAAAACAGATTCTGCAACAATGTTTATTTGACTTTTGCAACATTCATGTTTAATTCTTTTCTTTGAATTTTTGTTTGAATAAACTTGATGCAATGTCAGATTATTTAGATACAGGCCTAATTTGCCCTCAACCATATTTTGAGTCGTAACTGACCCTTTCTAAGGAGTTTGGAAATATGATATCATGTTTTATGAATAGGTCGTTGCCCTGATATTTCGAACTCTGGAAGATTTGATTTCTAAATCCTAAGGAACACGTCCACAACTGACCACTTGCAAGCGTTAATTCGCTCATGTATTTCTAAACAAATTCAGTAAATCGTGTTGTATTAAAACGTTATACAGGGTGTTACATAATAGTATGTAAATAAATAAAGTTCATATAAACATAGGTCCGCAAAAGCTTCGTTACAGAGCTACAGGGTGTTGAAATTTCCGGAAAAATCTTGTTTTTTCTTCAAAAGTCCTGCAGTTTTTGAAATATTCAGCCCAAATTTGAAATACAAGCTATTTTTTACAGCCTCCATCATTACGAGTCCTAAATTTCAACTAAAATCTACAAGGTGTTTTCTTTTCCGGAGCCTTGTCTTCTTTTGCCCTTTCAAACATTTTTGCAGTACGCCACTGATCAGCGTACAATCAGTTTTTGCCATCTTCGTTCAATTTAGAAACTTTTGCGTACCTATGTTTATATGAACTTTTTCCTAAAATTGCACTTAGATTTACCCCCTCAAGTTGTGACATACTATTTCGTAACACTCTGTATATGGGACTAGAGGCAAGCCCGTAAAGCCGTACGTGATTATTTTTGCTCAACTGAGCGCCAATAGGCCACATTATGTCACTGACTCCAAAAAGTACTCTATTCCCATATCGTGGATTTGCCAACCAGGAAATCATACCCTGTAATCATACACCTGTATGTACCACAAACATCACAAACAATCCACTAACTCAGACATTCTTGGAAACTTTCATACCGACAACATATAAGCCTCAATGTCTGTGGATTTATACATGCGTATCGTCCCTAAAGACATTTCTTTATACTAATGAGACATGATATAATTCGAAGGTGATTATTACACCTAAATGCAGGGAAAGTTCCCTTATTGAGCTAAGGAGTATCAAACATCACGTCAGTATTTTGAAAGTAAGACCCTTCCCCATAGTTGGACAGTTTACGACTCGATTACAATGAATAATATTAATATTTTCCTTACAGTTCAAGGAAACGTTCAGCTAAGTTATAATATGGAAAAAATATAAATACTGAATAAATGGATGATGATATTTCAAATAGATGATTGCCCCATTTATAGAATCAATATTAAATGTTTTCACAATAGAATGTATCATTCATCAAATGATAGAACAAAAGCTTTGAAATGGGTAACATTCCAATAAGATCAATTTTCTAAGTTATAAAAGTAAAGTTTCAAATCGATATTAAACTTAATAACATTTCAAATTCAAATAGTTACCAAGTTATTGGAAACAGTATCATTGCGTTCCAATAATGTTGCAAGTTAGGTAAACAAATGTTGGAATCAATATTGAACAATTTGAATACACTTCAACTAATTTTTCAAGTTAGGAGAACAACTGTGAAAGTCAATATAAGATAATTTCAATAATAAAAACCAAGTACTGTGTTTTGAGGAATTTTACTTAATAATTGCGATTCGTAACGCGTTTCGCTACACCGTAGCTTCTTCAGACGAATGAATGTACAGAAAATCTTCGTCTGAAGAAGCTACGGTGTAGTGAAACGCGTTACGAATCGCAATTATTAAGTAAAATTCCTTAAAACACAGTACTTGTTTTTTTTTACTGATAATGGAATTTTACCAAGTAAAAGTCTCCCAGTTATGAAAACAACACAAATTAGTCTATGAAATTACTCTTCAAAATATATATTAGAAAAAATCAGTGCAGTTCAATAGATCATTCACCAAGTAAAAAAAATGCGTGAAAATAATTTAAGTTTAAGAAATCATTATTTCAACTCGTTCTCACTGCATTCAGAAATTACGAAGCATATATTTCAAGCAAACTCGTGAAAATTAACTAGTGATTGGAAATATTGAAGAAAATTCAGAAAGTAATCACCTGTGGAACACGACAGGAACTGTAATTCTTCTTTCCCTGTCGGACTTGTCGGAGAGGAACAATCTAAGTCTTCCATCTTTCTGGACTCACGTTACGTATGATTAAACAGTTTTAATTGTAATTCACGCGAACGAGTAACTTCAATAATCTTCTAAAATGAATAACGGAATAATATGAGTAACTGCACATCTGAAGAAAAAATAACTCAAGAATAATCCCCTATTGTCGCGATCGCGGCCCTTATATATGCGTAGCCCAGAAGCTCTTACACCCGTACATCTCTCTCCCCTTGGTACTCAAGTACCTGTTACATAGCCCTTCAGAAACGCGTTCCTTCGTCGATACGTGGAAATTGCTGTTTGGGAAAATACCAGATGCTGTCTGCGATCTTGAATACGAAATGACGTTTAATAGCTATCGGTAATAAAATCGAATATTGTTTTCGCTGGATTTCTTATCTAAGTTGAGATGAATTGTTTCGTCTCGATTTTTACGCTTTTGGGTGATTTTAAGCTGCTTTAAAAATATGTAATATTTCACTGCATTCAGAATTTAAAATGAAATTATTTAATTATTCTGGAAAATGACCGTCTTTTCACAGTAATTTCGAATTCAGATGAACTATATAAAATGTTATGCAGATAGATCTACATTCTATTATTATTTTTGGTCTGTTCTTTTTCATTCAAAGTTTTTCCCACTTAATTTTTAGGGTAATTCGCCCAATTACAATTTCTGATTGTAGAGAAATTTCATGGCAATCTTTTAAAGGTGAAATGTTTTATGTCATAGGTCGCGGAGTGATGCCCAGTGTAAAACTAGCTCTGGATCATGTGAACGAGCATTCTGGAGTATTGAGGAACTACAGGCTCCATATGTGGTGGAATGATACCATGGTGAGTTGTTTAATAATATCTAATTATAATTCTTTTCATATTTATAAAATGAATTCAAAAAGTGCTGTCAGAAGTTAATGTGCTAATTTGGTGGATTCTTTGAGTTTATGTATAAAAATGATACTTATAATATAATTTTATCGCTATACGAGGATTGTCTGAGAATTTACTGACCTCTACGTGAAAATGGCAGCATTCGTAAATAAAAGTTAGTGACATTGTACTTCTGTTAACAATTGTTTACCAAAATTTCAGCCATTTTGAATGAGTTGTTTTTATGGCACAGTCGTTTGAGTAAGGTCATGTTAATTTTTTTAGTAAAAATGTACAAAATGGAGTATCGAGTTATCATTAAACATTTGTTTTTGAAAGATAATACGCTTATGCAAATTAAATGTGAGATGGATTATGTGTATGGGGATTGCACCATCATGTACTATAGTAAAATTTTGGGCAGTTGATTTTAAACGTGGCAGTTAGAGCTTGTCAGACGATAGCATCGACAAAGTTCATCAAATGGTGCTAGACAACCACTGAATCAAAGGGAGAGAGAAAAAAGTTATGAACATATCAAAAGAACGTGTTTATCACATTTTAAATCAACATTTATATTTGAGAAAGCTGTCTGCGTTTTGGGTGCCGTGTCTGTTCGAATGAAAAATTTCAACGCGTTGTTAGCGTAATAAATTCGGGTTTTAACGCCGATTGATTACTGTAGATAAAACTTAGATACGCCAGAAACAAAAATACAGTCCAAACAGTGAACTGTAAAGGCAAAGACTGTTTTCCGATGGTTTTACGATTCAAACTGCTTGAATTTCCGTCTTACAGAACAGATTTAGCTTTAAACGATATCTTTTTTCTCCTCATCTAACAATTGCGCTTGTGGAACTGAGATTTTTATAGAATTAAAAGGCAATGACTATCATGAACCACTATTGTGCATAGAACAACGCCGAGTACTATTCGGATTGGTGAACATCGGTGGAAAAATGAGTAGAGTTACAAGGAGACTATGTTGAAAAAAATACTCGGAAAAAATGTCCTGTATCTTTGTTAGATCGGAAACTTTTTAGACCACCCTCGTTTATGTGAAGACTTATTAGTTAGTGAAGTTTTATGAAGGGAGCAATATTCATTTTTCATAAAAATCGGTTGACCAGGGTCGCATAGTAGTTCTACAATCTAGTCGGATATGATGAATAGTTGTAATAGACTGCAGTTGCTGACTCGTTTGACCTCTTCACAGTACATACCCAGTCAGAACATCAAGCCAGACCGCCACCTACTCGTATCAATTTGTTGAAAGGTACCCAGTACACGTATATGTGTAACGTTTGTGTTAGTATTTTTTGAGCATCTGTTTTTTGTTATATCTCTGTATCTGTAACAAGAAGGAGCTATTCCGATGACGATGTTCGTGTTCGACAGTATTTGAATGATAATTCTCCTGTTCTTCGGATTGGCAGCAACAAAATAGTTGAGGGGTCAGTAATGTCGACTAATAAGAATCTCTCAGGTTTCTTCTAATGATATAATTTCAAATAAAAAATTAATACTACGAACCTGAGATCTTGGAGGAGCTGCTAAAAGGAATCATTCGTTTATATCGTTGTACGGACGTAATTTTGACCCATTTTTATAATTATTTAGTATTTTTTGGGCATCTCTTTTTCGTTCTATTTCTGTCTCTGTAACAAGGAGGGGCTATTCCGATGTCGATGTTCATGTTCGACAGTATTTGGATGATATTGGAACAGTTTGTTGGATTGGCAGCAATAAAATAGTTGAGGGGCCAGCAAGGTCAACTGATAAGAATCTCTCAGGAATATGAATGAAAAAATGAAATAATGTTCGCTTCTGTTCAGAGTTTCAAGAAATGTGCAAAAGGTTACCTCATATGGGCTCTATCTTTCATACTACCTTAAAAATACCTACTAACTTATTCCAGAGCTGAACATTTTAGAATAACTTATTTGAGTTTGAGAAACGAAAAGTTTCTTTATCGGCACACTTTTCTAATGATTTTTGAGTTCGGGGATGCTGTGAAGTGCTAAGATATTTTCCAACAATTTTTGAACTTCATTGATATTTTTCACAAAAGCAATAGCACTCTAACCCAATTTTTAATATTTGTTGCGAAGTGAGAATGAATTATTATTCTACGTGAAGGTGTAGAATAACGTAGATTCTGAATTGCACACACTAATATCTAGGAATTAATCGTATATTATTTCACATGGAATAACTAATTAATCCCATGAACATAATCTAAGGCCGCCAGTGACGTTTGACGTGGTCGGGAAGACAGTTGCGGCGGATTGAGATTTGAATAATTCGTTCCCTGTATTCCCAACCCTGTTGAAGTCCATTCTTCTGGAAATGTCTTGTTTCTCGTATCTCGCTAGATTCATTTCAGTTATCATCAGGAATACAAAGGAATGAAGACCGCTCCAGGATTTTATCGTATTTAATATTTTGTTCGTGAATATTCTTCTTTCTTTTGTCAAATATTTGCAATATATGTTTGTATTTGGTAAATTTTCTCCCCGAATTATATGAGAGTCAATATCAAATGTATAAGGTATATCTGTTGCAAACCTTCCTCTATTGGTAAAAGTTTTAAACTGAAGACTGTGCCTTAATTACTAAAGTAAATGAGGCTTCAAATGTAGCATTGACGTCTGTTAATAATATAACGTACATCAAGGTTTACTTTTGCATCAATTTCATTGTGTCTAATTTCGAGCCAAAATATCATTTGCGCTAAGCGTTATTGTTTTCTTTATTGTAAATAAAACTGCCGCCGAAGCTCATAGAATGTTAATTGAAGCCTACGGTGATCATACTCAATCAGATTTTACTTGTAAGGTTTAGTTTCAAATCTAGTGATTTTAGTGTAATCGACAAAGAACACTCAGAAGCAAAGAACAAGTTCAAAGATACTGAACTACAGGCCAAACTTAAAAAATGCTTGCAACAACACTAAGCGTGGCTCAGTCTCAGATATGTGAACGTTTGAAAGCAATGGGTAAAGTATAGAAAGAAAGAATATGGGTGCTATATGAGCTAAAGCCGAGAGAAAAAGAAATTCTGCTGGCTGGGCAGAAAAGAGGGGGATTTCTCCATCGTATTGTTACTGGAGATGAAAAATAGACATACTTCCACAATCCCAAGCGACGAAAGACCATTTATGACCATGTCCAATCATCAACATTGACTCCAAAGAGCAATATTCATGGAAAGAAGGCTATGCTCTACATCTGGTGGAATCAAAAGGGAGTGCTTCACCATCAGCTTCTGAAACAAGGTCAAAGAATCACAGGGGATTTCTACCAAGGAGAAATGATCCGTTTAACACTGCACTAGAAAACGAGACAAACCAACATAAAGTCATCATGTTGCATTTTAATTCTCGTCCGCATGTCACGAAGACCGTCAAAGAAACACTTGAAGCGCTTCAATGAGACGTCCAAGCAGATGCGGCTCACCCACCAGACTGTGCTCCATCAAATTACCATTAGTTTCGGTCAAAGACTCATGGTCTCACGGAGCAGTACTTGAATTCTTTCGAAAATTTCGATACATGGATCATCGAATTGATTGATTCCAAAGATTAGTCATTTTATCGTCGTGGTATTCGTCTCCTCCCAGAAAATGGGACAAAGTTATGATAGTCGATGATCAATAGTTGGATTGATGGTATCTGTACTCATTGTCTTGAAAAAAAAAGATTAATTTCAACCAAGAGAGGATGTTTTCAACAGATGCACCTAATATAAAAGCATTGTTCGAATTTTTCATTTCTTCAAACTTTGTTACCCAAGAATATAGTTTTGTTATACTTTCGCAATCCTAAATGAAACTTTGTCTCTCAGTGTAATGCTGCCGTTGGTGTGAAGGCGTTTTTCGACATGATGCACAGTGGACCCCATAAACTAATGCTTTTTGGTGCTGCTTGTACCCACGTGACAGATCCCATTGCCAAAGCTTCTAAACATTGGCATCTGACACAGGTAAGTACTTTCAAAACTTGTCTCAATTCATATCCTTTGACGTCAACCTTTAATACTACTAAACATAAGAATAACACTGGACAACAAAATGGCACTTTTCGTTTGATGAATGACTTTTGTCACGTGATGTTGAATAATTTTACGTTGCTGATTCTGAATATACCCTCATTTGTTTTCGAACAACTCTTGTTTACGAGTTTTAGATTTTATTGAAACACTTAATTGCCGTAATAATTAGCTGTTGGGGATAATCTGGTTGCCTCGGCCACATAAGTAAAACTCAGAATTACAAAAAAAAATTTAAGAAAAAAGATCTATTTTCAATCTATATAATGAACAAAACATATTCCTCTCAATACTAATGAAATAAGAAATAAAAATTCCCATTTGTACAACTGTAATGAAGTTTAGAAGGCACTGTCAAATATTTGTCACAATCATTTCTAGGGGGTAGCCCCGGACACAAAAAATGTGACTATGTCGATTTGCAAAACATCACAATAGTAGAAAGATGATGATGGATCAATGTCCACACATTCTTCATGAGCCCATTTTTTGCAATTGTGAAACTGAATCCAGTCTTCATCAAAGGTTTCCCCACGAATGAAGCATTCGGTATCATGATTTGCTTCTTCCCTAGTTAAACTCTGGATATTCTTTCTTGATCTCATTTGACTGATTGCTGATCTTGTTCTATCAGTTGCAGCCTTGAATTTATTGAGTACAGCCTTGTCTGCTAACAGAGCATCTTTAAATGGAGAGGATTTCAGAATCTCACTTTTTTGGGTTTTTCGAGAACGGGCTGCAAGACGCTTCCTTGAGGCGTTAGGGAGAGGGGACAATTTTTGAGGCAATGCATGCAAACTAGGAGATGCAACTGGGTCTGCACTGTTTTTCGCAGTAGGTGGCTGCGTTCTGCCACTTGTTAATGGTTGTGATGTGGTCGACTGCTGGGCGCAACTGGTGGATGGTTGCTGGGTAGAAATAGCTGATGGCTGTTGAATACCGCTAGTGGCTGGTTGCGGATTGAAACTATTGAATGATTTTGATCTTATACTAGTTGATGGCTGCTCAGAAGTCTCATCCAAACATGGTTCCTGTTCGATATTGATCATTGATGATGGCAAAAATACAAATCAGTAAAAATCTCCCTGTTGAATGGATAAATTACGGTTCATTTGAACCCATTTTGTGCTATTTCTAGTCTAGCTGCCTTAGTGAAAGCCGAATTGGCAAGGGAAGCGATGTCGTAGTCTAAAATTCTCGCTCCTGGGTTTTGTTTCATTCACATGACACTTACTGAACTGAATTCAGACTTGAACGGCTTGAAAAATACCTGATCTAACGGTTGCACTTTGTGAGTTGTGTGTGGTCGTGTGCTGAGCATATGGATGTGATTAGCAAACTCTATCACTGTCAATTCCTTATGGCTCCCATGTCCATCGAGAATCAGAAGAACAGGGTGTTCCCTCGAAGGCTGTGCGTACTGTTTGAAGTGCTGGAGCCACTTCAGGAATATCCCACCATTCATCCATCCACTTTCATGTGGAATAGCTATGCTTTCCGGTGGAGCTCCAATCATCAATCGACCAACTTTATCCATCCGTTTTCTCAGGAAGGTGAAAAGAAGAGGTACAATGTGACCAGTCACACTCATAACAAACATCAAGGTGATTTTTCGTACCCTCTCACCAGATGTCAACTTGCCTACTTGCTTTTTTCCCTTAGTAGAAATAACTTTCTCCTTTTTGTGCACCGTCGAGACTCCTGTTTCATCGACATTGTAAATTTTCGAAGCTGGAAAACTATATTCCTCCTGAGGCTGGAACAGCTGATCATAAAAACGATCTACTTGAGGTTTATTGAACCCAACGGCTCTCGCGATACTGGTTGACCCTGGAGTTCTGAGAGCAATATCTGGGAATCTTTTCGAGAAGCTGTAGTCAAAATCTCTTTTCCGGTCATTTGTTTTCCCTTGTTGAATCTATGAGGAATTTTAAATTTTAGTTGCTCTGCCAATTGGGAAGCCATATTCAGAAACTCCGCTTTCGTAAGTGGCATCAGCCGATATATATATATATATATATATATATATATATATATATATATATATATATATATATATATATATATATATATATATATATATATATATATATATATATATATATATATATATATATATATATATATATATATATATATATATATATATATATATATATATATATATATATATATATATATATATATATATATATATATATATATATATATATATATATATATATATATATATATATATATATATATATATATATATATATATATATATATATATATATATATATATATATATATATATATATATAACATCCGGCAAGCGAGGACCTACAACTGAAAAACCGAATCTATCCAACACGTGACTTCTTCATGCCCCATACTGGCACCCAAGCATTACCTGGAAAAGCATAACGCTGTTGCCAAAATATACCACCAAGAAGTAGCACTAAAATTGGGGATACTCAAACAAAAGGTTAAGCATCATCTTTATCAACCTAGGGGAGTACCTATCACTGACTGACTACAGTGCAGCAAAATAGACCCGATATCGTCATATTCTATAAGAAAGAGAATAGAGCAGCTCTTATTAATGTGACGATTCCTGCAAACGATAATTTAACAAAGGCGTACACTGAGAAGATCGAGAAGTACCAGGATCTGGCTTTCGAAATGAAGGAGGTATATCGACTCGAATCTGTGCCAGAGATTCTTTAGTGATTACAATACAATCAACTGTCTGGTGGAAAGTTATCTCTTAAAATACACAGAGAAATTGGGCCTTGAGCGGAGGGTTGTCTCGAACGCTCAAAAGGAGGTGCTGCTGGGTACGGTGAGGATTGTGAGGAGGTACCTACTCCAGAGTGCGTGAAACCAGAAAACCGAGTACACCTTAGCAAGAAATTGCCCGGTGTGCTTGATGAAACTACCCGGTAAATTCGGTCAAGGATAAAAAAATATATATATATATATATATATATATATATATATATATATATATATATATATATATATATATATATATATATATATATATATAAGCACCACCCAAAGTCAGCTGTTCAGAGAGTTACACTACCTAGACATCTTGGAGGTCGTGGATTAATTGATTTAAATAATCTTCATAGTAAACAGATTTTTCATCTACGTTCCCATTTTCATGATAAACAGAGAACGTCTAAATTACATGATATTGTTGTTGCTTCAGATTATAATCTTACACCTCTGAACTTGACAATGCAAAAGGTAGATTTTGATATATTTGATGATAATTCTAAAAGAGAAAGTTGGATTCAGAAGGAATTACACGGAAAGCACCTAAAGAATTGAAAAATGATTATATTGATGAAATTGCATCGAATAAATGGTTAGTATCTGGAGAATTGTTTGCTGAAACAGAAGGCTTGGCAATTGCGATCCAGGACCAGGTTGTTTTTACAAGGAATTATAGAAAACATATCATCAAACAAAATATAGATGATTCTTGCCGTAGATGTTTCTGTTCTTCAGAAACAGTTTTTCATATATTATCATCTTGCTCAGTCCTTGCTTCAACAGATTATTTAGAAAGACATAATGCCGTCGCTAATATTATTCACTTCAATCTAGGAATTAAACATGACCTAATTCCCAAAAAAAAAAATTTCAAAAATATGAACCTGAGATTATTTGTGAAAATGACAAATATAAACTTTATTTTGATAAAACAATTCTGTGCAACAGAGCTGTAAAACACAATAGACCAGATATCGTTCTTATTGATAAACAGAATCAAATAACATATATAATTGATATTGCTATACCCGACACATAATATACAAAATAAATACAATGAAAAAATTTCTAAATATATGATGCTTGGCGACGAGATTAAAAATGTGGAAAATGAAGAAAATATTTATTCTACCGATTATTATTTCTACAACAGGCGTTATTCCTAGAAATCTTCACAAAAGTATTGAGATTTTGGGTCTGAAGAAAATTTGTTTGAACAGTTACAAAGATAACAGTCATCAAATCTTGTAATATTCTTCGTAGGTTTCTTTCCGAAAATAATAATGAGGTAGAGTCATAGGTTTTCTCTTTAGTTTATACTGCTCAGAATCTCATTTCATATTTTATTTATTTGTTTATATAAATGTAATATAATTAACTGACAATTTTGTCATATTTATATTCAGAGCAGTATTCTATTCGATCGTTCACCACTTCACACAAAGGAAACTATTAATGAGTAACATTCAGTGTTACTTGACTAAGGTCCGTACACTGGATTTTTCCGGGAGAAAGCCTCTGACACTACTCGTTGGTACATTGATATCATTGTCTGATGATGCTATAGTATGTATATATTCTGGTAGATTGATATATTCTCATAACATTTAACGTTATCCTAATATATAATTACTCCAGGATATGTTTTAATTATAATCATTGCCTGGCAATGGTATTAATTACCGGGTGGTGGATTTATATTTTTCATGAAATCAGTTTGATTGCATGAACAGATATATGGGCAACTCGTCGGGGTAAAACCCCTATATATATTTTATTTATTCTTTTGAAAAGAGAGGATTTACAAAAATCGAATAATTGTATTTACAATAAATGCTTGAAACTATAATTTTAGTATGTATCAGAAAACAGAAAAACACAATCGTAAAAAACAAGCAAATAAATAGAATATCAGCGGAAAAAGAGACCATGCCCTTTCCTCAATCAGACATCTAAACTCGCATCATGCCTCCTACGATTGCCCCTAAAGTGTTAGCACAGGAAATGTAACAGGGGAACCATACTATCTTGCGTTTGATTGAATAAACGAGTGAAAAAACCCGTGGAAAAAACTCGTTTCCCTGTCGCTATTGCAATAGCAATAGCTTGTCTCTTTATGTTGTTATAGTGTCGTGTGTACAAAAAGAGTACCAAAAATTTTTCTGCTTAGCAGCTTCATTCTCATTATCATCTTGCACTCCATGACTTCCAGTACTTCTTCACGAGGACAAGGGTGAAAATGAAGAGGGATTGGGACAGGAAAAATCTGTAACAATGGAAAAAGAAAACCAGCAGAAAAATATTTCATCAAAACATACCTAACTGTTATATGTCTAAACTCACTTGAATCTAAGAACTTAACTAATGCTCCTCTGTTTTTCAACAGGGAACCTTTCATACACCTTTTGGGAATGAATCCCTACGAGGGTGTAGCCCTTGCTTTATCAACATACACCATGGGAGAAAAGCACAAAGGGGGAGCAGTCCTAGCCTCATCTAAGAACTTAACTAATGTTTGTTTGCTGTTTTTCAACAGGGAACATTTCATACACCATTCGGGGATGTAGCCCATAATCACCTCAAGATTCAAAAACTAATCTCCTAAATAGACTTGAAGTTCTCTACCCAGTTAATGAAATTATCTGAAACGGAAGGAATTTCTTGAAAACTACCCGTAAATAGGATTATCTAGATCAATAACATGTTCATGAAGTTGCAGAGCTTGATCGTTGGAAAATGTGTGCTCCAACCTCCCCAATTTCGGCTTGAACTCTGTTTCTTCTCCATTTCCTATAGCTTTTATTTTATCCTGGAGCGTACTTCTTAGAACACCATACCGTTCAGCAGCTCTTCTTATAGATAGATTTCTCTCCTGAACACTCCGGATTGCTCTTTTCATAGTATTCTCATCCCAACTTCCTCTAGTTGTTTTTCTCTCTTTGAATTTTGGCATTTTCTGTGAAGAAAACATCAGATTTTCACTCATTTCTTCCCTATTGCAGTACAAAAGCGACTTTATCATAAGAATAAGCAGACGACTTGACATGACAAAGCAACTGAGATTCATAATTTCACTATTTCATCCATAAAATCCAAAAATTCATCATTCATGAAATGGGGGCTACCCGACAAACAAGGGTTCGATTCTAACTGACCGATTCAATATGTATAGCTTCAAATATTTAACATTTTTGAACTATAATGACAACCTTTCTGAATTAGTAAAATGCCATGGTAAGATACTTACATTGTACAGAAAAAAACTGAGTTTGAGAAGTGTATGGCATAGACAAAAGAACCGACACTAGTATATGATCGACTGTCACGCGTTGTTCACTGAACTGACACGGTTCATAGACTACCACGTATGGCTATATGTTGCTGCCGTTATTTTGACGTGGCGCCTGTTAATGCATGTCTGCGGGATTTTCTGGAACTAGCTTTGGCTGGGGGTTTCCGCCGGCAGGGGTTACCCGATTCTCCCCTAATTAAACAAATATTGATTTAACTTTTTTTAATTCGATGTGGCATCGTCAAGAGAAGTTTCTGTAAATGATTCAAATCATTTTGATTCATATGCAAGGCTGTATATATTCTAAGAATACAGTATGAATGTAAGTTCATGAGTTAATGCTCACAAAAATTACTTTGAGCATCCGCTGGAAATGCGTGATAAGCCTTTGGTTCCTCAAAATATTCGTAGAACGTGCGTTGAGTTCCTACTTTTACGAACAAATAAAAAAAGAAAAACTTTCCGGCATAAAACTGCTATAAACTGGAAAGAAGCCGTTAACCACCATGATGATCTAACCTAACTGACATTAACCGAAAAGGCGAGCCACATGGGAATATCATTCCATACAATTGGCACATGGACGAATTTTAAGCCCCTGTACGACGAAAACTGACAGTAATAGTGACTTTAAATATGACCTGTATTTATAATCCAGATAATTTAAACGACCTGATTTGGAACTGTGAAAGTCTGAGAACATTTTGATTTCTTCAATTGACCAACACAATTTCTACATAAATTGTTAAGTTCACTCAACTGTCTTCTTATACTCATATGTTTTTCAGCTTTCATACGCAGATACACATCCCATGTTCACCAAAGAAAATTTCCCCAATTTTTTTCGTATCGTTCCTTCAGAAAACGCCTTCAATCCACCTCGTTTATCTTTATTGAGGGAATTCAATTGGACCAGAGTAGGAACCATATATCAAAATGAACCTAGATATTCTCTTGCACATAATCGGTGAGTAAATATTTTTATTTTATGATTAACTGTATGTTTGATGAGACATGGCGAGATCTTATGATTTGGATGATAATAAAAAACTAAACTATAAATTATACTATGGATGAATAACCCGGGCCATTCGGGTCATCTAGAAGATTATCTCTATGGGAATCTGTCGGAGTTTGAAAATTTCGATGGGTTCTGAGGGAAATCCAACAAAATATGTTAATGAACTGTATTTATCTGTATTAGTTGATTCTATACGTGGGTGAATATCATGATATGTTATTTGTGATTTTTTCTTTCTGATCATTCCATTTATATAATGAATAATAAAATAAAACAAGTTACTATGTTTTAACTATCACTAATTTATTGATGAAAAGAATGACAACATTTTAACATTGGTTGGACCAGTTTCGGACATACGTCCATTATCAACAACAAGCTAATGAAAACTGAATACTCATGTACAATATAGGAATTACCATCAATAAAATGCTAGTAGAGGTCACAGTAACTTGAATAATGGTGATTGGTAGGTAATTAAGTCTACCTGGTCGTTAAGGAGCCTAACCCGTTCTAACCTAGATGCCTTGAAAATTCCCATCGATTCAAAGAAATTGAGTTTATAAGACTTATGACAGGAATGGAGAATTTTTAGCTGTTGAAGTTCTGGAAAATGATGACATTCATTCAGACAATGTGCAGCTAAAGCTGAATCATATTTCTGATGTAGGAATGAACGGAAATGTTCTTTGTATCTAGCCTTGAAAGACCGTCCTGTTTGACCTATATAAAAGGAAATTAATGAGTATACTCCTGATTTTTCGAATTTATCTGTTTCATTTTTTGTGTTGAAAAGCAGGCCTGACAATTTGCTAACTGGTTTCAATGCAATATGAACTTTTTTACTATCAAACGAAACTCTAGCAACCTGTTCTGACGTCTTCCCAAAATATGTTAGAGACATAAATTTTTCGGGCTTTTCTCTCTTGGATTGGGGATATATCATGTTGAATGTGTTGTTGCGTATTTTTCGATTAATCAAACTCTATTGTTTTTATACCGAAGCCTTTGTTCTCTGCTATTAACATAATGGTGTTAAATTCTGATTTTCGGTCCATGTTCGATAAAGGCAAAGGAATCGCTCTGTGAATCATGGATTTGAAGGCTGCTATTTTTTGAGAATACGGGTAATGCCATACCCACAGATTCATTTCACCCGTATTCTCAAAAAATAGCAGCCTTCAAATCCATGATTCACAGAGCGATTCCTTTGCCTTTATCGGACATGGACCGACAATCAGAATTTAACACCATTATGTCTTCTCCTCATTGATTGGTGAAGTCTTTCGAAAACACCAGGATCTGTTCTTATCGAGTTGCACCAGCGTGATTCTATTTCCTTAGTCCCCAATATTTGCCATGGGGGTAGTGTAAACCAAAGACTTCAAATGACCCCATAGAAAAAAATCGAGGGGGTTTAAGTCTGTGGACCGTGCAGACCAAAATTGAGGTCCACACTGATCAACCATCAATTTCCATACTCAAGAGTTAGGAAATCACAAGCAAGCTGAGTAAAATGGGCATAAACCACAACCTCTGCATCATTTCCAAAGGTACATCCTCCAAAAATTCTGAAAGTGTGTTCCAAAGAAATGACGGTACACCTCCCCTGTAAGTCTCCCTGATAAAGATACTGGTCAGATCAGGCAGTCACCCACAATGCCCATCCAAAAGTTCAACGAGAACTGATGTTGTAATCGAACTTCATATGTTTGATGTAGATTTTGAAAAATTTGCTACATCAGTGAACAGGATCAGCATAAACATTGACAATACGCAATACGTGCAGGAAAATTGGTAAAAAGAAGTGTTTATACGCCTTGTAGGTGGAATGGAAACAACAAATTTTCATGAAGAAAGAAAGAAGAAAGCGTCAAGAATGTTTCGAGTGGACGTACCAGGATCGTCTTGGATTATTTCAAGGACCTCACTTTCCATCTCTACCGTTCCTACTTGTCTGGCCTTACTGCTCCTTCATATCGTCTTAACGTATCTTTTTATATATGTCTCGATGAAAGCTATTCCATCGGGAGCAATACGGTTGGGAAAACTTGAAATATACAACCGCCGAGCTTTTAATGAATTTCCGGTTGCGTATTCATACAGGAAGTGCATGTCAGTCATCTCAGCATTCGATTCATGATAACCGATTTGAAATTCAAATTCAATAGATTCAAAATGATCGAAAACGGATTCACTCAAACGAAACTGACGTTAATCATTTTTGAACACATCTATGAGTGGGCATAGAACAGGTATTATCAATGAAAACGAAAAGGAATCCTAGAAAACTTTTTAAATTTTTTTACTCAAAAAGTGGTCTTCGTACAAAAAAATATTCAAACAGCATTTTCTTGAAATATAATTAAAAAATTCAGAAATACTTTTTATTTCTGAAAAAAACCAGTAGCATTCTAGTTTTTTTTAGAATAGCTTGCGTTGTGCCCATATGCGCGCCACTGGTTAGTTCAAAATATTGTTTCGTCTTGAAAATTATGCGTCTTTGGAAGTTTTCAACACCTCCCGAATTTTAACTCAATATCTAATGCAGTTTACGAAAAATTCAAATTCAATTGCATATTTCGATTAAACTTCAATATTTCCAGACCTATGTTTATATGCTGTTTTTTCATGAAAAGACTTCAGCAATCACCTCCTTAAATGATGCTGTGTCTTTCTAAACACCCTGTATATCGAAAACCCACCTTTACTGATATTTGCATCTCTTATGACTCAACACACCCAAAATCTCATTAATTCGCTACGTTCAGTTCTATGATTCATATTCATTACCTTCAAATCAAAATTAATAGATTTTTGATATGTAGACGATATACTAGCAAATTTCATAGGAACCGCTAAAGAACTAGATCAATTTTTAACTTTTAACATCAATAGCATTCATCCCAAAATTAAATTCAAAATAGAGAGAGAAGTCGGTAATCAGTTTTCTCTAGACCTAACAATCACTCATAAAAATAACACTGTTTTGATATATCGAAAACCCACCTTTATTGATATTTGCATTCCTTACGAGTCAACACAGCCAAAATCTCATAAATACTAAGAAATAGCTAAGAAGAATGGTTATTCCTCAAAGGTAATAGGAATGATCAGAAAGAAACAAACACAAATAGTATATCATAATATTTACCCAAGTCAACTAATACAGATAAATACATGTAACTAACATATTTTGATCATATCAGCGAAAAGATTGCAAATGTAGCTTTCAACACCCACATGAAACTGTACCGAGTATTTTTCGATAGTAAAGATAAAACTGATAGATTTTTCAATACTGGTATTCACAAGCTGTCATCTATGAATTGTGAAGACGTCTATATAAGTCAGACTGCTCGTTCATTCAAAAACTAGGTATAAACAGCATCAATCAGATTACAATGAATATAGAACCGACGAATTTACTTTCGCTTCACATTGTATCGAAAATGGCCATCATTCTCCACCCATAGACCAACTTGAAATTATTCACAGAATATGGAAGGAAGGAACGAAAGTTAGATTTATTAGAAACCATCGAAATTTTCAAACTCCAACAAAGTCCCCATACAGATGATCTCCTGAACGACCAGTAAGGCTCAGCTCATCTGTCTATATTTGATATCTTTAAATACTTCTTGCTTTTAACATAATTATTTTTTTACCTCTTGTTTGCACCATTATTGATTTTGTATCTATCTGCTTTTGTATTTCAAATTTAATTCAGTACTGAGCTGTAGATGATAGAGATCGAAATTGCAATCCTGATTTTCAATAAACTCTTGTGATAGCAATACATATTTTAATTTTTTTATCATCATCATTCACTATCACTTAGTAACGAAGGAAACAGTAATTTTGATTTTGACCATTTATGATC
Organism: Cryptolaemus montrouzieri; assembly: GCA_013387265.2. Lineage (NCBI taxonomy): Eukaryota > Metazoa > Arthropoda > Insecta > Coleoptera > Coccinellidae > Cryptolaemus > Cryptolaemus montrouzieri. The sequence continues at coordinate 47,754,681 of JABFTP020000042.1, forward strand.
CCTACTGAATGCTCTGTTACATTACTTGTTTTTGATAATATAAATTATGGGTAACTAAATAATCTTTGCATTATAAGGCGTCGGGCTTTCTATAAACAATTTAGAATTTGTGAAATTTCTATTTCTGAAAATGGAAATATATTTTTTTCCAATTATAGTACCTTAGAGTTTCTAGACTCATGGAATTCTTCAGTTATTGATCTATATCAGAAGTTTTTGACCCGAAAATAATTCTCCCGATAGTTTGTTTTTGGTTCTTCTTATTGTTGTTCATCTAACAATATACGAATAATCTAATGGCTTTATTGAATACCTTTTCTATTTTGCCAATGAAATTTTATTTTGTGTTCATCTAAATTTACAGCAGATTTAAAATTGTAATTCGACTTGCGGCTCAAAAATTGAAGAAGATGTACATGATTAAACTGCAGGTGTTTTTTTTCTTTAGTATCATTAAAAATCACAACAAAATTAAATATCTTTATTTCTTTTCATAGATTGGTTGCTGAATTAGATACTTTGGGCTATCAAGTGGTTGAAACGCAGAGTTTCACTAATGAAGTCACTTCTGCACTTTCCAAACTGAAAGAGAAGGACACGAGGGTCATTTTAGGTAAATTCCATTAATTCACTGATTATTCTGCATGACATTTTTAAATAAGAAGAGAATTAACACTCATTCTATTGAGGGTATTTTCAATGTCTCTCATTCTTCGACGAAATGAAATTTTAGAAACTACTACTAACCAGATTTGAATCCGTCAGACAGATTTTTATAGAAAACTTCAAGAAGTAAAGCTTACAGAATAGTATATCTGAACTAGTTACAGTTGCCAATTTTTTATGTTACTTTATCTGTGTTCAGCATTTTTATGCGGTAGAAGATAACAAATTTTTCTCATAAAATTCGTTCAAACAAATATTTTGAAAAATAGATGTAGAGAATACTTCGACAACATCATTGTCATAGTTTCGAAACATGAATGCAATTTTGCATCAAACAGAACCTCCAGAACTAAGAAATTGAATATATTTTATACTTTTCACAATTGGTTTTGGCCATCAGGTTATTTTCAAGTGGTCAACTACAAGGAACGAACATAATTATATAGATACTAATCTGATTATAAATTAAATAGTGCAGAGGTATTAATGTTTAGCTGGCTATTAAGGCTGATTTCAATTAGGTTATTACAAATTTTATTGATTTGCAAACATTTCAACAGATCAATATTTTTGATATTATCTAATTTTCTTAAATTTTTGGGATTTTATATGTTCACATATTGGAGAATCATTGTTAGAGGATAAAAGTTCTTTGAATCTGGTTTTGAAATTCTTATCTGTCTGTCCAACATAAGCTACCGTTCACTCAATTTTGTAAACTGCTGATTTTTTGATTTTGTCAGATTTTTGTTTAGCATTGAATAACAATTTGCTCAAGTTCAAATCACTCGAGAAAGAGGTGGCTATTTTAAATTTAGAAAAATAGTTGCTCAAGTTATTGGAGAGAGGACCAGCGTAGTTAAAAATAACATATTTTTTCATGGAAGTACGTTCTATAGAATATAATTATTTCGTTATTTGATGTTTTTCTTGACGGTGGATAATTTTATTTATAAAAACCGGAGGAATTATCGGCTAAAAGGTGATTCTATGAAAAGTGTCCTGATGTTAGTTGGTAAAATTTTTATTGAAATTGAAGGTTTTTAGAAGATTACAAAACTCATCAACCACGTGTGGCATTGTCTTATTTTTGGTTAATATTTCTCTTGACTATCGGAGGACATTCATCTGTTGGATACATGTTCTTTATATCAAATGAAGCTAATTTAAGATTTTGTGTGTTTTCGAGCCTAGAAAGCTTTTGTACAAGATAAATGAAGTTAAAATGGTGTATTTGCTGAGATCAATACATTTCTGATTTTGCAACTTTGCTAATTTACCTGTCAGAAGGGTCATCTTCGAATTATCAGAAATACCTCGTTGAATGAAGCTTATAGATTTTTTTTATGGTTAAATTTAGGTACTTTTTAAAATATTGTCAACCGAAAAAATCATGGTCGTATTTCTTCAATTATGCTGAAAAATATCAGAGTTTTAACTTTTGCAATATTCTGTTTCGGGACAATTTGTGGATTTCAAAACGTCTAGATCCAAAATCAATAACAATTCGAAGATAGCTTTCCTGCCAAGTAACTGACGTTATCGAGAATAACCTATTAGAAAAGAAAAAGAACGAGAAGTCAGATTCAATCCACTTCAACAGTAATTGATTTCGGACTTTTTCTCTCAAATTTTAACCAGGACCGAAATGCATTATTTGAAAGATTTCCGGTCTATAATTATATTGCGAGGGTCCTCGCGCGGAAAATCGTAATTTTTGGGATAAAATCGCGAATAACTTGGAAACGATGCATTTTAGGTATAAGGAAACGTATAACAGATCGAAGCCTATTGATAATACGAGTTAGATGGTATGTGCAAACAGGTAGTCCAATTGGACAAAACAGACTTTTGTACCTTTGAATGTACTACCATTTGCCACATCCTTTGGAGACACCCTGTATACCGTGAAGCCTCTAAATGCATTGAATTCTGCTGAATGAGCCTCTTTTCTTACAGTGAGTTAGAAATAATCGAAATTGAATAATCTTTAATGTTTTTATGATGCCTTCTAAGAGACAACCAAAATTCCGATTGAAAAATGCATATCTTCCTTTCGTTTGATTTCAGTTGGCAATTATATGAGAAAAAATTGTTCAGAATTTAATTGTCTACAATAAAAGAAATAGAAACATACATTATGCCATCTAACCTTCACGGCGCCCATATGGGCAGCATTCAGGCCGTTAACTTAGTTCGAATAACATTGAAGACAACAACAAAAAATTCTCCGATCGGTCATTCCTTTCTCCATATACAAATCCTAAATTTTTTTTATTTCATTTATCTTATTCGTTTTTTCCTAATATAATAAATTTTCGACATGCCACCATAGAGTCAGATGTGGGGAACAGGCTGGCCATCCCACAGTTAACATAGTTTTTATCCAGTGATCAGCAGTTGGAATACGGTTTATTTCTGATGTGGTGATGCACCGTCATCAAAATATTTATCCATTATATTCTTATTTATAATACAATGGTGAATGTCGTTATAAGGGCCAAAAATAGTGTATACCAATACACGATTATCTAACAAAGCGTACCGCTCTTGGTATTGAATATTCAACTTTCGATGGGGATTGAGATCCGACCATTGCACCTATTCTGTCAATTATAATGCGAACTTTATTGGTTCATATAACGCGTCGATAAACTTCTATGTTTTCTCCTGTTTTCCTGGAACAGTGACTGAAATTAAGTCGTCGTTGGTTATCACCAGGCTGGAGGAATTGCGATTTTCTTATCCTGTAGGGTCTGAATTCTCCTTGATAATTCGGAGAGCCCTTGACTTTGAAAGGCTAGTCTCAATTTGCATTTGCCGGCTTGAAATTTCAGGCTGGACTGCAACTGCTTCCTAAAACGTCAACGGTATCATCTACTCGATCTTCAATCTCATAGTTTTTGCTCTGTTGTGCTTTGAATTGTCTTTAACTCTTTCGATAACGGACTTATGCGGCTGTCTCCTCGCAGGTAATCTATTAAAATGAGATTCTTTCGCAGCATTCGGATCATACCCTTTCTGTATATAAGTTTCCAACATCTTATACTTTTCTTTTATTCAATTTTGAAATAGATCCATAACGATTAAGCAATAAGTAGAAATGTTGGAAGCAGATAGAAAAAACGACATAAACTTATAACATAAATAATTGTTATCATATTTTCAATGAAATAAAACTATGGTATCTAGATTTTCACTATATTAACAAAACTATGAGCGGTTTCACCACACTGTGACTTCATCAGATAGATACAAACTTATGAACAGAGTTATTCCTTATATATTAGTCTTATTTCCCACTTAATATTACACATAGGTACGAGTACAAAGGGTATGTTGGAAAACCCATCGGAGTTGCTTACTTTATGAATTGAAAAGATTGAGTGAAGGAGAAGAATTTGGATCTAATTGACTATTAAGTAACCTACCTGAATTCTTTTCTTGATTAATCTCTAAAATTTCTCATAGGTTGAGTTTTTGTCTATTATTTTCATTGTGTAAAATTTTGAAATAACGGATGTTCTTGGATAGTTTTTCCAATATTATTCATGAAAATTTCAGCGAGTAGAGGGCCCAGAGGATTACCCATGATTAAACCTTTTTACTTTTATATATTACTCCATTGAAGTTGAAATAATTTTGTTCTAAACAAATTTCTGAATGGTGTAAGATTTCTGATTGAATTATAATATGACAAAAACTATCCAAGAACATCCGTTATTCAAACACTTTATTTATTGGTTTAGATATGTCGTCGATATCATTTGTTGTTTCACTGGCACAAACAGACAATTAGATCATTCAAATCATTCATTAACAAAATTCACGATAATAATAAATTCACGTTAGAGATAGAAACAGAAAACTTCATTAATTTTCTGGATTTAACAATTACTAATTATATGATTTTTTATTTTTCATAAGCCATCTCATACAGATATTACTATTCATAGATCATCTACACATCCTTATCCACATAAATTAGCTGCTTACAATAGTATGGTACATTGACTCATTAATATCCCAATGTCATTAAATAATTTTATTAAAAAGCAAAATATAAATAAACAAATAGCAGTCAATAACGGTTACAGTCCTACTATGATTGAGAACATGATTTCACGCAAAAAATTTCAAAAGGCAATCCAGGAAGTATTTCCAAGTATAAAAGTTCTAACACAAAATACAACAGCTTAACTAATATTTGTAATCCTAGTCTGAAATTAAAATCATTCCTTTCTCATTATAATATAGCATTCCGAACTGATAATTCTTTAGGCCGACATATCAAAAACTGCAAATCTAAAATTGATAAAGGTAATAAATCCGGTGTTTATGAACTGTTTTGTGGGATTGTATCAAAATTTATATTGGTAGAACTTTCAGAAATTTCAAAGTTAGATTATCCGAGCAAAAACGTAGTTTTAATTATCATAAATCAGATTCCCATTATTCTAATCACTTACTCGAAGATAACCATAACTTTAATGATAATTTTAAAATTTTACACAATGAAAATAATAGACAAAAACTCAATCTATTGGAAATTTCAGAGATCAACAAAGAAAGAATTCAGGTAGGTTACTTAATAGTCAATTTGATCTAAATCCTTCTCCTTTACTCAATCTTTTCAATTCATAAAGTAAGCAACTCCGATGGGTTTTCCAACATACCCCTTGTACTTATACCTAATGTAATATTAAGTAGGAAACAAAAATATTATATAAGGAGTAACTCTGTTCATTAGTTTGTATCTTGATGAAGTCACAGTGTGGTGAAACCGGTCATAGTTTTGTTGATATAGTGAAAATTCAAATACCATAGTTTTATTTCATTGAAAATATGTATATCGATTTTCATCAAGTAACGACCTCCTCAATCAAATAATTGTTATCAATCAATTACTGCAATTGTTTGAAAACAGCATTGAATGAATCCACATCAATAAAATTGAATAGTTGAAATAGTGTCATTCAAGAAAGAAAATCTATGTTCTGACGGGTGAACGCAGAAATTAATGGATTAGATCTTTAACGCACAGAGACAAGCTTTTTTAACCATAGAATTGAGAATATCTGTGATATTCCAAGTGGAAAGATATGTATTTGAAAAATACAAGTTTGCTTCATAATCCACACACGTTACGCAAAAAAAATGTGAAAATATTTCTTACCTACCTCAAATTTGATTCGAGATATCGTCAAATATTGAAATCTTGAAAAATTCAGAATTCCGGAATAATTCGAGAGCTAAAAGAGATAGCTTAAATCCGTTTTCATCAATAAGTTTTTCTTATAAAATTGAGCTCATAGTTCTCTATATACAAAATATCACATAGCTGTCCTACTAAAATATTGAATTTGGTCTACCCTCAATAGTATGTTAATTAATAATTATCTCGTAGGAAATTTCAATGAAAAATGGGCGAGACAGATCTTTTGTGAAGCGTACAAATTGGAAATGTTTGGAAGAAAATATCAATGGATTGTTATGGGGACCTATCGAAACGACTGGTGGAAGAAAATTGAACCTGATCTCAATTGCACTCTGGAAGAACTAGAAAAGTCCCTTCAACAAACAATTTTGACAGATCTACTTCCATTGTCTACAAGTGGAGAGATTACAATATCTGGAATAGTAAGTTGAAAATTTAATTATTGAACGTTTTAGTCGATGTACATTCTGTCAAAAAAAGACCGGGAATCGGTCAATGAAACTCAAAAGTTTCGGATGAAAGCTCCATATTTTTTCATAATTTTTGTGTTACGGCCTGAACTCATCACCCTGTATATCTGTATACGGTTTTCGTAAAATTGTGTCAAAGTTGTTGAATGCCAATGAAACGCCCTTTCAATTTATGTAACTGGCTAGTTTCCTTACATTTAATTTCCGAGATCATTTATTCCAAAGTACTGTTTGGACTTCAATATTTGCACGCTATATCATTGTTGACTATGTCGGTAGACAACCAAAGAACTAAATATCACAGCCATACTTGTATTTCAATATTTGTGCCATACCTTGAAACCATCACCCAGTAGATGATTTTTATAAATTTGGGAATAGTTAATTTGTACTCGATGGAACATAAATTCTTCGATCGATGTTACTGAAAATTTGAAATACTCTTCGTTTTTCATTTTAATTTCACTGGAATGCTTATTTCGCTTGGATTATATTTAATGAACAGTTGAAAGGCCAAATTTCGAACGAACAAATTACTAGAGAAACAACGATAACAAAAACATAAAAAAATATTAATTGAGTCATATATATCTATGCTTGCGAAAGCACCAACTGTACTTACTGCATAACTTCAAATGTCACAGAAATGTTTTATTGAATCTACTCTATGCTCCTGACTCAATAAAATATTGTTTGACATAATACAGATATCAACGTTATGAACCACAAAAGCTAAGAAAATTAACAACAATTATATTTCTTGCAAGGTACTTTCTTTTTGAAGATTGTCGCAAAGTGAAAACAATCAAGAAAATGGCTCCGTTTTTCTCAAATGAAGAATATGCTGACATGATTTTTGTTTATGATTTCTGTAATGGCAGGATTCGGTTCGCGAGTATACCAGGCGTTTCCCAAACAGAAGGCATCCAGAGTACAAAACATTTGCCTCTGTGTTTACTTATTCAAGACATGGAAAAATTTCCTTCATATCTTAAACCTGAAAGACTTCGTCAGCAGGGTGTGAATCAGATTCAGAATATTCTAGAAATTGTGAATGAAAATCCTGGAACTAGTACTAGGACTCGAAGTTCCTCACACACGAGTGTGAAAATTCTGAAAAACGAAAATCATCACCCATTTCACGTTCAGAGTGTACAGCGTCAGGAACCTGCGGACGACATACGGAGAGTTGCATTCAGTAGATGGATTCTGAGAAATCGGCCAATTTGCTATAGAACAATTTTTACCGACGAATCGCAATTCACAAGGGATGGTGTATTCAATTTGAAGAATACCCTTGAATGGGCTGAAGTGAATCAGCATTCTACACGTCAAAGGAATTCGCAGCATAAGTTTTCAGTGAACGTCTGGATAGTTTTGTACAATTACCATTGAATAAGACAAAATTTTTTTGAGAGACGTCTTGATGGACCTTTATATCTCAATTTTCTGCAATAAGTGTTACCGGAACTCTTGAGAAATGAAAATATACACTAGCATGAAATGTGGTTCCAATACGATGGAGCACCCCCGCACATTGCCTTGAAGTGCGAACATATTTGAATGCCTCATATAATAATCCTCCTCGATAGGTCGAGGAGGACCCAATGATTGGCCTTCCAGGTGTCCAGATTTTAATCCAGTGGATTATTTTCTGTGGGGTGATTCAAAAAGCAGAGTAAATTCGGGCAAATAATTAAAAGAGATCAATCACTTAATGGAGAGAAAGGTACATTTCTGTCAGGAAATGCGACATAACGCAGTGATGATACGTCAGATAAATCCTGTTTTCTCTTTTGAAATTTCATGATAAATTGTAAAACCTTACATGATTATATTTTCAAGCAGTAGGAAAAAAATTTGAAGAGGATAATATCGTAAATCTCTGGGGTGATATTCTGCCACTCTTAAGTGGCGGCTTGGATGGGCTGCTGTGAGGTTTTTGGATTATCCCGGCGCGATCTAATTTTCCTTCTGAGATTATCCCATGAATGTTCAATAGGTATTAGGTCTGGAGAGCAAGCAGGCCAGTCCAAAATAGCGATTCCCTCTGTTTCAAGATAATGTCGCGCGAGGTTGTTAGTATGCGGAAGAGCATTATCTTGCATAATAGTGGAATTCTCACCGTGGGCACCTCGCCAAAGTCTCACTATGGGCTCCAGCACTAGGTCCGCGTAATTTCTAGCCGTTACACTCGCAGAAACGATATTAAATTTGTTTTGCCTCCCAGCATAATGCCACCTCAAAACATCACACTGCCCCCTTGGTATTTCGGAATTTGTCTTCCTGCTCGGTGTCTAGCTTGTCTTCCACGACCCCTTAAAATCTGAATCCGGTAGTCATCTGATCGAACACCAATTCTGGTCTCATCTGAAAAAAGAACATTTTGCCAAATCTCAATATTCCAATTTATGTGCTCGATACACCAATTAAGTCTATTAATTTTTTGTTGTCTGGCCAGCTCTGGAACTCTCAAGGGCCTTTTGGAGTATGGGGTGCAACGCACTAGGGTCTCCTTTTGAATTTGGCAAAAAACCGGTATTCTTCTTCAGAAGTTATCTTCCTACAACTTCTTTTAGGCGTATTCTGCAGAGATTGTAGTTCCACGTATCGGGCGAAGGTTTTGAAATCATCCCCTGTGATACCCTCATTGTGGTCAAGTAGTAGTCAAAGATCCATGGTTAAAGACAATCAATAATGTGAAATACCGAGTGATTCCATATAAATTTGGTTTTGTGTACTTTTGTATAGACCCTTAGCAACACTATGTGTGGTACGAAATTTTACCTTTTGGCTTTTTATATAAAGTTATCGAAGCGAAAGAAGCATTCCAGTGACATTCAGATGAAAAACGTAGGGTATTTCAAATTTTCAGAAATATCAATCGGACAAGTCATGTTTCATCGAGAACTAATTAACGATTCCAAAATATTTAAAAATCATATACTCGGTGATGATTTCAAGGTGTGGCACAAACATTGAAATACAAGTATGGTCGTAATATTTCCCACAAAAAAGTATTTTGGGTTTTTGGTTGTCTATTGGTATCGTAAACCATGACACAGCGTTCAAATATTGAACTCCAAATACGTCTTTGGAATAAATTATCGCGAAAATTGAATGTAAAGGAACTTTAAAGAACGTTTGTGTTCAACTGAAAAGTGCGACAAACTAGCCAGTTACATAAATTGAACAGGCGTTTTATTACGATTCAATAACTATGACCTAATTCCACGAAAATCGTATACAGGGTGATGAGTTCAGGCTGTCACACAAAATTATGACAAAGAATACGGAGCTGGATTATTCGAAAATTTTCGTCAGTTTTTCAGTGAACATCAATGACAAAGATATTGTGTGAAAATTCCAACGCCCTAGTTCCCTTTCAACAGAAATTATTGAAGGCCTCGACAAGAGAATGAGGTGCAGTTCCAAAAAGCCCTTGGTCTGTTCAACTTATAGTTACAGTATGACCGTTTTATCCGGGAACACTCTGTATATATTTTCACGTTAGTTTTGTCCTAAAAGTAATCTAACCTTCACCGAGTTTAGTACTCATCAACAATGTTATTTTTCATACAGAAAAATTCAAATCCATTTTCGAATATAGCCATCATCCAAGCAGTTGAGGCTATCATTCGAAGTGTGTACAGTGCTTTTTCAACAATAAAATCTGTACTGGTCTTTCGAGCTTTCTGCATTTTCAACCATTAACTTCTTGTTGAGAAATGCAGTCGGAGAGTTTTACCCGATTCAAATTTTAAAACAACCTTCAAGTATTTTGGAACTATTCGAGCGGTAACGCGTTTCATGCCCAAAAATCGTTCAAAACGTTACAGATTGATTCGTGAGACAAAGAAAGTTTATTGCCTATCTCTCTCAAACTCAAATGATGATTTTCAATTACCATTTCCTTCATTTTATCGATGTCAACTGCAGTTGAAGATGTTGAAGACCAACCAGAGCGAGGCAAATCTTCCACCACATCTCGGTCGCTGTTGAATGCACTGTACCATTCATATGCACGTGTTTTCGATAAAGTCGATTCACCATAAGCCTTTTGTAACATTTTAATCGATTCGGCACACAAAATTCCATTTACACAAATTCTGTTTTCGATTTTTCTCATATTTTTATCCATTGTAAAAAACGCAAAACCCACTTGTGAGAACTGATAGAGTCGGGCAGTGTAAACAAACTAAATGACAAATAGTGTGCCAACTTTACAACAAAAAATATAACAATCGTTTTGAGCAGATTTTTGAATAATAAATTCCCGAGCCCAAAGTTAGTGTTTAGATGTAGATTCTCTAAACTCCAGTGTATTTCAATTATTATAATACTGATTCAAAAAATATTTGTTTTTAGACTGCCGATGAGTATCAATCAGAATACGATTCTAGAAGAGGAAGAGAATATTCGAGATTTCATGGATACACTTACGATGGTATATGGGCAGTTGCTTTGGCAATTCAAAATGTTGCCCATAAGGTGAAATACTTCAGGAGAAACACAACAGTTATAGATTTTCGATATAGGGATCCTTTGTGGGAAAAATTATTTCTTGAAGCTTTGAGGAATACAAGCTTCGAAGGTATGTGTTCAGCAGTTTTTGAAAATTAATTAAAACTAGAAAAACGGTATGACTATTCTGGAACAATGTAGATTTATATCAATGTCGTTTACCAGCAGCTGCGCCCGCGTGAATATGGAACGATAACCATATTACATTCGTTTTGAAACAATTAAGAATTGAATACGATTACAGATCAATTATACGAGGTTATTCCTCAAGTTATATTATAATGAAAATTCCCTGAACATATGTCCCCAAACGCTTCTTTTTCGAAATACAAGCTGATGAAATTTTCAGATTTTTTCAATTTTTTCTTATGATTATTACAGTTTTTCAGATACTCAGTTCAAATTCGACACATACGAGGTATTTCAATTAAATTGGTGGAAGTTGGCAATGCTGCGGCGGTTGGTATTTCTGCAGCGTTCGCATTTGTTTTTTTCGAAACATAATTCATTTCTGCGTCAGCCTGTGCAAGTTTCTTGTTGATCTATTGTATACTTCGTGTTTTATAGTCTTTTGAACATCGACCTGTCGTGAAGGTGAGTGATAAAATAACTGAGCAAAGAATATATGTGCGTCCTATTTTGGAGTATGCAGGCTCGGTTTGGTGCCCGGTTCTCGCTCGGGATAAAAGCATGCTTAAGGGTGTCCAGCGCCATGCTACACGTATGACTTTTGGGGTCGTTCGTCCTTCATATAATGAAAGATTGGCTAGAGCTGGTCTCATAACCTTCGAGCAGCGAAGACATCGCGGAGATCTAATCTTGTGCTATCGTATAATTAAACACAATTACGCCAACCTGAGATGTTTGTTTAGTTTGAGTGCTGATACTCGTTTGCGTGGTCATCATCTGAAGCTGAAAAAAAAAATTTTCGTCGAGACTAAGACAGTATTTTCTTATGAATAGGGTGTTCGATGATTGGAACAGGTTTTCTAGTGATGTGGTGGACTCAAATTCGGTTAATGAATTCAAAAATAAATTGGACTTACTTTTGTTTAATTAGATTTCGTATTTGACATAAGTGGATTTAGGTATTATATATGTGTGCATATTTAATTATGGTTAAGCTGTGCTTGCAATACTATAGAAATTATTTTTTGTTATAAGGATTTTATAAGACTTGTCGTCAGCCTTAAATTACTTCAATAATAATAATAATAGTGATTAAATTTTTGGTGAAACGCGGCGAAACTTCCATGGACTTAGGGATTCATAAGCTATGTGCGAAAATGGTTCCCAAAGTGCTCGATGATTGGAACAGGTTGAGCAGAATGAGATTCGATTAGTCCACCTGTCATTAGACATGATAAATTACTTCGAATTGACGAATGGACTTAGGGATTATCTACTTCACAACGATCAGTCCATTCAAGACCCGAAATCACTTACAACGATCAGATTCCCACAAGTACAAGACACAATTTCTATAAATTCGCCTTTCACAATGCCAGAACTAATATTTGCACTGAACACATCTAAGAACTTAGCAGCAGGACCAGATAACATCGCATTTTATTTTTTGAAAAACCTCCTACCAGACTCTCAAAACTTCTTGAATTGTACAATAATATATGGAACACTAACAAATTACCAGCCATTTGGCGATAATCGATCATCATTCCAATAAAAAACCTGACAAACCTTCAGCTGATCCAAAGTCATACCGACCGATCTCTCTCACATGCACGATGTGCAAACTAATGGAGAAACCGATAAACAGAAGGCTTCTATGGTTTCTTGAAAAACACAAAATCATTCATGCAGCTCAGTCAGGATTTAGGAAACACAGAAGTACTTGGGATAATTTAGTTATCCTCCAAACCTCTATATCCAACGCTTTCCAAAACAAACAGGATGTAATCGTAGCTCTGTTCGACATTGAAAGTGCTTTCGAAGCTATACCCAAAGCTATCATCCTTAGTAAACTCAAAAAACTAAACATGACTGGTTGCATTGTCAGTTTTATAGAACAACTACTGACAAAGCGAACTTTCGAGGTGACTGCTAACGGAAAAACCTCTAAGTCTTTTAGACAAAAAAACGGAGTCCCCCAAGGATCCGTTCTCAGCACCACACTCTTCATACTAGTTATTGACGATCTTACCAAAAATATAACTACACCAGTATAATTCTGTTTCTTTGCTGACGATCTAGTCCTCCGCCGAGTTAAAAATACCAAAGAAACTACCAGCATTATCCAAAATGCTGTGACAAAACTTACTGAATGGACTACAAGAACAGGATTCACCTTTCCCACCGAAAAATCCAAAATAATGAAATTTACCAGAAGGACAGGCAGCACTATACAACCAAGAATAACTTTTTTTTTGGTCTTCGGAGTTCATGAGATGGTGTACAGGATTATCAAGAGAGATTTTGGCGAAATAGGAAAGGAAAAGGAACTGACGTTTGAGCTTCAAGCTTCAAAAGAAGATCATTGGCTTCTCAGCACAGACTTTCTGTTGGGCTAGATCTGAAGGCTCCGAGACAAATACCCTGTGAGGTGCTTTGGATTGAATTGAGAGTGTTTAAGTCACTATTAGTGGCTGACATTTAGATGAAGTTTCCATAATCCAGTCTTGAACGTATAAGGGATCGATAGATCATGAGCAAGGATTTTTCGTGTGCTCCTCACTACTGGTGTGAAAGTGCTTTCAGAATAATGAGTCTGGATAGACAGTCTGCTTTGAGGTTCGTTATGTGGCGTCTCCAATTCAATTTGAAATCGAATGTGTGGCCTAAGATCTTATGATAATTAACTATAGAGCAACAAAGTTAACTCCTCCTCAAGAAATTGCCGATAAGCGGGACCGTTTAGTCTGTTAGGCAAAAAAAATGTCCCAATCAAATAATTTCCAATTATTCCGACCCAGATATTTAGTGAGAATTGTTCTTAATGATGAGATTGTTCAATCAAATGGGGGGTTTTCTCGGCCGAATAATGATTATTGTGAAAATTTGTGATAGCAGTTCTTGACAAGTAAGCTTTGTCTGTGAATATTATTTCACTATTAAAATGAGCATTTTCTCTGATTTTATCTAAGAACCATCGAACCAGAAATTCAGTCTTGAAGGAAAATCTCGACGAAGTTGAGTTTGGACGCGTTGAATATGAAACGGGTACAATAAAAAGTCCTCCAAACTAGAACATGTAAAATATTCAACTGATTTCCAATTTTTCTTGTACTCGCATGATGATTCAAATTAATATTATTCAAAAGTGCTTCCTCAATATCTGGAGTTCTCATAGTTTGAGTTGCAGCTTTCAAATGATGATTTGCAGTAAAAGTAAAAGTTTCCTTCAACCTTCTGTGGATATTTGAAAATGTTCTGTCTGGTGTTACTCGATTTGGAAAGCGCACCTGATATAATCTCAAACGAATCGTTAATTTAATAAACAATTCGAGCAGACACTGGTTTAACTTTAACAACTGTCAAAATAAATAAATAAATGAAAAAACCAAAGCCTACTAGTCATTTTTACAATTAGTGCTTTCAATTCAGCGAATGCATACAATCCTTTAATAATTTTTTGATCGAGAACGGGAAAAAATTACAAGTGTCAAAAAAGTTTCTGAATTGAACGAAGATGATGAAAATTGATTGTTCGCTGATCAGTGGCGTACTGTAGAAAAGTTTGAGAGGGCAAAAGAAGACATGGATCAGGAAAAGAAAACACCTTGTAGATTCTAGTTAAAATTAAGGACGTGTAATGATGAAAGCTGTAAAAAATAGCTTGTATTTCAAATTTGGGCTGAATATCTCAAAAACTACAGGAGTTCTGAAGAAAAAAACAATTTTTCCGGAAATTTCAACACCCTGTAGCTCCGTAACAAAGCTTTTGCGGACCTATGTTTATATGAACTTTTTTTCTTAAATTTGCACGTAGATTTACCCCCTCAAGTTGTGACATACTATTATGTAAGACCCTGTATAAAAGACTTAAGAAACCGCATTATCATTTCTTGCAGTCATTCAATATACTCCCGGAATCTTCAATCGGATAAGAAGATCTATGTATTGATGTTTAGACTCCTGAGTAACATTATGTTTTCATCAATGACATATATATATATATATATATATATATATATATATATATATATATATATATATATATATATATATATATATATATATATATATATATATATATATATATATATATATATATATATATATATTGCAGATACCGAAAAATTCAGGATATTAAAAATTTAAAAGTAATTGAAAATTTATGAAAAAATGTTTAAATTGCCTGGGGCACTATGAAAAAGTGCTACCCTGTAAGTCTATATAGTTGTTTTTATGATTTCATCATGCAGATTTCGAAAAGGCACTCATGTGCCGAAATTGAACTGAGTATCTGAAAAACTGATAATCATAAGAATAAAATTGAAAAAATCCGACGATTTTAACACACTGTCTGCGTTTGTGGACATACCATATGTTCATGAAAACTTTTTGTTATAAAATAGCTTGAGAAATCATCGTGGTAAATCTTTCCCACTTTTTCATTCACACCCTGTATAAAAGTGTATTACGTTACTGAATCGTTATACAGGTGTTTGGGGTTTGGGGTCATTAATTTTTGCAGGAAGTTCTTCATCAAAAAACATGAAAATACCCAAACTATTGTCCAAAACTCCTAGTTCTCGAGATACAAATTGTTGAAAATAGATTTTTTTTCACGTGTCTATTGATAAATCTTGTACTTTTCATGGGGATCTACTTCCAATGCATAGAAAAGGAATCCTTCCACTCGTCTATTTATTAGATGTGTCCAGTAGTTGTGAAAATATGCAGGGTGAGTTTTTGTTTAAGCTTAGTTTACCTTTAACCCCATCAAAATCATAGTATAGTGCGCCACTGCTCTTACCAATTTTTTTTTCACTTTCGAATAAATCAGTAGCGTCCTAGTTTCTTCTTTTAGAATAACCTGCATTGTTTCCATATTCGGGCCACTGGTGAGTCTAAAATATTGTTTTGTATTGAAAATTATGCGTCACAGAGAGTTGTCGACACCCCAGAATTAAACCTCAATATCTCAAGCGGCTTACGAAAATATTTAACCGCATCTTTCGATTGAACTTCAATACTCAGTAAATCGGTTACGAAGTAGTAGCGGACCTATGTTTATATGAATTTTTTTATGAAATGACTTGAGCAATCTTCTCCATAAATAGTGTCGCGTCTTTTTCAAACACCCTGTGAGATGAAAATTAGTTCGAAACGCTATTTTTCCAGTTTTTATAAAAAATTATAAAGACAGTTTCGACCCTCACTTATGTTGATTCAAAAAACCGTGCCTTCTTGAAACAAAAAAAGTTCGAAATTGGGAAATCTTTCCAATCAAGATTTTTGAAGAGACCAGTGACGCATTTCACCATGATGTCGATGGGGTCAAAGTTAGCATGACCCTGATAAAATATTCTGTATATTTTCGCAACTACTGGCCGAATCTGATGAATTTATGAGTTAAAATTCATTTTCTGCAAATTAGAGCTAGTTAGCTTAAAAATTACAAGAGTTACCAGCAGAAAAGTAAAAAAAATCTGAACTCCAACACCCTGTATCTCGATAACGTAGGATTGTTGGATATACGCTTATGGATATTTTTTTCATGTTTTTTTATCAGTAGTTCCTGTAGAAATTAATAACTGCATACCTGAAAACACCCTGTATTTATAAACCATTAGTTTGGGTTCCATAAAGAGCGTTGATACTGAGCAAAAGGTTAAAAAGTGGCACTGCTATTCAGGTGAACGATGATTTATTTTGGTCAACAGTGAGCAGTTTTGTTAAGTTGTTTTCGTCATAGTTCTGTTTCAGTTATCAAAATTTCGAAAATGTAGTTAATATAGTTAAAAAATTAAGAACTTGAGTAATTTAAAGTGGGAGATTGTTCAAAACATGAAATCAAGGTGATCATTATTAAGGAACAGTTGCATATGGAAGTAATGTAATTGCAGGGGTAACAGGACCTGTAAGATTTTATGATAACGAACGAAAAGCGAGTATCCTGCTGAAACAATTTCAAGATGGACAAGAAATCAAAGTTGGCGAATATAGTGCAGCTACTCAACATTTAGATCTTACTCTCGGAGCACCTCTAAAATGGATTGGAAAGTGAGTAAAACACTCATTTTTTCTTTTCACAAATGTATTCAACTTGAGATTGTTTGCTATATCAAAAACTACAGTGTTAATTCATTTTTTGTGTCAATGGTTTTTCTCGTGATTCCTTTAGAGCAACCCTAAATGGATTTTCCAGGCACCCACCAAAAGATCGCACTCTGTTAATCATAGAACATACCAGGGTGAACAAGACAGTCTACGCCATTTTGGCGTCGCTTGCAGTCTGTGGAATCATTATGGCTTCGATATTTCTAGCCTTCAACATCAAATACCGAAACCAGAGATACATTAAAATGTCTAGTCCTCAGTTGAACAATCTTATAATTATTGGTTGTATGTTGACTTACACAAGTATCGTGTTTCTGGGTTTGGATTCTGGACTATCGAGTATAGGTGAGTTATTCTTGTTTTTTCTTAATCTTCAAGAAACAATAATATAATATTGGACCAAATGTCCATGGTTGTGCATTACTGCTTAGAAAACGTGAAAACTACATAAACACCCCAAAAAAGTCTAGGGAACTGAATATCGATATATCGTATCCTGAACGATCAATATGGATGATTTTTTCAAGAAATGAATACCTGCATCAATTTCTCACCGCCGCAACAGATTTCATTTTTTTATAAAAAACTAAAAATGCAGCAGATGCGACGCTGCTTTATAATCATTTCATGTATTCAGTGTTTGAAATCAGTTAGTTGGCACTTTGTTTCTGTTGTAAGCACAAATAAAAGATTCAAGTTTTGTGATTCGACCATGGAAAGACGACATTTGACTAGAGAAGAGATGTTACGAGCCGTTGGCATGCTCCAAGCTGGGAGCTCACAATGGGAAGTATCCAGGGTTCTGGGAAGTAGCCCAAGTGTCATAAACCGTTTATGGTCGCGTTTCAATGAAACAGGTAGAAGAACGCCATACAGGTCGTTCAGGATTACTACAGTCGCCCAAGATCGATTTTTGGTTTTACAAGCCAGAAGAGATCGTACTACCACAGCATCTCAATTAGCTCAAGAGCTATCACGAGTTCATAATGTACAAATTTCCAACCAAACTGTGAGACATCGACTGCACGAAGGTCAACTCCACTCCAGACGTCCTTTAAGAGTTCCACAACTGACCCTTGGAAATCGCGCTGCTCGTTTAGCTTGGTGCCGAGAACACGTAAACTGGGATCAAGAGAGGTGGGCCACAGTTCTCTTCAGTGATGAATCTAGATTTAGTTATTATCCCGATTCGGGAAGAATTCGAATATGGAGGGAACCTGGAAAGCAAAACCGTCTCCAGCATGCTCCAGAATTTGTTAGACAGGGAGGCGGATCAATGATGTTTTGGGGAGGTTTACGCCTTGGTGGAAGAACTGACCTCGTTTTCATACAGAACAACCTCACAATTCTTACGCAAATGAGATAATTTTACCTGTAATGGTACAGTATTTCCAAACAATGGGTCAAAATCCAGTCTTCCAACAAGATAATGCCCCTCCTCATCGTGCAAGAGTTGTCTTGAACGTTCTTGAAGAGAATGATATCAATCTTTTACCGTGGCCATCCTGCTCCCCAGATCTGAATCCCATCGAGCATGCGTGGGACACCCTAAAAAGAAATCTCCTGCGTCAAAACGTCTTCCATCATGAACAGGAGCTTCGATTAGCAGTTCAGGGGGCTTGGAATGAGTTAGGCCAAAATGTAATAGACAATTTAATATTGAGCATGCCGCGACGATGCCAAAGTGTCATTAATAACAGAGGTGGACCTTCTGGGCACTGAAAAATATAAGTGCTTCCATATCTTTTCGAAAATATTAGTTCAGGATTTTTTTTTGTGTTTTAGCAAATTTCGTCATTTTCAAATTTCAAATTTTTTTATAATAGGTGCTTTGGAGAAGTATATTACCATCATTCAATCATACATTCTATCAAAAAGTACCTGTAATTGTTCAATGAATTGACTTCAGTTCTTGCTGTGAATTTTCTTTTGTGTATTCTATCGATTCAAAACGGATATCTCGAAGTGGTAATTTGAGTTTTGGAAAAAGAAAAATTTGGCCCAAGCCATATCAGGTGAATTCGGTGGTTGTTCGATGGTATTTGTTAGATTTTAGTCAGAAATTCATTCCGAATGAGAGCTTTGTGAAATGGTGCATTACCGTGGTGCAAAATCCATGGGTTTTTTTCCACAAATCTGGCCTTTTTCAAAGAATTTGCTCTTTTAAACGTCGCCTACGTTCAGGAAATATTCTTTATTCGCCGTCTGACCTTCTGGCAAGATTTCCGAGTGCACAACACCGCGATAATAAAAGAAAACAGTCAACTTTGCCTTGACTTTTGATCGACTTTGACGTAGTGTTTTCGGTTTCGGTTCAGTCGAAAGGCGCCATTCCGAAGTTTGTTGACTAGTTTGCATGTCAAACTGATAAATCCATGTCTCATCACCAGTTACAATGCGTTTCATGAATGTGGGGTCGGAATTGACTCGTTCTAATATCTCCTCAGCGACCTTTACGCGATTCAATTTTTTAAAGAAATTCAGGTCTTTTGCAACTAGTCGAGCGGCAATGCGTTTCGTGCCGAAAAAAGCATTTGAAATGGTACGAATTGAATCGTAAGACACAAAAACATCATTCCCTATCTTTCCCAAACTGAAATAACGATTTTTAATCACCATTTCCTTCATCTCGTGGATGCTAACTTCAGTTGAAGATGGTAATGGTCAACCAAAGTGAGACAAATCTTCCACCACATCTACGCCGCTGTTAAATGCACTGTACCACTCATATGCACGTGTTTTTGATAAGTTCCATTCACCGTAAGCCTTTCATAACATTTTTAGCGATTCGGCACACTAAATTCGATTTGCAATACAAAATTTTAGACAAATTCTTTGTTCGATATATTTATCCATTGTAAAAATCGCAGAACACACTTGTGAAAACTAATAAAATCGAGCACTGTAAACAAACCAAATGACAGATCGCATTCAAACTCCGCGTCAGTATAGAAAACAGTTGTGCCAACTTAACAAAAACAAAAACTTTGACAATTGTTTTAAGCATATATCTGAAATAATCAATTTCCGGTACTTTTCTGACAGAATGTATACCTGGTTTTTGAAGAATTTGTTCTTCCATATGTAGCTTCAGTAAGACAAAATTCAATTTTTCTTCGCCCTCATACCGCTGCAATACTCAGAAAATGTTTAGAAGAGAATACTATGAATGTTTGAAACTCGTCTGCTTAATCATCTGACCTAAATGCTATCGAACACACATGCTAGATAGAAATTTAATATTTGATCATTTTTCGAATTTTTTAGCTGTTAACTTTATCGAATTCATGAACGGCAAAAATGGATCTCTCTGTACAACCAAATACATAAACCTTAGGGCAGGGGTTCCCAAACTTTTTTGTACCACGCCCCCCTCTGGTTATTTGGAGATCCCCCACGCCCCCCTTTGTACGTATGCCTACTTACTTACAAAAACAAAACATAAAATGTAATTTAGTGAGATGGGTGCGCTTGCATGTTCTGGATAAGTTGACAGATCCTGGGTTGAGTTTCAGACAAAGCACAGCGTAGGTCACTTTCGACATCAAGTTTGTTGCGGTACTTGGTTTTGATGGTCACAAAAGTTGAAAACGCTTTTTCGCACATGTATGTTGTTGAAAGAGGCAAGTACATCCGAACAGCTTTCTCTGAAACTCTGGGGTAAACTTTTGAGTACACTAACCAAAATGAGGGCTTACCCATTTTTTCAAAATCATATCTTGCAGCAGAGTCATTCTTTATTTCTATTCCCTCCTCTTGCAACTCTTCTTGCAGCAACTGTATGTCCATGTTGAAGGGGTTGGTTGATAGTTTGTAAAACTCCTCTGACAAATTATGAAAGTACCTGCTGAACTCCTCCTTGAGGTTCATCAAATAGTCAATTATCAAGTTATTCAAAAGCGGTACTTCAAAAACGTCCTCAAAACATGCTTCTTCTGAGACTGACACTGCTTTGTTGAAACTTGAACAGTTGCTGGGGTTCATTGATACTTTACGTATCCAAAGTTGTAGTTTCTCAAAGTTCATCTTGATGGCATCCCGATGCGTTACTATATTGGAGTCTGCAGTCTCAAGTTTAGGTTGTTTAACGTGTCAAAAAAGTCAGATAAATAGCCCAAAATCACTTGGTTACTGGGTTTTTTGAACTCTGCACTAGCTCGTTTTGTTTCTGCAGTGCCAAAAAGATAATCACTTCATCACGGAGCTCAAATAGTCTTCCCAACATATTGCCTTTCGATAGCCATCGTACTTCTGTATGAAATAGCAGCGTTTTGTGGTCACTTCCTATATCTTCACAAAAACAGTCGAGTATTAAATGCGCTATTCTTTACGTAGTTGACTACTGTAATACATAGCTTTAATACAGCATTGAGTTCGTTTGGAAGCGTTTTTGTTACCAAGGCTTGGCGGTGAATGAAACAATGAATCCCAACCACGTCAGCATTCTTCTGGTTGACCAACTGCACAAAGCCTAAGCGAAAACCGAGCACTGAAGGAGCACCATCTGTGCATACACCAATAAATTTTTGCCAAGAAAGTTCGTGTTTCTCAAAAAAGTCTGATACTGCTTTCATCACATCAACAGCTTTGGTAGTGGTCACCAACTCAGTAGAAAACATCAGCTCATCCTTCATTGTTTCATTTTCAATGTAACGAACATATACAATCAAATGAGAACATTGTGCCACGTCTGTACTCTCGTCAAGCTAGATATCAAAAAACGGGGTTTATTTTATTGCATCAACCACCTGGTCATATCATCAATTCGGCGTTTTACGGTGTTGTCTGAAAGTGGCATTTGTTTTAGCCTACTATCAGTTCCAAGGACAACATCGGCTGCTTTTAAAAGGCACGGTTTAACAAGCGTTTCACCAATAGTGTGACTTTTCTTTTCCTTAGCAATAAGGAGAGATAATTCATAGGAAGCTTCAAGCACTTTTAGAGATGACTAAGCAGCAGATCCAGTACTATCTAACTTCATGCGCTTCAAATTCTATGATTTTGCAGAAAAAAACTCTTTAGGTTTGACCTTTAAAAAGGCATGTTTGGTTGACAAATGCTTAATACTTCATAGCAAATAACGGACTGAGGGTGATCAATATTATCTTTAAGCAAAGAAACAAACCCATATTGAATATAATCGGCAATATACTTACGTTTCTTCGACGTGTTCATCTTCTCTGATTCAGCTTCACACAGAAT
Organism: Cryptolaemus montrouzieri; assembly: GCA_013387265.2. Taxonomy (NCBI): domain Eukaryota; kingdom Metazoa; phylum Arthropoda; class Insecta; order Coleoptera; family Coccinellidae; genus Cryptolaemus; species Cryptolaemus montrouzieri. Next base: position 47,777,004 of record JABFTP020000042.1, read on the forward strand.
TCATACAATACAAAGACAATCATTCCAATTCAAACGTCGCAACAATTATAGAACACCCACAATACAGCAAACACGCTGACTGATATTTCACGAAAAGCACTATGCCAGAACGGACTAGTTACAACTCAAGCACTGAACAAGCTGCAAGGTTATTGACATTGGACTGAAGATGCGGTGCGAGTGGTGGTGGAAGGGGGCGGGGATACTCGCACTCACACCAAGGCCAAACGGAGTTTCGGTACATATGGCCGTTGCCGTCGAGAGGGACGGTTTTGAGAACCTTGAACTCTTGTGTGCTTTGTAGTTTCAAAAACTGTAGCCTTCTTTGATAAAATTCAAAACTTTACAAAAACAATCATAAAGACTTATAAAGACTTTATTTCAAAGATTTAAGGAAACTATTTTTGTAATTTTTTTATTTATTTCATTTGGGTGTCACGCCCCTCTGGACTTTCTGCACGCCCCCAGCTTAGAACCCCTGCCTTAGGGTATAAAAATTTTCCATTAATGTTACTCTTCCTCTTCTTAAACTATTGAACCACATAACTAAATCCATAACAATGTTAGGGTAACACATTTGAATCCACGAATTTTTTTATTGGATCATGATTTTTTCACATTCTTAATATCATAGATGTGAAATTAAAACATAAAACATGAAAAAAATTGTTTCAAGCCATTTTAACAAAAATTGGTGGACTCATTTGGGTCCACTGGGATATTTAGGGTCTAGCGAAAAATTCTTTCAAAAAAATTTCAAAAGATTTTCATTCTAAGCATAAAGTGACATGACATTTGACACATCTCTAATGTGGTTTGAAATCACAAACCGTAATTGTTATTCTATTATTACTTCTTATTATATAAAACTTTTGGATGTAGAACCAGAATGTCTGCTTCTGGAGTATGATGATTTAGGAAAGCCCCGAACAAAAGTTATAAAATCAACTTTATCTTCACAAACTACTATATGAATTTTTAAAGCATTGACGGCAGCTACGTTGACCATATGTGTGAAAAGAGACCACCACCATTTTTTCCCCGAAAAGGCATTGTGTAGTTGTTAACACTTTAATTCAAGGGATCAACACCCTCTATGAAAGTATTATATTTAGAGAAGAGAAGATGCTGTAGAACATCAATGTTTTGCTTTCTAATTGAAGACCATCTTTTTACTTTTGCCAATGGTTCAACCGAATCGTAATTTGTTCCCATTGTCACAATATTGTTGCATTTTTATTTAACAAGCAATTTATTTGTTGACTCGTAAATGTATTGAAAATAACCACGTTCTTCTTTTTTCATTTGGGAACTGATGATAAAGGACACTCGATGCGATTGTCTCTATTGCTCTGAAACCTATGTCTCTCCATGTTTTAAAAGAGCTGATAAAATAATTATCAAAAAATGTAATGTTTCAAAACTACTCTAGAGCCAAGAGGTATTGAACATTTTACTACATTTTCTCGCTAACAACATGTGGTTTTGCTCCACAGTAGGTTTCAAATTTGTAACAATATCTAGTGGATCTGCAGATAACCCAGTCGTTAAAGCCAAATACCATATGTTTTCCGCTAATAAACTGTTTTGTAGACTAATGAAAAAAATTTGGTCATAGCTTCATCTATAGGCAATTGAGAATGAAAAATTACCCACTGTTGAAAGTTTCTATTCAGAATTTTCATAAGAGGTTTAACTTTGTACATTTTGTTATTTCTATCAAGTTTTTGAATCATCAGCAAAATGCAACAATTTTTTTTTCATTTCCTGAAAGCGATTTCTCGACAAAGCTTTGGACACTAACTCTGAGTAGCCTGTAGTGTCTACTAAGGAGAAATATTCGGACAAAAATCTTGATGTCTTGTGCAGTAACACATAATGACGATTATTTTTCTGAGTTGCATATAACTGTGATTGTTCTGCTATAAGTTTTAAAATATCTGCATCAATCGCTTTTCAAAGATTTTTACCGGAGTTTTGTTTTTCAATTGTGTTTTCAGAATAACTAAACGGTTGATGTAACCATGCGTTTCCTTCACATTGAAGTCAATTGTATCCTCAGTCCAGATTGGACAGGTTTTGGAGTTATTTTTTATTTTAGATGGATATATTCGAAGTTTATATTTTGTTTAATCAGCTCTGAAAGGGACATATTGTCTTTATTGTCGCTGTCTTGAAATTTGTCATGATGCAACTCAATTTCCCTTGTAACTTCTTCGTGCAGGTCGGAAGAATCGCATCTATTTTCATCTATATCTTCGTCCGTTAGTTCATTTAATCTAGAGGGTATTCAAACAATATCTGTTATTATAATCATTATCATTACTAATACCTTCCAGTGCTGTGTCAAGACTTTTGAAGCGCCTTCCATAAAATGATGAAGTACTAAGCGCACCAAATTTATCAGGATCCATTATAGACTGAGTCTACAATGAATTGAATTCGGATAACAGTTCGACCTCACAAAAAGCCATTGTCCTCAAACGAGGACAGCAGCAAAATACTAGCAAAAACATTATGATAAATAAAAGTAATTTTCACAGCCTCAGAACTAAAAAATATGAATATTAAATAAGTACAGTCAACACCAACTTACACAATAGAATCTAAAAATTGGGAATTCCAGATTTCCCTGTTTTTTGAAAAATTAAATGAAGCCATCAATTGTATAAACGCACTAGTTATCTTTGTATGTATCTTAAAAGTCATTGGTATCAAATTTCACAACTAGATGTCTCTAGTAATATTGTTTACAAAGTGTCCTCGTTCGAGTACAGTGGGGCCGAATGGGTTAAGGAAGAAAACGTAATACGATTGAAAATAAAAATTTTTCAGAGGCTTTTCCATACATTTGTACCGCGAGAGCATGGACCCTGATGGCTGGATTTTCGCTGGCCTTCGGAGCAATGTTCAGTAAAACGTGGAGAGTCCATTCCATATTCACGGATGTTAAACTGAACAAGAAAGTCATCAAGGATTACCAACTTTTCATGGTTGTTGGTGTTTTGCTTTTTATCGATTTGGTGATCATGACGACCTGGCAAGTGGCTGATCCGTTTTATAGAGAGACGAAGCAATTAGAACCTTACGTGAGTAAAGAGTCAAGTAATATAGTAAATACCCTCGTTTCTAAGAGTTGTAAATAAGTCCTATGGTTCACAGGTATAGATTTATTGTGAAAATTGTTCAAACTTCGAAAAAGACGTATATTTCAATGAATTAATTAAATCTACGCGTATAAATTGTGATGACAAAATACGGTGATATTTGATTAATTCGAAATTTCGTCCTTTTATGAATCGATACAAATAAGTCCGAGCGTGTAATATATTGAGATAACTACTCGACTATTTATAAAAATCTTTAATTTTTTTTACCAATTTTAATTTTACCCAAAATACCATTTTGTTTACAGCCCCATCCTTCTAGTGAAGACATCATAATCATTCCAGAGAATGAATATTGCGCCTCTGAAAGAATGACCATTTTCGTTGGCTCCATATATGCTTATAAAGGTCTTCTGATGGTGAGTTTGGCATTTATATCTCTTAATTAGAATATTGTACTTTTATGTTGCACTATATCGTTGTTTCAATTGTAAAGACATATTATTTTCTTTTATAGATATTCGGAGCATTTCTAGCGTGGGAGACACGTCACGTGTCGATACCAGCTTTGAATGACAGCCGTCACGTAGGTTTATCTGTTTACAATGTGGCCATAATGTGTATTTGTGGAGCAGCTGTAGCATTGGTTTTAGTAGATCACCAGGATGCTATGTTCTTAATTATAGGTAATTCAGAAGTAACGGAATAATATGAAATTGACTAGAAATAAATAGTAGTACAAATGTTACACATTGAAAAAAATCTAAGGGTCACGCAGATTTTATGATATTTTCCCTAGTGATAAAAGTCAAAAGTCATCGTACCTCGATGAAAATTATAGCCTGATATATTATACTACTTTTTTTCAATTATTTCTTTCCATGGCAATTCAGTTGTCATATCTCCGGTAGGGTTAAACTGTTGTATTGTGTGTTCTTTATAATGAAGCGATATTATCTTCAAAGAGAAAAACAGTTACGAGCAATTGGTATGCTGGAAGCATGAGTGACCCGGAGAAATGATGCGAATACAATGGAGACTAATTAGTCGCTTGTAGATTCGTTATAATGAAACTGGTAGTATCAGGGAGCAACCTTATAGTCGTCATCGATCAACGTTCAAGTTAGGTTTTCGAGAATTTAAGCACTGTGAAAGCTCACTCACACAGATGGATAACTTAATATGGAACTCACGAAAGCTGAAAACGTACAGATAAGTGATTAATCTGTAAGAAATTAATCCGTTATCTAGAGGAAATCGCAAAGCCAACGAAGATGAAGTACAATATATTATATCCTTTCCACCATTTGATTTTTACAAACACGACCGGTTTCAACCTTCAGATCATTTTCAAGTGGGCAACTACAGAAAATGAACTTACTTATACAGATACTAACCTAAAACTGTTAAGGCTGATTCCACTTGGGTTTTTACGAAGTTTATTGATTTTCGAAGATTTCAACAAATTAATTTTCTTTCCTTTGTCGCAATTATGAAGTATTTTGATATTATCTAATATTATTGAATCTGTTTATATGTTCACATATTGGAAAATTATTTTCAGACGATAAATGTTCTTTGAATCTGGTTTCGAAATTCCTACCTGCCTGTTTCGCATAAGCTATCGTGCACTCATTGCAAGCAATTTCGTAACTCCTGATTTTTTGAATTTATCTGTTTTTCATTTAGTATTGAATAATAATTTGTTAAGTTCAGACACGTTGAGAAAGAGGTTGTTATTTTGAATTCAGATAAAAAGTTGCTCAAGTTATTAAATAGAGGACCAGCCTAGTTGAAACTAGCATTTGTTTTCAATTTAGTATCTTTCATGGAAAATAATAGTTGTGTTATTTGATATTTTTCTTTACGTTGGATAATTTCGACTATGAAACCGGGGGAACTTTTCTACCAGTATTAATTTCAATGTTGAAGTCTTGTCGGTGACAGTGGAATGGAAAAGGTCCTTTGGATCATTGGATTTTAAGCTGCTAATTTGTGATTTAAGTGATTGAATGTATTTATGGGAATAGTTTAGTTTGTGAAGGTTTATTTTCTGTAGACGTTATAAGTGAAATTGTTAGTCGATTTTGTTATTGGCAGGTCTAAGAAATTTATTGAGTTATTAATTTCTATTTCTGCTGTAAACTTAATGTGGTTATGAACTTCATTCAGAAATTGCAGAAATTTATCATTTCGCCTGTTTGAACCCTGAAAATCTACTAAAATATCATCTACATATCGGTACCATGTTGAAGATAGGGGCACAAGAAATGGAGGACAATATATATTTTATAATATCTAAAGTTTGGGAAGGGGAGAAAATGCCAAGTAGGTGGAAGGAAGCTCTAATATGTCCGTTGCACAAGAAGGGGTAACATACGGTTGCGAACTGTGGGAGTTGAATCAAAGGGAAAAATATACATTAGAAGTTTTCGAGAGAAGAATACTCAGAAGAATATATGGTGGAAAAAAGGTAAAAATCGTTGGGAAAGGAGAACGAACGCCGAGCTTCAAGAATTGTATGGACAACCCTCAATAACAAATGTGGCTAGAGCACAAAGAATTAGATGGCTTGGCCATGTTTTCCGACTGGGAGACGATAGAACAACAAGGCAAGTTTTGACAAGGGAATAACGGGAAGAAGAGGCAGGGAAGACCACGCACAGAATGGATCAAGATGGTGGAGAAAGATATTGAAGAGCTAGGAGTGAAGGACTGGAAGGAGCAGTTATGAATAAAATGAAATGGAGAAGAACGTGTAATGAAGCCATGGGCCTACTTGGCCTGTAGAGCTGTTATATATATATATATATATATATATATATATATATATATATATATATATATATATATATATATATATATATATATATATATATATATCGGTACCAGAACATGGTCTAGCTAAGTGGCTATTTAATATTACTCATCTTTCCATGTTATCCATGAATATATCGGCTAAAAGGTGATCCTATGGAAAGTCCTGATGTTTGTTGATAAAATTTCGATTGAAATTGAAAATAATTTTGAGATAGGCAGCTTTATAGAAGGCTTTCATTTGATATAAAGAACATGTATACGAATATTCCAACAGATGAAAGCCCTTCGATAGTATGAAAAATATTTATCGAAAATAAGACGCTGTCATATGTTGCTAATGAGATTTGTAACCTTCTAAAAAGCTGCCTATCTCAAAATAATTTTCAATTTCAAATGAATTTTACCAACAAACATCAGGACTTCCCATTGGATCACCTATTAGCCCCCTCCTAGTTGATATATTCATGGATAACTTATAAAGAAGAGTAATATTGAATTGACACCAGCAAAAGAACATTTAGTGTTCTGGTAAATTGATGAATTACTACAATTTCTGAATGAAGCCCATTGAAATATTAAGTTTACACCAAAAATAGAAATTAATAACTCAATAAATTTTTTAGACCTGACACTAATAAAATCGACTAACAATTCCATTTATAATTTGTACAGAAAAGAACCTTCACAGCCTTAACTATTCTCATAGACTCGCTGAATCACTTAAATCACAAATTAGCAGCTTATGATGACCCATAGAGCCTTTTCCATTTCTTTGTCACTTCAAAATTACAATGACTACCATCAGAAAAATTGGCGTTAATAACAAATTCTTTCGTTTTTTATAGACAAAATTATCCAACGTAAAAAAAACATCAAATAACACGATTATTATATTCCATAAAAGACACTTTCTTGAAAAAATACGCAACTTTCAACTACGCAGGTTCTCTCTCCAATAGCTTGAGAAACTATTTTTCTGAATTTAAAATAATCACCTCTTTCTAAAGTGGTCTGAACAAATTCAAAAAATCAGGAGTTTAAAAATTGCTTATGTTGGGCTGATAGGTACGAATTTCGAAACCAGCTTCGAAGATCATTTATCTTCTAACAATAATTTTCCGAAATGTGAACATATAAAAACCACAAAACATTAAATAACATCAGATAATATCAAAATTCTTCATAACTGCAACAAAGGAAAGAAAATAAATCTGTTGGAATGTTTGGAAATCAATGAAACGTCGTAAAAACCCAAGTGAAATCTTTATAGCCAGCTAGACATTAATACATCTCCACTACTTAATATCAAATTAGGATAGTATCCATACGAGTAAGTTCATTTCCTTTATTTGACAACTTAAGAATGACCTGAGGGTTGAACCCAGTATTGTTTGCAAAAATAAAAATTGTGGAAAATATAAAATATATTTTTAATACTCATCAAATCTCGAAGCCCTAGTAACCTTGCTAGGAATCACCTTGAATCACCTGTATGATTCAGCGATGAATCTAGATTTGGTTTACATCTACAACCGACAACCTGGAAATGAGTGTAGGCTAAGAACTCCGCAAGAAGTTGACAGCAGAAGGTGTTATGGTCATGGTATGGTATCAAAAGTGACAGAACTGACCTCTTTTTGCTGGAACAATTTGTGAACACACTAGTTCAGTGTGTCCCTATAGTTATAGGGAGCTGATTCTCCAACCATGTAGCCTTCCCAATTACCAGACCTTAATCCAATTCAGAAAGTGTGGAACATGCTTGGAAGAACAATCACGTCTCTGAAACGAGAACCAATAATTCCATTCTCTCGGGGAGGAATGGAATGCAATTGATTAAAGAAGTATTAATAATTCGAATCTCAGTACCCAAATCGAACAAACACAATAAATTTAATATGCAGATTTTCGCCTAAAATTGGAAATATTCATCGCAGTCATCATTTTTCAGGTGTTTTCGTTATGTTCTGTACCACTGCCACTCTATGGTTAGTATTCGTCCCGAAAATGTTAGAACTGAGAAGAAATCCAGCCGGTTCCATCGACAAACGATGCAGAGCCACTTTACGACCGATGTCGAAAACAAGGAGAGATTCCAGTGTGTCCGAACTCGAAACCAAAATGAAAGACGTCAAGTCCTTGAATTCCAAATATAGGAAGACGTTACTCGAAAAAGAATCCGAATTACAGGTAAAAATCTTATTGTTTCCACGTTAGCTCATCTCTGAGAAGAATTGTTTTTGCTAATTTGTTATACCGGGTGCCTCACCACATTCGCGACGGAATGTTAGGCATATTTTACACCGATTTTTAATTTTTTTGCGCAATAATATGTATTGCTTTAGTGACAACAAACTAAAAATATTTTAGACTATACAGGGTGTTGCATAATGAAGTTACATACAAAAGTTATGGTTTTTTGAATAGCGCACCCTACAGGGTGTTTCCGAATAAGATGTCATAAATGAAGGATGCGAATCCCTGAATGATTTGAGCAAGAAAGTTCGATGAACTAATGGTCAAAAAATGCTTCGTTGCCGAGATACAGGGTGTTAAAGTTGAGAAAATTTTTCGATTTTCTCTCGATAAAACCTAGACTTCTCAAGATTTCGGGCTCAAATTTTCCACATGAGCTATTAAACACAATCAGAATCACCAGGTGAGGCCAAATTTTGAAACAGTATACAGGGTGATACTTTTTCATGGGCCATGTTCCATTTTTACCCTCGGAACTTTTTTTTGGTACGCCACTGGCACTAACAAAAAATAAAATCGAATAGATCATCCAATTTGACATTTTTTTGACTCGTGCATTTCGATCGTAACTATCACCGTTTCTGAGATATTAATTATTGAAAATAATCCAATAGTTTTCCCATATCGAAGCCATGGAGATATTATCTTAATAACTGATGCAATTTTTCAGGAATTGAGCTTAAATTTACATCAGATATCTCCTTATTGTATGTTTATAACAAAATGAGGCAGAAATTCCTGACAGTATACAGGGTGTTATTTTTCACGTGCATTTTCCTCTTTTGCCCCTGAACTTTTTTGTGGTGCGCTACTGGTATATTCTGAAAACAGAATCAAACAGATTATTCAAGGTGAAAACTTTTTGTTGCTTGTATTTTTCCGTATCTGCCTCCATTTTCGAAAAATTAATCAACAACGCCCGAACAGGCTACCCTTTGCCTCCGTATATTTTTTCGGTGCATAACTGACGTTTTCGTAATCAGAAACGGATTTTTCATTCAATTCGGATAATTTTGTGCTCATCTTGATCCCCATGTCTTTCACCGTTTTGAATTGAAAATCATCAGAATTTATCGTGTCTTCCTCATATCAGAACACGTTGGTGATTTCAAAAGGCTTAGTAGGCTCTGATACAATTTTGCAAATGAAATCATAGAAAAAAACTTGACACTTCAATGATTGTAAGTTTTGTCATTCAGTTTGTTGTGCCTACATTTGAAACAGCTGTAAGTAGTAACCAATAATCTTTGAAATGGTTTTCACTAATGCAGAAATGGCCGATATACATTTCATGTACGGTGTGGCTGAAGGAAACGCAGTGCACGCAAGGCGTTTGTATCAAGAACGCTTCCCTAATCGAATCATTCCTGATAGGCGTACGTTTTCTGACATCCACAGAAGATTGAGAGAACGGGGTACATTCAAACCGAATCATGACTTGAAAGGGCAAATCGGACAATAAGGACCCCGGAAATCGAAGAGGCAGTCCTAAATTGTATAGATGAGGATCCTCAGCTGAGTACAAGAAAAATTGGAAGAGAGTTGAATATCTCATTTGTATTGGTCTGGAAAATTCTCCATGATTTCTTGCTTTACCCATACCATATTCAACGCGTCCAAGCTCTACTACCCCACGATTTTCCTCTGCGACTCAATTTCTGCCGATGGTTCCTTCATAACATTGCTCATAATCCCCTTTTCGATAGCGAAATCATCTTCACCAATCTAGTGGTGCAGATCTTAAAATGTGAACTTCGTTTGAAAAATGAGCTCAAGGTCTTCACAAAATGCCGAAATAACATGAAAAATATCTTCAAGCTTTCAATACGGAAGGGACTATACGATTACTTTTCTTGATTAATATCTCGAAAATGGTGGCAGATACGGAAAAATACAAGAAACAGAAAAGTTTTCACTTTGAATAATCTGTTTGATTCTGTTTTCAGAATATACCAGTAGTGCACCACAAAAAAGTTCAGGGGGCAAAAAGAGGAAAATGCACGTGAAAAAATAACACCCTGTATACTGTCAGGAATTTCTGCCTCATTTTGTTATAAACATACAATAAGGAGATATCTGATGTAAATTTTAGCTCAATTCCTGAAAAATTGCATCAGTTATTAAGATAATATCTCCATGGCTTCGATATGGGAAAACTATTGGATTATTTTCAATAATTAATATCTCAGAAACGGTGATAGTTACGATCAAAATGCAGGAGTCAAAAAAAATTTCAAATTGAATGATCTATTCGATTTTATTTTCTGTTGATGCCAGTGGCGTACCAAAAAAAAGTTCCGAGGGTAAAAATGGAACATGGTCCATGAAAAAGTATCACCCTGTATACTGTTTCAAAATTTGGCCTCACCTGGTGATTCTGATTGTGTTTAATAGCTTATGTGGAAAATTTGAGCCCGAAATCTTGAGAAGTCTAGGTTTTATCGAGAGAAAATCGAAAAATTTTCTCAACTTTAACACCCTGTATCTCGGCAACGAAGCATTTTTTGACCATTGGTTCTTCGAACTTTCTTGCTCAAATCATTCAGGGATTCGCATCCTTCATTTATGACATCTTATTCGGAAACACCCTGTATATTTCGTTTAATTTTTGACTCTGTAAGAAAAAATAAAGGTGTTCGAAATTCCCTATCGCTGTTTTAAGTAGTTTCCGAAATATTTGACATTTTCTCAAATTTTTGTGTCCTCAATATTTATTTCTAAGCGTTAGAATCACATCAAATTTTGTGTCCTTAGTATAGATTTCAAAACACCAGATGTGTAACTATTGTGATGGTAATTGTTGTTGCTTGAACATATGACACATTTTGTTGATCTATGTTATACGGGGTATTCGAAAACGATTTTTATCTGGGATTCATTCAAATCTCATTTCTGTGTTTGTTTCAAAAGACATACCCTATATCTAAAGTGTCGAGTAGGTGGTATACAGATATCCCAAGTTGAATGGTCTATAAGACGTTTATGGAAAACTAATAATGCTATCTATCGTTCTAAAATTTGGGGAGTTGATTCAGCTGCTTCGAAACTCTATTTCTGAAATATTTTCACCTTAATGGCACTTAAGGTTATACCGAAATGCATACCATCTTTGTTATTTAATATAGAACATCCTATATATTGTTGACTAGTTTGATTACACTTGTGATTCCAATCACAAAACACCTAATACATATATCTAGTTTGTCTCGTTCATGAAATATCCTAGTTTTACTTGAAAATTATCGATTTTTCCTTCTCGAAAAAAATGATATATCTCGAGAATGGCGTGAGCTACCAAAATAATGAAAGGTGTTTGGCATACAAGAAAGCATTCGGGACATAACTCATATCCGACTGAATCTCAGTCAGTATACAGAGTGCTTTTTTTCACTCCTCGCATTTCAAAACGAAGAAACATCGAAAACTACGTTTTTGCAAATTATAACCCATATTTTTTTCTCAATTCATTAGATTCCACGTAAAAAACTGAATGAAGTTACCCAAACATATCCTGTACCTGAGATTTCAAGATTTCAAGTTATGGCGAAAAAACGAATTTTACGTACCTACCTGAAGTTGGCAAAGAAGGCTTAGATTTCTGCACGTGCGTAGACATATCCCAGAGCATAGATAGGCTCCTGAGCATAGATAACAATTATTATTATTTTAACTATCAGTCGAATTAATTCGAACAGAATGGCTACCAACACAAATGAAAAAATACTTAATTTATTTTTCATTCATGGAGATATATCCAAATATGCCGTTTATGACACCAAAAAATTCTACACAAATGAGCAAATACTTGATTCATTTTTGAAAATAAAGATTTTCCATATCATTTTTGGTATAAAGGCAACATGGAAGCATTTTGATGTTGGAAACGAGCGTCAAAACATGTGAACTATTTTTTATGAAATCATGACGCTTCCATGACAAGGTGTTTTCACTATATGGCATTTGTCAAATATTTTAGGTTAAAATACTTAATTTGTAAATATGAAGTCTATTTTTATTGATTTAGGTATCATTTCTGGAATATTTAGTGTTATATATTGCGAAATTCTTTTTTCAAGATCTCAAACTATGTTGCTTGAGTATCGAAAGCTAATATTGCACAGAATTGGACGACTATAAAAAGAGACTTAACCTCTACTATCGAAAAAAAACCAGTTGACTTAAGTTTTTATTGGCAACTCTTGAAGACCGAAAATATAAACTTGTCATGTGTCTCTTCTAGCGCTTGCCGCTATAAAGTTCAGAAATTCCAACTTTCTAGCATCAACGCTGAACATCACGTGACCTCCGGAATCAGCGCCAAAACGCTCTAATGAAAATAAACCTTAAGATGTTCAAAATAGCCTTCATTTTGAATGATACACGATGTTAACCTATCTTCAAATGATCTTCTAACGTTACTTAACATATCTAATGTTACCGATCGAAATGCACTCTCTGAGATCCTTGGATTTTTGTGAGAGTCGATTGTCTATCCTTTTTCCTCTTCAACTCGCTTATTCTACATCTCCTTGGTCTGTCCTTCGGTCTTACTGGTTGGTTATCCTCCTTGTTTCATGTTGTGGTGCATCTATGCTAGCCTGTTGTTTCCTCTTTCATTGTACTAGGGATGTTCTGTCTCCTGTTGTAGTTCCATTATTTGGTTGATCTCCTTGTTTTCGTGGTCTTCCATCAGTCGTGTGATGATTTCTTTCAGTGTGTCGATTTCCATTTCCTTCCTGAGTTGGTCGTTGCTTATGTATCATGGGGCGTTTGTTCTTATCCTGACGATCTTGTTGAGTGCTGCTTGTAGTTTCCTCTTCTCGAATCTGTCCTCTAGATGCCATTGTTGTTATTCCTGGGATTATTATTGCCTTGATTATCTTGATTTTGTTCTCCAATGTGAGTTTGCTTCTTCCGTTGAGTAGGGGGTATAGTTTTACGTGTATTACTCTTGTTTTCCTTGTAGTTTCCTCGATATGCCTCTTGTCGTTCAGTTGGTCGTCCAGAATCACGCCGAGAAATTTCTTCCATTCGATTCGTTCTCCTTCTATGGTGATTTCCTTTGGTGTTTCCGGATGTCTTCTCTTCTTGTGGTCGATGTAAAATGCTACCGTCTTCTTCGGGTTGACCTTGGTCCCCCATCTTCCAAAATAATTGGTAAGTTGGTCGATATCTTCTTGAAGTCATTTCCTCATTGCTGCTTTGTTCCTGTGGGATGCGTATATTGCCGTGTCGTCTGCGAACTGTGCCATCTTCGAGTGCTCCATCTTCGGTATGTCTGCGATTTATATGTTGAATAGTAGTGGTTTTAGTACTGATCCTTGGGGTACGCCGGCTCCTATCCTCTTCGCTGTTGACTTCTGGTCCTATATCCTGGTTATGCATCTCTGTTCTGTAGATACGACATCGTGATGTTGGTAAGCTTCGCTGGGAATTCTGTGATCTTCATCTTGTAGATTAGTCCTTCGTGTCAAACTTTGTCGAATGCTTTCTCAATGTCAAAAAATGCTGCTCCTGTCGGTGTTGATATGTTTTGTTTGTCCTTGATTCCCTTCGTGATTCTAGCTAGTGGTGTGTTGTCGAATATCGTCCTCTAAATCCAAATTGGTGCTCTGAGAATATTCTTTTTCTTCGGCGAACGCTTTTAGTCGGGTGTAGATGATCCTCTCGACGATCTTCCTCATTGCTGGTAGTAGGCTTATTGGTCGGTAGCTGCTGGCTTCTATTCTAAGTTTTCCTAGCTTCGGTATCAAGATGGTCTCCGCTGTTTTCCATATGGCTGGGTAGTGCTCCGTTTTCATTAATGCTCGTGCTATTTCCGTTATTCCATTAATTCCTTCGTCTGGTATGTTCTTCAATGCTAGTTGCGGATTCCGTCTAGTCCTGGTGTCTTCCTTGTTTTCAGTTGGTTGATGTGTCCCTGTACTTCTGCTATTGTAACCTCATCGATGCGGTAGTCTTCTGCTGTATGTTCCTGGATTCATCTTCCTATCCTTTCGACGTTTTGGTTGGATTCCGCGTCTCCGTTACTGGCTTTCGTTTGAAATTGTTCCTCTAGTGCTGATGCACATATTTCCACCTTTTCCTCATCCGGATCGAAATGCTTCTCTTATCCTTTTTTTCATATCGTCAGCTGTCGCTGGAGTTCGAAATACAATTTCCTTCAAATCAAGGCAAGTTAAATCAGGCGATCTTGAAGGCCAGTATCGGAATCCAGCTCTGCCGATCCATCATCGTAATAATGAAAATTATGCCGGTTCACTAGGGAGTTGTTGTGGAAAGTGCATTCATCTAAGAGCACAACATTTCTGCAAAATTTTCATTTCTTCTGATTATTTTCGATATACATAGACGGAAGTCGAGCCGACGTTCAAAATACCCTTCCGGAAGCTCCTGGTGGACTTAAACATGGTATGGATGGAATCCGTGATATTTTAAGATTCTGGATAAACCTTCTCTACTAATTCATGTTTCATCGGCAATCTTCCGCTAATACTTGGATATTCTACGACGGTCGTTACAACTGTTATTTCGTTTTCTTTATCTTCTGTCATCCGCTTTTGTCTGTTCGTTTTTGGATAAGCTACGTTGCCGGTTTGCCGAAATGTTTGTAGTAGTGTTTTCAGGGAATTTCTGTCTGTTTTTGTAGGCAATGTTTTCGATTCGGGTATCTTTCGGAGTAAATTCGTAACGTTAAAAAAACTGTTTTGTTGAAATGAATAAATATGATACTTTCTTTTGCGAACAAACCAGTGTAACTGTAAAGCTAAAAATCAGAGTAAAAAATTGGAATATATTTTGAAATTCGAGAAAAATTAAAAATGGATATGCCATTTGAAAAAAACAATGAAATGAGATTTGAATGAGTCCCAACCTCAAAAATCATTTTCGAACACCCTGTGTAACATGAATCAACAAAATGTGTTATAGATTCAAGCAACAACAATTACTACCACAATAATTCTACATCTGAAACTTGAAATCAATATTCAGGACACAAATTTTTATTCCTTTAAAGTCAAATTTCAGGAAATGTCAGATATTTCGGAAACAATTTAAGATAGGTATAGGGAATTTCCAACAAACTCACCTTCATTTTTCCTCGCAAAGTAAAAAATGAAACAAGATATAGGGTGTCCATTCTAAAAATCATAACTTTGGTATGTGACTTTATCATGGAACACCCTGTTTATAGTCACTACAGCACTAGACATCATTGCGCAAAAACAAATCCAAGATTGGCCGTAAAATATGCCTAATGTTCCGTCGCAAATGCGGTGAACCACTCGGTATAATTTAACGACATGTTTTGCGCTGATTGCTATGAACAAATGATGTTACATCAAATTCATAGCTTTCAATTATTCTTATTTTCTCTGAAAATATTTTTCTGTGTGCAGATGTTAATAAGGAGATTAGGCAACGAAGCAAAAGAAATTTTGGAATCCCGAGCAGACTCTATGAGTGATACTAACAGATTATCAGTCCCACTGATCAGGAAGGAACCTCCTAGTGCTACAGAGACTAGCGATTTAACATCCCTTTGCAGCTTAAGCTCCCAGGATTTCACTTCTCTTCATCATAGTGATAGCCAAAAGTAAGTTTTGTTTCTTTGATGATAATGAGTAATTAAATTATGTATTATTATTATAGAATTTATTGAAAGTCAGGATTGCAATTTCGGTCTCTCGATCATCTTCAGCTGACAACAACTAAAGTTAAAATACATACATACATAAACAAAATTAATAAGGGTTGAAACAAGAGGTAATAAACGAATTATATTAAAACGAGTACTATTTGAAGATATTTTATATGGGGGATAAGCGTGGGTTATTATGGTCGTTCAGAAGATTATCTCTATGGGGAGTTTTTGAAGTTTACATTATATTTACACAATTTCGATAGATTCTAAGAAACTTTCTTCGTTTAGGTATTCTGTGAATAATTGAAGAGACTTTCATGTGAATTTTGAAAGTTACTTTTTATACTGATTTTGAAATGACTTTTGCAATCTTTTCGCTGATAGGGCCAAAATATGTTAATGAAATATATTTATTTTATCTATATCGGTTGATTCTATACGTGGTTAAATATTATGATGTACTATTTGTGTTTGTTTCTTTCTGAGCTCTTCGTTTATTATATTTGAGAGATAACCGATGTTCTTAGTTATTTCTTTAATAGTTGACACTTCCCTGGACATATTTTCTTCGGATAATGGCAGAGAGAAAGTTCTATGAATCATTGAATTAAACGCAACGTATTTATGAGATTTTAGATGTGTTGAGTGATGAGGATGATGTGTATTGTTAGTTCTAAAAGTTAATCTGATAATTGACTTCTCTCTCTATTTTGAATTTATGTTTAAGATAAATGTTATTGATGAAGTTAAAATTGATCTAGTTTTCCAGCGCCTCCTATAAAACATGCTATGTCTACATATCTATACCAAAAATATACTAATTTTGATTTGGAGGAATTGAATATCATATGGTTCAATATATGCCATGAGTATGTCAGCTAGTAAAGGGCTTAATGAAGATCCCATCGATAGATCGTGAGGTTATTCATAAAATTCGTTATTGAATTTCAAATAATTCTGTTGTAGACACAACTTGAACAAAAGCATGGAATCATATTATACAACCGGATTAACGGGGGTGATTTGTTTACGATGTGGAGATAAGAGATAAGAGACGGAAGGCATTCGTCTCCTGGTATATTAAGATGTGAAATTTGATGACTTTTTAATACAAGATTTAATTCTTTTGTCAATTTATATATTTTGGCTGTTCATGATTGACATTACTGGACGTATATGAGAATTGTCTTTCTGATTTTTTATTAGACCGTGAAATTTAGGAGGTTTTGGATTCATATTCATGAAAGAATTGAATATGAATATGATTCGATTTTTAGATATTTCACTTATGTGTTTTTTTTCAAGTCTGTGATTTTTGATATACATGATGTTATATTATAGTATGTCACAGCTTGAGGGGGAAATCTACGTGCAATTTTAGGAAAAAAAGTTCATATAAACATAGGTCCTCAAAAATTTCGTTACGGAGATACAGGGTGTTGAAATTTCCGGAAAAATTTGTTTTTTTCTTTAAAACTTCTACAGTTTTTGAGATATTCAGCCCAAATTTGGAATGCAAGCTATTTTTTACAGCCTTCATCATTACACGTCGTAGATTTTAACAGAAATTCACAAGGTGTTTTGTTTTCCGAGGTCATGTCTCCTTTTGCCTTTTCGAACTTTTTTACAGTACGCCACTGATTAGCGTATAATCAATTTTCGTCATCTCCGTTCAGTTTAGAAGATTTTTTGAAAACTGTAATTTTTTCGTATCTTCAACCGTTTCCGTGTGAAAAATTATTGAATTTGAATTACTTGAATTGTATGTTATTCACTAAATAAAAAAAAATTGGGAATACTCGATAGGTATGCCCAAAATTTGCTTTTATTTTTATAGCTCGTCTTCTTAGACTTATACTTATTTAATATCAAACTAAAAAAAACAATTAAAAACGAATTTGCTGGAAGTGTCCTCCACGTGCAAGAATACAGGCCTCTGTCTTTATTCGCATATTATCACGCAATCTTTGAAATATTCCTGAGGTATTTCTTATCGTGTCACAAGAGGTTATCATTAGATTTCTCAATATTCTTCTACAGTATTCACTGAAATGTTATGAACTAAACTTTAGAGAAATCCCCATAAGAAAAAGTCTAAACTATGTAATTCTGGGAATCTAGGAGGTAATGATTCTGGGCCACCCCGACCTATCCATCGGTTGTTGAATGTGTTATTTAAGAATTCCCTAGCTTCTCCACTGAAATGTGCTGGTACCTCGTCATGCATGAACCAAATTATGTTTTTCAATAAAAGTGTCACATCCTCGGGCAATAAAGGTAACTCCTCCTCAAGAAAGTACCGATAAGCGGGACCGTTTAGTCTGTAAGGCAAAAAAATGTCCCAATCAAATAATTTCCAATTATTTCGACCCAAACATTTAGTGAGAATCGTTCTTTATGATGAGATTCTTCAATTAAAAAGGGTTTTTCCCCAGTCCGATAATGATAATTGTGAAAATTTGTGATAGCAGTTCTCGAAAAGTGAGTTTTGTCTGTTAACATTATCAAAACTATCAAAATGAGCATTTTCTCTAATTTTATCTAAGAACCATCGGCAGAAACTCAATCTTGAAGGAAAATCTCGAAGAAGTAGATTTTAGACTCGTTGAATATGAAACGGGTACAATAAAAAGTCGTGGAGAATCCTTCAAACTAGAACTTGTGAAATATTCAACTGATTTCCAATTTTCCTTGTGCTTACATGAAGATTCAAATCAATACAATTCAACACTGGCTCCTCAGTATCTGAATTTCTCATAGTTTGAGTTGCACCTTTTAAATGATTATTTGTAGTAAAAGTACCAGTTTCCCTCAACATTCTGTGGATATTTGAAAATGTTCGCCTGTCTGGTGTTACTCAATTTGGAAAGCGCATCTGATATAATCGCCTAGCTTCTGTTGTGTTTCCGTCAACCAGTAAAATTAGCCAATTCGGCATTAGTAAAATTAGCCATTTTTTCTTACAGCAATAACTTCAAAAGTCTTAAAACTAATCGTTAATATAATAAACAATTCGAGCAGACACTGGTTCAAGTTTAGCAACTGTCAAGATAAATAAGTAAATGAGAAAAAACCGAAGCATACTAGTAATTTTTTTAATTAGAAGTGCTTTCAATTCAGCGAATGCATCCAATCGTTTAATAATTTTTTGCTCGAGAACGGTTGAAAATACGAAAAAATTACAACTGTCAAAAAGTTTTTAAGTTGAACGAAGATGACGAAAATCAGTGGCGTACTGCAAAAAGTTTGAAAGGGCAAAAAAATACATGACTCCAGAAAAAAAGAACTTATAGATTCAATTTAAAATTAAGGAAGTGTAATGATGAAGGCTGTAAAAACTAGCTTGCATTCCATATTTGGGCTGAATATCTTAAAAACTGCAGGAGTTTTGAAGAAAAAAACAATTTTTTCCGGAAATTTCAACACCCTGTAGCTCCGTAACGAAGCTCTCGCGGACCTATGTTCATGTGAACTTTTTTCTCAAAATTGCACGTTGATTTACCCCCTCAAGATGTGACATATTATTTTGTAACACCCTGTATGTAACGATTTCGGTAAAATAACTTTGGCGTTAGATTCATCTGCTTTGGTTAACATTAAATCGTTGCCCTGAATTTTTTGTTTTGAAGTTCATTCAAAATTGCCGGGATTTTAACGAAAAATTACCAAAAAACAAATCAAAAAATTACAGATACCGTAACAACTTCAAAACAAAAAACAACTATTTAGTATTAACCAAAGCAGATGAATCAAACGCCATAGTCATTTTACCGAAATCATAATTTATATCAAAACTCACAAACTTTCTTGAAAAAGAGAATATAAATGAAATACTCAAAGAACGAACCATAGATATTAAAAAAAACAAGAAGAACTACTGTAACAGAAATTTCACCAATAATACAAACAAAACTAGTCAATTCTTTCATAAATCTGAATTCCGGATCTCGAAAACTTTACGGCCTAATGAAAAATCACAAAACAATACTCCAATACGTCCAGTAGTGTCATTCTTGAACAGCCCAATATATCAATTGGCAAAATAATCAAATCTTGTATCAACAAATTTCACATCTAAATATTCAATGAAAAAATCAATTTAACATAAGAATTGAAACAGGTTCAAACCCCTATCGAATATATATGTTATCCAACATCCCAGGAGACGAATGCCTTCCGTTGGTCTCAAACATTTTAAACAAATCACACGTTAATCCGGTTGTACAAAAAGATTTCATACTTTTCTTTAAGTTTTGCCGATAAGAGAATTCAATAACAAATTTTATGAACAATCTCACGGTCTACCGATGGGATCACCATTGAGCCCTTTACTAGATGACATTTTCATAGCGTATATTCTTCCAAATCAAAATTAGTATATTTTTGGTATAGATATGTAGAATATATACTATCTTAAATAACTAGATCAATTTTAACTTACATCAATAGCATTTATCCCAATATTAAATTCAAAATAGAGAGAGAAGTCGATAATCAGATTCACTTTCAAGACTAACAATCATTCATATAATAACACACTAACATTGATATATAGCGAAAACTCACCTTTACTGATATTTGCATCCCTTATGACTCAACACACCCAAAATCTCATAAATACGCTGCATTTACTTCAATGATTCGTAGGGCTTTCTCTCTGTCATTATCTGAAAAAATATGTCAAAGTGTCAACTATTAAATAAATAGCTAAGAAGAAAACTTATGCTTTTGTTTTGGTACCGTTGAGATGTGGTTGTCATGTCGAAGAAGTCCACGTATATTGTAATGTGTTAGTGAAATACATACAAATTCGGAAAAGTTACTTTAAATTATTGTGAAGAATTTAATTAGTTATTGGATAATCCAAGAATCTTCGAGAGATGGGCCCAATTAAAAAGGATTGAAGCTTGTTTAGATGGTCATTGTTGCCTTGCACATTGTTAAAAGAGGAGAGACAGAGAGCTAAGGAGAAAAGTTATCCCCCAAATATGATAAACGGAATGATCAGAAAGAAAGAAACACAAATAGCATATTATGATATTTACCCACGTATAGAATCAACTCATACGGATAAATACATTCCACTAACATATTTTGGCCCTATCAGCAAAAAGATTGCAAATGTCATCTCAAAAAGAGTAGCTTCCAAAATCCACATGAAACTTTCTCAAGAATTTTTCAATAATATAGATAAAACTGATAGGTTTGACAATACTAGAGTTTACAAGTTTTCCTATATGGATTGTGATGGAGTTTATATAGGTCAGACGGTCGTTCATGCAAAACTAGATACAAATAGCATCAATCAGATTACAATAACCAGAGAACCGACGAAACCACTTTCACTTTACATTGTGTCGAAAACGGCAATTTTCCACCCATAGATCAACTTCAAATTATTCACAGAAAACCTAAGTAGATTTCTTAGAATCCATCGAAATTTTCAAACTCCAACAAACACCCTTTAGAGGTAATATTCAGAACGACCAGTATGGCCCAGCTTATTCGTCCATTTTTATATCTTCAAATAATACCTGCTTTTATTATAATTAGTTCAGTACTTCTTGTTAACACCCTTATTAATTTTGTATCTACTTATGTATGTATTTATGTAATTTCAACTTTAATTCAGTACTCATTGTCAGCTGATGATGGTCGAAAGACCGAAATTTCAAACTTGATTCTCAATAAATCTCTTGTGATAGTATAATACATAGTTTCATTTCTTGTTATCAACATGATTAACTATCACTTAGTAACGGCGTAATCAATTGACTATTTGAAATTTTGTTTCTATCTGTTAAAAGTATTTTTAGCATATTGCATTATCCTTGTACCGTTTCCAGAAAGAGAAAATCGACTATCCAAGAATCCCCAAGACATACGTCTCCAGTAATGAACAATAATATTTCAACCAAAGCGCCAGAGCCAGAACATGAAAAAATAACTCAAAATGGAAACATATCAAAACAATCACCTGCAAATATAGTAGTGAAACCGCAACCAATAAACCCCAGCAAGACGGAAAACATAGATGCGAATACTACCAAAGAACCAATCTGCGAAGAGATCGAAAATAAGGAGAACATCATACAGGAAAAAGTGAAGAAAACTGAACTGATGTGTAAAACTCCGACAAAAACGGCCACGCTTGAACGAAGGATGTCGCGTGTTAATGAAATCGATAACGGAATGAGTGGAAAAAGAAGATGCAGTATGAAAAACGAGGTTGTAGAATATGACGAAGATAGTTCGGTGTATACAAGAAGAGTTAGTATACCCAATGCCAAAGCAACGCCTAAGAAAAAACCTGATTGTGGGACTCATGTGGTCGCCAAGAGTGAACTGTGGGATACCGGAAATCAACACAGGTGCTCGAAGATACATCAGAAGCCGTTGAAAATGATATCGCAAGATGAAGGTGAGAGATTACCTTTCAAGTCAGTTTTAAGTTGATTGCATAATTCATTTACATTTCTCCATTTCTAAGAACCGAACTTTTTGAAAATAGAAACAACCAGATTTAATTTTGAAACAAATCTTTTTATTAATTAAGGTATTCGCTTTCTGTATTGATACAGAAATTTACATAAATATGAACTGGTTGACATTCTATCTTCCTATCCACTATATAGTAGAATCCACGAAATCGCAATTTTCGATACTAGGAAAAATAGATTATATTTGTTGTAATTCCGCAGAAAATGATATTATAGATACCGAAGTTTGCGCAAATGGATATTTGGATCATACGTCACAATCGATAACCTACAGGATCCATGGAAAATTTATGAAAACCAAACCTGTGTATTCTAGATTCTTCACAACTCACAACTATAATACACTTTATTTCCACTTGTCTAAAGAAACCTGGCATGATGTTTATGGGAGTACATCAGTACATGATAGTTTTGCCAACTTTGTGAATACATTATCCTTCTATATTTATTGTTCTTTTCCAGTCCAGAAAATGAAGGGTAAAAAAGAATCTAGAGCGCACAATGTAAGAATTTTCAATAGAGCAAAAAACAAATCAAAAGTAGTTTGGTCGAGATGAAACACTAGAGTTATTGATTAACAATCAACTAATTAACAACTGTGAAACAGTAGCAAATCACTTCAATGAGCATCTTATCAATATCCCTATTATGCTAAACAACACAGCACCTAATACTGAAACAGATCTCTCATATTCATATCAAATGAAATCCTCCATGTTTCTTTTGAATTTGGGAGGCTTTTACTTGGTAAAATTCCATTATCAATAATAAGAAACAAGTACTGTGTTTTAAGGAATTTTACTCAATAATTGCGATTCGTAACGCGTTTCACTACACCGTAGCTTCTTCAGACGAATGAATGTACAGAAAAATATAAATGAGAATATAACTATAAATGTTCTTGAGTAATTAAAAGCTTATTGGGTTGCTTCTTCTCAAGTGGTTATTTATGACAGGTATATCCAATAAAATTAAGGAATAGATTGCTCCCCGAAAAGATTTCTGGTATCGCTATGTAGACGATATCATTATTTGCTTCACAGGAACAGATAGACAGTTGAAAATTTTCGAAAATCATATAAATTCATTACATCCAAAAATTGCATTCACAACCGAAATAGAAAGCAATAATTCGATAAATTTCTTAGACGTAACAATTTCGAATGAAAATGGAAAACATGTTTTCGCAATTTACCATAAGCCGTCACATACAGATATTATAATACATAACTCGTCGTGTCATCCATATCAACATAAAATGTCAGCATTCAATAGTTTTATTCATAGATTGATTAACATCCCGCTATCACCAGAAAATTTCAACAAAGAACTAAATTTGATTAAACAAATAGCCAAAAATAATGGTTACAATCCCAAACTAATAAATAATATTTTAAATAAAAACAAAGTAGAATCGCATTGAATGAAGTTTACCCTGTCGATAAATTGAAACAAAAATTCAACACCTTAACCTACGTTGGCATTACAAGTGAGAAACTGAAATCATTCTTAAGTAGCAATAATTTCAACATAGCTTTCCAAACTAATAATAATTTAGGCAAATATATAAAAAATAATAAAACCAAACCAGGTAAAAACAATAAATCAGGTATTTATAGATTGAATTGCAATGACTGTGATAATTTCTACATTGGTAGAACACATAGAAATTTTAATATTAGAATATCGGAACATAAACGCAGTTTTCAAATAAAAATCAGATTCAAATTACGCGAATCATCTCTTAGAAAATAATCATTCTTTCGACCCACAGTTTGAAATTTTGCATACAGATAATAAATATTGGAAGGTAGATCTTTGGGAAACTTTAGAAATCAATAAATACAAACACTCAGGTAGACTCATCAATGAACAAGTCGATTTAAGCCCTTCACCTCTATTGAATCTTTTGGGGAGCAATCTATTCCTTAATTTTATTGGATATACCTGTCATAAATAACCACTTAAGAAGAAGCAACCCAATAAGCTTTAATTACTCAAGAACATTTATAGTTATATTCTCATTTATATTTTTCTGTATATTCATTCGTCTGAAGAAGGTGTAGTGAAACGCGTTACGAATCGCAATTATTAAGTAAAATTCCTTAAAACACAGTACTTGTTTTTATTATTTACTCCATATTTCTGACTCCTGCAACAAAGTCTGAAGTTTACAACATAATACATAATCTTAAAAATTCTAACACATATGGAATCGACAATATCACTGTAAGTTTGCTTAAACAAATCTCCCACTACATTACCCCATGTCTGACACATATAATTAATGATTCATTATCAAGTGGCATATTTCCCGATGCGCTAAAGATTGCTAGAGTAAGAATGATTTATAAGAAAGGTGACAAGAAGTTGGTAGATAATTACCGACCTATCTCCCTGCTCTCGGCAATATCAAAGGTGCTAGAGAGGGTGATCTTAGATAGAATAGTATCATACCTTTCTGAACATAAGTTGCTGAGTAACTTCCAACATGGTTTTCGAGAGGGTAGGTCGACTCAATCTGCCATTATGGACTTCATGAATGAGCTCTATGAAAACCTCAACAATAATAAGAAGTGTATTTCCATCTTCATGGACCTAATCAAAGCTTTCGACCTCATTTCTCATTGCTTACTGCTCCACAAACTTGACTACATAGGTGTGAGGGGTGTTGGCAATGATTTAATCAAGTCGTTCCTTTACAATAGACAACAGCTCGTGGAAGTTGATGGTGTAGAATCCAAACTCCTAAATGTAAACTGTGGAGTACCGCAGGGTTCAGTTTTGGGTCCGTTGTTATTTTTGATATACTTTAACGATATTGCGGCAATTATCGACAGATCCGATAGTCTTACAAGCTATGCAGATGACCCAACCCTTTTGTGCAGTGGTTCAACAATATCAGAGACCCTCATTCAGGCTCAGTCAAGTCTCATTAAATCTATGGAATGGTTTCATAAGAACTGTCTTTTCTTATATTAATAAAACGAACTTTATAAGCTATTCCCTAAAGAATACAGGTGATAGCACAAATAAGTGTTATCTATTGAAAAAAAAGAACACTTCAGTTAAGCAGGTCGACTCCAACAAAAAATCTTTATGAGTGGTATAGAGTTTCAAAAAGGTCGAGAACGTATAAAAGACGAAGAGCGTCCCGGTTGACCATCAATCTCGACCAACGAAGTTCACGTCAAAAAAAATCAAAGATTTGATGTTGATGATCATATTGGAATTTCAAAAGGATCAATCAATACCATTTTGAAAGGTATTATGCGCCTCAAACGCGTCAAATTTCGATTGGTACCGAGACAATTCTTGAATCAATGCACCGAATCACATATTGTTCCACAACCGCCGTTTTCACCTGACTTGACACCGTATGAGTTCTGATTATTCATCAAATTCAAAAGACCGCTCCAGAGACACCGTTTTAAGTCAATGAAAGAGATACAAGTCGAATCGAAGACAGAGCTGACAGCCATTCCGGATATCGACTTTAACAACTGTTTTGAACATTAAAAAAGCCGTTAGCATAAGTACATTGTATCTGGAGGCGATGAAATTGAGTTGGAAGAAAAAGTAAAATTTTTCAAAATAAATGCTGAGTCACCTCACTTTTTGGACACGGTAATACAGAAGAAAATTGAATTTTTTCCAACTTTCAACCTTCTGTATTCTAGAAATTGAGTTTTCACAGAACTATGCCTCCATTCCAAAAGTAGCCAATCTTTCTGAAAATATAAACAACCCGTATTAATTTTGATACAAATCTTTTTTATTAATCAATGTATTCGTCTTCTATATTGATACACAATGTATCGTCGTACTTTCAATGGCCTCAATCGAATCGAACCGCTTTCCAATCATGGTTAAATGCAGCTTAGGGGACAGATAGTAGTCGCACGGAGCCAGATCAGGTGAATAGGGTGAATGTTGCAAAGCAATAATCTGATTTTTGATAAAAAATTCAGCTAGAACTCTTAATCATGGGGCTTTATCGTCCAAAAGAGTCCAACTGCTGTTCTAGCGATATTATGGCCGAATACGACAAATTCTCAGCAGCAATCCTTTCATGACGCTCAAATAAAAATCTCTTGTGATTGTCTTGTACAAATTCTTTGTAGATAATTCCTTTTCAATCGTAAAACAAAGTGACATTTTAGGGTTTTCTTCATCTAAAAAATAGCACAAGTGGTAAGGATCTACAAAAGAGTGGAAAAACTCAATAGAAAACTTCCGGTATAACCGGGAGTGCCATTGAAGTGAAAATATTTTAGAGTTTCGGACCAGCTGAATCAACTACCAACATTTCAGAACCATAGCATTATTAGTTCTCCATAAATGTCTAATAGGCCACTTAACGTGGGATACCCTGTTACCCCTGTTGAAAAATCACACCCTGAAATCTTTCAAGTCAATTAGAAAACATCCTGTATCACCATATTGCGAAAAGAAAATTTAGAACAAAAAAATTAGTTACTGTTTCTGTAAATCCGAATATAGAACTTAAATTGTGTTTCAGATGACAGTCACATACACCGCACAGTTTCAGAACGGAACCGCCACACCCAAAAACGCGACAAATCTCCAACATCGAAGAAGGAGACGCCAACGAACATTTGTAATCAACAGTGCAACAAATTAGGTCATTTTCAATCGACTCCGAACGTAGCCGCTCTGAAACCCTCCATAAAACATAAAAGGGACAAATCGATGTACAACGCAATCTCCGAGAGTGAATTGCTCGATCGCGAAATTTTGCCGATTTTCCAGAAACTGCTCACGGAAAGGAATAAAAGTCAGCATAATATTGCTTTCGGGAGAAGTTGTCCGAACATTTCGATAAAGTGCGATATCGTGGAATATCTATAGTGAATTCAAATTGAACTGTATGGAATGAATTTTTTTATATCTCCGGAAAATTTTGTCTTCGACTGGTTTTTTTAGTTACGATCGCGAAAAACTGCTACAATTAATTTTACTGGTCACTGTTCTAGACCGGAATGTGCATACTATCAAAATTGCCATTGATATTTTCACTCGAATTCAAGGGTTTCGAAAAATAGAATGTTATGTAGTTTATGTATCTGAAATGTTTAATTCAAACCATTTCTCTAAGATATGTTGGTAAACCTAATAGAAGGCATTATGCAGGGTTGTTCCAGTTGGAATTTAAAAACCCCCCTCTAACTCAGAAGAAAGCAGTGTCAGTGGAAAATACTGAAAAAAAGGATTTTTCTAATCTAACCTAACCTCACCTAACCTACAGAATAATCATATGAGGTTCGAATAATACATCGTTAGAAAGGTCTTTCGATTATTTATATGAATGGATAATTTTTCGATTTGAATTATCGATACAGGATATTCCAACTACAAATATATATTTTCATATAATAACACTGGCCGACAAAAAATTGAGGATGTAACATAAAGCTGAATAGCATATCGTGGTACAATGAAAGTATCCAAATACAAAAAAAGAAAGAAAAGGAAAATTTAATGTTACAATATGTAATGTGTATAGAAAAAAATATTATTTAAGCTTTTTAACAGTGTATATTGATTTTATTTACTTTTACACACACAAAGATTAAAAATATTGACTTGAAATACTAATTAAATTCTATTTTTGTCCTTAATGAGCGGTTGTATCTTCTCTTTTCAAAAACGAGCAGTAATCATTCGTCACAGTTGAATCCCATCGTCGTTGATAGTGAATTCCCATTGTCCTAATATCTTGGTGGAATCTTTAAACCTACTCGTCACCTACAGCTTTCGAATTTCCAGGAAAAAATGAAAATGTAAATGGAATGGCCCGCATGTTTTAATGACATGCGAGCACCAAATGATTTGTAGGCATCTATAAGTTCATTAACTAAGTGTTAGTAGTTTGCATCCATATTATTGCCCAAAAATCCTGACTGGTAAGCTTTTCTGTGAAATTCATCCACCAATTTTCTGATTTGTGCTCCAATAAAAATGCTTTCCTTTAATTTGACACCACTTAACTTGAGAAAGACTTCAGCAATATTTTGCAAATCTTCCCTAAAATCCCACTGAAATTCTTATCACTTTTAAATAACTTTCGTTCATCGTAACTGAATGGAAAACAGGTATAGAGGGTTTTAAGGTTTCATTGTGCAATAACACTGCTTTTAAATTGTATTTACACGAATCTATAAATAAACGCCACTCAGAGGGGGAATGGTCCATAACAAGTTGCTGCATTTAACCATCAATATCAGAACACGAACACAACGAATTTTCCATACTGAATAATACAGAAAACCAAGCGTGCGTCTACCTGAAACTGTATTTTTCGTTTTAAAGGCTACTAAGTTCCATCCTTTGAGACGATATGGAGTTCTGACTGTTGCTTTGATAATCCCAAATTACTTACTTAATCATTTAACTCGCTTAGAACAATTGAATGTGGCTCGCCAGAATTGGAACCTGGAGTAAAAGTGGAGTCGATGCACTGTTCTTCGGATGATGCATTGTCTCCAGTATCTTCCAAAACAACATTTTGCACTGGTAAATCTGCATTATAAGGAGTAGGTCGCATGAAAGACCACAAATTTGGATAGTTAATCTAGAGCCTTGCCGTTTTGGAATACCTTTCAGTCATTGTCAGGCAAGAAAAGCAATTTTCTAAATGATAAGTTGGCTATCGCCATGCCATGGGGACTACAACAGCCATGATTTTCATCTTCCCATTCATCCACTGCACCACTGATACGCTACAACTAACAGCACGTATGAAGAGCCCACTGCTTATCTTGATATCCAATTGAAATACCAAAATATAGGAAGTAGGCTTTTCAGAAAATGGCTTGACTTGTGATTCCACCATAAATTCTCCACGAATATAGCAAAATTTGTCAGAAGAGATTCTGCAACTGCAGCGCATTTGTCCCGCCATTTCCGTAGTTAAAACACTTTCAACTCTACACGCAGGGAACATCTCACTTTGAAACTCGACAAAAGACTGATTTATAATCTTATTTTTATGTATACTATACTACTGACAACACGGTTCAGGTATAAAATTCATTCATACCTACTTACGCAAAAGGATCTTCTTGAGCTATTGAAAAGTGGTACGTGTTAGGGCCTTAGGAATATTTTTCTTATTAGAAAAATATTTCCATTCAAAAATAATCTGCTCTGTGTTTCAAAAATCTTGTCGACCAGTGCAACTGAAGAACACTTTTTGAATAAATGGTAGTACAGATTGATATCAGTATTGAAGAAGCTGCTTCAACATTTTAAGTGGAAAGTATGAATCAACCCCCTATCCTCAACATTCCCAAACTTGAGAATTTTAATCTCAAAGGAGATCATATAACACCTCATGGAAAGGTCTCTTGATTCCCGAACGAATTTAGTCACCGCTTTGTTTTGGAGGTCTTTACAGTATTCTCACGAAGGTATTCACTCCGTTTCCTAGCTGAGTCGATTAATTCAAATCGAATATTGTTTTCGGAGCAATAAGAACTTGAAAATGGTGTTAACACAGAGGATAAAGTAGAAATGTTTACTCTTCATTTTTGTACGAAAAGAATGGTAATATTTAAAACAAACCATTCAGGGAAACAGAGTTTCAATATTGTTTCCTGAATAAAAATTTTCAAGGATAATTCTGGGATAAATTAATTCTTCCAGAGTTGTAGATAAGAATCTACATTGAAATTACTGTCAATAAAAGACGGTCAACAAGATGGTTCTTGTACAACC
Organism: Cryptolaemus montrouzieri; assembly: GCA_013387265.2. Lineage (NCBI taxonomy): Eukaryota > Metazoa > Arthropoda > Insecta > Coleoptera > Coccinellidae > Cryptolaemus > Cryptolaemus montrouzieri. The sequence goes on from JABFTP020000042.1 coordinate 47,807,072, forward strand.
CTGTCCAAACATTCCTGTGTGGTTTGTGTATGTATTTTCGTATACCCGTGAGGATTATGTGTGTATCAATATCAGCTATTGTGTCTGTTCCCCTGTCCATTGAGCATGAAGGTCCTTTCGTCAGAGAAACAGATATTTAGCCGAAAGAATGGATTTTTATTGATATTTTCACACAAATATTCACAAAATTGCAGACGACGATCAGAGTCATCTTCACTTCAGTTCATGGTGCAATCTTATTTTGTACGGATGAAATTTGTGATGTTTCACTGTTTTGTAGACAGTTGTATTTGACGCCAGTTTGATGGGATAATTTCTAATGGACTGAATGTTGCCCATTTGTAGATGACCCAATACCGCAATTATAACAGCTTCATTCTCAGACGATGTGCTACTATATACTTAAGATTCGCTACTGAGCCAGTTGCCTAAAATTTTCGTATTAGAGGTTCGGCGTATTGGTGACTAACTTCTTTCCTCAATTGAGTTCACCACTTTCGAGTTCCTCTGGAACCGAAAAACAGTGATATAGTTCTGATTGGAACAATAGATTGATCATTGTAAGATAAAAATGATGAGAATATTGCTTTAGAAAAAAAAAAGTAGAACACGTGTGAGAAATTGATGTGCTGATTGCAATGATTTTCATCATTTTCTTTAAATGAGAAGTGGGTCTTTTTCGAATTGAAGTCTTTCTATACCATCTGTCGAAAAAATCTGGTTTCAATAACAAAGCAAATTAAAGAATACAGTCGAATGAAACTGAATAAATCTACCCGACCAACTCAGCTATCTAACGGATTGAATATCTCGGCTGGAACACCCTGTATAGACGATGATAATGAGAAATTCAATTATGTATTATACTATCACAAGAGTGAATTGTAAATCGGGATTGCAATTTCGGTTACTCGACCATCTTCAGCTTTCAACAAGTTCTGAACTAAAGCTGAAATACATTCATACATAAACAGGTAGATAGAAAATTGATAAGAATATAAAAATTTGAGGGATAACCATTCTTCTCAGCTATTTTTTCAGTAGTTGACACTTCCCTGGACATATTTTCATATTTTTGAAGTAATTCTGTTGTAGAAAAACATGATATCATTTTGTACAACCGGATTAACGTGTGATTTGTTCAAGATGTTTCCAAATCTTTACGACTTAATAAAAATCACAAAGACAATGATGAAATACGTCCAGTAGAGTCATTCATGAACAGCCCAATTATAATTAAATCTTGTAATTTAACAAATTTCACACCTAAATATTTAATAAAATACTCAATTCAATTAACACAAAAATGGAAAAAGGTTAAAACCTCAATCGAATCATATTTAATTAGTTTGGATGTAGATAACATGTTTTCCATCATCCCAGGAGACGAATGCCTTCCGTTGATCTCAGGAATCTTAAACAAATCACCTCCGTTAATTCGGTTGTACAATATGATTTCATGATTTTGCTCAAGTTGTGTCTACAACAGAATTATTTCAAATTCAACAACAAATTTTAATGACAACCTCACAGTCTACCGATAGGATCTCCACATTTTCAAGGCGTATATTGAATTTATCATATTCAATTCCTCCAAATCAAAATTAGTATATTATTGCTATAGATATGTGGACAATAATTTAACATGTTTAATAGGAACAGCTAGACTACTAGATCAATAGCATTAATTAAATCAAATTCAAAATAGAGAGAGAGAAGTCGATAATCAGATTCACTTTTAAGATTTAACAATCACTCATAAAAATAACACGCTAAGTTTTGCTATATATTGAAAACCCACCATTACTGATATTTGCATTTCTTATGACTCAACACACCCAAAATTTCATAAATACGCTGCGTTCAATTCAATGATTCATAGAACTTTTTCTCTACCATTATCCGAATAAAATATGTCCAGGGAAGGGTCAACTATCAAAGAAATAGTTAAGAACAATGGTTACCCCTCAAATTGTTCATATCCTCATCAATTTTGTATTTAACTGTTTATATATGTATTTTCAACTTTAGTTGTCTTCAGCTGAAGAAGGTCGAAAGACCGAAATTGCAATTCTGATTTTCAACAAATGTGATATTATAATACAAAGTTTATTTTCCTATTATCTTGATTAACTACAATGTGGTTACTGTGGAATCAATCAACCCTGTATAGACACCTAACACGAAGTGTTAACCTAATTCGTTCAGAGCAACAAGTGATTTTTTCAATGAGGTGTTTCATGATACTCTCTGTGATTGAAATTCTCAAGTTTGACGATGGTGAGGGGAGGAAGTTGATCCCTACACTTTCTGAGCAATATGCTAAAACACCCCTTCAGTACTGATATCAATCTGAACCACCATTTGTTGAAAATATATTGGGTTAGATTATTATATGATAACATGTTTTTGTACTCTGTGTCGAAAATTTAACTCGAAAAAATTATCCAAGATAATGACCCATATTCCCTTTGATGATTTTGTAGATAGGGGATGGTAATAGAGTTAATCTAACAAGCTCGAAAAAAAGATCGACTTGTTTCCGCGTTGTTCGCTCACGAAGCCTTCTTTAGAGTTAGAGGAACATCAAATTTTCGTTGGATCTGCCAGTATATAATTCGCACTCCCATATTGAGTTAGAAAGTAAACGACAGAATCTGGATCGGCCAGAATGTTGGCACGTAAACCTTATCTATACAACCAGACTCTCTTGACTTTCCAACCACTTAATAGAATTATTAAATCAAAATCGATTTTTGCTCAATTAGTTGATAGCCTATTATATATAAAATTTTTGATTAAGAAAAATCGACGTTTTGTTTTACATTGATGATGGATATTTTTACTGTATTATAACCTACTTTCGTATTGGTTAGATTTCTACGTTCGAAACCCTTGAGTATTTTTACTATAAAATCTGAATTCATTACTATTTTCAATTGTTACCTAAGATTGTTTTTATAAATTTTCTTAAGTCGTTTAATGTTACCATATAAAGTGTAAGATATGAGATTCCTCCTACGGTTGTGTTTATAGTTATAAATATTGTCTATGATGTTTTAAATTCTAGGTACTCTATGGAAGAATGAAAAATAAAGTCCTTCCATATTCGCGCTGTTTCTTTCTCAAAAATTAGTTTTTTAGCGTACTTATATTAGATTTACATTGAGGTTTTGTGATTTTTCATACACAGGGTGTGAATTAATGGATGCGACAGATTTTGTAAGGTGATTCCTCGATACATTTTATAAATTAAAGTTTCCATGATCATATGTCCGCAAACACTTCGTTATCGAAATACAGGGTGTTGAAATATTCAGTTTTTTTCAGTTCATTTCTTATGATTACTACAGTTTTTCAGATATTCAAAATATACATAATCAGATCACAGAAACAATCATGAAAATCTACAGGGTGGTACTTATTCAGAGGTCACGTCCTTTCTACCCCTACAACTTTTTTTCACTACGCCCCTAACAATTTAAATTTTTTCTCATAAATTTTCAAATAATTTTTAATTTAATCTTCTGCATTTTTCTGCCAACGTTTTTGTGTAAAAACTCAATCAATTTTATGTGTTTGATGAAAACGTAATATATAAAGGAAGCGATCATAGAAAGCCATTACACGGCGGGTCTAGATGTCGACACATAGATCTTCATATCCTATTGAATGACAAAAAAATGGTAATGTGGTTTCTTAAGTCTTCTACGTCTTGTACAGGAGTCCTGTAAACCAATGTTTTCAAACGTCCTAAGTAGAGGAGTTGATTGGATTTACATTAGGTGAACGAGCTGGCCAAAATTGGGGTCCACCTCGGCCTATCCAGCGGTCTGGACATGTTTCGTTGAAATGTTGCCGTGCTTTTTTTATTTTTGTATGCGCGCTTCCCTGGAATAGGCGAACCTGTTACACCACATCACTGAGCGCCTGGGAAGAATTGAGGTGTCTGTTTACTCGCTTCTTGAAGAGGGCCAAATTGTAGGATGTTGGACGGAAGCGAGTTCCACAGCTCACCGGCCCTGTAAACGAAGGAATTCTCATAGAGAGGGATTCCAGGGGTCGTTAAATGTACCACCATATGATGAGAACTCCTTGCCAGCCTAGTGTTGCGGCAAAACATGAGTTTTCCCGGAATAAATATGTGTAAAACAGAGAAAGGTCAGCAACTTGTCTTCTGAGAGCCAGCGATTGGAGATCGCGGGTGATCTCCTGGTGGTCGAAGAGGCACACAGCCCGTTTTTGCACACTATCCAACATCCGCAATGAATGTTTGGGCGCAGATCCCCATACATGGTAACAATATTCCAAAGCAAGTCGAAAAGAAAACTAAGTTTAGCTTATGCCGACTTAGCTATTGCTGATACATGTTCATGCCAGCAAAACCCGGAGTTGACCGTTTTTCCGGGAAGGTGCATCGAATCTTTGGATGTAATTTGTTGGTCTTGCATCATTACAGGAGGTTCTCCAGCAGGGACCTTTCTAGAAAACGTAGTTGCTTGCGTTGAAGCTCGCCAGGTTCATCTGACCCCACACAGATATCCTCTGTAAGTCAGAGCATAAGTTATTAATTTATTGACATCTCTGGCGCTGAGATTCCGTAGCTGTGATCGGCCGCATTCTACTGTAAGACGAAACCAGGGTACAATCGTCTGCAAAACCGAAGATCTTGTTCTCTGTAGATGACAGAAGATCGTTTATCTGCAACAGAAACAAGGTTGGCGAAAAAATGGATCACTGAGGTACTCCTGCTTGCAACTGGAAACAATCAGATGTTATACCGTCGACCTCAACTTGTATTGATCTATTTGGAAGAAAGCTACTTATCCAACCCCGCAATTTTTCAGGAAGCATATATACTATATACTAAAATGTACATGTACATGTACCACATTCCCGTCCTGCCACAAAATTTAAAAAAACCACAATATCGAACACTCAACAATCAATTAGATGAAAATGATTCCCCATTACTCTATAATAACCTCACCCCTTCCTGAGTCTAGCAGTTGTATAAACATCCTTACTCTAATGTAATATAAACACTTGACAATTAAGTAATATTCGAAACTAATCGTGCACCTAACAATAAATAGTGAAAATTTCATAAAATATGGTGTATCATGAATAAACATATAAACAGAAAACATGAAAAACGTCTGTATGGATATCGAGCAACTCTGCCAGATTTAGAGATCATGTTGGAGATTGATCATTCAGGTATTGCAACTAGGAAATATTCTCAGTTGTATCAACAAACAACAAATTTTCTATTTATATCTCTATATTTTCATTGTTTTAACAAATACAATCATGTTAACCAATAATAAATTTCATTCAATGTAGAAGGTGATTCACGAGAAGAGGGAAATATGTGTGCACACAATTATAGAAGACATCATTTTTGACTAAGAACATCCACATTTTGAATATGCAGGCTGTTTTGAGCGATTTTGAATCTTTTAATGGACATGAACCATGAACGGCTAAATGAATTTTTCAGACCCAAAAGTTCATCTACCCTGAAATTGGAATACTGTTTGCTTTTGCTCATTATCAAGACCTACTTCTATTTACTAGTTTTCAAGTGTGTTGGTAATTTCTGTAATCAAATAATTTTATTTCTTTCAGGTTGAAAAAAAAATTATAAATCATAAAACTCATAGTTTTGTAGGAAATTTACTGCTCTATATAATTCATCTCTTATAATTTTCGATTAAGTAAAGCGTTTACGAGATATTCATCGTCAAACATCAATGCCTATCAATTTTTCCAGTTTGATAATTCGAAAAATTTTAATTTAATTTATGAGTTTTGGGAAAAACAAATTTGAGTTTTAGGAACAGAAAATGTTATGAACACACTTAAAACCTCACTTTTGTTAAATTTACGTTCCGAAACTTTTTGTATAGGTATACCGATAAATCGGATTTATTTATTCATTGTAGGTTGGTTAATGATGAATAAGTTTATGTGATAATTATTAGACTCATTTGCAATTAATTATTTTATTACGTATGCAAGATGATCAGTTTCAGGATCACTGAACAATGTATTAAACGGATAGATACTGAAGATAGTTGAAAGTAAAAAGCATAGATGGCGTTAGTTCGAGAAAAATTTCATGTATATTTCGTGGAAAAATTCTAAAATACGCGCTGAACAAACGTCATAATGTATAACCTTCATAAATAACAACACAAGTAAGATTTTGAATCATTAAAGATAAAATTGAAAAGGTATTATTAGAATGAAAACATTCAAATAAATTTTGAACATGAAACTTTTATAGGAGTTACTTTTATAATAGATACTCAAATTTGTGTGAATTTCTCCAAAACTCATAAATGAAATCAAATTTTTCGAATTATTGATCAAACACTGGAAAAAATGATAGGCATTGATATTTGACGATGAATATTTTGTAAACGCTTAACTTAATCGAAAAATTATACAGACCATTTTTGTAGAGCAGTAAATTTCACAAAACTATAAGTTTCATGATTCATATGGATTTTTTTTGATTGAATTATAAAATTCATGAGAAAAGAAAAAATTTACCTTCAAATAATCGAACTTTAACCCTTAATATCTTTTAACCGGTTAGGTTTACGAAAAACGTAAGAGACTTTTTTGTAGAACATCCAACGGAAGAATTTTTGTCTTATGTGTATGCTCTTTGAAACGAGTCTGGAAGTCCCTACCGGTTTGGCCTTCATAACATGCAGTACATTCACTGCATTTGATTCTGTACACTTAAGATTTGTCAAATTTATTCACTTTGGCTTTTGAATTAAATAATAATCTCTTTAGGTTAGGCGTTCTGGCGAAGGCAGTTTTATATTCAATTTGGAAGATAATTCTGTATTTTAGTCGATAAATGTCTTTTACTCAGAGATATATGTGGTTATAATGGAGTATATAAATTTCGAAATCCGGTTATTAATATGTTTGTTAATAGTTTCTTCAATCAATCAACAATACTCTCAAATAGATCTGCAGATCAAGCAACGTTCATTATACTATACTAAAACTACTAACCTAACCTAGGAAAATTATTATTTGATTAGAATAGAAGAGAATAGATTTATTTGCCTTCAAATATTACAAGACATGTCAATAAATAAATAAATGAACAAACAAACAAATAAATATAAAATACAAACAAACATACAGATTGGTTACATTAAAATTTCAACCAACAGTGGACAGATAACATTTGAAGTATCATTTTAATAGATCTATGAATTCTTGTGGACCATAAATGGTTTTCTAGGAATAATTCTTCAGATTCTTAGTCGCATACCCAAATACTCGTAACCACGCTGCTTCCTTGCAAGCGAATACTGAGGCAGTATTATTTTGAATGGAGTATTACCAATGCAATATACATGGACAGGACATGCTATGGGGTTTCTGACCAAACGCAAGATGTTGATTGAAATTTGATTCAGATTCCGCCCAAAGCAAAATACCATTCAGACAATCTATGGATTCTTGGAGAAAGGGATGCCCCACATAGAGTCTGGAGAGCGCTTGGTTAGGATCTTTTGTAATTTCAGCCTTTGACTGTGTGGAGCATGACATTCTCTTGGCAAAGGCAGAGAAATATGGTATCTGCGCCATACTAGCCTAATTTGATATTAAGTAGTGGAGAGCTATTGACGTCAGGCTATTAAAATTGATTTCACTTGGGTTTTACAAAGTTTATTGATTTACAAATATTTCAAATATTTGGAACACTCAACAATCAATTAGATGAAAATGATTCCCCATTACTCTATAATTTCCCTTCCTGAGTCTAGCAGTAGTATAAACATCCTTGCTCTAATGTAATATAAACACTTAAGTAATATTGAAACTAATCGTGCACCTAACAATAAATTGAAAATTTCATAAAATATGGCTACACTTACCCATTCAAGACTTTTTATCACAGAATAAATTGATCAATACTTTCAATAAATATAGGACAAAATGTTTCTATTTGAGACTGTTAGAACATTTTCATTGGCTTCAATTTCAAGATTTATGTATACAGTTTTTGTTATTATTTGAGAAAAGTTTAATGGTATTAATCTTATTTTATTTATTACAATATGCTTCCTTTACATACAACTATTGAATGGAGTATTACCAATGGATTTTCTTATACATTCTCTATACGTTTATCAATGAAATGCAGTACTTTTTAAACTAATAAATACATTGTCCATCTTTATGCTACAAAATTCATATTGAAAGAAACTTTTATTTTTAATAATTTTTTTGTAATTGTACATTTTAATAATTAATTAGTTAACCCATAGTTACATAAAATATGAATACTGGCTTCAAAACTTTCACTTTCAAAAGGCACCTCAGGTATTGTACGGTTTCTCTCTTTACATTTACAAAAGAACTTCAGTACTGTATCCTTTTATTGTTTACAATACATTGCTGAAAGTCTGAAGAGTTGAGTTTTCGTGAAATTCAAATTGAATGCACAGCTTGAATTTCCAGTTTTCATTTTTTTAAAATAATCTAGTTCCTATTAAGTTTGCACTGATGCTTGCACCTGAGTTTTCAGTATATTTGTCTGAAAAAGTGCCAAGCCATTCATTATTCCAATATTTTTATTTTTATATTATCTTGAAATTATTGTCTTCTATACATGGCTCGATTGACGTGAAGTATTAAAGCGTTTCTTCTCCAAACTGTTCATCAGCCCGTCCACAAGAAGTTTGTGTACATACATCAAATCAGGTAACTAACCTCCACAAGTCGTGATGCCTAAATTTAAAGTTTCTATAGATGAAAATTAAAATTGCCTTCGTAAAACTCTTTTTTTGATTTACCACCCAGTTATTGCGCCAAGTTTTACACAGTCTAATGATAATGCCATTTCGAAATCTTCCTTATGTTTCTAACAATAATGAATTTAAAATTTGAATTTCCCTCTCTATTAAACGATGTAATAGCTTCTATCTTGTTCTTGAATCATAGAATTTATTCGGTGTTCTGCATACTATGCAGAGGGCAGCACTAAAAAGTCGCTAATATGGCGGATGAACAACAAGATTATGAATACGTATTAGAATTAAAATGCATTGTATAAAGAAAATTTGAAGGTAATTTTCAAATCGTATACATTCGTGAATATTACGCGATGGAATGATAACATGAAGAATTTAAAAAGCAATGGTCTACTTCGAATGGTAATAGGATGACGACATGCGAAGAAATTATGGAATATTTTATTTCAGATTCGCATTCTGGAACCCTATGTAAGTGAGTACTAATATTTTTGTTTAAATTCTGAAAGTATATGCATCAGGAATTGAATTTATCAGCTGTTTTGATAGTTAGCACTTTGTAAGAGAAACCTACTTTACTCAAGATCTGTAGTTATTTGGATCAAAGCAAAATTTTTATATAAGAAAATACATACATAAGATAGTAGAAAAGGAAGAGAAAATTACAAACTAATGACACTTTTCTGTGTTGAATCTACTTCTATGTTAAATTGAATATTGTTATGTGGATTTTAATACTAGTTGAATTTTATATAGTTCATATCTATATTTTAACTTGGCTTATTCGAGGCAGAAATAATTTTTACCCTTCCACTGGTTCGAATCTTTTAATCGACTTTCAGTTTGAATTTAAATAAGGTGAGCGCTGCTTTGGTTTGCTTAAATCCATAGTGTAGCGCTAGTTTCTATGCAGAGCTCGGTAATGAAGTTCCTGTAAGAAAGCATAGACTCCACTTTGCTTCAAGTTATGTTCTGTGATCATAAACTATTAAGATTGCATTGAAAATTCACATATATGGCGGAAGAGCAAAGCATATTTGAATATAAAATTATTTTCTAGTCGCACAGATACGTATACATATCACTTATCGATAATATGATGAATTTACGAACCAATGGCTGGTTTTGAATCTTAATGGAATGACGATGTGCAAAGAAATGTTGTAATGTTTGAAATTAGATTTGTATTTCGGACGCAAATTAAGTGAGTACTACTTTTATTAAATTGTGACATTTTGTGCACCTCGACAATTACAAAAAATGTCCCTTCTCCTCTGTTCTATGATCGTATAATTTGGAACAACAAACATTTCATTTGTTGTTAACCAATACATATTTACTTAAACCTGTGAAATTGTTTATCAGAATTAATATTTCTGACTGTTATGACAGTTTTATGAATTGCCTTGTAGCTTTATTTGAACAAATTGGTGCTCTCTATAAGAAACTTATTTAATCTGGATCTACAACTATTTTTTCGAAAAAATACCTAATTATCAGTGAAAATTGCTAACATCCTCTACCATCTACTATTGGGTTATAGATGTACAGATGGCACTAGTTGTTATAATTTTCTGTCTTTCAAACTCCATCTTGAGCGAATCCTTACACGATCAATAATATTCACAATATTTATATTATCTATGATATTTATACAGATCAGAATACCTGATTTCATCAATATTGGCCATAAACGTACCTTTTTCTTCAGCTTACGCATTTAATATTATTGTAAATGTTCATTCTATATTATCTTTAGATCGTGTAAGGTCAGTCACCATATTGTATTTCAAAATTTAACCATTTTATTCAAATTTATTTTGGTAATGTCTATATGTATTCGCCGGGATACAGGGAAATTATCAGTGGAATCTAATGAAATTTTGGGGTGAGTAAATTAAATTTGTGTCTGAATCATTGATAAGCGATCTATACTTTGAACGTAGTGTTTTTGCTTATAAAGTTATTCTTCATATTGCACTCACTTGGTAGGACGATCAGTACCTCCGTGGAACCCAGATGATTCGTTTGTAATCGAATTTCAGTGAACATTTAATCGATAAGTGGTTTTCAGTTTTTCATATCATGGAAAACATCATACTGACTAAAATTCAAAGAAAGATTTATCCTGTGCACAAAATATATTTCGAGAGCAGAAAATATAATAGCATTTTCAACAGGTTTTTCATTAGCTGTATCAGATTCAATTAAATCTTCAAGGATCGATAACAATACAATATTTCGTTATTTTAGCGTACGAAAAAATATAATTTATACAATTCTACTTTTATTATTCCGCTTAATTTGTTGAATGTTTGCAAAACGCATGACATACTGATGTATCAGAAGTTGCATATCGCATGGCGTGATTTTATCCGACCACCGTTATAATAGTTTTACCAATATACACACAACCAAATTTATAAGGAATCACCCGATATTTTGAATGTTACCTTAGGGATTTTGGAAATTTCGAAGGATTGTTAGAATTGATCCTTTTGAGATATTTCAATTGAAGAAAGAAATAAATTGAGGTTTATTTCAAGAAAGAAGCGAATAAAAGAAAATAGACTTTCCTCATGTAGTTAAAAAATTAAAAATTTTTTTTTCACGGAGTAAGTGTTTTTTTCTCGGCCTCAGTAGTTTGTATTACCTCCTTTTGCCCTGATACAAGCCTGAATCCGTCTAGGCATGCTTTGGATTAAGTTTTCGACCTCCCTGGGATGATATTCTACCAGTCTTTTGTGGCGGCTTGGATGAGCTGTTGTGGGGTTGTTGTCTTATCCTAGCGCGATCTAATTTTCCTTTTGATATTAAAAAATCAAAGTCAAAATAGCGACTTCCTCTGTTTCAAGATGTCGCGCAAGGTTGCTGGTATGCGGAGGAGCATTATCTTGCATGAAAGTGAAATTCTCACCGTGGGCACCTCGCCAGAGTCTCACTAGGTCCATGTAGTTTCTAGCCGTTACACTCGTAGAAAACGAAATCAAATCTGTTTTGCCTCCCAGCATATTGACACCCCAAAACATCACACTGCCCCCTTAATATTTCGGAAATTGTCTTGCTGCTCGAAGTCCAGCTTGTCTTCCACGACCCCTCAAAACCCGAATCCGGCAGTCATCTGATCGAACACCAATTCTGGTCGCATCCGAAAAAAGAATATTTCGCCAATTCTCAATATTCCAGTTTCGGTGCTCAATACACCAATCAAGTCTGTTAATTTTAGTTGTCTGGTTAGCTCTGGAACTCTTAAGGGCCTTCTGCTGTATAAACCCTTGAACGAAGTCTTTGACGTATCGTTTGGACTGATATACTGATGCCTGTTGCTTCCAGAAATTGCCTTTGAAGTATATGGTGCGACGCACTAGAGTCTCGTCTTGCAAAAAAACACACAAAAGCGGTCTTGTTCTTCAGAAGTGGTCTTCCTACGACTTCTTCTAGGCCTATTTGAAAAGATTGTAGCTCCACCTATCGGGCGTAGGTTTTTGAAATAACCCCTGTGATACCCCCATTGTGTCTGCTATAACCCTCTGTGTCACCCCTTCTTCAACGAGAGCAATTATTCGACCCCTCTGCACATCGGACAATCCAACGTAAGGCATTTTAAATTTTGATTATAGGCTTTTTTAAATTTTGAAATTCACAGTTTCAAAAGTCAGTTACGACTGAGTACAATATCCCGAACAGGTGGTGATAATTCAACATTTCTTATCATACTATGCAGTTTTTTTATAACAAAAAACTTCATTCTTCACAAGTAGTCAAAGATCCATGATTAAAAACAATCAATAATGTGAAATACCGAGGGATTCCATATAAATTTGGTTGTGTATTATATATAGTATAGTCTGGTAAATCTAGACTTACAGAGATACATGAATTACCATCCAGTTGAAAATCCTTGAAATAGTTAAAAAAAATTTATTCTATATCAAAGGCCAAAAAATTAATTTTTCGCGATTATCATCAAACGGTAAGTTCTATCGAAAAATTACCCCAGACAATAAATGTAGATTATAAAATTCTCTATAAAAAAGTATTAATCCTTTTTTTCCTAAGAGGCACTATTTCTAAGATACAATGATTCAGAAAGTTGTAATCGTCATTATACGCACACATTTCCACGCCACCTCTGACGTAGTGTACTTAGCGCGGTTTTCTATTTAACATGGTTTCCCCAGTAGGCCTATTCCACAGGTCTGTTGTGATTTTGTTTGATAGTTATACTTATGTACATTTTATATTCTAAGTGTAAGTTATAATAAAAGATGGAAAAATCGTTTAACTTGTGCTGCAGCTTCAGAAATGAATATACGTGGCGTACTTATGTATACTTTTTAAATCGCAGTAATTCAGAAATGGTGGGCTCTTAAGAAAAAATTCCCGGCCGCTCCCGAAACAACGACTTTGTGGCCTGCTCGGGAAACAGATTTTCAGGTGATTCCATTTGGCACCTTAATTAAAACACTTGACAAACGTTGTCACTACATGAATGAGTATCTATGCCGAGTTTAAGAGTGCATACAAATTGAGATACATTATCAATTTTATAAGAACCCTAGTTCTAATTTTGATGTTCTTGCTGTAATTATTCCATTTTTGAAGGTTGTATCAAGAAAATCTTTGCCAGAAATGTTATACCATAGATTTTAAAAGCTGATATCTTTCTTCAATCCTTTATCTGCCTTCGATTACTCCGATCATTTAGGCATGCTTCAAACGCTATTCGGCTGGGTCTGTTTTTTCAAACAGGTCTTGAACTATTTTCAATGCCCAGCTAGGTATCTAACTTGAGTACTGGACTTAGTTCTTGACGAGGTTAGCTCAATTACTCTGTTAAGCTTATGATGTTTTTTCTTCCATTAGGTTGAAGGGGAAATAGACAACCACACATTTGGAAATTCTAAAAGAATAGGATTAGAAAGGATATTTTTAATGTATTTTATTTTTTAAATGGAGAGTTTAATTAGTCCCACATAAGGAGAGAAAAACATAAAAGGAAGTTGGGAATATATTTGGGGCCACTGATTTCCATATTGTTTAACTATTTAAATAATTTGTGGATGTTAAAGTTTGATATTGGATACTGATAAGAAATTGATCAATATCTTTATGATCTTTGTGTAATTATTAAAAATTATTTCCTGTAAGTTAGAATCAAGCGTGGAACAATTCTGAATATTATTTTCACAGGCAAGAAAAATATGGTCAATTGACATTGATTTTAAATAGATGAGCTTGGGTGGAGCAATGAGCTGATTTCAACCTACAGAGTGTGGTAATATAATTTCTGTGGAGTTTGCGTTCACAAAACCATGGCTTGCTGGAAAATTTACCTCATCGTATTCATATATGCCCTTCCTTTATTAATACCCATTTCTGTTCTAAGGTTATTCCAATCTTTAAGAATCTTTTTCTTAAAATCTGGCCAGAATTCTGTAGGGTCCGCCTTTGGAAATTCTTCCACCGTATGTGAACTAACTATTTTAGCTAATTTATTCGCTTCTTTGTTACCTATAATGTTTGAATGTCCAGGTACCCATACCAGTTTCAATAGATATCCCTGATTTTTGAGGTTTAAAGTTTCTTATCTAATTTTAAAGGTGATAGCATCATTACTGGAATGGGGGACCCAGTTAGTGATTTTTTCTAGGGCACTTTTGAAATTTGAGATAATTAGAGATCTTTGTATATTATAATTACGGATATATAGGATTCCCTTATATCGCCAACAGCTCAGAAGTGCAAATATTAAAGTAATTATGTAAAGAGGAAGAAATGGAAAATAGGTGGGGGCTATATATACCTATACCAACAGTATTAGAAGTTTTGGAACCACCTGTAAATATGTATTAGTTGGATATAATTCATTAATTTTCACTTGGAAGGATAAAGGGCAGTTTACATCTCCTTTTTAGTTCCAAGTTAATAAATCTAATTGGATCATGGTGAACATTGAGAGATGATTTGAAGCAAGAATATTTTCTTTTAGAATATTATTGTTAATATTAATGATATAAAAAGCTTTCAAAATAGCTGGAGATTTCTCACCTGAAGAATTCTGCCAAAAAGCAAGAGTTTTTATTTTATTAATTATGGGGTTACCAGTTAAACGGAACGCATAGGAAACAGATTTAAGTGCTAACCATAGTCTTCTTGAATCAAGTAGAATTTCTTCACTCTCGGATAATACAATATTTCTGATATCTTTCAAAGCAATTCTCTCTAATATGATAAATTTCTTTCTGGTAGTGCCACTAGAGTCCCTCAAGATATGATAAGGAATAAGAGAAGTGAGATTGTTAACTTAGGTATCAGGGACATTATATACATATCTAGGAGAGGCGGTGGCTCTTTGTTAGCAGTGAAAAAGTGCTTCACTTGTGTTTAGTTGAATTTAGCTCCCCTTTTGAGTGAAGCGTTGAAGCAGTTGCTTGTAAAATTAAGTTGCAGAAATCTCTGTTATTCATTTTTGTATTTTATTTTCCTCCATCAACACCTGCCAGTGATTATGTTGTTTTATGCGAGTACTTGGAATTGCTCGAGGTAATTTATGAAGGAAATCTTGTATTGTTGGGCGACTTTAATTTGCCAAAGTTCCACGAGTCACTGATGGGTGCACAAGGATCGGACAGATCTGTTTGGGAGCTTATGAGGTTTTATGAATTGCGTCAATGCAATGGCGACGGTATTTTGGACTTAATTTTGTCTAACCTGCCCTGCCGAGTTCACCGCGATATGTCACCTTTTTTGAAGGGAGAGAAGTATCATCCGGCTCTGATGTGTCACTTGAACCTGGGCTCAGACAGTTGTGTCAGATTCTCTCGTAGTTCGAATTTTGGGGCTTTCAATTTTCATAAAGTCGATATGGGTACGCTCTGTGAAGACTTACTAAGTGAACAATTCATCGTTAGATAAGATTGCCCTCGCAGTATAAACTTTCTGGTGAATGATTTTTATGAAAAACTATACAATGCAATCAGAAAATCAGTCCCAGTTTATCGTGAACAAAATAGGAGGTACCCCACGGCCCACATGGTACAATAAAGAGATCATTGACGCTGTTAAGTCTAGGAATCGGATGCACAAAAAGTTTATTAGAACAAGGAACGATCACTATTTCGATTTGTACTGAGAATTGAGAAGGTCAGTTAGAGCTAAGGTGAGGTCTGCATATAGGGAGTACTTGGATAGCTGGAAAAATAGTTTTGAGAAGAAGCGTGACAAATTTTGGTCTATTGTTCGGAGTAAACGCAAACCGGATGGACTACCTAGCGTCATGTATTACCAAGGTGAGAGACTGAATAGCCACCAGAAAATCGTTTCTGCATTTGCTGTTTTTCGGTGTGGTATATGATGTTGTGGATTCAGATGTCAATATTGATGACGTTATCTCGGAGGGTGTGGTTGATTGCCGAGGCTCAAATTCTATTTTTTTTCAATAACCGAACAAGATATTTTGCGTGAGACTAAAAATATGAAATCTAAAGCTAGTTTTGGAGATGACGGCATACCTTGTTTTATAGTAAAAGATATCATAGGGGCGATAGTAGCTCCGCTATGTTCAATTTTTAATCTGTGCCTGAAAAACAATCAGTTTCCTTCTAAGTGGAGGATCGCGAAAATCTGTCCCATCTTCAAGAGCGGTGGTAGGACCGATGTAACGAACTACTGTCCTGTGGCCCTGCTTTGCTCCTTTGCAAAGGTTTTTGGGCTTCGATTGCATGAATCTTTAGCATTCCAGCTGAGCCAATCGATTTCGGACCGGCAACATGGTTTTAGGGTCGGTAGATCAACTGTAATGAATCTTGCATGCTTTTCGGAATACCTAACTGAGGCTTTCAACCGGGGTGGCCAGGTTGACACGGTCTTCGCAGATTTCTCTAAGGCCTTTGATCGCATGAACCATGTTGCTCAAATAAAAAGAATGAAGGAGATAGGGTTCCCTCTGAGCCTTCTCAGGTTTTTCTATTCATATTTGAGTGAGCAAAAGATATATGTTATGTGTAATGGATTCAGATCACAGGATTTTGGAGCCCATTCGGGGGTCCCTCAGGGGTCGGTTTTGGGTCTGCTTCTGTTCACAATTTTCGTAAATGTCTTACTTGAGTGGCTAAACGTTGGGGGCGTAGCCTTTGCGGATGATCTCAAGATTTACACAGAAATAAGATCGAATGAGGACTGTCAAAGTCTTCAAGGAGAGTTGCTGATGATACATCAGTGGTATTTAGAAAACAAACTGCCTTTGAACGTCTCTAAGTGCAAGTACATGTCAATTACGCGCAAACAGTCGCCACATTTCTTTCCTTATTCCGTGGCGGGCTCACGGCTTAAAGGTGTTTTCTGTTCTCGTGATCTCGGGGTGCTTCTCAACTCGAAATGGTCGTTCCGGGACAATATAGGTGATGTTCTGCGAGCAAGAAAAATGTTAGGTTTTATTCTGAGGAATTCCAAGAGCTTCCGGAACACCACTGTTCTCGGGTTCTGTATTTGGCTTTCGTTCGATCTAGATTGGAATATGCCTGTGTTATCTGGGATCCATACTATGTGAAATATAAAATTGCATTGGAAAGCGTCCAGAGAACCTTCCTAAGGTACCTGGCATACAAACAGAATGGAGTATATCCTATCCGAGGAATACCAGGTTTTCTGTTAACCGATCGTTTTTCTGTGTTGGAGCTTCAAATTAGAAGGAAATATTTGTGCTGCATGTTTTTGTATGGACTTCTGAACAACTCCATCAGTTGTTCGTAGCTGCTTGACAGACTGAAGTTTTTGATACCCAGGCTCGCTGGCAGAGGCAATGTCACTTTTTATGTCGTTGGTGCTGTTACGGATGTTTTCTTGAAATCACCTATCAATCAAAGCTGTCACTATTTCAACATGGTGGCCTCTTTGATTGATATCAGTCATTCTCAAGCTACATTCAAAAGAAACCTATTAGCAAAACTTAGTTCACGACTCAAATTGTTTTGATTGTTTGTGTGTATTTCTATTGTTTGAGTTTGCATTATCAATGCGTTCTGTCATTATTGTTTTTGAAAGTTTTTTTAAATCTGTTTTTTAGGTTTGAGCAAATTTGTCCATACTTGTTCAGCTCTGTAATTGAGAGTAATCCTGTTGAGCTTGTATCAATAAATAAATAAATATCATATCACATATGAAAGCAGACACATAATTGAATCTGATATCAGATAACATTGAGACAGTGAGCTTTCCAATTCATCAACATCTTCAAAGCTTCTTGAGACATTGCCATCCTAAAGCGGGATAAAATGATTTTATTCGTTTTGCTGACAGAATCATGCTCAGTTTGGACATTATACATGAGTCTGAATTCATGTCTCATTGAATTAAACCAATCAGCAGACTGTTTAGGCATTGACCCAACGATGGAGGTGATTTTGTTACCAATATGTGGCTCATGTGCGCTTGAGTCTTCTTAAGAATGAAGGAGGCATTAAATCCTTGATACTCGAAATCATGGGTAAAGTCAATAGTGAATATTTCATATACGTTGAACATCAGTCTCATGGCCTAATTTCTCATATTTCTAGTTGAATATTCTCAACAAATACAAAATTAGTCCGAGTTTTCTGTATTTTATTTGCAACACAATCGATAAAGTAAAATCCTAAGAACAATAATGACAATGACAGTTGACTTATGACAGAAACATAAATTAAGTCAGTTCCTTTGAACGTACAGAACAATTTAACGTATTCGTAGTTTAGATGGACTTCCAGTGGTAGTATTTTTCATTGAATAAAGTTTCGACTTCGTAAAGCATAAACATACACTAGAAAATAATACAGTAATGAAATAAAAATACAAACAAAAGTTCTTTTACATTATAATGCGTTTCCTTAGTTTAACTAGATACATATAGTGGCGCTAATTGTACGACTCCATCCAGTTAACATAATTATATATATTCTGTGGTCGCATTCTATGCAAATTGCTGCATTGTGAATTAATTCGGTAATATGGCGGAAGAACTATCAAGACTAGAAATTCATATTAGAATTAAAATGCAATTTATGAAGAAACGAAAATTATTGCCTAATCGTACACATGCGTACCCGATGAAATGATTAGAAAATTAACGTTGTAATGGTCGTCTTAAGAAAACAGCATGATAATTTTGGAAGAAATGTTTGAATGTTCATCTTCAGATTCAACTTGAACTCCAAAGCTAGTGAGTATTGATTGTTTTATTAAATTATGAAGGTATTTTGTTCATCTGGACAATCACCCAAAAATGAACTGATCAAATATATTCGTTCTCTCTTTGACCAAGCTGAAACAATTTTTTTTTTTTTTTTTCACTTTCGTTTCGAACAATTATAATTTTATTTGTTGCTGACCTTGAAATCGTTATTTATTTAGACCCTCATTAGAGTTAAATCTACTAACAAAATGACAGCTTTTTATATAAATAATTTCACTTCACATAGTGATATTTTTATCAGTTAATTATCTGATGACTTTCTTATTAATCAGATTAGCATCGAGTGAGAAATTTATTTACACAGCTATTTTAATTAAACCGTATGCGATATTTAAAATATATAACAAATTCCACTAATCGTAGTAGAAAAAGTAAAGTTTGAATGGTTAATAGTAACACTACTGGGACCATTTCTTATTGACAGTATATGATTCTATGTTCAAATTAATGTTGAATTAGATATAAAAAACTATAAATAAACAGTACACTAGAAAATTAAACTAGAAAGATAAAGATTTTAAGATTAAAGAGGTAGTGTCCTTCGAAGCAAGTGCGAATTTATGGGAAATTATCGGATCGTTTTCTACTTAATCAGATATTGCGCTGAAGCCATGCTGGCTTGGTGAGTAGTATGATTACGAAGTAAATACTTTATTTTAGATATGTAATACTTATACGTATCTGTAAGTCGGCAATTAGAAAAGAAAATTTAGTAAAGTTTCTCATTGTCAATAATGAAAACAAGTAATGTGTTTTAGGAATTTTACTTAATAATTGTGATTCGTAACGCCTTTCAACTACACCGTAGATTCTTCAGACGAATGAATGTACAGAAAAATTTTTTACGAAGCACAATTATTAAGTAAAATTCCTAAAACCACATTACTTGTTTTATTATTGATAATGGAATTCCACCAAGTAAAAGCCTCCTAAATTCAAATGTTTCTTATTGTATATAGTAGTAACCTGCTAGAATTGAAATACCTTGTTATAGAGGGTTACTTAATATGATTGACTTGAATAAAAATAATGACTGATTTACTGTTTGAGTTTTATTATAGAAGACAAATGGTTAGGTCAGGGATTAGATAGCTTTAGATATAATTTGTAAGAGAAAAATTGGCACAATTAATCAAACTTAAGGTATTAATGGTCATAACTACACTGAAGTAATGTTATATAAAATCAGGTTCTACTTCAGACTTCAGTGCATGCTTGAGTGGAGATTTATCCTTCGGGTTAGATTTGAAGTCGATGCATTTACTTATTGTTGAGGATTCTTGTTCTTTTTCGTTACTTGTTTATTAAACACTTGATACATCTATCTCTTGGATTATATCCTTTGGATTAACTGAATTACTTTACTAACGCACATAGTAGTGCAAAATAAAGTTATGTCCTGTTTTCAACCTTTCAACATCCCCATATATTTATGCTTTTAAGTCTAAGACATTCTTCATTTATTTAAAATACCTAATAACACTGTCTATTTTTGCTCTCTTCGCCCCTAACTCTCTGAAATATATTGCAAACAGGTAGTTGATCTTCATTTGTAATAGAACCAAAATATAATTAAGTATGCAAAAGGAGATAAGTAAAAGCTCTACACTGAACTAAATGATGATATTTCTGATACAAAAAGGGGTTTTCCTTTAAGTTGAATTGAAGAAATGTTTATTTGTATTTTATGAATATTAAAATGGTTCTTATGATGGTAGGGAGAGCATTTCACAAATTTGGCTTCCAAGGGTTAGTTACAGATTTCTTTTGGGTGAATTGTACTTAGAGGATGGTAAATGTTAAAATGCCATAGGAAAGTAATCAATATAATTAATAAAAATGCAAATACCATGGATCTAAGTGGTAGTCAAAATACAAATAAAAACGATATTCAATATTGACGAATGCTAAAACTTTTTCTTACTTTATTTTTTCAATTTTCATGTGGTTAGCTTGATATTTTATAGGTATATGTATTCAATGCTGAAAAGTCCATTATTTCTAGTTATCCTCAATATTATATACTTTAATTTGATTGCTTTAACTCAAACTCTCTTCTTTTTTTCCAATTTTTAATTAAAGGAAAAAATATGAATAGAAAAGATCATGAAGATTATTGTAAAAGGCTCTTTTTATAACATTTAAAACAGTTTATATTGTGGGTTTGAAATCTCTTCTATAATCTAAGTTTCCTCTATTCAAAAGTGAAAGATTTTTGTGTTCAACAGTATGAATATTTATTTGGTTAGCTTTATGTGTTGGTCTAGAAAATATTAATTAATGATGATCAAACAAAATATGTTTGTTCATTCCACCAGATCTCTTCTTTTATTCCGATAACTCAGGAAAGGATTGTATATTGGAAGGTAGTCTAAGGAGGCTTTTGGTTCCAGTAAACTTCATTTTCAATTATATCCAGTATCCATTTTTGTGTGAATTGTTTAGTTATAAATACAGTTTTGAAAAGTTGAAGAAACAGATTGATGTGAACACTCTTAGTTTTTCACTTATTGCTAATGATTTATGCATGTGTGAATATACTGATAATACAAACATTTTGAGAGTAGAATATTCTCCTGAAGCAGATCTAGTTCTAGGTGAAATAGGACAGACAACCAACTGACAGGAGCATAGACGGTAGGGTTGACCTAACTCCATCTCTTTTCCATGAGAATATACAGGGATATCCACCGGCACCTTCCGTTAAAAACTTTTTAAGTTCCAATTACAATATCAAGCTGAAATTTTATACGCGAGCATAACTAGCGATTTCCAATTGGAGTGAAATATTTTCGAAGTGATACCATTTTCGGTTATACCGGAAGTGGGTCATCACTTTGTTATTTCAAATGGCAATCTACCTTTTTCATTTGAGCAAGTCATAAAATACCCAAGTTGATGGCACTTATCTGTCAAAACTTTTGACAGATTTAATTATTTTTGTTATGAACTCGATTTTTGAGGAACATTTAAAAAAATTGTAGCTCGTAGATCTTTTGCACTACAGACACAGTTTTTGCTTGGGTGGTCTACACATGTCAAATGTTCACTGCGTTGTTTTGTATGATTTTTTCAATTTGGCCTTTTTCAAACAGCAATTACTCAATTTTTTCAAATGGCACCTGCCAATTTTTATATCATCAGATGAAGCGTCAAATTTCAGATGGAATTGTATCAGCATGTACTATACCCATCTCTTATAGTTCCGAAATAATTTGTTAATATATTGAATTTTGATGATTTTGCAAGAACTAACAGAGAATGCTTTGAAATATTTGAATCAAGTAGCTGAACTGGCTACGCTCACCTAACAGGTGCCTAAAATTAATGTACTTGTCACTTTATTCATTCGAATTCGATATTTCAACAAGAATTGTCGTTATTTCAGATTGAAAATATCCAAAAAATACAACACATTTGGAATAAAACCACTGGTTATTCAAACGAAAATATATTTAATATTTTTCTAATTCATTTTAGAATGTCAAAAAGTAGTGGGTAGAAATTGCAGGCAATTCAATAACCATTTCCAAATTTACCGTCTATGAGTAAAATAAAATTTCGAAGGATTAGAAACAATTTTCTACAATTCGGATAAATGAAAATTGTAGGAACTAAGCGAAAACCAATCATCAAAGATAATTACATTAATACGAATAAATGATAGCAAACATCATAGGAGAAAACTAATTTACGATCTGAATAAATGTTCAATATGGGCCCCATTTTGCTCCACACACTTGACAGCTCGTATACAAACATGATGAGTTGCCCTCCTAGTTTTCTCAGGATCAATATTACGAAAAGCATTATGAATGCGCTCTAGTAACTCTTCTTTACTTCTTACAGGAATAAGATACACTTCACTCTTGATTTTGCCCCATAAATAAAAATCAAGGGGCGTCAGGTCCGGAGAACGCGGAGGCCATAAACTTGGTCCTTGATTACCCCACCATCTATCCTCGAACATTTCTGTTAGCTACCGATCTACAGCTCGTGTTTTATGTGCTGGTGCACCATCCATTTGGTAATAGCAATCCCTCAGAATGTTAAAGGGTAATCCATCTAAAAAATTTGCTAATGTTCCTCTCAAAATTTCCAGGTATCTTTGTCCATTAAGATTTTCCTCATAAATGTGATAAGCCAAGAAAAAATTGATTAAAATTGCAAAAACGTTCACGCTGAATTTATTTTGGAAATCAATAACCTCAATGAAATGTAGATTTTCTGTTGCCCAAAAATGTCGATTTCTCCTGTTGGTTATTCCACTTTCATTGAACTTGGCTTCATCAAACCATATAATTTTTTGCAGAATTGTCTCATCTTCTTGAAGCCGAATTAATAAACTTTCACAGAAATTTAGTCGCTTGGGAAGGTCAGTTGATTTCAATTTTTGTAGTCTGATGAAAGAATACGGGTGCATGTTATGTTTCTTAAGGATCCTTTGAATTGAAGTATAACTCAATCCAATATCCATTGATGCTGACTTAATGGACGCATGTGGATTGGCATGAAAATACGCTAGCGTATTAATTTGATTGTCGTCCTCGAGAATTGGTTTTCTTCTAGTTTCTATATATTTTGTTCCTCCAAATTGTAGAAAATTGCTTCTAATCCTTCGAAATTTTGTTTTACTCATAGGCGCCAAATTTGGAAATTGGTTATTGAATTGCCTGCAAGTTCTATCCACCACTTTTTGACATTCGCCATGAATTAAAAAGAGATTTAAACATATCCTCGTTTGAATAATCAGCCATTTTATTATCAATCTGGTGTTTTTTAAAAATTTTCACTTCAAATTACCAACAATTCTTGTTGAAATATCAAATTCGAATGAAAGAAGTGACAAGTACATTAATTTTAGGCACCTGTCAGGTGAGCGTAGCCAGTTCAGCTAGTTGATTCAGATATTTCAAAGCATTCTCTGTTAGTTCTTGCAAAATCATCAAAGTTCAATATATTCCCAAATTATTTCGGAACTATAAAAGATGGGTATAGTACATGCTGATACAATTCCATCTGAAATTTGACGCTTCATCTGATGACGATATAAAAATTGGCAGGTGCCATTTGAAAAAATGAGTTATTGCTGTTTGAAAAAGGCCAAATTGAAAAAATCATACAAAAGAACGCAATAAACATTTGACATGCGTAGACTGCTTAAAAAATTCCTTGATCCTTCTTCTATCCACCCAAGCAAAAATTGCGTCTGTAGTGCAAAAGATCTACGAGCTACAATTTTTTTAAATGTTCCTCAAAAATCGAGGTCATAAGAAAAATAATTAAATCTGTCAAAAGTTTTCACAGATAAGTGCCAACAACTTGGGTATTTTATGCCTTGCTCAAATGTCGGTTCTAGATGTATAATAAAAAAGGTAGATTGCCATTTGAAATAACAAAGTGATGACCCACTTCCGGTATAACTGGAAATGGTTTCACTTCGAAAATATTTCACTTCAATTGGAAATCGCTAGTTATGGCCGCGTATAAAATTTTAGCTTGATATTGTAATTGGAACTCAATAAGTATTTAACGGACGGTCCCGGTGGATATCCCTGTATGTATATCCTATTGCATTGGAACTAACATACAGAAGAATTGTTCGCTAAGCTAGCTTCTACATATTGTTTGAATATATTGAGTAGATTTGGATTTAATATCAACGAAAGCAATCTACTACTAAGATATTGAGGAATGTTTTACACAAATAGCACAAATATCAATGATATAAAAAAGGACATTACATATAACTCTTAAAATGAAGATGAGAAAATTCTGCAGTGTAAAATTCAAATAACAATATATATCAACATCAGCTGCCATCTACATGGAGAAATGTTTTTGTTTTGCTTTCATAACATCTTTGAAAGCCTTAGGAATCCTCATTCAATACAAAAGTGTTAGCTTGAAAATATCCAGATCACGAGCAGAAGAGAGAACAGTCCCAAATATTGCCGCATCAAATATTTCAATGATATTCTAGAACAAATACAAAGAGAATTAAATAAAGGCAATTTCAAAAAAAAGCTTGTAAATGGTGCTGTTGGAGATCAAGTCTCATGATGTTAAATGATTGCCTCTTGTTTGTTTGGCAATTCAATCCTGAGGTGTTGTAATTTTTAATGAAGAATGTAAACACTTCTACTTATTCCAGAATCAAGGGATTTACGAGGAAGTAGGCGGGGCATTGGTAGACGCGGGCCTGGCTCAGGAGGGAGTGGGCGGGACTCAGATGGAAGTAGACGAGGACTTTAGAGTGAGTATGAGGGCGTTGAGTGGAAGTAGGCAGGACTTTGGAGGAAGTGGGCGGGGCGTTGGAGGACGTGGCTTAAGATGAAGTAGTTGGGACTTGATGGAAGTAGACGGAGCCTTAGAGGAAGCATGCGGGGGGTAAGAGGGAGCATGCGGGGAGTAAGAGGAAGTAGGCGGGGCTTGAGAGGAAGTAGGCGGAACTTGATAGGAAGTAGGCGGAACTTGATAGGAAGTAGGCGGAACTTGATAGGAAGTAGGCGGGGTCTGGGATGAAGTGACCGGGACGTAAAATGAAGTGGGCGGGACTTATTAGTAGGTGGGCGTGGCGTAGAAGGAAGTAGGCGGCGCTCAAAGGGTAATGGGTGAGGCTTAAGATAAGGTGGGTAGGGCTTAGCTGAAAATATACGGGACGGGTTCACCCATTTTCTCCCAAGTCCCGCTCACTTCCTTCTGCGCTCCACCCTAGTTTCATAAATTTTTATTTTTCTTAGGTTTCGTTTACTAAAACCTAACTCATCTAAATTTCTACTCTCTGAACCTCAGTTTCAGATGGAACTTGAATATACATTCTTATTTGTTTCTTCTAATGGTTTCAGATGAACTCAATTTATATAAATTTTTATCTTCTCGGATTTGATCTATGGTAACCTAATATATATATATATAAATTTTTATTTATTGCAATAAAAGTTTCACCTCCCTTGGGTTTCGTCTACCGATACCAAATCTATATAGATTTTTATTTTACTTAAGGGTCGTTTACTGAAACTTTCCACATATAAATTTTTACAATTAGATGGAACCTATGGTTTATAAATTTCTATTGGTCTTTGGTTTCGTCTACTGAAAACAGATTTATATAAAATTTCACTAGTTATAGATTTTATCAACTTAAATCTAATTAATATACATTTTTAGTTGCTTTAGTTTTTATCTATGTAATCTAATGCTTATACACTTTTACTTCTTTTAGGTTCCGTCGTATAAAACCTAATCACTTCCACAAATTGGACGAAGATGAAAGTATTACTTAGCCCATTAAATTTGGATGGGGAAAGCACCCTAAAGAGGTACAAAACGATAATATAGATGAAACCGCTTCTAATACATGGCTAATATCTGCTGATTTGTTGAAACAGAAAGCATGGCAAGTGCAATCTAAGATTAGGTTGTCTTCACAAAAAATCATGGAAAATACATCAACCAAAATATACATGATTGTTGTCTGAGGTGTTTCTCAAAAATCTTTAAATCTAAGCTACCAAGAAGAATTTATAGGAACATTTTGCAGAGGATAACAATCATTGAATCTTGTAATATTCTTCGTGCGTTTCTTTCCAAAAAAATAATGAGGTAGATCAAAGGTTTTCTATTTAGTTTATACTGCTCAGAATCTCATTTCAATATTATTCATTTGGATATATGAATGAAATATTATTTGATTCGATCACCTATCTTTTCAAACACACAATAATAATAGTAATATAATTGGATTACTTGACAAGATCCGCACATTGGATTTTTCCACAAAGAAGGACTCTGATACTACTCATTGCTTCATTGATGTCATTGGCTGATAAAGTTATAGTTTGTGTATATTCTGATAGGTTCATATATTTTCATAACATGCAGGATTATCCCAATATATAATCATTCCAGTATATATTGCGGTTATGACCATCGCCTGGAGTTATATTTTCTCTTGAAATCGCTTTGATGACATATGAGCAGATATACGGGCATCTCGTATGTGTAAAATCCATTTATAATATAGTGTTTCAGGTATGCAGTCGTTAATTTCTACAGGAGATTCTCCATAAAAAAAAACATGAACAAAAATGCTTATGAACATTATATCTAGGTCATCTGTTCTCCAGATACAGGGTGTTGAGATTCAGATTTTTTCCACATTTCCTTTGGTTACTCTCGTAGTTTTCAAGGGATCTACCTGAAATTTGCAGAAAAGGAATTTTTTCACTCATGAATTCATCAGATGTGTCCAGTAGTTGCAAGAATTTACGAGATGATATCATGTTATCTTTAACCTTATCAAAATTATAGTGTAGTGCGCCACCATATTGGAAAGATCTTCCAATTTTAAGCTTTTTTTTGTCTCAAGAAATTTATTGGCAATTTCAACCGTTTTCGAGTAAACAAATAAGTAACATAATTCATAAGACACGCGTTTTATGAATAAACGAACGTGTGTTGATCCGGAATCAATGGCGGGAGTGAAATTGTTTCCATAATTTTTCAAAAAAACTAAGAAAATAGCCTTGTGAAGTAGTTTTCATCTAATTTTGGCAGTTTATTTCGTGGAAATTGAAACAGTAGGCTACACGTTTTTTAATTTCTACACATAGTGTTAGGCGGCGATTCATCGAAGGAAGTGTGCGCGGCTCAGGATGAAGTGAGTAGGTGTATAAGGACGTGGGAGGGGGCTTATGATGAAGTAGGCGGGGCATCGAATGAAGCGGCGAGGCTTATGAGGAAGTGGGTTGGTGTAGATCGCAGTAGGCGGGGTATTGAAGGAAGTGAACGGACTTAAGGGGAAGTGAGCGGGGCTTAAGCGAAAGTGAGCTTAGAGAAAGTGGATAGTACACATGAGGGTGTGGGTAGTGTCTAGAATAAAGTGTTGGTATCTAGAATGGAGTGGCCGAAGCTCAGAAGAAAGTGGGCGTGGTTTCATAGAAGCTTAGGATGAAGTAAGCGGGGTCCATTAGATGAATGAAAATACCCATCCATTATCGGCTCGGAACGAAGCATACTCTATTCTGCATCGAAACACGGTTCACGTATACTCAAATGGTATGACTTCTTAAATATTTTTAATTTATATTATAACTACACTATTAGCTACATAAAAATATGCTCAAAGGAACGTGTGAATAGCTGTGAGAACAAAAATTTGTATACAGGGTATTTACCTTGCTGTTGCACGTCGAAAATTAGAACTTTCAGTGCGTTTCGTCGAGTTTTCATGAAATCCCAAGCAAACATTCCACAGCGATTTTCGCCTTGATATGGCGACTGCAGCAAATACCTCACCTCCTTTTCGTTCTGTCCCGGTTCCCCGTGCTACCCATGATTCCCTCACTGAGGAAAATTCGAACAGGGTTGCTTTAAGAACTGAAAGATTAAGTAATCATATTTATATTTATTCATTTTCAATACTTACTATATGTTCAGTTTCAATCTATTATTTTCATTATGAAAAATATCAAAATTATTATTAAAAGTATGGTTTTCTTTCAGTAGATGAATTGCATAGTGAGAACTTAATTTTTGTTTGTCAAAACTGCGTTTTTGTACGGAATAGTTTCGAATGCATTGATTCGAAATTTATTGTTCTTTATTTCTACCACTGATTTAAACTCTGAATCACACGTCTTTCATTGTTTATCCTTAACTGCTTATTTTTATTTAAGAGTACATACTTTATGTTTTTAATTTTTAATTTATCATCACTCGTGTGTCATTCTAAATTATGTTTTTACACTGCTGTACTTCGTAGTCTGTGTGGTCAGAGGTGGAGGAGCTGGCTGTAGAACATCTGGTCATCGGAAGGGTAGTAATGATCGTCCAATTAAATGATATGCATTTCATTGGATACGCAAACTTAATTATTCGTTAGACTGCTGATGTGACCTAATTTTCAAGGTTTTCTTCGAAGAAAATGTTCATCAGGTAAAATGGTACGGCTTGAAGGCTAGTTATTTTTACTGATATTGCCACTTAATTACGATGAAGTGAAATATTCTTTATACTTTCTACAATTTTATTTTTACGGACACGACTGGTTTAGACCGTCAACTCATTTTCAAGTGATCAATTACAGGAAATAAACTTACTTATATACATACTAGCCTAATTTGATATTAATGACTAGCTGGCTATTAACGGTCATCTCACTTCAGTTTTTACAAAGTTTATTGATTTCCAAAAGAATTTTGATATGATCTAATGCTATTGAGTGTTTTGTGATTTTTATATTATTGTCAGAGGATACATGTTCTTTGAATAAGGTTTCGAAATTCCTATCTGTCTGCACAACATTATGTACTGTACACTAATTGCAATCAAATCAAATCAAAATAAAATTTATTTTTTACCCTCAAAATCAGCAGCTGGTATTTGGGCCTAGTTCTTACAAAAGCAGTTTAGCAGAAAAACACTTTCCTATAATAATAAATTACAACTTCCATAATAAACAGGAACAAAAGAAACCTATTTCTACCAACAATGTTGTGTTTGAGATATTCTTATATAAAAATAAATTTAAAAAAAACCTAATATTCTTTTATGTAGTGTTTAAGACAATGGAGCATTTTATAATAATTGGATATTTCTGTTATATTAGTTGAAATTTTATTATACGCTGAGATACTACTATTTAGGGAGATAATTGGAAAATGTTTGTTCTTGCAAATTCTTTTCGTAATTTAGCTTTATCTCTAAATTGATAGTGAACCAACTGGCCGACTTCATTTGATTTTTTGTACTCTCTGATTTTAGAATATTATTTTTTATGCAATAAATGAATTTATCTTGTTCCAGGTGTTTCAGGTTGTTAATATCGAAAATGTTTGTTATATTATAAACTTCCTTAGTTGGAGTATAAAAATCCATTGAATATAAAGCTTTAACACCTTTGTTTTGCATTCTTTGAATTTTGTTGATTGAATATTTTGAAGTATTTCCCCAGCACGTAATGAGATATCTTAAGTGGGACTCGAAGAAACTACAATACAGCATCCCTCTGACTTTGTTGTTCAACGTATAATTGCATCTACGGAAAGATCCTATGATGGGAGCTATTTTAGTTGTCAGTTTTTGAATATGCGAATCCCAACTTAGTCTATTATTCATTGTCAACTCTAAGTACACATATTCTGACACTTCCTATAGTGGTGTGTTTTTGATCTTGACTTCAATATTATATGGTTTTTATTTTTTGTTTAACAATCATATAGACGGACTTATCTAGATTCATACTAAGCCTATTATGACAAAGCCAATTAAAGTACAGATTCAAACCGCTGTTTATATCTAATTCTAAGTGATCAAGATCATTTCCTGACTTTACAAAGACAGTATCATCCGCATACATAAAATATCGAGACTTAAGCTGGAGAAATTTTAGACTGTGAACATACAACAAGTAGAGTAAAGGCCCCAGGACCGATCCCTGAGCCACACCCACCTTGATATCCGCACAATCCCTCTCATAATTATTCACTACTGAATAATGCTTCCGACCTTTTAAGTATGATTTGAGAAGATTGTAGCATGATCCTCGAAATCCCATTTCGTAGAGTTGTTCGAGAAGATGATCGATGTCCACTGTATCGAAGGTCTTTTGCAAATCGATGAAAACAACTATCACATATTTATTCTGATCCATTTGGCATGATATATATTCCACCAGGTCCATAACAGCACCCTGAGTACTACTGCTCTTTTGAAATCCGTTTTGCTGTGTGTCAAATTTGATTTTAGACTCAATGAAATTGAGCAATCTTACCTTGATTATTTCTCTACTATCTTTGTAAAACAACTAAGGATCGATATTGGTCTATAGTTGTTCGTGTTCTTTCTGGGTCCTTTCTTATAAAGAGGAATAACTTTTGCCATTTTGAGTTCATCTGGGAAAACTCCAGTTTCCAGAATATTGTTTGTCAGATTGACCAAGGTGTCTCCAATCATATGCATCGAATCCAAGATGCCATTTTTGGTGACACTATCTGCTCCAGGTGCACTGCCATTTCTTAGACCTGTCACTATATTTTTGACTTCACTTAAATTGGTCGGTGTCAGATATATGCTTTCGCTTATGTGTTTTTCCATCATCTGTGAATTTCCCTGCCTTTTCATTTTTGCAGCTAGCTTAGTTCCAATATTTGAGAAATACTTATTCAGGGAGTGTTCAATTTCTTTTTTGTTTGAGACTGTCTGTCCGTCTTCCTCTATTTTCTTTTCTATTTCACCTTTATCCTTTCTCATTCTACCGCATAAATTATTAAGGACATTCCAAGTTTTCTTACTGTTACCTCTGACCTGATTGAATCTATCCTCCGTATTTTGCCTTTTCAATTTTCTACTGAGATCATTAACAGCATTCTTGGCCATTCTGAATTCTTCCTTAGTTATGCATTTCTGTACTTGTTTCCATCTAACATATTTTCTATCTCTGATCTTCATTAAATTTAGATAATCTGGTGTTACCCAGTGATTCTTTGGATTTATATTGAGACAGTATTTCTTTGAGCATTCTTGCTTTGCACTTTTTAGAAGATTTGCAAGTTCTTCAAAAGTTGTTATATTTCCTTGACACATTTTTCTGTCGATAATCTCCATCATTTTCTCTTCATCGACTTTGATTTTCTTAACTATTTCTTTTTATTCGTATCAGAATCGGTAGTTATCATTATATTCAAAATTTTATGATCAGATATCATATGGTCTCTTATGTCTATTTTGCAGTGAACGTTATCACTAGTAAGCACTTGGTCTATGATACTTGCAGTATTTCTTGTTGTTCTAGTTGCAGATTACACCGTTAAAGAATTTTTTATATTATATGTGTTTGCTTCAATTATATTTTTATACTCATCCATGATTGCAACAATAATACATTCTCCTTTATTTCTTTCCATTAACTTGTCAATTTGTTTTAAAAAAACTGAAGTAATACTACCTGGCAGCTTGTATATAGCACATAATGAGTATTTATGTCGAGTAAGATAAATCGACAAAAAGTTTGACTCCCCCGGTTCGATCTCTTCAATGCTATTGTTTTTAAAATGGATATTTTTCTTATATAAATACTGGTATCCCCCTCCTCTTGTGTTTCTACAGTTACGCACTGATTCATAATAATCATCCAGACTAAACAGATCAGTCTCATTTGGATACAGCCATGTTTAACTTAAAACAACGATATTAATTTCCCGTTCTCCTGTTCTAAAATATCTTTGAGATCATCTAATTTATTCCGTAAACTTCTTATATTAATGTAAATTATATTTAATTCTTTCCTATTTAACATCACAAAAAGTTATCATATATAAATATCTTATTCGTGTTTCACTCTTCAACAACTCTACAACACCTTTTGAAGGTCCTCCTCCATGAAAATTCTAACAACAGGACCATTAGCAGTCTTTTTTATATAGATTTTTCCATTCATACAAATGGTGCTGTTGAGGTTATTATTTTTTCTGAACTCTCTTGTTTTTTTGAAGAGTTCTTGGTTATATGTTGCGAGATCATCGTTACGAAAGATGTTGTTGGTTCCTTCTAGATTGCATTCACCTACCTTCAATCCTCTAGTACGTTTTACAGCCTGCATTATTTGATTTTTGATTTTTTTAGTATTCAGTTTCAGCATTATGGGTGCACTTTCCTTTCTTCCTTTACGTCTTCTTTTGATTGTTTAGGGATGCCAGTAATTACTAAGTTAATACTTCTCTCATTTTGCTCCATTTAATTCACTTTGGACTCCAAGCTGTTTATTCGTTTCAGATAATTTGTCTGACGTTTTTCCATTTGCATTTTCGATGTGGTCGTTCGTTAATTAGTCGAATTTATCAGATGTTACAATTATTAAGAATTTATTCGTTCGCATCATGGCTCCTAATAATATCTGCAATTATTGTTATAAGGTAGTAATAAATGTTGTAACCTGCACAATCTGTAAGACAAATATATATCACGAGAGCTATGCTAAAAGAACCTGTAAGACTTAAAAAACTTAAACTCTCAGTTCAGTTTTGTAAACTCCTAATTTTTTTAATTAGTTTGTGTTTTGTTTAGCATTGAATAATAATTTGCTCAAGTTCAGACAACTTGTGAAAGAGGTGGTTATCTTAAATTTAGAAAAATAGCTGCTCAAGTTATTAGACAGAAGACCCTCAAAGTTGAAACTAGCGTATTTTTTCAAAGTATCTTTTATGGTATATAATAATTGTGTTATTTGATGTTTTTCTTAACGTAGGATAATTTTGTCTATAAAAACCAGGAGAATTTCGTTTTTTAAGGCAATTTTTCTTCTAGTATTTATTTCAATTTTGAAATCTGTCGGTGACAGTGGAATGGAAAAGTCCTTATTGCTCATTGAATTATGAGTTGCTTATATGTGATTTAATTAATTGAATGAAGTCATGGGCATAGTTGAATTCTCCCCGTAGATGTTATAAATGAAATTGTTAGTCGATTTTGTTATTGTCAGGGCTAAAAAAATTTCTATTTCTGTTGTAAGCTTAATGTTAGTATGAACTTCATTCAAAAATTGAAGAAATTTATCAGTTTGCTTGTTTGAAATTTGGAAACCTACCCAAATATCATATCTGTACCAGAACACTATATATATTCGTTCACTGAGTGGCTATTTAACATTTTAGTTATTTCTAAGTTATCCATGAATATATCGGCTAAAAGGGGCTAAGAGTTGATTCTGTGGGAAGTCCTGATGTTTGTTAATGTTCAATTTCGGGATAAGCAGGTTTTTAAAAGGTTATAAAACTCATCAGCAACGTGTGGCAGCGTCTTATTTTTGATAAATATATATATTTCTCTATCGGAGGGCATTCATATGTTGGAATATTCGATTACATCTTCTTTATATCAAATAAGATTAATTCAAGATTTTTTGTGTTCTTGGGCCTAGAAAGTTTTTTGTACAAGATCAGTAGGGTTCAAAATAGTCTATTTGGAGATCAATAATTATATCATTTAACAACTTTGCTAATTTACCTGAAGGTGTATTTATATATGATACTACTGGTATAACGGATTCTTCTACTTTGTAGTTTTATTAGTCCTTATCTACCTAAGTAGTCTCCGACAGAGAATTTGGGGGACTTTTTGCTGTTTGAATTGCAGTGCCTGTTCAAATTTACAAATGTTGGCTAATGTTACAATCAAATGGAAGAGTGGCAAATCTGAGAAGTACATGTTTAAAGGCGTAAAACCTCAGACTTTCGACAGCAAACTTTAGACTTCTACCATCATCACACGACTACAGTTTGCATTTTGTACGGGTTTAAGTTCAGTTCTTTTTCTATGATTCAAAGATATTTCCATTTAGGACATTCGAATGTACATTATATCATTCATATGAATAAAGAAATTGATAACTGTTGTTTTTTATTCATACGTTTTCAAGAATTCTCATTCTTGAGCAGAATATCGTGGGAGACAGGATGATCGCAACGAAGGAATGAAAGTGAATTCCTGGAGTGTCGAGGATAGTAAAAAAATTACGAATTGTCGAACTGACAACTGCAAATTTTTGCAGAAGTTATCGATGTAAGTCAAGAAATGCAGTTTCAAAATTTCTCGTTGGAGTGTTGTGATCTCTTTGTTATTGTTTTTAGTAGCAATTGAATATTTCTTCTATTGAGTCTTTCTGTAATTTTATACTGTAGCATGAGGAATTCTTGAAAGTTTTCAAGTAAATATTGTCAAAGTGACAACTGCAAATTTTTGCAGAAGTTATCGATGCAAGTCAAGAAATGCAGTTTCAAAATTTCCCGTTAGAGTGTTGTGGTCTCTGTTATTGTTTTTGGTTGCAATTGAGTATTTCTTCTATTGAGTCTTTCTGTAATTTTATACTGTAGCATGAGGAATTCTTGAAAGTTTTCAAGTAATTTGCAGAAGTTATCGATGCAAGTCAAGAAATGCAGTTTCAAAATTTCCCGTTGGAGTGTTGTGGTCTCTGTTATTGTTTTTGGTTGCAATTGAGTATTTCTTCTATTGAGTCTTTCTGTAATTTTATACTGTAGCATGAGGAATTCTTGAAAGTTTTCAAGTAAATATTGTCAAAGTGACAACTGCAAATTTTTGCAGAAGTTATCGATGCAAGTCAAGAAATGCAGTTTCAAAATTTCCCGTTGGAGTGTTGTGGTCTCTGTTATTGTTTTTGGTTGCAATTGAGTATTTCTTCTATTGAGTCTTTCTGTAATTTTATACTGTAGCATGAGGAATTCTTGAAAGTTTTCAAGTAATTTGCAGAAGTTATCGATGCAAGTCAAGAAATGCAGTTTCAAAATTTCTCGTTGGAGTGTTGTGAAATCTCTTTGTTTATTGTTTTTAGTAGCAATTGAATATTTCTTCTATTGAGTCTTTCTGTAATTTTATACTGTAGCATGAGGAATTCTTGAAAGTTTTCAAGTAAATATTGTCAAAGTGACAACTGCAAATTTTTGCAGAAGTTATCGATGCAAGTCAAGAAATGCAGTTTCAAAATTTCCCGTTAGAGTGTTGTGGTCTCTGTTATTGTTTTTGGTTGCAATTGAGTATTTCTTCTATTGAGTCTTTCTGTAATTTTATACTGTAGCATGAGGAATTCTTGAAAGTTTTCAAGTAATTTGCAGAAGTTATCGATGCAAGTCAAGAAATGCAGTTTCAAAATTTCTCGTTGGAGTGTTGTGATCTCTTTGTTATTGTTTTTAGTAGCAATTGAATATTTCTTCTATTGAGTCTTTCTGTAATTTTATACTGTAGCATGAGGAATTCTTGAAAGTTTTCAAGTAAATATTGTCAAAGTGACAACTGCAAATTTTTGCAGAAGTTATCGATGCAAGTCAAGAAATGCAGTTTCAAAATTTCCCGTTAGAGTGTTGTGGTCTCTGTTATTGTTTTTGGTTGCAATTGAGTATTTCTTCTATTGAGTCTTTCTGTAATTTTATACTGTAGCATGATGAATTCTTGAAAGTTTTCAAGTAAATATTGTCAAAGTGACAACTGCAAATTTGCAGAAGTTATCGATGCAAGTCAAGAAATGCAGTTTCAAAATTTCCCGTTGGAGTGTTGTGGTCTCTGTTATTGTTTTTGGTTGCAATTGAGTCTTTCTGTAATTTTATACTGTAGCATGAGGAATTCTTGAGCGTTTTCAAGTAAATATTGTCAAAGTGACAACTGCAAATTTTTGCAGAAGTTATCGATGCAAGTCAAGAAATGCAGTTTGAAAATTTCCCGTTGAAGTGTTCTGATCTCTGTTATTGTTTTTGGTTGCAATTGAGTCTTTCTGTAATTTTATACTGTAGCATGAGGAATTCTTGAAAGTTTTCAAGTAAATATTGTCAAAGTGACAACTGCAAATTTTTGCAGAAGTTATCGATGCAAGTCAAGAAATGCAGTTTCAAAATTTCCCGTTGAAGTGTTGTGGTCTCTGTTATTGTTTTTGGTTGCAATTGAGTATTTCTTCTATTGAGTCTTTCTGTAATTTTATACTGTAGCATGAGGAATTCTTGAGCGTTTTCAAGTAAATATTGTCAAAGTGACAACTGCAAATTTTTGCAGAAGTTAT
The DNA here is from genome assembly GCA_013387265.2 of Cryptolaemus montrouzieri. Classification (NCBI taxonomy): domain Eukaryota; kingdom Metazoa; phylum Arthropoda; class Insecta; order Coleoptera; family Coccinellidae; genus Cryptolaemus; species Cryptolaemus montrouzieri. The sequence continues at coordinate 47,843,661 of JABFTP020000042.1, forward strand.
CGATGCAAGTCAAGAAATGCAGTTTCAAAATTTCCCGTTGAAGTGTTGTGGTCTCTGTTATTGTTTTTGGTTGCAATTGAGTATTTCTTCTATTGAGTCTTTCTGTAATTTTATACTGTAGCATGAGGAATTCTTGAAAGTTTTCAAGTAAATATTGTCAAAGTGACAACTGCAAATTTTTGCAGAAGTTATCGATGCAAGTCAAGAAATGCAGTTTCAAAATTTCCCGTTGAAGTGTTGTGGTCTCTGTTATTGTTTTTGGTTGCAATTGAGTATTTCTTCTATTGAGTCTTTCTGTAATTTTATACTGTAGCATGAGGAATTCTTGAAAGTTTTCAAGTAAATATTGTCAAACTGACAACTGCAAATTTTTGCAGAAGTTATCGATGCAAGTCAAGAAATGCAGTTTCAAAATTTCCCGTTGGAGTGTTGTGGTCTCTGTTATTGTTTTTGGTTGCAATTGAGTATTTCTTCTATTGAGTCTTTCTGTAATTTTATACTGTAGCATGAGGAATTCTTGAAAGTTTTCAAGTAAATATTGTCAAACTGACAACTGCAAATTTTTGCAGAAGTTATCGATGCAAGTCAAGAAATGCAGTTTCAAAATTTCCCGTTGGAGTGTTGTGGTTTCTTTGTTATTGTTTTTGGTAGCAATTGAATATTTCTTCTATTAATTGAGTCTTTCTGTAATTTTATACTGTCGCATGAGGAATTCTTGAATGTTTTCAATTAAACATTGTCGAACTGACAACTGAAAATTTTCCGCAGAATTTATCGATGTAAGTTAAAAAATGCAGTTTCAAAATTTCTCGTTAGAATGTTAGATCTTTTTGGCGAGAATCGAATATTTTCATTCTCTCAATTGAGTTTTTTTTGTGATTTCATACAATCCCATGAAGAAGTCTTGGAAATTGTCAGTTTGTTAGATATAAGAGAAATTTGAAATATGAATATGACATTGTCGAACTGACAACTGCAAATATCTTTGCAGAAGTTATTGCAGTTACTGGTATAACCAAAAAACGCAATTCAGAATTTCTCGTTAGAATGTTTTGATCTATGTGGCCGAGAATCGAATATTTTCATTCTTTCAATTGAGTTTTTATGTGAATTTATACAATCTCATGAAGTGGTCTTGAAAATTGTCAATTTGTTAGATATAAGGGGAATATGACATTGTCGAACTGAAAACTTTGTCTGCAGGATTTGAGCCACATAATCCAGTTTAGAAATTTTCTGGCTTTTTGTTTTTGTTTGAGTTGGATTTGGTTTTTATGTGATACATGGTCTTAGCACCATCACATATAGCCACTTGAGTTGTTTTGGATCAAGTCATTGAACATGTCCTTACAGAATGTCTAGCCTTGTGTATTGTATACACACAACTTGAATAAATAATTTTCTCAGTGAATGGCACCATGAGGGTTTACATTTTGTTTACATTCTTACACCACCCTTGGATAGCTGATATAGCCTTCTGCTGATTTTTCGAGGCGTGGTCATCTCTATCAGATAATTATATCGCCAATGTAAATGTTCAGATTATCGCTAGCAGATCATCAATCAAAAGGGACCACAGCGAAGGGGACATAGCTCTTCCCTAAGGGCAGTTCCTATCAGGCACAAAACAGATTACTTTCCTTTCAGAGAAGTTTTGATACCATGGCATTTAACATATTGCCAACCCACTCTGTAACAATATTTGGTACTCTGACTCTCTCAACCTTAGATAGCCAACTAGCGCGGCTCGCTCTCTATTTCTATAAAAGCTTCAGCTACAGTACCCTTCTAATCCAAAGACTAAGTGATCCTTCTGAGTAGATTGTTAAGTGCCAGATCACTTGATTGTTCTTATGAAAGGTGTATTGATGCTCAGAGGCCTTATCGATAAGACTTCAGTCCTAATGAATACATCTGACACTTTCTCCAAGATTTTTAGACGCTGATATGAGACTTATCAGTCTGAATGTTTGGGCTCTAAATCCGATTTGGACACCTCAGCGATGTATACTCTCTAATCTTTTGCCAAATGGTCATGACCACTCCTAAAGAGTTATGGAAGGAGTTAAACATTTGTGACTCAATGATTGGGACCGTCCTAGTAGAATAACTAACTTGTGTTAATATTCAATTTTCAAACAGATTAAAATGCAAGTTTTGGCCATGGCAAGGAGAAGTCTAGTTGCAATTGACAAACAAAACATTTTTGACAACAATTGAAATATTCAAAGTCCAAAGCCAACTTGTCATGAAAGAGAAAATATTTATTAATGTAGAATAATTTATGTAAAACTATGTGGTTCATTCATTTTGTCCAGGAGTTTATGTCTTTTTTTTTCTTGAAAACAACACAATGGAATTGATTTATGGAATCCTAATGCACCCACTATATAAAAATGCTTCTGTTGAATTATCCAGTTTTCTTATATTTCAAAAAGGTTTCATTTTATTTTTCAATACCATTTAGTTACTGATGTTTTAGCACGAGCCCAACCTTATACTTTTCTTTTTCAACATAGAACATTACACTCTTTTTCTTTCAATGAAACTATTATGGATCAAATAACTAACCAAAAATATAAAATTTCAACAGAAATTAAGTGGTTGAAAATGGTATTCTATAATTATTTTACACCAGAATAATCATAAACACACCACCAAAAATCTAGACAGAAGTGAATAACTTACCCACTTAAAATTTCATGAACTTTCAGAAATTCATGAGTGCTAATCCTTCCTCATTGACAATTGGCAAGTTGAACCTCTGCAATACCTGGGAAGAGGTCAGTCATTCTGAGCTTTCATAGATTCCTTTCATTCATTTTATTTCTTTGCTTAGGCCCTTAAAGAGTTGCTTAAAAATTTCTGACAAATCTTGCTGCTGGAGAACAAATTTCTTCAAATACTATTACTACTTTTACCATGATTGTAAAACTGATATTAGTTTTTAATTTTACTTACTTAGTGCTTGTGATCATATGTACTTGTGTTGGCTTATTTGAACAAGCTTCTTTTTCTTCATTTGCTGCAAAATATAAAATATTAGAATACTTCTTGAGAAAAGTAATATGGTGTTCAATGAAAATTGCATATTACCATGTAATAAATGTTTTTTGTCAGGAAATTTCTCCCATGGTGGCAGTAGTATTGTATAACTGCAAAACTGAAGAAAAAAACTAGTTTCTGAATTAAAGGGAGTATTTCAAGATTTTGTTTCATGAAAAACTTCTGAATCAAATGAAAATTTTTCTTTGTAATCCCTATGCTTTTCTTGTTACAATTCACTGTTAGAGTAGAGATAACTTAGTTTGCATTTTGTGAAGCAAGGTTGTAAATACCTGGAATAAGTCAGAATTATTATGAATAATATTCAATATAACATCATCTTACTATAAGTTCCTTCAGTAAGGCATTTTCTGCATGAGATACAACATGACTGCCTTTTAGAGTATGAAAGGAATGATTTTGCTGGCGCATCACATGAACTCTTTGATTTTTACAGAATAAACTATTCCTCATATTCCAAACCATTATTGTATAATTTGCTCTCTTATTATGTTTACTAGTCAATCTCAAAAATATAAAATACTTAATTTAGGGTATTCATTATGAATTCTAATGAGAACGTTAAAAACATAACGGTTTGCGTAAGCAACTATCAACCGCCATTCCCGCCAATAATGCAAGTGTCATTCAGGTTTTTCTTCTTCCTTCTAGTTTAATGACCCGGCCGCTCAGGCAATGTTGGCCAGGTTCTTGTGTTGCCTGCGCCATCTAGACCTAGTCTAGATTATTAGGCTGGTTCATCATTTTGTTCGTTATATTTACGTCTTAATGGATTGTCCTATCATTGATTGATAGGTTTCTTCTTCTCTGCTATTTTAACTCGTGTCCTCTGGGTTTTTCGTGGATCACTAAGGGAAAAAAATAGAGGGGACATTGTTAGTATCTACATTGACTTTGTATAAAAGAGCAGAACGCTCCCAGTATATTTGGTTGAAGTTTCTAAGCCAACCAGAATCGTCTGTTCTGGATGGTTAGGATAGATTAGGATTGAAAGATTAAGATGAAGTTCATAGATGGCTCTTGATAATATAGAATGCTATAAATTTTTATTTTCAATTACTACTATCAGGTGGCTGCAAAATTTTACAAAAATATCTTGGATGATTATACATCGTACTTTTCTTTTCACAGTGGACAGAACAGATTCCAATAAGTAAATACTTAGATTTTCATTACAAAGAGGTATGACTTTTTAAGGAAATTATATCAATGCTTTTTTAGAGGTACAAACTTTAAATAATTTAAAATAGTTTCATTATGAGGATTGCGTATATTACTATGTAAAAAATATCATTGTTTAAGATGCAGAAGTTTATTCAACGTTATAGCTAATTCGAGTTAGACATTTTCTTATACAGGATGTCCCATAATTAGGTGTCAATACTCTGACAAAAGATTCTACACGCCGAAATAGTATGAAACTTACTTACAACATAGGTCGAAAATTTTCACCTGGGGGAGTTACAGCCCCTTGAAGAGGCCTACCCCGAAACGGGTTTTCACTACATCTACGGAACCCTAGAACAGATTATAACGAAGTTTGGTATGTCGGCATATTCCTTGAATCTCTTTCAGTTTCTTTCATCAAATTTCCGATATAGATAAGATCTGACATTATAGAGATTTTTTCCAGAGGGGAAGAACATAGATTAATTTTTTCTTTCATTTCTCTTACAAGTGAAATTGAATTTTTATTTAATATTACATATTGAGTTAAGTTCTCGAATTTCTTTCATGAGTGTCATGAAATCGTCTGAATTTGTTGAATTATTTTGACTAGCAACTTGGCTGTATAAAAGTTATTTATTAGTGTTGATTCGAGATGAATTAATTTGAACTGAGTGAGACCTTCCAGTTGGCACACTGGACTGGCACTGTTCCTTTGGTCTTGATAGGCAGTCTTTCGTCAGATGAAACTTGATACATTTCACACATCTGGGTGCTCGATTACAATAAGTTGATCCATGACGAAATTTCTGGCATCGGTGGCATTGTGTAATTTTCTAAAGTTCCATATATTTTTCCCACTTTACTTTAATGTGGTCCAGTTGATTCATGTTATATTTTTGAAGTATTTTAGGTCTTCTTGCTTAGAGACACAGAAATGATTGGAATTCTCCGATTTTACTTTTCATTTTTTTTGTTAGTTGAGATTTTAAGTATTTTTCTGTCACAAATTCTGCTGTTTTTAGCACCAATTTCTTTCTTTTATCTTCTTTGGTATGAGTGTAGAATTCAATGTTTGATTCACGGAATTCATTTATAATTTTGTTGTAGTCGCCCATATTCTGGGTGAATATTTCAATTTGATTTTTGGAATATTGCGTATAATATTCGCCTTCAATGTGGGCTTTTGATATTTGTGCAATTTCTTCAGGTCTTGAATTTTCTGTGTTATTATAATGAGGAGGCATTTAACTGGTTTGATTATCCTTGAATTTTGTTTTGGTTCGGGTTGTTGGGAAGTAGTAGGACCTTGCAAGCTTGTCAGGACCCCAAATTTATTATATTTAGGGACTTGTGCAATTACTTAATTTCTTGTTCTTTTTAAGGATTGAGTTTGAGTTTCCATTTCATCTGATGAATCTTCGACCTCAATCTTATGTCTTGGTTTTATTCCGTTGTCTTCATTAATCAAATCCCGGCGTTTAGCAAGTGCCTGGTTCGATGTGAAATTGAATACTGCATCAGTGTTGCCGCATCAAATTGTACGAAGGTACTAAAAATGCATCTTAAATTGTACAAAATATGCGCCACCTATTGGAAGGTAGTAGAAATGATCATTGGAAATGTTAAATGTCTTTTATTTCAATATTGTTTCTGTTTAGGAATGGCAACATAGAGGAAAATAAAGTATTTGATTTAAAATCGATAGTAAAAAAGGAAATTTCACATAAAATACAAATGGAAAATGTAATTTTATATAAAACAAGTTATATACTTAATGCAAAACTATACTACTTGCTTCTTAACAAATATTTCAAAGAAAAAATGAACTAAAAAACACATACTCATAGATAACAAAAAATAAGCACTATATTGAAATGGTATATTATATAAAAATATTAAACAAGAAAAAATACATCTTTAATTATTCTAATTATTTAAGGGTAATATCCACCAAACGCTCAAAAAAACAAGGCTTTTTTCATGATTTTTTCAAAGGACATTTAAGATGGAAGGTATATAAATAAGATATCATTGGATTAAGCAACTCTTGGAGAATAGAAAAAATTTTTTATTATTATTTTTCGTACAAAATGGCGGCTGTGCAGCGATTGCCGTGAACCGCTTTTTTAAAAAGGTCCTCCGCGGCAAGCAGTAGAAGTCGTGCCCAACTCCACCTATAACAAAAAAAAAAATTTTTCATTATCTACATGAGTGTCGCTAGTGAAGTAGTTAAAGTTTCAAAATGCTATAAATCTTAAGAATCGCAATAATATAGTCCTTAATAATTTTTACCTTCAGTCTGCTATCCCTGCACCATAAAGTTGTCCTTCCAGGGCCTTATTTTGCTCTTCTTCCTTTTTTTGTCTGATGTGATGCTGCGCCTAGCCTTTTTTGCGATATCGGACATACAATGCTCAGCGACTTTGACGCGATTGGCGTCCGATGCCACGCAAAACTCGTACATGTTAGGTCCAACGGTTAATCCAAGAGCATCATAAACGGCAAATAGACCCGACAAGCCTTCGTTGAAGGTAATAACGGCTACATCAGCTGCGATATCAACTATAGTCTTGCCGCTAGACATCGTTTTTGGAGCAATTGACCACACCACAGCGTTGAAGGACTCATTGCTATTTTGAGAATATGCACCCAAGCAGCGTGACAGAAGGTTATCGGAGCTGAGTTCTTTGTAAATAGGTTGTACTGCCTTAAAACATCCTCATGCATTGGACTCTTATGCTCGTATGTTGTAAGAGTACCAAGCGCTTTACTGCGCTGCCAAGAACACCAAGAGTCTACTCCAATGGGACACTTCTCGTGCTGTGGATTCTCGTCCGTCGACATTTTATGATATAACGTAGACCAAATCTCATTCCGCATTTTTCGACTGAATCTGAGTTTCTCCTAATTGAAAGTCCATAGTAAATTGTGAGTTCATCTATTAATTTTCCTGTCAATTTTCCTCGTCCGCCAAGACCTTTCGTATTTTTTTTCAAATTGCGCAGCCGCGTTCCCACACGCTTTTGCACATGACCGACGCACTCTTTTTTCTCAACGATGACATCTTCATACGGTTTCGAATCTACTATAGCTTTGTACGTCTTTGAATCTCCATCGCCGATGTATTTCAAGTATTTGATATTATGAAGTTCTTCGGACCGTTTGAACATTTCTATGACGGCGTCGACTTCCATTTTTCCAGCACTACCTTCATGATTGGCATCACAACTCTCTTTGTGCGAAGAGTACACCTCCTCGTACTCAGCAGTACCTTCTTTTTTTTGCCAATATTCGCACACTTTACAGTACTTTGATTTGACACACACGTCTAATACCTTGCCAGTGTGCCAACCAATCAAAGTCACTAATCCAAACAAAGATGAAAACCCTCTTTCCGCCAAGATCCATCACCTGACACCGTAAGACCGCTTTCTTCACCTCGTTCAATAGAACGTTCTTTCTCTTCAATAGCTGATTTTTGCATAGAAATAATTTTAACAGATGAAGTGGCAGTGGCGATATTGGAAACAATCATACTGTAAGTTGTTTGAAAAACAGGCTTTGCGAGGTCCATCATCGCACAGAACTTTTTATACCGTTAATGCCTATCCCAATGACGCGCATAGCAAAAATAATACGGCAATTAATCTCGTAAGCACGATCATGTATAAGAGGACAGTTAAAATGTCGGCATCACCGCAATTCGAACAAGACACAACAATTTTGAAGCCTAGTCCACGTTTGCTCGACTGCGAAAACTGCACATCACTTTTACATTTTTACACACTAGTAATTGAGAAAGAGCAGTAAATACAGCGAAAAAGTGTATGAAACAGTAGCCGAAATCCCTATCAACATCGCGATCACGGTTCAAATCAGAAGTTTTAATTTCTTCGCCGAGGTACTAACGTACTCGAATCGCCTTCGGACGCATGGCGGTTAGGCGGGTGGCGGTTACTAATTTTACTCCGGATTGTTGTGGTACATCTTGTTTTACTGCCTTTGCGGCCACTGTACAGCTTGTCACTCATAATTAAGTACTTTTTAATATAATTCACAGTTACAAAATGTAGTAAAACTCAAACTAAGAACGTACACAACGAGAACGGCTGATCGACTAAACAAAAAGAAATTGTGAGTAAACACGTGCTGTACAGACGCTGTAACGGTCGAAATTTGATGCAGCGACCTCTATACTTAAAATTCAAAACACGATATCGATCATAGCTAACTTCTACTAATTTAAAAAGCCGCGAAATTTAAAAAACGAGCATCGCTAAAATAAGCGAAAAATGTGCTTTTCGAGCATAAAAGTTGTTCGGTAAAAAATTGATTTAAACAAATTTTAAGTTTAGATCAGTACTTGGGCGTTGTAGATTTTGATTCTAGGATAGTTTTAGCATGAGTTAAGCCAATAAAAAAAAATGGAAAAAAAAAAAAATTTGGTGGATATTACCCTTAATCTAAAAGAAGATTTACATTTTCATCTTCAACATCTCTTGGGATAGTTGCCATTCCCAACAGGACGTGTTGCGTATTAATTCTTAGGTCAAGAGTAAGTTATGGCACGTACTAACATCTAAGGAATTTCGTGATCTTTTTATTGAATTCAAAGTCGAAAAAACGCGTTCAGCTGCTGCACTTCCATGAGGTGAACATATTATATTTTTCAAAAATTTTGATAAATTCGGAAACAGTTCATCTCCAAGAACATTTTTGGAACCATCTAATTCCCGGATAAACTCCTCCTTGTCAACTATTTCATTATTTCTTTCAAAATAAGTTCTTTCTGACAGAACTCCACTCAACGTTAATATCTTCGAACTGATTTTCATTTATCATATTAGAATTTTTTTTAACCAAAGGTATAATTGAAGGAGCTTTATTATCAGAAAACATACGTTTTAGATCCAACCACGTTAACAGCTCATATAGCTCGTTCCCAAATAGAAATCTTGTTCGAATTTGAGATGTTAGTTCAATATAAAAATTTAAACAATTTAGCCGAAAATTATCCCTTACTCCCAAGTTCTTGTTGATTATCTATTATTTCTCGAACTTATACACCAAAGTAGACATTTCTAACGGTAAAAAATATGAAGGATTGTTTGAATTTATTTCATTTGTTTCCAAGCTTCCAAAGTAAGTTGGTTGAAGGAAATTGTTTTAAATTTGCTTGTGAATTATTGTTACTCTAGGTAATAATTGATGCATTCTAGGTTTCTCAGATTGAAACTCAATGTTGATATCATTAATTATCTTCAATATGTACGACAAAAACAAAAATACATTTCATAAATTTTATTTTTCAAACTAGGTAAGAATAATAATGATAATAATAATAAAAGTTTTTATTGACAACAAAAAACAATATACACACAAGGGGCCATTGACCTGTTGTCTTTCAGCCAAGTATTTTAACTCTCGGCCCGTCGCGTACTTTTCAAATACGAGATTGTCGCATGGGGTCTCTAAAGATCCCATAGTACTTCTCCTCTTTGAAAATAACACTAATTTTCATTTGCGATACAATCGGTACAAACAGATTTGGTATGAGACAGACATATGTTTCCTTTACAAAAGTAACATATTGCTTTGAAGTTTCGATCTGTTCTTCTGGGGCAGTGAACACAACGTTTCCTCATAGGCACAAATTTATTTTCTGGTGGAATCTCTTGCAATGGCAATGCAAATCTGCGGACTAGATTTTTGATTTCTCGAGGTAAAGTTTGGATGGCTAGACGAGATTGTAGTTGCGGGCGAACTATATCAAACGCTAGAGTCTTCAGAAATTTTTTCTTTCCATTTTAAGTTCTTCAGTCAATGAGTCCAGAATTATTTGCGTATTCATAGCTTCAACATCTAGGAAAGTGAAAAAGAGTCTGAGAGGCCACCTATTACAAATTCTTGCAACAGAGTAGGAACCAATTAGCTTGTCCACCACGTCGACGCCACTCTTTGTTTTATTATAGAAACCAATAATTTCTGGAAATCTTTTTTCACTGGTTTCATCATCATAGTTGAAAGTAGCATAACAACTTTATTTTTCTTTGGACAATATGAAAGTAATGTGCTACTCTGCGTAAATCCAAAAAGTTGGAAATTACTACCATTCCTGTTTGCTTGAACTCGTTCGGAATCTCTGACTTATTCTTTCTCACGGTGCCCACTATGGTCAAGTTGTGATCTTTCAGGACCTCTTCTGCTAGCGGAATGCTCGTAAACCAATTGTCCATGGTTACATTACGACTTGTGCTCGATATAGGTTCTATTATTCTTTTCACAAATGCTTTAGTAGAAGTGTTTTGATGATAGGGACCTTCTGGCTGCTTACCGACATAAATTTCAAGTTCTTTTGTATAAAATGTAACAGCATCTACTAATGAAAAGAGCTTGATGCCGTATTTTGCGGGCTTATTTGGTATATATTGACGGAATCTACACGCCCGTTTAAAAACTTCTAACATTTCATCCAGTGTACCATATTCATGGGTTTTGTAATTTTATCACAATTAGCGACAAATGCTTCATAAATCTTTCTTATTGGGGCAAATTTATCAACGACATTTTGTTCTTCACGACTGTGAATGTTGTCAAATCGTAACATTCGTAACAAAAACTGAAATCGCTGCTTAGATATTTTACCGCACGTATTATTTCTATGCCAGTGCCGCCGCTCGCCCAAATGTCACCAACTTTCTCTGGACTCGTTCAATCCTGTCAATATACTTGCAATAGTGAGGGGACCAAACAGTGCAGCATATTCCAAATTACTCCTCACCAACGAGAAATATAGCATTTTCAAAGACCTGGGATCACTGAAACTTTTAGTAATTCTAAGAACGAAACCCAACATTTTGAAAGCCTTAGAAACTATATGATCAATATGATACTCGAAGGACAACTTAGAATCAAGATATATACCAAGATCCTTAATTTGGTTTACCCTCCCAATTACAAGCCCATCAACAGAAAAAATAGCATCGAAGACATTGACATTCTTTGTGAACGTTATATGCTTACGCTTATCAATATTTAATTGAAAATACCTACTTTGACAAAAAGAGAAAAGTCTGTCAAGATCACTCTGAAACCGTAAAATATAATCATAGGACCGAATAGCACTGTACAATCTAAGATCGTCGGCATATAAATCATGTTTTGTATAAAGAAAACATTCCGAAATATCATCAATATAAATTGAAAATAAAAGGGGACCCAGATATGACCCTCGAGGAACACCAGAGGTGGCACGAACGAAACCGGAATGAGTGCCATTGAGTGCAACATACTGCAGTCTATCCGACAGATACGATTCTATCCATTTCAGTGAGAACCCCACCACACCAAAGTCCTCTAGAACCCACAACAAAGTTGCGTGATGTACCTTATCGAAGGCCTTAGCCATGTCTGTGTAGACGGCATCAACTTGAATACCATCATCGAAACTACTACTTATGAAATGAACGTAAGGAGTTAAATTAGTTTAACACCGACCTACCTTTGAAAAACTCATGTTGAGATTGAATCAAATTGGAACCGGATGAATGAAAAAATATATTAGTAGCTATTGCTTTAAAAATTTTACCGAAATAACTTAGAATAGAGACAGGTCGGTAGTTACTTATTTCATTTTTCTTACCACTTTTGAAAATAGGTACGATCTTTGCCGCCTTCCACTTATGTGGAAAGACACCTTGTACTAAAGATTTGTTGAAAATAATTTGAAGTGGAGTCGTCAAACTAGCGGAACACGATTTTATAAAAATTGGTGGGATGGAGTCCGGACCTGGACCCTTCGTGACATTCAGTCCCTCGATTTTAGCTTTGACATCCTTCAGATCTATCGTGTTAAATGTAATCGATAAAGAAGATTTATATCTACTTTGGTGAAGAACAGGTTTATGCGGATCTTCATAAACACTAGAAAAGTACTCAGAAAAAGCATTAGATATAGCCGAAATATTTTCTAAGATTTTTTCACCATGACATATGAACTGAGGCATCCTTTGACTATCTCTCAACTCGCCCACATGAGACCAAAAGAGCTTGGGATTTTTCACAATTCCGCCCTCTACAGAAGCAATATGTTTCTTATAATCTCTTTCAATTGATTTTACATTGCTTACGCAAAATACAAAAATTTTCATACAGAACACGGTCTTTGAATTTTTTAAATCTTTGATGTAAGTTAGTTTTATTCTTAATGCATTTAATAGAGTCTTTACCAAACCACGAAGGGAATTTATGACACTTAACAGATCTACGAGGCACACACGTATCAATAACTATACTCAAAGCAGAATAAAATGAATCAACACATTCATTCACATCGGTAGAACATAACAAAGTTTTCCAATTCAAACCTGATTTGATTTGCTAGGAGTTTTATTCAAAGAAAATTTTGCATACACTTCTAAAGGCGGAACGAACAGAGACACATCAGTAGAATTCGACAAAATCAAATCCAAGATTTTGTTATAATGATTGGTGATACCATTGAACTGATTAAGGGAATTATAAGAAGAAAAATACCTGAACGAGGAATACGCATCACCGCGTACAACATCACTGATGAAGCCGCACTCACTGCCATCCAAAGTCCATGAAAACGATCCGAGATTGAAATCCCCAACTATCATAAATACATCATTGGGGTGCGACTCCATGAGAGATGTCACACTGTCAAAAAAGACGACAAAATCTTCACTTTTTATATCTGGCGGAAAGTAACAAACTCCCAAGAATAGTTTCCTATTTCCTGTAATTGACACCTTCCCAATACATCCTTAATTTTTCTGTTGACGTCTACGAATACACCACCACCCTTATCCTTAATGCTATGGGAATCGCTTCTATCGCGACGAAAGATGTTATAATTATCGCAAATAAATTCAGAGCTGACAATATTATGGTTGAGCCAGGATTCAGTAACACAAATCAAGTCAAAAGTTCTTTTCAAAGAGGAAATATAAAAGTTTTTGGTTTTGGTTCTCAAACCACGACAATTTTGATAATACACGCTAAATTAGAGCTCCATTAGTAGGCACAACACAAACGGATAATTCTAGGATTTTTAATATGAAAACAAAATAGTCATTTCAATAGTTTTGGCAGATCAGCTTCTGATGTTACATGACAAATTTTCGAACTCTGCTGCTCATCCTTTCGCACCAGTACTTTGCTATCTTGTATCCAACAAAATTTGAAGCCATTATCCCTACAAAATTGCCTTGTTTCATAAAAGAGTTTTTTGTTATGAGCGGTCAGACTGTCATTGATATAAACTCTCGAATCCGGACCTGTAAATCCCAACGTGGTTGTCCTTAAATCCTTAATACGTTTGTAGGCTTCCATAATGTCTGATTTATAAAATGTAGTTTTGAAACACAGAACAGACCCTAATGAAAAATAAAAACTCAGTGCTTCGACATAGGAAACAATATGGCCGTCTCTGCATAGAAACGAGCGCTACGCGTGCCATTATGGGAAACTAAACCGTAAGGCGCCTTATTTGAATTCTAGATTTCCCACGATCTAATTTAACTTCACTGAAATGGGGTATATGAACTAGTCCAATCGATACAGAGTATTTCTGCCTCAATTAGACTGTTCAAAAATAGAGAAAATAATGAGTATTTTTTCACAATAACACTTTCATTTTAAAATAACAAAAATCTCTCAAACCATATATACAGAAAACATTTGCAAAAATAAAATGAATTCTTAATACATGTAAATCAAAAATATAAATCACATATCACAGAAAACAGATATATTCTAACATTCAAAATAAAAAGAAATTCTGAAATATTGTTGTCAGCCATAATATTGTTCCTCCATTGTTACCATTGGTCCCCCGTTGGGGGTAAACTGCCTTCACTGCCATCTTCATGGCAGTTACCCCATACTGCTTCTGAAAATAGATAAAAACTCAGTAATAACTGTCTCAAGAAGTGTTTATTTAAATGAATTTGAGATCAGTGAAAATTGATGAATATGGTGAAAATAGGCAATTTCATTACCAATCTTGAAAACTAGGGTTGCATTAATATTCCTGATGGGTTCAATTGATAGGCTCATAGTAGAAATATAAAACAAATATATTAAGTGTACGCAGGGTGTAAAAAGCCCATTGTAACAAAAAATATATACTCTGAATGAAAAGAACTCAGAAAATTGAATGAATAATAACAAAGTGTATATCACAAAATAACATGAACCATAGATAACAAAGGGAATGTAGGGTGTAAAGGACCCAAAAAATTCAATTATTTGGCCACTCACCAATTTCTTTCTACATGAATGTAAAAGGTGCATGCAGGAAAATAAATAATATTACAGACATGTTTGTGAATTATAAAAGGATATAAAAGCCCAGACAAAACAACGTATAGTATGTATAGTACCACCGACTGTATAATATTGATGGTGAATAATTAACACGCACATAGTAAGGTGTAGATAACCCGCTTTTTAAAATCACAATAAACGCGTATAATTGAACCCATCAAAGATTGTTGTCCAACTTGTTTCTGAACCTTTTGGATTTGCTTTCAGTCCCAGAAGTAACAGTTTCCTTCTATCCTTAATGAATTTGAAAATTAGAAGACTAGTAACCCTTTCCAAAATTTCATCTTTCACCGAATGTAATTGAAAAAAATCGAATTGAGAAAAATGAGATTTGTGAATATCTTTGAATCTCAAATCAAGATTTTCCTGATGCCCCTGACTATTCAGGAAAAAGTAAGTTTATTGTGAATGCCTTCTAAGAATTAAGAAACTTTTACTGAAGGATGCAATAACTTAGACTTATTATAACAAAATTCCTTGAATGTAATAATTGTGTGTTGTTGTTGGGGCACTTCGCAAAGAAGTTCTTCATTACATACTTGACATTCTGGGACTGTAATTTTTCGCAAAAGGTATCCTGCCACATAATAGGTAGCGTCAGTTATAGGAGTTGGTAGATTTCCAAAGATCTCATTATATTCTTCATGAACAGAAGGTTCTGAATCCTCAGAATCGGTATGTTCTGTTAGTCTGCAAAAAAAGACAAAACATTCAAATTCTCACAGTCATCTGTTTTACGATTTCCATTAATTATGGTCGATTTTAAGCCATTTATGTTTTTAAAGCAGCAATGAACTGGTGGCAATAGGGTTTGTGTTCCCTACACCATGCTGTTTAAAAAATAAATTTTTTAAAGGATCCTGGTTGAAGAATCGTAATGAAAAATACAAGAGAATTTCTAAACTTGGGCCCAAGACATCAGCAACGGAAACACCTGAAAAGAAAATGATTTTGGAAGCACAAACCACAAAAATAAAAGGGTTTAGCGGGAAACTGAAAACTTTGACATTGACAGACATTTGACAATTCATTTATCGGCGATTGAAGTTTGATCGACAGAGTCTGACACTTGACGTGGTTAAATTAGTGCCATCTATATCTATTATGGGAGGACTAGATATATTGTTGAGGGGTCGTGAGGGGGTGTTGAATTTTTTCGTTGGTAAGTCGACCTTCTTACTAGGGTCTGTTCTGTGGTTTTGAAACTTGCAACGATAGGGCGTGATCTATTAGAATCTTTGGAAACAGAGTGAACACGATAGCAATTATTCAAACAGCTCTCAACAGAGGCAAAATTGAGTTCGGAAGCCACGTTCTTAACAATATCAATTATATTTTCATTCCTTGATTCGGGGATTCCAACCATTTCCAAATCGTTCAATTTCAATCTTTGATTGAAATACATCACTTCATTTTTCAGCTTAAAATTATCCCTTTTCAATGAATCCATTTCGGTATCGAGAAGGTTCATTTTATTATCCAATGGTTCAACAACTTTCAGCTTTTTCTCGAAATCATCGATCTTCTCACCATAGTAATTCAGAGAAGTTATTAATTCGGATTGCTGTTTTTTAATTGCAGACAACTCCGAAAATATTTTATCGAACTCGCCTTCGATGCCATTGCCAAGCGATGAGGTAGCTACATTCCTAGGTCCCGATGGTTGTCCATCGCAGTCGGCATATTGCCATTTAACGCCCCCAACATCGAACTCTTCGTTACCCCGGAATAAATAATACCGACACAGCTGTAGTGAGCTTAGATGGAACACGATAAAGAATTAACACCTGGCATGTTTCAGCTTATGGCATTATCGCACACTACACAACTGGACTGCATTTTTTGTGAATAATTTGAAGATCAATACGAAAATTCGATACGATTAGATATTCACTAATAAATTCTACACAAAACGGAATAGGCAAAAATGAATTCCACTCTTGAGATCAGCAGAGATTCAGCAGTCCAAAGCTATAAATTCGAAAATTTTCGCACAAATAAATCTAGTTAAAAACTCCACTTTGTACGGAGCGCACCAAGAATGATCGATCAAGACGAAAGATTCCACATAATATTATACAATGAATATATAAATCAAGGGTGGTATTCTAACAGCGTGAAAAACATATTTAATGTAAATTGACTTGTATAGTTCCAGTTTTCACATCCACTATATACACATTGTGATTTGCTTCGCACCATCGTGAATGATTACAATGTAATGTAATTAAGTTTAGCAATTAGTTACGAGTTAACATTGAATATAATAAGCGCCCGTCAGAAAAATTAGTACGTGATCATCCGTGGTCGGAGAGTAACTAATTGTGACCTCATCCGTTTAAATTGCTCGAATGAAATATCTATATTGAAACAAACGAACTCTCATACAAATACAGTTGACATTGGTGTGCGAGATAAACAATGTCTAGCAAAGAGAGTGAAAATGTATTTCTCACATTTAAAATGAACAATCACAAATTTGCATTTTTTTCGCCTTCCGAAAATATTGTGAGCTTTTTACGTAGGCTTTGGAGATTCGCATTTATCTTCTCCATTCGCAATCGTTGGCAATCAGAAAAATGCAATCTTTCGTTATCAACAATTTCTGTATTCAAAAACAGTCATTCAAATTTACATACATTTACAATACATCCCCATGTAGAACTGGCTGCGGTTTGTACGAATCGTTGCATAATATTCATCTTCACGCCATCTGTTAACCACAGTTCTAACTAAGAAATGTATGCTATGGACATCTGTGGTCAGAGTACAACTAGAAAATCCCGGCGTCTAGAAAATGCGACTTCTGGGCTTCTTGGTAAGACCGTATTCCTTGCTAGAGGTGAGTTGCGGTTTCACTGATTGCTACTTTGGCGCTGCGACAGGAGATGAGCTGTCGCAGTCTGCTTCGCTCAGCAGCGATTTCCCGTCGCAGTTTAAGAAACCGTTCAGCGTTCGAAGCTTTTAGCTCCTCGAACCAATCTCATATTCTCGACTGTGAGGCATGGACCCGTTCTGCTCCAAAATGCATGAATAACAGAAACATGGAAATGAAACTGAGAGAACGTAGAGCTTAGCGGTGTTTTTATTTCATTCATGAAACTAGGGTTACCCAAGACCTTATTTTTTAATTTGTTGTGAGATTCCAAGATGTTCCTCTTAAATACTTAATTTTTACCGATTTTTTATTTGAAAGTGTAATGAACATAAACAACAACATAATCTGATGAAAATAAAATAATGGATAAGACTCACAATAAATAAAGTGAATTTATATCAATTCAGAATTTCTCTCTCCGATTTTAGAATAAATAGCTTTCATAATCAATATTGCAATCAAGCTGTATGCTTCTCTATGCACGTGACTCATCTGTTATAGTTGTTTCGGAAATTTCTGTAAAATATAGGATGTCAATAAATAAATAGAATTCAAATAGTTTACGTGATTCCATTTGGTGAAAATACAGGGTAGGCCACTAAGGTTTCCGAATTTGAAAACTCAATGAAAAAAATAAAATAGATACGCTAATAAAAAATCATTCATTTAATAGTAAAAACATTTTAAGTTTTTGAAAATTACATATATCAAGGTGTGATCCATCTTGACGCAGACACTCTTCTAACCTGAAGCTTAAATTATTAAAAACCCTCTGGCACAATGATCGAAAAATTTGACCCATTTCATCTATTATTGCTGCATTCAGTTGTTGAATTTTTCATTTTTATTGAAACAAGTGGTTTGCATTTAATTATTCAATTAACATCACTTGAACTTAGTTACAAAATGACGCGCAAACATGGCTAGGTAATTGAACGGTCATATTACCACACAAAAGGGGAGTGGGGCGCCCCCAGAGAAGGTGGCTGGATGACATAAAGGAAAAAGTAGGAAGAGGATGGAATAATATAGCACAGGACAGAGAGAGATGGAAGCTAGAAGGGGAGGCCTATGTTCAGGAGTGGACAGAGAAGGGCTGAAAAAGAAGAAGAAGAAGATTACCACTGCTTCTTAACATAGAACTTCATACTTCCGTTTAACTAGCGTAACACAGAATCTAAATTCACAGATACAAATTTTCTTATTTTTCTTTTCATAATTAATAGAAAAGGTACGTCCTTTTATTCAAAGAAAGAAATCATTACTGAACTAAATTATTATAATATCAACAGAATTGATGCTGGTTTTCCGGCATATACTCGACTTTTCAAGTATCTCCACAGAAAAAAGTCAAGTGGACTCAAGTCTGAACTTCTGGGTGGCCATGGAATATCCCCTCGACGCGATATCACTTTGCCGGGAAACATCTGCTTAGCAACCTATAACCACCTAAATCTCTACTGACGAAATGTCAGGTCGTCACAGAAGGTTGTAAACAAATTGAATGGAGAAAACCAATGTTTTAAAAAAAATACTAAAATTTCCGGCTATTCTTGAAAGTCCTACAATACTATCCTCGAGTTCTCAATTTTAATGCGAGGAAGCTAAACTCAAGTCGAAGACGGGAGTGCGTTCACTTTTGATGAGATGTCCTTCTTTTTTTTGAGCGTCACCAAATTTTCAATAATGGGCGATTAAAATTTGGAAAAACGTTATGATCTTGGAAACTAGGGTTGCATTAATATTCCTGATGGGTTCAATTGATAGGTTCATAGTAGAAATATAAACCAAATATATAAATAAGGTTCCGCACGCAGAACCTCAAGTGTAAGCAGGGTGTAAAAAGCCCATTGCAAAAAATATATATATACTCTGAGTAAAAAGAACTCAGAAAATTGAATGAAAAATAACAATGTGTATATCACAAAATAACGTGAATCATAGATAACAAAGGGAATGTAGGGTGTGAAGGACCCAAAAAATTCAATTATTTTGCCACTCACCAATTTCTTTCTACATGAATGTAAAAGGTGCATGCAGGAAAATAAATAATATTACGTTGACAGGAACAATATCTATTTTCTCGAGGTGCCACATCTGCTTGATCTCAATAGCAAGGTCTGTGTATTTGGACTTTTTCTCCTGGAACTTATTTAGCACGTTGTTATTATTCGGTATGGCGACATCCACCAGCATTGCTGTTTTGGCTCTCTTATCATACACCACTATGTCCGGCCTATTATTCGCCACCATTCTGTCAGTGATAACAGGCCTATCGTAGTATAATCTGATAGAGTCATTTTCCAATACGGGTCCCGGTTGATACTTGTAATATGGCTGGGAGGTATTCAGAAGTCCGTACTTGTGTGCAAGTTTCTGATGGATAATGAGGCACACTTGATTATGCCTGTGAAGATAGTCCTTATTGGCCAGTTGTTCGCATCCGGACGTAATATGCTGTATAGTCTCCGATCTTATATGGCATTTTCTGCACTTATCTGTTTGTAATTGTAATTGTTCCGTCCTTCATAATAAATTTTTTGTAGTTGTTTGTAGCGATCACTTGGTCTTGGATGGACATAAGGAATCCCTCTGTTTCCGCGAATAATTCTCCTTTCATCAACCATTTGTTGGAGGCTTCTTTGTCGATGTGTGGTTGATTAATCTCATGGTGATGTCGTCCATGTAATTCCTTCCTTGACCATTGCTCTTGTTTTTCAGTATCTGATAGGAATGGTAGATTCAGAAGGTCATCTCTGGTAGCAAGATTTAGAGGTGTATATCCCTTATCAGCCAACGATACCGCCGTGACACAATTGATCGTCCTGAAACTTATGACGCCTCCGATTAACCTATTGGACGATAAGACTTTCAGGTCGTCCGCACCTATGACATTTAGGTCCCTGAGTTGTTTGGCAGATTTTGATGACATATGCCACGCCAAGTCAGAGTGCACGAGGAGAACGAAACTGATGTGGCTGAGGTGAGTTCTTCGACATGACGCTCATAAGGTCGATAGTAGCTGACCTTGTTGTTGTGTGCAGTGTCTACATTGAATTGGTCAATGACCAATGGTCATTAATGATCTGAGCGTCTACTACGATGGCTTTTTGATTTTTAACTGCCACTAGGTCGGGTTTCCTGCTTCCATCCTCGGTCTGAAGTACCGCTTCCTCCCATACCTTATGGCCTTTTGACCTCAACTTCCCTGCAAGATATTTGCTTGCCGCATTATGGCGCTGAATGCGCGATGCGTGGGTGCGATGGCATTGTTTTTCGATGTGGTTAAGGGTCTCCGGCACTCCACAACCAGCACTACAGTTGCGGTCTTTACTCCTTCCACGCGCGCACCGTGATTTCGTTGGGAGCGCGTTTATACGCAACTTGACGGAGTTGATGTAATCACTTTCGCTTAGGAATTTTGTACCGTCTGCTACCCAACGAAGTTGTTGTGGGACTTTTGAAGAATGCTTCAGTGCTGAGCCATCGACCGACAGGTGCAAATGATCTGCCCAGCGCCTAGAGATTTTCGAGGGGGTGTCCAGAGTCATTCCGCGATCATTTAATCTGCGTTTGCAGTCGGCAATTTCTTTCTCGAGTAAAGGCCCGGCCAACTGAACGTCAAGAGGGAGCTTCATGAGACGTCTCATGCGCAATTGTGGAATAACCCACTTGAGCGAAGGCAGACCCAAACCCCTTCCTTCACCCCGGCGTGGAAGTACGCATTGGGACAATCTGAGGGAAGGGCCAACCATTTTCTAGCTGCACTTCTCACTTTTTTATCGAGACGATTCAGGAAACCGAGCGTAAACCACCCGAGTGCCAGTTGGTGTAGTAGACCCGGAATGACGACTACCCTTAGCGCAAAGAGTCTTTGTTGGGGTTTCAGGGGACGCTTTTGGCCAGAGTGCTAGTGACGTCTGGGACGCACCGACCTTCAGGGTTGAACGTAACACCCAAGTATTTCCATTGGGCTGCTCTGTTGAGTGATGGAAGAGCTACCCTTCCACAGTGGAACTTCTGCATATCGTGGACGACTTTTTCATTTTAGGCACAGTTTTCCATGACACGGTTTGACTCTTCTGGGCGTTTATCGAGCGTCCGCAACTCTCCAAGAAAACCCTCGTTTTATCTATCAGGCTCTGAAGCCCAGGTGCCGAAGCGGCCATGAGGACCATGTCGTCTGCGAAAAGTGACGCTGAGACCTTAACCCCTCCAATTTCAGCTCCTATTTCTAAGGGCAGTGCTTTCAGCAGACAGTCCATCACAAGATTGAAGATGATCGGGGAATGAGGGTCACCTTGTTTGACACCAAACGTTGGAGTGATGGGTTCTGAAATCCATCTCCTAGTTACCAGTTTAGTTGAGCCATGCCTGTAGGTTGCCATAATGTAACTAACTAGGGATTTCGCGTCGATAATGTTTCCGCGGATGGTGTGTACGGTTCAAGTTGAGTTTTTAGACCACATCCGCTGGATTCTCCTATATTGACGACGTCTCTCCTTCCTCTTTGACAGTGACCGATACGGAGCTTGCTGTTTAGGAGCTGAGATAGTGGGCGTGGGCGCTGGAAAGCGCCGATGCAGATAGTCGGCCAAGCAGAGACGCTTATCGAGTGGGCTGATCTTACGTAGTCGACCACAAAGATCTATCAGAATTTGATCATTTGGATCCTCGGTGACAGGAGGATCCAAGTTTTGGACGAAATCAATGATCCTGAATTATCAGTTAGGCCTAGCGTCTGGCCATCACCGCCGATTCCTCCTCTGACCACCTCTTCTTGACGTCTGGATGAGCAGCGAGTACCTCTGCATCGTTCCACTCAGGGTGTGCCCTACGATGGACACCCCTACCGGTCTTGGTCGTGAAAGATCGGTCACATTCCGGAAACAAACAAACATATAACGCAGGACCAGCAGATCGATGGCCGCCACTTCATCTTCATTCATTGGTTGGGGCGGACCAGTGGGCCCACCCCTAGGGCTCCGAGGCCTTCTGTTTCTATTCATACCAATGAGGATACTGGGTGGAGGGCTGGTAACCCTCCACCCTGTATTGCCTTTGCTCAAGTTAGCCGTTAGGTCACGTCAAGTCCGAGGACTTAACGGTAATTGACCTAACGTTACCGACTCTCACCACGAGGAGGTTTGGGTTGCTCAGAGTGCAACTAAAACCGGCTCCCGAAGGTGCCGCGGGCAATTCATCATCGTGGCCCACTCGTCTTAGCTGCGTATTTCGTGGTGGAAACACCCACGTCCTACACAACCTAAGCAGGCGAAACATGCCCCCGAACTAGAAGTTAAGATGACACATGAGAAGATGATAGTAGAAATCGGGTTGACTACATGTGTAAAAAAAAAAGAAAATGAAACCGTACTAACACCGATTGCTCCCTTAAGGATTAAATAAGTTGTCTCGCAAGACAAGATAAATAAAGTAGAGCCAATAACTTCTAGTTATGATGCCCACAGACAGGCGCAGCCAATCGCTCGAGTATCCCGATTGTTTCCTATAGTTATGTGTAAAAAAAAGGAACTATTGAGGAAGATGTTATAGGAATCGGGATAGAAAGATTCATAAGAAGAACGAAGTTCATCCGAACATGCAAAGCATTCTACCAAGTATACAACATAAGTAACTGTGAACAACAGACTCACATGAACCTCCGACCACCATTCACCCCTGTTGAGGATATAAATCCAGTCGGGTGACCCAAGATCACGAGCGAGAGCAAGCCCTCTGCTAAATTCCGGAAAATACCCATCCCTGCTACAGGAGACTACAGATAGATCTCCAATCGGATGGTTCATGAGCACGAACGTTGAACTGGTATTAGCCAGTCCGTTCAATAATTCCATATTATTTTCCGTCGTTGGAATTTAGGCTCTTTAATTCCTTTTTAGTGATCGACTGGAGGCATGACAGACGTTCTCACACCAATCAAACTCCAAACTTTACCTGATGTTATGTAAATCATTGCATACACACAGACGATGGACAACATGTGCGCGAGGTGACAGCCACTATCCGCCCCTGCAGGGTTAGAAAAGTCGGGCGGCCCAAGTGCACGAGCGAGAACCGAGGTCCTCTGCTGAGGTCCTGGAAACATCTACCCCTGCTGGAGGAGTCACGAGTGACTCCAATCGGGTAGCCCATGTACACGAACATAAGACCGGGATTAACCGGCCAGTTCATTAATTCCATATTGTTTCCCATCGGTGGAAATCAGGCTCTTTAATTCCTTATTAGTGGTCAAATGACACCTTACGCAGACAAGAACAACACCATCATTCATACTTTCACCGGTTATATGGAAAGTCATAAGTAGAAGTAACAGCTTATGAAAACCTCAATGTCCCCTTTTAATTAGGGATGAGAAAAACGAGCCCTTGAAAAAATATATAAATATAAAAATTCTAAAAATTTAAAAAATTGAACATATATACAAAAGACATTAAACACTAACGACTAACACTACAGATTAAAAATTCCGAAGTGACAGCCGAAGTCCTTCCTTGGATGTTACATGTTTTTCTTTTAGATGTTATTAGGAAACATAGAGAGCAAAAGCCACTAAGAACCGCCCACTCGATTGAAATATTTGTGTGTTAATATGCTGCCTATGATCGTAGAGTTGACTAAAATCCTTGATTCCTGTTTGGTTAGTTTCAGGATTTCCGAAATAAGTCTGTTTTCTTCGCACCATATTCCTTTAGCTCCCATTACCAGAGGTGCGAATGTAATATCCGAGCCAGGATATCTGCTCTGTATCGCCGTAATGAACCGTGGCTCCGTGTATAATGCGACTTTATTTCGTGCGGCTAAACTCAAAGGATTAGGACCTTCCCAAGAGACCGTCACGTCCGACACTAACACACGACCTTCCTTCACAAAGACAAGGTCGGGGATCTTTAACGAACCATCCGTGCACCTAATTCTAGGCTTCCTCTCGACAATCCAGCCCTTCGCTTCGGCAAATTTTTTCATTAAAGACACCAGATGGTCGTGTCTTCTTATCCTAGGCCAATGAGTGACCGGGCATTTTTGTAGGACATGCGACAAGGACTCCGTCCTTTCACATCCCATCCTACATTTCCTCTCCACCAAAGGATTGGAGGGAATGCCCCTGGTCCGGAGTAGGTTCCCTCTCAGTTGTACGGCTTTAACAAAGTCACCGCCAGACCAGTTCTTCGGTGGGAAAGAAATCCAATCACCACTCTGCGTAAACCTATTGCCCTGCCTTAAACCATTGCCCGAGTAGCCAGACTCCAGTCTGTCTCCCAGCATCCTGCTCAACGTTCTCTTGCTGCCTCCGTGGCTATCTGTCCAGATGTTAAGTTTAGTGAAAAGTTTATCCATGACGGGCATGGACAAAATCTGAGCCGTGTGAATGTCTGCTGTTGTTGTCATTCTAATTATCCTGTCTCTGAGGATGACGGGAATGTGGTGCCACAAGGACATCACACCCAGACCACCCTCCTGTATCGGCGCATGTAAAAAAGCGTCTGAGCATGTGCGATTTAGATGAAGAACCCTTCTACAAGACATACGAATCATCCTGTCTACCTCCAGTAGTATCTTCTTTGTGACAGTTGGACTTTGCAGCTGGTCCAAGTATCTCGGTATCAAATATGTTTTAATGATGTTCAACTTTTGATGAGGCTTCAGAGGCGCCTTCTCAATCCTCGTGAGTTGTAGCCTTAGTTGATCAAATTTTGGCTGTGTTTGTCCCATCATGCTATACCGTTTGCCAAGGTACCTATAGATTTCGTCAGGCTGGGCCTGTCTGATCCGTTTCCCATTGGCCGCAAATAAAGATCTGGAAATAGAGTAAATGTGTTTGTTTCCATTGTTCACATTAACTGTGATCGCTATGCACTTCTCGGGATTGATGATCATCCCCCTTTTGTCGAAGAAATCCACTAGCGTGCTAAGTTGTTTGTTAGCAAATCTGGGGTTCTCAGTTAATAGAACCAGATCATCGGCATAAGCTAGTACAGGAACTTCCGTCACGTCATTAAGAGGTAAACCCTTGGTTTTGTTCTGCAAAATATCCAGCAACTCATCTATAACCATATTAAATAAATAAGGCGACATTGGGTCACTTTGCTTGACACCCCTATTCAAAGATATCGAAGCGGTCCGTTTGCTCCCTACTGAGACAGTTGTACTTGCCATAGACAAGTACTCTCCGATATAGTCCTTGGTAACCTCATCCAGATTGAATCGATCCATAGCCCGTTTTATGGATCTGTGTGACATAGAATCAAAAGCTCTCTTCAGGTCAATGATGAGCAGATTATAAGATTTCAGCCTTCGACGTCTTTGTTTTATTATTGCGTGGAGAGTTAAGTTGTTCATAAGCACTCCATCCACTTGCCTGAATCCCCTCTGTAGTCTGTTATAGGACAACTTAGAAAGTCGCCTACCAATGATCTTATGCAAAACCCTGATGTAGATGGAAGCCACCCTGATTGGCCTCCAATTATCAATGTTGTCCAGATCCCCGCTTTTCGGGATCAAAATTGTGCGATTTTCCTTCAACTCCGCCGGAATAGCACCAAACAAAAACATGCTGTTAAAAACTAGAGCCAATTTTTGGATTTTGACCTTACGTAGATGTTCGATTTTAACTCCATCTGGCCCCACAGAAGGAGACTTCGTGGATTTTAACGCCCATAAAATGTCCTCCTCGGTGATAGGAGACGAAAGATCTTCCGGTTCCTTTCTATCAGTTATTGGCTCGTTATCCGGAGCCGAGTTGACGCCAAAAATGTTATTGTATTTTCGCTCAACATTGTTGATGTTAATATTGTTTTGCTCCCCACAAACAGGAGAGTCCGTCAATAATACCTCTCGCCAAAGCTGCCCTATTGTTCTTATACAAGCTCTGGGCCTTCTTGTAGAGAAAGCGCCTAGATTGGTTGCTGTTCGTTATGACCGGTTCGCTATTATTCACCTTTGGTCTTTTGGTCCTGCTAATGTTGAAGGTGGAGTTGATACTACTAATGAAGGCAGACACAGAATTAGTGACATCGGTTTTGTGCTCCTTCAAGTTTGTATACTGGGATTTATTTAGTAGATCAACATCCATCTCATCCCAGTCCTCATTACTGACCCAGTATTCCCTCAAAAATTTCGCTATCCTATGATGGGGAATAAATTCCTCTGCCGCCGGATTCCACGTGGAAGAATCCGAATCAATTATGGAAACCTCCACCAGTTCAGCTTCCGGTTCGGCCGGCTGTTCGACCTGCTCATCCTGAATCTCTTGGATTACATCGTTATTAGGCACTTCCCTGCCATTTAATAGCTCCCTTATGAGATCTTTATATCTCTGTTCTTTCCTTCGGTTCTTAATGAAGTCTACGTTCCTTCCTGGGAATAGGGGAAGTAGATATTGGTTTATGAATCTGCCCTGATAGGCGATTTCCAAATTGGCCATTCTGATGTAATCCTCATCAGTCCATTTTTCAACTCGGTCGCGCTCCTCGTATCGGGTCTCCAGTTCATGATTGTAGACAGCAGGGTGGGCCCTGCGAACGTGTTGTGTCAGTCCTGCGTAGGTGTTAAAGTCTCTGCCGCAAGTACTGCAATTATTGGTATTATTGTCTTGTGGCGGCCCCCTACACCGCAGCCTGCGAATGTGCGTTCTCAAGCCTTCATCTGAGGCGAAGTTTTTTCCACAAACACAAATCACCTTACTTGTTGTATTTCAAAGTTATTAAGGAGTGGTAGCAATCAGTAGCTCTATAAAAGAAAAATTACTTGATTACTTTTAAAAAATTAAAAAAAGGAACTAAGCCACCCCTTCAGAATATTCGCCCTCTCGAATAGTCAATACCTAAGCTAAAATCACGCTCTACTATTGCAATTCTCATGCGACACCTTGCTACACACGTTATTATTCGCCTCTTACGAAACCTCAACGCCTAAGGGTGGTCCTATTCTACGCCCGGAACCACACGGAGAGTCATAGTTACTCCCGCCGTTTACCCGCGTTTGCTTGAATTTCTTCACGTTGACATTCAGAGCACTGGGCAGAAATCACATTGCGTCAACACCCGCAGGGGCCATCGCAATGCTTTGTATTAATTAGACAGTCGGATTCCCCCGGTCCGTGCCAGTTCTGGGCTGACCGTTAAATGGCGGCCGAAGAGATTACCCAGATCACCCTTGCGGGCATTCCGGGATCTCGCAGCTTGACGGTTTCGCGGGAGGCCAAGACACGGGACCGAGCTCGGTTCTGACGAAACGCCGAAACAAAACATAAACACACCTTCTTCGTGGTGCCGATATATATATATATATATATATATATATATATATATATATATATATATATATATATATATATATATATATATATATATATATATATATATATATATATATATATATATATATATATATATACAAATCGCTCTTTCTGCAAGCCACTCATGATTTATGTACTGTGTGTGTACATCGGGAAATATTTGTTCAATGAGAGTATCTTGCGAATCAGCGATTGTGCAGAAATCGGTCGGTAATTTTACGTATCCAGTTTCATCTATAGCAACTTTTCCATCACCGATATCTAAAGTTGTTTTGAAAATGTTTCAGCGGATGGATCTTGAAGCATTTGAACGCGCATATTTATTTTTAGCTGTAATTTTTCAACATTACGCCACAATGGAGATGATTTTAAGCAAGCGTTGATCTCATCAGCGTATGTTGAACGTGGAATGACTGGAAGTGTTTGTCTGAAATCACCTGAAAGGACCAACAGAGTTCCGCCAAATAGTTTGTCACTGTTTTTAATATCTTTCAATGTCCTGTTCAACGCCTCAAGTGAATGTTTGTGTGCCATAGTACATTCATCCCAAATAATAAGTTTACACCGTTTCAGCACAGTGGCCATGGACGATTGTTTCTTAATGTTGCATACTGCGTCAGGGTTATTCTGAATATTTAGTGGCAGCTTAAATACTGAATGAGCTGTTCTACCTCCATCCAATAAAGTTGCTGCAATGCCCGATGATGCAACGGCCAATGCGATGCCATTATTTGATCGTATTTCAGCAAGAATTAGCGAAATAACGAATGTTTTGCCAGTTCCACCCGGTGCATCCAAAAAGAAGAACCCACCTTGTCCAGCTGAAACTGCGAGCATAATGCGATCATAAATGGTTCTTTGTTCCTCATTCATTAGTGGGACATTGCGGGCAACAATCGCTGCCATTTCTACAGTACTGTACTGCAGTTCACGATTCATTTCAGTATTCATTAAATCAGATGCAGTTCGATTTGGCGAATTCATACCGAAATTACTAAGTGGTAAGTTGGCAATGACAATGCAAAGATCCTCAATAGCAATCAATGCTTCATTGTACATTTCGTCGCTGAATGTTATGGTTAGATCGTGGCACCGTATACGATGTTGATGCAATATATCATCAGTCATTGAATCTTTGTGATTTTCCCATAATATCTGTGCTCGGGCTGGGAAACATGTAGTCAACACTATAGCGAATAGTAGACGAATTTGTATTGCTGTACAGTTCAATGCAGCTTCAGCAAGCATGCATTCCCACTGGTTGTCGTCTTCCAGCAAGCCGAGTGCAAGGCATGCATCTTTATACGTTGGATATTGTTGCCCATTCACTTTACGTATATCTTGAAATGATAATGGGCCAGTAACATTAACCAACAACAGTCGAAGATAAAAGCACTCCGTGTGTCTTGGATTGACTGTAAATAATCGCCCCAAGGCGTTTGATTTAAATAAATTGAGACATGCAGCAACTGGTGAGCCTTGCTTGCGGGGCATCCATGTTTTGTTTGAGTCCATGTAAAATAGCGTGGTACTTGTGAATAGAGTAATGTTCGTGCAAAGGCACCAAAATCATCCGCACGATTACACAATTCAAAAATGCAGTGAGTGTAGTTTTAGGTGGATTTATTGCACGATCAATCGCTGTCTCGTTCGTGAAAAATACACGCTGACCGTTTTCAAGATGGATGGCTAACTGAACAACTGCTGGATCCCGTTCATGAATTGGAAAACCAAAGATACGCCAAGCAGCTTCATTGGAGCTGATGTACCGACCAATTTGGTAGAGCGTTATTTCATCGTTTTTATTCACTGGAGGAGCACTCACATTAGTATTTTCCACTCTAAACACAGCCATATCACTGCCTTTATAGACATACTTGTAAATGTATTTGATGCTCTTCACAGAACTGCAGAACTCAACATTAATATGAGCATTATATGTCTTGCTCAGCAGAGGCGAATATGGCACCACCCAACGATTGTCAATATCAATGTCTGTGTTGATGATATTTTTAATAAATGATTGTCCGCCATTTTCAGGATTTCTTCGACGATATATTGGGTATCCGTCGACATTTGTGACCGTATCATTGGTAAAATCTTTAGGAAATTTTAGTACATTTTCCATCAGCCATGCAAGGCGATGAACTATTAAGAGTACCACATGGACCATGAATCATGTTTGTTGTAACAATATCAAACAGCAGTTGGTCAGTGGATGGATCTGGAATTTCCGCAGAAATGATGCTATCGATTTCTTCAGGTCGGATTTTGTCGATGAACCAAACCAAAATGTGTGCATGAGGTAATCCTCGCTTTTGCCACTCAACCGAATACATCCAGCAACGTGTGGGACCAAATACATGTGATTTAGTAATGAAACTTATTAAAGACTTCAACTTTTGTCTGAACACACGTGCTGTAATGTCATGGCGATGTATTGCATTTTGGCCAGGCAGTAGCAAAGATGTAATCTCTGGCCATTTTGGATTACATGTGAACGTGATAAATAAACATGGTCGTCCATATTCGCGCACGAAAGTCAGAGCATCCTGTATATATTCTTGCATATGACGTGGACTGCCTACGTACGATGATGGTAAAATGACATGGTTACCAATTTCGGCGACGTCGGCGTTGTTGTTGATAGCGTCTCGCAAATGAATGTACTCTTCCGCGCGCAGCTTTTGTTGATTATATCGTAAGTATCGTAGTCGTTCGCTCTCAATCTTCGCGTACATGTCGACCATGAATTGTTGACAAAGCTCACGACATCGTAAAATGACGTTGTCCAGGCCACGTCTAATCATTAATCGGTACGCATAATAATCCTTTGAGCTAACGTTCTTGTTTGTTTCAGCTCCTGTAATATTTGTTCATAAAAAATAATTTAAATTTATTACGTTCAATAATTTAATTGTTTTGTTAAATGATTAATGATCAAATTAATAATCAATGAAGTACCTGATACGGTATCTCGTTGTTTTATGTTTATGCAATATCCGTCTTGTCCCTTCCAGAATATTAGCGGATATTGGAGAGCGTCATATGAACGATGTGTGTCAGCAATGAACTGAAGATTATTATTTCTTCTACGAATCACAATTTCTCGTGCAGCTGTACAATCGCCAACCATGATTCCAGCAACATCATCAACAACGGGTGCATTGAATCTACGAATATGCTCTCCAGCTGGTGTTTTATCAGGATTAATGACGATAGCGTGATTATCGCTTTGTAATTGGTGCATATGTGATTTGAATATTTTCAACAACTCGTTGTGCTCGTTCAAAAGAGCATCTAGCTCGCTGACGATGCGCCTGGCATAAAGTGAATCAAGGTTATTATAATTACAACGTGCATTCACGCGATTGGCAAGTGCGCTTCCGGAATCCTCGCCGCCCATAAAGTAGATTTGTAAGAATTTATGTGGTTCGTTTGGCATTGGCAGCAGTGAGCCCATTTTATGATAAACTTGGCCTCTGATTTTGAATGTAGAATTGAATTGTTGACCATTTGCATTAGTATTTCGAACTATTTCTGTTGCTCCGAACGATGTAATTTGAAAGCATGAATTGAATCTTAGAATTGACTTCAGGAACACGTTAGAATCTGGATCCGTGCCGATAAGTAAGCCGTTCAATGGTTCAGGTGGTGTTTCAATTTCAGGTAGTTGCACTTTTCCTGACGCGCAACACATCCCAGCTGGCTCATTTTTGAATTTCAGAGCATGACAATGCGGACATTCCTTGTCCATAGCACCAATTACCACTTTTGAATGAGCATAATATTCAATATCGGGCTCATACTGGAATGCTAGACGCAGGAATGAATCAGATATAAATGCTCGATGTACCTGTTGTCGTTGTTGGTCATTTGTTCTTCGTCTATTGACTGTGAAACGGCGTGATTGTCGTTGTTCTAATCTTCTGACTTCATTGCGTTCATCTCGTGTATCTTCTGGCTCTTCTTGATGCAATCGCGTCATTCTGACACGTGCATCAGTATTTTGTTGCTGGATTTGTTCTTCTGTTCTTTCGGATCTGCTATTTCGCAACTTTCGAGCTTTGCTTGTACTGCGGCTCAAATCAGCCCCTTTGCGTTTTCTTGGCATTGCTCACTGTACAAAACATACATAAATAGAATTAATTAAATTATTTAATGATGAAAAATGTTAAAAGTATAATTAGGGCCAGGATTTTTGCCGCAGTTTTGAAATGATTAGTATTAATTTATGAAATTATAACAAAAATATAAGTTTTATGGAAAAAATTTCAAACAAAAGTAAAAATTAAATTTTATGAAAACATTGTCTCTTATACTTTTTTCATACAACCAATATTTCCATTGACATTTCAAAATAAAGATTCATAATGATTGATTTTTTGGAAACTGTGAAAATCTTAATTGTTCAATTACATTTTTTAATAAAATTACATTTTATTAGATCAACAACATTTTCGATATAAATAAAAAAGTATACTTACAACACAAAATCCGTTGTTATTGAAAGCTCGTATCACGTGTTGAGTACTTTTGAGGTTATAAAATCACTTGATTAAGTAATCGTGAAAATACACTCAAAATTGATAATTTAATTATTATTATTGATAAAATAGGAATGATTAAAAGTTAATATGAGAGTTACACTGAGATAGCAAAATAATAATTGTCAACGTTACTACTACACTTGATGCATAAACAATAATGATGGCCGACAACTGTGTAGGGAGTGAGAAAGAAAGGGGACCGGCTTCGTTCTCATCCCTACTCCTTGCTGTTTACTGGGTCAGAAGTGACACCTGTAGACATCTGGCGGGGATAACTAATTAAATGACGATTGATCAGTTTTCGACCGGAGAGGAAAAATGATTAAATTACTAAAATGGCTATTAAAAAATAAGGGTTGATCGTAGAAGGGTGAAAATTGAGGATTGTATGTATTTTTGTATGTTGTATCATAAAAAAAGAGAAATTAAAAATTTTGTCTAAAAAATAAAAATAAAAATTTAGGGTGGACTACCCTAACATTTAGGGGGATGAAAAATAGATGTTGGCCGATTCTCATAGATACCGGATAAGCACAAAAAATTTCATCAAAATCGGTCAAGCCGTTTCGGAGGAGTATGGCAACGAAAACTGTGACACGAGAATTTTATATATTAGATATATAATTATATTTTTCGTGGTGCCGCGTTATCGTTGATTTGATATATATATATATATATATATATATATATATATATATATATATATATATATATATATATATATATATATATATATATATATATATATATATATAATTATCTTTTTCGAACACTTGAATTCTTTTTGAAAACAATTTATGTTACAAGTAGTATGTTTATGATTCGATACAATGCATAAAACTTAACTGGTAACTACGCTGCAGTTCCCTTTATCTCCTCCCGCAAGTTGTAGGCGTTTTGATTCAGGAAATGATGTGTCATCATTTTCTTTAGAATGGTTGAGGGTTCAAATCTTGTAATTCCTCCCCTTTTTGGAGAACCGAGGCTGAGAGTTTCCTGAACTCATTAGAAGGTAGCAGGTATCTCTTATAGATATAATAATAATAATAATAATAACAATATTTATTTATCCTACAAGATACATCGGTATATAGGACATGTCATAAGAGAGTATCATCCTCCATAAATTCTTTAATAGAATAATATGCCTTTCTCAGAAGAAAAGACTTAAGAACAGATTTAAACACTTTTGTAGGCTTAACTCTCAGATGGTGAGGTAAAGTATTGAAAAATTTGATACTCTGGTATGTTGGAGAGTTCTCAAATTTTGAAGTACGATGTTTCGGCAAGAGAAGAGTTGACTGACTTCTAGTAGCATAATCGTGATACATAGAGAGTTTCGAAAAGTTAGCCTCATTATCCTTTAAATACACTAAACATCTATAAATATACACACATGGAAATGTCAAAATGGCATTCTCAATGAAAACAGGTTTACATGACATTCTGGGGTTTATATTGAACATCATTCTCAGAATTCGTTTCTGAAGAATGAGAACCCTATTTACATCCACTGAATTCCCCCATAATACAACATTATAAGACAAATGACTATGAACAAGACTGTAATACACTGTCATCAGGGACGTAACTGGCAGCGAATCTTTTATTTTACATAAAGCAAAATAAGCTTTATTCAATTTCCTACACACATGCTCAACCTGTTCTGACCATGTCAGTCCACTGTCGACATAAATACCAAGAAATTTTGTGCATGATTTAGATGTTAAAGCACTGTCCACAATCAGATGTCTCTCACCAGCATTTCTCAAACCAAAGAACAAACATTCAGTTTTACCAACATTTAAAATTAGAGCATTATCATGACACCAACAGTTGAAAGAGTTAACAATTTTTTTACAAGCACTTGCCAGCTCCTCAGGACTCCGCGCTGTGACACCAAATGAAGTGTCATCAACAAAAATAATGATAAGCATTAATATCTCTACTATAATATGATCTGGTAGATCATTAATGAAAAGAAGAAACAACAAAGGTCCCAGCACGGACCCCTGAGGAACCCCCAAGTTTACATTGTAATCACTGGACCAACTGTCCTGTACCTTAACCCGAAAAACTCTGTCTGACAGGTAACTTTTTATCCAATCCAGAAAAACACCTCTAAATCCTAAGTTGTACAGTTTATTCAGAATGAAATTTAAGTTGAGGGTATCAAACGCTCTGGAAAGATCAAAAAACAGGCCTGCTACATATAGCCCTCATCCAGGCTTTTATAAACATGATCTACGAAAGAAATCGCAGCTGACTGCGTAGATCTGCCTTGCCTGTAACCATGTTGACAGTCTGTCACAAGCTTGAACTTATTTATGAAGTCCATCATCCGATCAAGAACAATCCTCTCAAACACTTTAGAAAACACACTCAAAATAGATATAGGTCTATAATTGGCAATATTACTGGTGTCGTTCCTTTTGAATACTGGAATAACAGTTGATACCTTAAGTGCAGTTGGAAACTTACTTGTAGAGATAGAGATTTAGAATGAAAGACAAATGGGGAGCAATCTGCTCAGCTATACACTTCAAAATTTTTGAAGAAATACAATCAATACCAGTACTTTTTTTTGATTTAAGTAGTCTAATGGTTGATATAATCTCACCTTCCGTAACCGGAAAAAAAAAGAAATTGCAACTTTTCATTATTGACGATGTGCAGCATTGTGAAATGTTATTCCCGAAATGCTGATGAAGACATTTGTTATTTACTGATGAGAAGTATTCTCCAAACGCTGATACAATCATTTTAGGTTCTGAACAGATTACACCATCAATACATAATGAAAATTGGTTTTTATATGACGACGATTTACCTAATTCTTCATTAACAATGCTCCATACAGTTTTATTCTTGTTGTGAGCTGTATTCAAACGGTTTTCCATGTACTCATATTTGGTTTCCCTTAATAAACATCTATAATTTTTCTTTGCCTGCCTGTACTCTAGATCTAAGCTCGTGGAATTTAAGTTCACCTTTAACCAGTATAAATTTTTCAAGTCCATACTTGCTCGCTTAACTACATCAGATACCCAAGTTTTTTTACAGTTACCAATCGTGAGACGTTTTAAGGGGCAACATTGATCCAGTGAATCCTGTATAATGAGCAAAAATTCCCTGAAGCACGCATCCACGTCAGAAAAACAATAAATTTCACTGAAACTCAAGTTGGAAATCAGAGTCGTGAAATCTGCAAGATTTCGTTCATGAATATTACGAACAATTTTTTGTTGCGGTTTATTATCAACCAACTTTTGATCACTGACGTTACATTCTACATAAATGGCCTTATGATCACTAATATGTGGTTCGAAAACTCGAAATTCAGAGATGGTTACATTAGAGTTAGTGATGACGTAGTCTAACTTAGAACGTAAAATCAGACCTGACGAGGACATAAATTCTCTAGTAGGTTCCAAAGATGAGACTTTGAGATATAAACTTCTTAAGAGATCATCAAGCAATTTCCGAGTCAAGCACCTGTCATCCAGATAATTAATGTTCAAATCTCCACATAAAAATATATATTTGCTTTTACCGCAACAGCGTTGTAAAATGTGCGATAATCTATCAAAAAATATCTCTAAACTACCTGAAGGAGGTCGATAGACACTAATGATGTATACTGATGACTTATACGTATATAGCTTTATGACACAAAACTCACAGTGCATTTCTTCACAATATTTGGACCAGTCAATTTTTTCAAACTTGATACATTTCTTGACATAAATCATAGTTCCACCGTGCCCTCTAGTGGGCCTACAATAATACACAGCCTGGGTGTAATTGATCAAAGATGTGGCTGCAATACTTTGATCGTCACACTAGTGCTCCGCCACACAAACTATGTCAGGATTCATGGTAGATAATAACACTTCTAGAGTGTTCAACTTATTAGTTATACACTGAACGTTCAATTGAAGCAACTTAAGATTGAAATAACATTTAATTTCGTGCGAAATTGTTACTGATCTTTGTTCGGCTTTTGCGCTGAAAAAATGGTATACATTAGCCCTGTTGGGCCAGTTTGTGGCAACAAGAGCTTTGTCATATTCATTATCTGAAACCATTACCTTGAAAGATGCGTAGCTTTCTGGATATTTAGAAACTAATAGTTCGCACTTTACGTGCGAGAATTTATCCTTGAGAAATGTAAGCAGATCATCTTCTGTGGTCCCAGGCTTCAAATTTGTCACATGCAGGGCCTTAAATTTTTGTACACCCTCAACCTTCGAAGGACCTGAGAAATTTCCAACAACTAAAGTTCGACTTTTCCTAGGACGTTTATGTTGACTGACCAGTTTCCAATCATCCTGGGATTCCAAATTCCTATTTCGTTCATTTTCTCTCGAGCATTCAGTACTCGATGTTTGAATATTCACCGACAATTTATTTTGTTTTGTTGACCTAACCTCAGTCAAACGATTTGACGTCTTCGGAAGATTGGTTATGATATAGTGGAGTACTGCTACGAATAGTAGCTCACACAGACAAGGACAAATATCATCGTGGATAATGCTATAGTCGTAGGGTGCGGTGCCCATTGGTAAAGGTTTTTCAAGGTAGGTATAGCTTCTGTTTGAAGTTTTTCTTCTGAAAGTTCTTCCAGGAGTAAAATGTTGATTGGTAACAAGTCGATAGTTCGTTTGAACTCGACAGTGTTGGTAGGATAGATCTTCTTCTCTGAATTTGTGACCATACAGGAGCTTTTCAAAATACTTATTTTTGGGACTTTGATCCTCCTGACGTTGTTTTCACAATGTTCGAATACCCAGACATTATTCTGTCTTATAATGGAATTGTTTTCTAATTGGAATAGGTCAATCACCATAGGTGCTGGTATTCTTGTACAATTTTCCTCAAGATTCTTCAGTAAGTATTCCAAGCATTTGGAATTGGATTTCAGGTCATCTTGCTTGATTATGTAGAAGTCTTCGACTGGATATATTTCTGGTAGTTCCCATTTGATTCTTTCGTTTTGTACAAGTGCGTACGGATGTATGAAAGGAATATAGGTATTTCGGAATGGGAGATTGTGTAAATGGAATAAGTCGTATACATTAAAGTCCAGTATAGGTACAGAGAGAAAAAACAGTAATTGGTCGTCTTTTATTATGACTTTGGTCGGGCAGATTGAATAAAAATCTGTCATATGTCTGAAAAGTTTCCAATTATTATTTTTTTAAATATTGGTGAAATTTCGTAGGGGTATTATGTCTTCGTGTAAAAGATGAAGTCTTCCGAAGCTGATTGCATTTTGTCAAGAGTTATATCAATTTCTTGCGATTGCAAAATTACTAAATGCAATGTAAAAAGGATAACACTTGATTTCTTAATTCCTTCAAATTTATCTATTAGATGATTAATCTTATCGACGTACTGCTTTTGCATATTTTCAACAACATGTAGTATTTTATTCTGATTGGTCTGAACGATTTTTTCGTTGGCTTGAATCGCTTTGAAATAATTCAAATACGTTTCTTCATCGTTGGCATCTAGAGTACCACATGAAAATTTTGAAATTGTACCGCCTAAGTTTATGAGTCCTCTCTTGATACGGCTCTGATACATCATATTGGAATAAGTGAAAATGTTATTTTGAATAGCTCATACTGCTACCTTATATTATTGCTGTACAGGCTCCATGAATTCAGTTAAATTTCCAAGTTGATATAAACTTTTATTTTGTAAAAATAGTAATTTAGGTATTCCTGAAATATCATTATGGAATATAAAATGTTTCGCTTGAGTAGCGACATATGCCTTGCCTAAATAGACAGGTATCAAGTTATGTTGTAATAATAATAATTGATTTCATACATACAGAGTAATAAATAATGAAAAAGCAGAGGTTTAATCATTCCGAAGAATGTCTCGCCTGTTCGCCTTTGAGATAGTGTTGTATTTATTTCTTCGTCGCCTGTTGTGTTGTAGTGATGATGGATGGAAAGAACACTTATTATATGAAATGTGGAATGATAGTTGAATGATGATTGCCACCTCTGGACTGGGGATATGCTTTTATAAACAAGAAATCACGTGTCTTGTTTGTTCTAGAAAAATAGACGCGTGGTTAATAGCGCAATTCAGTTTCCAAAGAAATATGATAAAACTATCTAGAGAGGTCAAAAGTTGAGTCTAATGTGTCGCAGCCAGGAACCACGAAAATAGAGTAATTAATTTTTATTCAAGTGTTAAAATAGTGCAAAGAGGTTAAAAGTAATGGATTATTTTATCATATTTGTCATATTGAAATTTCGTATTCGGAACAAACGAAAATCTTTACGTAATTCCTGGGATGATGAATAAGGGTGATATATTCTATTATACAATTAAGATATAAATCAAGGGTGGTATCCTAACACACCTCCCCTTTTGAGTGTTTTAATGAATTTTTCTTTTGAACTAATCATTAATAGTGAAAACAAATAAGAGATGATAGTAAACTAAATAACATAGATTACATACAGGCTAAATTATTTCAAAAATAACAAAATAATTACAGGTATGATAGATTATATAAAGAAAAATAAAGAAAATAATAAAATGAGTAAAATATAGTTTGCTTAGAGTACTATTTATATAAGAATAGGAAATAAAAGAAGTTACTCTTACATATAAGTATGAGGTGAGAAAAGAAAATTAAATGAAAATTGATAAATTCAACAATGTAAAAGTGATTTTGGTGACCCTGGAATTGGTTTCTTGATCGTTTGAGGGTCCGCGTCGTCCATAGAGGTAGAGGAATGTGGTAGAGTTTGTAGCGAAGGTGAGTGTTCTTTGGATTCCCTGGCTCGAAGACGGGTTATTCTAAAGGTAGGTAGCTGGACATTATCGGTTTCACCAAGCGAATTTTGGCTGATTGTATTATGGCTATTGATACATATTTGATAAGAATGTTCCTTATCATTATAGAAGCAACTCATTAGACGTGACAATAGTCTCTTGTATCGACGGCAACTGCCTTTACAGCATCAGAAGAAGAATAATGAGATTACAGTAAGGATAATTAGGCATCCAATAAGGAAATTGAATGATGTAGAATGTTGAACGATAAAAGTTCGTTCAAGTTCTTTTCTAAGATTTGGTCAAATTTATGCAACTTGTGTTGCGCGTATCGCAGATCATTCAAGTTTAGATCATGTAACTTGACGGCTTCCATTTCTTCTGAAGTTAGATATGATTGTTCCTTTAGGCAGCAATCATCACCATCAATGTTCGCAGGGGGTATATAGTTCGTGAAATTAGCGGTTTGATTAGAAGATG
This sequence comes from Cryptolaemus montrouzieri, assembly GCA_013387265.2. Lineage (NCBI taxonomy): Eukaryota > Metazoa > Arthropoda > Insecta > Coleoptera > Coccinellidae > Cryptolaemus > Cryptolaemus montrouzieri. Next base: position 47,883,280 of record JABFTP020000042.1, read on the forward strand.
CTACAAAAAGAGTTGATAAGGTGTGCACTTGGGTTTCATGGTGAATAAACCGACACCTTGTATATTGAAGTCTCGCATATGGGTTATGGTATTTTCATCTTCGCAATTGACTGACGCGATTATGGGATTGGTCAAGACGTAGAGCCATTGATTTGGTCCAACTTGGTGCCAAATTTCCATGTCCGATTTGATCGTTTTGTTGTTGCAACTACTTGGGATAGTGATTAATTGTTTGAACTTGAGTTTCGTTTCACAAATTGGTCGTTTTTTGATCAGGTGAGTAGTTGATCGGCTGTAGATATATTCTGTTGCTCCAGGGAGTTTCTGGCCTGTCGATAAATCCTTTGTTTGGGCATAATATAGGCGACTTGTGCTCAAGAAGAGGTAGGGATTAAAACTTTTTCGAAGTATAGTACCGAAAGTGTACTGATTGAGAAATACTTATAAATTTCGTTATAGTTATCTATATTCACTAGGAATTCGGAACTGCCACTGATCTAGGTGTGATTACTGAAGGATGCAGAACATTTTGTTTGGAAAATAATGTAGCGGAGATTATAAAATCGAAATTTTCATTTAAATTATCCATTAGGAAACTGATCATAGTAAAATGCATTGATACAGTCTGATAGGAAGTGAGAGAATTGATTCTACTTGTGGTGATTTTAGAAAATTTGTTAAACGTGATGAAATTTCATTGAGTTTCTTTTCGTTTGCACTTGAAGAAATATAGGATTTATTGTAACTAGAAATTGCGTCGGTTAAAATATGAATTTGTTGTTTCATAAGTTTTTGAGTATTGATGTTTTCATTATGAATCGTTTGAACAGCATCAGTATTATATTGTGCATCATCAGCATCGGGTGTGCCAAATAGCCATTTAATTGCATAAGAGACACCATTGATAAGACCACATTTGGTTCTTATATGTTCATTGAGGTTGTGACCGGTAAGATGACTTATGGATTCAAATTTTTCTTGAAGCTGTGTCAAACGGATAGATAATCTTTCCAATGAGCTTTCACAATTGAAAATTGATGCCAAAGATGATTTATTCATATTTGCGCCTTCTGGAGTAGGAAGAGAGCAAATGTTTGCAGATTTTATACACATGCATTTCAAAAGATCGAGTATTTGTTCATGAACACTTATATTAGTGAAGCTTAAGAGAGTGAAGTAGGAGTTTGAAAATTTTGCCATTCCCTGAGAATTATAAAAAAGTCCGGCTGAATTCTGAATTTCTTTAATAGAATATGGGAGTTCTTCGGGCGATGATTCGTCTTTCAGAGGTAGTATAAGTGGAATTGAAGCCAAGATAAGGAGTAAAGTTTTTAGAATTTTGTTAAAAATTTTCATCTTGTTCGCCTGAAACAAATGGTTTCAATTAATTGTGATGATAAACTTGAGTTTTATTGTTTTTGATTTGGAGTATGTATGTTTTATTGGAATTTACTTTAATGATTTTGTAAGGACCTTTGTAAATTGGGTTGAGTTTTTTGCTTGCTCCATTTTTGGGAGAGCGATCTTGAAGATAGACGTAGTCGTCTACTTGATAGTTATGATCATTGATTTTTTTATCATAATATTGTTTAGATTTTAATTTGAAGTTTATGATGTTATCTCTAGCTATTTCGAAACTACGGTTCATTTTTAGTTTCAGATTTGAGTAATAATCATCGTTAGTATATTTGAACTCAGGTTTGCTAGTTAGTGAGGTAGGTAATTCCAGTTTTCTACCAAAAAGAAGCTCGAAAGGCATATAATTAGTTGTTTTATGATAATGAGAATTGTAACGAAACATAGCTAAAGGAATATATTAGTCCCAGTTTGTTTGCGATTCATTGATATAGTGTTTTAAATATTCTTTCAATGTATGGTGACTTCTTTCAAGACTACCATTTCTTTGGGGATGATAAGGACTTGCAAAAATATGTTTTATTTTAAATAATTCGTTTAATTCTTTGATGACGTTTGATGTAAAATCAATACCGTTGTCTCTGAGAATTGTTTCGGGAATTGTAAATAAAGTTATGAATTTTAAGAATTCATCAATTGTCTTCGCTTCGTGATTAGGGATGCAACATGCATAAGAATATTCTGTAAGATCGTCTTGCATAGTTAATATAAATTTGTTACCTAATTCGGTTGAAGGTAAGGGACCAACGATATCAAAGGAAATGCATTGAAATGGTCTTTCGCTAGTTGTAGTGATTTCCATGGGTGCTTTACCCAGTTTGTTGTTACGTTTATTTATTTGGCAAGAAATGCAAGCTTTAATGAAATTTTTATATCTCGTTTCATATTGGACCATTTGTAGTTTTCCTTAATACGCTTATATGTACGGGAGAAACCCGAATGACCTGAAATAGTTGATTCATGATTTTCTTTGATTTGTTCCTTCGAAGTTCGTTTGATTCGTGGTTTGTTGACTAAGGTAATCGTTATGTTAGTTTTGGAAAATAAGAAATCAATTAGTTCATTGAACATGTCCTGTATCAAGTTGGGGTGTTCTTCTATAGTATTTTTCAAGAATAATTTCGTTATGTGCTTTTCGGTTAATTTTGATCTTAGGTTTTGTAAACTGTAAAATAAGTCGTTATATGTTAATTTATCGAAATGGTTTAATTTAGAAAGAAGCAAAATGATTGATATTTATCAGACTTTAATTCGAGAATGTCGAATTGGTTCGTGTCTTCTGTTGAAAGTTTATTGAAACCATAATGAGTGTTCAAATTTTCGAAATATGGATCTAGAGGGTCTAAATCTTTCGAGGAAATAAAGGAGTTTGGAAATCTTTCGAAAATATTTTCTTTGATAATTTCTATCGAAGGTAATTTTTGATTCAAGTAATGATATTTAATGAAATCGCTGTTGCGTTCTTCAGCTTTGTGTAAGTGAAAAAGGTTGATTATCTGAATTATTCCCTGTTTCTGGATTTCGAGAAAACGCATCTATATTAGAATTAATTCGTCCTGCTTTGTATTTTATTTCGTTTTCAAATTCTTCGATTCGTAGACGCCATCGTAAAAGCCGACTGCAAGACTAAGAATTGCACCAATTGTATAATTAAAAGCGTCTGTCGTTAAAATGAATTCTCTTGAGAAAACAGGGTATTGTAATATAGGTTTATTAATTAACACATTTCTGAAATGATCGAAGGCGATTTGTTGCTCGGTTTCCCAATTGAACGGTTGATCTTGTTTCAATAGTTTTGTGAGAGGTTTGGCATGCTGAGCAAAATTTTGAATGAATCTTCTATTATAACCAATTAGACCTAGAAATTGTTTGATTTGTTTTTGATTCTTCGGCATTGGGTAATTTTTTATCGCGCTGATCTTATCTGGATTTGGAGATACACCTTGTTCGTTAATGACATGTCCTAAGTAGAGAGTTTCTTTACGTATGAATTCGCATTTATCCGGCTGTAAAAGGAGTTTGTTTCGTCTTAATCTATCAAAGACTGATTGAAGTTTTTATGAGTGTTCTTGGAAAGATGATGTAAAAATTATGACGTCGTCTAAATAAATATAGGCTTGTAAACCTTGTAGACCTGTAAGGACAATATTCATAGCTCTTTGAAATGTTGAAGGTGCATTTTTAAGTCCAAATGGCATTCTTGTATATTCGTAATGACCTGTAGGTGTTGAAAATGAGGTTTTTTCTGCATCTTTTTCATTCATTTGGATCTGATGAGAACCACTAGCCAAATCTAGTGTAGTAAAATATTTTGAATGACTCAGCTGATCTAAGATTTCGTCTATGTTAGGAATTGGAAAAGAGTCGCCTACAGTTATTTTATTCAAATTTCGATAATCTATAACAATGCGCCATTTCTTTTGACCAGAAGCATCGATTTTCTTTGGTACGATCCAAAAGGGACTATTATAAGCTGAAATTGAATGTTTAATAATTTTTTGTCTAAGCATTTTCTGAATTTGTTCCTCTACTTCATCTTTATGAACTTGAGGATAACGATAAATTTTTGACGTGATTGGAGTTTCATCTGGTACCTTGATAGAGTGTTTTAAGACAGTTGTGCATGTGAGTTCATCTTCAGGTAAAAAGAATATATCATTATATTGATTACAAATTTGTAGAACCGAGTTGGTTTCCTCGGGATTTAGATGATCTAGTCGAAGATTTTGTCGTTGAAGGTTTAATCGCGTTTTAAGATTTGGAATATTTATATTTTCACTAATTGAAAAAACTGTCGAAGTTTTTCTTCGAATGATTCGAGAGTCACTTGAATTTTATTAGTTTTCAAAGATCTATCGGATGTATTCAAAACAGTGGTGAAAGCTTTATGGTTTCGAACTGAAACGATTGATCTATCTAAATAAACACCTTCTTTACGAAGATTTCTGGACAAATACCCTCATCGAGTTCATTGGTTACGTCGATTTCGATAACAGTTTCAGATCTGGGTATTTGTTTCTTTGACAAATTTCGCAACTGTTAATAAATTGTTGGACCGATTTTTCTAAATTTGGCCAATAAAATTTGCGTTTTTCGGCATTGATATTTTATTTATGCCTCTATGTCCTGATTTATTTATGTGATACATTTCTACTTTTCCTGTTGAACAGTTGGTTCAAAAACATCTTCTAGAAAAGTATTACATATTCTAAGGTCAACATTTTTTGCTTTAAAATTCATTTGAAAAAGCTCAATGAAAGGTTTTTCTAGGTTCTTGCGTCTGAAATGTATAGAATACAATGTTTTTGGTTGTAAATATTGTTTAATAAATTTTATAAAATCGTCACTGTACAACGCGTTTTGCTGTCAAAAGGTTTTGTTTTCAAGGTATAATATGCCTTGGTAGTAGGAAGGAAGATAATTTGGTTTTTTGCACAATTTACAGGGTGTTCTGAGTAGGGTATTTCTAATATTGGATTTTCTTAATTACTGTCGACAGTTTGAGTAGATAATGCATCCGCGTTGTTATTTGAACCTTTTTTATATTTATTTTCATAGTTAAACTCTTCGAGTTTCAATTTCCATCTCATCAAACGGGAGTTGGGCTCTTTGAATGAATTCAGCCATACAAGGGGTTTATAGTCCGAATAGATAGTAAACTTTGCGCCAAAAAGATACGGGCGGAAATGTTTCGTTGCCCAAACTATATCAAGAAGTTCTCTTTCAAGTGTTGAATATCGAGATGTTTTGCATCATTCAAAGTTCTGCTGGCATATGTAATAGGTAGGTCATTCGGTGGTGTACCCTGACATAAAATAGCTCCTAACGCATATCATGAAGCGTCTGTTGTTAAACGAAAAGTTTTATTAAAATCAGGATAAATCAATATAGGGTGATTTATTAGTAAATTTTACTGATTTCAAAAGCTTCTTTATATTCTTGGTCATCTAACTTCATTTTAGCATCTTTTCCTAAATATTTGGTCATTGGTTTCGTGATTTTAGCAAAATTCGGTATGAATTTGCGATAATATCCTAACAAACCTAAATAAGATTTAATCTCTTTAGCATTTTTCGGTAGAGGAAAGTTCTCAATAATTCCAATCCTTCCAGGATCAGGTTTTATTCCTTAAGGTGTCTTAAAAATTCACATTCATCTAACTGAATCTTTAAATTTCCATCTGCAATTTTAATAACAAAGTATGTATATCTGCTAGATGTTGTTCTTCAAATTTTGAAAATTTAATTATGTCATCCATATAGACATAGCATATTTTACCGATATAATCTTTCAAAATGTTATTCATTAATCGTTGAAAAGTCGCTGGTGCGTTTTCTAGACCAAACGGCATTTGTAGAAATTCGTTATGTCCGTTCTCAACTGTAAATGCAGTTTTTTCAATTGATTCATCGTCTAATTGCATTTGATGGTATCCGCTTGCTAGATCAAGTATAGTGAAATATTTGGCACCTTTAAGTTTATGTAGAATAGAATCTATTTGAGGTAGTGGATATTTGTCATCTAGCGTTTTGTCATTTAATGGCCTATAATCGATAGCCATTCTTCATTTTTGAATTGATCAAGTTTTTTCTTAACCATTACGACAGGGAAAAACCATGGAGAGATACTTGGTCTAATTATTTTCTTTTTAACAGGTCTTTAATTTGCATTTCGATTTCTGCTCGGTGTATCTCTGGGTTCTATACATTTTTGAATGAATTGGAATTTCATCTTTTGTTCTGATATTAAGTTTAATTTCATTAGAAAATTCTAAGGGTCGATTTGGAAGTTGTAAAAGTTTTTCCGTTCGAATTTTTGATGTTAAATGTTTTAAATCGATAGGATAATGATCTCTACGTGTTATAACCTTTTGGAAAAATGTTGAGATTTCAAAATTTTCACCAATTAATAGTCCTTTTTGTAAATCTATTACAAAACCATTTTCTTCAAGAAATTCAAATCCAATAAGTCCATCATAAAGTGTAGGAACTTATATGAGACAAAAGGATAAGTTGCATTCATACCAAAATTTCCACTTTTTCGTTACTCATTTCTGAGCCATGTGGGGTACATAATGAAGTATTTTCTGAATAAATTTGATTTGGAAAATATTGATATGCCAATCGTGGGTCCATCAAACAGATTGAACAGCCACTATCGATTAAAAATTTTCGCTTTGGGTTTTCTAATATATGTAATGGTTTTGTTTCTGATTTTGTCTAAAATTAGAGGAATATTTCAATTTTACTGGAACTACGAAACTTAACTAATGACGTGTAATGACATTAAATTATAAAAGGCTAGTTGAAGAAAATTACAATTGACACTACCTATTAATACCTATGCCTAGCTTGATCAGAGTCCCTTAATCTCAGTGTGTGAGATCTTCGTCTAGAACCTACGTCCTAGATATAGCCTTCCTTGGGAATAATACTCATCACTTCAATCAACTAGCTTTATTACAAGATCAATATCCAAAATCACAGTATCTAATTAATAATTTACTAACTCTAAGCAAGGAAAATTATACAAAAAAAAATAAATTAACTAAAAAAGATTAACCACTAACAATAAAATGAGTCTCAGATGAGATGAATTCAAATTACATAGTACAAATTCTCAATTTAAAATAATCTGAGGTGTTCAACAAAGCGAAATTTAATAATAGAGCTCTGTCAACAATTAAATAAAATAGAAAAGAAAGAATTTGATGGTTACAAGAAACACTTAGCTTTTATCAATGAGATTAATTCCCACGATGATTTGATTTGGTGTTTTACATCAGTTTTTTGATATTCCTGTATCGTACAGCTTACAGGTTACTTGTTTGGCTGAATATCGTTCGAAATGTGACTGCCCTAGGTGGCAAGACTTTTTCCACAAAAATGTGGTTACCCCAGTCGTGAAATATCAAGGTTTGGCATAAAGATGAAAATTCATAGAATATCTTGACGGGAAAAAAAATCTATAACAATACCATATCTCTCGAATATATATTTTAAAATGAACAGAATGAATTTGACTTACCCTTGCAGATATCGATCTAGGTTAATTTATAAAAGAAAATTCGAAATCTCTCCACTTGCTAATTGAAATGGTTGTCGAGGAAATCCGGCAAAATTACCGACTACTTATACGCTTCAGACGATTGGAATTTATCCAGAAAATCTATGAATACTTAATTTCAATTTCTGCAAATTTTTCACTCCAATCGCTACAACACAGCTCCAATAAAATAACAAATGATTCCGAAGATTTCTAAATGGACAAGAGAAAGAATCTAATGAATTCCGAACTTATATAGACTCGGTTCTATCAAAAAACTATTGATATTCAAGAAATTTATAAAAAAGCGACATCATTTTCTTCACAACAATAAAGTGGAAACGAAACATAGAATGAGTTGTTTTCCGTTCTCCCACAGAAACGAGAAAACGATCTTCGTTCAAGTACTGATTTCACAATTAACCGGCGAACAACCTAGATCAATAGCAGCGACACCTTACGGATATAACTATAATTTTCATTGGGTATCGTTAACTGTAGATTCCTAATTCGAATTTCAAACTGAATATTTACTTAATGAAATGAGATTGAATTATCAATAAAATTATGAAAACTGAGTTGAAAAGTCATAAATGATTAATTCGAGAAATCGGACTGTTTCATATAATATAGGGTAAATGGATTGACTTGATTTTTCGTGTACTCTATTTAAGTCCACGGTTTGTCTGAGGTTGATTGTGAAAAATTTTTATCATTTAATTGGGAATCATTATCTTCATTTAATTCGGAATCGAAATAATTATCAATCTCTTCGTTATATTCTTTTAGGGGTTTTCTTCCTTTTCTTGTATATTAGTCAATTCCTCTGAGATAAAATTAGGAGGTTGGTATATATATATATATATATATATATATATATATATATATATATATATATATATATATATATATATATATAAGCTAACATATTTATCATATTTATATTCAGAACAGTGTTCTATTTGATCGTTCACATCACTTCACACAAAGAAAACTATGAATGAGTAACATTCAGTGTTACTTGACTAAGGTCCGTACACTGGATTTTTCAGGAGAAAGCCTCTGACACTACTCGTTGGTACATTGATTTCACTGTCTGATGATGCTATAGTTGGTACCTATTCTGGTAGATTGATATATATAACATTTAACGTTATCCTAATATATAATTATTCCAGGATATGTTTTGATTATAATCATTGCCTGGCAATGGTATTAATTACCGGGTGGTGGATTTATATTTTTCATGAAATCAGTATATATATATATATATATATATATATATATATATATATATATATATATATATATATATATATATATATTTAAAATCTATTTTACCCTTGTGTATCCTTAGGGTGTAGGAGTTGAGAAAGATAAAATTATAGAAATTATCAGGTTACTATCAATGTATAAATGAATAAACAATAGTTATAAATGAGTAATAATGAATGTATTAAGGTAAATAAATATTGAAATGATGAAAATACGAATGCTCCTTTGGGAGCCATTTTTACCAATGCTCCATGTGGTAGATTGTCAAGAAACTCACTTTTAAGTCGCTTACCTTTGAATAGAACCATCGGTGGGATTGAGTTACCAATTAATTGCATTACAGCAAGCCACTACTGTAACATTCTCTGCATGATCTGGCGCTACCAAATGAACTCTTTTCTCTCCTTTTGCAGCGAGAACACGTTGTTGGTGGTGAATAGTAAGTCGGCATCCCTTCTCATCCATATTGTATATGTTTTGAGGTTTGTTTGTAAGATGCAAAGTCCTCATAAGCTCTGAGATTTTCATAAAATAATCCGATACAATTCTCTTGTTAAGTTTTTGCGCACGAGCAGGGTTCATAGCCTGCGCTCTTCTTGTTGACAAGTCTGGATTTCGTTTAATAAATAGCTTTAACCAGTCTTTACCCGCAATCTCTTTTCTGCATTAAATTGGTTGGGAATGTTGTTGACTTTACAATATTTGAACAATTGACGACGGACTAACTTTGGTGTAAGAGGTAAACCAACTTCGCAATACCGTTTTATTCGCTGAACAAAATCCCTTTCTTGCTGTACACTGAGAATGTTTGGGCGACCAAGTCGTTTTTCTGACAAACCATTGTCCAAATATCTTTTTAGAGTTCGTTTAGGCAAATTCTTTACTAGCAGCTCTTTGGCTTTGCCCCTCATTTATTGCCTTAAGGGCATTTTCGAGTTGAATTTGACTCCATTGCTTTCGCGGCCCCATCTGTAATAACAATTAAAAAATAATTTTGATTTTATCGAATAATCTCCAAAGAAACTGAAGTCGGGCTATATGCGCCGCGGTGCATATAATCCGCCATAAACATGGCCCATATTGCCCGAATTGACTATGTACCGAATTTATATAAGAAAAAAATTACTTTTTACAAAAAACGTTATAAAGTTCATCAAAAATGGTCTATACTACACAACTTACCTTTGCGTTATTAAAATCAAAACCTTTTATTTTCAACACTGAATTTAATTCGTAAACAAACAAGAAAACTTATAAATATGTCTAGCCTCACGGTCGGTTGAACATAACCTAATTTACTATAAACATATTTTAGTTAGAGGCGCGATTCAACCAAATCTTAACTCACCGACTTGAAAGCAATTGTACACCGTTGCCACAATGTGTAAGAAAAAGTGTCATTTTAGTATTGTGAGCATTGGTCCATATTACCCTCCGGCCCATATTTACCTCCAGTACCTTATTAAATTTATGGATGAATTGTTTGACTGTGTGTATAGTTTGATTATCTGATAGGTGTTTGGTGGTTTTGTGGGCATTGTGGTACGTTTCCGCGATATGTTCTGCTTTTTGTTGATTATCAAAAATGAGGCCTTGGGGGCCGTGAAGCGTATCGATACCAAACTTTATTGTTCTATTTTTGATTTGTTTAACTGTTTTCCAATAGTTGTTTTTTGTTGATAAGTTTCTAGTGAATTTTTCCCAGTTTGCTGATTCAATTGAGTTAATTTTTACATCTATGTCATTTCTGTTTTGATTTCTTTGAAATGATTATGGCCGATAGTGCTGTAGTTTCTCTGTAATTGTTATCGTAGTTTATTTTTGTATTTAATTAGTGTGGGGATATGGTCAGGAAGATTAAGTTTCTTTTCGGGATGAGCTGGTGTTGCCATGGTAGATAATTTTAGGTTTAATTGAATTAGTTTTTTAGTTGTGTGATGTGTTTTTCTATATCTTCTGTACTTTCAATTTGGGAATCTATTTTGATGTGTGTGCTCATAAGTGTTGAGAATTTGTTCCAATTTGTGTTGTGAATTTGGATGGGTTTTGTAGGATTTGTTGGGTTGTGGATTTAGCTATAGACTGGAAGGTGGTCGGTTAGATTAGTTTTGATTTGTGAAATATGGCTGTTTTTTGAAATAATTAGATATATTGTGGATGTTTGTACTTGTCTTAATGGGTAGTGGGTATAGGAATTTGTTGGAAAATGTAGTGAGAGTGTGTGCGTGTTTTCTACTAGGAGATTTTGTAGTTTTTCGCCGTTTTGATTGGTCCGAGCGCAGTTCCAATTTTGGTTTTTTGAGTTAAAATCGCCCACTATTATTGTTTTAATGTCTAGGGAAATTAATGATTTTAACTCATCTATGTCAATGGGAGTTTGATGTCCGTTATAATAAGTAATGATTGTATACGAGTTTATTTTTATGGCTAGTGATTCAGTGTTGGTTGTATTTGTTTCGATTATTAATGGGTTGAGGAATTTTTATAGTATATAATGAACCCTCCTGATTGATTTTGGGTTTATTATAATAATAGTAGTTTGGAATTTTGATATTTAATTCGATTCTAGGATGCATATTAAATCTATATTCAAGTCTTGGCATAGAATTTGCAGTTCGTTGAATGCCGTTGGCATTCCAAGAAATTATTTTGAATGGTTCATTGGATTTATATGACATATTTGTTGCTAAGATCTATCATGAATGAAATTTTTTCTAGTGGAGTTGAGCAGAAGAATATTTTTCCTTGATTTCTTTAACAAGTGATATGAGATTTTTGATGTTGCAAATGGAATTTAATTCACGGATTTCTTTAGGAGTGTAGTAAAATCTTCTGAAGAGTTTGATTCAGTTGATTTTGCGTTTTGGGTTTCAGTTATGTCACTGTAGGATAAATTGTGTGTCTGGGGCCTTAAGGCAATTGTTGGATAAGATGTTTGATGGGTTGGAGGAGTTTTTTGCGGGGAAATATTCTGCGTTCTATTCAAAGACTCGACATACTTTATGTATACTGGGCATTGACTATAGTTGGCGGTGTGCGGTCCTTCACAGTTGATACACTGCACTGGTATACTTCCTTTCTCCTTGATTGGGCACTCTCTTGTGTGGTGGTGTTTGATGCATTTCACGCAACGCGGAGTTTGAAGATCCGTGGCCAAATTTTTGGCAGCGGTGGCACTGTGTCACTTTTTGGGCTTTATTATATTTTTGCCAGTTGACTTTAATGCGGTCAATTTCTTTTTCACTTTTTAGGTTTTTTATGTCCACTTGTTTTGGTACACTTATGAGGAATGAGTGTGATTCGCCACTTCTGCTTTTCATCTTCGTGCACTGAACGTTTTCCGCACTAATCTGTGTGACTTCTGATAGTTGTTTTTTGAGGTCTTCTTCCGTTACAAATGCTGCGGTTTTTATGACTAGTTTCTTCCTCAGTTGGTCTTTTGTTGAATATGTGTAGAATTCAAATTCTTCTCCTCGGAGTTCTTTGATTAAAGTTTGGTAATCTGCCATATTTTTGGTGTGAATTTTAATTTGTGTTGATGAATACTGAGTGTTGTATTCACCTTTGATATATTTTTTCAGTGTCTTGTGGAACCGTTTCAGGTCTTGAATCTTTTGGGTTGTGATTATCGGTGGGCATTTGTTCTGTTTTTTCGTGTTTGATGCATTTCACGCAACGCGGAGTTTGATGATCCGTGGCCAAATTTTTGGCAGCGGTGGCACTGTGTCACTTTTGGGCTTTATTATATTTTTGCCAGTTGACTTTAATGCGGTCAATTTCTTTTACACTTTTAGGTTTCTTATGTCCACTTGTTTTGGTACACTTATGAGGAATGAGTGTGATTCGCCACTTCTGCTTTTCATCTTCGTGCACTGAACGTTTTCCGCACTAATCTGTGTGACTTCTGATAGTTGTTTTTGAGGTCTTCTTCCGTTACAAATGCTGCGGTTTTATGACTAGTTTCTTCCTCAGTTGGTCTTTTGTTGAATATGTAGAATTCAACCTCTTCTCCTCGGAGTTCTTTGATTAAAGTTTGGTAATCTGCCATATTTTTGGTGTGAATTTTAATTTGTGTTGATGAATACTGAGTGTTGTATTCACCTTTGATATATTTTTCAGTGTCTTGTGGAACCGTTTCAGGTCTTGAATCTTTTGGGTTGTGATTATCGGTGGGCATTTGTTCTGTTTTTCGTGTTTGATGCATTTCACGCAACGCGGAGTTTGAAGATCCGTGGCCAAATTTTTGGCAGCGGTGGCACTGTGTCACTTTTGGGCTTTATTATATTTTTGCCAGTTGACTTTAATGCGGTCAATTTCTTTTTCACTTTTTAGGTTTTTATGTCCACTTGTTTTGGTACACTTATGAGGAATGAGTGTGATTCGCCACTTCTGCTTTTCATCTTCGTGCACTGAACGTTTTCCGCACTAATCTGTGTGACTTCTGATAGTTGTTTTTGAGGTCTTCTTCCGTTACAAATGCTGCGGTTTTATGACTAGTTTCTTCCTCAGTTGGTCTTTTGTTGAATATGTAGAATTCAACCTCTTCTCCTCGGAGTTCTTTGATTAAAGTTTGGTAATCTGCCATATTTTTGGTGTGAATTTTAATTTGTGTTGATGAATACTGAGTGTTGTATTCACCTTTGATATATTTTTCAGTGTCTTGTGGAACCGTTTCAGGTCTTGAATCTTTTGGGTTGTGATTATCGGTGGGCATTTGTTCTGTTTTTCGTGTTTGATGCATTTCACGCAACGCGGAGTTTGATGATCCGTGGCCAAATTTTTGGCAGCGGTGGCACTGTGTCACTTTTTGGGCTTTATTATATTTTTGCCAGTTGACTTTAATGCGGTCAATTTCTTTTACACTTTTTAGGTTTCTTATGTCCACTTGTTTTGGTACACTTATGAGGAATGAGTGTGATTCGCCACTTCTGCTTTTCATCTTCGTGCACTGAACGTTTTCCGCACTAATCTGTGTGACTTCTGATAGTTGTTTTTGAGGTCTTCTTCCGTTACAAATGCTGCGGTTTTATGACTAGTTTCTTCCTCAGTTGGTCTTTTGTTGAATATGTGTAGAATTCAACCTCTTCTCCTCGGAGTTCTTTGATTAAAGTTTGGTAATCTGCCATATTTTTGGTGTGAATTTTAATTTGAGTTGATGAATACTGAGTGTTGTATTCACCTTTGATATATTTTTCAGTGTCTTGTGGAACCGTTTCAGGTCTTGAATCTTTTGGGTTGTGATTATCGGTGGGCATTTGTTCTGTTTTTCGTGTTTGATGCATTTCACGCAACGCGGAGTTTGAAGATCCGTGGCCAAATTTTTGGCAGCGGTGGCACTGTGTCACTTTTTGGGCTTTATTATATTTTTGCCAGTTGACTTTAATGCGGTCAATTTCTTTTACACTTTTTAGGTTTTTTATGTCCACTTGTTTTGGTACACTTATGAGGAATGAGTGTGATTCGCCACTTCTGCTTTTCATCTTCGTGCACTGAACGTTTTCCGCACTAATCTGTGTGACTTCTGATAGTTGTTTTTTGAGGTCTTCTTCCGTTACAAATGCTGCGGTTTTTATGACTAGTTTCTTCCTCAGTTGGTCTTTTGTTGAATATGTGTAGAATTCAACCTCTTCTCCTCGGAGTTCTTTGATTAAAGTTTGGTAATCTGCCATATTTTTGGTGTGAATTTTAATTTGTGTTGATGAATACTGAGTGTTGTATTCACCTTTGATATATTTTTTCAGTGTCTTGTGGAACCGTTTCAGGTCTTGAATCTTTTGGGTTGTGATTATCGGTGGGCATTTGTTCTGTTTTTTCGTGTTTGATGCATTTCACGCAACGCGGAGTTTGATGATCCGTGGCCAAATTTTTGGCAGCGGTGGCACTGTGTCACTTTTTGGGCTTTATTATATTTTTGCCAGTTGACTTTAATGCGGTCAATTTCTTTTACACTTTTTAGGTTTCTTATGTCCACTTGTTTTGGTACACTTATGAGGAATGAGTGTGATTCGCCACTTCGGCTTTTCATCTTCGTGCACTGAACGTTTTCCGCACTAATCTGTGTGACTTCTGATAGTTGTTTTTTGAGGTCTTCTTCCGTTACAAATGCTGCGGTTTTTATGACTAGTTTCTTCCTCAGTTGGTCTTTTGTTGAATATGTGTAGAATTCAACTTCTTCTCCTCGGAGTTCTTTGACTAATGTTTGGTAGTCTGCCATATTTTTGGTGTGGATTTTGATTTGAGTTGATGAATACTGAGTGTTGTATTCACCTTTGATGTATTTCTTCAGTGTCTTGTGAAACCGTTTCAGGTCTTGAATTTTTTGGGTTATGATTATCGGTGGGCATTTGTTCTGTTTTTTCGTGTTTGATGCATTTCACGCAACGCGGAGTTTGAAGATCCGTGGCCAAATTTTTGGCAGCGGTGGCACTGTGTAACTTTTTGGGCTTTATTATATTTTTGCCAGTTGACTTTAATGCGGTCAATTTCTTTTACACTTTTTAGGTTTTTTATGTCCACTTGTTTTGGTACACTTATGAGGAATGAGTGTGATTCGCCACTTCGGCTTTTCATCTTCGTGCACTGAACGTTTTCCGCACTAATCTGTGTGACTTCTGATAGTTGTTTTTTGAGGTCTTCTTCCGTTACAAATGCTGCGGTTTTTATGACTAGTTTCTTCCTCAGTTGGTCTTTTGTTGAATATGTGTAGAATTCAACTTCTTCTCCTCGGAGTTCTTTGATTAAAGTTTGGTAATCTGCCATATTTTTGGTGTGAATTTTAATTTGTGTTGATGAATACTGAGTGTTGTATTCACCTTTGATATATTTCTTCAGTGTCTTGTGGAACCGTTTCAGGTCTTGAATCTTTTGGGTTGTGATTATCGGTGGGCATTTGTTCTGTTTTTCGTGTTTGATGCATTTCACGCAACGCGGAGTTTGATGATCCGTGGCCAAATTTTTGGCAGCGGTGGCACTGTGTCACTTTTGGGCTTTATTATATTTTTGCCAGTTGACTTTAATGCGGTCAATTTCTTTTACACTTTTTAGGTTTTTTATGTCCACTTGTTTTGGTACACTTATGAGGAATGAGTGTGATTCGCCACTTCTGCTTTTCATCTTCGTGCACTGAACGTTTTCCGCACTAATCTGTGTGACTTCTGATAGTTGTTTTTTGAGGTCTTCTTCCGTTACAAATGCTGCGGTTTTTATGACTAGTTTCTTCCTCAGTTGGTCTTTTGTTGAATATGTGTAGAATTCAACCTCTTCTCCTCGGAGTTCTTTGATTAAAGTTTGGTAATCTGCCATATTTTTGGTGTGAATTTTAATTTGTGTTGATGAATACTGAGTGTTGTATTCACCTTTGATATATTTTTCAGTGTCTTGTGGAACCGTTTCAGGTCTTGAATCTTTTGGGTTGTGATTATCGGTGGGCATTTGTTCTGTTTTTCGTGTTTGATGCATTTCACGCAACGCGGAGTTTGAAGATCCGTGGCCAAATTTTTGGCAGCGGTGGCACTGTGTCACTTTTTGGGCTTTATTATATTTTTGCCAGTTGACTTTAATGCGGTCAATTTCTTTTACACTTTTTAGGTTTTTTATGTCCACTTGTTTTGGTACACTTATGAGGAATGAGTGTGATTCGCCACTTCTGCTTTTCATCTTCGTGCACTGAACGTTTTCCGCACTAATCTGTGTGACTTCTGATAGTTGTTTTTGAGGTCTTCTTCCGTTACAAATGCTGCGGTTTTATGACTAGTTTCTTCCTCAGTTGGTCTTTTTGTTGAATATGTGTAGAATTCAACCTCTTCTCCTCGGAGTTCTTTGATTAAAGTTTGGTAATCTGCCATATTTTTGGTGTGAATTTTAATTTGTGTTGATGAATACTGAGTGTTGTATTCACCTTTGATATATTTTTCAGTGTCTTGTGGAACCGTTTCAGGTCTTGAATCTTTTGGGTTGTGATTATCGGTGGGCATTTGTTCTGTTTTTCGTGTTTGATGCATTTCACGCAACGCGGAGTTTGAAGATCCGTGGCCAAATTTTTGGCAGCGGTGGCACTGTGTCACTTTTTGGGCTTTATTATATTTTTGCCAGTTGACTTTAATGCGGTCAATTTCTTTTTACACTTTTTAGGTTTCTTATGTCCACTTGTTTTGGTACACTTATGAGGAATGAGTGTGATTCGCCACTTCTGCTTTTCATCTTCGTGCACTGAACGTTTTCCGCACTAATCTGTGTGACTTCTGATAGTTGTTTTTTGAGGTCTTCTTCCGTTACAAATGCTGCGGTTTTTATGACTAGTTTCTTCCTCAGTTGGTCTTTTGTTGAATATGTGTAGAATTCAACCTCTTCTCCTCGGAGTTCTTTGATTAAAGTTTGGTAATCTGCCATATTTTTGGTGTGAATTTTAATTTGTGTTGATGAATACTGAGTGTTGTATTCACCTTTGATATATTTTTTCAGTGTCTTGTGGAACCGTTTCAGGTCTTGAATCTTTTGGGTTGTGATTATCGGTGGGCATTTGTTCTGTTTTTTCGTGTTTGATGCATTTCACGCAACGCGGAGTTTGAAGATCCGTGGCCAAATTTTTGGCAGCGGTGGCACTGTGTCACTTTTTGGGCTTTATTATATTTTTGCCAGTTGACTTTAATGCGGTCAATTTCTTTTACACTTTTTAGGTTTTTTATGTCCACTTGTTTTGGTACACTTATGAGGAATGAGTGTGATTCGCCACTTCTGCTTTTCATCTTCGTGCACTGAACGTTTTCCGCACTAATCTGTGTGACTTCTGATAGTTGTTTTTTGAGGTCTTCTTCCGTTACAAATGCTGCGGTTTTTATGACTAGTTTCTTCCTCAGTTGGTCTTTTGTTGAATATGTGTAAAATTCAACCTCTTCTCCTCGGAGTTCTTTGATTAAAGTTTGGTAATCTGCCATATTTTTGGTGTGAATTTTAATTTGAGTTGATGAATACTGAGTGTTGTATTCACCTTTGATGTATTTCTTCAGTGTCTTGTGGAACCGTTTCAGGTCTTGAATCTTTTGGGTTGTGATTATCGGTGGGCATTTGTTCTGTTTTTTCGTGTTTGATGCATTTCACGCAACGCGGAGTTTGAAGATCCGTGGCCAAATTTTTGGCAGCGGTGGCACTGTGTCACTTTTTGGGCTTTATTATATTTTTGCCAGTTGACTTTAATGCGGTCAATTTCTTTTACACTTTTTAGGTTTTTTATGTCCACTTGTTTTGGTACACTTATGAGGAATGAGTGTGATTCGCCACTTCTGCTTTTCATCTTCGTGCACTGAACGTTTTCCGCACTAATCTGTGTGACTTCTGATAGTTGTTTTTTGAGGTCTTCTTCCGTTACAAATGCTGCGGTTTTTATGACTAGTTTCTTCCTCAGTTGGTCTTTTGTTGAATATGTGTAGAATTCAAATTCTTCTCCTCGGAGTTCTTTGATTAAAGTTTGGTAATCTGCCATATTTTTGGTGTGAATTTTAATTTGTGTTGATGAATACTGAGTGTTGTATTCACCTTTGATATATTTTTTCAGTATCTTGTGGAACCGTTTCAGGTCTTGAATCTTTTGGGTTATGATTATCGGTGGGCATTTGTTCTGTTTTTCGTGTTTGATGCATTTCACGCAACGCGGAGTTTGAAGATCCGTGGTCAAATTTTTGGCAGCGGTGGCACTGTGTCACTTTTTGGGCTTTATTATATTTTTGCCAGTTGACTTTAATGTGGTCAATTTCTTTCACACTTTTTAGGTTTTTTATGTCCACTTGTTTTGGTACACTTATGAGGAATGAGTGTGATTCGCCACTTCGGCTTTTCATCTTCGTGCACTGAACGTTTTCCGCGCTAATCTGTGTGACTTCTGATAGTTGTTTTTTGAGGTCTTCTTCCGTTACAAATGCTGCGGTTTTTATGACTAGTTTCTTCCTTAGTTGGTCTTTTGTTGAATATGTGTAGAATTCAACCTCTTCTCCTCGGAGTTCTTTGATTAAAGTTTGGTAATCTGCCATATTTTTGGTGTGAATTTTAATTTGTGTTGATGAATACTGAGTGTTGTATTCACCTTTGATATATTTTTTCAGTGTCTTGTGGAACCATTTCAGGTCTTGAATCTTTTGGGTTATGATTATCGGTGGGCATTTGTTCTGTTTTTCCGGTTCTGATCTCGGTGTTTGTTCCGTCTGTGGGGTTCTTGAAGTTGAGGCTTCTGGTATGTTTGCTAGCACTCCAAACTTGTTTCCTGTTGGTATTTGTGGTACCGTTTTGGTTTTTTGTATTTTATTTTGTTGTTGTGTTTGTATCTTCGATTGTAGCGGCTCAATGCCATTTGCGATAGTAACCCCCTCCAGGCGCTTGTAAAACGCTTGGTTGGCTGCTAGTTGAAAAATTCTTCGTCGTTTTTTCTCAGTTTGTATGTTTTGATGATCTTTAGTCTATCGATGCTAGATCGACCATGTCGAAATGAAAAAATCAACTCCGGGTGCCTAGAGCGATCTATGGCTGTGATCATTTGATTTTGATGAGATCCGGAAAAATCTTTCCTTTCGCCTCTTCGTCTCGTTTTGCCTTTGTTTTACTTCTGTTTACGATTGTCTCAATAAAAAAGAGTTTTACTCTAGCCTACTTCTGGCGGGTGCCAGCCTCTCTTTGAGGGTTCAGATCGAGTGAGGATAACTAGGTTATCCTCCTCCTTTTGTTCGAGTCATCGATTGTGTTGGTATCTTCGTGCGTTCTCTTCCATTCAAGTAGTGAAGTCATTTTATCTGTTTTCCTCGTCTCTGTTTGGATTATTTTATTTATTTCTTCGTTTTGGTGTTCTTCTATGTTGGTTAGGAACTTCTCCGTTTTTGTTGTTATGAGTTCTTGTAGCGTCTTTATGCCGACTTCTTCTCTGATTTGTTGGTTCGAAATGTATCAGGGCCCCCCGGTTGCAGTTCGGACTATTTTGTTCAGCGTCTCTTGTAGCGTTCATTTTCTGTGGTTCTGTCAGATTTCCCCTGTGTATGTTATAGTTGGGATAATTATGGTTTTAATTATCTTCGTCTTGTTTTCTAGCGTTAGTTTGCTTTTCTTGTTCAGCAGTGGGTATAAAAATCCATGGAGCTGCTTGGCTTTTCTTGTGTTCTCTTCTATCTGGCTGTTGAATTTCAGGTTCTTGTCGATTAATACTCCTAAGTATTTGGCGTCGTCTTGCCATTTCACTTTTTGGTTTTCGATTATAATTTCTTCTGGCTTTTCTGTGCCTTTTTTCCTGGCCTTTTAGTCGAAGTATACTGCAGCCGTTTTCTTTGCGTTTACTTTTATTCTCCATTTTTTGAAGTATTCTACTAGTTCGTCGATGTCTTCTTGTAGTCTCCTCGTTACCGTTTTCTTGTTTCTATTGGATGTGTAAATTGCAGTATCGTCTGCAAATTGTGCTATTTTAGAGTGCTTCATTTTGGGTATATCTGATATGAAGATGTTGAATAAGAGTGGTCCCATGATAGATCTTTGTGGCACTCCGGCTTGAATCTTCTTTTCTTCTGATCTTGCATTTTCTATTCTGACGATGAATTTTCTGTCTTGCAGGTACGAGCTAGTGATATTGGTCAGCTTTTTCGGGAATCTTGTTTTCTTCATCTTGTACAGTAGCGCCTCGTGCCATACTTTGTCGAAGGCTTTTTCTATATCTAGAAAGGCTCCTCCTGAGGATATATTGAGTTTTTCTTTTATGTCTTCCGTTAATCTTGCTAGCTGGTGTGTTGTAGCATGTCCTGTTCTGAATCCAAATTGGTGAGTTGGGATTATGTTGTTTTCTTCTGCGAATTTCTTCATTCTTCGGTAAATCAGTTTTTCTATTACTTTGCTTATGGATGACAGCAGGCTTATGGGTCTGTAGCTGCTGGGTTCGTTCTTCGGTTTGCCCGTCTTTGGTATCATGATGGCCTCTGCGGTTTTCCACGTACTAGGGAAGTGTTCCATCCTCATAATTCCTTTTGCTATTTCTGTTATCTCCTCTATTGCTTCCTCAGGTAGGTTCTTCAGAGCTTGGTTTTTGATTCCATCTATGCCCGGTGCCTTCCTGGTTGGTAGTTGTGATAGGATCTCTTGTACTTCTTTTTTGTGATTTGTTCGACTTCTTGGCTGTCTTCTTCTTGTCTGTCTCCTTTTTGTATTCTTCTTCCTATGGCTTCTATGTTGTTATTGAATGCCACATCTGGGTTTGGTGCGTTGGTCGTGAATTATTCTTCCAAGGATCTTGCGAAAGCTTCAGCCTTTTCTTCATTGGATGTTGCTTTCTTGCCGTCTTGCTTCAGGTATGGAATGTTGTTTCTCCTTCTCTTTCCAGTTAATACCCCTGCCATTTTCCAGAGTGACTGTCTTCTGTTGTTAGTGATTCGAGCTTCGTGTCTCACTCTTCGTTAAGCATTTGCCTTATTTCTTCCTTCACTTTGTTGTTGAGGTGGTTGAGTTTTCTTTTGTCATCTGGATGCAGTGTTCTTGTGTATTTTTTCTTGGCCCTTCTCTTCTCTTCGAGTAGTGCTTGTTTCTTTACTGGTAGTGGTTTTCTCTGCTCCCTTTCCATTGTCATTGTTGCTTTCGTTTCTGCTTCCAGGATCCACTTGGTCAGGTCTTGGATGGCTTCTTCTATGTCTTCTTTGCAGTTGATTTCGATTGTTCTTGTTTCTAGTACCTCTCTGAATTGGTTCCAGTTGGCTTTCTTTCTCTCTTGTTCGTTTGCTTCAGCTTCTAGTTGTACTTCGAGTACCACTGGTGTGTGGTCTGACGTTAAGTCCATTACAGCTGTTATGTTGGTCTGCCATTGAACATTGTTCAATATTGCTATGTCCAACACATCTGCTGTTTCCGGTGAGCAGATGTGTGTTGGCTCTTCTGGTGCCAGAATTCAGGTCTCCTGCCACTATTGTTGTCTTGTTTTCTTGGAAGAATCGGATCACCTCTTCTTCTTCTATGGTCTTCGTTGGCGATCAATAGATGATCATTTCTCCTCTCTTGGTCTTGAGTTTTATGCCGGTTTCTTCTATGTTTCTTCCTGCAATCTCTGGTAGTTCGCTGTGATTCAGTCTATTCTTCACTAGGATGGCTGTGCCGCCTCCTCTTCCTCCTTCCTGTCTCTTCTGTATACTGAGTAGTTTCTTATCGTGAACCCTCTGGATGGTTTTAGGTGAGTTTCGTTTAGGAGCATGACATCTATCTTGTATTTTTCTAAGAATAGTGTTAACTCCTGTCTTCTGTTGATTACTGAATTTGCGTTCCAGAATGCTATCTTGAGGTTGTTTCGGTTGTTGACGTTTTTGTCCATAGATTAGTTTCTTTTGAAGAGTTGGATTATCTTGTTTTGTTCCTCTAGGAAGGCTAGTTTCTGTTCCATGGTTGCGTTGGTTGAATTGAATGCGATGGTCATGCGTCCTAGGCACATTGCTAGTTCGTTTTCTCGTCCAGGTTGTTGTTGTTTTTCTTCAGTCTTCTTTGTCCTTTTTGTATCTTCTGCCCTTTTCTGCCTGAAGTTGGTTGGTGGGGGTGGGGCTGGTCTCAGCTTCTCCTCCGCTACTGGTTTGACTGCAGAGTTGTTGAGATTCTTGGGGCACCTAATTGAGTTGGATAGGTGCTCGCCTCCGCAGTTAGCGCATTGTGGTGCCAGAGTCTTTGGTTTCTTGCACTCTCTTGTTTCGTGTACTTCTCCCTATTTCAGGCATCTGAATTCGGCATGGCAGTTCCTTTGCCCATGTCCAAAAAGTTGGCATCGGTGGCATTGGATTATTTCGCTTTTGGTGCGCAGGCTCTCGACTTGGACCGCCAGCCCGCAAACTTGTTTCAGCTTGGAGTAGATGCTCTTGAACTCCTTGCCGATTTCGACTAGTACCAGAGGCGCTGGGTAGCCCCTCAACCCCTTAATCCTGGTCACCCTTGTGGTTGGATACCCTTGGTCCTCCAAGTCTTCTTTCACCTCTTCTTCAGTGTTTTCCTGCATGACACCTCGCAGGACTACCTTCAGCTTCTTTTCGCTCTTCAGTTCGTACTTGTACAAGGCGACCTTCTTCTTCTTCAGGAGCTGGAACAGCTTTCTGTAGTCTTCTTCCGTCGTTGGTTCAACCTGGACTCCTTGCTGGATCAGCTTGGCCTTCAGGTAGTTGATTTTCGTCGTCTTCATCTCGATGTTGATGTTTTTCCACTTTTCTTTTTCCCTGATGATAAGTGGTGCTATTTTCCCCTGTTTCTTCTTTGCTTCAGGTACCATTCGCCTTGGTTCGTCTTCTTCTTCATATTCCATGTCTTCTCCCTCTTCTTCTGGTTTCCTTTTCTTCAGTACCATACTCTTCTTTTCGTTCCTCGGTCCCTGGATCGGCCGCTTTCCTCGTCTTTGCTTGTTTTCCGCTGGTTGGCTCCTAACCCAGCGGTTTCTCGTCACCCCGTTCCATCATGGCTTGTCTGCGATCGTCTCTACTAGGCTCCGCCCTCCGCGACGTTGGTCTGCTGGTTTTCTGATGACAATCACATCCGCTGTTTTCCATTTTTCAGGAAAGTGTTGGAGCCGCAGACTCGCGCTGGTGATTGATGCCAGCTGTCCAAGAGCTCGCTGAGGGAGATTCTTCAGTGCTCTGTTGCTGATCTCATCTGGTCCAGGTGCTTTTCTCACTTTTGTTCGCGAGATTACGCTTTTAAGCTCTTCCGTGGTGGTGGGTTGGATGATCTCCTCGTTATATTCGGCTAAACGTCTCCGGACTTCAGCTTCAGTTCTCTCGACGTGGTCGAGGTCAGCTTCCGCATAGTTCACCGTGAACTGGTGTTCAAGGCTGTCTGCGAAAGCTTCTGCTTTGTCTGTAACAGAGAATACTAACCCTCGTTCACCTTGTATGGGTGACATGGGTGTCGTCTTTTGGCCATTCTCCACAGTGAATGCTCATCCTCTTCTAAAGATTCGATCTTGGCGGCCCAGCACGCATTACGGTGGTCCTCCAAGGCTATCTTCACCTCTGTCGCCAGGCGGTTGTATTTTCGTCGGTGTTGTGGATCCCAGGTTCTCTGAAAACGTCGTCTGGCCCTGTTTCTCTCTCTCTGATCATCTCACGGAGGTCATCAGGGAGTTTGTCCGGGCGGTGTTTGGTTTCCTTTGTCCTCGTGCACGTTTCCACTGACTGGCGTAAAGCTGTTTCGAAATTCCAACGGCTCTGTTCAGGTCGTCGGTCGACTCTAGCTTGCCCAGGAGCGGCAGGTTCTGTTGGACGTGGTCTGTGAAAGCATCCCAGCATGTTGTCCTGGTCTTCTGCGTTGTTTCCTCATTTGGTAAGTTTCCTAGAAGGAGAAGAACTGGGTTGTGATCAGATGTTAGATCGTTGACTACAGTTAGGTTGTATGAAAGCGATACTTCTTCCATAACAGCTATGTCTAATACATCACCTAGCCCTAAGTTGTTATGGTGAGTTTGTTCTGAAGGTCAATCTACCACCAGGTCACCTTCGTCAGCGTAGTTCCTTAGGATGTTTCCATTCGAGTTGCTGTTTCTGCTGTTCCACGATGGGTGTTTGCAGTTGAGGTCGCCTGCTGCAATCGTAGGGGAGTCAGCTTCAAATAACTTGTCCAGGTTTGATTGCAGTAATGGTCGCTGGGGGACCTTGTACATTGAGATTAGTCTCAGGGTTCCTATTGAAGCAGTTTGAATCTCCACTGCTGTCCGCTTCTACTTGCTCTAAATTGTCAATTTGTGCAGCGTGATGTTCCAGGTTTGATCTGACGTAAATGGCAGTTCCTCCTCCTCTCCGGTCCTGTCTGTCATTTCTGTACATGGTGTAGTTGGCAATCTTTGCTGAGATGGCTTGGCGAAGATGCGTCTCACTAAGCATGATGACGTCAAGATCGAGCCTCCCAGTGAATTCCTGCACCTCCAGTTTCTTCTACCTGATGCCGTTTGCATTCGAAAATGCTATCTGTAAGGAAAGAGGATTAATTTTCCTCAGAACCATGACGCTTACGGATTGAAGAGAGCCAACACTTCTGGTAGGAAGCTTAGACAGACCACCACTATTTCCATTGGTGACTTCGCCTTGGTTAGTGCGTCCGATATCTTCTTCAGCACTACGGAGATTTTGTCGATGTTGATTCTGGCAAGGAATGATAGGATCTGGGCCATGGTTTCTGTCTTAGTCTCCTCTTGAGGTGGTTTCCCACGTGTCCTTTGTGGCTCTGGCTTGGCCTGCTCGCTGGGAGTGGTGACCCATTCCGCATTTCCGCACCTGGGGGCGGCGAAGCACTTGTTTTGGCCGTAGTGGAAAGATTGGCATTTGTGGCACTGGCTCACCACTGCCTTCCTCCTGGGTGACTCCACGGTTATCTTCATGTGACACACCGTCGTCATATTGAAGATATTCTTCCCTTCTTGCGTCCTGGGTAGGGTTACCAACACCAAGGGCATGGGTCTCTTATCCTTTTTCGTCAGAAATGCCGCAGCAGTAGCTGACACTCTCTGGCTAACTAAGGCGGCGATGATGTCGTCCGTTTTGAGTTTGACTGGTAGTCCCTCAACCCGGCTTTCAAAGGCTTCTCCTCCTGTAAGAGGAAAGTGTGGAACAGTAATCGCTCTTCCTCCAAGATTTTCCACCAATGTCCGTTCGCTGGATGCTGATCCCGTCACCTAAGTTATATTGAGCATATTTTAATTCTTTGAGATCTAAATTGGAAAGTTTGATTGTTTCTAGTCTGATACTACTAAGTGAAATATTTATTCTTAATGATTTATAACAGTCGTCTTCATTGATATCTGTCATTGGAATTATATTCAATAATTTATGAGTTTCCATTTGAGATTGAACTTCAAAAATAACATTTGATGTGATAGCTTAACATTTTGGTTGCAATTCAAATATACGTAATTTTTGAACATTTTCAATTTTTGTAGTTTTATCTTCACATACAAAAGACAGTTGTGTAGGAAATGTTATACTATATAGCCAGTCGTTATTACGTAATTTATACCATATTTCTAATTCTGCTATAAAATTTTTAACGTTACATGATTTAGGAATAATATTGTGATTATTTTCAGTTAACATTTGAATTTCACATTCTTCATTATTAAAATTAATTTTCTTCATAGTAAATAATCTTTTGCACAACCTGTTCGCAGGTAAATATTCAAAACAATTTTCTAAGTTATCCAAATTATAATAAAACTGTTTGTTACTCGATATGATCGTATGAGGTCTACTTGGTTCAATATAAGAAAATAAAGAAGCATCTTAGTAGGTAGTGTGGTACTGGAATAGAGTACATTTCATAAAGTTCATAGTTATATTTTGTGATCAATGGAATTTTGAACGAGATGACAATTATGTCTCAGTCAATGAAAGATTTTAATTCAATTGTTTTATAGTATGCGAATATATTTTCTACAGTGAGTATAATAGGTAATAAACATTTCATTGATATTTTCTGTAGTTCACCATATAATGATTCTGAGCTAAAACATTATAATTTACAATGCCTTTTGATATTAATGAAATATCTATTACATATTTATCGAGTAAACTGGTTTTATGCATCTGTCATTTCGATTAATAAAATTAAGTGATTTGAGAGTGTAATTTCAATTTCAATGTGATTAACAACTTCTCGTACTTCGTTTTGAAACTGGTTGAAAACTTCTAAATTTTATTTAATGTCATTATATTTTCGTCTAGTCTTGCTAGTGAGTTATTGAAATTTGTAATAGTTTGAGAAATGATCGATGCTTGTTGTTGCATAAGAACTTCATTCTGTTTTTGATCATTAATAATTGAATTGATAGAATCTGAATAAAACTGAGCGTCGTCCGCGTCTGGAGTTCCGAATAACCATTTAAGAGCATATGAGATACCTTTTATAAGACCTCTTTTGTTTCGGATGTTTGATACATTAATCTTATACGCTATAATATTAAAGGATGCTTGTATAATGAAGACACTATATCACCACTACATCAAAACTTTAACCTTAACTCGCGACGCGCGTTTCGTTAACTAAGTTAGCATCATCAGGAGATGATAATAAACTAAGAGCTCAATTGTCTCATGATGATAAGCAGCAGAATTTAGTTTTTTGATATCCAAAACGTGGCCAGTTGCTACTTCTTTTGGAATTCCAAATCGTAATATGAAATTTTCAACAAACGACCTAGCAACTGTTTCTGCTTCTTCATTCATCAGAGGGTAGCATTCTACTTATTTGAATTGTGGAGACCGTTACTTGATGTAGATCCATGATATAAATGAGATAAAAAACACAAGGTTGAACTTTAATCTACACTTTATTTGAAAAAATTCGACTACGTTTCGCTGACACGGCAGCTTTATCAAGAATGACAAACAGAATGAAGAGTATGGTATTATAAACGAATCGTAGAACAAGTTGGATGAATAACAGGAAAATCCACACCGAGCCATTGTACAGTTAGTATGAAAGGTAATTAAAACTAATTAAACAAGTTAAGTAGGGGTGAATAATTCACATCTACCTGCTCATTCAAAAGCATGTCCGAATGTTTGTATCTATTTATTTCTAATGCTTCTAGGAGATCCAATTTTAAACTTTTGATTTTATATGTAATATGTCAAAGTTTTTATTGAATGATTGGTTTTCTTTTATTTAGTGGTTTGAATAATTTGAGTTAGATTTATTTTTATCGAAGCTATGTTCATGTTCAGATGTTCTTATGCCAAAACTCCTATAGGTCCTACCGATATAAATTTTATCACAAGAATCGCAATTGAGTTTATAGATTCCTGATTTACTTGATTTTTCAACACGAGATTTATTATTTTTAATATGTTTACCTAAGTTATTAGAAGTTTTGAAAGTTATATTAAGATTTTGTTGGACGAGAAAGGATTTAATATTTGTACTTGCAGAACCGCAGAATGTTAAAGTGTTGAATATTTTATAGTCTTTATGAATAGGATAAACTTCATTTATTGCTTTCTGATACAGTTTTTCACGAATGATTAGATCTATCATATCCGGATTATATGAATTATTAATGGCTATCTGTTTGATGATGTTTAACTCTTTATTATAATCTTCTACTGATAAAGGTAAATTGAGTAACCGATGTACCATGCTGTTTGAAGCTGCAACTTTGTGTTGAATTGGATGTAATGAGGAGTTATGTATAATTGTATCAGTATGTGTTGGTTTACGAAAGACCGAAAAAACATGATTATTATTTCGTTTAGTGATTTTCAAGTCCAAAAATTAATGGAATCGTTCTGTTCAATTTCTATCGTGAATTTAATGTTCAAATGGATGGAATTAATGAAATTAAGAAATAAGTCTAATTGACGAGTAGTTCAATGAAACATACTAAGATGTCGTCAACATATCTATACCAATAAAGAAATTTGGAAATGAGTGGATGTGTATGAATTTTCTGTTCGATATTATTCATAAAATCTCTGCTAAAAGTGGACTCAAAGGATTTCCCATGATCAAACCATTATCACTACTGTGATAGATGTTGTTGAAATAATATAATAATTTTGTTCAATGCAAACGTCCAACAGATTCAATATTTCTGATTTAATTATGTGGTTAACATGATTCCAATTCAACATGTTTTCGATTAATATTTTGACAACACCTGGAGGAACACTTGGGTATAAATTCTCAACATCAAACCAAATAAGTTTTGCGTTAGGTGGTAGGTTAACGTTTTTTATGTTATTTATCAATTCGAAAGAATTTTTATAGAAAATGTTGATTTAAATGAACAATAATTTTAATGATATCTATAAGGTAGTGCGATAATTTCACGGCTGGGGCTGTAACGTAAGATACGACTGGTCTAACGGGGTTATTTACTTTATGCAATTTGATGAGTGAATACAGTTGAGGTGGTTGAGGGTTTGGTAAAATTCATTTGTATTTATCTATTGCTTCAATTAAAGATTTTGCGTCATTTATTGCAATTTTAATATTCTTCTGGAATGTAATAGTTGGGTCTTTGTTTAAAATTGTATAGTGTCCGGACGAAATGAAATTTAGAGTTTCAAATAGATAGTCATTTTTATTTAACGCAATAACAGTATTACCCTTATCTGCTTCTGTAAAAATAACATAATTTAGTTGAGATTTTTGTTTGATGGCCTTTAAAATGTTTTTTTGTTCCTTACTCGGTTTAAGTCAGCTAATGATTCATTTTTATAATGTTAGATGCTAAATATTTAAGGTGAGTGTTATTAGGAATATTTTTCAGAGAAATTTCAGTATCTATGCCAAGTTCCTCTAAATCAGATTTTATCTTGTTTGATTTAATATTGTGTTTGAAACCTTTCTCCAAGAGATTTGTTTCATCAGTTGTGAAATTAGTATCAGAAAGGATAACGAATCTATCAAAAATTGATGGTCAGAAAATTTAGTTTTAGTGGAGTAGATTTCGGTTTTCGTGACATGAGAAACTTCAATTTGCGGTATTGGATGGTATATTTATTATGTATTATTGATCTAATTTTGAATCTATTATTGTAATCTAATGAATCGAATTCAAGTGGATGAAGTCTGTACAATAACTCGGTATGAATTACCTTGAGATAAATATTGTAGATGTCTCGTTTGTGGAACAAAATCTTGCATTCTGATTTGATCCATATCTTCTATCCAGAGATGACTGCTCTTCCAGCTGCATAACTGTTGTTGTTGGTCTTGAGTTTGATGTATTTAGGACACACTTCACTCTTCAAACATGAGGTTAAAAACCACAGGTTTTGGGATGTTATAGCATTCTACGAATTTCGGCAGATCGTATTGTATACTTAGAATATACTTGTTATTTTCGTGATCGGGTTCTAATGGACCTATTAGACCAAGAAAAATTTTCTGCATGGCGGCAGTAGCAGTAGTTGTAATTGTCAAGGGTTGTTTCTTGATATTTGAGTACTTCAATTTCTGACAATATTGGCATTTTCTAACAAATTTTTCTACATCTGGTAGTAAATTTTTGCTGTGGTATCTGCGCATCGTCTTATACATTCGATTGACACCTGAGTGACCGCCTGTTTGGAGTATATGATGTTCATTTAATATTAGTTGCTGCAATTCTTTAGGGTAAAGATGCCTATTATGAGATACCATTTCCATTTTGGGTATAAAAAAAACTGTTACATTTAAAGCTTTCTAAGATATACTTTTAGATAGAAAATTTAATGTACTTTAAATGTATATTAGCTATTTTAGGCTAAATTATATTATTTTTGGCTATGCTGTAAAAAGTGAAAAATATCAGAAAAAAATTCCAAGGCAAAGGGCGCCTATTATGAGATATTAGGGTTCTAAATATAAGATACTATCTTATATTAGGTTCCATAAATTTTAGGGTCAACAAACAAAAAAAACAATATTAACGTCATAATCACGTTTTTATTGTAGGTAACTTATTAATTAAATATTAAGACAAATCAGTCTTAGCAGTTTGGTACATTAATTATTAAATTTTAGACTAACATCAGTCTTCAAAATTTTTACTTTACTTAAACTTAACAAAGATTTGAGCAGAACTCAGTTATCATAATAAAAATTAGCATTTTTAATAAAATTTTAAAATAAAGGTTATCAAACAAAGAGAATATAATAAACAATAAAAAAATTAAAATCTTTTCTAAATTATTTTTTAGTCTTACCATGTCTTACACATCTAAACATAATGAACACAAAAAACGATTCGATGCTACATCTCCACAATCTTCATGAGCCCATTTAAAACAACTATCACATTTGGCCCATTTTTCTCCTCTTGTATCCTGCGAAAAGTTACCGCTACAGTAGGGACATTCAGCATCATATTCATCCCCACTGCTATCTGCCAACTCAGGCATGTCATCGTCTTCGGAACTGGAACTAACTTCTTCAGCTTTTTTCTTTTTAATAGGATTTTTTTTCTTTGTCTGCTGTTTTTTAACTGATTGTTTCTTCTGTCCTTTCTTATTTTCTTTTTCTTGTTTTTTATTTAGGATTCTTCTAATGACTTCTTATACGGAGATGCCGTGATTATAGAAGCTGCTCCAGTTCGGGTTTTCTTAGAAGAAGAATTGTTCTTAGGTAGCCTGGGCACTGGCTTAAGTGCAAACGGGGAGACAGAAGACGATGTACTGGGTACTGGATTGTCATAAACACTAGCTGTTGAGGCTGTTTTAGAAGATGCTAATCCTTGGTACTCATCTGAAGGATTGTCATTTGTAATTCCGCTATTGGGTAAGATTTCAGTTGGCTCTGATTGGTTTTCAATCGAAGTAAGCACACAACTAGTATCTTCCAGATCTGCGTTCTCATCATTTCTCTGAACATTAAGTAAATCTTGCTCTTCATCCCCATCATTAAAGATTGAAAACTCTTCGTCTGTAAAAATATGTCGATTGCACGGAAATAACCCAGCTTTGCGAAAACCGTTAACGGAGTTGGTCATGGTAGCAGCTTTTTCATAAGCCGCACCAAACAATCTAGCCACATATTTGTTTGTTAGAGTGCGCCCCGAATTATTACGCAGCCAAGTTTCAATTTCTTGGGAGTAGTAAGCTTTTAGTGGCTTCATAAATGCTACATCCATTGGTTGCATTCTATGAGTGCAGTGTGGCGGTAAACAAACTATAATTACGTTGTTGTCTCGAGCTAAATTAATAAGATCGATGTTTCTCGTGTGTGTAGTGGCCATCTAAAACCAATAAAACTGGATCATCTTTACTTGGCTTTGTAAAGTTGATAAAATGCTGAAACCACTTTGTGAATAGGTGTGTCTGGATCCAGCCTGACGGATGACAATCGCCAATGGAACCTGCTGGTGCACCATCCATTAGGTCTTGAGCCATATTTTTCCTTGGGAAAACTATTAATGGCGGCACGTAGGTACCACAAGCGTTCATACAGGTCACTATGGTCATGAGCTTTCCTCTTTCCAGGGATGTCAACGCACCGACCTGTTTTTGCCTTTCATACTGACAACTTTGGAACGTTTATGTTGAACTACTGTTATTCCTGTCTCGTCAACGTTGTATACCCTATGTGGAGCGGATTTTATCTTATCAAGTTCAGGCTCGTACAAATCAAAAAGTTGGCGACTGCAACTGGATTAAATCCTTTTACTCTAGCAGCAGAAACTGCTTCAGGTGTCCTAATAGATAATGTAGGATGTCTCCTCAAAATCCACGAAGCCATTTTTTACCAGCAGAAGCTTTAGTAACACTGAAGGGATGCCTCAAATTATTTTTAATTGCCAATTGAAACGCCATGTATTTAATGTCCTGCAGACGTAAGCCATAAAATCTTCTATCCATTTCTTTGCAATAGCTTTCCAGCTCGGCTTCTAAATCAATAGGCAAGGCTGGCCGTCTTCCCATACGAACCTGGACAAGATCTTCTGCGCGGACATCCTTTTCACATAGCGCTCAAGGGTACCCTTAGGAACACCAAATTGTTTCGCTGCTCTTAAGTAACCAATTTCTTTTCTTCGTACTGCATTCACAGCCTGTATCATGGCAGCGTGGTCCCAGGTCTTTCTTTTGATGGGAGGCATCTAAAATAAAAAATATACGGTTTAACCCAACACCCATGATAATTGTTCTTTTTGTGTACCATAATATGAGATATCTCAATTTAGGAACCCTAGCATATCTCATATTAGGAAAACAACAGTTTTAGCAAATGGCTGCCTTTTTTTTGTTTCCAAAAGAAAATACAATTTAACTGCATTCATAACTTAAAATTTACCATATAAGCTACAAACAAAACATAAATTAAATGCGTTTAACGTAATAATAAAGTTGTTACGTACCTTGTAAACATTTGATGAAAAATATTTGGTTTTACGATGTTGAAATAACCAACACGCACACGTTCTTACATTGCCGTTAGCCGGCGCGAACTGACAGACGTTTAGCACTGTTGATGTGTCAATCCGAGCCACACTAGCGCCAAATGACTGACGTGAGTAGTTTGACCAATATCTTCCTATCTCATATTTAGCGCCTATCTCATATTAGGCATCTTTACCCTACTCTGAATTTTTTTAATATCTCTGACAACATTCATTTCAATACCTGCATTTATTAATTCATTGGGCGCCCTAAGTAATTTCTTTTCAATTGGCTGATTACATTCATTTTTACATATAATTCATTCCGGAATTTCATTTTCTACACAAATATCTTTCAGGTCTCGCAATGATCTACCTAAGTCTAACATTGACTGAGTTTCCCGAATTAAGTAGATAGTACTGGTACTTTCATCAAATATCGCGTTATCTTTTACTTTTACATTGGAATTGAAGTCTCTTATTGAAGTCATTTGCTTTAATGCATTTAACCATAACACCATCTGCAGGAGCCTTAATGAGTTTCACAATGCCAGGGTGGGCCAATCCTGTCATCACCAGAAACTTCATTAGATACTTCTCCAGAAAGTTCTCTTTCCTTTTCGCTTGACTTCGAGTTGGAACTAACTTATTAATAACGTATGTCACAAAAGTCTTGCGAAAGAATTCGAATAGATAAATTAATTACTGAAAAAAACATTATTGAATTGATTATATCATTAGGATTTCATCTCATATCTAAACTCTACAAAAATCGTATTTAAAGGATTGAAAGGGGCCCATTTTGCTCAATGGCGCGCAATGTTATCTGAACACCTTCTATCAGTCTTTGGACGACATCCACATCGATTTTTCGTATCTTCTGAAAGATTTTCTGTCTCAGGCCTTCTTCGTTTTGGGCTTCCCATCCATTGACAAAGACTGTCCTCGATAGTAAACTCCAAAAATCTTCTATTGGTCTTCCTTGTGAAACGTTTGGGGGTTATCTCCGCGAGATACGAATGGGATGTTATTAGCCTCTAACCAATCTCTCGTAACTTGCGCTTAATGGAAGTCGCCAAGTCTGGCCAAAACATTATTTCGTCATCAGCGTGAAAGGTATTGATTAAATCTAACAATTTTGGGAAACATCTTCCATTATATAGGTTTGCATCAACAGCTTCGCCTCTCACATGCCCTACATGGTCTTGAAACCCCAGCTTCAGAAATAGCACACCAAACCAAAACCTGGTCTTCAAATGTTTTCTTTGATTTGCGTACTCAAAGATTTGTCAAAGAGAGTTGAAATTTAAAATAGACAGCAAGTACCTGCTGGTTGAAACAACATCAATTCGTTACTGACTTCCAAGTTTCACTTGGATGATTTCTAAGGTGGAGGATCATGGAATTTATAGGATATAGGAACATAATACTTTAATTTAAAGTCTCATTTATATTACAAGAATGTGTTCTGTAAGAAATAAGAAATGCTGTTCCTAGTTGCAATTTTGAAAATTACCATACTGTATGATAATTGGTTTATAGTAAATGTTGTTAAAAGTACTTCGAAACTTCAATATATGGAAATTAAGGAATTTTATTGAAAAATAAAAGAATGATTTGCCACATATTTTTGGACCCTGTATAGTCCAAAATAATTTTTAACTGTAGCCCGTAATGAACTGATGTGAGCTTCAAAAAATCTGGAAATTACGTTGTAGCAGAAGTAAATATGGATGGTGAGCGATTAAGTCATCTTAATCAACAATAGTTTCTCCTTTTCTGCATTATATTATCGTCGGATAAATGGATTTTCAATATTAATTCCATAAGTGTTCCATTGCACTGAACGATGAAATCATCCATTCAGAGTGAATCATGTAACAAAAAACCGCCAGCTACCGCACGGACATGAGGAATAAAGTCAGTCTATTACGGGATCGTGCGGGAAACGTTTGTTGAGTAAATTCGTCGCGAATTAGAAAACGGTGCTGAGAGTGATCTGTGTTGTGTAGTGTGTGGTGTGTGGTTTTCGGCAACTGATTTATGATTTCCCAGCTGACAAAATTTGGTGGCGCAATGGCAACTTCTAGTACTTGTAATCTCGGTGAGTCTGTTCAATATTGAATTTATTCTGGAGCAAAATACTAATTGATGGAAGAATTAATTAATTGTTCGTGTAAGGCAGTACATAGGCAGAAATATTAATTCAATTGTAAAATTCCAATTTTGTCTGTACTTTATAATATTTGTCGGTGTTCTTCAGTCATAGAATGCAACTATCATGAAATATCAATCAATACTACTAAATTAATTATACGAATACGAATAATAGATTGAGTTCTTGAAAAATATCATTTTGTTATAGCAAAACTCACTGCAAAAACTATTAAATTAAATAAAAATATTATTTGATGCATGCACATGTGGTTTTCCAGTCGCTCAAAATAGGCGAACAGAATTTATTGCAATAAATTTGTTACGTTAGTTCGAACACCTGAACTCGCGACAGAATGCAATACTAAAAAAATATAAGCAATCAGTTGGATAATTAGAGCCAGTTGTTTTGCTTGTTTACATTAGTCTTATGAGGTAAAGGTTATTTGGGATATAAAACATTTTTTCTGTTACCAAATTGCTCACATTTTAAAATGACATAAACAAGGTGATCCAAAGAAAGAAACTCTTAAATATGTTCTCTTCCGAAAGGTAACTCTAATATCTTTCAGATACGAGTTACTACTTCGTACATCGTCAAAAAGATTTCTATTTTATAGTCGTATAATTTTTATGTTTGTTTTGTATTACTAAAATGGTCATACCGATAATTGAATAAGATATACCGGAAAAAAGCATTTTAAGAATATAGATGATTCCTTGAGACTCTTAACATCACTGCTCATTATACAGGGTGATTCGCTACATAACGGACATGAAGTAACCAGAGATATAACATACCAAGAGCTCTTTCATGCTATATTCCAATTTCTTTTTCGGTCCTCTTTCACGATATAGAGGGTGAATTTTCGATCCAAAACGAAAGAATCAAAAGTGAAAATAAATGAATACAGGATCGGGTTCGTAGTCATTATATTTTCAGCACACCCTAGAACAACCACTCAATTTATTGTTTAAAGAAAGTTCGATAATGATTTCAGAATGTGCACTCATCATCTGGTTTTCTGACATATCTGACATTTTTGTCTCATTTCGTATTTGCAATTGTTATATGTTCAAATAGTGTCAATATCGTGGTAAAATTACAGAAAAAATATTAAAATGAGAGTTTTACGGTGACGAAGTATCAAAATCATGTTCGGTGATTCTAGAAGTCTTTCTTCATATGCAGTTTTGATAATTCATTATTGTGCCTCTCTTAATTCTGAAAAAACCAGAACCTGATCTCCCATTTCATCGATCTTCAATTTTTAGCTAATCTTATATAAGTTACTTCCATTATCCGAATCGAATATTCGTTTTTAAATAAAATAATGATATTCTGCTGAAAGCAGTCTCTCAAAAGACATTCAATAGCAGAAAAAATTCAGGTTTTCAAATGAAAAATTTCTTCGGTAAAATAAATTAATTTCTTGTTGGATGATACACAAAAATAAAAATGGAAAATTTTAATGGTTCTTGAATTTTAGTTGTAAATCAATATGTAGGTGAAATAGATGTACGACAAATTCTCGAAATGATATCCATTCGCAGCAATGCATTTTCTTGCACGATCAAATTTGTTATAGTGCTTCTTATTGAATTTCCATAATTTACAATGATGTAAAATCAAACTAATTAATTGCTGTCTATCATAAATTCGTGAGACATAGACTTTAGTTTTCAAATATTTCCATAGAAAAAATTCAGCAGATTGAGATCCAGGGATCTAGGGGGCCATTCTCGAGATACTCCCCTCCCAATCCAACTTTGGTGATATGTCAAATCTAAAAACTGTCTAACATCTTGCGCAAAGTCAGGAGTAGCACGCTCTGTTAGATTAGGTTAGTTTACACATGCCTCTATTTGGAATATTTTCATTTTGCAATAATAATAACAATGCTTCCTGTAAAAAATTAAGTGGGCCAATAATATGGCCCTTGTACATTCCGATTAAGATATTCGCAGAAACAGTTCGCTGAGAATTGAATGGACGGACAGACTGTTGATTTTGTTACGGCCATTTGTGCGTATTTCTCGAGTTGTAGTTGCCACCTTTTGTTAATTGAGATTCGCCTGTAAGTGATAGCTTCATTGAGATCTTCTGGCAACATCTCTGGGTTACATACAATTTTTGCACTTGCTGCACATGGTATAGTGATTTTCTTTCTTTGAAAATTTCACACACTCGTATATATATATATATATATATATATATATATATATATATATATATATATATATATATATATATATATATATATATATATATATACCGGGTGAGTCAATAAGGCGAGGAACTTATATATCTCTTATACCGAGTGTTCCTAGTAACCCGGCGAAAATGAAATTTTTCAAACATGAAAAAACCTTTTTTTTCAAATGTAACACCCTGTATCTTTTTCACGTGTTTTGTTCTCACTCAAATAAGCTTCACAACGATACCCTTTTTTCAAAATCTGATGGAGATTTCTCAGAAAATTTCGAAATTAGTGGGAGGTTTAGGTATTTGTTGCAATAAACATGCTGTTGATAAAATTCAAACATTGAAATATGCAAATTTTTTCTTACCTTCTACCACACAATAAATCATATTAAGTAACTCTTCTTGATTAATATTCATTATTGCAATAATATTATGTATTTCTCTTTTAGACTCACTCATATGACGTTGGAATTATCCAATTCATAACTGTCAAATCTTGGGGCATTGTGAGTAAACCATAGAAATAAGTCTTCTATGGGCACAGGTGGTTTAAACCACAGACTATCGAACAATATTCTCATGTTCATGTGGTATGCCCATAGAAGTCA
Source organism: Cryptolaemus montrouzieri (assembly GCA_013387265.2). Taxonomy (NCBI): domain Eukaryota; kingdom Metazoa; phylum Arthropoda; class Insecta; order Coleoptera; family Coccinellidae; genus Cryptolaemus; species Cryptolaemus montrouzieri. The sequence continues at coordinate 47,920,805 of JABFTP020000042.1, forward strand.
TACTCATCTCTATGGTTTAATCACAAGTTGGATATGAGAAGAATGAAAGAACTAAGCCTCTACTCAATGAAGAGTATAGCATGCAGGTTGTTTTGAGCGCAGTAGACTTTTTGAACATCTATTGAAGATTACGAACTGAGTAATTTTGATTGAGTGAAGACTTAGCTCTGAGCACAACTGACAAAATCGCAAATAAATCCTTTCTTGTGAAGAAATTTCGATACACCTTGAGAGTTTTGTTGTTTAAGTTTCATTGAACAGCAAAGAATCTAATTTTGTGTTGAAATTTGCGTATTTCAATGTCTTTTTATTTTGTTGCAAGAAATACCTAAACCTCACACTAATTTCGAAATTTTTCTGGGAAATCCCCTTCGGATTTCTGAAGAAAAGGTATCATTGTAAAGCTTATTCGAGTGGGAAAAAACAAGTGAAAAAGATACAGGGTGTTACATTTGAAAAAAAAAGTTTTTCATGTTTGAAAAATTTTATTTTCGCCGGGTTACTAGGAACACTCGGTATAAATTTTTTTTTTATTCATTTAATAATAAGGTCCAACACTTTTACCTCAAAAAAAAATATCATGCGTAAATTATGCGAAATGAGGCATTTGAGAACTTTTGAAAAAACTTCCAAATTCTCGAAATTATCGATATTTCAATTAATTTGAAATATACCGATAGTTTTCTGGGCACATAACTGATATCGTTGAAGAGAGCATCCAAATTGTAATCAGAATATGATGAAAAAATACAGGGCATGCCATTTAAAAAAAATCTATGTTTGTCCCTGGAGCAAAAATGGAACACCCTGTATGTACGAAAATAATTTTAAGGAATGAAAGAGGAGAGGATTAAAAAAATTCGAATATTTGTATTTACAATAAATGCTTATATCTATAATTTTGCTGTGTGTCAGAAAAAAAAACACAAGTGTGAGCTCAGGAAATGTAACAGGGGAACCGTACTATCTTCCATATGATTCAATAAACGATTGAAAAAGCCTGAGGAAAAAACTCGTTTCCCTGTTTCTATTGCACTAGCAATAGCTTGTCTGTTTATATTGTGTTAGTGTCGTGAATACCAAAGATTTTTCTGCTCAGCCGCTTCATTCTCAAAACACAATTGCTCCCATCAATGGAGCCAATTTCTTCACTTTTCATATTTTGACCCTTTTTAGCAACTGATATATTGGAAGTAACCTTCTCCAAATTTTTAAAGATTTTTATATTATTAGACATGTGAGCAGATGCTCCTGAGTCTACAACAAAGTTACTTTCTTCCTTATCAGCTTCTGAGTTGGTTTCAACCAGAAATGTCACTTTTGATTCATCATTTCTTCTCTTTCGAAGGAAACAGGCTTCCTCGGAGTGATTTGTTTTCTTGCATATCGAGCACTGTTTTTGTTGATTTTCTTAGCAAGAACTGGCAAAATGTCCAAATCAAGAACATCTAAAAAATTTTACATGATCTTTACCTTTCACTTTTTGATTTTGATACTCTGATCTTTCTTTTCTTTCTTCGCTTGCCGGGTCTCTATCTTCCAATAGAGACGAAACGGAAATGGGTTAAAGAAAGACAATTTTTGGTTTTGGTTACTACCACCACCACTACTACTACTACCAACCCCCTCTCCTATTAAAAAATAAGGTTGTACAGATACATTCTGCCTATTTAGGTCCGGATGGTACAAAAGAAAGAAAAAGTTTCGAGCCAGTGGAGAGAACCAACTACGAAACTGCGGCAAGGTCATACATTACAAAAAAAAGTCATGTGACAAGACTCCTCATGGGTAGAAGAGGTCAACTTCATGTGATCATTGGATCCTTTCGCTTGCACATTGGCTCAACGTACGTCAGTCCGATCCCAAAAGAACATCCTCTCCACCTGTTTCATTACTGATGTTGTGTGACTAGTCAGGCATTGCACAATAGAGTGAAACTGTACTACTCAAGCCTCGTGTACCTGACTGAAGAAGTAGAAATGCACTGTAGGATCAGTCCGCAACACCTCCAGCCAGCAAGGAACCAACTCTAGCCAAGATCAGTAAAATAATTCCAAATTAGAGAATGTCTAAAACAGAAAATAGTAGTTTTGTCTTGACCAGCTGAAATGCAAAACAATACATCGAAGAAAAAAGGTAAAATCATCTCAAGTCTCCTGAGAGGTAAAAAGAAACGAAAGGTATTATTATGTAGAACAACTAGACGAGGCAAAATGGAGAGTCACAATCGGTAAATAATCCACACAAAATGCTAGTTATTGAGTTCCGTACTCACGCTGTAAGAAATTGAACAGAACATGTTCACCTAATACCTGAAGGAATAAGGGACTGTGCAGTGTTGACAAGAAAACTCAACAACTTACATAAGAGGATGTCGAAATCGGTAAGAAGAGAACTTGAGATACCAAGACAAGTCTTGTCTCAGGAACGATAAGATAATGAAGATAGACTGAAACAAGTCTATTTTAGTATGCTAAATTAGAAATTTACAGTCAAGATAAGACATAATTTATTTGAAATACCAAGATAGGTCGTTTTCGTCATGTTGTTCTTCAAAGTGTTCGTTGAAGTCATCATCAACTTTTTTGTTGTGGATGTTGTTGTGGTACTATTGTTGATGTTGTGGGGTTGGTTGGTACTCTGTCTTTGTAAAACTGGAACCTGGTGTTGTTCCAAATATTCTCCTCTTAGTAAGTGGCACCTTCCTTGAAGAAACTAACCAATTTATGGAATTTGGAAAATCCTGGTTATTGTAAGAATACGATTTACTAGTAAGATTTTCTGGATTTGTTTTCTGTGGTTGTTGTACGAAGCTAGGACGTTGTTGATTTGCAAGTGAAAAAGAATTTTGATTTGGAGGTTGGCGATTCATATTGGTCATAGATTTGGATAACAGAAAATCTGATGAACTCTTGCTTTCTATTATCATAAAACTGGCATTTATTTATACAGTCTTCTTCAGAATTGAGTTTGAAATTACTCAAAAAGCTTTTGTGTGGTTCCAAAAAGCCAATTTGAAAAGTTTTAGGGCCAATCTCTCCATGTCTCGCTTTTTGTATTAAAAATACAGGATCTGCATATATATATATATATATATATATATATATATATATATATATATATATATATATATATATATATATATATATATATATATATATATATATATATATATTTGAAAAGAGAGGATTTACAAAATTTGAATAATTGTATGATTGAGCCTTGAATGGCTCAAATGATATGGACCAATTCAAGAACTCTGGTGCGGGAAAACTATGAAATTTGGAAAAGTCGACTGTTTAATAATGACTCACCTCGTTCCTGTTCGATCGATGCTGAGAAACTTCCACTTTCTGTAAGTGTTAAAATAGGAAGCTGTAGACAGGAAGGAAAGGAAGAAAGTTCGTATTTTGCGACCGAACCGAGGGTTTTGAAGACAGACGAATGTCTTTCACCTTCCACTTATAGAAAAGCTATTTTTGCGGATTAACTATGCGATGTAATTAAATAGGTGGGTAAACTATATGACTATGATTCTATAATGCAAATTTTGCTAATTTTGATTCTCTATGCGATGCGATTAATTATTCTAAGAAGGACTCGTATGTATACGTTCTATACGATCTCGTCTTGTACTGCGGGTAAACGCATTGTTGCGATCATCTGTGTTTTCGTTTCCTTTGATGTTAATACATCGAACGCAATATGAAGAAGTTTGATTTACTATCTACAGGGAAGTTCGGAATATTCTAAACAGCGGCGTAAACATTGTATTTACAATAAATGCTTATATCTATAATTTTGGTGTGTGTCAGAAAAAGACAAGTGTGAGCTCAGGAAATGTAACAGGGGAACCATACTATCTTGTATATGATTCAATAAACGAGTGAAAAAACCTAAGGAAAAAACTCGTTTCTCTGTCGCTATTGCACTAGCAATAGCTTGTCTGCTTATGTTGTGTTAGTGTCGTGTGTATGTACAAAAAGAGTACCAAAGATTTTTCTGCTTAGCCGCTTCAATTTCTCTCGCATTCTATGATTTCCAAACGAAGACAAGGGTGAAAGAAAGGGGGTTTGGGACAGGAATCTGTAACAATGGAAAAAGAAAACCAGCAGAAAAATATTTCAACAATCATACTTCTTATATGTCTAAATAAATCTGAGAAAAGATTTTGCATAGCAATCAAGGTCATGAAAAGGACTAAGGAGATAATAAGAAAAATACCTAACCTGCGATATTTCCTCAAATTTCCTCTCTCTTTGACCGAGAGACCCCCGATGGCCAGGTTCAGTCTTCCAAGTGATGCCGATTATGATCTATAGATGTTTTAGAATCATTATGGACCCAATAATCTGGGTTGACATCGCCCATATATTATTTTTTCGTGGAACTTGCTTAATTTTAAGAAAAATTTGCGAAAAAATTTTGGCAGTCCTTCGAAAAATATGACATTTGTCATAGTTTCTTTTTTGGTAGAAATCGACCTCGATGTATCGTAGTTAGTTATATCTGCAACCGCTCGTGAACAGGCACTCTCCATCTGTTTCCCCCTTCACGGTAATCCATGTTGATGCGTAAAAGAAAGGAATAGGAAAATAGAAGAAAAAGGTAGAAGCTAAATTTGCTAGTAAAGTATGAATTTTGAATTTGAACAAATAGATGCGTTTTCTTGAAAAATATAATTTTGAACCGTAAAACCTTCCAATGGAAGAAGAAAAAAAATATAAATTTCGAGCATTAGATTGCATGTAACAATGGCTTTTGTAGCCAACCATTTTCTGCGTAGGTTCAAATACATTTCCTCACTCTCTGCTAACATTGTATTAACTGGTGTTGATTTCATATATCATAGTGATATTCGAATGCCCTGATATTGAATTCTATCTATTTTCACCATTAGTTGCATAATCTAAATGTGATCTTACTAGTGACTTATATAAATTCTGATCTAACCTCACCAGGCAGTAGTTAGTCGCCTAATTAAGTTAATACCTACCTTCCGTAGCTTTGGCACATATCTCATCAACATTAGCTTTTTAATTTAATTTATTGTCTAATGCACATCCCAAGTATTGACCTTGAATGAAGATTTGTAAATGAAACACCCTGTATATGTTTGCATAGTTGGCTTGCAAATAATTCTCCGAATTCAACCATACCTCACAATTGATATTTTGGGCATCAAAATTATTTTGGGTTCGGTTTTTATTCTTCAATCTAGGGTGCCATGAATATTGCCAATTTACCTTAATCGATCAAAGAAACACTTAAAAAAGCAACTGACGTCTAAATTTCAGATTTGCTCTGTCCAGGCTAGATTAATGTTCTCCAAAATCATTCTTGAATTGAAAATTAATTTTTTCAAATGGCACCATATTGGTACCGAGGTATCATTAGAAGCTTAATACTATGGGAAAAAATTCTGTAAACACTTTTTTTAATGCTAACAGATTATGATGATGTAAAATTTTCATTCATTTTATTTCAATTCGTGTAAAATCCAGTAGGCTAATGAAGATCTTCAAACACCCTGTATATTTTAGCATATGCGGATTGCAAATAATTTTCCAAATTCAACCATACCTGACAATGGATAATTCAGGAATCAGATTTATTTTTGAGGGGATTTTTCTTTTTCGAACAAAGAAGGCTACGAAAATAACCGACGTGGACGTTTCCAATATAGAAGCTATCCGGACAGTAGAGTTTACATCGGTTGTTTTCACTCGAATTTAATTTACTGAAGCGTTTTTATTTTTTAAAATGCCTCAAACATACACAAGAAATGGGAAAGTGTAGATATGCTATTTATTTACGGGGAATTCCAAAAGAAGTAGCTGCTGTCAATGTGTATGCCGAAAGATACCGCCATCGACAATGCCCCGAAAGAAATTATTTTAGTCAGCTGGAGGATCAATTTAGAAGAGACCCCAATAATGATCCTGAAGAAAAGTTTATCATTGGAGAAGACACTGAAATTAATGTGTTAGCGCGATAAATTGATTGATTAATAAAACCATTTCCACAAGGCAAGTTGCTTTTGAGCTGGATATAAGTCGTGAAAGCGTTCGTCGAATTTTGAAGAAGTATAATTATAAATCATACAAATATCAATTGCATCAGCATTTTTATGAAGGTGATTATGCAAGGAGGATGGAATACTGCAATTGGATGATGCAAAATAATGTGCAACCACACAATAATTTCCTAAAAATAATCTTGTTTATAGATTAATCAAGGTTTACTAATTTAGGGTTATTCAACAGACAAAGCACAAGATATTGGTCTCAGGAGAATCAACATTTATTCAACCAGGGTAATTTTCAGGAACAATTCGGTTTTAATGTTTTCTTAGATGTGATTGGTACCAGAATAATTGATTCCGTGATTTTTGATGGGCCGTTGACTGGCGCTAAATAGTTACAATTTATTCAAAATGAGATTGAGGGATATTTGGAAAATCTACCGTTGGCGATTGAGAGGGTAATATCTTATCAACAGGATTGTGCACCCCCTACAACGCAAGAATTGCCTCAGAATATCTGCACGAGAGATTCGGAGGAAATTGGATTGCAACGAATGGTCCAATAAGATGGCCTGCAAGTTCACCTGATTCAACTCCGTTCGACTTTTTCGTTTTGGGGTTATTTAAAGAACTGTGTTTACGCAACAACGCCTAGTACGCGTGCAGAACTAGAGGATAGAGTCAGACGAGCCATCGGCAGTATAATTTCTAAATTTGTTTTTTCGCCTGCTCGTGATTTATTCTTATGGATCAGATTATATTTCTTGTTTTGGAAATCATTATTGTTGTTTTGGATTCTTAGAGAAAGAAATTGAGTTTTCTGATGGTATGAACCCTAGATTGGACTTAATACAAGTAAATGAGTTTATTTCTCAATGATCCTTTGAATGTCAGGATTGCTTGCTTTCAATATTACTTTCCATAGCCTTCTGGATTTACTTACACGAATTGAAATAAAATGAATGAAAATTTTACGTTATCATAATTTGTTTGCATTTTTACAAAAAGTGTTTTGACGTCAGTTGCTTTCTCCCTAGAAATAAAATCCGATCCAAAAATAATTTTGAAGCCCAAACTATCAATTGTGAGGTATGGTTGAAGGAAGGTTATTTCCATCGACACCGGAAGTGGAAAAAAATTGTTTTAAATGTCAAAAAGTAGCTTTTCATAAGCTCGATCGAATCACGAAATTTCAATAAATTACCTGCAGATATAAAAAATGAGAGGGGTGTACCATGATCCTGTGTCACCCGGTATATTGAAAAGTAATGGACTCAACTGAGATCCTTGACCTAAGCTCAAATTTGCTTCTCTGGGACCAATCACATCCCCAATATATGTATCTAATACATAGACACTTCTACTCATAACAATATTTTTAACAATATTAATTAAACTTTAGGGATTTTCAATTTCATAAGATCCTCAATTAATGTATGTATTTGTACATTATCATAGACAGACTTTATGTCAAAGAATACAATAACAACAGTTTTGTTCAACTACAAGCCGAGAAAGATTTCTGATGTCACGTACCCTAGACAGTTCAAAGCAGATCTTCCCTTTCTAAATCCGAACATAAGTGAATTATTTGAATTTTGATTTTTAAAGGTATGCTCAATATGGTTCTTAATCATTTATTCTAAGGTTTTCAATATACAAGACGATAGTACTATAGGCCTAAAACTTTTTGCTTCATTTGAATTTTTATTCATTTTTAGATTCGTTATATTTAGGCTTGTTTATCTTATTTATTTATTTATTCATTTAATTAACGTACCTCGACATCGAAATGGCCATTGACACGTGAACAAACATTTAACAGAAATTAACAATTTGGGAAATGAGTTAAATAACATTAATAAGGTTTGTTATTTTCAAAAATGTTGCTAATTTAGATATTTTACTGGTGGAGCATAAAATTTCATGTAGTGTCCTCTTGGGTTTGGTATGATTGCGGAAATTTTCATAGAATGGACAGATTGTCAATATATGTGTGGTACTTAGTTGACATTTTTGGCAGTGTTGACAGATGGGTGGATTTTCGGCGGCCATAAGGTATCCGTGGGTGAAGTGGGTTCCCTAAAAGCGGAAATGGTTCTGTTGTCTGGTGTATGGCCCGAAGGTGGAAGTTGGATCTGTTCTATTGCTGTTTCCAATTTTCGTGGTTCTGTATTTGCAGTGCCGATTTTAAATCTTGATAAAGCTGTATTTTCATTTGATTCGGGGATTCAGTGGAAGCCTCTTTGGCAGCCTTATCAGCTGCTACGTTACCGCGAATGTTGACGTGTGAAGGTACCCAGACAAGGGTTATTGATGATGAGAGGGAGTCGGTGCATATTGCTAGAGAGGAATTTGGATGAATGGAGTTTGTTAGTGCTTTGTAGATCGCATTAAGCTCTCCAGTATGAATGCTGCTTATTGGGGCCAAAGTTGCTTTCTGTATGTGTGCGGAACCATCTGTTATTGCGCATCTTACATTGTTATCTGATTTTGAAGCATCCGCGTAGAGAATTTTCCCAAATTGCTGTTCATTAAGAAGTTCTGCAAAGACTTGCTGGTGCACTATTGGATTCGTTGTTTCTTTCTTATATTTCGATAGAGTGGTATTGAAAGATGGAAGAAGAATACGCCATGGGGCGATAATGGAGGAAGTTATTGGAATTATATCAAGAATGTTGGTGTTTTGTAGTAGTTCATGAGCAAGAGCAGGTATAGAACGAGAATGTCTAACAGTGTTTGAGGAGGGAGGTGTCGGAGCTATAAGGTGTGTGAAGACTGGATTTCATGGGTTTGCGGATTTTCTGGCAACGTAGGCTAGTAGCAGTTGTTGGTTACGGTATTTCAATGAAAGTTCCTGTGACTCTCGATAAAGGCTTTCCACAGGGCTGGAGCGAAAGACTCCGAGGCATAAGCGGAGGGCAGTATTTTGAACAGAATTAAGTTTCTTGAGATTCGATGGTGATGCGATATTGTACAGTACTCAATCGTAATCTAGTTTCGAGCGAATGAGGGCTCTGTAAATGTTGAGTAATGCTTTTTCTTCGACATTGCAGGAAGAAGTGCCTGTGAAGATGTTAAAATGGGTTTCGAGACCAGTATTAAGGAGGAGTATAGCGAGGGGGTCTATGAATTTTTCTATGGTTTTTCCTCTGCTGAACGTGTGGGTGGAGCCTCATACCTACAATGATGAAAGACGTTAAAGACACTTGACTCATTAGGTTGTGGACTTCATTATAAGTCCTTTCTTTGTTAGGAGGAAGATAAACGCTGCATATGATCATTTTGTGAGGACACCAGACTGATGCGGCTATCACTTCTAGATTCGAGTTCAGTGGAAATTCTTCAGAATATAAGTCTGAGAAAATAAAAATCGATGCACCGCCACTAGCTCTATCGCATGTTGTTCGAATATGGTGGTAACCTAGGTAGTTCTTCATGTTTCTGATATGAGATTGTTTGAGTTTGAAGGTCCCACCTCAAATGCTGATCCAAAACAATGCCAAGATATTTGATTGATTTTCCCTCGCTAACTTGTGTTTCAGAATCAATGAAAAGAGGCCCCAACTCAGGTAATCCGCTGCTGTAAGATGTAAAAGGCAGATATTTTGTTTTCTCAGAATTCAGGGTTAACTTGTTATACTGAAACCATTCTTTTATTATTTTTAAGTCGTTCTCTGCTTTATCCTTTACATCTAGCCAGTTACTAGCCTGATATAGTATAGCAGTGCCGTCTGCGTAGCTTACAATTTCGCCCTCAATTTTCAACATCAATAGCGAGTTGATGTAGATGGTGAAAAGAACGGGTCCAAGAACAGTTCCCTGTAGCACCCCATAAGTAATATGTCGAATTTCACTCACCTGCCCATCAATATCGACGACTTGTTCACGATTCGACAAATAACTTTTCAACAAATCATAAGAGGAGCCCCGAAATCCGTAATTATTCAGCTTCTCCAGTAATCTTTTATGGCATACGGTGTCAAATGCCTTCCACAGATCGATAAACACACATAATGACGGCAACTTTTTATCCATATATTTATACACATTCGAAGTGATCTTTTTAATGGCATCCTCTGTAGATCAATATGAAACTTTTCGAGATACGAATTTATTCGATATGCCATGATTTTCTCCACTATTTTAGCAATAGAAGATATAATTGTTATTGGCCTATATTTTACCACATTGAATTTTGAACCACTTTTGTATAGTGGTTTGATTATACCAAGTTTCAGAGCATCGGGGAAAACGCCCTTCTCAAAATAAAGGTTGATCAGGTGTGCAATTGGTTCTGAAATTTCCTGTGCGATTTCCCTTAAAGTTTCACTTCGCAGAGCATCATAACCTGGTGCTTTTTTAGGTTTTAATTCCTTTATGACTTTTTGCACCTCAAAAAAATCTGTGGGATGTAAAAACATCGTTTTATCGGTAGATTTCACCTGATCATTGAAATTCATTGGGGACTCTATTTTCGCTGCAAATTTTGCGCCGAGTTCGCTATAATGTTTATTGAAGGCATTTGCAATGGACTTTTTATCGTTTAGATTCTTTCCCTCCTCATCGATGATTTTATTTATTCTCGTTTTGTTTCTTGTTTTGCCACAAATGTCATTCACAAAGTCCCAAACTGCCTTAGATTTATTTTTATTCTTCTCTATAAATGACTGAATATATTTTTTCTTTGATTCTTTTATTAATTTAGTAAGCTTATTTTTAGATGTATTATAAAATTCTTTTAGTTCATCACTCGAATTATTGAGTAGATTTTTGTATAATTTATTTTTATCGAATATACTCTTCAGGAGTGCTGGCGTAATCCATTTTTTCGGGGTCTTCTATTAGACTTGGTTATATAGCTGTATTTTTCAATGTAAATTCTCAAAGTCTCCAGAAACAAATTCGTAGCCTCATTTATATTCTTAGTTTTATATATTGCCTCCCAATTTTCCCGCATCAAATTCTTCTTCAACTATGTATAATTTATGTACTTTTTCAAATTATCTGTTTTTCCAGGATTTCGGTTTATATTTTCATTCCACAGGCTCAGTACAATTGGAAAATGGTCTGTGATTTTTGTTTAAATAATGAAAGATGATGCAGAGGACCGCTGTAAGTTAGGTTTAGACTTAACTAAGAAATGGTCTAGGCACGTTCCACTTTCTGGTCGTGTAATATCATTTATATACGATACGTACCCAGAAGTAACAAAGATGTTTTTGTACTCTTCGGAAATATCAGAGTTTGACAAAATGTCTATGTTTATGTCGCCTGTTATAATATGATGTGTGCTGTTGTTGTTTCCACCATCTATATATCTTTGGAAGTCAACGTTGAATGAAACTGGATTGATGCTTGGAGATCTATAGATCGCTGTAATTGTTATAGGTTCTTTTGTCTTCTCCAAATACAGTTCTATCGCCTCACATTGACCGATTGCTATTACTTTGTAACTGTATTCTATGTCGGCTTTAACATATATGATGACTCCATCGTTTTTGTTAACATCTCCCATATTATACACAGCGTTATATCCGTCTTTAGTTATGATTCCCAAATCTCCCATCCAAAAAGTCTCCGTCAAAACCAGAACGTCGATATCAATATTGGTTTGTTCGAGAAACAAAAATAATTCATCTTTGTTTTTAGCTACACTGCGGATGTTAACATGAAAAATCTTCAGGTGAGCAAATGGGTTAGTGATGTCTGTTTCCAAGGCTTTCAAAGAATCTAATATTTAATTAACAAAATATAAAATTTAAAAAGTCACTATCATCTCACCAACAAACTATCCAAATAAGCGGACTCACGAAGTTACTTCTGAGACCTGGTTCTCACCTTGATGGGCTGCAATGCTTTGAGTTTTTTGGTACCACCAGCAATAACGTAATCGTCGGGTTGATTTGGCGCATTTCCTTCGTTCAATGTTATTTCATCCCCAGCTTGTTGTTCTACTTCTTGCGACAAAGCTCGTCTGCCACCACCTCTCCGAAATGTTTCGTAGATGTGGGTGTTGAAGGTTCACTTCTTCTTCGGATCCCAGAATCTCCCCCGAAGTCCAAACCATCCAGCCGATCCAAAGTATATGACGTTCCGTCAACTATCAATCTATCTCCTCTGATGAAGCACTTCTTGTTCGATGTTTCTCTAATGCGCTTCAAATGTACTCTCAACACTTTTGTATTTCTCTTTGATGTGGTGTTAAATCATTAGAGATAACAACGTTAGAATTTTTAATTTTTTGTATTTGTCAAAATAGTCTTTTCTTTAGGTAAGAAACTAATTCTAGTTTGACCGGGCTGTTGTCGCTTTTACCCAGAGTATATACATCACTTATATCCGATTATATATTATATATATCTGGAAATATAGATGATATATTTGGACCAAAGTATGATCCTCTCTATCAAAATGGACTCTGGGCTCTAAGCAAATGGAATTTGATAAAAAAGGCGATATAATAATTGAAACTCAAAATTTCAATGGGACACCTGGCCTGTATGAGCTAATATTCACAAAGCAGCCCGAAAAATACCTTAAAACAGATTTTGAAACGTTTAGGAGGATTCTTCATGTAACCAATGCACATAGACGGAAATTTGAAGCCACAGGACAAATAAGGGGTTCTAAGAGCTACAAATATACTGGTATTGTTCGTCCACTAATGAAAACTAAATCAACAAATGGATTCGGCCTGATGTGTTATAATGATAAACCTATAGAAGATGTTTTCTGGGATAATATGAACTCATAGACCGATTGAGGCTGCCCTATGCCTCGAAATATGCTGGGAATAATTCCAATGAAAATGAGATTCAATCGATTATCGAAGAATTACGTGAAGCAAAAGTTATTCATTGATGTCTCTAGTCTCTACCATCACTTCAATCATGTCTCTTTATAAGTTCGGACGTTCTTCTCAACGTGTGAGGAACTTAAATAAACGTCAGCGCGAGGAATGGGGTTTTCCTCATACCAACGATGGCAACTATGATTTCGAAAATCATAAACTATCCAATGTTAAAGACGCTACTGAAAATGGAGATGCAACAACTAAGAAATATGTAGATGATGTGTTGAAAAATGTTGAAAGTTATATAGGTATGAAAGTAAACGAAGTTAGCGATCAATTAAAGAAGCAATTAGATTTAACTGAAACAGTGAACTTATTGAAAAATAATTTTGAAAGTACAATCAAAAAGTGAATTCGGATATATCAGCTAATTCCAGAACACTTTTATATACCCAAAACTCAATTAAAAATATAAATGAAGCTATGAAACATTTATCGGATAAACTTGAACTGAAGCTGAAAGAATCTAACAATAATTTGATGACTTTTGGGTTAGCCTATCATGAGTTCAAAGATGATATTACTAATCGTGTGACTGCACTGGAAACTGTTGTACTTGAGAACGATAAAATGGTAATATCCAATAAAGAACAAACGAGGAAATTATTGAAAAATGTTCAGGATGTTGAAGAAACAATTGAACCTTTATCAAGTATTCAAGAGAAATTGGAATTACTCAACATTACTATTAATACAATGAATGATGAATTTAAGTTGAGTAGTGAGTTTTCATCTAGTGCCTCTAAAGCTACTACGCTGAGTATTCTTCCACCAATTCTCTCTAACAATGAACCACTCGAATGAAAAAATACAAGTTGTTAACGAACTACATAAGCCAGCTCGAAAGAATTTTCCACGTAGACGTATTGGCATAAAGGCAATCGATGACTTATGGCAATGTGATTTGGCTCAATTGGATCTCTATGCCAACCAGAATAGAAAACATAAATTCATTCTTGTTGTTATTGACTGCTTTTCGAAATTCGTATGGGCTAGAGCTCTGAAAACGAGAACTGGCGATGAAGTTACTCGTGCATTCTCGGAAATTCTTCAGAATGGAAGATGCCCTAAAAATCTACAATCAGACCAGGGAACATAATTCTTCAATACTCAGTTCCAGGGACTTTTGAGAAAATATAATATAAACCACTATAATACATTCAGCATTAAAAAGGCTGCTATTTGTGAAACTATTAAGGAGAAATTATTCAAATATTTCAGTTTGAATGGATCGTATAAGTGAATTGATATTCTGCCTACAGTTATCAATAATTATAACGATTCAAAACATCGAACTATTCGAATGAAGCCGAAAGATGTAACAAAGAAGAATGAGCTATCAGTTTTGAAATCAACATACACTCACATGAAAATTGCAGGCAGAAACAAGTTTCGAATTGGTGACATGGTTCGTATCAGTAAAGAAAAACATGTCTTTGCCAAGGGATTTTTACCACGATGGACTACAGAGCTCTTCCGGATCGTAAAGGTTAAAATTACGAATCCAGTAACTTACCTTCTTGAAGATGAGCATAAACGACCAATCAGAGGAGCTTTCTATGAGCATGAGTTGCAAAAAACTAGGCATCCTGATGTATTTCTAGTGGAAAAAGTATTACAAAGGAAAGGCGCGAATTATGATTTCAAAGTCTTGGAACTTGTTTTTAAAAAGTTAATTAATTGTTAATTTTATAAGTAAACTCAATTCTAAGGAGTATACAACTGAAGTGAAGTCTTCTTGTCGTTTTCAGTTACAAGAGACTTCTGTTTAGAGAAGATAACATGGTATTTAGTGATAAGCATATTTGTTAAGATAATATATCCTGTACCATGACTAATTATCTAAAAGTTAGTCAGGGTTGGTTTTGGTTTGTAACTCTTCCCCCCTTAGAGTCTTCAACGTCCTCGTTGATTGAATTTTGAAGGATCTTCTTGGAAATTGAGTTTCTGATTCTGTTTTTGTAAATGATACAGTTGGCCACACATATAACTAAAATAATGCTTAAAATAGTGAAAATACTGAAATAATGATTGGATTTGGATATAAAATTACTATCAGTAACAGGTTTGAATATGTCTTTCGTCATTTCCCCTGGTGTTTGTAAATGTTGAAGTTTCAAATTAATACCAACATTTGCTGAAATGGGAAAGCTGATATTTTCAGGTTTTTCTGTTAAATTAAAATTAAGGTTAGAGAACATTTCTGTACCTATGATTATGTCACAGCTGATATTATGTTACAATTATTAACTGTTTGTTTAGAAATAGGTTCGCAATTTTCTATGATTTCTATCGTGTTATTTTGAGTGAACAGAGCAATATTATAAGTATTATTTACTAAGGCGTAATTACAGTTTTTCAATTTACAGGATCCAGTCAACTGATTAATACAAAACCATTTGTTATTTACTACTTTGCAATTATGATACCATTGTTCACTGCAATAATATTTACTAGGTGGTATCAGCACAATTTGTTTGTCTGTAGGCACAGGGTATACAATATTTAATTGACAAGAACTTTGTCTGAATATTGGTATTTTAACGACTAAAATTGCCTTTGTTATCATTTATTTGAACAAATCCTACTTTACATATTGATACTAAATCGTAGATTTGGTCTAAAGGCCACAATTGATTATGAAAATGATGAGCTTTCAGAAAATTCCAAATGTCCCTTAATTGATTTAAATCAAATAATCCAATATCTAATATGTTTGAACTAGCTAAAGTTATCGTGTTTGAAAGTTTGGTCAAATATGACTCAATTATGGAAATTTGTAATGAATGATCTTGTATTTGCACAATGAATTCTAAATAATCGGATATGTTATTCATGGCTTGTTTCTAATTTTGTGTGTTATTGTTATTATTATTATTGTAAACAGTTAAGATATCGTTTTGAAATTTTTCAGAAATATGTCCTGCGAAGGAACTCAATTCATTTAATTCATACATGGTCGTAATCTATTTAATTCTGATATTACTGAAATGGTTGTTTATATTATTTAAATCATCTTGGTCTAAATTTCTAGTAAAAATTTGATTGAAGAACCTAAAAGTTTACTAAGCCACGTCGTTTTCTTTGATTTAGATCTACATTTGAATGAGTTAATTTATGCAAGTGGTTAAAAGCATTAGTTAGTTGATTGTAGGTATGATTCAATTGAAATTGCAGATTTTTATTGGTTGGGTACTTTAAGATTAATTGATTATTCATTTTTATATGGTTAGTATATAAATGGGTTAAGGTTAGTTGTATGTAAGTTAGATTATAGGAAATATACGTTGTATGATGGTTTTTAACACTAAACTATTACTAACATGCTCTAAATAGTATCCTTTATTTGCAAGTGGAGCTATTTCTATCGACCCCACCATCGTCAGCGTTGCTATCCTGAAAGGAAGATTTCTTTCTGAGTCTTTTTATTTTTCCGGCATGCACTTTTGTTAGTTTGTTAGTTTTTAATTTTCCTACAATTATATTTTTATTCTTTTTAGTCACTTTAATGTGTATGTAACGATATGGTAACGATTTATTTCGCCTATCAGATTTTTTATAATTGATGTCCTCATTTGATATTGAAGGTGGGAAATCTGGTTTCTTATTCTGTTTTCCGTTCGTGTTTTTTGTGTGTAGAAAGTTTTTTGATAAACCTTTTCTAAAAACGGAATCATTTCTTGTTTGCGTTTTTCGTTGTATGTTTCATATACAGCTAAATCGTTATTGATATTTGGTTCATGAAAATAAGGTCCATAAAGAAGGTTAAAAGGAGAAAATCCAGTGGTTGAGTGGATACTTTGATTATAAATCAATACACTAGATATCATTAAATTGTCAATAGCTTCATTAGGATCTTTTGAATGAGAATTTTCAATTTTTCTAATAGAGTTGAATGTAGTCTTTCAACAGGATTATTCGAAGTTGAATTACTAGGAGTTGTATAATGTATTTCAATGCAATTCAGTTGGCAAAATTCTTTAAACAATTTATTATTAAATTCAGCACTATTGTCCGCAACTATCCTTTTCGGCACGTTGTGGTGTGATATATAATGTCTCAATTTGTTTAGAATTGTAACGGAATTTTTATCTTTTACATGATATGCTTGAGCGTATTTACTGACTCTAAGATTGTTAAAAAGAACGTTTGTGAAATTTGAAAAATATCGATATGGATAGTTTTGAAAGGTTTTTCTGTCAGAATCGGTCCTTCATACGGGATTTTGTATGGGTTTCTCTCGTATTTACTTTGCAAACACAGTTCACATTGATTTATTCTTGCCGTTATGTGTTCTCTTAATTTTGGCCAGTAGAATTCTTCTTTTAATTTATTATATGATTCGCTTATGCCATTGTGATTTTGTTGGTGATAGTTGTCGATTATTTCTTTTTGCATTTGTATATCCGTGATATCTTTAAGATATTTGTATGCTATGCAAACTTAAACGTTGTTCGATAAGTGCTTCTTTACAAGTGACTTGAATTTATTCTCTAAGTTTTTGTCAGAAATAAATACAGTTGTTAGGTTGTTAGTATTTAACATTTCTTTAATAACAGTAATCAAATGTTCTTCTTCCGTTTCCTTTGGAATTTGAATTACAGTGTGTATCTTATTAAAAGGTTTTGTAAAATTCCTTTTATATACTGTTCCATAGTATAAAATTAGTCTTCGTGAAGCATAGTTTACAGGAACTTCCGATATAGACAACAGTTTTTCGTCTGGTTCTCTATTAGAGTGTAAGGAACCTTCTGTCGATTTATTGTCATCTTTATCTGTTTCGATTCCTTGGTTTTCCGAAGTATTAAAGTCTTGCAAGTTAGCTATGTCATTTGGAGCATTAGGTATTATAGATTCAATTTCGTTTACGTTCACTTCTATTCGTGATAAAGCGTCAGCTACAACGTTGTCTTTACCTTTTTTATATTGTATTTCAAAATCGAATTCTTCTAGCTTTAATCTCCATCTAATTAATCTAGAATTTGGTTCTTTTATCTTTGAAAGCCAAATTAACGGGTTATGATCTGTCTCAATTAAAAATTTCTTACCATATAAATAAGGTCGAAAATGCTTAGTGGAATCTAATATAGCTAAAAGTTCTTTCTCTATGGCTGAATAATTTTTCTCTGCTGAATTTAGTGTTCTTGAATAGTATGCTATAGGGTGATCGTTTTGTGATAACACACTTCCTATGGCATAATTTGAGGCATCGGTAGTTAATTTAAAATTTTTTCGAGAAATCTGGATATGCTAATATAGGGGTATTTGATATTATTTCTTTATAATTGTTGAATGCGTCTATATAATCAGGATTATCAGGTTTGATGGGAATACCTTTCCGTAAGCATCTTGTTATGGAAAAAGTAATTTTTGAAAAATTTCTAATGAATCTTCTGTAATATCCCACGAGTCCTATGAAATCCTTAATTTCCTTTTGGGATTTTGGAATGGGATATTTTCGAATAGCTTCAATTTTTGAAGGGTTTGGTTTAATTCCATCTGGTGTAATAACATGTCCAAGGAAGGTGACTTCTTTTGAAAGAAATTCTGATTTTTCCAATTGAATTTTCAAGTTTACTTCTTTGAATTTCTTGAATATCATCCGAATATGACTTAAATGTTCAGTGAGTGATTTCGAGAATATTACTACATCATCCATGTAGACAAAACAAAACTTGTATAGATAGTCTCTTAGTATTTCGTCCATCATTCTTTCAAATGTAGCTGGAGCATTTCGCAATCCAAACGGCATCCTTAAATACTCGTAATGGCCATTGTTTACTGTGAACGCTCTTTTTCAATGGATTCCGGATCCATCCCTATTTGGTGAAAGCCTTGGGCTAAATCTAATGTAGTAAAATACATTCATTTTCCTAAATTGTCCATAATTTCTTCTATTCTTGGTAAAGGGTATTTTTCTTCTACAGTATGTTCGTTTAATTTTCGATAATCAATAACCATTCTATACTTATAATAAGGAGATATAGAAGGTCTCATAATTTTGTTGTCCAATAATTTTTGAATTTGGTTTTTTATTTCCGTCTGCATTGGCGGTGGATGTCTAAATGATTTTGTGTAAATCGGCCTATCATTTGTTGTTCTAATAGTGTGTTTAGTTTTGCTCGTAAGTGATAAATCACAATCTTCATGGTACATAATGTCTTTAAATTGATGGCAAAGTTTCCGGATCTCTCTTTTCTCTAATTCATTAAGGTGTTCTAATCTTAATTGGGAATCAAGATTAAAATATGATTTTCCTTTCGGTGGATTAATTATATCGAATTCATCTTTCGGAATTAGTTTTACTCTTTTATTGAAATTTATATGAATGTCGGGAAAAGGGTGTGGTATCGAACATGTACCTTCTTTCATATTAATTAGTGTATCAGGAACTGTATAATTATTGATTTCAAAAGATGGTAAAAGGGCTATTCCTTCTTTCTGTGTTACAGGAATTTTGAAAAATCAGGTTTTATACAGTTATTATAGATCATCGAAAATTTGATAACTTTATGCATTTTTAATTTCAATGTGCAATTATCGTAATCAGGTACTTTTGCTTTCATGTTACGTAAATCTTTTGACCAAGCATCAATACTCCAAACTTTCTTTTATAAGAATGTATGAATTGACAACTTGACGGTTCAGTTCTTATCACACACCACAGCAGAAATAAACTTCTAATTCAATCAAAGAGCATATCATTTAATCTCACACATTGAAATAGACAAAAAATAATTAGCATGGAAGAGAAAGTGACCTCCGAGATCTATGCACACATCACCGATGTTGATATTTCTGATAGTTGGTATCCTGGATTGTTTTAAGGGTTTCAGCACAACCTAATTCTTGGAATATAGGTAGTATTAGATTTTTATCTTCTTTGAAAGTTTGTTTACAAGCGGTGATTTCGAATGGTTCTATAAAGATGTTATTTTCAAAGCTTTGTGCAGTTTTAGGATTTATTATGGAATCACTAGCACCGGAATCAATTAAAATAGTTAATCAAATTTTTGGCAAATATATATAGGGCAATTCAATTTGTCTCATTATATTATTTAAGTTCAATCTGGATATGAGGCTTGATTCGTGAAATTTTCTGAAGTTTGTTCGTCTGAATTGGGATTTTCGTATTCTGAGAAGGTCAAAAAGTTAGGATCGCTACTATAATCATATTCTTCATTTTCTCCTTCGTTATAAGAAGGATTTTCGCATTCTAAATTCGTTAATTCCTGAACGGTATATTTCTGTGTTGGTTGAATATTAGAAAAATGATTATATTCTCGCGACTGAGGTTTATTAGGACGATAGGTTCTCATCGACACAGTGCCTGTAGAACCTATTTTGTTATCAGGTAATGGAGCATTTGTTATACTCATTGGTACTGGTTTCGGAAAATTTTGGTTTCTTTGGAGAGCAAAAACATTTTGTTTAGACTGTTTGAAAGCGGGGATATTACTTGGGAATCTATGCTGAATTTGTCTGGGTTGGATATTAATAGGTTGACTAGGGAAGTAGTTGGAATTTTGAGTAATTTGCATTTTATAAATTTGGGTGTTGTTAGTATTTTTGTAGCGTTATAATTGAAGATTTTTATGGACTGTATATAATTGATGTGAAGCTGATACTACTGAATGAATTATAAAAGCGTATTTGTGAAAAAAAAGAAAAGAAAAATTGAAAAAGTAATAAACGAAACTGTTAAACTATTTACTAGCTTACCTTTCGGGTCAGGGTAATGAGAATAAGGAATACTCGCACTCGCCAATGTAATTAAGCACAATTGTAAATGCGTTTCAGTAGAAAATTGAACTCGATGTCTCGCAGTTGGATGTCTGCCACCGCACGTGAACAGCCACTCCTCATCTGTTTCCCTCTTCACGGTAATGCCAGAAAACAGAAGAAAAAGGTAGAAGCTAAATTTGCTAGTAAAGTATGAATTTTTTCAATTTGAAAAATATAATTCTGAACCGAAAAATCTTTAGATGGAAGAATAAAAAAAATAGCATAAGATTGCATGTAGTAATAAGTATTAATAATTTATTATGAAAAAAAAAACATCACGCCCCACTGAAAATGCTGACATTTTCGGAACTAAAATTCAGGTAGGGGGCACAACTTAACTAAGGGTCTTTTGAAAAATCCCTTAGTTGTTTTGATAGTAGCAACACTTGTAACATTATCGCCGCCTGGGTGCAATTCAACAATTCTAGCCAAAGGCCACTTCAATGGATGAAGTTGCTCATTTTTCACCAAAACCAGAGTTCCTTTAGTCGGACATACGTTTGGAGAGTTCCATTTTGATCTCTGATGAAGAGTATGTATATACTCCCTACTATACCGATTCCAAAAGTCCTGGTGAAGTCTAAGCAACAACTGAAACCGAGTCAGTCGATTCAAAGCGGCATCAGTATGATCGGGATCATTCAATGGGGACAACGGCTCTAAAGTAAGGAAATGTCCCGGTGTGAGACTGTTTAGATCATTCGGATCGCTACTTAAAGGACATAGTGGCCTTGAATTCAAAACTGCTTCTATTTGTATGAAAACCGTATTAAGTTCCTCATATGTAAAAGTTTGTGACCCTATGATGCGAATTAGATGACCTTTGACACTTTTGATGCCACCTTCCCAAAGACCGCCCATATGAGGTGCCGCAGCAGGATTGAAATGCCACGAAATTGATTCTTCAGTAGCAGTATGTAACATAATTTGTTTCAAGTACTTCGCACTAGCCACAAAATTAGTACCACAATCAGAATAAACATTTGTACATCTGCCCCGGCGAGCAATAAATCTCCGAAATGACATCAGAAATGTCTCAGCAGAAAGGTCCGATAGAAGTTCGAGATGAACTGCTTTAGTTGCACAGCATACAAATAATGCTAAGTAAGCTTTCAAAGTTTTCATCCCACGGGTACGATTCATTGTTATGGTGAATGGACCTCCAAGATCAACGCCTACATTCAAAAAAGGTTTCGCTTTTGTGATTCTAACTCTGGGAAGGTTACCCATGCGTGGTTGTAAAGGTGTAGGATTAACCCTGAAACATGTGGAACATTTCGAAATTACAGAGCGTACAATTTTTTTTGCAGAAAAAATCCAAAACATTTGGACTAAATGAAAGCATGTAGCATTTATACCGCAGTGTAGAAATGTTGTATGAATATACGAAATTAAGGATATAGTGAATTCACATTTGCTAGGTAAGAGTATAGGAAATTTCTTGTCATAATGTGATTCCAAATATGTCAGTCTACCCCCGACTCTCAAGAGACCTTTCTCATCAATGAATGGATCTAATTTCCGTAAATAACGAGGTAATTTTGATCCTGAAGCAACAAGTTTTATTTCATTCAGTAAATGCAATTCTGGATCTCTTTTTACCACTACCAGTAAAGCTGAATGAAACTCTGAAGCAGTAATGTGTTCCAAGGACGATACTCGTTCTCTGCTTCTCTTCAAAAAACTAATGAAACGGATAGAATATGAGATTATTCGAAGTATTTTCTGCAATGACGAAAATTTATTCAATAACGTATCAATATAATTCCAGTTAGTATTTGAAGTACCTAGAAAAGTTAACGTAGAAGCTTCGGCAGCAACTTCTTCCGTAGGAGCACATATGTTATCATGAGTATTCCAAGAATTGGAAGGTTCACGCAAAAAGAAAGGCCCTTCAAACCAGAGTTTCTGTTCGAGTAACTCTGAAGGAAACAAACCTCGAGTTCCTAAATCGGCTGGGTTTTCCGAAGATCGAATATAATACCAACGTTCTGGTGGAATGATATCCTGAATGTAAGAAACACGATTTCCAACGAAGGTTTTCCACCGATGTGATGATGATTTTATCCCAGAAATAGCAACTTTGGAATCCGACCAAGCAAATACATTTCGGATGAGAATTTTATCTTTGTAGGAAGTCCAAACAAAGTGTATTAATTTAGCAAGTAAAACTGCACTTGAAAGCTCGAGACGTGGCAACGTATGCTTTTTCGAAGGCGCCACTTTAGATTTGGAACAAACAAAAAATGTTCCTATAGACTCATCTCTCGAAACTATTCGAACATATACAATTGCGCAGTAACCTCTTTCGGACGAATCACAAAATCCGTGAATTTCGCAATTGTTGGACTAAATATTTTCGAAATAACGCGGAATGTGTAATTCAGTGAAGCACTTCATTTCTATTTGAAAACGTTGAAATTTCGAGATTATTTCTTCTGTACGGGAGGCGTCCCATTCAATTCCAAGAGATCATAATATTTGCATCATAATTTTCAGCATTATGACACAAGGAGTTAAATATCCCAATGGATCGTAAATACGAGCTATGGTGGATAATATGGTTCGTTTCGTACAGGCAGATTTGCAAGGTACTAAGACGTATGTAAAAGTATCAGATGACGGATTCCATTTCAATCCTAAAACTTGAAGAACGTCTTGAGAATCGAAAGATAAGGCGGCATTACTGATACAATGCTCGCGAGGGATTGCTTGCAACAAACGTGGTTCATTGCTACACCACTTTCGAAGTTCGAAACCTCCTCTGCTCAATAAAGAATAATTTTACGTATTTTCTCTGTAGCTACTTCCAAACTATTATCTCCGTCAGACACATCATCAACATATGTATTTTCTAGCATAATTTTAGAGGCTAAAGGCAAATCGTTGTAATCTACAGCAAGTTGATTCAAAACCCGAATAGCTAGGTAAGGACTACAAACAAGTCCAAATGGTAGAATTTTCAATCTGTATTCACAAATGGGTTCAGTAGCTTTGAACCCCCACAATAAGCGCATAAAATCTCTCTGTTCTGGGGCTACTAATATCATTCTATACATTTGACGTTTATCACCACAAAACACAAATCGATTAAGTCTGAAATTGAGTAAGATTTGTACGAGATCTATTTGTAATTTACGGCCAGTATATAGCGCATAATTTAGAGACATTTTGTTAAAAGCTCGACTACTTCCGTCGAAAATTATCCTTACAGGTGTTGTGGAAGAGTCTTCACGAAATACGCACGAATGTGGTAAATAAAACATGTCGACTTTATTTGTGAACGTAGTTATCGGAACAATTTCCATATGATCATTAGTGATATAATCTTGATCAATTATCACTCAGTCAAAGGCACAACAATACTATAGCAGTCTGAGAATTAAATTAGTACCCTCGTCTAGCATCCACCAGGGCACATGAAGACCTCAATATCATCCACTGACAAACCGACACATTATACTTGAATATGTTTCATGATTTTCTTAGGCATGAAGAATTTCTGAGCGTCGTTGGCAATTTTTTCTCAAGATAGTGAAAGCGACGTAATGCAACAGTACAGGTGTGGGCATGAGATCATGCCAAAATCAGGCGATGTAAATTTGAAAGGAACGTGGACTACATAACGACCTTCGGGAATAATCAGGGCGTCCGATATGTCAAAATTGATGACGATTCGCATTCCTTATTTCTTATCCTAGTTGTTTCGCGAAAGGCTGCAGTTCATGGGTGGTATTCGACGGTAAGCAGTATAATGATATATTAAGCGATTCTGATACATCAACAATGGAAAGGTCTAAATGGCATGCTGCTCCATCAAATATTAACAGGCACGGTCCTGGACTTTTGTATCTAGCCAGATGTATTAAAAATTCTCTGAAAAGCTCGTTTGTCATGTACCCCTTTGCAGACTTCTCAACCAAAGAACCAGGAGGCAAATTGTCGTACAATTCTGGCTTCAAACGTTGACCCTAAATATCACCATTGGCGGTATGGCAGTACCAAGTGCATTTACACATCCTGCAATAGTAACACTTTCTGCGTGTTCAGAAGCCTGCAAATGAACTCTCTTTGCTCCTTTTTGGCCAAAACACTTTGCTGGTGGTGAATCGTTAAACGGCATCCTTTCTCATCCATGTTATATATTCTTTCGGGGTGATCTCTAAGGTCCAGTTTATCATAAACTTCATTCAGTTTTTGAAAGTGATCATCCACAATAAACTTATTAAGTTTTTGGGCTCTGGCCGGGTTCATGAACTGTGCTTTTCTTAGAGATATTTCAGGATGTCTCTTCATAAACGCCTTATACCAATCTTTACCAGCGCGTTTCGCAGTCTCATCAAAATTGTGTTTTATGTTATTTAGCACGCAATATTTATACACCAACCGTCGTAGTATTCTTGGAGTGACAGGTAAACTTATTTCTGCATACCTGATTATTCTCTTCACAAGATCAGCTTCCTTTCGGGACTTAACACAGGCTTACGACCCAAACTTTTTATCAAAATACCACTCTGGAGATGATTTCTGATGGTTCTTCTAGGAATTTTGTATCTTACTGCAGCCGCATACGTACTCATAGTTCCTCTCTGTACTGCGCGAACAGCTGAGGCTAGATCATCTTGTGACCACAATGCTCGCTTAGGAGGCATCGTGATCGTACTGTGAACAATGAATTAATAGCTGTTTAAATTGACATTGAAAAAGAATAAAGATACACGTGAGACTAGAAGCCTAATGCTCATTTTCTTCAATATCCGTAATTCATAGGTTAGGTATATATCTACGACAAACGACCGAAATAAAATTACCTTAAAAATAACAAGTATAGGTATGAATAAAAGCCAGAAGTATAATAAGGCCTACTACAAAATTTTAGAGGCCTTATTACCCACCGACTAGGATTTTTGTAAAAGAAATAAATACAATTTGGAATGTATCACGTTAATTAATAAGCCAATGTGGGACAAGCGTAAAATAACACTAATATACTCAGTGATTGCAAGTAAAAAGTATAATAATATAGAAAATACTTACATGTTACCGGGGAACACTGATCAACAGATGTGTGCGTGGCACTTCTTAATACCCGCATGTACCTTAGTGAAAGCGACGTAATGCAACTCTATAACGACCTTCCGGCGTCCGAGATGTTGTTTGCCCAAATTGCCCAAAGCTTACGCAAAGTATTATCTAGGTCAATTATTTCATCGTCAGCTGCCATTGCCAAACAATTTTGCACCTGCAATGAAACCGGCAATGGTGTTCTCCCCATAATAATGTAACCTAGCGCCGTATTGATGGCAACTGGCTCATTGGATTTTCCCACGATTCGACCGTCACGCAAAATATAAGGAAAAACATCTGCACCCAATAAAATATCTATTTTCTCAGGTTTTCCAAAATCAGGATCAGCCAACAATAAATTGGAAAAATGATTCCATTGCGATAGAGAAACTGGAAGTGTAGGTTTTTCGTTACAAATTTTATCAATGATGATTGCACCTGTAGAAAACAAAAGTCTTTATTGAATATTGAAGACATTTCTAAGTGAACACTTGATTTTGCCTCTGTATTCATATGATTCAAACCTTGAACGGTAATAGAATTTCCAAACTTTTTCGAATTCAGTTTCGTAGCAGCTGACTTTGAAATAAATGAAATTTGAGATCCAGAATCCGCCAACGCACGCATAGTATGTTTTTTACCAAAAGAATCGAGTATATCTATTTTGACCGTAGACAAAAGCAAGTGATTTTTAATAGTAGTAGAAGTATCAGCCTCCGCAGTTAAACTGTGGTAGGAATGAACTTCATTTTGTTGTGAAGTAGATGTTGTAGGTTCTGAATTAATCTGACAGTTCGTGGAAATATTTTTATCGTTAACAGTAGGAAAATGTAAAAGTGTGTGATGATTCTTATTACAAAGTTTGAATCGTTTTTCAGAGGTACAATTTGCAGATGTATGTGAATTTGCTAAGCAATTCAAACAGGCTTTCATTTTCTTCACTGCCTCAAATCTTCCAATAGGTTGCATGTCACGAAAACGCGGACATTGATAAATGATATGATTTGATTTGCACAGCAAACAACAACGATCTCTATAACTCTTAACAGATTTCAACTTGGGAGTGTCAGATAAGCTATTGGTACTTGCAAGGAACGATTTTTTCTCCGAATAATTGATTGGCTTATTGATTTTTATTCCAACTGATTTACGAGCAGACTTAGAATTAATTGAAATAGATTCTACAGCAGAGCAGTATTTTAATAAAATGTTTCGAACATCTTCATAAGATGGAATGTCCGACGAAGCATATTCCATTTCGAAAATTCTAAGTGAGTCAGTATCTAAACGATCGATTAACATCTGCATTAAAATGAAACTCCATTGATTTATTTGAAATCCGAGAACCTTCAATGCTGACAAATTTTCATGAAAAACATCCAACAGATTTCGTAAGGATTGATCCTTAGCAATAGGCTCAAAAGTGTCAATTTCTCGCAGTAGCGAGAAGTCTTTTGTTATCGTAACGATTTTTCAAAGCAGTGTAAGCAATTCTGTAATTACTATCCAGAAATGGAGTGCATTCGACTAATGATAAAGCCGGCCCTTTCA
Organism: Cryptolaemus montrouzieri; assembly: GCA_013387265.2. Taxonomy (NCBI): domain Eukaryota; kingdom Metazoa; phylum Arthropoda; class Insecta; order Coleoptera; family Coccinellidae; genus Cryptolaemus; species Cryptolaemus montrouzieri. Next base: position 47,948,089 of record JABFTP020000042.1, read on the forward strand.
GAACTGAAATTAAATAGTTGAATTTTTCAATGTCTGACAAATTCTTATTTTCATGAACGAGCGCATCAAACATTCCAATGAAACCAGGAAACTTTTTTATATCACCATCGAAATCTAATAAATTTACTTTTGGTAATCGAACATTGGACGTTTGATTGGATTCTGACACTGATCTAGTGAAACGATCTTCTTCTGGTTGTTCGAAAATATCATAATATAATGTTTCTATGTTTTCACATTTTTCTCTGCAAGTAAGATAAATATCTTGCTCAATAGGTAACAAAGTTTTTGCTTCGTCATGAGTAGCTATAATAGTAATGATCTCAGCATGGTATTTTTCAAAATTAGTTTTCCAACGTGCAAGACTTCTACATTTGACCTTAAATTGTGAGAAAAGTTCAGGAGAATCTCGAACATTTATTGAAAATGTATGAAGTGAATCGATACTAGCTAAAACCATTTGACGAAATGCTCGCGCTCGAGCAAGTTTATCTTCATCTACCATAATGAAGTACAATTTTTAGCTTCTCTAAAATTAAATTGTGGCAATAATTTGTGTGAATGAGTGTACAAAATGAATGTAATGATGTAGGCTAAAAGTAAAATGTAGATTGACTACAGTAACAATAATAAGTACCACAGTAATATCACAGTAAGTAGCGATCCACAATGAACTGAAAGAAATGCCCTGTATTGTATTTCCAGCCGAGCATAAATGGGTTTTCGTATGAAAAGAAAACGATCGTATTTATTAAATAATGAATTTGATTTTACTACGTGCAATCTAATGTATATCCAAGTGTTTCTAATAACAAATACCCATAAACTCCAGCGCGTCCGGAGAACAGGTGTTATATATTTTACGAGTGCAGTATCAAAACAAACGATAATGCATGAAATATTTGAATGACAGAAATTACAATTACATTTTCAATTTCCAAATAAAAATATATAGGATTAATGAATAAATCCGGCTATTCGACAGGACCAAATAATGTAACGTTATAATTGAAGATTTTTATGGACTGTATATAATTGATGTGAAGCTGATACTACTGAATGAATTATAAAAGCGTATTTGTGAAAAAAAAAGAAAAGAAAAATTGGAAAAAGTAATAAACGAAACTGTTAAACTATTTACTAGCTTACCTTTCGGGTCAGGGTAATGAGAATAAGGAATACTCCCACTCGCCAATGTAATTAAGCACAATTGTAAATGCGTTTCAGTAGAAAATTGAACTCGATGTCTCGCCGGTGGTTGTCTGCCAGCGCACGTGAACAGGCACTCCTCATCAGTTTCCCTCCTCAAGGTAATGCCAGTATGCCAGTTGGTGCGTAAAGGAAAGGAATAGGAAAACAGAAGGAAAAGGTAGAAGCTAAATTTGCTAATCAAGTATAAAAATATAATTCTGAACCGGAAAATCTATAAATGGAAGAATAAAAAAATATCATAAGATTGCATGTAGTAATAGGTATTAATAATTTATTATGAAAAAAAAACATCACGAAACAGTATACTTGGTACTTGTTTTTATCAAAATCATTATCCTCTACAAAGTCATTAGCCTCAATGAGTGTCTTAAAATCTACCGAAATTTTATTAGCACCTTTTCTATTCAATTCTTGAATACCCTGAATATTTTTTAACTAGTATTTCTCCTATATTCATAGGATGAATTTAGCTTTGAGATCTGATCACTGTTCTGTCCTATGACATCGGCACTATCATTACTTATCTGAGAAAACAATGAAAGCAATCCTATGATTCCTTCCATTCTAATCTAATTCTTTATAACAATCTAGATCATCGACATCTATTACGTTTTTTATATCAAATATCTCTTTAGATAATAAGTTAATTTCACTTGCAGAAATCGGTGATTTTGAATAAGTTTTTTTGATTGTCTCCGACAAGACTCCAGTATATAAAAAAAACTTTCGATTGTTTCACCCTTTGAGCAGGCAAATCCGCCATCACAGGATTCAGTTCCCTCGGTCTACACCTAAAACAACGATTACAAGCATAAACTCTTCGCCTGATTGCATTTCTTCTGGCCAGAATCCAATATTTTTGTCGGATGATAGCTTCCAACAAGTGAGGTCTAGTATGACAGTTATTGAGGTGGTAGAAATCAATGAACCGTTCAACGAAAGGATCTCTACTAGGCAATATGAGGGGATGCTGTTGTTCAAAATTTAAATCTGATAAAGGTAGTCTTCCCCCTACCCTCAATAAATCATCTTGAACAAAGGGTCGTAGTCGTCTCAATTGGAATGAACATTGCAAGTTATCTTTTAGTTTACCTATATCAGCTTCGAAATACTTTGACTAGATCATTTCAACTAATACCAACTCTGCCTTGTTGATATCCAACGCCGTAATACCTCCAGAACCACTAAGCAATTTCAAAAATCGTAAACCATCGAACGCAAAATCAATTTCAAAGAAGAACGCCGCAAAATGAGCTGAAAGAAAGGATTATCAATTCGCAATTTTTCCACAGTGACAAAAACGTTTTCACAATCCTCATAATTTTTTTATAGACACTGGGTTTATAGGCCACTTATCTTCCGGATCCTGTAACCAATGTGGACCAGACAACCATGTTGAATTACCAACCAATTGAGTGGGAGATAAACCTTTCGAAAGACAATCCGCAGGATTATTGTCACCTGACACGTGACCCTAAACAGCATTAGATTAGGTTAGGTTCAGATAGATTCTATCTCTTTCTTGCATCGTTTCGAGCCATACGTCGTATAACACGTAACATGGAATCATTTTAAATATGGCGTGTTAACTATCTAGAAAATAAACATTCGAATTGAAAAGCATTTTAATAAGGAATTAATGTATATTTGAGCTTAGAATTACTGATTAATGGTACATGTGTGTATATTTTATCCATTGTAATAGTAACAAGGCATTTTAATGAAGAAATTATAGAGTTTGAATGATATAGACAAGAGGACTTTCAAGGAAATTTTGGTTTTTGTTTTTTCCTAAACAATAGCCGAGCGAGGCAAAATGATTTCAGATTTAGATTCTGGGACCCAAAATTAGTAAGTAAACACTTTATCTGTGAATTTTGACTATCGACACTGTATCAAACTATTACCGATTTTGAACCTGAGGGAACATTGTATGTGTCCTCCCGGGGTCATCCCCGTCCCCCATGTCAGTGTTAGCCACTAACTAAGGAGCATCCATGTAACCTAACCTCGAAAAAATAGTTGGTAAGTATCGAAAAAAAGGAAATAAATAAAAACATTAAAATCAACAATCAATCAAGTTAAGAATTTTCTCACTAGTCAAACTGGATAGTTAAAGAAAAATATTCACAATTCACCCGGAAAAGTTCAGAAAAAAATCGAATTATTAGCATATCCGAAGATTGAAGATTGCAACTTGTATTTTCGGCGTTCCATCTTTGGTTCATATATGGATGAACATAGAACTAAAATAATATTGACAGTTGACATAAGAGAAGAAGAGGAACTTCTCTTGTTTTTATAAAGTAATTAAGGTAGTATTACTAATTCAAAACTTAATATTCAATATTGGCTGCGCCTTCATGACCGCGGTTAGGTACTTTTGCAGCCTGCCTTGCTATCACGCGGGAGTGTAATAAATTAATACAACGAACAAATATCTGTTGGCTAATGTCCGAACGCCCCCATCTGCATCGTGCTTCTATATACTTCTATCATTTCTCTGATATGTTATACTGTGGCATCTATTTCTGTGTTTATTTACTCCTGTCTCAGTGGTAGAGATGTGCCGGTCCGGCGAAATTCTGTCACAGGTACAACTGTGCCAGTGATACAATTGGAGCAGCGACGAGTTACCGGTCCGGTGACAGTGACAGCTCCATATCAACGCGAGAAATCGTCACTCAACTCAACAAAAATTTATTTACAAATATTTACATCATAAGTACATAGAACAAAATTTTAACTAAGATAAATAGCTATGCTAAAACTAAGTTCCATTTAATAATTTTCTTAATATACATATACATATATTTGATTGTAGTTCCTACCTAATGGTTTTACTACAGTTTGCTTTTTTATGTAACATTTTAGTATTTTATTTATATACCATTTAAGGTATATGTGGATTACAATTTATGTTTTATAATAATTATAAACTTGGGTTTTTAGTCATTGGTCCTAATGCCGTCCGAGAATGTTCATAAATATACAGGAAACTATCTGCAAAAACCTGCTTGTAAAACATTAATCATACTTTTGTATGTTTATGTACAAACCACATCGAGTTGGTTATTGTGATTTCATTCTATTGCTTTTCGTGAAAAATTGGAAGTGTCTGATATGGAAGCTTGTGTTTGATATTATCGGCGTTGTGCGCTCTGATATTTGTTATTGATTTGGTTAGTTCGTTAACATTGAGTTGTGTTTTAAAAAATTTGTTTGAAATATCATTTATGTATTGCCTGAGGGGCTGAATTCTTGCTTCCTGATGAAAAATCTCTATGCTCGTGAATCTATCCATGTTTGTTATTAGTCTCAACATTTTATTTTGAATAACTTCCAATGGTCTAATTATTAGATTACCGACTCCACACCAGATAGGGGCAGCATACGTAATTACAGGTCTGATAATATAGGTGTATATTAGTCTCTTGTTCTTTTTACTGAGTTCGCTTTTTGAGTTAAGAAGAGGATACAGGTTTTTTGTAACTCCATAAACTTTTCTAAAAATGTTTTTATGTGCCGTTTATAATTTAATCTAGAATCGAGTTCTACGCCTAAATATTTGACTGATTCTGATGGTACTATTTTATGGTTGCTTATGAAAAAGGGAGTAGGTATTTTGTTATTTTTGAATTTACGAGTGAAAATGATTTGCTCTGTTTTGTTATTGTTCATCTGTATTTTCCAGATTTTATAATATTCCGATATTTTTAATGTGTGAACTTTTATTAGAGAATTCGCAGCTTGCGCTCAGAAGGAATGACAATAAATCGCGGTATCGTCGGCAAAAAGAGCAATTTTCGTATTTGGAAATTGCGGAATATCGTGAACAAAGATGTTAAATAACTTTGGGCCAAGCACTGAACCTTGAGGAACACCGTCTTTGATTTGTCTTTTGTTAATAAACCATTATTGATTCTGACGAACATAGTTCGGTTTGATAGATATGAATATATTGATTTAGTCATATAGATTGGAAATTTTGTTTGATCATTTTGTATATCAATCCGTTTATCCACACTCTATCAAAAGCCTTTTCGATGTCGATCAATACCATTACCGTATTCCTATCCGCATTGAAATTTTTTGTGACGTCGGTCACAATCCTTACAATTTGTTGGGTAGTATTGTGTTTGGGTATGAATCCAAATTGAAACGTATCTTTCATTTTTAATTTATTTACGATGTTATTGAGTCTCACTAATATAACTTTCTCACATAGTTTACTCAAAGTAGACAACAGGCTTATTGGCTTATTATTCTTGTAATTTTTAGGGTCCTTGCCTGGCTTTGGAATAGGAATAACATCAGCTGTTTTACATGTGTCGGGCCAATGTTGTAATTTCAGGACGGCATTTATCAAGTACATGAGCTGTAAAATACCCTTTCTAGGGAGATTCTTAATAAGCTCATTGTCGACTTCCTCCAAACCAGGTGCTTTGTTGTTAGGCAAATATTTTATGATCAGTGCTAATTCTTTCGGATTTGTGATTATTTTTTGAAAATCATCAGAATTGTTATCATTTTTTTTTTTAATCAAAATGGTCTCTAATACAGAGAGACCTGAATTGGCTTTGACTGAAGTCATTAGCCATCATATACAATAAAATTTGACTAAATTAATTAAAGGAACCGTGCGATTATATATTGATCAGTGATCCACAAAACTAAACCCTTCCCATTGGCGAACAAGATTAGATGATGCAATTACTCAGAGGATAGACAGGGATACATAACGCCAAGGGGCTCGTCAAGGCGATTTTGATCTTCATACACACACAGAATCAAGCCACGGGTTGTAGGACAAAAATAAACACGAGGATAGGTAATACATAGGAATTAACACAAGTATTAGAATTTTAGATCAGCTGATCTTATATAATCATAAAGTTCTTTATACACGTTCAAGTTTTTCTGACACAATAAAAATTTAAATTATACGGTTGGTTAATTTTAATAATTTCCGTGATTTTTGAGTTCATTTCTACACACTGGTGACGAAAATTACTACAACCCAAGATTAGATGATCTAGGCTGCCGAACTCACCACAGCTACAAAAGGTTCATCCCTAAGACCATTACGATGTAAATAGGATGGACATAAAGCATGACCACTCCTTAAACGGCAAAAATTCTAATAAATTCTCTTGAACCCCGACGTTTTTAAACCAAACTACTGATGGTGGAATGTTTTGGATATTCTTATAAAAGGCTCCTCTATCGTTTTGTTGATATTCACTGCACCATCTACCAACGACAATTCTTTTAGATATTGAAAAAGATCTGATGATGTGCATTTCGAAATTTGGACTCGATTCTTAGAAGCCAATTTCGCGGCTTGGTCCACTTTCTCATTGGCAATTATACCCACATGAGCTTTAACCCATATGAACCAGACGGAAATATTGTTTTGTTTAATTCGATTCAACGAAGAAAGAATTTTTTATGAATAAATGTGAAGGAGGCGTCATATTTCATCTTTTTATTGAAAGGAGAGCACTTTGACTGTCTGAAAGAATGAGGAATTTTTTGTTGAAGACTGAACCAATTGTCCTCTATATATTCCAAAGCCATTGATATAGCATAGAGTTCACCGTTGAAAATGGAATATTTTTCACTTAAAGTTGAAGTTGAAGTTATATCTTCGACTGGGATGTAAATAGCTGCACCGACTGCTGAGAAGCATGTTTTGGAGGCATCAGTATATATGTGAAGAAAGGAAGAGAATCTTTTTCTATATACATCATAAAATCCGTTTTGACTGAAATAACCTCGTAGTTAGGAATATACACATGTACTCCTATAAGGAAGAAACTATAGTCGATTGTAAAATGGGTAGCTTATTTTCCCGATTAAGTTCCTCTGAGTGTCGTAGTAATGCATTGTAGGCTGTTATATAAACAGGATCTTTCTTGACAACCCAAAATTTGTGAGTCAAGGTTTTTAAAAAAGTTCGTGGATGGAACATATGACTGAACTCGAAATTGACATCCTTTAAGAAGAAACTTACTTGCTAGGATTTCACGGCGATGAGACAAAGGAGTTCCTGAGATTCTGCCAACACCACGTCATTCGGGGTACTCTTAAGAAAGCCTATACACAATTTCAGACACTTCCTTTGCAGTACATCTAGACTCTGCAAGTTGCAGGAAGTAGCACTGCCATAAAGAAAACAACCATAATCAAAAACCGACCTAACAAAACTACGATAGAAAAGCAGAGCGATATTTTGATCTGCACCCCAATAATTGTGACAAACGTATCTTAAAATTTAAATTCGTTTTTCAGCTCGTTGTTTGACATAAGTAATGTGATCCCCCCAATTTAATTTTGTATCTAGATAAATACCTAAGAATTTCACAGATTTTTTATGCTGAAAGGTATGATGGCCTATTCTGTAAGCATTGCGAAATTCAATGCGTTTTTTGGTGAAAGAACACATTACCGTTTTGGAATCTGATAAAGATTGACCATGTGAATGTAGAAACGATGTAAATTCTGCCATTGCTACGGTGAGAAGTTGAAGACAGCCTGCTATACTCTGGTTAATACAGTACAGAGTTATATCATCAGCAAATTGTACCAACTTGATATTTGGATTACTGAAAATTTTTTGCAATCTGTGAAAATAAATTATAAATAGAATAGGTGAAAGGATGCCACCTTGGGGAAGACCACGACTGGTGAACCTTGGACCTTCCAAAGTATTTACAATTTTCAAGAAAATTTTTCTATTTATATATAAATTAAAGATGAACTCAGCAAATCTAGGACTAATCCCTATTTCAATCATTTCTTGTTTCAGCACACCCAAACTAACATTGTCATAGGCACCCACAACATCGGCAAAGATGGACATTAAAATTTTTCCATCAGTATGAGTTAGATAAACATCATTAATGAATTGAATAAGACCGTCGGTTGTACACATTCCTCTTCGGAAGCCATATTGCGAAAGTGGAAATTTTCCATGGTGTTCCATCCACCATTCTAAACGAAATTTAAGCATTCTTTCAAACGTTTTCAGTAGGCAAGAACCTAAAGATATGGGCCGATACGAATCGGCCAAGGAAGGATTATTGTTTGGCTTTAGAATAGGCACAATAATATATGTTTTCCAGTCTTCTGGAATATTTCCTGTTCTCAATATGTCGTTGAAAATATGAAGAAGTATGAATTTAGATCGAGAAGGTAAGTTATATAACATCGAATATTGAAAATTGTCAATACCAGGTGCCGTATTTGAATTCGATTTCAGAGATCTTTCTAGTTCATGAAAATCAAAAGGTTTATAAAAAAAATCTGAATCATTAGTTGGAGAGAGCTGTATCTCCTGATGAAATGTACAAGGAGGTGTTAATTTAGAAAAAATTCTTGAGACCAATCCTTTAAAAATTGGTTGGCTTTGCGACTGAATATTTCGAATTTTTTAATATTCCTCCATACTTCTTTGATTGGTGTGTTATTATTTAGAGTCGAACAAAATTTTTGCCACGCTTTTCTCTTTTCATTTTTATGGTGTGCCTGGCTATAGCTTCTTTATTTTTGAATGCTAAGAAATTTTCGAGAGTTGAGGATTGTAAATATGATTGGAACGCAAGTTTTTTATTTTTATGGCACTTTCACACAATTCATTCCACCAATGTTTAGAAAAATTTTTGTTAATCGTTTCCTTATACTTGGGAATACTCATTTCGATAGCTTCGGACAAACTGTTTTGAATTCTTCATAGCAGATATGCTCTGTATTTGTATATGTGTACTGATTCATTATATCCGAAAATCTAACCCAATCTGCTTTACTTGTGTTAAAAATACGTGAACGGCGCCTAATTGATTTCTCCACACGTATTAACAAATCACACCTGATTCCAAAATGGTCAGACCCAAAAGTATCGCTCACCGTATACCAATTCAATAGGGCCTTATTGAGCCAGAACAAAAGGTGATATCAACTGCGGACTTATTTTGACCAGGGGAGTTAGTCTGGTAGGAGACCCGTCGTTCAGAATAAAAATTGGTTTTGCTCAGACGCTGAAAGTAAGTGAACGCCCTCCTGACTATCATGAACAGAACCCCACGCCGAATGATGAACGTTTAAATCACCCCAACAATGACTGACCCACTTAATAAACCGAAAAACGATTCCATTCATTTTCTGGTATTTTGGATTTAGGGGGGTTGTAAATAGAAACAACCGATAATTTTGATCCATCAGATATTTTGATAGATACCCCGAGGCTCTCAACCCCATTAATAAGTGGAATGTCGATGTTCTCGCAAGCTATAGATTGTTTAATTAAAATTGCAACTCCACCAGAACAATTATTTCTGTCACTTCGGAAAATTCTATAGTTAGCTAATTTGAAATTAAGACTTGGTTTTAACCAAGTTTCGGAAATTAGACACACATCTATATCGTGTTGATATATAAAAATTCGAGAGATCCTTTATTCGATGATATTGACCGTGCATTCCACTGTAGAAACTTGATTTTATTGTCCATTGAAAATATTTTTCAATTTATGCATTATAACATCTTTATTCAAATTAGAAAATGTATTAAAAGAAGAACCACTGAAATCTCTTAAAAGTGACAGAACCACTTCAATTATAATGTTGATAATGGAGGAAACGTCCTCTGAATCTAGATTCAGAGGATTGGTGGCAATTTGAGAGGAACTATTAGATTCCTTGCCATTCAAACACACCCCATTCCCAGACGTAGATGGGATTGGTTTTATAATTTCTGCATGTTTTCTTTTGACCTCAATATTCGAATAATCGGGTAAAATTTTACGCTTAGTTTTCAGGAGAGCGGAATGTTTTTCGTTCCGAGAAGAATTGTTAAGGGAAGGAAAATGTGTTTCATTTCGCGAAGAACTATTCAAAGGAGTTTCCACATGTGTAACTGAGGACAATTTATTTGCAAAACTATCTTCCACTGACTTGAGGGCATCCCTGTAAGATATATTTTCAAAGGCCATTTTTCTTTAATTTTTTTGATTGGCGAAATAAGGGCAATTTTATTATCATCGGATGAATGACTACCACCACAATGAACGCAGGTAATAACCTCCGCCTTACAGTCATTTTGAGAATGATTTTCCCCACACTTGGGGCATCGAATAGCGCTTCTACACATATTTTCTACGTGTCCGAACCTAAGACATTTTTACATTGTATGACCCTCTGTATAAATGGAAACACTTCATGAGTACAATTGAAAATAGCAACCCTGTCAGGTAAAGATTGACCCTTGAAGGTCACTAAAATGCTTGTAGTAGGAATAAATTTCGGAGACCCATCCTCAAAGATTTTTCTCGTCATTCTTTTAACCTCTAAAATTTTGAAGGAATTTCCTCCTACAGGTTCTATACAAGACTTAAGTTCGTTATCAGATATATCTAAATCAATCGCTTTCACCACCCCTTGCCTACGAATTATAAATTGAGGAATATATGCTTCAAGGTTATTTGAAACCAGAAACTCTGAGTTCAAAAATTTATTCGCAATTAAAAAAGACCTGAATGTTAACTTTATTCTGTTTTTTCCACTTTTTTCTATAGATAATATATTGTTAGAAATGTTTGCATCGTGTCTGAAAATAACTTTTCCAATCGACATCGCGTGCAAATTCCCAATATTTTATCGAGACTTTCGACAAAAACAATGAACGGGCCACAGTCAGATAAATCATATCTAATAGACACCTTTTTATATTGTTGTTATTATTAGGCGTCTTTGGACTAGAAATAAGTTGAGATTTTTTTCCTTCGATGATAGATCATTTTTATTTAATTCAATTGAAGAAGAAACAGAATCTTTATGGAACGATCTCACCGAATCAGAATCCACGTTTTGCATCGGAAAATCATCGCCAAATTCTTGCTCCTCTAGAATCATTTTACCGTGTTCAGCACCTGATATTATATCAGTATTTATAACACCTCCCCTTTATCAGGGGTTCCGAATTAGATGACATATTAAAAACAAAGATAATATGCCCGAAAACTACGAGATCAGTTAATGAAAGAATACGCGTTATCGAAACCAAATTCGCAGAGATAAGATTAACATCCGTTCGACACGAAATCTGGAATGCAACTGGGAATTGTTATCATGTGTACGTAAAAATTCTTCCACTTGCAATGTCACATCTTTCTGTTCTTCTGTTTCCACATCTGGCAATGTGTGAATGCTTTCGAAGTTTGAAGCTAATTTATTGGCTTTATCTGCATCCGTTACGTATATTACGTCATTCTCGATGAATGATGGTATTTCTCGGAAAGGTCATTTTCTTGATCAAAGGCTGTTATCTTGCGGGTTCAGTTTTTGTAATTTTTGCGTCCACGTTGTGTTTCAAACTTGAGCCATAATATATATTTATATGTGAAAACTATATATATGAAAGAAATTTGGAATTAAACTTGCTTACTTGTAGTTTCTAAAATAAGAGTTGATATTATTTCCGTCAACCTCACTTTCTCCGGAATTATCTTCAATTGAAAATTCATTCCTGTTTTCTTCATTTGCGATGTGGGCGTTTATTTCCCGCTTTATCCTACGGTTTAATTCATGCATGATATTCTTGTCATTCAATCTGAATGTTGATTGTCATAATTTTCGGTGTCTATTTCTTAGTTTTATAAATCTATGATTTCCTGTGGAAGTTTTCCTTTATTTATGTTTATGGTTTTCTTTTCCGTGACTCTGTTCCTAGCTTCAATGACAATTTTCGTGAATTTTCTCACAAAATTCTTCTGCTAGTTTCTCTGTGGTGGCGATGTTATCAATTATATTGATTCTTTGGGTAATTAAAACTCTATATTGCGCCCAGTTTGTATTTTTATAATTGAATATTTTTCGCTGTACGTTCTCTTTTGTACAGTTCGCTAGTGTGAATTGAATGGGATTGTGATCCGAATTTAATTCCGAGTACGATATCGGCTGATAGATATCGATGACGTCTATTGTGTTTGGATGTGTATTATTTTCAGGAAAATGGGTATGCTCATCCGTATAGAGGAGAGAGCAGTCGTCATTTTCTTGAATATAGTCAAACGTTCGAGAATACACAAAGTGCAGTCACAAGGCTTGAAGGGAAAGTATTTCCATTTCTATTGTTCATACGGCAATTCCAGGTAGAGTGCTTGGCGTTCAAATCTCCAACTATTACAACCCTGTTCCCGAAATTCAGCAATTTTGAAGACATTCCTTTTTTATTTAATGGCCTATTATAAACCCACATTAAAATAATCTTATTATCATTCAGTGCAATTGCATTGTTTTCTATACTGCACTGAATGTTATCTAATTGAAAGAACGGAATTCCCTGTTTCACTAAGAGTGCTACGCCTCCGTGTCCGGTTTAGTTGGCCTGTCCCTACGTAAAACATTGTAACCCCTGCAGCGAAGCTTATCCTCTGATTTTAGGCTGGTTTCATTTATAAGCATGATATCTACGGCGTGTTTTTGAAGATAGTTTCTTAATTCTGGCATTTTATTTTTAATTCCGTTGGCATTCCAATGAGAAAACCTCAGACTAGAATCCATGAGATTCCAAATTTTGTGTGAATTCAAAGAAAATTTGGAATCTTTGCATTCTGTCATTAGTACTAGCTAACTTAATATTTAGTGTTTTTATTGCTAAGAGAAATTTATTTATGTCTATCAAACTATTTAGAGTTTTGAATTCTTTACCTATTTCCGCAAAGTCGCTACTTTGTAGATTTGCTGTGTTTTCAAGAGTTTCTGGAAGTTTCTGTTCTTGTTGCTTCTGCAACATTGCACTGTTTTTCACTCCCCACACGTTCACTTTCGATGCCGGAGCAGGTTCATAGCGGATGTTTCGTACATTTGTTTTTGGTACATTCACTTTTGTGATTTTATTTTTCATGATGTTCTCATAAACTGGGCACTCCACACTATTCGCGGGATGAGCGCCCCCACAGTTCACGCACTTGGCTTTTTCTTCTTTTTTCAGCTTGCATTCTGAAGTTAAATGTCCGCTTGTACATTTCAAGCAAGCTGGTTTCGCGTTGCAGTTCGCTGTTGCATGTCCCAAAGTTTGACATCTATGGCATTGCGTGATTTTTCTTTTATTGAAATGCCGTTTCCAAACTACTTTGGCATAGTTGATAATGTAGGCATTCTTCTGAAAATATTTCAGAATAATATCCTTACCTGTGACAACAAGGTAAAGGGGCCTTGAAGTTTTTTTAAACGAAACACTTGTTGCACGGAAATTTTGTAATTACCCTTCAATTCCTCCTGTATTTCGTCCGTGGCCAGTTAACTATCTAACCCTTCTAACACAAACGCGTGCGTCTTTTCGTTTTTCCACGTGTATGTGTGGAACTCAGCTGCGCTGTCTTTTATATACTGATTCACTTGAACCCAATCACTCTCGTTTTTCACAAAACTATTGCTCGTATTTTTGTGATATTTGCTATGAAATCCCCTTGGGGCGATTTCACTGAGCTTTTCGACCAGTTTTTTATGGTCGCTCATTTTACCGTGTAGCACTAGCGGTGGCGGCTTGGAGGTTTTATTTTTTTTATTTTGGAGATTTCTCCTATTAAATCTCCGTCTTCTTCTTCCTCCTCAGACTGCTCTTCCATAGGGATGGTGATTTCCTCTCTTGAGAGCTGAGAATACCTATTACTTACCGGTAGTTCCAGTCTGCTCTCTTTTTCTTTTATTTTCTTTGTAACTGGATGGGATTGCTCCGGATTTTCCTCGTCGTAAATTCGTCCTTTGTTTTTGACGAATTTCAACGTACATTTTGGCGGAGGAGTTATAACCTCTGCCATTTTGTCGTTAGTGTTAGTCTCGCATTGAGTTGCCTCAACGCTTGACATTAACACTTTTTTATTAATGATTGTGTTCACTAATCACTATACATTTGTTTTTTCAACACTATCACTACTATTTCACTTTACGCACTTTCCCAGTTAAGTGTACTACTCAATCTTAGTATTTCTAAAAGGAGTTCTGTTTCTGATACTACATCGTAAAGGTTAGTAAATTTTGATATAGCAAATTTTAACTGTTCAATGTTTGCCGAAAGCAAGGTCTTTGACGCACAACCTCAAATAATGAAATGAAGCTACGTCTTTAATGGACTTTACTCCTGTTTCGAGTTCAATATTGAATCTGTCAATATATTCTAACATGTCCTTTTGAAGTTCCGCTCTAAGTGTAAGTCCAGCATCGGTGGACGATGCTAACTCACCGGGCATGTGTTTCTTGCGACGAATTCGTCGTTCCATCGAAATGTTGTATTTTCCGATTTTTGTACAGCAAAATCTATTGCCTCTTCTGCTAGATGCAACCGTTTCTATCCAATGAATAGACGAAGTGCTTCTAGTTTTATGATTATTTCATCAACACATAAACCTTTACTTTGTAATGCAATGTGAGCATTGTTCACTTCCCATATCATTCTAAAAGGGAAGAAAACAAAGAAATGAGAAATTGCATACAGCAGGCATTAGATTTTGTGCAGCACCTCTAGTTTCTAAATTTACGTCTTGGTCACATAGTTCCTCAATTGCAGATATTATCCCATCAAAATTTTCAGCCAATACTTTTACTGCACTATAATGAGCACTCCAGCGCGTTATCGAAAGTCTTTTAACAGATGCTTTGCTGTGATTCAGGAGCACTTCCCAACGGCTTGTAGGGGTTCTAAATATAAGAAGTTGTCAACAAACAAAAAAAACAATAAAGTTAAATATTGTTTCTTAGCACTGCTCCGAAAAATGAGCAGAACTCAACACATGTCACATTTTGTACGAACGAATGTTGAGCCGCATAAATTAATTGAATGATCTATACAACCAATCAAAAATTGCTTTATTGTCCTTTCTTATTTTTTTTTCTTGTTTTTTATTTAGGATTCTTCTAATGACTTCTTATACGGAGATGCCGTGATTATAGAAGCTGCTCCACTCCTCCGTGTATACCACTCATATCTGCAACATTATCATAACCTTGTAAGAACGACACATCATAATATCTAAGCCATCGTTTTCAAGCTTCTTTAGTATTTCAGCCCTTAAATCAGCTGCTTTCCTCTTTCCAGGGATGTCAACGCACCGACCTGTTTTTTGCCTTTCATACTGACAACTTTGGAACGTTTATGTTGAACTTTTTTCCGTACAAATCAAAAATGTCAGGTGTCCTAATAGATAATGTAGGATGGAAAGAATAGGAACACCCTAATTTCTTTTCTTCGTACTGCATTCACAGCCTGTATCATACTTCTTTGTTTTAGCAAACAATTTAACTGCATTCATAACTTAAAATTTCTACGATGTTGAAATAACCAACACGCACACGTTCTTACATTGCCGTTAGCCGGCGCGAACTGACAGACGTTTAGCACTGTTGATGTGTCAATTAGCGCCAAATGACTGACGTGAGTAGTTTGACCAATATCTTCCTATCTCATATTTAGCGCCTATCATATTAGGCATCTTTACCCTACAACCAATAAAAATTGCTTTATTATTATCATAATTAATCATTTTACATAACGAATCACTTCAGATATTTGATCGACATGTAAAACGTCAGGTGTGCTATCGAACATGATTCCGAAATATTTGGCCGATTTAATTTCGTTGACAAGCTGACATTTTACATGATTAGCTAAAACATTTATGAACTCATTTTGTATTTCTGGCTATAAATATTTAGGTTATTTTTCCTGCTCCAAATATAGTATATGTTCTTTGAGTACTGCATCATACTTTGACAGCAGTTTAACTAGTTTTAGGAAATTACTTTTATTATACGACCCTTGGGTTTCATCATGTCCACGAAATGCTACGTTTTGTTTAGCCAAAAAAAATGTTATATCTAATAATCTAGATTAAAGATTTTTCCACTTATGTTTTTCCGTATTCATTAATTGCAAGGTTGTATCATCTATTGTGGTGTGAGATTTTAATCTTATTTCCAAAGTTTTCCACTTTTCGAAATTGTTCATGTTCACATGAAGTTTTATGGTCCAATACTTTAGGATTTAGTTTCCACCACCTCTGCAATCCAGTTGTAGATGTTGTTTATATGTTACTGACAGCAAATAAATGACAGCAAAAACAGTACAGGTTATTTGACATAGAAGAAAATACCATCCATGATCGTAGAATTTTTTCACCACTAGGCATCTGTTTAT
This sequence comes from Cryptolaemus montrouzieri, assembly GCA_013387265.2. NCBI lineage: Eukaryota > Metazoa > Arthropoda > Insecta > Coleoptera > Coccinellidae > Cryptolaemus > Cryptolaemus montrouzieri. Next base: position 47,964,493 of record JABFTP020000042.1, read on the forward strand.
AATAATATAATATAATAATAATATAATAATTTTCTTATTTCAATCACTCTACAGCATACGTATCAATAATATTCTAGTATGTTTACATAGAATATGGAACAACTAATACAATGAAACAAAGACGTAAAATTGAACTTAATATTATTCTTTATACCTAATTAAGCAATAGAAAACCATTGAAGGTAGCCCTTGTGCATGGTTTTATATGCGGTAAGTATTTAACAAAGAAGCCTTAGTAAGAGAAATACAAAAGAAAAATTCGACCAATACAGAACACGAAAAAAGAAAAATAACCATTCCCAGTGAAAACAATACAATTTTTTTTGTAGGCGGTTGGTTTTGATTGATCTACCTGATTGGAGCATTTTTAATGTCGACCATAGATAACATCAATGAGCGTGGATTCGATAGTAGCCACTTTTTAACTTTTTTCTTGAACAAATTTATAGAGACTAAATTTCTTAACCCTAAAGGTAGCATATTAAAAGCTCTGGGCGCCAGAAATGTGAAACATCTCTGACCCACTGTTTTAGCCATTCTAGGAAGCAAATAACTTCCTGTTGCATATCGGGTCCGAAAACCATGAGAAATTAAATGATCCTCACTTTTATTGCTTACAAAATACACAAGCATTCTACTACAAAAAAGCTGCCTCAAATCCAGTAGCTCAGCTTCATGAAATAATTCGTCTGAGGGGTAAGTAATATTTCTTCCCAATATACATTTAATGACTCTTTTATGTAATACTTCTAATTTCTTTAGGTAGCAAGTATCTACACCACCCCATACAAGGATCCCATAAACCAACAAAGACTGAACCAATGCCGAGTAGAGGACCCTGAATTGAGTCACATCACAGAATTCCCTACAGTATTTGAACAAAGGTAAGAGACCTCGTACTTTCCTTGTCACTAACAATACGTGAGAGTCCCATCGAAGATGAGAATCCAACACCACCCCGAGGTACTTGACTGATCTTGTCTGTCTTATTTGAATAATATCATTCTCCACTTGAATATTTAAATGATTGTAATCTGGCAATGAGGTTATATAACTCGCAAAAGGTACATATACAGTCTTTTCAGGATTATAAGTGAGACCCTTCTCCCTCAGAAAACTCAAGATCAATTCAAAATCAACTTCACACTTCTCCTTGAGAGATTTCCAAGAAATATCTTGGTAAAGGATAGCTGTATCATCAGCAAAAGATATTATTTCCCCAGAAGTATTCAAGGCAAAGAGGTCATTAACAAAAATACAAAACAATATTGGTCCCAAAACTGTCCCTTGAGGGACTCCACATTGAACTATTGTCTCAGAGCTTCTGACACCGTCTATCTCTACAACTTGCTCTCTTTTACTCAAATAATTTCTCATTAACTTATGAGAGTTACCTCTAAATCCAATATTTTCTAGTGTTTTAAGCAAATCACAATGACAGACGGTGTCAAAAGCCTTCGATAGGTCAACAAATATACATAAGACTGGGACGCCTCCATCCATTGCTTCATAAATTTTTGATAATAGGAGTGCCATTGCATCCTCGGTCGATTTTTCAATTCTGAAACCGAATTGTCTAGATGAAAGTACCTTAAATTTTTCCAAAAAACTATTAATTCGTTCCTTGAGAACTCTTTCAAAAATCTTTCCAAACATTGAGATAACCGAAAGTGGCCTGTAATTACATGGAAGCGTCCCATCACCTCCTTTCAAAATAGGTCTAACAATAGCAATCTTGAAAATCGAAGGAAAATCACCTTCGTTAATACACTTATTTAAAATAAATGCCAGAGGATGAGAAATCAATTCAGACACTTTCTTAAGAGTTTCCGCACTTATACCGTCATAACCTGGTGACTTACCAGATTTCAATCCTCTAATAACACATTGCACTTCCTCAGGAGAAGTCTCGACAAATCCAAAAGAATTGGGAGTTCGATGAGGCTCGTAAATTTTCTTGACGGTTTGCGTATTTCTGACGCCATCCTGGTTCCAATCTCGGTAAAATATTTATTGAAATAATTTGCAATATCTTCTCTGTTTGTTAGGTAACTGTCATTTTCTCCCCGTATGCGATCAATATTAGTCGTCTTTAGATTTTTACCCCTTATTTTGTTCACAGTCTCCCACAAAAGCTTAGAGCTACTTTTATTCTTATTTATTTTAGATTTGAAATAGTTATTTTAGTTAATTTCATTAAATTGTTGAGTCTATTCCTGTATTCCCTATATGAATTATTTATTTCAATATCACCTGGATTCAGAAGGACTTTCCTGTACATCTCATTTTTATGATTGATGGACTTCAATAAACCATCTGTCACCCACTTTTCGCTTTATCTTTTTTTTTTGGTAGTTTTATTCTTGCAGTACAAGCTTCCACATAGCCAATTACAGTTTTGGCGAATACCTTTGAAATCTCTTCCGTATCAGTACCACAGTATACAAAGCTCCATTTCTCCTCCTCCAGACATCCTTTCAATTTTCCGAAATCAATTATGTTTTTGAACTTTTTATTGTTTGTAGGCACCTGTGGCGCTAATTCATCAGGACATCTAATACCAAGGAGAGTAGGATTGTGATCCGTTATATTGATTCTGCATACTATTGGGCAGAAGTCACTGAATGGAAATGAACTCTTTATGAAGATATGGTCAAGACATGTCCTTGTGTTGCCCTGGGATCTAGTATACGTATTTATTGCTGAAACGTAGTCCTCCTCATAAAGTATATTTAGATATTCTTGTGTTACGTTATTCTCATGATCAAGGATATCTATATTGATATCCCCCAGAAGAATGGACACGTCATGATTTCCCCGACACTGGCTGAGAAACGGCTTTAGGTTATCGACAAAGTCGGATGCTTTCAAGCAAGGTGGTCTGTAGAGAGCTAGTATCTGGACAATTACTTTCTTGGAAATATGGATATATAGATTTATAGCATTTATTTCAGAGATTTTTATTACTTGATGTTGCCATTTAAATTTATCTTTAATAAATATTATTGTTCTGTCGTTTCTGTTTATATCTCCTGCATTAAAAATGGTGCTGAATCCCTTAAAACGATACAGATCAACATTATCGAGTTGGTGCGTTTCTGTAAGTACTATACAGTCAAATTCGGTTTTCAATCTATTCAAAGCAATACTCAACTCATCCAGATTTTTAGATATACTTCTTATATTATTGTGGAAGACCCTGAAACCATTTCCGCACATCAATCCGTCGCAATCCCCCAAATCATTAATAACTTTCGTCTCTATAATTATAGGTCTAACATCCCGTACATAGGCATCCATATTCAATATCAACAAAATACTACATAAGTGTGGACCTTGTTACTGGGCCTTTTTTTTCCTTGTTACCTGGATGTATTAAGTTTTCACTAAAATTTTTCGGTTCATCAGCGGTTTTTTGTTTTTCCAATTGTTGTATAGTGATAGTTTGTCCCTCGATTATAAGTGTTCTTCCTTGTATCTTTGCTTGCTTTCCCCTGTTTCTGGCTTCATTCATGTGATTTACCAACATTTTATGTTGAGCTCTTTCTTCGGGCGATAAGTCCGGTGATAAGAAGATACTGGTCCCTTTTAACTTATTCGCTCCTTTAAGTATTTGACATTTCTTTCTGTAAGATATTAATTCTACTATAACAGGTTTTTTTGCCCCTTTTCCAACCTTATATACATATATCATTTATATCAGAACTGTTTAGTTCAACCTGCAGCGAATTTCTCGCAATGTCGATAACTTTTTCTTCGATATTGCCAACTTCAGGGTCAAGACCATGAACCACTAATTTGTTCTTCCTCTGCTTTTTATCAATAAAATTCAATTCTTTCCGAAGTTTCCCATTGATGTGCTCCAGCTCTTTAATTCTTCCCTCATAAATTCTCACCTTTTCCTCGAATTCTGACCTTACATCCCCGCCTATTCCCCCTTAGCTACGCCACTGGATATGTATAATGTACAGTATTAGTTGGACGTTGGAGATAAACACAAACAGAACTTGTGTCTTTCAAATAGGTCAATTTAGTTGATCCACTCTCTCTCTCTCTGTTCTATGCCGATGTCGATTGTCGTATGATCCTTCCTGAAATTCCGCCAAGCTAAACTCACTTGTAGAAGTTTCAAGATTAGATAAGATTATTGTTTACTAAATAATGAGATATTGCCATTAGCGAAAGATTGAAATAGTAAACTATTGTACATAACGCAACAGGCGCTCTTTAAAATTTTTTTCAGATTTCTTTTTCAATTCACTAAACACTAAACCTGAAAAAGACAAATGAATTATCAAGAACATATGCCCATCGTCAAGAAGTTTCAAACAAAACTATGATTTTTAGTAGTTGTTTCAATTTTCCGACGTTATTGTGTTCCTTCTTAATTTTTTCTATTTGAAAATCTCTCTGCGACCATAAAGAACAAAATAGAAAGAAGAAACCAAATCATAGCTATATCGAAAAGTGTATAAAGAATTATAATTTTTGAAGTTTGTTCTATAAGTTCTGAATTTTTCATTCTTGTAAGATAACGAACAGAATACGAAGAAGACTTAATTGAATATTAGTTTTGATCGAACGTGCATACGAAAGAAATAATTTTTGCAGTTGGTCCAAATAATTTGACTGTATATATCGTTTCTAAGTTTTCCAATCCAACCCACTTTTCGTAAAAATTATTTTTTTCAAGCTCAAAATGCTTCTATTTTTACTTTTCTTGAATTATGAATTATGAGCTTGAGTGCAGATTTTTCCATATTTTCTAAATTTCCTGTTGGAATTTCAAATTTTTATTTCCATGAAAATTTAACTCAGATTAAAACGAATATTTCCCCATATATTTCGTTCCAAAATCAGAGTCTGTTGTGTACAATTGTGTTTGTTTTAGTCAGATTCGTTAGTTAAGAATCACGTCATAAGAGATAGAAAAATTGCGATTCCTCAAACTCGTTTTCCATATCGATATCGGAACTGGCTGCTCCGCTGCACTCTGTACCGGTACTGACTGAGTTTGATATTTCACATCGGTGACACGGTGACGATCGCTGAGACGCATTCGGTATCTGGACTGCTAAACTTCATTGCTCCGCTGCTCCACTCTGTACCGGCTAATTCGTTATCGGTCCGCCGACGATGACGGTGACAGTGACGATCGCCGTACCGGTATCAGGACCGCTAAGCTTCATTGCTACACTGCTCCACGGTGACGGTGACAGTGTATCGGTAACTTCGAGATCAGTGGAACAGGTTCAACTGCTCCAGGCCGAGAATCGGTGACATGTCACCGTTCCAGCTGTACAGGCACACCTCTACTCAGTGATAGACTGGTAGATTTTGTGGTTATGGTTTTGTAACTGCAAAAGTGCACAACAAAAATAATGTTGAATAATTATCTAGTTTTGTATATTGAACGGATAAAACTCATAGCCACCACCGAAATTCATAGTATTAGCCGCAAATGATATGTATGTGCAATATGTATAAACTATATAAATTTCAGGCATTGGAATCTGTATCATAGTCTTCTTTCTTTTACAGATGTGATGATGTTCACCAAACATTTCAGGTTCTTAAAGGCGGATATTTTTTCAAATGAGATACGCAGATTGTGTTCGAAAATATCAACATATATGGAATTAAACGATGGCAGTAAGTTTCAAGTAAAATTTTTGTAAATATTCAACTATGCAATCACTCAAAAATCAAACATTGGGTTACTTCCAAGTATATCTTTCAAGATTTGCTATTTTTCTTTTCTTACTTTTAAAGTTCCACACCTAAACAAATAGAAAAGGATTATTTTCTAGATTCACATTCATGAAGTAATTTACAGGAATAAAATTATAATGTATGATAAGAGCATTTCTCTTGCAATACATGATGAGAAAAATTTGAATAGATATATATGTGTATATTTTTTCAGAGGTTCATTGTGATTCTATGAAAAACAAATTTCAGCTGTAGTTGTAGAAAAAGTTGGTGAGGTAACTACCATAGGAATCAATAGGCCTGAAAAACGGAACTGTATAAATTCATCAACTTCAAGGCTCTTAGAAATAGCTATAGAAAATTTTGAAAATGACAGTAGCAGTTATGTTGGTATTATTCATGGTATTGGAGGAAATTTTTGTTCTGGAGAAGACCTAGAAGAAATAGCTAATCAATCATCTCCTAAAACATCGTCCATGGTAATGTTATTTCATTTCATATTTTTAATTATTTTATTGTTACTTGCGATTATGAAGTTATAAAGTTTATATATGCATAGGTTATCGGTCATGTGGAATTGTTATCAAGTAGGAATTTAACATACCCTCAGTAAGACTATGCATGTCAACATAGCTAAAAATATTGAATGTCTTATATTTTCAATATCACATATAGGAAATGGCAAATCAAAATTTAAATTCGTCAAATGGGAATAGTAGATGTAAATATTATATCAATAATAATGTATTTTATTGCAAAGCATCTCAAGAATGGCCATTGGTCAAAGCCCTTGATACAAAAAAAAATCAAATTTCTCTTGAAGGATTAATGGTAACTAACTCGAAAACACCTCTAGTTTTGTTCTTTGGTGATTTCTTGTAGTTTCTCACACAGAGTTAACGATGGGTATTTGAATCTATTGTGGATATGTTGCTCTCGTTCTATGCATGGATGATGTATGAGGTTCATGTTTTTCTGTTTCTTTTAAATTTTCTGAGCTAATGTTTTTAACTTTTGCTTTATGGATTTGATTCTCATTGTTTCATAAGGAATATTGTTGGATGGATTGAGGAGGGGGTCGGCTGGATATTTTAGCTTTGTTAGTTTCCTAAGAGAGGAGGATTCTAACACAAATCTTTTTAATACAGTGTTTCTATAATTTTTTTTTTTTTGTATAACGTTAATTGCCATTTTACAATCTACTTCTTACAGAGTATTAAGTAAAATAAATGAAAGAAACTGGACATGAAAGTGAGATGCCCACTGGCATCAACACTTCTGCTTAGTGATGTCGGAGGTCTTCAGGCCAGGTTTTTTCAGTCTTCTGTTGGATGGTCCATCCCTGTACAAGTTTTCAATATGATCATTGGTGTGGCCTGTTGTTCTATTTTGGTAGTTTGTCGTAACTGTTCTGATTTCTTCGCTGATATAGGGTACTTGGAGATCTTCATGTAAGGTTTTATTGGTTACATACCAAGGAGCATTTACTATGGAACGCAATGCTTTTGACTGGAATCTCTGTATGATATTCACTCTTGATGATTTTGCACATCCCCAGAGTTGCAGGCCATATGTCCAGATTGGTTTCAGCGTTACTTTGTACAGTAAAACTTTATTCTTCAAGGATAATTTTGATTTTCTTCCTAGTAACCAATACATTTGTTTGAATTTAATATCCAGTTGTTTTCTCTTCGCTTGAATGTGTTTATCCCAGGTAAGTCGGCGATCTAAGTGTAAACCAAGGTATTTTATATTGCTTTTGGTAGGTAGAGAAACTCCATCAATTGCGACTGTGGGACAATTACTATGGCGGGTTGTGAATGTCACTTGTACTGATTTGGATTGGTTTATTTTGATTCTCCATTTTTTGTACCAGGAGCTCAGTGTGTTTAGGTGATTTTGCATGTTAACTGACGAGGTTGTATATTACGAATTGTAACTTGATAGGGTTTGGTTTTAATCGCCACCTACCAAACCATTCATCTGTGTGATTGGTCAGGATCTGGAGTTCGCTAATGCATTGCTGTTGTGTTTTTCTGTGTGTGATCAGGATTGTGTCATATGCATATTGTAAGATGTATTCTGTTTCGGATTGTTCTGTGACATTAAATGTTGTAGAGTAATGGCGATAGTGGAGAGCCTTCCTCTGGTGTGAAGTAGTCCGACACATTGTTGCCCATTCTGACTGTAAGTTATCTGTCTTCTAGGAATTGCTTCATCATAAAAATGAGTCTTCTTGGTTTTTCTATTTCGTCCAATTTGAATGAGAGCCCTTTATGCCACATACTGTTAAATGCTTTGTTGATATCTAGAACGAGGGATGCAGATTTGAAGTTGTTAGAGTTTGGCATTTTGTATGTTTGATATTAATATTGAGAGGGTGAACTGTCGACTTTTGTGGTTGGAATCCAAATTGAAAGTTGGGAATGTGTTTTTGAATATGGCCCTCTAACATTGACTTTAAAATTTTTTCAAAAATTTTTCCGAGAACCGGCAAGGGAGTAATTGGTCTGTAGCTATTGAGTTTTGTATGGCCTCGGTTCGGTTTTGGTATAGTTATTATGCAACCTCTCTTCTAGACAAGGAGGCATTATTCAAATATTTTCGTGATATATTTATGTATATTTTCGTTAAGTCTTTTGACTATTGACCATGATATGCTGTCAATACCTGGTGCACTATTTTTGGTTTTGTGTAGTATGTTATAATAGGTTGTTTCTTCTATTTCTAAGTCATCCTCAGTGTCATCCTCTTCCTTTTGATTGTTGAAAAACTCTCCATACCAGTCGTTGTTTCTTGCTTCTGTGTCACTGAGGGTTTCTAGACGCAGGACATTTCTAAGCTCATAGAATTTATATATAATTTTCCTTACTTTACCTACCGCGTTCTGCACATGATCTTTCCAAGTGACGATTTCATCAATGAGAACCCCCAGATATTTGACACATATTTTTAGTTCAATCCTATTGCGGCATTTGCAGTTCTTCATTTCCATCTCACAACTAGATTCATGTATTGTTAAGCCCTTTACGTTTGGCTGAGTTTTCTGAATTAAAGTAAACGCTATGAACTTGTTTTTTTCTACATTTAGTGATAGGTAGCTGTTGTCCAAAAAATTTTTAATATCTGAGATTGATTTCTCTGCACTTTTTTAACATATTCCCAAGTTAGTCCACTCACGATTATAGCTGCATCATCTGCAATACAAAATACTTTTCCCTTGTCCTGAACTGATGTTATTTCATTTCCATAAATGTTAAACAGCATTAGGCCCAGTAATGTACCCTGCGGAACACCAAACTCAACAAGAAGTGGTGCACTCAATGCACTACCAACTTTTACATACTGTGTTCTTCCAGTCAAGTAGGATTTAAAGAAGTCATTAGCAGTCCCTCTGACACCAATGCTATTCAGCCTATCCAGCACAGTCTGATGCACAACAGTGTCGAACGCCTTAGTAAAGTCCAATTATCTTTTTGATTTCAGCTGTATTGGTTGGCTTTAGGAACATTGACATTTTGTTCTCTGTTCCACAAGTGTTGGTATTCTGTTTCTTATCAACTGTTTGAGGGGGTATTATTTTTTTCACTATGTCAATAAAATGATTATTCATTTCATTAGCAACTTCTCCCGAGTCCACTAGTTCAACATCAACTAGAATGGTATTAGCTTGCTCGTTCTTGTTGTCCAAGCAAGTTTAGCAAAAGAATAATGCCGTACTCGATGATTGGCTTGCATATCATTTTGTATATCTGACTGCTAGTTGTTCTTGATATTCCTCTTTGTTTGTATGTGTATGAGTTTACGGAAGTGGCTGATTTGGTTTACTATGGATTTTTGGCTGTCGGTGTGTGGAGATTAAAGTTGAGTTTGCTGCTATGCCTAAATATTTTGCGCTATTTTCTGGTGTGATAGAATGGTTGTATAAAGAGAGGGAGGAGAGTTGTGTTGTACTTGGTGGTTGAAGATAACTAACTTACTTTTGGTAGGATTAGGTCTTAGCACCATTTGTTGAACCATTTGGAGATTTTAGCAGTTTGAGATTGTAGTTCTATTGTTTTTGGTAGATTTGATGTGTGGCTCATGATCGCCGTATCGTCCACATATTGTAATATGTACTATTTTCTATCAAATCTGACTGCATTCCTGTTGTAGATATCTGAGCAATATATATTATATAGGGTCGGAGATAGAGGAGAACCCTGTGGTAGTCTTTGTTGAAGAGAAATTGTGGAGAGTAGTTATGTGATATTTTGATAAATAGTAATCGTTTTTTCAGCATGCTGCCGATAATTTTTACTAGGTTTAAAGGTCAGTCTAGGAAGTAGAGTTTCAATAGCAATCCGGCATGCCATATGCTGTCAAATGCTTTATTAATATCTAGGAAAAGAGCAGCACTCTTTCCTTCCATTAGTTTGGTGGCTTGAATATTATCGGTCAGAACGATAAGAGGGTGAATTGTGGAGCTACCATTTCTGAAATCGAACTAATATTTTGGAATTCAATGTCCTATTGCAGGAATTAATCGTTTGAGAATTATTTTTGCCAATATTGGACAGAAGTGTGATAGGCCTATAGTTGCTTACTTTGGAATGATCAGTGTTCTTCTTTAGAATCGAAATTATGATGCCGTGTTGCCACTCTGTTGGATAATAGCGGTTTTTCAAGCAATACTCATATATTCTTATCATGTTCTCATCTATGTCGTGGATGTTCCTAGTGAATTCGAAAAGTATTTTATTGACTTCCTTCATGTTGCAGCTATTGAAATCGTATTTCTCTGGTATTTTTTCTTGAGAGGTTGCTTTCATTAAATCAAAAGTTATTTTCATTGCCAGGTGATCAGATCCCAGATATGACGTCAGCTCTATTTTACAGATGTTCTATTGGATTGCTTTTCAGCAGAATAAAATATCTGGGGTGCTGTCTAGATTATTGTTCATTAGAAATGTGGGAGGTGTTTCGATTCTTGTAAAATTGGTGTTGTCAAGGAAGGTTGTTAATTGCTTGTTCTTCTGGTTGTTCAAATTAAAGTCCCCTATAATTATAGAGTACTTGTAGAGGGATGCCTTGGTGAAAATAGTTTCTTCTATCTTGGAAGTTGGGTGAATATAGGTGAGGAAGATATGTAATTTATCGTTTTGGAACGGTATTGTGAAGTGGGGGGTTATTTTGGAGTTGCTTCGATTGGTTTAGTAGGTCTCATTGGGCATTTGAACGACCATGCCTGAAGCTCCTCAGAACCTCAGGATAGGCATTTTGGTTGGAGAGTTGATGTGCATTTGCTCACTGGGTGATTACCAAAGCATTTGCTGCATTTGTAAATTGATTTGCATTTATCTGTGGCGTGTGAGAATGATGAGCACCTGCTGCAAGCAACAGGTAGTGCTTTAGGTGAACTGCTGGGATAGACTGGTTAGTGACAGTTTTTGTAGAAGAATCCATGTTATAATAATCTTGATGAAAGTTTTCTCATTTCCTGTTATAATACGTATCATCGAAGTTGCATTACCTGTTGCTCTTGAGATTATACGTTTACAGAAACGATGTTCCAGATTATTGTTAGTGAGGTGATCACTCAGTATTTTCTCATCTATTTCGTGTTCTACCTGACCTGTAATCACGGAAAACGTAGCTTCTGGCTTTTCCCTGGGTTTGAGAATGTTTTCTTGACTGAGTTTATCACTTTATTGCCTGTAAGTTGTTTCAAGGCGTTTTCAATAGTTTCCTTGTCATTATCAGTCTTTAACAAAAACCTATCTTAGTTTTGATGATGCAATCAGTGGACCCAGAGAAAAGAGACTCGCATACATCCGCCTTTTCAATTCTCGAGCAGTTTGGATTAGTACTAGTAAAGTAAAACAGGTGCTTGTATTTCCTGAATATAAAGGACATACTTTTGTCTGTGTAGTTTGTGGTGACTTTCAAAAAGTTGTGGCAGTCTGTTGGGACAGCTGTTCCCCATTATTGTTTTCTGTCGATTTTAATTGATTTGTATGTTTCTTATCAATTTTGTATTTTGTTGATTCTTGATTGTTTGAGTGTTATCTGGATATTTTCTTTTTTGTTTTGTCATTTTCAGAAGCAGATTCGCCTGTCGTTGTACCTATTATTTTGTTGATATCTCATTTTGCTAGTTTGGTCTTGTCTTTTCTACTCTGAGAAGGTATTCGAAAATCCATTTCCTCGTCTCCATCATTGGCGCCAGGCATTTTCAATTCTTATTGTTTTGGCAAAAAGTAAGTATTGATATTTGGGTGTTTCACTTGTTTCCCTTTCTTTTTAATATTCAACTTGATTTTGACGAACTAGATAAATAGGTTTCAAATTATTTCTCATTGAATAAACAGATGTTCACTCTTTGAGAGCACATTGATTACTGATATCTTCTATTTTTGAAGATGGGTAGATACACCAGGAATAAATATAGATGATCATTACTAAAAGTAACTGTGAAATGCAAGCGAGCATTGAGCAAATTGTTTATTTTTGGTGCATTGGCTTTTCCTCTGCGTAGCTTGGGTGCTGATTAGACTAGAGCGCCTACTCTAATGTTGGTGTTTACTATGTTTCCTAGGCTGTGTATTGTCTACTAGTCTCTATACTCGATATTACTTTTATTAGAGATTTTTGCTTCCACTGAGACAATTACTACAATTGATATTGTTCTATTCAATACAGTAATTTATTAGAGTTATTCTTTTAATGTAGCTATTGATGTTTGAGTACAAAATGTTAAGAAACATTGGTAACAAATTGGTTGTTCTTGCCGCTTTCTACAGGTTGAGTTTGAGACTGAGTATCTTGACTTACAAGGTCACACATGAGTATATACATGCGGTTGCCTGTGAATAGCACATGAGTGTCTGAATTAAATTGATCTATGAATCTTTGTTCGAGCTTTTTAATTAGATCTTCTCTGTTGGTTTGTATGTTTTCATCTTTGTTGAGGGTTGAAGTGTACTTATCTATTATGTAGTTGTGCTTCGTGATTGAAGAATGAATTATTTCAGGATTTGTTCTGTTTTTGTATTTACTGATTCTACTGGAATGTTTGGTATCCCATCTATTGGTTTTTTGGGCATTTAAATGTCCAAGCTTTATGATCTTCTGCTTCATAGATGTTAGAATTTGCACCCTTTGAGTAATCAGAATGGAAGTCGAAAATAAGTATATTCAAATTTGTATTTGCGATGTGAATGCATCAAGTTTATTATTCAGACTGGGATAAGTATCGTACAATATTGAACATGTGTTCTAAGTAGCAGTCGAAATATATCAATGAAAAAAAAAATCGCGTTCATTCAGTTCTAAAATAATATGTTATATACAGTATTATCTTTAATAATGTAACAATAGACTTTACATTTAAGTTTCAATGTTAATATACATCTTGTAGTTGGATGGGATATCAAGCATTTGTTATATGTTGTATTTTCTTGACATTCGTCTGTTTTATGTGTGAATTGTTGGCACTTGTTGCACGGCTTTGGAGCTGCAGGTGGTGCTAAATTAGAGTAAACTGGATCGTGACAGTTTTTGTAGAAAAAAACATTCTTCAAAAGGTGCTCAGTTATTTTTCCCGTTGCACAAGATTCAATTCTCTTACAATATCTATGTTCCAAACTGTTAGCTTTAAGGTATTTGCTGTTGTCTTTGTCATTTACATTTAATTCTACTTGTCTAATTACAGCTGAGTTCAATGGACCAATCTTGTTGAGAATTGTATGCGGTTTCCTTATAATGTGCAACAAGTTTCATGTTTTAAATCTTTCAATATTCTAATGATTGTTTTTCGTTATCAGTTTTTATTAGAAATCCAGTCTTAGTTTTTATAATGCAACCTTGGAGATTTTTGTTCGCCAGATGTCTACTACTTCTATTCTTGTGACATTTGTGTTGGCCATGTTGATATAAAATAGATATTGATATTTTTCAAATGAGAAGATTGTTTACCTGATGTTGTGTATGTGTTGTTATCTTTGTACTTACCGCCTAGCCGGTGTTCTGTTGATTTCTGCAATTTTTTGTTGAGGATTTGAATATTGTCTGCGTATTTTTTTGGATGCTGTGGTTGTTCCAATTATATCACTAACTTCTTTTTGGAAAGTTTTTTAACTGCACGTTTGCGTTTGATGTTAGGAAATAACTTGATAATCCATAAAATTATCGTCTACATGACTATCTTATGTCATTTTCGGCAAGATTTATTCGTTATTAAAATTTCAGTAACTGATAATACTCTAAACATTTGTTTACCACAAAGTCTAGTGCAGGACTGTGTAAATATTATTAATTGTATAATTTGAAAAATCATTCTCTTCCGGAAATTGCTTTAAAAACTACAATAACAAACAATGGGACTATTTGATTTTATACCATAATATCAATTTTGATGGAAGTTGTAACACGGTTGAATGAAAGCACAGTAAATAAATGAATGCATGAATAAAGTTATTTGTCATGTTATATTAGACCCTTTGTAGCATTTTGATTAATCTGAAGATTAAACAATGCAAAGGTTTTGTTCTTTGAATCAATCTTACGGTACTAAATATAAAATCCCTCATTTTAAAGCAAAACAGAACTTGCAATATTCATATTATTGAGTGGAAATAGCGAATTAACTCATTCTCCCATATTTCTCTATTAAAAGTAAAAGAAAAAAGTTTATGCTCTTGAAAAAGCAAAAATTATACAAAATATAATTAAATATTAAATGTTATTATATTGATTTTCAAATATTTTATAGTTAATATTTCGGATTCTTTGTAAATTACTTTTTCTCTTATAGGATTTTTCTCATAAAATTAGAACAAAGCCCTTGGTTGCAGCTGTAAGTGGTTATGCTGTTGGTGGAGGATTAAACATTGTTTTAATGTGTGACTTAATAGTTCTAGAAGAAAACGCCTTATTGGGATTTTATAACAGAAGATTTGGTAAATATATTATTTACGTATATACAAGGTGTAAATGAATAAGTCCGAAAATTTTCACAAGGTGATTCCTCAATCTATTTTATAGCGAAAAGTTTCCATGAACATATGACTGCAAATGCTTCGTTACTGAAATGCAGGATGTTGAAATCTTCAGATTTTTTCAGTTTTTTTTCTTATTATTATATATATTCTATATATTACTTATTACTACAGTTTATCCGATACTCTGTTTAAATTAGGCCTTCTTAAAATCTACATAATCAGATCTCAGAAACAATTATTCAAATCCACAGACTGGTACTTTTCAAAGATCATATATCCTTTCTACCCCTACAACTTTTTTTCAGTACGTCCCGAGCAATTTAAATTTTTGTTTTATAAATTTTTAATTAATTTTATAAATGGATCCAAAAATCGAATATTCCACACTAATGATTTGTAAGCATTCATACATTTGATCTCTGATGCGAAATAAAAATGTTGAATAACTCGCAGAAAAGTTCGCTCGGCGCTTCTTCCCGATCTCCAATCGACAAACGTCGTCTCGATCGAAGAACTCGAATAACACGTAACACGTCAACTGTAGTGCTGATCAACCGAGTCCAAGAAGAACACCGCTCTACTAGTTCATTTAGCGTGTGTTTTTCGGAATTAGTTACAAATAGGGAAATTAAACGTTCCTCTGGTAAACTTTCACTTCCAGGATTAACTCGCTTTATAGGCCATGAAAGTTCATCCATTTGGAGCCACGGAGGCCCAGAGCCCCAATGTTCATTCGAAATAAACTGCGAGGGAAGTAAACCGCGTGAAAGTCAATCGCTTATATTCTCCTGACCCGAAACATGAAACCAATTTTCAGAAGGCACAACTTCTTGAATACGTACGACGCGATTAGCGACAAAGATATTTCATCGACAGGGGGGAGATGCTATCCAACTCAAAGTGAATGTTGAATCGCTGAAAGCCTAAACTCTTTCGAATGATATTCTTGATTCTAAGGAATTTTTTACAAACCCTAATAATTTTGCTAAAAGATCCGCTGCAGAAAGTCCCAGCTTCGGAATACTCTGTATCTTCAAACTTGCTACCTTAGTTTTTGCACACACCAATCGGGTGTTAACGGTTCCTGTGGACTCAGATTTAATATATACGCAGGCGCCGTACGACTCCAAACAAGCGTCACAAAATCCTATCAAATATATATTTGAATTTTAAAGACCCCTAAATGCTAGTTTTTTTTGTTGAATGTTTGTGTCTAGTATAAGAAAGATATTTTGTAGAATAGGGAAGTTTGCGACTGGCGTTCGACACGAAGAATCTTAACAGTACTTATTTTCACCTGCGATGTTCAACGGACCAGTTTCAGTTGCCAAAGCTTTGATATCGAAAAAATCTTCAGTGCACAGTTCATTTGCGTTGAACGACGTACGGGTTTTTTAGCAGCCCGGATTGCGGATATAAATGACTCTGGTGTATACATTGGGCCACCTTTCAGCTGTTTTTTACTTGGCGCTCTATCAAGAAATATGTGAAGCCTCATTTTGTGTATGGCCTTTGATAAGATACTTCTTGGTTATACTATTTACGTATAGATAAGATACTGGATAGAGGTAAACTTTTTTCCTGCTGTCTCGTGCAGTTATCTGAGTAAAATACGAAATCTTTATCACCAAATGCGATTTGTTGGTTCAAAAAACGCAAAAAAAGCACTCGCATCCATTATTTTTCAGATTGTAAATAGTATAATTAAAACATTCAATTTAGATTCGTAATAGAACACTGAAACACTGAAACTGCTGCATCAAGTTCGTCCTCGTCTCGCTTTTTCTCCTGTCTTGAAAGTTCTTTCTCCACAAGATGATGATCATAATTCTTTCATCTTCTCCTTTACTTCCCCTTCAGCATTATCATAAGCACAACAATTTTCGCATGTCTTGTTTTGGAGTGAAAAATTAAGTATTGAAATCCCCCTTACATATTCGAAAAAATATTACGTAGTTTACAAAATGAATGTTCTTATTTTTGCACTCGCTCACTTAGTTCCGGTGGATATCCGCGATAGATGTGCTTTAATCTATGAAATGCCTACTAGTGTTAGCACGCGTGTAGTTGCTTTCTACTTTCGGAATTTCCTCGATAAATTCTCTTACACTTTCCTTCAAAACATTGTCCAGTTCGTGTTGTTTTCCATGCTTTCCCCGGTGATCTTCCTCTAGAAGAACTATTGCTAACTTGCTACGCCGATTGCTACCTGTACAGTCCAAATAGGTCGATCGTTTATATCTAACGTATTCTTAAAAAATAATTGGCACACGCGTAGTTTCTGATCATTACTACGGAAATAGAAGGCATTATTATTATCTCTTTTCTTCCTTGTACCACCGACTCGTACATATCAATATTTGAGTTGAATAGGCTCCATATTATTGGCAATAAACTGTTTTTGCGGAACATTTAACTTTGCACTTATCTGAACACGGAGGTCTCATTTGCCTCTCTTTCCGAACTTTGTTGCCTGTGATGTGCATTTTGTCTGCCTTTCCACTGTTTATCAATTTCTTATCTAGGTTTTCGATCCATTTTTCTTCATTTCTTTTACGCTTCTATTCCTTCTTGAATGGACTCGTTGAAATAATTGTAAGCGGAGTATTTGTAGAAGTGCTCTCGTTGCTACCACTAAATGGTTCACACGTGACATCGAAAAGTATCTCTTTTCATTATCTTCGGAGGATGAACTTGAGTCAGACGACACATTTGATCTTGTTGGAGATCCCGAACTCGACCTTGATAAACTTGTTGAAGAACTATCTGAAACGCTCCGTGTAGTTAAATTGGAAGCAGCTGAAACATTCTCTGAAAAACAACCAGCTGTAAGACTGTAGAACTATTCAATTCAATTTGACGCAAAATGCTCAGTGATAACTACTTTTGTTTCAAAAAGGTGTCATAAGTCGGTCAATAGTGTTACATTTCACAATGATTTATTGCAGGCATGAAATGGAAATAGTACAGTGCAGTGTAAAACATAATTATTTTGTGAGCATGACTGCACAAGAGCATATAAGTTTATAGCTCATTATCATAAAACACACATTTTTGATCGCAATAACGTCATAATAACAAATAGTACTGCAATAAACGCGAACCTATTCTGCAAAATCGTCATAATAGAGAATGAATTGTACAAAACTACTCCCAGTTCTCAAATGTAGATCGTCATATCTTAAAATAATACATTATGTATGTAAAAAACAAGATGGAAATTTTTCATAGCTTTACAATTATACCGTCATAATACGAATATAACAATGTACCTCACTCACAACTGGATATTACGTTGTTGCATCTATAAGTTTAGAGGAAGCGTAGTTAAGCCGAAACGGTACTACCGCCATCTCGCCAGAAATGTTAGAAGCTCACGAATGACATCATACTAGTTAAAAGAGTACGCCTTGAGAATGATCCCTGTGGTATTAACTCGAAAATCACAATTTTTAATTTAGAACGTTGCAACAAATGAGCGATATGTATGTAGAATACATAACAAAAATTTGTTGGTTAGAAAATTGATTCATCTGACAACAGAACTCAACACTAATTTTGAAATAATCAAATTCAACTAAAACAATCAATTAATCAAATTTTAATGGACAACCTTTATGGTTGCAAGTGATAGCTTAATCAATATTTTACTTCTTTTTGTAAATGATCGATGAGTGCAAGAGAGAGAGAGAGAACTGTCATTTATTGTCATACACATACAACAAGAGCCATCGACCTTCGGTCCTTCAGCTCAGTAAATTAAATATCATTATTTAACAAAAAAAAAAACTGTTTAAGTAAAGTATACTTAAGTTATCTATTACTTCTATATTCCTCCCTGAGTTTTTGGAGTAGTGATTTTGATGGATACTTCCTTGTTGGGTTGTTGTTGTTGGGATCCTCATGGTACAGCTTGATGACATCTGTCATACCTTCCAATCTGCCGTAGAATTTTGAATTTAATTTTTGAAATCTGTCTGAAATAGGTTGAATCATAGTTTTTCGTATAGTAATACATTGGGAGGATTGTGCAGTCTGTTGCGTGGATGTCTAATTCTTGATATGGTCCTCAGTGCTATTCTTTCTGCTTTTTGTATATTTTGGACTGCTGGGTTCCTGCAATTGATCAAAATTGGGTGGGCATACTCCAAGATTGGTCTGCATATGGTCTTGTAGATTTTGGCTGCATTCTCCACTGATAAGCCTTGGTTTCCAATAACTAGCTTCGAGAAGTGTTTTGCTCGGGATGTTGTTTTCTTCTTCATTTGACTTGTATGCAGATTGAAATTCATGTTATTGTCTACATAGACTCCAAGGTATTTTATTGCCTGCTGTGGATTTTTTTGCTCGTTACATATGGATATTGTTGGAGAGCTACTTGATATTCTATGATTGAAGATTATGAACTGAGATTTTGTTGGATTCGGCTTCAATCTCCAAGTACGGAACCACACTTCTATCTTCTCCATTAGTTCTTGAAGTTGTTCTATACATTTCGTTAAGTTCTTCTCGTGCGATATCAAAAGAGTGTCATCCGCATACTGTAACACATATTGAATTTGGCTTTCAGGATTAAATATGTCCGCACAGTAGAGGTTGTATAGTAGCGGTGAAAGTGGTGAGCCCTGTGGTGTCCCTTGTTGTGGTACAAAAATATATGATTTGCTGTTCTTAATTCTTACCCATAGTTGTCGGTTTTCCAAGAAGTCTCTTATAATATTTAGTAAATATCTGGGAGTTTTCATCGAGTTTAGTTTGAATAAAAGACCTTTGTGCCACACACTGTCAAAGGCTTTATTTATATCTAGACTAATTGCCGATGTTTTAAAATTCTTCAATGTGGCGTTTTGCGTGTTTGATATCAAGATAGTCAGTGGATGTGTTGTAGATTTCTGATTTTGGAAGCCGAATTGAAAGATGGGAAGTTGATCTTGCAGATATACAATTAATTTCATCCTTATTATTTTTTCATAAATTTTCCCCAAAACTGGCAGGAGGGTTATCGGTCTGTAGTTTTTTGATTTTGAGTGGTCCATGTTCGCTTTAGGTACTGTTATTATACATCCTTTCTTCCATATTTTTGGGAATATTTCTTGATTGAGGCAATATTCATAGATACTTATAAGGTGTTCATGTATTCTATCACTGAGTTTTTAACTATTTTCCAAGGTATGTAATCGACACCTGGGGCACTGTTTTTGGAGCTGTTTACTATTTGAAAATAGGTCTCTCTGTCAATTTTATTTTTCCTGATGGAATTTTCTTGGAAGTTGAGAAGAATTTTTCATACCACTGATTAACTCTCCTCTCGTGGGTTTTATCAAAGTTATCGTCATTATCGTAATTGAAGGCATTTTCATAGTGTTTTGCAAACACTTCTACTTTTCTCCATCTTCCGAGTAAGATCTTCCATTCTCTATTAGGGTGGGAATTTTATTATAGTGTTTATATTTTGAAAGTTTTTGGTTTCTTGATAGAATGATCTCCTTTAGATTCATTTATTTTATTACAAGCCCTTATCCATGTGTGTTCTCTGTATTGGTGAATCATTTTTGGACGTTTTTGTTGTACTCATTTATTTTCTGTTTTAAGTTAGGACTTATATTCCTGCAGTATTCTCTGTATATTTTTCTTTTGTTCTTGATCAGTTTTATTATATAAGGTGGTAGTTCATGAAGGTAATGTGTATGACTAATAGTGGGCGTATTGGCTTTGATAGTATTGGACAACTTTTCGTTAAATGATTCTATAAGTTCTTCATTGATTGCTTTATCTTTGTTTAGTTCGATGTATTCTTCCAATGCTTCATTCACCTTTTTATGTCGCACCTGTTGAAATTATAAGTGAAGCTCTCTTGTTCCTGCCGTATAGGTTTTTCTATATCTAATTCTATCATCATTGCCAAGTGATCTGACCCCAAGTCTGAGATGAGTTTAATTTCTGTCACATTATTTTTAAGTTGGAAGTGTGCAATATGATGTCTGGTGTGCTATCTGGGTTGTTATCCATCAAGAATGTGGGCATGGTTGGTACTTGAATGAAGTTGCTGTTTTGGATGAAATTGTTTATTTGTCTTTTTTTCACCTTGTTCACATTGAAATCTCCAATAATTATTGCATACTTGTACTGCAAGGCTTTTGTGAATATGGTTTCTTCTATTTTTGAATGTGGATGGATATATACATGGAAAATATGTAGTTTCTCTTCTTTGAATGGTATAGTGAAGTGAAGGGTTTCATTTTTACGATTATTTACTGATGGGGGGTTGGCTTTTCCCATCTTCAGGCTGGGGTGACATTTTACCAGGCTTCCTCCTCTAACTCTCTCGTCTTTCTCTCCAATGTGATTAAGTATATTTCAGTCTTGGTACCCGATCACTTGGTCTTCTCTGATTTTCGTCTCTACAAACATTGCGCATTTTATGTTGTTGTGTTCTATATAATGATTGATCAAGTATTTCTTAGGAATATATGAGTGCAAGAATTTCTAAATCACTTCAGTATTGTAATCAATATTGTAAATAATCTTGTGTTAACACCCCTCTGTCCCTTCTCAAAATGTCACATTTCAGTATATTTTACTATAGAATAACTTTTTAAAATGAGTCTGTTTGAATGAAGCATCCAGTATATGTTCCTAATAAACGATCTATAAGCCAATCATATTCTGATTTTAAGGCCTTCCATGCTCAAAAAGGCAGACTCATCGGCTCGCAGCCACAGTTGGATTATCAAGGGCTCTCGATCTGATTCTCACGGGTAGAACATTAACCGCCGAAGAAGCTTTTCAATGGGGTTTGGCCAATCGAATTGTAGCTTGTGGGACAGGTAATGATTTTCTCTTGTAAACAAATGTTGAAGTATTAACGGATTTTTTTTTATTCCTTAGCACTGGGGCAAGCACTGCAGTTGGCAAGATCTCTTGTTAAATTTCCTCAGCAATGTTTATTACATGATAGAAACATTTTGTATGAATCAGTTTTCAATATCAATCTACATGATGAAAATACTAACCCATCAACAGTATTTCATGAAGAATCAACACATGGCGCACAAAAATTTGTTCAAATGGGTATAGGAAAGCATGGTAAATCATATAACTTGAAGAAAAAACACATACCCGACTGGGAGAAGGAGTAGTTATGGAACATGTCGATTTTGTTTCTGTTTTTATTTCAAATAATTTATTTTCACCTTTTATGTTTTCTCATGAAATTGAATTTGTAGGTGAGAGGTAATAAACGAATTATGTTAAAAACAGCTATTATTTTAAGATATCAAATATGGACGAATAAGTCGGGCCATTCTACTAGTCGTTCAGAAGATTATTTAGGTATTCTGTAAATAACTTGAAATTTATCTATGAATGAAAAATAATGTGAAGAGATAGTAGTTTCGTCGGTTCTCTGGTTATTGTAATCTGATTGATATTCTTTGTATCAGTTTTGAATGAATGACCTATATAAATACCTTCACAATCCATACAGGACAACTTGTAAACTCCAGTATCGTCAAATATATTAGTTTCATCTTTACTATTGAAAAATTCTTGGGGAAATTCATGTGGTTTTTGTAAGCTACTATTTCTATATGTGGTTAAATATTATGATATGCTTCTGTGTTTGTTTCTTTCTGATCATTCCGTTTATTATATTTGAGAGGTAACCTCTGTTCGTAGCTATTTCTTTGATAGTTTACTTTTCCGTAGTCATATTTTATCCAAAAAATGCTAGAGAGAAAGTTCTATGAATCATTGAATTAAACGCAGCGTACTTATGAGATTTTAGGTGTGTTGAGTCATAAGGGATGCAAATATCAATAAAGGTGGATTTTCGATATATATCTAATCTTAGTGTGTTCTTTTTATGAATGATTGTTAGAACTTAACAGTAAATCTGATTATCAACTCCTCTCTCTATTTTGAATTTAGGATGAATTTTACTGATCTGATTGGGATTTAAACCTGTTCCAATTTTTGTATTAATTGAATGGCGCTTTTAATGAATAGAATATTAGGTTCAGTTTGGTCAGTACTGTTAATTCTTATTAAATTAATCATGTCGCTATCACTATTTTCTAGTGAATCACGGCATTCCAAACTTTCTTTCAGCTGATGTAGCGTTTCATTTTTCTATTCTTTTTAGGAATGAGCTGTGTTCAAATTATGTTGGTTTCCACCAGATATCACCATCATTTAAATACGCTTTTTTTGCGGCTTTCGGTATTTGTTGCAGGAGGGATTGCTAATAAATCAACAAGTTTTCTCTTCCGTCTTCCGTTCGATGGACTATAATTTGGGTCCGCATCCGAATGATCCATTGGCGAAACAGGTGACAGACTAGATGAAGTTCGACTTGTCGCCGTTTCTAGTGCAATTTTGAGAGAACGCTCGCTCCACGAAATCATTATTGCAGCACTGAAAAAGAGCTTGATTACATCTCCTTCGTATCGTAGTCAAAAGACATACTGCAGAACCACCACACTAATATGATTTACGTACGTGAAATAAAAAATCATGTGATTTTACTCTGCATTCTGATTGGTGTTGGTTATTCAATTCAGAGGGTAAGACGTGATACTTTCTTGGAGGATTTTTCTATTCATTGCCAGTAAGTTGACTTCTAAGTTTTTGTTTTGTTGTTATTGAATATCTCACCCGCGGGTATCTACCTACACCAGAGTCATCCTGTTCAAGAAGAGTAAGTAGACATATTAGGTTCTATATTTGAAAATATCAAGATCTTCTGAGAAGTATGTGATATTGATATATTTTAACTATGAAATGAAAAAGTTACTTGGTTTTCGATTGATATTTTATAATTTATAATCAAAAATCATTGCCTCCTAAAAAGTAACTGTTCATAAATTCTCAACGGATTGATATATATCAAATCTGAAAGAAGCATCTTGCGGTCCAGTGGTGTGAAAATCCCGAAACCCAAATATGTTGACTTACTTGGTTTTTGTTCTGCAACGCAGGACAGTTTTCCTCTCTTTTTGCAACAATTGAGCTTGTTCATCAATTTCACTGTGATCTGTTTCAACATCGTTGTTCGACAATTCAATTTTCTCATCGTTTTCAGATGGTATTGTCTGTTCTCTGATATTTTCTTCGGCTGATTTAACTCCCTCATGGACCATATTATCTTCAAGAACATTCTCTACATCAGAAGTCAAAAGTTCTAAGTCATGGTATTCTATGTTATTGGAGGAGTTAAGCATCACAATATCTTCGTTGAAATGAACCTCTTCACTATCATTTGAAAAAAAAAAAACAATTATCAGAAAAAGTTCACGAATTCGATTAATTTCGTATGCTTACAGACTAAATTGACTTCATATTCTGTGGTGTTCATTTGCATCAGAACTGGCTTTCGGAGTAAGGATCGTAAAGTTTCAATCAAAGACTCTTCTCCTCCAAGAAACACTTCGCATTCTGTGCTTTCAGTAGGAATATCCTCGAGTTTGTTACTTGAGATATCCTGATTAGTTTTTAGATATGTCGTTATCCTTGCAATATCACGTATCTTGACGAAATCGAAAATAAACTGTTTAAACGCTACTAATGGTATGAAAAAAAAGAAATTTACAATTGATTGTATTTTAAATATGTTTATAGATTGAATTAACTCAATATGATAAGTATCTACTCACTTTTTCTATTCTAAATACTCAAAATGAGAGCGTTGATACCACAACACGTCCAGTAGCAGCTGATGTTGAACTTAACTGATGAAGATACGCGTTATTGCAAGTCAAGACTAGATTAAGTGAGTTACGTGCTATTGTTCTTCAGTGATCAAACGTTCAATAACAGGTAATTCGGTTTACTTATTATTGGAAACGACGTCTGACTTGCAAAGGATTCGAATAATATTCATAACTCCAAAATTCGAAATTCGAGTTACGTGTTATTGCTGTTTTGCTAACTCGATGTTCTTCAGGATATTACTTTGTAACTGAATTGATAAATCGTTCTCATTTGCCTATCGGCCAAGCTAATATCAATAAATCGTTATTATTCACCACTCGTCACATTTTCAACCATCTGAGGGTAATCGAAAGAAAGGTCTTTGTACTTTTAGCGGCGGCGGCCGACTTCAGAAAAAGGAAGGTCTTAGTTTTATTCAAATATTTTATTACATTCATGAAGTAATTCAACAATATTGATGCACAAACATAAACTGGATTTTCTAAGATCGAATTATTATAAAAATCGAAATTATTAACACTTAATTTTTAAATTAAATTTTATCGTATTGCCAAGAAACACATCCTTGCGGCGAAATGAAGTGATCAGCAAAATAATCTCTCGTTGAAAATCCTTGGGCGTTGCTTCTAACCCCAAGAGATGGAATGTTTTCCAAAGGGCACTCATAAAGCGTGTCTTCAAAATTTAGGTTTTCATGTTTCCTTTCAAAATTGTGTACCATATAGCATGCTTTACAATAAGTATATATGGGTTTCTCAAAACATATATTAAAAAGCTGTTGTTATATAATTGAGCCTATTTTCCTCTTCTTTATTTCTCATTGAGTCAATAATCAATCCTAGTCTACGTAATGTAGAAACTTTTTTCCTGTTCATGTCTAAGGCAAAGATGATTTATATATACTAAGTCTATGTCTAAGGTTATGTCAGCGAAATATCATAGGCTGTTTCGATTTCACGCATCATCTATGTGCCATATTAGAATAATTAACTTATTATGTTGTATTAGTGCAGAATACTGTACCAATAGATATAGAACTGCACCTTATAGTCGATTATCAAGGAGGGCGCCAGCAGACGGACTGTTTTCACGCGAAATAATCTCTATTGTGAGCTAAAACTACGTTGAACTGGGTTCTTTATCTAGCGTATATAAATTAGCTTTAATTCAACTCCACTGTGATCTAACACTTTGTTGAACTATTTTTTCGGACAATATATAAATGGTCTAGGTAAACAATTAGTTAAAAATATAAATTAACTAATCAAAAAAGACTCTCTTAACATTTGGTGAAAAATGATTGCTTGAAATTTTTTCCGTTATTTTCTTTTCCTCTCTTTTTGCCCTCGGTTGCAGTGACCATTCAGGCAGGCTTCCAATTATAATCTAGGCTGGGTCCGTCTAGAAGACAAGTCTTGAAATAATTTCAATTCCCAGCGAGGTTTTTACTTTCTTTCAGAGATAACTCTGTTTCCTTGTCATCCAAGGCAAAGATGATTTATATACTCTAGATGAAAACCCACTTCAACGTAAAATTTTCACACAGTATAGTGAATTTGACGTACAAAACAATCCGTCTGCTGGCGCCCTCTTTAATAATAGACTATATGTGCGGTACTATATCTATAAGTGCAGTGTTCTGCACTAATACGACAAAATAATGAGTTAATTATTCTGATATGGCACATAGATGACGCGTGAAATCGAAAGAACCTATGATATTCAGCTGATATGAGCGTAGACATGAATGGAAAAAAAGGGTTTTACTCTTTTTAAATGCAGAAAAGGAGAATATGTTCAATTATTTATCAATAGGTTCCAATATATGTTTTCCCAAACCCATATATACTTAAACACAAAATATTATAAATATGCATCCTACTTTGGCATCTCTTTTCAGAGAGATGCAGACAATCTATGAATGTTTAATTTTCAAATCGGAGGAAAGAAGAACAGATATCTATAATATGACTCCATTACAAGTTACACGCATTTTAATTTAAATTTATGAAAGTGTGTAGTACGCTTTTTTCAAAATGGGAATGTAAAATTGAAAATTCGAATTCAGACCCAAAAGTTTGCTTTGAGAATAATTTTCAGTTTCGAAAGTGCAATGCCCGACTTTACCTCCAGAAAATTGTATTAGAACATCAAGAATATTCATATCATTAGTTAAGTGCATTTTCGATGAGAATGGTTAATTTCGTTTAAATAAAACAACTGTTGAAGTAATTTAATAATCACAATAATTGTGATATTTTTTAAATTGTTGGCAATGTGTATCAATATAAATTATTTGAAGGTGATGTATTATTATGATATCATCTATACATTATAAAAATGAATAAATTGCAGATATTGTATCAGTTAGGTATTTACTGTGCTTTATATTAATGGTGAATGCAATTTCGACAACATTCTTGACAAGAAGTAATCGGCAAACCAATGTAACAAATATAAAGCGAAAGACGAAATATCTGGTAAAAAAAGTCTATTCGATTCATAACAATTCACGATAAGCTTTTCTGTTATTCGTACCCTGATCACACGTGATAGCCCCTACCAATATTCCAATTGATTTCAATTTTGAAATAAGGGTTACCAGTATGGTTTTTATTTCACCTCCCGCCATATTTCCAAAAACGACGAAATAACTTAACGGAATTTTGTAATATGCATAAAGTCCTCGAATCATAAAAACAAGAACGTGATTTCCAAGATTTTGTTGTCGACCGAATTCTCCATAATCTGAAACTAATCAATTTAGAATTGTAACTAATACTCCTCTGCTTCGGTAGAACCGTCAAATTTCAAACGCACATGTTCGAAAGTAAACGCTGTCAAGAAAACCCGTCTCTAATTTAATCGAATTGAACCAATTCGAGATTGTGCCTTTATGCGGGAGAGTGAAACCCTGACGAACTCGAAGGAAATTTTATGATCCCGGGCTTCTATAAAAAACTGTGGCAGCAAGTTTTTTTTCTTCTTCTGAATACTCTGTATGCGGCTTATGTTCCGTTTGGAGATCTATGAACGTTTTGACACTTCGTGATGGTTGCTTCACTCTTCTTTTAGGTTCTTTCAGAATGACCTGGTCTTTGGCGCGACCGCGACGTAATCGACGATTATTTTGACGAAGGACATCAATACATTTCCTTAATTTATCGATTTGTTTTTGTTTCGCAGCTAATTTACGTTTGAATTGAAAAATTCCGCGGGAGGAACATGAAGAATCTAAGTTTGCTGTAGAGGAGAAATATGTCGATAGTGGATTTCCGTGTTCGTCAAAAAGTAGTTTTCCAGTAACTTCAGCCTCACAGGGATACGTAATTATGTTTTTGTTTTTATCAGAATCAGCGCCGAAATCCATAAAATCGAGTTGCAGAGTTGGTACTGCATGAAAGCGTAAATGACGTTTCGAATGATCAGTAAAACAGGAATCCACAAATGTGTGCTACCAATTCTTTTGTACCTGATATCTTTACGCGGAACAAATGAAATTAAATCCCGCCGATCGATTGCCCGAGGCCAATCACCTTGTCGTGAGTCCAAATGAAACATTTGAAACTTTGAAATCTTAATGGCTTCGAATTATTCACAAAATTTTCCATTTTCGTATTCCATATATTATGAAATTTGAAAGGAAACATATATCTACGTTGAAGGTTGCACTTCACTAATTTTCATCATCTATAAAATATTTGTTATTTTCTATTCATAATCAATCTGACAACACTGTGTGTTTAGTCTGACGCCTCTGGCGGTGCCCGAAAGGAGGCACCAGCAGCAGAGTTACGGACAACAATCATCGTTCGCCAGTCGCCGGGTTGGCGTGGTGACACTAGATTGTAGAAAGAAAACAAACACAAAAAACTCTGTTGTTCAAGTGGGCGAAATATTGGGCTTACCAAGATTTGCTTCAATACAGGGAATTATGGCCACAGTATTTTAGGATTAACCGTTTCGAAGGGTTGTTTTAATGAATAATTTTATGCATTTGAAGTAGTTTACAGTTCAGAAACTGAAATTATATCTTATGAGAACCTAGAAGATCACAACACTCGTAGGTATTTAATAAATATTTCGATGGAAAGTTATTCATTGCATGTTATTTTCCTATATCAAAATTGCCTTGTAGTTATTGTTTCAAATGCTATAAAAATTCCGATTTAGATTGTTGGTGGTACTTATCAACGATATAATGTTCCCATCATCGCCAGCATATCTTTTCTCAAGTAAAAAATATCCCATCTTTAGAATGCTATGAAAAAGGTCCGAAAATCTCAATTCTTCAAAAACACTGGTTGCTTTTGGTTGCAGGCTCTGTAGCAATAAGCAAAGCCATTCAAGTAATAGTTTTTCCTAGAAATCGAAATCATATATTCTATGATGTTCTGGAGTTTGTCCACGAAGTTCGAATCAGTTTAGAATGTATTTTTAATAATGAACGCAATATAGAATTTAAGTTTTTCGAAGATATACAAGTGTTCTTTAAATATGTAACCAAACATCAGGAGCTAATACTTTCAGTGAATTGAGGATAGAGAGTTTATATGAATATTGGTCTAGAAACTCTCATCAACAATACGGGATATGTACTAAAAGAAATTGTTATATTTCATGGAATGTAAAGAAAAGTTGGCAAAGATAAATGAAGTCGCTACTTGGCTGATGATAAGCGAAAGCTCGAATTAGTTATAACGTTGAATAAACTTTTCCATCTTAGACAGTGATATTTTTTACGTAGTAATATTCGCAATCCTCATAATGAAACTATTTTGAATTTTTTAGAGTTGACTTCTAAAAAAATTATTGTTATAATTTTCTTAAAAAGTCATATCTCTATTTCTGTAATGAGAATCTAACTATTCACTAATCGTAATCTCTTCTATCCACTGTATATAAGTAGGCCCATGGATTATCATTCTAAGATAACTTCGAGATTTTTAGCAGCCATCTGATAGTAGTAACTGAAAATAAAAAATTATAGTATTCTGTTTTATCAAGAGCCATCTATGGACCATCTATGAACCTCATCTCAATCTTTCAATCCTGACCTATCCTAACCAGCCAGGATCGCGATTCTGGCTGGCGAATAAACTTCAATTTATTCTATGGGGTGCTTTGTCTTCTTCTATATTAGTCTATGTCCGAGGTTAGAGAGTAGGGATGGCGATTCTTTCCGAAAAAGATCGATTTTTAAATCGATTCGAATCGTAACCTGATGAATCGATCCACAAAAAATCGAAGTCTAAAAGATCGATTTCCAGAAAACCGATCTTTTTTCAAATTAGCTTTTACACTGTAAGTATAAATCAATTTTATTAAAACAAGACAAATATAACTCACGATCTTTTAATCAGTATAAGCAGGAATTTGATAACAAATATTTATATTACTATATCAAAGTGTCAGATCAGATAGAAAACAAAACATTAATTTTCAAAATTTATTGTTTACAAAGCAAATAGATAGTTTAGCTTATAGTTCCCAATGTGTAGTATCTGAAATTTTTAAAAACAACAGTCTGTCAAATCTACTGGGATCCAAGCTGTTCCACTAATCACTTGCGATGTTTCCGGCAATTGAAAAAAGGCGTTCACAAGGAACAGATGATCCCACAATACTCATATACATTATACATTATGGCTATTGAGAGAACCTGGTGATAAATATTGTTTCTTTGTTCTTGCCAGTAAAGTATAGGATTATACTTCAGGTGCACCACTGCCTGCGATAAATAATGTTTGAATACTTCATTTAAACCTTGACTTTCCTGTACAAGTGCATTAGACAAAGAAACTTGCTGTTTCACAAGCAACTTATGAAAATCCCAAATTCCTGTATTCATCTCATTATCAGTCTCTTATTTTACGTCGACTTCCTCAATATTATTCAGTGGAAGTTGTTGCCGAGTCATATCTGAAATTGAGGTGTTGATTCTATTTATCGTTCGCGAACAAGCTACATGATCAGTAAAATGAATTTTTTTAAATCTAGGGCCTAAAATGATCGCAACTGCCAACAAATTAACTTACTCAATACTCTTAAATCTTTTTTTGAAACGTCCCTAATTAAAGTTCTAGTTTTAGCACCAATATAAGTTGAATTTTTCATTTTATCATATGTTCCAGTCAGGCAAGATACAAATAATATGATTCTACTGGCTGTAACATAATCTCTCGAAATTTCTTTACTTATTACTTCTAATGGTCTCAATATATTTATAAGATCTTTAATGAATTCTAACTGCTATGTAGTTAGCATTGTTGGTGCTTTAGGATGCTTGAGTAATATTGGCGCAATTATTTCGGATAACTGAACAAATCGTTCTAATTGATAAAAAACAGAATTCCATCTGGTATACACAGACTGAATAAGCCCCAAGGGCTTTGTTTGGTGATCCTGAACTTTCTTCAAAGAGTCAGTAGCATTTGTATTATGCTTAAAATATTCTGTTATATCTATAACAGTTGTTAGTAAATTTTTGGCTTCTTCAGGTCCGTCCTTATTATCAAATGGTTATGATGCTACTAGGTTTAATGTGTGGGCAAAGCATGGCATGTGTTATTTTTACCATAAACATTTGTGATAGCTTTAACGATATTTCCGCCATTTTCCGTGATGAATGCTACCACTTTGTTACTTGTGATGCCCCATTTCTCTGTCATATTAATAATTGAGTAATTGTTTTTCTGGCTGGAACTTTATAAATCGGTGCCAAAATGAATGAAAAAAATCGACGAAGTACTTTTAAAAATAGCATTCGGTAGTTTATCTTCATCTTATGTGAGCACTTGGAAAGCCTGATTGAAGATGACTATGAACAGAAAAAAAAGAATTTGGGTTTGAAAGTGGTTACAGTGAAGGGATACCCATGGAGCTTCAGCTCTGCTCCATACTGAACTAGCACTAGAGGATCTAAAAGAATATAAAATGTGTTTACAACTGACGCCTGAAAATTTCAATGAATTGCTAGACATGGTCACACCTTACATTCAGCGCTCAACAACATTTATGAGAGACCCTATACCTGCTAGAGTTCAACTGGAAACAACACTATGTTTTCTGGCAACTGGCAACAACTACAGAAGCCTTCAATATTTTTTTCGTGTATCTAAATCTGCTATTTCTATATTTTTGACAAAAGTATGTGACGGTATTTGTGCCTGCCTCTAAAATTATATGCAAGTAAGTACCAATAATGCAAATTCATAAATTTTATTATTCATCAAAACAGAGTCTATAATAAATATTCATTCCATTACCTATATTTTATCACTTTTTGACAATGAAACAGTGAGTTACATTTCTTGTGTTTGAAGAGCTTAATGCATTCAAGTCATTACTTTGAGGGGATAAGGATTGTTCTTCGATTTCTATCTCGACCCAGTTTTCAGATTCATGTTGATCACTCCTTAAACATCCTATCCTGTAGTTTGTGAGAATTTGGGTGATGTCTTGTTGAGCTCGCAGGAATACTTATTTGGGAAGTTGTTTCAACTGGAGTGTAACATATTTCCTGAACACCTCCTGTTCATTTTCTGGTTCTTCCTCCTTATTCAACTTTTCATTTAATTGCTTTAGTTATTCAACAGCAACCTTCTTTGTGGAAGCACTCGAGGTAGTTGCTGTTGCTTTTGCTGTTTCCTTATGTTTATTCTGACAATTTTCAGTTATTGTTGTTCAGAGGTGTTGCTGGATAATCATTATCTAAGCAATTTTCATCTTCATCATCATGGATTTCCTGAAAAAACAATAAATTAGTATGCTTACTTTTCATAGTTGACTAACATCTTGAAATTTTTTTTTCTGGTTGTTCCCAAGATAAGGCAGGAGTGGAAAGCAATTGGAAGGGGTTTTGGAGATCGATGGAATTTTCCCAAGATGCTTTGGTAATTATCGCCTGTCAAGGGCCAGGAGGATTGTGAAGAATGCTTTTGGCATTTTGGTCTCAAGATTCAGGATTTTTGAAAAACCCAGTTCTTGTAAATTAGATAATGTCGTCAAGTTTGTAAGTGCCTCCTGTCATTTACACAATTGACTTCAGAGCACCTCAGGAACTACTTATCTTCCTCCGTGTTCAGTAGACACAGAAGATATCAATATAACATAACATCAGTCATTTTGGAAGCAATAACACTTCTCAGAGAGCTAAGCAAATTCGTGATAATTTGAAACAGTCCTTTTGCGAGAAAGGCAAAGTATCATGGCAGGACAGAATGGTGTGTTAGAAAGATAAAATGATATTCTCCTAAATTTTGTAATTTCAGAGAAATGAATAAAATGACTTTTCTTCAGTTCTCCTTTCATTTATCAAATTGCAATTATTTCACTTATTACCTTCATATCTTATAAAAGTAGTTAAAGTGTAGAGCATAGAGTATTTCTAGACCCAAACATGCGCCAATTTCGTACTAAATTTAACGTTAGCATAAATGCATTTCAGTCTTTGCACATATAAGTCACATGTTGAGTTTACTCTAACTGCTCTGGTTTTTAATTTATTTTAATATTATTTGTCAAAATACTTACGTAATTTGTCTTTGATGGTCTTTTTGCTTCAATGTTCTTGAGGAATCTGTCCATTATATTGAACCATTTCATGCCTGGAATATACCGGGTGACACAGCATCATGATACACACCTCTCATTTCTATATTTCTGCAGGTAATTTATTGAAATTTTGTCATTCAATCAAACTTATGTCAGGTCACCTCTTGACCAAATAATTTCCCAAATTCAACCATACCTCACAATTGATATTTCGGGCTTCTGAATTATTTTTGGGTCGGTTTTTATTTTTCAATCTAGGGTGCCATGAATATTGCCAATTTACCATAATTGATCAAAGCAACTGACGTCAAAATTCCAGATTTGCTCTGTCCAGGCCAAATTAATATTCTCCAAAATCATTTTTTTCTTATCTGGTCTTATTGGTCCTTTCATTGCAATCTCTGGTACTCTGAGACAATTCTTGCGTTGTGGGGGGGTGCACCATTCTGTTGATAAAACATTACCCTCTCAATTGCCAACGGTAGATTTTCCAAATATCCCTCAATCTCATTTTGAATAAATTGTAAGTATTTAGTGCCAGTTAACGGCCCATCAAAAATCACGGAACCAATTATTCTGGTACCAATCACATCTTAGAAAACATTAAAACCGAATTGTTCCAAATTACCCTGCTTGAATAAATGTTGATTCTCCTGAGACCAACATCTTGTGTTTTGTCTGTTGAATAACCCTAAATTAGTAAACCTTGATTAATCTATAAACAAGATTATTTTTAGGAAATTATTGTGTGGTTGCACATTATTTTGCATCATCCAATTGCAGTATTCCATCCTCCTTGCATAATCACCTACATAAAAATGCTGATGCAATTGATATTTGTATAATTTATAATTATACTTCTTCAAAATTCGACGAACGCTTTCATGACATATCCAGCTCAAATGCAACTTGCCTTGTGGAAATGGTCTTTCTTCTTCAGCACCAGCACCTGATTTCTGGCTTTTCTCAATTTTACACTTTTCCTGTGAGTATGTGGTCCGTAAATTTTCATCTTATTTTTAACATTGTTGGATTCGTTGGGACCGAATCCTTCTATTTACATTTCATTTACAATACTCAACTGTTTGTTTCTGTAATTTTTGCTTGTATTATCCCACAAGCAAGATTTATCTTCATACAGCTCATGGAATTTCACCGTTTTTTCATCCATCCACCTCATTTTTCCATTTTAAAAGCGAATACGAATTTCAAATAATCAAATCAAAATAAACACAAAGATGATTTATATAGATATACTGAAGAACCCACTTCAACGAAAAGTTTTCACACAGTACAGTGAATTTGACGTACAAAACAATCCGTCTGCTGGCGCCCTCCTTGATAATAGACACTATGTTCGGTACTATATCTATAAGTGCAGTGTTCTGCACAAATACGACAAAATGAGTGAATTATTCTAATAAGGCACATAGATGACGCGTGAACTCGAAACAACCTATGATATTTAGCTGACATGAGCATAGACATGAATGGAAAAAAGGGTTTTACTCTTTTTTTACATTACGTAGTCTAGGATTGAATGAGAAATGCAGAAAAGGAGAATATGTTCAATTATTTATCAATAAGTTCCAATATATGTTTTCCCAAACCCATATATACTTAAACACAAAATATTATAAATAAATAATTGTTTAAAGGTGATGTATTATTATGATATCATCTATACATTATGAAAATGAATAAACTGCAGATATTGTATTAGTTAGGTATTTATTGTGCACTATATTAATGGTAAATGCAATTTCGACAACATTCTTGACAAGAAGTAATCGGTAAACCAATGTACCAAATATAAAGCGAACGACGAAATATCTGTTAAACAAAAGTCTATTCGATTCATAACAATTCCGGTACAAAACATCAATTCATTTATTCGTAAGTAATACCACAAGAGCCCAGATTTAATAATAATACTTACGTGCAGGCAATTAAACGAGGACTGGGCGACAAAATCACGACAGCGTAGCTCGAGTGATTTTATTGAGCAGGACAAGTTGAATTACCGAAGAGTAAGTATGAGAAAACGAGCTTAGAAAAATATCCTGCCAAATCTGAGCTCCGGTGGTATTTGCTGAAAAAATTCCGCGAATTACAAAACGTACAAAATGAACTTCATTGAGAAATGCACACACACTCAACGAGAAAAACATAAAGCATTCATTACAAACATTACAAACATGTTTAGTTATTATTGGAATGAGTAGTCATTGAAAATGCAATTACTATATACAATTTTTTTACTCCGGGTCCATTCTATATGGGACAATGCCTGAGGAATTCTGGAAGATTCAGCATTCGCAGAAGTTTTTCGAAGATTTGAAACAAGATTAAAAATGATGCTCATTGTTCAGTTGCAGGTAGGGCTTAATAGAGCTTGCCGTAGAGTGTCCGGTTAGTTTGATCAATTCTTCTTCACTGACACCTGCCTCAGATAGGTTCGAAACAGCACTGAATCTATGAGAATTATTTGTGATTTTTTTATTTTTCGTATCCAGTCCCAACTTTCTCTGCTGAAATTTTTGTCCATTTTGGATATTTCATTTATTCCCAAAGGCATATTTTTGTACCAACTCTTAGAATAACTGTTTTTCCAAAATTGATTGGGAGCCAGAAATAATTTATCACTTGTAATATGATCGGGCCTTTTCGACAATATCTTATGAAACAACCTCACAGGACATAAATCTGGGTTTTCCTCATTTTTTACTAGCCATTTACTATCACAGCATTTTTTTGAGCCGCCTTGGCAAGTTTTCGAGAATACTGGGTTATATTCAATACGACCAGTCACTTCTCTGTTATTAAATTTTTCCTCTTTGAAAAAGTGTACCTTGCAAGTTGCTGCTTCACCGCCACGCAATGCTAATTCATAAGCAACAATATGAAAAAATTTTTCAACAAACCTTTCGAGGCATTTTCGTCCCAGTACAGAGCCATGCTATCAATTTCAGGTCTTGTTAATGCAACGGAACTTTCTCTGCGCTTCCCACATCCCCTTGTAACATCTTCTTCTTAGAGTTGCGAGCTTCACGAGCCTTTCTAAATTCTGAATCGATAAAGGGGTTGAAACTCATGTTGAATTATTCGAAATACATATTCTGCATCATTTTCGCAGTTGTGTTCCACATTGTTTTGACAACGTATTCTTTGTATTCTTATCCATTCATTTGTTTCACATTGAAACCCCAATCCATAAGAATTTCTGCAATATCTTCAATAGGATGCTGTATATCCAAATCGAACGTTCGTTCCTTGCAGAATGTACTGAATTGATTCCAAGTCGAGCTGTGCGTTTTTCTTGTATTTTTGGGGATAGAATTCTGTATAGAACTATTTATTTCTGTTTCACTGGTACTTCCAAAACGAGACATTTCAATTTAAATCGGCAGAAACTTTACAACAGGTACTAAAATGGCTGGTCTTGACAGTTTTAAAACATATAATTTTCATATATTATTCAATAGTTGAATCAATTGGATATAAAAGGAAATAATAAATGTCAGAATGGGGTCACATGTTGCTTCTGCCAAACACAAGTGATTTAATTATTCGCCTCGATTGAAATATCATACTAGGCGAAATGTTTTACTTTATCCCCATTGAAGACTTAATAAGAATTTCCATGTCAAACAATTGAAATTTCAATTAGCACTTGAATTCACAGCCGCCGCCTACGTATCACTTGTCAAGATAATGTGTAGGGTTGAAAATTTCCTGGAACTGAAGTTCTTGGCATTCATTTGTGGTTTTAAATTAGTATTTACAATCTTAATCAATTATTTACATTATTCCATAAAAAGATTTCAGATAAGTAACTATATTATATTCCACAATGGGATTATATCTTAGCAAATTTTTGGGCGGTTTCCATATTTGAACCAAAAAATTTGCTTTTGAAGAAGCTTTTTCCATCTAGTTGAAATTGCTATTTGATATCAGTTTGGAATCGATTGGTTTCGAGTTCCAATGTTGGCAATTTCTATCATAGGAAATTTTACTGCCTCATCTTCCGAAGATAATGCTTCGGAATGATAACGGAGAAATTTATGAAATACAAACTTACGAAAGAACGATACATGACTATAGGCATTATTGGAATGGTTTTTCATATGGGGTCATAATACCATCGTGAATTTCAGAAATTGTTATGAAATATACTGTATATGTTAGAAATTGAAACTTAATCAACACTAAAATGAAACGTTATAAAAGGGTGAATTTCAAAAAAATTTGAGTGTTCGGAATAGCGAAAATTCTCAAACCAGGTGAAATTTGATGAAGAAATATTTCTGTACAACTATGAAAGAGATGATGCCATCAAAGTTACTCTTTCACACTGTAACTTTTCATGAAAAAGGAAATCAAAAAGAGAAAGAGTCACGGAAAATTATGGATATTTTTGAATCTATTTAATGAGAAGCTATTACGTTACAGATTAATGAATTCGTCAAAAAATGTGATTAGTTCGTTAAATTCTGGTGGAAATGAGTTGATGAATAACATGGATTTCTGTCACTCTAGTCGAAGTTTTTACGATTTATTGAGAAAATTGGGTTTCAATAAGTCCATCCGCAATAATTCCTAATTAAATATTATCCAAACAACTCAGTACACTGTTACAAGTGAAGCTGAAAATTAATTTCTATTTTCGAATACAAGTTGAAAGCGTATAACGGCCGATGTTCAGCACGAAATGTCTAGCTGATTTCTGTCGGACGGTGGCCTCTCAAAGGAAACAGCGAAAAAACTCCAGTAAACTCGTCTGTGTCTCGAGAAGCCGTCAAAACAAAAGACGCATTGCCTTAAAATTAACTTCGCTCAGGGTACTGTTTATCAATTATGGGTTTTATTATCATTATTATTATTTAAATGATAAAAAATTTGAAATATTTGTCTTAAAATTTAGGTCAAAAAAACTGAAAATCTAATTATATTTATCGTTATTATGTATATAACATATCAGATTTATTATGATTACATAATTGAAAATTATGGCCAATAATTATTATTTTTTTTGTGCTTGTAGAAATTCATTAAGTGGCAATGTGTATCAAATTAATTTATGCAAATGATCAAGTTCATAAGTTCATAACGAAAAATAAAATTGACAACAGACGTTTGTTTTATTATACACGTAGGAGGTATGAAATTGAATGATAGCAACAAACTGCTAGAATCAGGAATAGAAAAATAGAAATATATATATATATATATATATATATATATATATATATATATATATATATATATATATATATATATATATATATATATATATATGCACAAAAGTGCATTGAAATTTTATAAAACTTCTTTCCGCCTCTATTCAAATTTTTTGGCACCCGCTTCACTTCGTTGTGAAGTCTTGACAATGAATTGTTCAACGGTAGGATTTCGGGTGAAAACCTCCAGCTTACCGAATGACTGAAAAAAAATGTTCCAATGGGTCCTGATTGAAACGATTCGTTAACATATATTCCACGTTTTCACTTTCCTGTTTTATAGACTCCCAAATATACAAAATGCCTATCAACGTTTGTTCAAAGCCCAAAAAGCAAGGAGGACGCGCACTAGTAGAACCGGTAATTTCCCACGTACGAACATAATCAATAAATTGCCTTAAATTATTCTCGGGGTGATAATTCTTTCGCGAAAGAGCGTAAATTCGTTTTTTCTTCACATTGAAATAATCGACCAAGTTATTATCCTTCTTCAGAAATTCTGAAGTATAGATTGAGGTATCGGAATCGAGTTGTTTGGTTGCTACAGACACATTCTCTCGTATGGTTTTGGACGTATATGAGCATCTGTTATTTTACACATTAAACGAGCATTAACTAATTTGGAGTCTATTATGTACGTTTCCTCTATATTTGACCACCGGCATCTACTCTACCGTGAACTACAAATTGGTTACGAAGTGATTTAATTGAATGAGGAACATCGTAAAGATAAACAATATCTGGCCGTCGATATTAACAATAGGATGTTCCACCATAACCCCTATATCACGATAAGCTTTTCTGTTATTCGCACCCTGATCACACGTGATAGCCCTTACCGATATTCCAATTGATTTCAATTTTGAAATAAGGGTCATCAGTATGGTTTTTATTTCACCTCCCGCCATATTTCCAGAAACGACGAAATAACTTAAGGGAATTTTGTAATACGCATAAAGTCCTCGAATCATAAAAACAAGAACGTGATTTCCAAGATTTTGTTGTCGACCGAATTCTCCATAATCTGAAACTGACCAATTTAGAATTGTAACTAATACTCCTCTTTATTCCGATTTCATCAAAAAGTATGACACAGTTTTTTTCTGCTTCGGTAGAACCGTCAAATTTCAAACGGACATGTTCGAAAGTAAACGCTATCAAGAAAACCCGTCTCTAATTTAATCGAATTGAACCAATTCGAGATTGTGCCTTTTTGCGGAAAAGTGAATCCCTGACGAACTCGAAGGAAATTTTATATTCCCGGGCTTCTATAAAAAATTGTGGGAGCAAATTTTTTTTTTATTCTTCTGAATACTCTGTATGCGGCTATGTTCCGTTTGGAGAACTATGAACGTTTTGACACTTCGTGATGGTTGCTTCACTCTTCTCTCATGTTCTTTCAGAATGATCTGGTCTTTGGCGCGATAGCGACGTAATCGACGATTATTTTGACGAAGGACATCAATACATTTCCTTAATTTATAGA
This sequence comes from Cryptolaemus montrouzieri, assembly GCA_013387265.2. Classification (NCBI taxonomy): domain Eukaryota; kingdom Metazoa; phylum Arthropoda; class Insecta; order Coleoptera; family Coccinellidae; genus Cryptolaemus; species Cryptolaemus montrouzieri. Next base: position 48,004,182 of record JABFTP020000042.1, read on the forward strand.
TTTGTTTTTGTTTCGCAGCTAATTTACGTTTGAATTGAAAAATTCCGCGGGAGGAACATGAAAAATCTAAGTTTGCCGTACAGGAGAAATATGTCGATAGTGGATTTCCGTGTTCGTCAAAAAGTAGTTTTCCAGTAACTTCAGCCTCACAGGGATACGTAATTACGTTTCGAATGATCAGTAAAACACGAATCCGCAAAGTGTATGCTACCAATTCTTTTGTACCTGATATCTTTACGCGGAACAAATGAAATTAAATCCCGTCGATCGATTGCCCGAGGCCAATCACCTTGTCGTGAGTCCAACGGAAATCTGAAAAATGAAACATTTGAAACCCCCCCGCAGCGATATTTATTTTCTCAATATTTCACTGAACACCTATACCTTGCTTGGATGTTATTGGATTTTTTACCATCGCCATTACTGCGAAAGCTCTTTCAGTAAATTCAGTAACAAACATTTTTAATCGACAGCCAGCCTATATAAAATAAACCTAGTCTAGGCAAAATCAATCAAATAGAATCAAACATTTACCCAAAAGTCAGACCAAATATTAATTCTCGTTTCAAACTACAAGAAATATACGAACTCTTAAAAAGTGATATCCCCCTTCTCAATGTACATCCTACCCATTGAAATATAGATGGAAAATCCAGAACACACATGATAATTTTATTGGTTCGATTGAACTGCATATGAATGCTAAGGTTTTCGGTAAACAAGGTTGCCAGATTGTGATCTATCCCTAACGAGTAAGAGAATACGGAACATTAATTTATTAATAAAGTAATAAATCAAAATATATTGGGTCATTGACAGAAATTATTCATAATTTTATGATCAGAGTGTCGATAATTCAAATTAAGAACTTGCAGTAGATTTAACGAAATATACTCAAATATATAATTAATCAATCATCAGTCAAAAATTCAAAAGAATACAGTTAATTTTTTAACTTATGGAAAATAGGATACTGAATATTGTTAATCGAAGTACATAACAAATGGTGCATGAGAATAAAATAATGTCTGAAATTGCACGTAATGAAAATTCGATAAAATTATTCATAAATATTCAAACTTCCTCCCATCATTTTCTAAACAGTTCTCAATTCGGAAACAATCTTTGATCGTTGCTCTTTTCAGCATGTTTGGATCTAAATTTACAAAAGATCTGCGAACTCTACATTTCAGAGCTCTCTGGGTATTCAACAACTTCACTCTCGTACGTTACTTTTCAGAAGAATTTGAATGTTGAGGGAATTGACGTATTTTTTTTTACCACAAATGTATGTTGTGATTTCGGAAATTCGAGCATAGATGATCCTACGATAATCGTAGGATTGCAGAATATGTCCCGACTACTATTTTTTCAGTTCCTATTCTAACAATACTTTGTTCTCCATCCATTCCATTCTTGGTGAAATTGATTTTTTTCCAAATTGAGACAAAAACATGGAAAATTTAATATAAATTATCTAGATTTAAAAAGAATTCAATAATCAATTATTTCTTCACATCTTGAAACTCAAATGGTTTTCACAAAACAATCCAGAGGGGCTACCGAAAACCTTGATGAAGAAAAGTCTCATTCAACCACTATTACGAAGAATTAAAGGTGATTGGATATTTCCACCAGCAATAAGGAATCTTGAGAGGAAATGAATTGTATATTCAAGACTTGGAACGAAAGGTATATTCGATTATTATTTACTATGAACACATATGTATTCGCCTACACTATAAGTGGTCGTATTCGTTGTAATCTTAAGTATAAAATAGTAAGAAAGCTCCATTCTATTTTATTAATGAACGATATGATGAAACACTTGCATTTTCAGGTACTTAACTTTGAGATCTTAATGGCTTCGAATTATTCACAACATTTTTCATTTTCGTATTCCATATAATATGAAATTAAAGATTGCACTTCACAAATTTTCTTCATCTATAAAATAATTGATATTTTCTATCCATAATCAATCTGACAACACTGTGTGTTTAGTCTGACGCCTCTGGCGGTGCCCAAAAGGAGGCACCAGCAGCAGAATTACGGGCAACAATCATCGTTCGCCGGTCGCCGGGTTGGCGTGGTGACACTATAGATTGTAGAAAGAAAACAAACACAAGAACTCTCTGTTGTTCAAGTGGGCGAAATATCGGGCTTACCAAGATTTGCTGCAATACAGGGAATCATGGCCACAGTGTTTTAGGGTTAACCGTTTCGAAGGGTTGTTTTAATGAATAATTTTATGCATTTGAAGTAGTTTACAGTTCAGAAACTGAAATTATATCTTATGAGAACCTAAAAGATCACAACATTCTCGTAGGTATTTAATAAATATTTCGATGGAAAGCTATTCATTGCATGTTAGTTTCCCTATATCGAAATTGTCTTGTAGTTATTGTTTCAAATGCTACAAAAATTCCGATTTAGATTGTTGGTGGTACTTATCAACGATATAATCTCCCATCATCGCCAGCATATCTTTTCTCAAGTAAAAAATATCCCTTCTTTAGATTGCTATGAAAAAGGTCCGAAAATCTCAATTCTCCAAAAACACTGGTTGCTTTTGGTTGCAGGCTCTGTAGCTATAAGAATAGACATTCAAGTAATAGTTTTTCCCAGAAATCATATATTCTATGATGTTCTGGAGTTTGTCCAAGAAGTTCGAATCAGTTTAGAATGTTTTTTAATAGTGAACGCAATAGAGAATTTAAGTTTTTCGAAGATGTACAAGTGTTCTTTAAATATGTAGCTAAACATCAGGAGCTAATATTTTCAGTTAATTGAGGATAGAGACTTCTTATGAATATTGGTCGAGAAACTCTTTCATCGAAAATACGGGATATGTACTAAAAAAAATTGTTATATTTCGTGGAATGTGAAAAAAAATTGGCAATGATAAATGAAGTCGCTACTTGTCTGATGATAAACGAAAGCTCGAATTAGTTATAACGTTGAATAAATTTTTCCATCTTAAACAGTGATATTTTTTACGTAGTAATATTCGTAATTCTCATAAAGAAACTGCTTTGAATTTTTAGAGTTGACTTCTAAAAAAGTATTATAATTTTCTTAAAAAGTCATATCTCTATTTCTGTAATAAGAATCTAACTATTCACTAATCGTAATCTTTCTTCTATCCACTGTATAAAAAAAGTACGTCCATGGATTATCATTCTAAGATAACTTTGAAATTTTTAGCAGCCATCTGATAGTAGTAACTGAAAATAAAAAATTATAGTATTCTGTTTTATCAAGAGCCATCTATGGTCCATCTATGAACCTCATCTCAATCTTTCAATCCTGACCTATCCTAACCAGCCAGGATCGCGATTCTGGCTGGCGAATAAGCTTCATTTTATTCTATGGGGTGCTTTGTCTTCTTCTATACTTGGTGTATGTACTCGAAAAACTAATAACCATATAGAATTGCCGTTATTAAAGAGTTTTTGCAACTTTAACGATTTCGTTAATTTCACCGTCAGATTCAATTACATTTACGATAATAACGGTCACTACAAATAGAGTTTTTGCAACTATACTAAATAATGTAGTTATTCTACTTCAACTGTCAGTTTGTCATTTGTCATTTTACTACGGCCAAGTCGTTTTTGCTAGGTTACATAATTAAATATTTCATTCTAAATGATTTCATCGTAAGCTGAGCGTCAGTAGAGAAAAAGTTTGCTGAAAATAATAAAACATGGATAAAATGCTCCTGAAATTCCGTCGAAATCCGAATTATTACTGATCAGAATCATTTGAGATACATTTAACCCGGCAACCTTGCACAAGCTAAATGAGAGTAATTACCCACTCTTATTCTGCCGTAATATCGGCAATTTATTATCCTTATTGAAGTTTACGGGTACTATTTTTGAAGAGCGCTTTCTCAGAAAATAAAGAAGGCTCAAAATAAGAGGTTCAAAAACTCTATTATGGCAGCCTAAGAGCTGTTAATTACTCTCATTTACCGTGAGCAGCCTAACCTTACAAAAACAAATCGGTCGTAAAGGAGAGAAGGAACAATTTTAAGGTGACAAACTGATAATAAGTTTGCCGTAGAGGAGAAATATGTCGATAGTGGACTACCGTGTTCGTCAAAAGTAGTTTTCCAGTCACTTCAGCCTCATAGGGGATACGTAATTATGTTTTTATTTTTATCAGAATCAGCGCCGAAATCCATAAAATCGAGTTGCAAAGTTGGTACTGCATGAGAGCGTAAATAACGTTTCGAATGATCAGTAAAACACGAATCCGCAAAGTGTATGCTACCAATTCTTTTGTACCGGATGTCTTTACGCGGAACAAATGAAATTAAATCCCGTCGATCGATTGCCCGAGGCCAATCACCTTGTCGTGAGTCCAACGGAAATCTGAAAAATGAAACATTTGAAACCCCCACGGCGATATTTATTCTCACAATATTTCACTGAACACCTATACACGATTGCTTGGATGTTATTGGATTTTTTACCATCGACATTACTGGGAAAGCTCTTTCAGTAAATTCAGTAACAAAAATTTTCAATCGACAGCGACCCTATATAAAATAAACCTGCTCTAGGCAAAATCAATCAAATAGAAACAAACATTTACCCAAAAGTCAGACGAAATATTAATTCTCGTTTCAAACTACAAGAAATATACGAACTCTTAAAAAGTGACATCCCCCTTCTCAATGTACATCCTACCCATTGAAATATAGATGGAAAATCCAGAAGACACAGGATAATTTTATTGGTTCGATTCAGTTGCATATGAATGCTATGGTTTTCGCTAAACAAGGTTGCCAGATTGTGATCTATCCCTAACGAGTAAGAGAATACGGAACCAAAGAACATTAATTTATTAATAAATCAAAATATACAGGGTCATTGACAGAAATTATTCATAATTTTATGATCAGAGTGTCGATAATTCGAATTAAGAACTTGCAGTAGATTTAACGAAATATACTCAAATATATAATCAATCAATCATCAGTCAAAATTTAAAAGAATACAGTTAAATTTTTAACTTATGGAAAATAGGATACTGAATATTGTGAATCGAAGTACATAACAAATGATGCATGAGAATGAAATAAAGTCTAAAATTGCACGTAATGAAAATTCGATAAAATTATTCACAAATATTCAAACTTCCTCCCATCATTTTCTAAACAGTTCTCTCTCAGGGTATTCAACAACTTCACTCTCGTACGTTACTTTTCAGAAGAATTTAAATGTTGAGGAATTTGCGTAATTTTTTACCACAAATGTATGTTGTGATTTCGGAAATTCGAGCATAGATGATCCTACGATAATCGTAGGATTGCAGGATATATCCCGACTTCTATTTTTCAGTTCCTATTCTAACAATACTTTCCATTCCATTCTTGGTGAAATTGATTTTTTCCAAATTGAGACAAAAACATAGAAAATTTAATAGAAATTATCTTGATTTAAAAAGAATTCAATAATCAATTATTTCATCACGTCTTGGAACTCAAATGGTTTTCTTCAAAATAATCCAGAGGGGCTACCGAAAACCTTGATGAAGAAGAGTCTCATTCAACCACTATTACTAGGATTTAAAGGTGATTGGATATTTCCACCAGCCATAAAGAATCTTGAGAGGAAATGAATGGTATATTCACGACTTGGACCAAAAGGTATATTCGATTATTATTTACTATGAACCCATATGTATTCGCCTACACTATAAGTGGTCGTATTCGTTGTAATCTTAAGTATAAAATCGTATGAAAGCTCCAATCTATTTTATTAATAAGCGATATGATGAAACGTGCATTTTCAGGTACGTAACTTTGAAATCTTAATGGCTTCGAATTAATCACAAAATTTTCCATTTTCGTATTCCATATAATATGAAATTTGAAAGGAAACATATATCTACGTTGAAGATTGCACTTCACTGATTTTCTTCATCTATAAAATAATTGATATTTTCTATCCATAATCAATCTGACAACACTGTGTGTTTAGTCTGACGCCTCTGGCGGTGCCCGAAAGCAGGCACCAGCAGCAGAATTACGGGCAACAATCATCGTTCGCCGGTCGCCGGGTTGGCGTGGTGACACTATAGATTGTAGAAAGAAAACAAACACTAAAACTCTCTGTTGTTCAAGTGGGCGAAATATTGGGCTTACCAAGATTTGCTTCAATACAGGAATCATGGCCACAGTTTTTAGGGTTAACCGTTTCGAAGGGTTGTTTTAATGAATAATTTTATGCATTTGAAGTAGTTTACAGTTCAAAAACTGAAATTATATCTTATGAGAACCTAGAAGATCACAACACAAATATTTCGATGGAAAACTATTCATTGCATGTTACTTTTCCTATATCAAAATTGTCTTGTAGTTATTGTTTCCAATGCTATAAAAATTCCGATTTAGATTGTTGGTGGTACTTATCGACGATATAATCTCCCATCATCGCCAGCATATCTCTTCTCAAGTAAAAAATATCCCATCTTTAGAATGCTATGAAAAGGTCCGAAAATCTTAATTCTTCAAAAACACTGGTTGCCTTTGGTTGCAAGCTCTGTAGCAATAAGTAAAAACATTCAAGTAATAGTTTTCCCAGAAATCATATATTCTATGATGTTCTGGAGTTTGTCTACGAAGTCCGAATCAGTTTAGAATGTATTTTTAATAATGAACGCAATATAGAATTTAAGTTTTTCGAAGATATACAAGTGTTCTTTAAATATGTAACCAAACATCAGGAGCTAATACTTTCAGTGAATTGAGGATAGAGAGTTCATAAGAATATTGGTCTAGAAACTCTTCCATCAAAAATACGGGATATGTACTAAATTGTTATATATCGTGGAATGTGAAAAAATTTGGCAATGATAAATGAATTCGCTACTTGCCTGATGATAAACGAAAGCTCGAATTAGTTATAACGTTGAATAAACTTTTCCATCTTAAACAGTAATATTTTTACGTAGTAATATTCGCAATCCTCATAATGAAACTATTTTGAATTTTTAGAGTTGACTTCTAAAAATGTATTGTTATAATTTTCTTAAAAAGTCATATCTCTATTTCTGTAATAAGAATCTAACTATTCACTAATAGTAATCTCTTCTATCCACTGTATAAGAAAAAGTACGCCCATGGATTATCATTCTAAGATAACTTTGAAATTTTTAGCAGCCATCTGATAGTAGTAGCTGAAAATAAAAAATTATAGTATTCTGTTTTATCAAGAGCCATCTATGGATCATCTATGAACCTCATCTCAATCTTTCAATCCTGACCTATCCTAACCAGCCAGGATCGCGATTCTGGCTGGCGAAAAGCTTCATTTTATTCTATGGGGTGCTTTGTCTTCTTTTATACTTGGTCTATGCTCTCATTTACCGTGAGCAGCCTAACCTTACAAAAACAAATCGGTCGTAAAGGAGAGAAGGAACAATTTTTAAGGTGACAAACTGATAATTGAATAACTACAATATTTTATATGTTTGGAAAAACTCTATTTGAAGTGAGCGTTATTATCGTAAATATAATTAAAGTTAATGGTAAAATTAACGAAATCGTTCAAGTTGCTAACACTCTGTACTATCGGTATGCTAGCAGTAGTTCTTTCTCTACCTGAGACAACACATGGGTTAAACTCTTCGGGCTAGAGCTGAGAATTCTAATGGCCATAATAAAGGGCGACACGCATCTCAGAAATCAGCTTAATAAGCTAGGATCCTTCGAGGACTTATTATGTTGACTATGTGGGTGAGGGGGAATTTATAATACAAGCCGTGTGCCAATAGCTAGATAGGGAACAGAATCAGGGTAGAGGGATTTGGATCTGTCAAAATGGTGCAGACTGAGCACATTAAGCTCTCAATTGCAAAGCTTATAGCTTTCACAAGAAGGGTGGAGCTTTTATTAATTTTGAAGATAATTTTCAATTAGTTTGTATTTGTACTATCGATAAGTAGTTTTCGTACTTGAAATTACATTATCCTGTATTATATTTTAATTTTCAGATTACTAGTTACTAGATGGCACCACTGGCTTCAGGAAGAGATTATATAATCCATAAAAAAGTAATGTAGGATAATGGAATAATTGTATTGTATTGGATGTGATGTTCTGGACTTGGTTAAAATTACGTTCATATGTAGTTTCTGGTAAAACGAACAAAATGTTGGTGAAAATAGTTGTGTAGTTTTAGGTTTCATGTCTCTACTAACGAATGCATGGCGCGCTCGCTTCATAGTTACATATGTTACTATTGGCAAAGAATACGGTCTTACATAGAAGCCCAGAAGTCGCATATTCGTGATGCCGGGATTTTCTAATAGGTACTCTGACCAACAGGTGGCGTGAAGATGAATATTCTTTGATATAATGCAACGATTCGTACAAACCGCAGCAGTCGTTACCAAGACCAGTTAGTCAATGAAAACAATCATTCTTTATAGCTCATATGTTTATATTTTTTTAACTTTTAAACAGGTGTTTCATACTTAGTCAATGCTACCTTCGTGATAAAGCTGCACAAAAATTTTTGTTTGCTTGAATTAACAAAGGTGTCATCGTCCGATGGAAATCACGTGGAGGTGATGAGACTTTTTCCATCAGGAGAGGGTGGGAATGCATTATATTCTATATACTTACTCCTATTGATTACAGAAACTTACGGATACAAATGAATTTTTGAACTAAAGTATTCTTAAAAAATAAAATTATAGTTTCAGATATAAGTAGTACGTTGAAAAAAGTGCCCAGCGAATCATTCGTGTCGCAGTTTTTTCAATTTTCTACTTGGTTCTTCAATCAATTTTGACGACGACTTTCCGCACTTTTAACCATTTTAAATTATAGTAAATTAATATCCGACTGCATAGTTTTAATTTATTTTAATTAATCTTCTCTTTCGCAATCGTCGGCAATCAGAAAAATGCAATCTTTCGTTATCAACAATTTTTGTATTCAAAAACCGTCATTCAACTTTACATACATACATTTACAATAGATCCCCACGTCGAACTGCTGCGGTTTGTACGAATCGTTGTATTATATTCATCTTCATGCCACCTGTTGGTCAGAGTACCTACTAGAAAATCCCGGCGTCAAGAAATTGCGACTTCTGGGCTTCTATGTAAGACCGTATACTTTGGTAGCAGTGAATCCGCCAAACGTTCGGCACTAGGTCCATATTATAGGGCCTTCAATTTGCGATTATGCGCGATTCTATATAAGTTTCATCAATCCATAAATAGAGGTAATCTCAATTCAAAGTGCGTTAACTAGTATAAAATAACAAACACCCTGATCTATTGCGTAGCTGCAGTGTAATATTTTAATTTTTCCGTACGATTTTTAAAACATTTCATTTATATAAATAGCGCCCTGAAAATTATAAACACAACTGAAAGATATCACTGCAAATTAGTGCAAAATGATGCTCTTAATCTGTTACTGAATCTTTCTTAAACTGTTACTGAATCTGATGAGAAGAAAGTATGTCTGACAACCTTGGCCGAAATTTGTATGGTTCAATGTAACAGCTGATCGACTCGGTGCTTGGTGCGCCTGTGCGTTAAGTATATATAAATAGCAGCATTAGAAAGGTTATCCAAGCTGATCGGGTTTCCACACCCAGCCTTCCTCTCGTCCTCTCGGACATTCCATCCGAGTTTATCTTTTTCTTCCGCCAATTTTCTTTCTATATGGGGACTATTGCCTTCGGGTTGGAACCCCAAGAAGAGGTTTTTAGTCGGTAAAAATCCGACATTGGCCCCGTCCCCGGGGTGCATCTTTTCGAAGATTTTCCTCCTCTTTGTCTAAAAAAAAAGGTTATCCAACCTGACATTAAATACTAGGAACTGCCTGCTACGGCTTCAGTTTAAAGCTATAGTCTTGACTGGAAAGGATGAAAGAAGAATTTTAACGCGCCTATAGTCATTGACAGGTTATGGTTATATAAATATTGTTTGGCAATAGTCAATGATGACCTCCAGCCAACCACCGCCTGTATCACATCGTTCTACCGATAGCAGCAGTCAGTGTGAGTGCAGCAGAATTGTGAAGTGCCCTTATCAGTGCACTTTGTGTTTTGGTTCTTGTACTCTATTAGAGACAGTGAATAGTGAATAAAGTGTTCTCATCAGGTGAGGATATTAATCAGATTTTTCCCTTACCCGAAAGGCAATCGACACAAGGGACTGTGTCAAAATATCCCAGAACAGCTCGTCTGATTTCAGGATGGTCACTCGACACCTGACCGAACAACAGGTGTCATATAACACATTCCAGCTTGCCGAAGATCGCTTACCAGAAGCAGTGATCCGAGGAGTCCTAGTTGGCCAAACTAACCAGGAGTTCATGACTGAACTAAAGCGATGGGGCGTTTTGTAAAGAACGTCCACCACATGAAAAGCGACAACGTCGAATGGCCTCTGGTTCGAGTAACACTCGAAAAATCCGCACCGCCAAGTCGATCTACATCAAAAAACTGGGAGGCCTTGATGTCAAAATTGAGCAAAAACGAGCGGACAAGAAGATTCCGCAGTGCCGGCGTTGTTTGACATTCGGTCATACCGCCAACTACTGCAACGCACCGTGGCGTTGCTCCTTCTGTGGCGGAAAACACCCCAAAAACCGGTCGGTCCTCAAAAACAGCGCAAGGAACTGTGAGGACACCACAGCTCCCTAAACCTGCGGCTTCACAGCCGGCCAAAACCATACAGCAACCTTCACGTCTAATGGTTAGCTACGCCCAGGCCACTAAATCAAATGGGAACGACATTTCGGGAGCAGTCATCGCTGCAGTTATTCCTCAACTGAGCCAAATCGTCTCGGCTACAGTCGAAAAGTTCCTAAGAGCTTGAAATGGCTGCTAAAAATATCGCTCCCAAACTTCTCCGCATCGCCACGTGGAACGCGAACGCCTTATCTCCCGACTCGCTGAATTTGAGGACTTCCTATCTCGTCTTTCAATCGATGTATCATGCATCACTGAAACTCATTTAAAACCCTCTAAAAAATTGTACATCAAAAACTACCGTATCTTCCGTCAGGACCGCCCCGGTAGCAGTGGCTATGGGGGTGTCGCAATTTTTATCAAATCACTACCTTGAAAGTTGATGCCGGAAAATTAAAGGCTGTTTCTCAACCCCACAATATCAAAATCATCTCGGTTTATAACAAACCTAATCAGGCTCTTGAAAAGAGGCCGTTTGCCAACCAACACGCGATCAGAAATTCAAAACTCTTTTGAATGGTCAGCAATGCGAAATCAGATAAGGAGGAGCAGTTGGATTGACTACTTACAGATTTCATCACATCTGCAATGGGTCAAATATGGTCAGCTTCGAGTATGGTGCTTTACAGGCTGAAACTAGGGACGATACGCTGAGTATGAAGTCCGATATAGCATTACCCAAAACCTACAAGGAACTACTTTACCAGATCATCATTCCTAATAAATAGGAATAGGTCACCTCCAAGGACCGTCTACTTGAGGGTTCGTTGGTAGACAAATGACTGAAAACTGCCCAATGTGTTGGAGTTGGTGTATATGATCGAGGAACAGTCTATGTGTTATCTGCGGACTTGCGACTGTCTTTCAAGCAGAAATTATTGCCGTTGACCAATGAGCTAACCTTATGCTAGCAGATAGGTTGACTTGTAGGTCAATGGAAGTGATTGCGGTTAGCGAAGTTGAACTGAAATTATATGCATCCGACAACAGCACGTCATTTATGGTGCAGGAATAACGTTCAACTCTTGCCTGACAGAGAGAAAGATAGGTAGCGTCTTATGAGGATCCCGGCCACTCGGTTTCAGAGGGCAATGGGAAGGCAGCCTCAGTAGCCGCCCGTGGAACTGCCTTTAGATTCAGCAAAGATGATTTATATACTCTATACTTGGTCTATGGATTCAGTGTACCCTAACCTAGCCTCGGAATTTCCCTGGAGACCGCAAGGATGAAAAACAACCAGTAGTAGGGACTGAAGTAGACTGGGTTTGCTTCTACTCCTTGAGTCAAGACTTGGTTGCAACTCTTTGGGCTAGAGCTGAGAGTTCTATTAGCCATACTAAAGGGGGATTGTCGCCCAATCAGCTTAAGAAGCTAATCGGTCATTAACCTTTCATGTAGATTATGTGGGGGGTCTAGGTAAAATCAGTAGAACACGTTACTTGCGAAACGCCATTGTATGTGTAATACCATTAGTAGTAGGTGCACTTGGAATTGAAGTGTACTGTATAATTACAGTTTTATTTTAGGTTACTGGTTACTAGATGGCGCCATTGGTTTCTGGATGAAGTTATTTAACCATTAGATAAGTTATGTTGGATACTGATATATTTGTTTTGTATTGTACTTGATGTGTTGGAAAGGATTAAAAATACATTCATATGCAGTTTCAGGAGAAAATTTATGGAAGGTCTGTGAAAATAGTTTTACAGTATTAAATGTTCATGTTTCTGGTAACAAAAAGTAGAAGGCGCATATGGTATAGTTTCCTATGATATTATTGTTGTAGGTTGTGGCGGTTTATTACTAGAGGGCGCTAGCATTGTCTAATCATTACAGGATATTGTATTCACTCATTAGAGCCATCTAGGTACTGTTAGACGAACTCGCCCGAACGTTAACAAGAACAGAAAATAATCAGTGGCAGAACCTGAAGATGAGACAATAGAGTATTTGCTCCTCTTATTTGGAAAGTTCGTTATTTTCAGCGCATGTGCTCTTTAAAAATTGTGTCCTAAAACTCTAATAACCATAAAGAATTGCCGTTGTTAGAGAGTTTTTGCAACTTCAACGATTTCGTTAATTTTACCGTTAACTTTAATTACATTTGCGATAATAACGGTCACTTCAAATAGAGTTTTTGCAACCATACTAAACAATGAGTTGTTCAACTTCAACTGTCAGTTTGTCACTTGTCATTTTACTACGGCCGATTCGTTTTTATTAGGTTACATAATTACATATTTCAATCAAATTGCTTTCATCGTAAGCTGAGCGTCAGTATAGAAGAAGTTGGCTGAAAATGATAAAACATGGATAAAGTGCTCCAGAAATTCCGTCGAAATCCGAATTATTACAGGCCAGAATCATTTGAGATACATTCAACCCGGCAACCTTGCACACGGTAAATGAGTGTAATTACCGGCTCTTATTCTGCCGTAATAACGGTAATTTATTATCCTTATTAAAATTTACGGAAACTATTTTTGAAGAGCGCATGCTCAGAAAATAACGAAGGCTCAAAATAAGAGGTTCAAAAACTCTATTACGGCAGCCTCAGAGCTGTTAATTACTCTCATTTGCCGTGTGCAACCTAATCTTACGAAAACAAATCAGCCGTAAAATGACAAGGGTCAATTTTTAAGGTGACAAACTGATAATTGAATAACTACAATATTTTATATGTTTGGAAAAACTCTATTTGAAGTGAGCGTTATTATCGTAAATATAATTAAAGTTAATGGTAAAATTAACGAAATCGTTCAAGTTGCTAACACTCTGTACTATCGGTATGCTAGCAGTAGTTCTTTCTCTACCTGAGACAACACATGGGTTAAACTCTTCGGGCTAGAGCTGAGAATTCTAATAGCCATAAGAAAGAGCTACTGACATCTCAGAAATAAGCTTAGTAAGCTAGGATAGTTTGAGAAATTTTCATGTTGACTATGTGGGGGAGGGGGAATCAATAGAACAAGCCATGTGCCAATAATCAGCTTGGGAACAGAATAACTAATCAGGGTAGAGGAATTTGGTTCTGTCAAAATGGTGCAGACTGAGCACATTAAGCTCTCAATTGCAAAGCTCATAGCTTTAACAAGAAGGGTGGAGCTATTATTAATTTTAAAGACAATTTTCAATTAGTTTGTTTTGTACTATGATAATTAGTTGCCGTACTTGAAATTACATTGTCCTGTATTATCTTCTATTTTTCAGGTTACTAGTTACTAGATGGCTTCTGAAAGGGATTATATAATCTATAAATAAGTAATGTAGGATAATGGAATTATTATATTGTCTTGGATGTGATGTTCTGGGATTGGTTAAAATAACGTTCATATATAGCTTCTGGTAAAACGAACGAAACGTTGGTGAAAATAGTTGTGTAGTTTTAGGTTCCATGTCCCTGCTAACGACGAGTAGATGGCTCGCTTGGTTTTATACTTACATATGTTACTATTGGCAGGGAATACGGTCTTACATAGAAGCCCAGAAGTCGCATTTTCTTGACGCCGGGATTTTCTAGTAGGTACTCTGATCAACAGGTGGCGCGAAGATGAATATTCTTTGATATAATGCAACGATTCGTACAAACCGCAGCAGTTATTTTTCAAAACCAGTTAGTGAATGAAAACAATAAAAAATTTTTGTTTGCTTGAATTAAAAAAGGTGTCATCGTCCGTTGGAAATCACGTGGAGGTGAAGAGACTTTTTCCATCAGAAGGATAGGCAGAATAGGAGAGGGTGGGAAGGAATTATTTTTTATATACTTACTCCTATTGAGTACAGAAACTTACGAATACAAATGAATTTATGAACTAAAGTATTCTCATATAAAATAAAATAAAATTATAGATATTCTACTTGGTTTTGCATTTTGGTTCTTCAATCGATTTTGACGACGAATTTCCGCACTTCACAATTTTAAATGATAGTAAATTAATGTTCGACTGAAAACATCAAACATAAATTTACGATGACCACAACAAGTATTTTTCATCCATAAACAAAGAAATTTTGCCGATTGATATACCAAAGGAAAACGTTTGCGAGGGTTAATTTCATGGAGCATAGTATTTATTTTAATTTATCTTCTCCATTCGCAATCGTCGGCAATCAGAAAAATGCAATATTTCGTTATCAGTCGCATTTTCTTGTCGCCGGGATTTTCTAGTAGAAACTCTGACCAACAGAGATGTATATAATGCAACGATTCGTACGAATCGCAGCATTCGTCGACAAGACCAGTTCGACGTGGAGATGTATGTAAATTTGAATGACTAAATTTGAATACAAAAATTGTTGATAACGAGAGATTGCATTTTTTTGATTGCCGACGATTTCGAATGGAGACAATAAATTAAATCAATGCTCCATGAAATTAACCTCGCAAGCGGTAGTAGTTTTCGTTTTTCTTTTAACAATGTGCTCGGGAACTAAGCCCATTTATACAGGTGGACCTACAGCTTATAGTGGATTCCGAACCACTCTCCTAGACTGTGCAATGATAACTGCCACCACAAGGATTATAAGTTATCTGGTCCAGGAAGTTTATGCCCTCTATAGGGGCGACTCTGTCAAAATCAAAGACGCATACAACACTCAAACCTTCGGCGGAATCGAACAGGCAGCCGCATGCGTACAAACTGGGAAACGTGTGATCTTCCCACCTGGCCACAGCGGTGGTCTCGCAAACGTTTTTTTTGGTTTTTTAATCGTCAAAATACCATTGGTTTTGGATGAAAAATACTTGTTGTGGTCATCGTAAATTTATGTTTGAAGTTTTCAGTCGGACATTAATTTACTATAATTTAAAATGGGTAAGTGCACAAATTCGTCGTTTAAATCGATTGTGGAACCAAAATCCAAAACCAAGTAGAAAATTGAACTTACATCTGAAACTATAATTTTATTTTTTAAGAATACTTTAGTTCAAAAATTCATTTGTATCCGTAAGTTTCTGTAATCTGTAAGTAAATAGAAAATAATTCATTCCCACCCTTTCTTATCCTTCCTCTCCTGATGGAAAGGTCTCATCACCTCCACGCGGTTTCATCGGACAATGACACCTTTGTTAATTTAAGCAAAAAAAAATTTTGGTGCAGCTTATATCACGAAGGTAGCATTGACTAAGCAAGAAAAACCTGTTTAGCAGTTAAAATAAATAAACACATGATCGATAAAGTACGATTGTTTTCATTGACTAACTGGTCTTGAAAAATAACTGCTGCGGTTTTACGAATCGTTGCATATCAAAAAATATTTATCTTCACGCCACCTGTTGGCCAGAGTACCTACTAGAAACTCAAGGCGTCAAGAATTCGTATTCATTGACATTGGTGTGCGAGATAAACAGTGTCAAGAAAGGAGAGAAGAAGAGACTGAAGAAGTATTTCTCACATTTGAAAGGAAGAATCATAAATTTTCATTTTTACGCTTTCCGAAAATATTGTGAGCTTTTTACGTAGGCATCGGGGATTTGCATTTATCATCTCCATTCGCAATCGTAGGCAACCAGAAAAATGCAATCTTTCGTTATCAACAATATTCGTATTGAAAAAACCCTCAATCAAATTTACATACATATATTTACTATTAATCCCCACGTCGAACTGGTCTTGTCGACGACTGCTGCGGTTTGTACGAATCGTTGTATTATATTCATCTTCACGCCACCTGATGGTCAGAGTTTCTACTAGAAAATCCTGGCGTCCAGAAAATGCGACTTCTGGGCTTCTATGTAAGACCGTATTCTTTGGTACCAGTGAAACCGAAAAACGTCCTGCCCTAGGACCATATCACAGGGCCTTCAATTTGCAATTATGCGCAATTCTGTAATATATAAGTTTTATAAATCCATAATTTGGTAATCTCAATTTAAAGTGCAATAACTAGTATAAAATAACAAACACCCAGATCTATTCGTTGCTGCAGTGTAATATTTTAATTTTTCCGTAAGATTTCTCAAACATTTCTTTCATACAAATAGCGCCCTGAAAATTACAAACACAACTGGAAGCAAAGACCAAGTATAGACATAGACCAAGTATAGAAGAAGACAAAGCACCCCATAGAATAAAATGAAGCTTATTCGCCAGCAAAGATGATTTATATACTCTAGATGAGGAACCCAGTTCAACGTAAAATTTTCACACAGTATAGTGAATTTGACGTACAAAACAGTCCGTCTGCTGGCGCCCTCTTTAATAATAGACTATATGTGCGGTACTATATCTATCAGTGCAGTGTTCTGCACTAATACGACAAAATAATGAGTGAATTATTCTGATATGGCACATAGATGACGCGTGAAATCGAAAGAACCTATGATATTCAGCTGACATAAGCGTAGACATGAATAGGAAAAAAGGGTTTTACTCATTTTTTACATTTCGTAGTCTAGGATTGAATGAGAAATGCAGAAAAGGAGAATATGTTCAATTATTTATCAATAGCTTTCAATATATGTTTTCACAAACACATATATACTTAAACACAAAATATTATAAATATCCATCCTACTTTAGCATCTCTTTTCAGAGAGATGCAGACAATCTATGAATGTTTAATTTTCAAATCGCATGAAAGAAGAACAGACATCTATTATATGACTCCATTACAAGTTACACGCATTTTCATTTAAATTTATGAAGAGTGTAGCACGCTTTTTTCAAAATAGGAATGTAAAATAGAAAATTCGAATTCAGACCCAGAACTTTGCTTTGAGAATAATTTTCAGTTTCGAAAGTGCAATGCCCGACTTTACCTCCAGAAAATTGTATTAAAACATCAAGAATATTCATATCATTAGTTAAGTGCATTTTCGAAAAGAATGATTAATTTTGTTTAAATAAAACAACTTTTGAAGTAATTCAATACATAATTGTGATATTTTTTAATAATTGTTTAAAGGTGATGTATTATTATGATATCATCTATACATTATGAAAATGAATAAATTGCAGATATTGTATCAGTTAGGTATTTACTGTGTATTATATTAATGGCAAATGCAATTTCGACAACATTTTTGACAAGAAGTAATCGGTAAACCAATGTAACAAATATAAAGCGAAAGACGAAATATCTGGTAAAAAAAGTCTATTCGATTCATAACAATTCCGAAACAAAACATCAATTCATTTATCCATAAATAAATCTGTACACAGACGAAAATAGACAAACAATTTGACGCTATCATGTTCTATGTTCGCACTCTCCTTTTCTACCAGTCAGTGTCGCAAAGCATGCAATAGGTTGCATAGTGCGTACGATGTACAGAAAAACTAAGAAAAATTGAATTTTAACTCATTGCAAGGGGTTGAAGTTTTAATTTTTGCAGAATTTATTGTCGAAGCCAACTGGCCATCATATTGAAAATGCAGATTGATTAGGGAAATTGCAGTTTCTAGCTATTTTAACAGAATTATTAAAAGTTTTGTAAGCATTCACCAGTTATCGGGATCGTCTGAATACGTTCATTTTGGTATATGTGTGAGTTCCGCTATTTATAATGAGCAAAATTATAAATATGAGGAACATAGGGTTGAACTAAACACTGATTAATACTAGTATTTTCATGAGTAGTAACCAACTGTGAAATTTCTAAAATTAGGTTCCAATTCCTCTAAGAGACTACAAATGAACACAAAGCTGGGAAAGTTCTTGGCATTTATTTGTGGTGTTAAATTCGTATTTACAATCTTAATCAATTATGTACATTATTCCATAAAAAAGATTTCAGATAAGTAACTATATTATATTCCACAATGGGATTATATCTTAGCAAATTTTTGGGCGGTTTCCATATTTGAACCCAAAATTTTGCTTTTGAAGAAGCATTTTCCATCTAGTTGAAATTGCTATTTGATATCAGTTTGGAATCGATTGGTTTCGAGTTCCAATGTTGGCAATTTCTATCATAGGAAATTTTACTGCGTCATCTTCCGAAGATAATGCTTCGGAATGATAACGGAGAAATTTATGAAATACAAACTTACGAAAGAACGATACATGACTATAGGCATTCTTGGAATGGTTTTTCATATGGAGTCATAATATAATCGTGAATTTCAGAAATCGTTATGAAATATACTGTATATTTTAGGAATTGAAACTTAATCAACACTAAAATGAAACGTTATAAGAGGGTGAATTTCAAAAAAATTTGAGTTTTCGGAAAAGCGAAAATTCTCAAAACAGGTGAAATTTGGTGAAGAAATATTTCTGTACAAGTATGAAAGAAATGATGCCATCAAAGTTACTCCTTCACACTGTAACTAACTCATAAGAAGCTTTTCATGAAAAAGGAAATCAAAAAGCGAAAGAGTCCCGGAAAATTATGGATATTTTTGAATCTATTTAATAAGAATCTATTGCGAAAACGTTACAGATTATTGAATTCGTCAAAAAATGTGATTAGTTCGGTAAATTCTGGTGGAAATGAGTTGATGAATAACATGGATTTCTGTCACTCTAGTCGAAGTTTTTACGATTTATTGAGAAAATTGGGTTTCAATAAGTCCACCCGCAATAATTTCTAATTAAATATTATCCAAACAACTCACTACACTGTTACAAGTGAAGTTGAGAATTAATTTCTATTTTCGAATACAAGTTGAAAGCGTATAACGGCCGATGTTCAGCACGAAATGTCTAGCTGATTTCTGTCGGACGGTGGCCTCTCAAAGGAAACAGCGAAAAACCCCAGTAAACTCGTCTGTGTCTCGAGAAGCCGTCAAAACAAAAGACGCTTGCCTTAAAATTAACTTCGCTCAGGGTACTGTTTATCAATTATGGGTTTTATTATCGTTATTATTATTTGAATGATGAAATATTTGTCCTAAAATTTCGGTCAAAAAACTGAAAATCTAATTATATTTATCGTTAATATGTATATAATATATCAGATTTATTAAAATTATGGCCAATAATTATTTCTTTTTGTGCTCGTAGAAATTCATTAAGTAGTAAAGTGTATCAAATTAATTTATGCAAATGATCAAGTTCATAACGAGAAATAAAAATTTACAACAGACGTTTGTTTTATTATACACGTAGATAACTACATAAATATACTTCTATTAATAGATTTCAAATGTTAATTGATAAACAAAAATTAAATTAAAACGTTTATTGAGTTAGATATGAATATGAAAATAAGATGAAATATTTTAGGTAACATACAAGAGATATTACATTTCAAAGGAAATTAAATTCATCTCATCATATATATATATATATATATATATATATATATATATATATATATATATATATATATATATATATATATATATATATATATATATATATATATATATATATATATATATATATATGCACAAAAGTGCATTGAAATTTTATAAAAACTTCTTTCCGCCTCTATTCAAACTTTTTGGCATCCGCTTCATTTCAATGTGAAGTTTTGTCAATGAATTGTTCAACCGTAGGTGTGAAAACCTCCAACTTACCGAATGACTGAAAAAAAAATGTTCCAATGAGTCCTGATTGAAACGATTCGTTAACAAATATTCCACCTTTTCACTTTTCTGTTTTATAGTCTCCCAAAGATACAAAATGCCTACCAATATTCCAATTGATTTAAATTTTGAAATAAGGGTTATCAGTATGGTTTTATTTCACCTTCCGCCATATTTCCAGAAACGATGAAATAACTTAACGGAATTTTGTAATACGCATAAAGTCCTCGAATCATAAAAACAAGAACGTGATTTCCATAATTTTGTTGTCGACCGAATTCTCCATAATCTGAAACTAATCAATTTAGAATTGTAACTAATACTCCTCTTTATTCCGATTTCATCAAAAAGTATAACACAGTTTTTTTCTGCTTCGGTAGAACCGTCAAATTTCAAACGCACATGTTCGAAAGTAAACGCTATCAAGGATAACCCGTCTCTAATTTAATCGAATTGAACCAATTCGAGATTGTGCCTTTATGCGGGAGAGTGAATCCTGACGAACTCGAAGGAAATTTTATATTCGGGCTTCTATAAAAATTGTGGGAGCAAATTTTTTTTCTTCTGAATACTCTGTATGCGGCTTATGTTCCGTTTGGAGGTCTATGAACGTTTTGACACTTCGTAATCGTTGCTTCACTCTTTTATGTTCTTTCAGAATGATCTGGTCTTTGTTGGCGCGCCCGCGACGTAATCGACGATTATTTTGACGAAGGACATCAATACATTTCCTTAATTTATCGATTTGTCTTTGTTTCGCAGCTAATTTACGTTTGAATTGAAAAATTCCGCGGGAAGAACATAAAGAATCGTAAGTTTGCCGTAGAGGAGAAATATGTCGATAGTGGACTACCGTGTTCGTCAAAAAGTAGTTTTCCAGTCACTTCAGCCTCACAGGGGATACGTAATTATGTTTTTATTTTTATCAGAATCAGCGCCGAAATCCATAAAATCGAGTTGCAAAGTTGGTACTGCATGAGAGCGTAAATAACGTTTCGAATGATCAGTAAAACACGAATCCGCAAAGTGTATGCTACCAATTCTTTTGTACCGGATGTCTTTACGCGGAACAAATGAAATTAAATCCCGTCGATCGATTGCCCGAGGCCAATCACCTTGTCGTGAGTCCAACGGAAATCTGAAAAATGAAACATTTGAAACCCCCCCAGGCGATATTTATTTTCACAATATTTCACTGAACACCTATACACGATTGCTTGGATGTTATTGGATTTTTTACCATCGCCATTACTGGGAAAGCTCTTTCAGTAAATTCAGTAACAACAATTTTCAATCGACAGCGACCCTATATAAAATAAACCTGCTCTAGGCAAAATCAATCAAATAGAAACAAACATTTACCCAAAAGTCAGACCAAGTATTAATTCTCGTTTCAAACTACAAGAAATATACGAACTCTTAAAAAATGACATCCCCCTTCTCAATGTACATCCTACCCATTGAAATATAGATGGAAAATCCAGAAGACACTTGATAATTTTATTGGTTCGATTCAGTTGCATATGAATGCTATGGTTTTCGGTAAACAAGGTTGCCAGATTGTGATCTATCCCTAATGAGTAAGAGAATACGGAACCAAAGAACATTAATTTATTAATAAATCAAAATATACAGGGTCATTGACAGAAATTATTCATAATTTTATGATCAGAGTGTCGATAATTCGAATTAAGAACTTGCAGTAGATTTAACGAAATATACTCAAATATATAATCAATCAATCATCAGTCAAAATTTAAAAGAATACAGTTAAATTTTTTAACTTATGGAAAATAGGATACTGAATATTGTGAATCGAAGTACATAACAAATGATGCATGAGAATAAAATAAAGTCTAAAATTGCACGTGATGAAAATTCGATAAAATTATTCACAAATATTCAAACTTCCTCCCATCATTTTCTAAACAGTTCTCTCTCAGGGTATTCAACAACTTCACTCTCGTACGTTACTTTTCAGAAGAATTTAAATGTAGAGGGAATTTGCGTAATTTTTTTTTACCACAAATGTATGTTGAGATTTCGGAAATTCGTGCATAGATGATCCTACGATAATCGTAGGATTGCAGGATATATCCCGACTTCTATTTTTTCAGTTCCTATTCTAACAATACTTTCCATTCCATTCTTGGTGAAATTGATTTTTTTCCAAATTGAGACAAAAACATGGAAAATTTAATAGAAATTATCTTGATTTATAAAGAATTCAATAATCAATTATTTCATCACGTCTTGGAACTCAAATGGTTTTCTTCAAAATAATCCAGAGGGGGCTACCGAAAACCTTGATGAAGAAAAGTCTCATTCAACCACTATTACTAGGACTTAAAGGTGATTGGATATTTCCACCAGCCATAAAGAATCTTGAGAGGAAATGAATGGTATATTCACGACTTGGACCGAAAGGTATATTCGATTATTATTTACTATGAACCCATATGTATTCGCCTACACTATAAGTGGTCGTATTCGTTGTAATCTTAAATATAAAATCGTATCAAAGCTCCAATCTATTTTATTAATAAACGATATGATGAAACGTGCATTTTCAGGTACGTAACTTTGAAATCTTAATGGCTTCGAATTATTCACAAAATTTTCCATTTTCGTATTCCATATAATATGAAATTTGAAAGGAAACATATATCTACGTTGAAGATTGCACTTCACTGATTTTCTTCATGTATAAAACAATTGATATTTTCTATCCATAATCAATCTGACAACACTGTGTGTTTAGTCTGACGCCTCTGGCGGTGCTCGAAAGCAGGCACCAACAGCAAAGTTACGGACAACAATCATCGTTCGCCGGTCGCGGGGTTGGCCTGGTGACACTATAGATTGTAGAAAGAAAACAAACACTAAAAACTCTCTGTTGTTCAAGTGGGCGAAATATTGGGCTTACCAAGATTTGCTTCAATACAGGGAATCATGGCCACAGTTTTTTAGGGTTAACCGTTTCGAAGGGTTGTTTTAATGAATAATTTTATGCATTTGAAGTAGTTTACAGTTCAAAAACTGAAATTATATCTTATGAGAACCTAGAAGATCACAACACTGTTGTGCTTGTTGGTTGTGAGGTAGTCTGGTTGGTTACTGGATGCGCTGTGTGCGCTTCCTTGGTTATATTAGGGCATCTATTAGCGATATGGCCTACCTCCTTGCAGATAAAGCATTCTATTTTATCAGTCGATAGGAAAATTCTATGGATATTTCCATCGAAGGTGATAGTGACAGAAGTTTGAAGTTCGAAATTTTCTTCTGTAGGTTTCACATAAACTTGACGTCTAAAACTTAGAATGTGACTGTATTCATCGGGTAGGCCTGCTTTGAGTAATGTAATGGGGGAGGATAGTTGAAGACCATAGTCTTTAAGAGCGCTTTCAATCAGTTCGTTGGGGATTGAAGGACAGACATTTGATATGACAATACGTTTTGCGGCGCTTATAAGTCTACGCAGGGCTATGTTTGTGTGACCCACTTTCACTGTGGGATAATTGGCAACTAGGTTATCGACAATTTCTTTCGTTTTGAGGAATATGCAAATTATGTTGTTCGAAATGCGTGATACGTATGTAATATTTATGGGACTAACAATGGTTCCGATGGCTTGTACATATTCAAAATTCTTCAGGTCTCCTTCTGCGTGAAGTATAATAGCTTGTTTTTTGTCTGGATAGGATTGCTTCGGTGGTGTCTTTGCTACAGCTACGTATGATTGAGTTTGTGGTAAAGTTGATGGCTGAGCTACATTTTGGTGTGGCATATTTGTGTGCATTCAAGCGAATCTCTAAGAGAGATTCGTCAAATTCCAGTTAAATGGAAAAGTATCTCGTGTATACTGAACGCAATTCTGCATATTGTAATGTGGTTTGCAGCGCGGGTCCAGCGCTGGTCGACAAACCCTGGCAGCGGGCCGGTAGTCGCACCGACTCGGACGAAGCTGGTTACTTCGACGGCACGTTTGTTTATTTCTGGTGATAAAGAGGCGCACGAAAAAAGTGGTACTTGATAAAGTATGTGCCGAGCACCGAGGAAACGGGGCGATTTGTTAGTAAGTTGGGACAGTGCCCTTTTATAGTTTTGGCAGATCGAAAGTATTTTTCTTACTTAGTATGTAGCGTAAAGTTGAACACTTTCACTTTTGATTTGTAATAACACTCTAGATCATTCACATTAGAGAAACACGTGAGAAACGATGTTGACACGTTCAGACTCAAAACGGGAATCCTTATATAAATATTGTATGGCAATAGTCAAAGATGATTTATATACTGTGCTATAATTGCGATTGTTTCTTAATTTCAATACTATATACATGAACATGATGTATTAGTAATTAATTTCGATATTTGACGTGTTATTAGCGTATCTTTCAACTTTTATATATTCAGTTTGTTACAGGTCGAGTCAAAGTTATTTATGGAAAATATAAAGAAGCAACAATATTTGAAGAAAGTAGACTGACGGAAAAAAAATAGAATGTTTGAGCAGTTATCAGTAAGTAGAAAACGGAAGGGTTTCGAGTAACATTAGAAGAAGTAAATGAAAATGGAAAGGTGCAAACTGAAGAAGAAAGTTTTCCATAGGAGAAAGCAAAGGCATAATATATTTCTATTTAGATCGTTAGTAGAGAGATATATATCTGACTGAAAAGACAATGAAACAACAGTTACAAAACTTAAGATAATCAACATTGTAACTAGTACAGAGTATTAGGGTCCATTACAGTATTATCATACAAAGAGAAAACATACATAATCTGGTCTAGAAATAGATACCAAAGAAGGTATGGATTACAATATTGGTAAACAGCAGTAAAAGAAGAGGTAGCAGCAATATAAAGATTTGGAAGAAAATAAGAATTACAGAAGCTAGAAATAATTGTATATATTTTTTAGATGTATGATATATTTAGTCTTATCGAAGGATATCTGTGAGCAGGATACCACCCGTAGGTCCCAGCATTTCATTTGGAAATTGCATAAAAGTATATTTCTTGTTAAGTTCAACAGATAAATAGGTTCTACTTGGAAGAGATATCAAATTTGTGGGAAGAAAATGAAATTTGGAGAATTTAGAATGAGATAGTGATAGGGAAAGCACTTGAGATTAAAGATTAGGGTGCGACGGAGTTCATCATCATAATATAAGGGAAGTGAAAGTAGAGAAGGGTAAAGGACAGTTTCAGGAATGTCAAAAAGGAAGTTTTATTTTAAGATATACCTCATTAGGTTCTTTCATTTGGAATATTGTCCAGACTAGCTGGTAAAAGGTTAGGGTTGTATACATCCCTAAGGTGAGTTAATCAAACTCAAATACCTAAATTGTTCGACGAATAATTCTTATGTTTTCAGTTATGAAAACCTTGGTGAAGGTGTTAGATGGATTCATTAGGACTGATGTGTTATCGCTGTAACCTCCAGGTGAACATAATTATACCTTTCAGAAAAATAAATCAGCAGATTTGATACTTAATAATATAGTTTGAGGATCACTTAGTCTCTGGACCACAAGACAACTGCAGCTGCAACCTTCCTGGTCATAGAGGGTGAATTTAATGTGTCTCACACTTTTTCATTATGTGGAGTTGAGAGAGCCAGAGGAGTACCAAATATTATTATGGTACAGACTAGCAATATGCTAAATGCCAGAGTGATCAACACTTCACTGTAATGGGAAATAGTCAGTTTTGTGGGTGGTAGGGGTTGATCACAGGGAGCAGTACTATCCCCTTTGTTGAGGTTCCTATTGGGTAAATGACCTTTTGGCAATAATCCACTCACTGAACATTTGAATACACTGTATAGTGGAGGAAAAGGCAGTACTCCTTACGTTTCATGCACATCCATAGTGTGGCGACATGATATAATGTGAAAATCATCCAATGAAGGAGTTTTCCTGCTGCCAAATAGTGCTATAGATGCAGTAACTGGCATACACCAAACTTTTATCTGTAGACTGCACTTAAATAAATAAACTCAAAGTACTTGCCATATCATCAGTCTACATACTACATGTTCTTCAGTGCACTTATCTGCACAGAAATAGTCTCCAGACACACTTTTAACCACAATTCAAAATACAAATACAATTTGATGCTTCCACAATGCAGGAAGAGGCAGACTCAGCAAAGTTTCAATTATGAAGGGATGAAAATATACAACAAACTTCCGAATGAATAGAAATTTTGGAAATCAGTAAATTAAGGTACATGGTGCTATCAAATGGATGCTATTCCATAGAGGAGTTCATGAAAGGGATTCTAGGGTAGATGGATCCGAACATCTTATATATAAAATTCTCGTGTCACAATGTTTGTTACTATACTCCTCCGAAACGGCTTGACTGATTTTCATGAAATTTCATATGCATATTCAGTAGGTCTGAAAATCGGCTACTATGTATTTTAAATACCCCTAAGTGATAAGGGTTGTCCACCCCCAACATTTTATTTTTCTTTTTTGGGCGAATTTGAATTTTTTTATAATGAGGTATGGAAAAATACATATAAATCTAAATTCTCACCTTTTTATCACCAACCCTTATTTTTCGATAGGTAATTTAATCATTTTTCATCCATATAAAATTTCATAAAAATCAGTCAAGCCGTGTCGGAGGAGTATGGTTACAAACATTATGACACGAGAATTTTATATAAAAGATTCAGTAGGTTGGCGAATCGGCTACTATCTCTTTTTGATACCCCTAAGAAATAAGAGTTGTCCACCCCTAACATTTTTATTTTTTGAACAAATTTTTATTTTTTTTATAATGTGGCATTGAAAAATACATATAAACCTAAATCTTCACCCTCCTATTATCAACCTCTATTTTTTAATAGGTAATTTAATCATTTTTAATCCTGCTCGATAACTGATCAATTATCGTCTTTTTATAAATGTTTTTCACTCAAATACGATTAAAATTTCCTTGAGATTACAGCAAAGCTAAATTTAAAAATTTTTCAAATTTCCCGCGCTTTTTTGTGGATTAACACTCATTTGTCTGATTATACGTGCTGATAAACAGCACGGAGTAGGGATGAGGCCGAAGCCGGTCTCCTGTTTCTCTTACACAATAAGTCTTCTCTTACTACGTCCACAATTTTCGACCATTATTGTTTATGTAGCAAGCGTAGTAGTAACGTTTACAATTATCATTTTTTTATCTCAGTGTATTTCATATTAACTATATTCTCAAATAATTATACCTATTTTATTAATTATTAATAAAATTGTTAATTTTGAGTGTAGTTCGCACGATTAGTTAATTAAGTGATTTACATAACCTCAGAAGTACTCATACGTGTTACGAGCTCCCGCCAACAACAGCTTTTGTGATGTAAGTTTATATCTTTTTAATATTTATATTGAAAATGTTGGAAATGGTAAAAAAAATCAGTGAATGTTAGATATTCATCTTTAGACTAGAAATTCCCCAGAAAAATTTATATGGCAGAATGTTTGCCGGGGCAGCTAGTTATCTATATATGATTGAGTGAATTTATATTTATTTATTTGTTGTTGCTTTATAAGACTGTCTTTTGCTATATCCATGTAATGGTTAACTGATGTTTGTGAACTGTGTATAGGACTAGTTAAAATAAATTATATATATTCAACTGTAGATAACGACGACGTCTTCCACAGACCTCAGGGGGCTATTTCAGCTATTCAGGGGTAGTGAGGGTGAAAAACTTGGTATAAACCACAACAAAACTCTTACGAAGCTATTCACTAGGTAAAGGGTAATACTCATGTCACTTCCGATCTGATAAGCGGTGTGTTTATTCCGTTTGTGGAGGCAGATATCTGGTGGTTACTTATGATAGTAAGTTTACGTGGGATTTGCACCTGGAAAACATAATACACAAGGTTAGACATTGCTTATGGGTATGTCAAATGACCTATTGAAAGAAATGGAGGGCTTGCCCCAAAACAACTTCAGTGGTAAAATGTGATGATGGTGAGAGAGTAGACATGAAAAGCTATCCCAGCTAAACTTCTTTAAATTGCAGAGAACAGCCTACAGGTTTACTGGAGCATTGTACTCTACAACAATGTGTAGTAACAGTTCCATGCCTGCAGCCACGGTGATTAGAAGGAGCAGTTGGAATGGCTACCTATAGATTTCATCACACCTGGAATGGGTCAAATAAGGTCAGCTTCTTGTATGGCGCTTTACAGGCTGAAACTAAGGACGAGACGCTGAGTATGAAGTCCGATATAGTATTACCTAAAAGCTACACTGAACTACCATACCAGATCATCGTTCCTGGTAGGAATAAGAATGGGCCACCTCCAAGGACCGTCTACTTTAGGGTTCCGTTGGTAGACAAATGAGTGAAAAGTGCCCAATGTGTTGGAGCTGGTGTATTTGATCGAGGTGCAACCAAGGAACAGTCTATGTGTTTTCTGCGAACTTGCGACTGTCTTTCAAGCAGAAATATTTGCCGTTGACAATTGAGCTAAGCTTATGCTTGCGGATAGATTGACATGTAGGTCAATAGAAATTATTACGGATAGCGAAGCCTCACTGAAGTTATAGCCATCCGACAACTGCACGTCATTTATGGTGCAGGAATGTCTTTCAACCTTCGCCAGACATAGAGCAAGATAGGTTCCGTCTTTTAAGCATCCCGGCCACTCGGTTTCTGATGGCAATGGGAAGGCAGACTCATTAGCTCATTAGATACTTCCTAAGACAAGACTTGGTTTAAAACTCTTTGGGCTAGAGCTGAGAGTTCTAATAGCAATAATAAAAGAGGATTGTCGCTTCAGATATCAGCCTGAGAAGCTAATCGGTCAACAACCTGTCATGTAGATTATGTTGGGAGGGAGGTAGAATCAGTAGAAAACGTTAAGTGCGAAAGGCCATTGATTGTTTGTATGTGTACTATCATTAAGTAGTTGGCGCACTTGGAATTGAAGTGTACTGTATTATTGAAGTTTTATTTTAGGCTATAGGTTACTAGATGGCGCCATTGGTTCCTGGATGAAGTTGTTTAAGCATTAAATAAGTTATGTTGGATACTGCTATAATTATTTTGTATTGTATTTGATGTGTTGGAAAGGGTTAAAAATTACATTCATATGCAGTTTCAGAAGAAAATTTATGGTAGGTCTGTGAAAATAGTTTGACAGTCTTAAATGTTTATGTTTCTGGTAACGAAAAGTGGAAGTCGCATATGGTATTATAGTTTCATATGATATTATTGTTGTGGGTTGTGGCGGTTTGTTACCAGATGGCGCTAGCAATGTCTTATTATTACAGGATATTGTATTTCCTCATTAGACCTATCTAGTTGGCGTTAGTTGAATTTGCCCGAATATTAACAAGGACGGAAAATAATCTGTGGCTGAACCTGAAGATGATACATTGTCGGTTTGATAGCAGTACTTCTTTCTCTGCCTGAGTCAACACTTGGCTTAAACTCTTCGGGCTAGAGCTGAGAAATGTAATGGCCGTAATAAAGGGCGACTGGCATCTCAGAAATCAGCTTAATAAGATAGGATGGTTCGAAAACATATCATGTTGACTATGTGGGGGAGGGAGAAAAAATAGCAAAAGCCATGTGCCAATAGCCAGCTTGAGAACAGAATCAAGGTAGAGGGATTTGGATCTCTCAAAATAGTGCAGACTGAGCACATTAATCTCTCAATTGCAAAGCTTACAGCTTTCACAAGATGGGTGGAACTCTTATTAATTAAGAAGTCACTTTTCAATTCGTTTTCGTACTTGAAATTACATTGTCCTGTATTATCTTCTATATTTCAAATTACTGGTTACTAGATGGCACCACCGGCTTCTAGAAGAGATTATATAATCCATAAAAAAAGTAATGTAGAATAATGGAATAATTGTATTGTATTGGATGTGATGTTTTGGCCTAGGTTAAAATTACGTTCATATATAGGTTCTGGTAAGATGAATGAAAGATAGGTGAGAATAGTTGTGTAGACCTAGGTTTCATGTTTCTGCTAACGAAAATCAGATGGCGCGCTAGGTTACATAGTTACCTACGTTACTATTGGTCTAGTTTCGGGTACTGTGTTACAAGAGGGCTTCAATGTAGGCTGTACTTTTTTATAAGAAGCTGTAATATTCTTTTGTACCTTCTAGGTGCCGCAGGTAGAAACGAAGACATAAAGATCACCTTAAATAAGATTTGTTTTATATATCCCTCTTGTTTCTCTTTTTGCACTATATTCATGAACAACATGGTTAGCTATAAGTTTGGATTGTTAGGAGTGGTGATTATTTCTAATAGTTTTGAGCCCCGTGAAAAAAAGAAATCGCGACATTCATTAATATTTAGCAGTTATTAGAGGAACATATCAGTATACGGAACCTATCTAACCTAACCTAATAGAAGTGAAATTTGAAATGAATGAAATGTTAGAATAGCTAACCTAAGAGAATACGAAATAAGTAAAGCTTGGGTTTATTAAAAATAGTGGAAATTTGTGATGGACTTGTATACGGAACCTATTTAACCTAACCTAATTGAAGTAAAATTTGATATGAATGAAGTGTTTGTAGAGCTTACCTAATGAATACGAAATTATTAAAGAATAGGTTTATTCAAAAAATTGGAAATTTGTGATGCCTTGAGAATTGTATCAGAGGCAGTGGAATAGGCGGGAAAGTTGATACGTGGATTGGGTTAAAAAGAAACGGGAAATTGTAAAGAATGAAGAAATGTTATCATTGAGGGAAGTAGGTGAGACTTAGGTGTTACTAGGCGCGTAGTACAAGGAAGGAGGGCCTTCAAATAAAGAGTTATCAGAATCAAAAAAGGAGCAGTGCTGGCGTAGGTTAGATATGGGTATGGGCCCTCGGGTGGGTTAGGTGAGGTGAGCGGTTTTGGCGTAGGTTAGATATGGGTATGGGCCCTCGGGTGGGTTAGGTGAGGTGAGCGGTTTTGGCGTAGGTTAGATATGGGTATGGGCCCTCGGGTGGGTTAGGTGAGGTGAGCGGTTTTGGCGTAGGTTAGATATGGGTATGGGCCCTCGGGTGGGTTAGGTGAGGTGAGCGGTTTTGGCGTAGGTTAGATATGGGTATGGGCCCCCTCGTAGGTTAGATATGGGTATGGGGTGGGTTAGGTGAGGTGAGCGGTTTTGGCGTAGGTTAGATATGGGTATGGGCCTCGGGTGGGTTAGGTGAGGTGAGCGGTTTTGGCGTAGGTTAGATATGGGTATGGGCCCTCGGGTGGGTTAGGTGAGGTGAGCGGTTTTGGCGTAGGTTAGATATGGGTATGGGCCCTCGGGTGGGTTAGGTGAGGTGAGCGGTTTTGGCGTAGGTTAGATATGGGTATGGGCCCTCGGGTGGGTTAGGTGAGGTGAGCGGTTTTGGCGTAGGTTAGATATGGGTATGGGCCCTCGGGTGGGTTAGGTGAGGTGAGCGGTTTTGGCGTAGGTTAGATATGGGTATGGGCCCTCGGGTGGGTTAGGTGAGGTGAGCGGTTTTGGCGTAGGTTAGATATGGGTATGGGCCCTCGGGTGGGTTAGGTGAGGTGAGCGGTTTTGGCGTAGGTTAGATATGGGTATGGGCCCTAGGTGGGTGGGTTAGGTGAGGTGAGCGGTTTTGGCGTAGGTTAGATATGGGTATGGGCCCTCGGGTGGGTTAGGTGAGGTGAGCGGTTTTGGCGTAGGTTAGATATGGGTATGGGCCCTCGGGTGGGTTAGGTGAGGTGAGCGGTTTTGGCGTAGGTTAGATATGGGTATGGGCCCTCGGGTGGGTTAGGTGAGGTGAGCGGTTTTGGCGTAGGTTAGATATGGGTATGGGCCCTCGGGTGGGTTAGGTGAGGTGAGCGGTTTTGGCGTAGGTTAGATATGGGTATGGGCCCTCGGGTGGGTTAGGTGAGGTGAGCGGTTTTGGCGTAGGTTAGATATGGGTATGGGCCCTCGGGTGGGTTAGGTGAGGTGAGCGGTTTTGGCGTAGGTTAGATATGGGTATGGGCCCTCGGGTGGGTTAGGTGAGGTGAGCGGTTTTGGCGTAGGTTAGATATGGGTATGGGCCCTCGGGTGGGTTAGGTGAGGTGAGCGGTTTTGGCGTAGGTTAGATATGGGTATGGGCCCTCGGGTGGGTTAGGTGAGGTGAGCGGTTTTGGCGTAGGTTAGATATGGGTATGGGCCCTCGGGTGGGTTAGGTGAGGTGAGCGGTTTTGGCGTAGGTTAGATATGGGTATGGGCCCTCAGGTGGGTTAGGTGAGGTGAGCGGTTTTGGCGTAGGTTAGATATGGGTATGGGCCCTCGGGTGGGTTAGGTGGGTTAGGTGAGGTGAGCGGTTTTGGTTTTGGTAGGTTAGATATGGGTATGGGCCCTCGGGTGGGTTAGGTGAGGTGAGCGGTTTTGGCGTAGGTTAGATATGGGTATGGGCCCTCGGGTGGGTTAGGTGAGGTGAGCGGTTTTGGCGTAGGTTAGATATGGGTATGGGCCTCGGGTGGGTTAGGTGAGGTGAGCGGTTTTGGCGTAGGTTAGATATGGGTATGGGCCTAGGTGGGTTAGGTGAGCGGTTTTGGCGTAGGTTAGATATGGGTATGGGCCCTCGGGTGGGTTAGGTGAGGTGAGCGGTTTTGGCGTAGGTTAGATATGGGTATGGGCCCTCGGGTGGGTTAGGTGAGGTGAGCGGTTTTGGCGTAGGTTAGATATGGGTATGGGCCCTCGGGTGGGTTAGGTGAGGTGAGCGGTTTTGGCGTAGGTTAGATATGGGTATGGGCCTCAGGTGGGTTAGGTGAGGTGAGCGGTTTGGCGTAGGTTAGATATGGGTATGGGCCTCGGGTGGGTTAGGTGAGGTGAGCGGTTTTGGCGTAGGTTAGATATGGGTATGGGCCCGGTGGGTTAGGTGAGGTGAGCGGTTTTAGGTGATAGGTGAGCGGTTTTGGCGTAGGTTAGATATGGGTATGGGCCCTCGGGTGGGTTAGGTGAGGTGAGCGGTTTTGGCGTAGGTTAGATATGGGTATGGGCCCTCGGTGGGTTAGGTGAGGTGAGCGGTTTTGGCGTAGGTTAGATATGGGTATGGGCCCTCGGGTGGGTTAGGTGAGGTGAGCGGTTTTGGCGTAGGTTAGATATGGGTAGGTGGGTTAGGTGAGCGGTTTTGGCGTAGGTTAGATATGGGTATGGGCCCTCGGGTGGGTTAGGTGAGGTGAGCGGTTTTGGCGTAGGTTAGATATGGGTATGGGCCCTCAGGTGGGTTAGGTGAGGTGAGCGGTTTTGGCGTAGGTTAGATATGGGTATGGGCCCTCGGGTGGGTTAG